>CM062532.1:36843818-38140710 GCA_031439595.1 Pterocarpus santalinus | reverse complement strand
CTCACACTTTTTATGAGTATGTTAGCTAAGTCTCGGTAATTAAGTAACTTTAATTCAAGATAACTCCTAATTTTAATTAGATGAAAAAAAAAAGTTTAAACTCAGCTTTATAAAACTCCTACATAAATTAGTCAATTGCAATTACAATTTTTTCTAATTAGATATATGAATAATAGAAAAAAAATAAATATTTCTATGAAGGCCCTTTTTTTGTGGCTTTTGTTTACATCTAGTTGCAATTGTTACCATTCTTTAAAAACTGGAGGCATGTTCCATAAGAGTTTGAACACAGATGACAAACGGCATGTTGTAGTTTGTAGAGTGCAGAAGTGTGTTTTTATTACTATTAGAATTACTATTACTAATATTATTATTCACTCTTCCCCCTCCTGCCTTTTCTCCTCCCTAGTCCCTACTCTTGGGTGCATTAAGGCAATCTTGAGTCTTAGGATGGAGCCATTCTTGAACTAACTAAAAAGATAAGAAACACTTAGGATATGTCATCAAATGACCGTGTGCTATGAAGGGGGTATGATATTGTACATAATAAAGTTGACATAGCCATCAATGTTGTCACGACCCTACACTGGCCGTGACCAGCACATAGAAAATTTTCATTCCATAGCAAGCCTAACCAAAAACTTATGTAAAAACTGACAGAGTTTTCCCTAAAACTAGGACATTCCCAACTATACTAAACCTGCAAAAAATATCTAGACAAGCCAGCACAGCTCAACCAATACATATATATATATATATATATATATATATATATATATATATATATATATATATATATATATATATATATATATAGTTTGGAAACCTTTACATACATAAGGCTATCAAAAAGAGTTGTATAGCTAAAGTAAGTTCAACAAAATTATACACATTTGCTTCACTATGCTAAAATGAAAGAACTACATTGATACAACACAATTTATAATCCAACCCTAGACCCTGCCTGTAGTTCATGGAGCATTATATCATCATAAGCCATACATGGTTATACAAATGATATTCCAAAAAAAAGAAGTCAAGTCCCTTCAAGTGGGCTCACCAAAATAGGATAAGCAGAAATCCTATCGAGCAGGAGAAGCAAAACCCGTCTCTACGATTGAATCTGAAATAGATAAGGAAAGCATGAGTGAGTTATAAAACTCAATGAGAAATAATGTAGTCATAGGTGGCTTGAGACAAGCAAAAACATCCAAGCTATACTTTAAATTATGAAGACGGAATACAAATATTTTCTCTCAACAAAAGAGTTTCTGAATATTGAGTTCATATCATGATAAAACTTCAAGGGAGAATCCTATTCCAGAAATAGCTGCCTAACTGGGTGGCCCTGTTGCCTAGCTCCAGCAGTGAAGAATAACTTCACGCCTGTGCGTGTCTATAACTTCCAGACATGTTGGCCGACATGCCAGGCTAGCAATTACCCTACTAGCTTGGTTATTCGAGGTGCACCAAGGCTAATACTATTGTCATTAGCAAACAATTTTGTTATAGTTTCCTCCCTTTCGGAAAACTTAATTCATTATAAAATCTTTATTAACAAAGCTCTCCTTTCAATCTAGCATATACATCCTTACTATAATATGAATGCATCATGAGAATTTAGAAAGCTTCCGCATTCTAACGCACATAATTCTTAAGTCTTATCTCATGCTCATAGCATTTAACATCTATTGAATATAAGTTCCAATTTAGTGAACTAGAGTTTCATATAATTTCATAAAGAATTGAATTCTAAACTAAAAGCAATATGAACTCATATTATATATGTGTATAGATATATATAACTTCACATAAGTAATTTAACTATAAGTACACTATTCACTTACAACCAAGATCCCAAATCAAGAGCTTAAGTGGGCGGTGCCTCTTAGCCAATCAGAGTCTTCCCAAAAGAGTCCAAATTTACAAAATATAAAACTAACATAATAAGCTTCTAGAAATCAAACTCAACCCTAATCAACACCCAAACTTAAAATCCCTAATTTTTGTGCCCTGATTTTCTTGACCCAAAACCCATACTCAATTCCATAAAATAAATAACCAATCTATGGCTAAAAGGAGGTAGAGAGTGTTAATAATTTACCTTAAAGCCTTAGAAGGAGGAGTGGAGCAAGAGAGAAGTGGTAGGCATTCTAGACTCCTCACTTTCTCTTACTTTAAGAAGGTAGAGAGAGAGAGCTCAAGGAAGAAGATGATGGTGATGATGAAGAAGATGTGAAAGGATGGATTTGTGAGGAAATCTAAAGGGAAAGATGATGGATTAATGAGGTATGTGAGGGTGGAGGGTTTATAGAGAGAGGAAACCAAGAGAGAGAGTGCCTGGGCGGCCATCTGCAAGTGCCTGGGCACCTAGCAGCCTGAAACGCCCTTAATTGTGCTGACAGCAGGTGCTTGGGCAGTGGTTTATGGTGCCTGGGTACCCAAACCCCTGAAACCTAACATGTTGATAACATTGCTGGCGCTTAGGCGCCCAAAGCTGGTGCCTAGGTGCTGGTAACCTAATTTTTTTTTCTTTTTTAAACACATTTCTAAGCATATATCTAATCCAATAACTTCTAAATACAAAAAAACACTAATCTAAAAGATTATACTAAAACCTAAGGCATGACATTCTCCCTCCTTCAAGAAATTTGGTCCTCCAAATTCTGCTGTATATATCTTGAGGCTTAAATAAGTATGGATACTTAGAATGTATTGCATCTTCAGATTCCCAAGTGGCTTCCTCAGTTGTATGATTCCTCCAGATCACCTTCACTGATGTTATTTCCTTTAATCGTAGTTTCTTTACTTGCCGATCCACTATAGCTATCGGTTCCTCTTCATAGCATAGATTCTCGTCCAATTAAACTGTTTGAGGTTCAAGGACATGAGAAGGATCATGCATATACTTTCGAAGCATAGAAACATGGAAGACAGGGTGAATCAAGGATAAATCGGGTGGCAAGGCTAATCTATAAGCCACTACACCAATCCGCTCTAAAATTTTAAAGGGACCGATATAATGTGGGCTAAGTTTTCCCTTCTTGCCATACCTCATAACACCCTTCATAGGAGAAGCTCTAAGTAAAACATGGTCTCTAACTGAAAACTCCAATTCTCGTCTTCGATTGTCCATATACGCTTTTCTGCCTACTCTGAGTGGCTAAAAGCCTTTCCTTTATGATGTGAACATTTTCCAGTAAGTCTTGAAGTAAATATGGCCCTAAAAGCTTAGCCTCACCAATTTCAAACCAACCAATCAAAGATCGACAATGCCTTCCATATAAAGTTTCAAAAGGTGCCATTTGAATGCTTGACTGGTAGCTATTGTTATTGGAGAATTCAATCAAAGGCAAAAAACAGCTCCAATTCCTGCCAAAATCCAAGATACAAGCCCTTAGCATATCCTCTAAAATTTGAATAGTCTTCTCGGATTGTCCATCCATTTGAGGATGAAAAGCAATGCTGAGATCCAAACACGTGCCTAAAGCCTCTTGAAAGGATTTCCAGAAATGAGAGGTGAATTGAGGCCTCCGATCCGAGATAATGGATATGGTTACCTATGCAATTTAACTATCTCATCAATATACATTTGTGCATATTGAACCACGCTAAAAGTGGTTTCCACCTAAAGAAAATGAGCAGACTTTGTCAATCGATCAACTATCAACCAGACGGAATCAAATCACTTAGAGATCCTTAGTAATCCGGTGATGAAATCTATTGTAATGCGTTCGCACTTCCATTCTAGTATTTCTATTTGTTGGTGAAGACCAGCTAGTGTTTGATGTTCTGTCTTGACTTGCTGGCAGACTAAACATTGAGAAACAAAGTCACCAACATCTTTCTTCATACCTTCCCACCAATATAATTGTTTCAGGTCTTAGTACATTTTAATCGAACCCAAATGAATGGTGTATTTGGAATTATGAGCTTCTTCAAGAATGATTCTTCTTAGCTTTCTCACATCAAGCACACAGAAATGGTTACCATGCCTTAAAGCACCTTCTTGATTTAAGGTGAAATCAGAATTCTTGCCACTCTGAACATCTTCTATTAGCTCCTTTAATTTAGGATCCTTGCTTTGAGCTTCTCTAATTTGTTCAATCAAAGAAAACTGAGCTCTAAGATAAGCCACGAATACTCTGGACCCCTTTAATTCAAATTGTACACCTTCTAACTCCAACTTGTGAATTTCTTCTATTAAGGGTCTTTTAATAGGTTTTATGTGGGCTAGATTGCCCATTATTTCCTACTCAAAGCATCTGCCACAATATTTACTTTTTCCGAGTGGTACAATATTGAACAATCATAATTCTTTAACAATTTCACCCATCTTCACTGCCTCAAGTTCAAATCTTTTGGCTGGAAAATATTTTTAAGACTCTTATGATTCGTGTAAATCTCACAAGGCTCACCATATAGATAATGCCGCCATATCTTTAAGGCAAAAACAACTGCTGCCATCTCCAAGTCATAGGTGGGATAATTTTGCTCATGCTTCTTAAGCTGTCTTAAAGCGTAAGCAATTACCCGACCATGCTGCATTAAAACACACCCAAGACCTACCCTTCAGGCATCACAATACACCGAGAATCCATATGAACTTGAAGGTAAAACAAGAATCGGAGCTGTGGTTAAGCAAGTCTTGAGCTTTTGAGAGCTTTTTTCATAAGCATCCGTCCACTGAAACTTCACATTCTTTTGGGTTAGTTGAGTCAGTGTTGCCGCAATCTTGGAAAAATCCTTGCCAAAATGACGATAATAACTGGCTAACTCCAAGAAACTATGAATCTCTGTGACCGTGGTAGGCCTTGGCCACTGCTGTATAACTTCAACCTTTTTAGGGTCTACCTTAATTCCTTCCTTAGACACTATATGACCCAAAAATGCTGTCTTATCCAACCAAAATTCATATTTAGAGAATTTAGCATATAGATGATGATCCCTTAGAGTTTGAAGGGCGATTCGCAAATGCTGCTCATGCTCTTCTTGGCTTTTGGAGTACACAAGGATATTATCGATAAAGACGATTATGAAGCGATCCAAGAAAGGTTTAAAGACACGGTTCATCAAGTCTATAAAAATAGTTGGGGCATTGCTTAACCCAAAGGACATTGCCAGGAACTCATAATGTCCATAGTGGGTACAAAAAGCAGTTTTTGGAATATCCACTGCTTTAACCTTCAATTGGTGATACCTAGAACGAAGCTCAATCTTGGAAAAACAAGAAGCTCCTTAGAGTTAGTCAAATAGGTCATCTATGCAAGGCAAGGGGTACTTGTTACACACTGTCACCTTGTTCAACTATCGGTAATCCACACACAACCTTAGAGCCCTATTCTTCTTTCTTACAAATAAGATGGGAGCACCCCACGGAGAAGTACTGGACGTATGAAACCCTTGTCTAACAAGTCTTGCAATTGCTCTTTCAATTCTTTTAATTCTGCCGGTGCCATGCGAGAAGGGGGTATGGAAATAGGTTGGGTGTTAGGGAATACATTGATTTCAAACTCAATTTCTCTATTTGGTGGCATTCTAGGCAATTCTTCTAGAAATACATCCAGAAAGTCCCTGACCATGGGAACTTGTTTCAAATTTGGGATTTTGGCCTTAACATTCTTAAGCATAGCAATATAACCCTCACTTCCCTTGCTTATAAGCCATAAGGCATTAAAAGAAGAAATTAAGCTAATAGGAGTGATATAATTGCTCCCTCTATATACACATTGTAACTGCCTAGGAATCTCAAATCTTACTTCCTTCGAACGATAATCCATCGTGACATGACATGAAGCTAACCAATCCATTCCCAGGATAACATCAAAATCAACCATTTCTAATAGCATCAAATCAACTAAGGTATCGATACCGCACACACAAATCATGCAAGATTTAAATACCAGTTGAACCAAAAGTGACTATCCCATAGGGGTACCAACCCAGAACAAATAGTTTAATTTTGTGGGAGGCTCACCAAATCGAGAGGCAAAATATAGGGATACATATGAATGTGTAGACCCTGGATCAAATAATACATGGGCATTATATGAATGCACTTGAAGTATACATGTCACTACTGCATTAGAAGCTTGAGCATCTTGACGTGTCAAAGCATACAACCGTGGTTGTCCTCTTCCTGCCCTCCCAGCTCCTCTGTCACTTGCATTCCTGCCACTAGTCCCTCTACCAGTTACCCTAGAAGTGGCATCTTGAGATGGTGGGGAGAAAGAAGTACAAGGAGTAACTAGCGGCACAAAACCTCAACTAGATTCTCCTATCAGCTGGGGGCAATCTTTCTTAAAATAGCCCTCTTGATCGCATCCAAAACAAGTTGCTGATCCTTTATGACACGTGCCTGAATAGGCGCACGGTTTGCTATAACTTTGGCAATATGGTCGTGTTTGGCCAGAATGTCTGAGTCCTGGCATACTTTGCTGTAATGCACCACCAACTTGAGACACTATGGCAGGAAAGTTCATTGGGTTGGGTCTTGATGATGCAGTCCCTCCCAAGTGAACTCGTTACTGGCCCTAAGAAACATGAACTCCTCTAGAACTCAAACCACTAAAAAAGAAATCCTTAGTCATCGGCTTCTTGGTTGCTTCTTTAATTTGGATGCCCTTCTCTCTATCTTGCCAGATTCAACCAACAATGCGGCATTCACCGCTTCAGCATATGTAATCTTGCCAATCTGAGGAGCTAGGGTGGTGAATAAAGAGTCTACCAACCCATGAATGAATTTCTCAACTCTTAATGCTTTAGTGGCCACCAGACGAAATGCATAGCGAGAGAGCCATGTAAACTCCATGTCATATTCTGTAACTGACATTCCTGGTGTTTGCTTGAGCTTCTCAAAGTCGGCTACAAGATTTGCCCTCTTGTTAGCAGGGAGAAATCGGGGCGTGAAAATCTCCGAGAATTCCTCCCAAGTAAGAGGAGGTAAAACAGCTGATCTCCTCCTTCGGAGTATTTCAAACCATTACTCAGCTATCCCATATAAAGGATAGGATGCTAACTCCACAACCTTTGTGGTTGAACATTCAGGGACTCGAAGAGCCTCAAGAGTCTTGTCCATAAATAGCTGAGGGTCCTTCGTCATAAGATTCCCCATAAAAATATGGGGGTCCAATTTAAGAAAGCCTTGGACCATGACATCTCTTCCCATTGGACGTAAAACTTACACTCATTCTGGGGTTACTAGTGCTGCAACTGCCTCTTGGGGTTGTCCTCCAACCCGTCCTTGGTTGGTCATCATTTCCACTAGAGTTTCAATAGCCTAATGGACTCCGCGGATCTCTGCAACCACTTCTGGCATAGCCCCAGTAGGGGCAAACTCCTCTGCTTGCCTGACCGTTCTACCACAGCTTCTACCCCTTGCTCGACAACAACTTCTCCCTCTTCGCACTAGAAAGGGTGCCTGGTCCGACTCAACATTAGGGGTTTCTTGATTTGAGGCCCCATGGGCCTGAGTATGTCTCATTGGTGGCATCTCCACCTACTAAAAGAGAGCTTGATTAACACATTCTTAAGATCAACAAGACCAAGACAAGAATACAAGAATGAACTTCTTTAAGGCCTCGGGTAGCATCACATCTTCTGAAAATGGGCTGGCTTCCATTTACACAATCATGACTACACCTAAGGACACTTGCTCCATGAATCACAGGGAAACTTAGGCTCTGATATCACTTTTGTCACGACCCTACACTGGCCGTGACCGGCACGTAGGAAATTTTTATTCCTTAGTAAGCCTAACTAAAAATCTACATAAAAACTGATGGAGTTTCCCCTAAAACTAGCACATTCCCAATTATACTAAACCTGTAAAAAATATCCAGACAAGCCAGCATAGCTAAACCACACACACACACATATTTGGAAACCTTTACATATATAAGGCTATGAAAAAGAGTTGTGTAGCTAAAGTAAGTTCAACAAAATTATACACATTTGCTTCACTAAGCCAAAATGAAAGAACGAGATTGATACAACACAATTTATAATCCAACCCCAGACCCTGCCTATAGTTCATGGAGCACTATATCATCATAAGCCGTACATGGCTATACAAACAATATTCCAAAAAAAAAAAGAAGTTGAGGCCCTTCAAGTGGGCTCACCAAAATAAGATAAGCAGAAATTCTATTGAGCAGGAGGAGCAGAACCCGCCTCTATAGTTGAATCTGAAATAGATAAGGAAACCATGGGGTGAGTTATAAAACTCAGTGAGAAATAATGTACTCATAGGTGGCATGAGATAAGAAAAAACATCCAAGCTATACTTTAAATTATGAAGACGGAATACAAATATTTTTTTCTCATCAAAAGAGTTTTTGAATATTGAGTTCATATCATATAAAAGTTCAAGGGAGAATCCTATTCCAGAAATAGCTACCTGACTGAGTGGCCCTGTGGCCTAACTCCAGTAGTAAATAATAACTTTACGCTTGTGCATGTCTATAATTTCTGGACATGTTGGCCGACATGCCGAGCTAGCAATCACCCTACTATCTAGGTTATTTGAGGTGCACCAAGGCTAATGCTACTGTCATTAGCAAATAGTTTTGTTACAGTTTCCTCCTTTTCGGAAACTTTATTCATTATAAAATCCTTGTTAACAAGGCTCTCCTTTCAATCTAGCATATACATCCTTACTATAATATGAATGCATCATGAGAATTTAGAAAGCTTTCACATTCTAAGGCACATAATTCTCAAGTCTTGCTTCATGCTCATAACATTTAACATCTACTGAATAAGTTCCAATTTAGTGAACTAGAGTTTCATATAATTTCATAAAGAATTGTATTCTAAACTAAAAGCAATATGAACTCATATTATATATGTGTATAGATATATATAACTTCGCATAAGTAATTTAACTACAACTACACTATTCACTCACAACCAAAATCCCAAATTAAGAGCTCAAGTTGGTGGTGCCTCTGAGCTAATCGGAGTCTCCCTAGAAGAGCCCAAAGCTACAAAACATATAAAACTAACATAATAAGCTTCTAGAAATCAAGCTCAACCCCGATTAACACCCAAACTTAAAATCCCTAATTTTTGAGCTCTAACTTTCTTCACTCAAAACCCATACTCAATTCCATGAAATAAATAACTAATCTATGGCTAAAAGAAGGTAGAGAGTGTTAACAATTTACCTTAAAGCCTTAGAAGGAGGAGTGGAGCAAGAGAGGAGTGGTAGGCCTTCTACATTCCTCACTTTCTCTCACTTCAAGAAGGTAGAGAGAGAGAGCTCAAGGAAGAAGATGATGGTGATGATGAAGAAGAAGATGTGAGAGGATGGATTTGTGAGGAAATCCAAAAGGAAAGATGATGGATTGATGAGGTATGGAGGGTGGAGGGTTTTTAGAGAGAGGAAACCAAGAAAGAGAGTGTTTGAGTGAAAATGAGGGAGAAAGAGCCAAAACTCACTCAAAAGGTCGGATAGTGGGCCTCTATCAGCTTGAAACGCCCTCAATTGTGCTAATAGAGGGTGCCTGGGCAGCGTTTTCTAGCGCCTGGGCGCCAAAACCTCTGAAGTGCTGATAACACTACTAGCGCCTAGGCTCTAGCACCCTGAATTTTTTTTTTTCTTTCTTAAACACATTTCTAATAACTTCTAAATACACAAAAATACTAATCTAAAAGATTATACTAAATCCTAAGGTATGACAAATGTAGGGTTGATTAAGATCGTAGGTATCTTGACCTTTTAATTAAAGGTCTCGAGTTAGAGCCTTAAAAATAGAAAAAAATTCTTGTTAGGAGACTCTTACCCTCTTTTGGGACCTCTATCGGGTCAGAGCGAATTAGTCAAATTCCTAGTAATTAAATCCGAATATCGGTAGTTCCATCGAGACAAAATAAAATAAAATAAAAATAAAATAACGTTGATATAGTGTGAATATATATAAGATATAAAGATAATGGAATTTATCATACTTTTTCTCTTAAATTCACTACTTTACTTCTTTCTCTCACTAAATATGTCATTGCTATGTCTAACTTTTTATGTATAAATACAATTTCTTATTATGAATTTGCCACCTTTTTTTTTTATTGTAGACATTCATCTTATCTTAGGTGGCCTCATAATTTAGAAAATATCTAAATCATCCTTTTATTTTATTTGGTTTTTCACAGCTATCATTCTATCATAGGCAATTCTATTCGAATACCGTGAGACAATTAAATATGGGCAATTCAAACCGTGGTTCACTATATTATAGTGGACTTAACCTCTTTACCGCTAGACTAGATCTGAATTGGTATCATTCTTTTATTTAAATTGTTAAATTATATTATCCTTGCAATATCATTACTCCACATGTTATGTTTAGAAAGTTATTAAACATTTTAACTCGGAGAAAAAACTGCAAATTAAGGATGTTTCCTTTTTTCCTCTCACTATTAAGATATGGGTAGTTGTTTCTGTTTGTAATAAATATTTGTAATTTTGAATAAGTATATTGTGAACATTTAATTTTGTTGGAACATGCAAAAAATGTTTTTAAAATTAGAAAAATCCTATATTAAAAAAAAGAATAAGAAGAAAGAAAAATCTAATGCTGTTTTAGATTAAATATATATATATATATATATAGAACAAAGGGAAGATTTTGACCTAATTTCAACATCTAATGTGGTGGCTGACGAGCTTGGTGGCCGGTGGTATAGTTTGTGGCGGCCAGAGCTTGTGGGGGTGGAGGTGAGCGCTTGAGTCTCTTTCTTGTGTTTTATTTGGGGGTGAGTGACTATGAGGGTTAGGTTGGGTTACTAAGGTGGGGCTGGGAAAGAAAAAGACTAAAGAGTGTTATTATACACACACACACACACACACACACATAGGTTCGAGTCGGATATTGGATTTTGAATTTGTTGATTCGATACCCGAACCAAATATTGGTCGGTTCTAATTAAATTTTGCCCAAATGATTTGATGACCTTAACCAAACTAAACCATTTAATTGATTCAGTTTGGATTGGTCGGGCTCATCAAATTGACTCGATCCACTTACACTCCTAAATATGTTAGCGTGAGAGGTGTAAGGTTAGCCAATTATGAGGATAAAACTCTTCCAAAATTTTTTTTTATTCATAAAACTTAAATTTGAGATTTTGTTTATAGAGAACAAATTTCAAATTACTTTAACTAACTAAATGTTGGTGAATGAATTTTTGAATTTGAACAATTTATAATAAGAAAAAAAGAATTATAATAAATTAAAAGTTAATGATCAACTAATTTTTTTTTTTATTTCATAAAATATAGTATAAAAGATTTTAATTATTACAAGTTAAAATATATATTTTTAGAAATAATTATTTGAAAAATTTGAGGTTTTGTTTAGAGAAAATAAGTTTTAAATCACTTGAATTTACCAAACGTTGGTAAATTGAAGCAATATATAATAATTATAAAATTTTTTGAATTTGAACCTTTTATACTAAGAAAAAAGGATTATAATATATACAAATTTAATGATCAAATAAAATATTTTATTAAATTTTGGAGTCCCCACTTTTGAAAAGATTTAGTTAATCATATCCCTAACTCAAAATTGTTTGAGCAATTTTGGTTATAAAAAAAATATATTTTTTTTGCATATGTAAATATGAAAGTTATTATGTAAAATATCACAAACTTTTCACTTTGTTATTAAAAATATCGTGAGTTTGTTTATTGGTTTGTGAAAACATTACTTTTTTTTGTTTGATTTTTTTTCCTTTAAAACTAATAGTAAGTTAATGGACATATCAAACGGGAATGAAAAAGTATTTTAAGAGATTAAACAGAATTTTTTTAAAAGTGAAAAACAAAATGAAAAATTATACCAATATTTTGTGAAATTAAAAGCATAATTAAGTCAAAAATAAAATATAAATGCAAATTAATTATTGTTTTTGATTCGTTAAATAGATCATTGACCGACCAAATTCCACCGTTTTGCCATCTTTAATTTCAACCGTTTGAGTTAGGAAAGCCACTTGTTTTTTTAAAAGGATTTAACAATCGAGCTTTGAGATCATAACAACTTAAATAAATGAAAAAAAAATACAGATATATTATGAAACTTTGAAATTAATTTCTGTAACGGCAACAAAGGGGGCCCCATCGCCAGTGTTTAGGAACTTAGGACGTAGGACAAGGACATTGTTGTAATAATTTGAATTCTCTCTCTCTCTCTCTCTCTCTCTCTCTCAACAGAACAACTTTGAACTATGACAGCTCTTCACTGTCCCAATGTGTTGGCCTTCATCTATCTCCTTCTCTAACACTCTCCTACCACTTCCAACTTTTTATAAATTTAAGAGAGAGAGTGATATAGAGTGTTTTAGAGAGAAAGAGAAAGCAACAGCTAGTAAGAGAAAAATCAGATACATAGGCTTTGCTTTTCTCATCTCTCCTTCCCATTCTTCTGCATTTGGAAACTGCATAAACAGAGAGAAGCAGAAGAATTCAGATAATATATAGCTTATAGACATGTCTAGTCACTGGGGCATTCTTGTTTCAGATCCATGGCTCCAGAACCAGTTCACTCAAGTGGAGCTTCGCAGCTTAAAATCCCAAGTAAGTTTTCATCATCATGGTTCCTACAACCCTTTTGTTTTTGCTTGCAAGTGAGTGTTGTTGAGCAGTAGCACCCTTTGAATCTTGGGTCTTACTTTCTTGATTGGATTATCTTTTGATGTTGTTTTTTTATCATTGTTTGTGGATGGTGCAGTTCATAAGCATGAGGAGGGAGAGTGGGAGGCTTACGATTGGGGACTTGGCTTCCAAGATGTCAAGGATGAAAGTTGTGGGAGAAAATCTGAGTGAGGAAGAGAGAGCTTCTTACATCCAGGATTTGTATCAGAACACAGATGAAGAGGTCGACTTTGAACTGTTTCTCAAGGTTGGGTTCTATGAAGCGGATTTGATGCCATCCTTTCAAATATCTACTTTTTAAGGATAGTGGATCTTTTTTGCTTTTTAGAAGTCCTATATCCACAACAGATCACCTTTTTTTTTTTTTCCAATTTTTTTTTCTTTTTCTGATCTCTCCCAATCTATATATCTGTTCGATTTTAATATCTATAAATCGGGAAAGAGAAAATGTAAGAAAGAAAATAAATTTACATTAACTGGTGTCTTCCTAAGCAGTAAGGCAATGAAATAGAGCTGGCTGATCTAGTAGAGTTTTTTGTTTGACTTTCAGATTACAAGGCTCCAAACCATGGTTTGGGCAGAAGCTACTCTTTTATATCTTTTGTCCAAATCATGATTTATGAGTTGCAAATGGAAATCCAAACGTGCACTAAGAAAAAGGAAAGAAAGAAAGAGGAAGATAGGAACCAGTAGAAACCATGTTTTGATTTACTGGCTACAGCACATGTTGAACTGTAGCCATATTTTGGAGTATTTCAATTGCTTTTTCTTTAGTAACTAAACAGCATAAGGGAATTAGACCTTAAACTTGTTCACCTTTCACACAGAATAAAAAAACACTCGAGGCTTAATAAATGTGAAATAATTTCAATAGTTGTGGCTTGGACAAAGCTTTATTTGAGTGATACCAAATAATAGTGCTATAATGATTGTAGGTTTACTTGAAACTGCAAACTTTTGCAAGTTCTAGAACTGGAAGTAGTGCAAAGAACTCCTCGGCGTTTCTCAAGGCTGCTACCACCACATTGCTTCACACAATAAGTGAATCTGAGAAGGCATCATATGTTGCACATATAAATAACTATCTTGCGGGAGATGAGTTCCTCAAGAAATACCTTCCTATAGATCCTTCAACCAACGACCTCTTTGAAATTGCAAAAGATGGTGTTCTTCTTTGGTACTTTACATTTTCTTTTATGTTCCTATTTTACTGTCTTACTATTCATGAAAATGGCCCTTCTTTTTTTTTTTTTAATTTTATTAATAGAAAATTATATTTGTTGCAGCAAGCTTATTAATGTGGCAGTTCCGGGGACCATTGATGAACGGGCTATCAATACAAAAAGATTACTTAATCCATGGGAAAGGAATGAAAATCACACACTTTGCCTCAACTCTGCCAAAGCAATAGGATGTACTGTAGTCAACATTGGCACTCAAGACTTCATTGAAGGAAGGGTATGTTTGTAAGGTGTATGCATTTCTAGTTTCCACACATTAAAGCAGCATTATCACTGATATGTAATCTATTTTTATAACTTGCTACATGATATTCACAATCAAAGCCACTTTATTTTCCTCTGCGTAAGTGTCACACATGTGACTGGATACTATGACAGTGAATCTCAGACGTATTTTGTAATTATGTTGGATTTAGGACATGCCTCTGGCAAGATACTATTATCACTGGGTTTCTTCATATTTGATATACATTTGCTGTGCTATCCTTCATTTGATCCACTTTTCTCTTTCAAGCTTCTATTCATTTCTTCTTTGGTATTGAGATTTCTTCTATACATTTTTGTGGGTTGTTATCTAAATTCTTCTTTGTTTTAATTTCAGCGTCATCTGGTGCTTGGATTGATTTCGCAGATTATTAAGGTAAATGATCATTGATTAAATGATGCTCGTAATCTTTTGATTTAGATTTGTATAATCTTTTATCATATCCCATGAATAAATCTGGAATATTTTTATCTAGTTGTGTGTCCTAGTTTTGTGATCAATGAAGTTAACAATCTGCATACATAATATTAAATTTTAAGAGGCAGACTTTTGACATTCTTAATGGGGTGCTATATAGATACAATTATTGGCGGACCTGAACCTAAAGAAAACTCCTCAGCTTGTGGAGCTGGTCGATGATAGTAAGGTAATACCTTTTTTCATTAACTTTTCATCTTTTTTTCGTTTTGTTGTATATGTTGTTTTCATATTTAAGAAATCACAGGATATGGAAGAGTTGATGAGTCTTCCACCAGAAAAGATCTTGTTAAGATGGATGAATTTCCATTTGAAGAAAGCAGGGTACAAGAAGATTGTCACAAACTTCTCCTCTGATGTTAAGGTAAGTATTTTTGAAATAAAAATGCTAGTCATGCTATCCTTTGCTTGGGATGCTTAGAACTATAATCTTTTTTTCGCCAGTAAACTGTCAAAGTTGTGCTTTGTTCACTTCGCCTCTGTGGAATAATAATAACTTATTCCTTTGATTGGTAGTTTCAAAAGCTGAGTTTATAGCCTGCTTGAAACATTCCGTATTAGTGAACCGAAGGGGTTTGAATCTTATTCATATGATGATAACAAGAAATAAGTAACTTAACTTTTGGCTTACAAGCCTCGACTGAAAAGTTGTAGAGTTGAACATTAATGGAATTGAATTATGCCGGGCAAAAGTTTTTGAGGAGAAACACATTTCTTTGAGGATTCTTCATGCAGTTCTCTACTTTTTCCTTTATATATTTTTGAGTTGAAAAATTAGGTAAGGTAACTCTTAAAACATTGGAAGTACAAATATTGTATAAGTTGAGTCATTACAATATTGTTGATCCATGTCATGAAGATTCGGGTTAACATATTTCTTGCAAATAATGGGTTTTTTAACATATGTGGCTATGACGATGCAGGATGCTGAGGCTTATGCTCACCTTCTAAATGTTCTTGCACCTGAATACTCTAATCCGTCCACATTGGCAGTCAAAAATCCTTTTGAACGAGCGAAGTTAGTTCTTGAACATGCTGACAAGATGGGTTGCAAGCGATACTTGACTGCAAGAGATATAGTGGAAGGTTCTCCAAATCTTAACCTTGCTTTTGTTGCACACATTTTCCAGCACAGGTGATAATACTCTTTCTGTTAAGCTATATTATAAGTTTAAAATGTTTCAATTTTGGGTTGTGATGGATAAGGCCACAACAGAGGGAATTTCATTTTAGGCTTTGATTAAGGAGTTATTTATGAATGTTGTTTATTTCCACAGTTGAGATTATTAATTGTTGACTTTCAAAGGACTTTACAAACTTCCCATACAGTTTGTAAGCCATAAGTAAAATTAGCTGGCAGTTACTAGACTATTGGCAGTCAAAGATGTTTTTCGCTGTTTTTCTTTGGCCTTGAATATCTGTTCCTCATGAATCCTTAACTGTTGTACCTCATCACTTTTTTCTTTTTTGATAGATCTGCTTCACATCACTTTTACCATCATTTGGTGACTATAGTGTTAACTAACTACTCCATATTCTTAGTAGCAATTTCATAAATGCATTTGCTTCTAGAAATTGCCAGATTGTTAATCCAAAATTTTGGTGACTTGTTCCTGAAGTGTTAGGTCTGCTGAGAAGATAATATATAAAGGTTATTCAAAGATTCTGTTCATACTATAAAGTTTAATGTACTTATCACACATTAACCTCATTTTGACACTGAATGTGTTTACTGAAGATTCCACCTTCATAAGTTTGTCGACTAGGTATACCAACTTGTTTAAACACGTAGACTATAGCCACCACTATTCATCATGTTCTTTATTTTTTGAGAAATGTTGAGGGGACTCACTTCTTATGAGACACCGTGCCGACTCATTACTCATCTACTATTGGATGGGATGTAGACTCCATTTAAAGGTTTTTTGGTACTGGTTTTGCATATAAACTGCTTGCCTAATGTATACTTTTTTTCTCCAATCTCCACCTTATAGGTTTACTGAAAAGTTGAAATATACGTATTTATTTAGAGCATTTGAGAAATATACGCACGCTAATTTAGTTACGCTCTTATAGGAATGGACTTTCAACCCAAACAAAACAGAGTTCTCTGCTTGAAGCACTGCCAGATGATACCCAAGACTCTAGAGAAGAGAGAGCTTTTCGCCTCTGGATGAATAGCCTCGGCAATTCAACATATATCAACAATGTCTTTGAGGATGTCAGAAACGGGTGGAATATCTCGTGTTTTTATTATTCCTCTCGTAGATGTTCGATATGAACTGTGTTTATTAAAATTTTCTATGTAAAACTGCTTGTAAAAAAGTAGAATTAATTCAATATTTTTATTTTACTTTTTCATTTTTTTTATCTACTTAAGAATTTAGTAAGTACTCAAAAGATGTGAGTCTCATGTGTAAATTATTCTGGCATTTAGGATAATAGGAATGACAATGACACTAATCTTGATTTCACGATAGTTTGCTTTATTTTTCATGAGATTTATATCTATTGAGCGGGGTGATGTTGCTTATTTACAGGTGGGTACTTTTGGAGACTCTTGACAAGGTGTCTCCTGGGATTGTTAATTGGAAGATTGCTAACAAGCCTCCGATTAAGATGCCATTTAAAAAAGTGGAGAACTGCAACCAAGTTGTGAAAATAGGGAAACAACTTAAATTTTCCCTAGTAAATATTGCTGGGAATGACATTGTGCAGGGATATAAGAAATTAATACTAGGTATGTTGACCTTAGAATTATGTGCTGTTTCCTGATTGTAAATCAATTGGTTTATTGAACTTACTCCAATCAATTCAGTGATCACGTAGCAGACTTATCAGAATCTCTGTCTTTCATCTGATTTTAGAGGATATTAACACTGCTTAAACTGAATATTATTGATTTTATCTTCAGCTTATTTGTGGCAATTGATGCGATACAACATCCTGCAACTTCTAAAGAACTTGAGATTTCACTCTCATGGGAAGGAAATAACCGATGCTGATATTCTGCAATGGGCCAACAACAAAGTGAGCAGCTCGGGAAGTCAAAGCCGAATGGATAGTTTTAAGGTATTGAATATATATTCATAATCATTTCATATAAGCATCTCCTAAGGTTTGACTTTCTCATATTCATTGGTTTACCTTGCCCTAATCGTGTTCTTTTCTAATTATCAATAATTTTATCTGGTGAAGCATTTTGTTAGTGATATTTATGGCATTTTCTTGTTGTATCTCCAAAATCTTAATGAAGCAAGATAAGGAGCCAGTGTGCTTTTGTATGACAAAATATTAATTTTGTAACCTATTTTCTTTTCACCTGCTCTTCATACCAGGATTGCTAGCCAACAAAGCATCCTAATTTTACTCTCACTGGAGTTATATCAAAAAGTTAGATTGCACATGCATGCTTCTTAGGGGGATTATTATAATGAGGAACCTGAAAACTTTATTATGTAAGATGAAGATTCTCAATTTCTCATTGATGTGATGCTGTTTCAGTACAGAATTCAACCCAAAATTATAGCTGAATAAGACATCAATGGAAGCCCCCTTTAATTTATATCAAAAAATAGAGACTACTGTTTCCTGCACATTATATGAATTTTCACTATACGGGATCTGACCAATGGCCTACTCAGAGTTTCGGTCAGAGTATTCTGTTCATCTGACAGAAACTTTGAAGTTTTGGAATGTGATGTTAATTTGAAAACTAGCACTGTACTGGTCTGTCAAATGTGATGGTTTGGTGCTTGGGTGAGAATGCAGAACAAAATTCAACAGTATTATCCATAGGATATTGAGTAGTCTAGTACTCTTGTCTTGCTAGTTATTGGAGCCCCATGATAATCCCGAAATATGTGTTACAAATGATTGTCTTTAACTAGTATATTTCTTTTTCTGGTAAATCTTTTAGGTAGATGTATTTATGTTGCATTTTACATCTTTTGACCAGCAGAATGTGTTCAATGACTAAAGGATTACAGAATTAGGTTCATTAATTGTTATAATTATTTCTCATTTCAGGATAAAAGTTTATCGGATGGAATTTTTTTCCTTGAGCTTCTTAGTGCTGTGCAACCCAGAGCTGTAAATTGGGGTCTTGTAACAAAAGGAGTTACTGGTATCTTTTCTCGTTACTCCCAGTCTTCAGATTGCATCTGTTTTCAAATCCATGTCAATGAAATGATATTCAGACCGAAATAACTATTTCCCTCTAGAATTTTGGATTCTTTAGGCATTACTATCTTTGCTTGAACTCTATAACATTATTCATATTGCTTTACAGTTTTGTTGTAATGACATTCTTAAAGCAGTAATGGCTTTATATTATTCCTGTCTAACTTTGTTTAGTAGTGGTTTCTGGGAAAATTATGTGTTGCATCATTCATAATCTAACAACTTTTGGTGACTGGCGGAATCAATAATCTGTCTGCTGTTTCAATTTGCTTTTGTATTATTTTATATATTCTTTATTATGAATTAACTTCCGTAAATCATGAAATGTCTCAAGCTGGAGTTATCTCATCTCTGCTTCTTGAAGTGGAAAGCAAAGTTATGTCCTTCATTTGCACAATTTGTGTGGGTTGATGTGAACAAAAATTTAGGAACATAGTCATACTCATACTTCATGTATGGTTTATCTTACACAGATCAGGAGAAAAAGATGAATGCCACCTACATTATCAGTATTGCAAGAAAGCTTGGATGTTCTATATTCTTGCTTCCTGAAGATATCACTGAGGTAGCTTGGAATCAGTATTACTGTGTTATTGCTCCCACCTTCTCTCTTTTTCAACTTCAACCTTTGTGTTGAATTAAACATTTAAAAATCTAGTTTTTACCAACAAGCTACAACTGCTGAAACATTTATTTGTAATCTGAATGAGGGATGACTTCATTTACAACTAGGCTGTACCTTTTATTTGTGCTTACTTCGCGCCTTTTTATCTGAACTTGTCAATGATGTTACACATTTCCAGGTGAATCAAAAGATGATCCTTACGCTAACAGCTAGTATAATGTATTGGTTCTTAAAACACCCCCATGAAGAAAGGGCAGGAGGAACTTCAGACAGTGAGAGTGGGAGTCAATTGGAGACCACATCAAATTCAACAGTGGATGACTCTGCTTCTGATTCATCAGCAGAAGAGAATGGGAACATGTAAATATGACTGTTGTGGAAAACGTTTTTGTTATGATCCATAAATATAATATGAAACCCCTCATTATAGTTGATCGGAAGATCAATGTATGACATTAGGTAAATTAATGGTTTCGGAGCAAATTTTGGTCAAGCAATTGTCAAGCGAATCCCTTTTCTCTCCTATAATCATCAGTTCCAGTTAAGAAAGAAACAATAATACTGGTGGCTCCTAACACGGGGAGTGAAGCATTTTACTGATTAGCCATTATGTATCATGCCATCTGAAAATGCGAATGAACAAGATATAGAGATGCCCCAAGGCGGGGCACGAGATGAGATGAGGTAAACTAATGGTTTCAGAGCAACTTTTGGTCAAGCAATTCTTGCATGAATTCCATTTTTATCGTACAATCATCTGTTCCAGTTCTAAAAGAATCGATAATATTAGTGGCTCCTTAACACCAGGGGGAGGCATTTTAATGACATAATATTAATTGTATCTTCATCAATTGTATGGATTGGAAAAAGGAAAATTAAGAAATGACCAATACGCCGTCTGTGGGAATCGAACCCACGACCACATGGTTAAAAGCCATGCGCTCTACCGGCTGAGCTAAGACGGCTTTACTATTGACGAAGTATCTCTGAAATTTCTATAATAGGGACAAAAGACAAGACTTCAGAGAAATTGATTTCTCAGGTGCCTGTCGAGCTCAACATATATGAAAGATAAGATGGTCCGATCGCTGGTTAATTTAAGAATTTTGAAATTAGTCAGAAGTTTTAAAACCACGGTCATGGAATAATTATTTAAATTTATATTTAAAATTTAAACTTTAAATTGATGCACAAGTCCCCCCCCCTCCTTTTTTTTTTTTTTTTATAGACAACGAAGTTGAACACCCAATTAACATTAACTACTAACAACGTGACAAACGCCAGTAATACTATCACCAAAATATGTACAAAGAGAAAAACAGTAACATGATGAAGGAACACAAACCCAAAGGATAAAGATGTTTCTGCAGATGGCCTAGCTTCTCAACGTGAGCTGAGGCCTGAGATATTTTATTTATAGCTAACTTGGCTACGAAAGATAAGATACAGTCATATATAAACTGACTCAAGATAAAGCTAACTAACAATAAGTCAAACTAAGTTAACAGCAACAATTCAAATTAAGATAACAATAACGTAATCACTAACAGATCCTAGCCTACATAGTCGGAATTGACTAGCATGCATTTTCAGCCCCTCACAAACTTGGCATGGATGTATTGAGGCCAAGTTTGGAGTGGATCAACTGGAAATGTTTGCCGGTCAACAAGTGCGATTGTAACTGATTTAGGCTCCTTGAGAATAGCCTGAGGCCTAGATTGATAGTACTTTTTGAAGGGGTACTCTGGCTTATGAAAAATATAAGTCAATTTTTTCTATTTGTTAAATCAAAAAGCTGGGATACTTTTCCTCCTGTCCCATGAGATGCTTTTCAGAGCTGATTTATACCGTCTAAAATTCAAAAGACTAATATAACCTTTCTCTCATTAATGACATTAAAAGTAGAAATTATTCTATTCAGTATTTATATCTATTATAGTCATTTTAGATTTTAAGAATAACTTTATCAAACACTACTTTTGTAACTTCTACTTATTGAGAGTAATTTTTATATTATTTTATCAAATGGTACTACTACGACTTTTAGAGAGCTCATAGAGCTTAGCAGCTTTTACAGAGCTCATAGAGCTTAGCAGCTTTTACAGAGCCCATAGAGCTTAGCAACTCTCAAAAAGCCACAATAATACCGAACCAAGTTTGACAATGCAACAAGTAACGAGGATTAGGGTAGCGAATGCCATCTTTAGCACGGGTAAGCATAGGATAAGTGTTTTGGGCTAGTTGAGGTGGTGTAGGGGTGGATATATGGTGAGAGGAAGATGTGGATTGGGTGATAATGGTTGGTTGTGGATTTGAGGAGGGGTAGGGTAGGGGAAGCGGTGGGATTTGTTTGAGAGTGAGGTGTATTATCAGTGGATTGTGCAAGTGAGGGTAAGATAATAGTTTGTTGTGGATTTGAGAAGGGTAGGCTACGGGAAGAGGTGGGATTTACTTGAGAGCTGAGGGAACAGTCACCAGATTGGGTTCTTGGTCAAATTTAGATGGATGACATACAGAAGGTGTTAGTGGGTGCCGATTTGTGGAGGAAAAATTGGTTATAGTGGTCAAAATATCTGAAGTGGATGTATGTAATGTCTTTAGGTTGTGGAACGGAAAATTAAGGTCATCAAATACCACACTACACGAGATAAAAAATTTTGCTATGGCTAGACACAAGCATTTGTAGCCTTTATATCTACCAGAATAGTCCATGAAGACACAAGGCAACGATTTAGGAGCAGCTCATGAGATGAAGAGTCTTTGAGCAAAAGAAAATATCTTGAACCAAAAGTACGTAAACAAGAGTAGTTCGGATGTTCCTTATGCAATAGATAAAATGGGCTTTGAAATGAACAAACTAATGATGGCAATCTGTTTATGAGACAACAAGCTGTTTTGAAATGCTTTTGGCCAGTAGATAAACAGAATTTTGCTTGCAAAAATAAGAGTTAAACCAAGTTAACAAAGATGACGATGTTTGTGTTCAGCCACACCATTCTATTGTGGAAAACTTTGTGCCAAGAATAACAAGAACATCTTTGATCAGTAAATTGGAACCACTTATGAGGGGAAGAGAAGTATCATCCATATGAGAGATATCAAGTATATGTGCATTGCCAACAATAATGCAAGCATTACTCGAATAAGGATGAACATTAGATTAAATACCTATGTCATGTCTCATATGAGCATCGGCATCTGTATTAGGCAATCATGCATGAGCATCATCAAAATTGCAAAGGGTGAGAGTTGCCAATGTTGGAGACAGGGTTGATAGGCATGATTGAAACAATGGGGACAACTGAGAGCCTCATGATTGCCTCCTTTGCATATTTAATACTTAATAGCATGAGGTGATTCTTGCGAGATAAGTTTGGTAGTACTATAAGAAGGAGAATGTGGAGTATATCCACGACCCTTGGAGGTGAAGGAAGGTTGGTTGGATCATTGTTTAGAGTGCTATGAAGGGCGTTTGGGAGGGTTTTTGGAATTTTGATTGACATAGAAGGTACGGGTAAGGGAGTTAGGTAAGTTAGTGGTACGAGTATCATAGTTAATAAGTTTAGGAAGGATTGATTGGTAAGAAGGATTGAGTGGATGAAGCATGGTAGTGGTAAAGGTGTTATAATTCAGACCAAGGCCACAAAGCAGATGAAAAAATTTATCTTGATCAGGCAATTGTTTGCTAATGAAAGAAAGGTCATCACATATGGATTTGAAATAATGAATATAATCATGAATTGACTGGGTGGGTTCGTTGGATTAAAGAAATAATTTTTGTTTTAGTAAGAACTCACATTCCACATATGTATAAGCATAGGCATCTTCTGATGCTAGCCAAACCTCCTTTGAAGTATCCAATTAACAACCAATGCAAGTGCTTCCTCAGATAGTTGACTAGTGATCCATTCATGGACAAGATGATCTGATCATAGCCAATGAGTGTATTCTAGATTAGGTTGATCAAACCTAATGCTAGGCGTTGTCATAGTCATTGGGGAGGGGATCAATGGAAAAGGAGTCAAAGTTTCACCAGATATGGAGCCACCTAGATCTTGACTCTTAATAAGATTTTGCATTTGAAAGTACCAGAGAATGTAGTTGGAAAAATTGAGATCAAGAGAAACAAAATTACTAATGTTTAATGTGGCAAGATAACGGTATGGATAGTTATATAGCAATGGAGCTATATAAGGAATTAGACATTATGGAACTTGAAGTATTAGCCATTGGCAAATTTGATACCATAAAGATGTTTCTGTAGATGGCCTAGCTGTAACACCCTCCCAAGCACAGTACTATGCTTAAGTCATAGTACCACACCTGGAGTCATATCTTACCTTTATGACCTCATCCGACAAAGAACTTCAGCCGTCTTCGGAAACTTCTACAATCATCTGGAGATAACATGGAAATAGGAGTGAGAATTATAAAATTCTTAGTAGGATTCTCTAATTTTCATACATAGTGTCATCATGGTCGTCTCCAGTTTGCTTCGGTTTACTTTGAAAAAGGTGAACAAGCTGCACAAACTGTTTAATTTTACATTTCGAAAAATGTCTTATCCGAAGCAAAGTTCATTTTTACTCATATACTGGTCCTTTAGGAAAGTGTACACAAGATTAACTCATGAATAATACCATGGATAATAACTTCAACATATAAAATGCACATAGCATTAATCTAATGGGAACATAACATCTGTACCTAACTTAACTTGCACTTGAATTCATACATATACATAAAATTTTACTTTTCTTTCATTCAACACACCTAGGCGTTACGTATCGCCGTCCCTAGGGTGCTTGTCTACACTTGAGCGTTACGTATCGCCGTCCTCAAGTGCAGCATCATACCATATTCCAGAGTACGATCGCCATGTCATACCCCATCAGAGCGTGATCGCCATGTCACGTTCCTTAGGAATATGGGATCCTCATGCTATATTCCGGAGTATGATCGCCATGTCATACCCCATCAGAGCGTGATCGCCATGTCACATTCCTTAGGAATATAGACTCATCATCATATCTTTACATGCCACATTCCAGAGTATGATCGCCATGTCACGTCCCTTAGGAATATGGGATCTTCATGCTATATTCCAGAGTATGATCGCCATGTCATACCCCATCAGAGCGTGATCGCCATGTCACGTTCCTTAGGAATATAGGACCTTCATTCGGTACTTACACTAGCTGGGTCATGTCATGCCTCATGTAAGTCCTACCCCCCATATTCTCACACTAGCTGGGTCAATACCATGCCTGATGTGAGTGGGGCATATACTTAAATCTTTAGTCTTTAAGTCTTTACTCTTTAACCTTTACTGCCCTTGGGTAGATTCTCATATATTTCATATCATAAATTCTTTGTAATTTAGACACTCATGGTCCCCTAGACTCCTGCCATAAATTCGGCAGCATAACGGATCAGGTCCGTTTCCATGAATAGTGCCAGCTCTCACGGGCAAATCAGTCATAACAACATAATCAACTTAACACATGTATATCAATATCAAACTAGCCATCCTCAACTCAAACTTTATATGTTTTCCTAATACTTGTGAAATCCTCATTTGGGTCACTTTGTGAAACTATCACTTTGGCCATTCTGCTACCTTCTATTCGGTTCTGCCCGAATTTCATATGATCCACTTTTATCTCTATTCAACTCATTTAGATCTGAAATTTGGATATATCATAGCTCTATATGTCTACTTTCTAACCTCTTTGGTCTCATATCATTTTGATCCATATAACTCAAGATATTTAAATCTTACCTCAACTCGTTCAGTTACTAACCCGAGTTACCCTCCTGGAAGTATAAATTCACTAAAAATCGAAACTAAGCTCAAATCATGCGAAATCGGTCTCATATTAAAGCTAACAGGACAACCTTTCATTTGCCACAAGTTTCACTCCATTTTCTTAAGTATTCCTCGAGTTATAAGTCCTGAAATTCTACCTTTCTGAACTACTCTGTTTTGGCCTAGATTAGATATAGGACAACTCCCTCGAATCACTGGAAACAATTGGGACCATAACAAACTCGGGATTATATTGGGGTGTTCCCCTGTGTATAAGCTTTCTAACAAAGTTAGTTTCACTCGATTTAAAGTTGTATAGGGTGAGTTATATACCCTCCTCATGTCACCCTGCCCGGATGAAAATCCTGAACCCTAGGTCAAACTTCAAAAATTCGTATCTCCCTCAATACTAATCCAATAACCTTATATGATATATCTATGGAAAGACCTGAATGTCTACTTTCATCTAAAAATGGTTTCATCGGATTTGACCGATTGTAGGTGGCGCCGTACACTCCATCGTACGGACTGCCGTGGAATTCTCACTCAGGCAGCATCCCAACCCATCCATTTCTTCTAATTTTCTCCTGCTAGTCATAATTCTAATTCAAAATCTACTATGAATTTAATCATAATTCATCATAATACATCCAATAATTCATCACATACACAAAGAAGAGTTCAATCTCATGCAATCATAGGGCAAGGAATTCAAGAGTAGAAGTAGAATCCTACCTCTTTGGAGCAAGATTTGGCTAAGTGCTGAAACTTGGAGTGTTAGAACCTTGCTAAGCTTGAAGGAGTAATGGAGTTGATTGAGAGAAGGGAAGGAGAAGAAGGCTGGGAAGGGGAACGTAAATCAGACCGAAATGAAGAGAAGAGTCTGATTTAAATACATGAAAGTTGTGGTGTTGATTGGCTGGAACTCTGTGGTTGAAGTTCGGCCATGTCTCTCACTTTTGTGGCCAATTTGCTCTCCACATCGCCCCAAGACTGGAATACGCTTTCGTCCTACATGAAACCGGAATTCGTCCCTATAATACTTTAAGTCCGAACTCGTGACCTTTTACATTGTTTGAATCTGAAGCCGGATGTCGGAACTCGTACCATGTTGTCTGTGACTTGAGGAAATCTCGAATCAAGGTCGGAGGTCGGAAGTCATGCAGCTGATAATCATATAATCTCGGAACTCCCTATATGAACTCGGGAATGTAAATGCTGGATATAAAATCAGAAATCGGATCTAATGTATGACTGAAATCAACCCAAAGATTTGAACTCATGTCCATTGAGTTCAACTCTAAGGCCGGAACTCATAACATTAAACTCGGAGTTCGGTATTGTACCATTGTGTTAACCTATTACTTCTGAAGTCGGAAACCACGTACACTATTTTGAAGCATGAAGTATGAGGTCGGAACTCAGGAACCTCTATCTGAAACTTGAAGCTACATTATGAGACCGGAAATCGAATACATGAAGTCGGATATTGGAACTCGGAAATAATCATCCTATTGAAATCCAAAGATGAAGTCGGAAATTGGGATTGATCAATCCTGATGACAAAGTCGGAACTTGGAAATCGAGATGCTACACTAGCAACCTTAGCATGAGCTAAGGCTTGAGATATTTTATTTATAACTAATTTGGTTACAAAAGATAAGATAGAGTCATACGTAAACTGACTCTAAATAAAGCTAACTAACAGTAAGTCAAAACAAACCTAACAACAACTATTCAAATTAAGCTAACAGATCCTAGCTTACATAATCGAAATTAACTAGCATACATTTTTAAATGATAGATTCATAGAAATGGCCATGCTTAGAAAACCAAGTAGCACAATAGTTAGTTTCTCAATAGTGTTGGAGAATCATGATCCAATCTTTAGAGATAAGTACTTCAAGGCATAGAACAAATGGCACAGGGAGACTGTGGATCTGATTATAACATGAATCAATTGAAGCCACATTTAGAATCTAGCTTGAAAATAAAGATTGTAGAAAACAACCCAACTTAGCCACGAAAGCACAAAATGAAAGCCCTTTCTTCATTTCGATGATACTACCACAATAACCTAAGAAGCATAGGAATAACAAAATCATCGACATTGATCTCAAACCATCCATAAGGGGAAGGGGGGGATAAAGAAGTATTGATATTTTGTTAAATAGGGACTACAAAACGAGCATGATTCAAGTAGCAATTTGCTAATAGTCTAATGTTAGAGATGAAGCCTTAAAAGGCAACAAAGAAGGAAGATTATTGGAATGAAATCTACATAATAAATGAAAGTTGTATTAAAGAGAATTAAGTTATGGTTTACGTTGTGAAGCAAAAAATTAAGTTCATCAAATACCACATTGCACGAGATAAAAATTTCTTTAATGGCTGGATACAAGCATTTGTAGCCTTTATGTCTATCAGAATTGAAACATCCTCAATTTCTTATCGTTTTAAATTACCTCAGTAACCCTGAATAATTAGACACTTAATGAGAAATTATGAGATTAATGCTTAATTAAGGGGTTAACGAAAAGTTTATGAATTAACTCGAACAAGAAAAGTCAAGAGAATACTTAATCGAGATTAGATAATCTCCAGTTAAGCAAGTTAGACCCTTTATAGCTTAATTAAGTACTAATCACCCTTAATTAACTTAATCGAGTTTAATTAAGATTAATTAAGCTTAATCGCAAGATTAATTTTTTGTTAATCATGTTCTTATGTGTTAATCACTAATCGTTGCTTAATCATCTTAATTAAGTTGCAAGAGCACTTAATCACATGATCAAATTCAAATTTAGTCGACTAGACAATAATGTAAAGAATGATGTTATTAAAACATAAAGCATAAGACAAAGTTGCTTTTTGTAAGAAATGGTACATGCTTTGTTCCCCTATCATCCAATTTGTCTCCCTAAACATTAATTAACACAAAATTAAGAAAATATCTGCTTCCTTTCCTTTATGAAGAGGATGCCACTTTCTCTTTCTCCCGCCCTCATCCATTTTCATTTTCACTTGTCTTATTCTCTCTCTTGAAATCAAACCCTCTGACTTCTCTCTAAGTACTCTTCATCGTCTTCATCTTCCTTTCTCCACCACCACTATCAAAATCTCTCACTTAGCCCTTCAAGGATCTCATCTTGGGGTCTTTGGAAACAAGATCTAAATATTACAACCTCCATTTTCACAAGATCTCAAGAGCTTCCACTTCCACCAAGCTAAACCGCCACCATCATCATCAAGAGAAGTCATCATCATCTTTTTCTCCTTCTCTTATTGTAGCGCCATTTTCAAGTAGAGGTAGTGATCTTTATCTTTTTATTTTGTTTACTCAAGAAAGCTTGAAGCTTGGTTCTTCTCATGACCAAGATCTTTGAGTGAAAACTTGAGAAAATCTTTCATGCTCTTTATGAGCAAAAGTTTCTATTTTTTGTTAAATATGTTCTTATTCTTTTTCAAGTGTTCTTCATGTTTCTACTTTTAGAAAAATATGTTCTTATTCTTCTTCAAGTGTTCTTGATGTTTTTACTTTTGGAAAAATATGTTCTTGTTCCTATTCTTGAATGTTCTTGATGTTCTTGGTGGTATTTTGCTTAAAGTTGTTTCTTTTTCTTATGATGAGTTTATGATTAGAAAAGTTACATCTTTACATGCTTTTCATGATTTGATAAGACTATGAACATCCTAAAAGCTTAAAGCTTTAAAAAGTTTGCTTCTTAATGCATAGAAAGTGGCGTAAGTTTGGTGCCTTCATAAAAGCCTTATTTTGTTTTATTTTGAAAACAAGACTACATGTAAAAGTTTAAGTTTTTTTGGAATATTAATCCTTTTTGAGTTATAAAAATGGTATTTTGTCACTTTAGATTGTAAAGATTGATTCTTGGATGTAAATCCTTTCATAAAGTTTCGAACTTTAATCAAGAAGGTAACTTTAAGACATAAAGTTATAAGCTTGCACACTAAGTCTTGTAAAGGTGGAATCTTGAGATGAATATATTAGTAAAGTTTCCAAGCTTTAACCAAAAATAGCATTTTTGAGTTATAAAGATGTTAACTTTTATAAAGATTAAGACTTTATAACTTTAAAGCTAATGTCTTGTATCACTAGTTGATAAAGTAGGAACCTTTTTAATTTAGAGACAACTTTAAACCATAAAGTTGAGACCTTGATGGTCTTAGAGTAAATAAAAGTGTCAAGTTTCATAAAGAATAAAACTTTATGACTACTTTATAAAGAATGATAATAGTATTGTAGAACGTAACAAAATTTAAAAAAAAGCACTATAGAAAGGAAAACGGGTATTATATCATCAGTCGTATACATACATATATGAGTTGGAAGCCAATGCTTCGGTTTATATATATGGGTTCAAAAGCGGGTAAACTAAAGAAACAGCAAAACTCCTATTTCTGAAAATGATAGGGACAAAGATGGCAATATCCAGCTATGTATAACAAGTCCAATATTGGATCATTGTGGAGCTGCACGTCCAAAAATCTCAGTAAGCGGAGTGGCCGTCGAATCCATCGCCAGCGTTTGAGAATGATGCGAAAATACAACACAAGGTGAGAATTTACAGAAATTCTCAGTAGGGTTCGTGTATGGTATCCAACTAACGTCACATTCATTCTCAGTTGTCTCGGTTTTTATTTAATTATGAAAGCATGTGTTCAAACTAGACTATCCATTTTAATGAGTTTAAGGAAACGTCTGGTCTAAGGCAAGATTTAGTTTTACTTTAGATAGCATAAGAAATAGAATAGATTACCAATAATGATTTACAGAATAGTAAACAAAATAAATGAACAAACAGCAGTAAATAAACATAATAGACAACTGCAAACATCTTAACATAATCATTCCATGTAATCATGCATGCTCATTCTTGATTCTTCCTTTATAAGCTTTTCCATTACTTTTCATCATTTTCCATCACTTGGTCCCCTGGGAGTTCTTGGCCATTTAGACTCCTGGGTAATAGTCTGCTTTTCAGGATCGAGCTTGTTCCTATACAGGAATACCGGGTTTACTTTTCCTGACCTCTCCATCGATCTATTCCCCTTAACTTTTTATCCGGGGCTGGCCCAAGTAGCATGGAACTTTCATAATAACATAATTCTTATCATAACTTTCATAGCTTTCTTGAAAATGCACAGGTATTAACATGTATATCATAACTTATGCATAGATTTTACCGAAATTTCGGTAGCATAATGAAATGTGCCCGCTTCCCCATGAATAGTGCCAGTACATTAGAACATCAATTTATCATAGAGGTCACAACATTGGATACATATTTTAACATTGAACTCATAGTAACATTAATCTCATTAAGGCAAAGTTTCTGCCTCAGCATAGTCAGTCAAGCCATTTTTTATAAATCAAGCCATAATTTCGATTTAACTCATTTGGACCTCAATTTTGGGTATGTTAAAATGTTATGTGTCTATTTTCTAACCTTTTTGGTCCCATCTAATTTTGATAACTATAACTCAAGTTATTTAGATTTTATCCCAGTCTGCCTAGTGGCTGGCCAGAATCAGACACCTAAAAGTAAAAATCCACTAAAAATCGAAAACTGATTCAAAGCATACGAAATTGGTCTCATATTAAATCTAATAGGACAAAGTTTCATTTACAAAAAGTTTCATTCCATTTGACTTAGTAGGGCTCGAGTTATAAGCTCTGAATTCTGACTTTCTTGAACTATCCTATTCTGGCCCCATTAGGACATAGGGCAACTTTCTTGGATCACTAGGAGCAAACGGAACCTTATCTAATCCTGAATTTTTTAATGGGATATTCTCCTATGTGTAAGCTTTCTAACAAAGTTAGTTTCATTCATTTTCAAGTAGTATAATGCAAGTTCTACCCTGAACAACCCAATCTACCCAGAATCAAAGTCAAAAACCTAGGTCGAAATTCAAAAATTCATAACTCTCTCAATACTAATCCAAAAACCTTATATGATATATATATGGAAAGCCTAGATATCTAGTTTCATATAAAAATAGTTTTATTGAATTTAATCAGCAGTAGGCGGAGCCGTACACTCCGCCGTACGGACTGCCGAGGGTTTTTGGTTCTCTAGCCCTTCAGCTCTTCCTATTTTTATTCTTTCTTGCTTCCAATTCAGTTTTAACCAAACAAACAACCAATAATCAGCCATATATCATCATAATCATTCAATTAATACATCATATATTGGGAAAATAATCCACTCTCAGCCAGCCAAGATCACAGAATTAATGCAAGAATTAAACCTCTACCTTTGTTATATGTGGTTTGGCTTGATTTTTGGGGCTTGGATGAACAAAATTTGATTAGGCTTGATGGTTTGATGGAGTTGAGTGAGGGAAGAAAAGAAGAAGAGAGCTGAAAAAGAGGAGAAGTGGCACAGAATTGTGGACTGAAGGGAAGAGAAGAATATTTCAACAAGGCTTTGAGGTGTTAGATGGCTTCTTGAAATTTGATTGGCTTAGAATCTAAGGCTAAGTTTCAGCCAACTTTCCTTGCTTTTGTGGCCAAAGTGGCACCACATTTGGGTGTTAAGTGGCTGAGTTCTCAGCCACTTAAAGTAGGGTTAAAGAGTTGGAATTCTATTAGTTCGGTTCCGATAGTTTAAAATACCGTAATATTACCGATTTCCTTTAAATCGGTAAATCAGTTTTCAAGAAAATTTTATGAAATCTCCTATACATCTAACTTAGCTCCCTCATATCTAGACTCAATTAATTATTAATCAATTAATTCTAAATAATTATTTAACCGAATTTTATTTATTCTCGATTATTCAATAAAATCGAATAATTAGGCGAAAAACAATAAAAGAATTTTGATGGATGTTACACATTGGATCCACACCCCGTCCAATGATAGATAAGATATGAGTCGGCATAGTATCGTATGCAAAATGAGTTCATTAAACATTTCTTTTATTTAAAACTTATAATAGTAAGTTAAGTCAAAGGGTCCATTACCTTTGATTGGAATGTCTAGTATAAAATGACCACACTAAAAGAGTACTCAAATGGACGGGGTTGCAATGTTATTTTGGTTGATAGGGGCTGTTAATAATTAGAGATGGCAAACAGGCCAACCTACCCTACTCCGCCATGTGTCAAGCCTTAAGCGGGGTAGGACGGGCTAACCCACCATAGTAATATGGTTTGAATATGTCTTTTATTATATAAGCCATGCTCGAGTCATGAAGTTATATTAAAGGGGTGTCATTGTGGTAAGAAAGCTTTAATATATGGAAAATATAATACATGGCCCTTTAACTGCACACTTTATTACTAACTAATAGTTCATAAACTTCGTCATATTTGATACATAGAGGATAAAATAATTACAATTTTAAAAGAAATTGTGACTAACATAATATACAGAACTTGTTTTTGATTAGTTGCTAGCTAGCTCCAATAGTCGCTTGGTTTAGTTTGCGCTTGAGTCTTGCTCAGAAAATATCCAAGTATTCTGTTTCGCATTTGATTACCAACTTAGGTGCTGGAATGTTTACGGAAAAGAAAAATATACAAGTAGACAGTGAGAACCTAAAGTTCTTAGTAGGTAAACTCAAACCAATCTTACAGTGTCATCATAAATATTCCCGCTGTTTCGGTTTATTATGAAAACATGAGCACATATAAACAAATAGTGGTTCAATTTTAAGTTAAAAACACCTTAGTCGAAGTGGGATATATTTTAGCAGTCATTTGCCATTTCATATGACAGACATAGAAATACGAATAGTATAGCTTCAACAAGAATCATAGTAGCATTGTGACATAATGAGATAATTAAAAATGCACATATAGATGTTTGTACTTGATTGTATGCAAGTGCACTTGATTGTATGCAAGTGCACTTGATTTAATTCGTCTCTTTCCTTAACTTACAATTTAATCTTGCTCTTCTATGCTTGGTCCCCCGGAGGTGAATGGCCTCTCTCACCCCTGGGTAATAGCCCGCTTTTCAAGTCCGAGCTCGTACCTATACATGAGTGATGGGTTTACTTTTCCCAACCTTCACACCTGTCTATTCCCCTTAAATTTAGTCGAGGACTGGCCCAAGTCTTAGATAGTATCGCTCTGGCCCACGCTAGCTGATACCAACCCCGTGGATATAAAGATCCAGAAACCCCAGGTACACACTTTGATAGAAAACAAGATGTAGAATAAAAAACCTCCCTACTAAACCCCAAGAAACTTGTCCTTGGAAACGTAGATAACAGGGAAAAGATAGAATATTCTGCATCACACAGAACAACATGAGGAAAACCTCACAATTTTATTGGTAGTTAAACCATGATAAAAAAATATGATAAAATTCTCTTGTCTATAGGCCAAGTTGCCTATTTATACATAAATCCTAAAATTGGAAATTATCTAATCCTATCTAAAAGATCTAATTTGAAAATAAAATTTAAAAATTAAAGATATGATTCTATCCTAAACGATTTATCCCTAACAAAATTAAATCAAATTTGATCTTTATAGATTAGATCGAATTTGAATTAAATCTTAAAAGATAAACTAATTCAATTTAAATCTAAACAAATTAAAAAAGAATCTAGCCACAATCTAAACATATCTCCAATGTGATCAGATTGCTTACTCTCCAAGTTACTTTAATTAAGCTTGATTCCTTGATCTCCAAATAACTTGAAATGAGCTCTTGGATTGCTTGATCTCCAAGGCAGAACCAACTTGCTAGAAACAAGCTCTTTTCCACTGTTGGAATGACCAAATCTCCCTTTCTGAGCATGTATCATTGGGTCCATGCCATGCCTCATGTGGTAGCTTGGTAAGTCCTTTTTGCAAGTTCTTATTATCTTTTACCCTTAAATTTGGTCGAGGGCTGACCCAAGTCTTAGACAGTACCGCTCTGACCCACCCTAGCTGAGTCTATGCCATGCCTCACGTGGTAGCTTGGCATGTCCCTCTTGCAAGTTCTTAATATCTTTTCCTTTCCATATCCTATCATGCATGCGGATACTTTATGCATTCATGGATATGTCTAATACCTTATTTATTATATCATATTCTAATTATGCTTGCATGCATGATGTAAATGAACATGATATGTAAATGTAAATATATTCAAAGCATAATCACCCATAGCATAGGTTCTCATAAATTCCTACCGAAAATTCAGCAGCACAACGGATCGAGTCTACTTTCCCATGAGTAATGCCGGACAACCAGTACAATCTTTCAAACTTGCAATTCAATATGGGTTAGCAATTATACAGATATTCATGGCATCATTCATCAAGTTCAATTTAAGCATCTATGGGGTTTTCGGTTTATTCTCTCCTATTCTACCCAATTTTGTTATAATCCACCCTTTGCTCAATTCGACTCATCTAAGTCTAAATTTTGGATATGTCATAGCCTTATGTGTCTAGTTTCCAATCCCTTTAGTCCCATCTCATTTTGATATGTGTAGCTCAAGATATTTAAATTTTGCCTTAGCCTATTCGGTCACTAGCCAGAATTACACTCCTGGAAGTAAAAATTTACTAAAAATAGGAATCTAAGTGAAACTATATGAAAACTATACTAAATTAAAGATAACAGGACAAGCTTTTACTTTCAATAAGTTGCGTATCAATTACATGAGTATATCTTGAGATATAAGCCTCGTAACTTGACCTTATTGGACTACTCTATTCCAGCCTGGTTTGAACTTAAGTCCACTTCATGGATATGCTAGGGACAAATGGAAATGAATCTGGCCCTAAAATTTTTATGGGATGCTTCTTTACATATTACTTTCAAATCATGTTGGTTGGATTCAATTTAGAGTTGTGTAGGGTGAGTTACACCCTTCTCAATTTATACTGCCTAGATGAGAATCTAGATTTCTACGTCCAATTTCGAAAATTCATATCTCCCTCAATACTAATCCAATGCCCTTATAATTTATATGTATAGAAAGCTCTAAATGTCTAGTTTCATATAAAAATAGATTCACCCACTTTCTATGGTTGTAGACAGAGCTATACACTCCCCAAGTACGGATGCTGTAGGATTTTCTCACAAAAACAGATTCTACTTAGCTTCTTTTTGAGTTTTTGATAAATTCCTCAACTTAAACAAGTTTTCTCACCTCAAAACACTAGAAGAACATCAAAGCACCATCATACAAGTATGGTATAAGAGAAACATGGCAGCCACATAGTCACATGATACATCAAACAACTAAGGATTTGAACTACCTATTTTGAAATCCTTGAAACTATGGAAGTAAGGAGGCCAAGAACCAACTCCTAGCCTTCTTCCTTCATCATGGCAATAGCTCATATGAATGTGGGGAGGCTCTATTTGATGCTTAATCATGAAATTGTTAGAGGGGTTTTGTAGAGAAGGAGGTGAGGATCAATTTTCATAAAAAGAGCAAGAGGATTTGAGGTCAAGAGGGCTTCCAATCTTGAGCTTGAAGTTCTTGATCATGGAGAAAAGGAAAGAAAGGAAGAAGAAGAAGAAGAAATGGAAGGAGGCTGAAGCATGGTGGAGGGCGCAAAAATAAAAGGAGATGGGTGAGATTTTTCTAAACTCTATGACATAAATAAGGGTGGCTTTAGGTATTTGGTTTTAGTGGTCATGATTTGGTCATATTTCCCCTTTATATGGTTGCCATATGGCGCCATCTATAGTGGTGGAGGTGGCTGAATTTCAGCCATTCAACCTAAGATTATCAGTGTAAAATTCTATTGATTCGACTGTGGCAGTTTAGAACACCGAATATTTATCGATTTCCTCTAAATCGGTAAAACCTTACTTAATGTTTTGAAAGATATCTATGTGTTCATTTTAATTTATCTTAAGCCTAATCTCTCTAATTAATATCTAGTTAACTCTTAATTAATATTTAATTAACTTCTAATTTTCCTTACATAACTATTGAAACCGAATAAGTGAACTAACGGCATAAATTAGACATTTTCGTAAATTCGGAGCTTTTTTGTTTCCTATTTTCTGTAACTAATGGTATTTTCGTAATTTTGAACAAGTTCGGGGGCACCCCATGTCATTTAACACTAGACTGCCTCCATGGCCCAATTGACAGATACTTAAACTTCTACGGTTTCACCACATGATTCTGTTCCGCTTAAAACCCCATTTTGCTAATTCTACAGATGTGGGAATATAAAAGTTATTTTATGAAAAGCTCTAGGGTTATTGTGGAAATAATTCTTTAGGGTCAAAATATAATTTCTAAAAATCCTAGGCATCTCTGTAATTAACAAAAGTTTATAGGGGTACTTTTGTCATTTCTTAATTTTTAATATATGGCAATGCCATATTTTCAACGGCAGTATTACACTACCCTATAATTCCAAGTGTGAGGATCGTCATGGCATAGCGCTACTTGAGAAATTCTCATACTGCCTAAGGAAAAAATTTCAAAATTTCCATTATATTCTGTTTACAAAAGTGGGGATGTTACAGAATATGTCAACCCTCCCCGCTTTTGTGAGGGTTGACCCGTCAAAAAAATAAAAATAAAGAAATTTTTTTTATATGAATTAATTCATTTACTTTTTTAAAAAATGATAAACAAATTTATAATTAAATACAACAAAATAACATCCATATGAATTTTAAAAAAATTCCTATTTACCTAATTCAATATCAAATTAAAATAATATGGCCAAGCATCTCTTTTTGTTGGTGTTATATTTGTAAAATAAAATTTTAAAATGGAGGAGGGGTTTAGTCTCCAAGGCTACTGTTGAGCCTGAGAGAGACATAATTGAGAATAAGATGAATGAGAGTCACAGAAAAGAAAAGGGTTAGGACGTTAGGTTACGCATGTATAGAAGTCTCACTCACATCACATAATTGATTTTTTTTTTTCAAGTAATGAGATATGGTACTTCTTTGAGGGCTTGGTGGCATTTGCATGGGCCAATGATTCAAATATTGAGTTTATTTTGTGAAAAAATAAAAATAAAAAAAAGAAAAGATGACCTGTGAGCCAAATCAGCCTTGCCTTGCTTTAATCTGCAGGTTATATGAGACAGGTTATGCAGGTTAAATTTTTTTTATAGATTGAAAATATCAATCTATCTTGCCAAAAAATGTGGGTTATATGGGTCGATATGACAGATTCAATTCATTTTACCACCTCTATTAATAACAATATTATTTTTGGGTAATGGATATTCATATTGTGGTTGAGTCTTTGTCAACGATTAAAAAAAAATAGTTTAATATAGTAATTTCTTTTAAACCTCTACTATGTAAAAATCATTAGACATATGACAATCTAACAAAACAGACTCTAAAATAGGTACATTCAAATTCAAATGAATATTACTTCATTTTTGCGATGAAATATGATTGTATAATTAGAATACTTTATTTCGTTTTTTAAATAACTTACTATTAAAATTTTAATAAAATGCTTTCAGTAAATAAAAAATTTTCATAAAAAATTAAACTTGCAGTAAGAGTGTTTTCTGCAGTCAATCCAGTATGCATTTTGCAAGAACTCAACTAAACATCACGGTGGTATGCTCGCGTTCATCTTCCCATCCCAATCTATTTCTTGCCGTATACAGTGATGTACGTAGAGAAGTTCATTGTACGTAATAAAAATAATAAATAAACATGATAGCGACGAGTTACTAAGTACCGCGTGTTTAGCAGTAGATCTCCCATTATTATTGGATTTGTTATTTTTATTATAATTATCCGATAATATCTGTTATGATATTGTCACAATCTTTATAGATTATATTTAGGAATGATTAGCATGTAATTAGCATAGAATTGAGGCTGACAAGGCAGACAACATGTATAGATTATATTTGGAAATAGTTGACGTATAATTAGCATAGGGTTGAGGCAGCTATTTTTGTGAACTTTGTGTATATATATTTGGTCTGTATAAACAATACAAAGTGCGTGATTGGTTCTGCTTTTTGTAAAATTGATTTTAAATAGAATTGATTTTATTGAAATTGATTTTAAAATAAAATAATTTATATTTGATAGTTCCTCTAAAAATAATTTTGATAAAAAATAAAAAATTTTTACTTCTTCTAAAATTAATTCTAAAAATAAGAATTGATTCTAATGATAAGTAACCAAATAAAACAAGAAAGAGGCACAATCAATTTTATTGCCTCAGAATAAATTCTCCAAAGTTGCATCATGCAACCAAACATGCTGGAAGCAAGCAATTGCATCGCAAATTCTTCTTTATAAGGTTGTTATTATATAATCCGAGTATCAACATTTTCTTTGTAATTTTTTGTTTGATTTTTTTTTTTGTGAGAGTCATTGATATATATTGTCAATATAAATTCTTTTATATTAATATTTAATTATATATTATCATATAAATAAATATAATTAATTCTGAGATTTTTTATTTTTAATATGGTATTGTAGAGTAATATGTGCAATAATATGGCATTTGGGCGGTATTTACCATAATATGGTGTTTAATTAAATCGAAAATTATGTTTTTAGTTTGTTAATTATATTTACCTTTTAATTTTGACTGTTTGCAGGTGGCGGACAAAACAAGAAAAATCGAAAATTTCGATTTTTCTGCTGGAGGAACAGTGCAATACAACACTGTAAGGACGCCTGCAGTCGGGAATTCCAACTTTTGCTGATGCAACCTGCAGTCGCCACCTCGCCATGTTGCTTGCCATTGCTATTGCACATGTGAGGGAATAGTGCACGAACTAAAGTCGGAAATTCCGACTTCCCCATGGAGTTGTCACACCATTTTGGTGGGTGGCATTTTGTTGAAAGTGTGCTTCCATCACGTAACCATGCCTGAAGGAGTACAATAATATATAATAGCATCAGAACTTGTTTGAATAAGTGTTTCTTTGACTGCAATGACCATCCATCTCCATGATAATTTGCCGCATGAGATTCCTTGCATTCAAAATTCAAAAATTTCAAATTGATTGATAATGCTCCGTGCGAATCTCTGCATCAATGTTCATATGCATTGGTTGAAAAGGGTTATACTAATAATGCGTTCTATATGAATATAAACAGAGGGAGGGGTGCGTGAGTATAAATGGGGAGGATTGCGCAGAAGAGTGTTGTGTTTTGTGTGAAAAGTGCTATGTCTAGTTTTTGGAAGAAGAGAAAGAGTGTGTTATATTATGATAGTTGCATAAAAAAATATTGATTTATTTAGGGAATAAATTAAATTATTTATAAAAATGGTTCAGGATAGAACAGTAGATCTACGACAACATATTTCTGAGCAAATTCTCAAGCATAATGTAAGTTTTTTTTTTTAGAAATGAAATTTGTTATTATGTGTTAAATTTTTTTTCAAAACTTTACTAATGTTATGTACAATAGTTTGTTATTGGCGGTGTTTGGATGGATTTGACTTTTTTTTTTGTGTAATATATTTCTTAATTAGTTTGCTATTATTAAATAATAAAATGATAATTAAATTTAAAATTACAACTCATTTTGCCATATGAAAGAAAGAATGTTTGCATTTGTTTAGTTTTGTACTTTTCTTTTGTTGATGAATTAGGGGTAATTTATGATTAAAAAAAAGTAAATAAATTGTTGACAGTATACATATAATTAGATGTGGGAAGATGGGTGGATATCTAAAATAGTTGATGTTTTTGTTTGTAATGCAAGCATGAAAATTAAATATGACAATTTGGAATTTAGACTACTTTTTTTTGTTGTTTTTTGGTCTAATCATGGTTGAATTTTTTAAAAATAATTTTGATATAATTGAAAAAATATTTTGAAAATATATAGTAATAGTTTTGTAAGAAAAAAAATTTCCTAGCAATATTAGTTGTTAAATTTAAAATATCTACCAAATTGATTAATTATATTTATAGTGTTTGCATATTAGTTCATAAACTATTAAATTTGTAAAATAGTTTAATACAACTAGTGGATAATAGTTAGAAAAAGAAAATTATAACTGGACTTATGTTATTGGCTTTTATAAAAATAATTTTGTTATAATAGAAAAATAAGTTGAAAATATATGGTAATTATTTTGCGAAAAACAATGTACCAGCTATAGGTATATTTAGTTTTTAAATTTAAAATATCAACTAAATTGGTTAATAATAGTCTTTCCATATTGGTTCATAAACTATACACTAATTACTATTAATTTAGTTAGGAATATTTATTTATTTTAAAATTAACCGATGGTTTTATTTGTAATAGGAGACAAGAATATTGCGGGTCCGTCATTTGAATCTAGATTGACCGAGGTTCGAGATTCATGAGATCTTGTAGCAGGCTGGTTTATATCACATTGCCCAGATCAGCCACATGAATATAAATAACCATTTGATAAGTGCTCTGGTGGAACGGTAGAGACCAGAGACCCATACGTTTCATTTTCCTTGTGGAGAATGCACGGTGACATTAGAAGATGTCGCCATTCAGCTCGGTCTCCATGTGAATGGTATAGCTGTCATTGGAATTACTACTCCAAGTACTGCAGTACTCTTGCAACAATGTGAGTATTTGCTTGGCACTCAGCCAGGAAAGGGCAATTTTGAAGGAAGTTTTCTCAAGTTACAGTGGTTGACCCAATACTATAGATTGCTTCGTGGCAACGGTGACATCATTGTACAACGAATGGCTCGTGCTTATATACTATCCTTGTTGGGCTACGTTATAGTGCCTGACAAGAGCGATTCAGAGGTCCATGGAAAATATTTGCAGCTACTTGAGCATATGGACCAGTTTGGGTTATATAGCTGAGGTTCGGCATGCCTCGCCGTGCTTTATCAGGCATTAGATCGTGCTTCGCGTGCAAGAACATAGAATATATGTGGCAGCTTGGTGCTTCTACAAGCATGGGCATACCTTAGGCTCCCTTTTTTGGCACCTGTGCCGACCCAACATTCTACTTTTCCCATTGCTTCTAGGTAAAACTAGTGCTCATAATAAATTGGACATTTGTTATAATGAAAATTGTGTCTAATTCATATAATATCTCACAGATGGAGTCATGCAAGGTATCGGCGGCAGGCTAACCTGAGAAATCTTACCAACCTAAGGGGGCTTATAGATTGGATGGGCCATAATGAGATAAATATTAAAATATATAAATTGTTATTATTATAATTATAATATAATAAATGTATTATAATACTATTTTGAAAAATTGAAAAGTTATAAGTATGTTAATAATAGTCTTTTATATTGTTATTGATACAGTTTGTATGGCAACCGTATGGTGAGCCTACAATTGATGGCCTTATTCCGGACAATATTCGGGACGAGGGGCAGATGTGGTCGACGGTAGCACCATTGATTTGCTTCGAAGTGATTGAGTGGCATCCAGCTGATCGCGTAATGCGTCAATTTGGATTTTTTCAGCATGTTCCTGTCGAGCCTCGTGCACTAGTAGGTTCGCATAATATAGACTTACGGGGACAAGGACAGACCGACTGGAGATTGATGCATATCGATTGGATAACAATGTGGGATCACCGACATGAGCGCGTCCTACAAGGACAACCAGTTGCAGACTACCAACCTTCTAATGAGTATTGGTCGTGGTATTTACATCATGCCGCTCCTTTACAGTTGGCCGCTCATATGGAGCAACCACCCCCACAGCAGCAGGAAGGCCACATGGGACCACCCCCCCAAAGAAGAAGAGTTCCCCGTAGACGAACCAGCCCCCCAGGTCCAGATTTCTATGCCGTTGCCACCTCCCTCACCACAGGCAAATGAGGATTTCTATTGGGATCCACAGGAGCAGCAATTTTGTTGGACTCAGCAACCTACCCAAGAGCAACTCCCCCAACATCAAATGTATTGGGATCCACAGACACAGCAACCCCCACAAATGCAGCATCCAAATCACATGGATCCATCGTGAATGTCCTTAGATGTAAGGGACATTCATCCTAGTCGAAGGAGTAGTTTGAGTTGAGGTAGAAGGTCTGTTGATAGTAGTAGTGGCATCCAGATACAAAGTGGAGTTTGGGGAAACTTTGGAGTTGCATTTGGCGACACCGATCAGCAAGATGTTGCTGAATCTTCCCAAAGACGTGATTTGGACTTGTCTTTGTCACTTCCTGGATGGAACGACGTGTACCAACCACAAATGGTGATGCCAGAGTACCGACCAGAGATGATGACACCAGACATTCTAAATATGTCTCAGCCAGTATTCTCCCCAAGTGATCAATGGACAGCGTCCCTACTGCAATGGGTGATGATAAAAGATGCACCTGCATCTAGCCAAGTCCCACAGCGAGAAGGCGAGGGAAATGAGGGTGTTGGGGATCAAGGTTCTACAGATGAGGGTGCAAGGGATCACGATCGAGTCTGGGAGATCGTCTGATGGGTAGGGTTGGCAGAAAAGCAAGACTTAGGCAACGTGTTGCTAGATTTTTTAATCTTTTTTGACTTTTATGCAAATATTATATGTATTATTTCTTAATTTCATTATTTTCATTTAAAATATTGCTGGAGTTTTTTTTCTTTTTTTTAAGATTGAAGCTTTGTTAGAGTCCTGGTTGTATTTACCTTAATCTAAATATAAGAATTGTGCTTTATAATATTATTTATTTATTTATTTCATTATTTATTCTATGGATTTGAATTCTTTACTATAACCATAGTTTAGTGCAAATAGCTTTAATATGTTAATGTCCACTAATTTTTAAATATCACAATTATTTGCTTTACAACAACTTATCAAGAAATCCATAATAGAAGATCAATAGCAAAAAATGAAGATAATAATAAATTGAATGAATTAAGAAGAACAAAGCCATGGTAAAGTTGTTCGAACTAGACTATGACGCAAAATTAAAATTAAACTCATTAATGAAAAAATAACACAATTAGACAATTCACAATAAAAATAGCACGAAGGAAAGATAATTAACTATTACAAATACTACGAACTTGACCCAGGAAAGTTTGGACATCGACTACGACTATGTCCCTCACCTCGACAAATGCCACAGCGTCGTGATCCCCGCATCTCACGCATATCCATTTCGTTCAGAAAACGAGTTGATTTGGGCCGACCTTTCACTATACGCTTCAAGGCAGGGTTTGGATAAAGCTTTGGACCTATATACTAGCGCCATGTACTCTCATTTCTGACGACTCCAAACTCCTTCTTGTATACTTTGCAGACTTCATCAATCCTATAGACATCCTCCACGTAAACTCGCCAGTCAACATTCTGGCTGCAACAACAAGCAATCACGTGACGACATGGATATCGATCTGTCTGAAAATCACCACAATCACAATATCTCTACTTTAGATCAACTCTATACTTAGCCCTACTGAATAGTTCTTGAACATGGAAAGCCTCATTTCGTCGATCAAATTGACTGACATGCACATTTCCAGATGCTTGCTCGTTTGCTTGAAGCCGTGTCGTCACAGCTTCTGAGAAAGGGTGTCCTGCATTTTTTTGCGCATGTGCCTCTCTACTTTTCCGAGCGAACAACTCACCCAAACGAAAGTAAGTTGTCCTAACTAGTGCCGTGATGGGAAGATTGCGAGCCCCCTTTAATACAGAATTTACGCACTCAACTAGGTTTGTGGTCATGTGACCCCACCGATGCCCACCGTCGAATGCTTGAACCCACTTTTCTCGTGGGATTTCATCAAGCCAATCTGTATGTACTTGGCCACGTTCACGCATTCGCTCATAATGACAATTAAATTCACGCTCAGTTCTGGAATACCCTGCAAAACAGATAGGATATGGTTTACATATTATTTACCATAAATTGCATTCACAAATATAAAAATTAAATAAAGAAATAAATTACCCATGCTCACAACAAGTTTGTGCAAGTAAGGCGCCTTGAATCTTCGCAAGAAATTAGCAGCAATATGTCTAATGCAATACATGTGGACTGCCTTTGGCGGTTCCCGCTGACCATTACTTCTCCTTATTGCTGCATTAATTGACTCATGCCGGTCAGAAATGATACCAACTCCATCCTGGGTCACGACATATCTGCGTAAATTGTCCAGAAAAAAATGGCATCCATCTGCAGTCTCGCCCTCAACAATAGCAAAACCAATTGGCAATATATTTTGATTGTCATCCTGTGCAACTGCAACCAATAGAGCTCCTTTGTATTTACCATACAAATGTGTCCCATCAATCTGCACTACCGATTTACAATGTCTAAATGCTCTGATGCAGGGACCAAAGGTCCAAAATATTCGACATAATATACGAGCATCCGGAAGTAAGACATTATCATGGTAAGCCTCTGCAAAGATCTAGGTGAACAATCGACCCTAACGACATCATACATTGCTGCACACCATCGCGGTAAAGCTTGATAGGATGCTTCCCAACTACCGTAAACTTTTTCTATTGCCTTTTGCTTTGCCATCCATGCTTTTCAGTATGAAATTGTGTATCCGAATCGAGACTGAACCTCTGCAATAACAGCCTTTATCTTAAATGATGGGTCGGATCCTACTAGTGGCTCTATACAATCAGCAATTGTGTCTGAACCCAACTTCGTATGGTCTTGCGAAATCCTAGCCCCAGTGCAAGTGTGTGGGCCATTATACTTCCTGATTTCCTAATGATATTTATTCCTCCTAAAACTAGCCCTAACAAGCCATCCACAGTCTATACCATATTGGATACATTTACAATAAAACGTCATTGGTTCCGACTCATACACCCTATAATCAACTCCTTTGGATATGCTGTACCTCTTAATTGCTCGTATAACAGCTTCTCTATCACTGAATTGCATTCCAACATATAATTCATCATCTGCAGCAGGAGCACCTACGAAAGTCCCAACAAAAAATAAATTAAATTTATAAATTAAATTCAATTCAATTTAATGATAATAAATCTTTATTTTAAAAATTAATATTTTTTACTAATTACTATCTTCTTTTTAATTTAATTTATATACACTAAAATTTTAAAAAATTTCAAAATACCCTTACTTTATTTAATGACTTTTTAATTTAATGATAATAAAATTAATTTTAAAATTTTTTTATAACTAATCCAAATATTTTATGAACTTATATCTAAACACTATAAAATATCTAAAATCCTAGTTATTGATATATATTAAGCCAATATTTAAAAACTAATTAACGCATTTTTAAGATTTTAGTGATGTGCTACATACCCATATTTACATATTCTGGAAACTCAGGTGCATGCATAGCTTGAAGATCTAAAGTGCGCATGAAAGATGGCTCTCCGAATGGATGTTGACTGGCCACCTGCTCATCATTTGCATCGTCATCGACATCATCAAGTGCACCTTCGCCGTCACTTCCATATTCATCTTCAAACTCGTCTTCATCACTTTCATCATTGCCCTCTTCCCATTGTATGTCTCTCTCAGGAAATGTGCTTGGCTCAGGTTCTATAACAATATCAACTTCTCTATAATCAACATACAGCTCTATACAAGCATTGTTCGCCTGATGCTGCAGATGTGTTCTAAACATTATTTGCATGTCATTGTCGTCACTTATTGGAATAGCTTGATATTGAACAAACCCGCCAAAAATAGAGATTGGATACCTGTATCTTATTTTTTCCACTCTCTTCGTAGTGTCTGCATCTACATATTGACAAAGTCCATATTCTAACTCCGCAAATGACATTGTATATGGAATACAAAAATATGCTGGCCTTTCACATACAAATGTCACACCCTCATTTGTATTTAAAATATCACCATTAAAATATACAATAATTTTTGCACTACTTTCCATTTTCTCCTTCTTTTTTTTTTTTACTCTCTCTCTTTTTTTTTTTTACACACTCCTTTTGGTTTTTTGACACACCTATTTTTTTCGCATCCACTCTCCACTCTCAGACGGCTTCAACTGAGGAGGGAAGCTGCTTATATAGTAGTGCATAGGGAAATTATGTTTTTTATTTTTTATTAATTTATTCAAATTCTATCAATTAGACTTCACAGGTTGGAAATCGTTTTATCTGTACTGAAGTCGAAAATTCCGTTTTTTATTTTTTATTAATTTAATCAATCTGTCTGTCAAAGTTCACGGATTAGAATCTTATTTTGTCTATACTGAAATCGAAAATTCCGTTTCTTATTTTTTATTAATTTAATCAATCTGTCTGTCAGAGTTCACGGATTAGGAATCTTATTTTGTCTATACTGAAATCGAAAATTTCGTTTCTTATTTTTTATTAATTTTTTCAAATTCTACCCGTTAAATTTTATGAGCAAAAAAAAAAAAAAAGTGATCTGAAAGAAAATCGAAATTTTCGATTTTAAAGTGGCAGAATTAATTATTTAAATATTAAAATTGAAATTTCTGATTTTAATATAAAATTAACTAATTATGCCACTTTAAAATCGGAATTTCCGATTTCCTTTATAATCCCATATCCCCGTAAATTTGTTTGAAATGCCATATCTTGGTATAATTGTTAATTAAATGCCATATATTAAAAAAACACCCTAATTCTGATATCTGCTATTTAAAAAAATTATTTTTATTTATATAATAACACATAATTAAATATAAATATAAAAAAAATTCTGGACTAAGAGTTCGTACCAACCAAATCTTCTTTCTTTATTGTATTGTACTATTATTTTTGTTTTATCTATATCCCATAATTTGTCTGATGCCTAACTTCTAAGCCGTAAAGTCTAAACATTGCTCCCCGCGAGACAATTCGTTTTTTAAATAAAAACCGAGCCCAACCATTTTATTTTGACACCGAAACGCACCGTTTATCGGAGTCGCTTCGATTGCTTTGACTCATTTAAGTGTGCGCTCTGCGTTAGCCTCACAATAATGGCATCTAAAAATAGACCGTTAGCCTCGTAATGGCATCGACCCGTAAATTACACCCAAATGCAGGGGTAACCCTTTGGTTCACCATTATCCAAAACTCTTTTCCATTTTCTATTTATTTATTCGCCTTTTTCCAATTGGTAAAGTTACGCACCACTCTCTTATTTTATCCAATTCCCATTTTGCCCTCGAGGACGTTTCCGCTTCCCCGCTTCTTCTATATAAACACTGTCCCACCTCCTCTTCTTCCTTCACGCCCCATTTCGTTTTCTTCTCCTTTGCTTTCTCTCTCTTAGGGTTAGGGTTTTAAGTCTCTTTGTTTTTGCTTCATCGATTTTTTCGGAGCTTTCTGTCGTTTACCAACAATGGCTCAGCAAGACGCTCAAAACGGTGGGTCCGAGAAGAATGCTACTGCTTCTGTGTCGTTTGTGGCTGTGAAGCCGCAGCTGCTCGTGGAAGCTCCGAAGGCGAACGATGCTGTTCAGTTCTACAAGGCAGCGTTTGGCGCAGAGGAGGTTGGCCGTACGCTGAACCCTAAGCGCAAGGCGGAGCATGAGCTTCCTCTCATACTTTCAGCTGAGATCAAGATCGGTGGCTCCTCTATTCTTGTTGCTGACATTGTTGATGACTCGGCTTCACCGTAAGCCTTGCTTTTTTGTCTTGCTCAAAGCCATTATCACAGATCTCCCAAAGTTGTAGTGTAGTTTTATTTCTTTATTTTATTTTAATTTTTTTATTTTAGGTTTTAATGTTGTTTTTTGTTCTTTCTGTTCTATTTTTCGCTGATTTAGAAGTTTCACACTGTTATTAAATGCTTTGTTTTGTGTAGCGTATTATATATTTGTGTGTGTTTCTATGTCTGATCTGTCTTAGTGTGTACTATTTTTCTTAGAGATTGGTGATTTTTCATCTTCTCTTATATGTTTACATGGTTTCTTGTTTCTATATCTTTTCTGTTCTTCTTTCTGTTTCGTTCAGCCTTTCCTTTCTTATTATATGATGGACCGTACTATAGTTTTGTAGTTTTCTTGCCCTTTCTGGTTTTTGGTGTTTGTTTATTTTCCCTTGAAACGTTGTTTGCACTCGCTTTGGTTTATTGAATGTTTTATCTCTTCTATTCGTTTCTATTATTATTGAAGATAATTATTATTTTGTGCTTCCGTTTACATTTGTTTTGGGGTTATTTCCAGAGCGAAGGTCGGGGGAAACGGCGTCGTTCTCTGCTTGGAGACGGATGATGTGGACGGGGCTATAGCGAAGGCCGTGAACGCTGGAGCAGTTGCGGATGGCGAGGTGGTGGAAGGTGAAGGCGCGTGCTGTGGTGGGCGCGTGGGGAAGCTGAAGGATCCGTACGGCATTGTTTGGCTCATTTGCTCCCCCGGGAAGAAGTGTGCTGACGTGGAAGCATAAGAGCCCACGGATCTTGGATGGTTCTTTAACTGCTCTGATTTTAAGATCTGTTTTAGCTTTAGCTGAGGATGGTGACTTAGTGTTGACTAAGATGATATCTCTATCGATAGGGTTAGGCCCCTTTTATTTTCAATATTTTGTTAGGGTGGTTCTTCTTTTGTTTGTCATTATGTATGATCCAAGTCGACAGATGAGAAGAATACAATCTATGTTATGCTTCCTTGAAACCTGGCAGAGGGATTAGTTTACTATTATTACTAATTGCTATTTTTGACGTAGTTATTATCACTGTCATTGATCTCGTGTTATCTATATACCTTGGACGGCATTTTTGTGTGTGGTGGGAATGAAATGTGTAATAAAATGGAGACAATATGATGTAGTTTGGCTGTGAATGTATAGAGGATCGGTATTGTTAATTTAATCTAACTAATAATACAATTCTAGAGGATAATATATTATTGTAGAGGGCGAATGGATAGGGTTGGTTGTTGTTTCGATAATACTGTTGTTTATGAAATTTGTTATACTATTGAATTCGTTGAATTTTAGTTTTTGAAGTGCTAGTTAATTTTGTAGAAAAATGTTTTATATTTATTTCATAATTTATTTTTAAAATATGTTTTTTAGATTGTTCTTCATCTAAATCTAAGATTTTGAATAGTTTTAATTAAGAGATAAATTTGATTTAAGTAGAGGTAAGATAATATAATGGTTTCCCAAGTTCATCATTTAACTTATGGCATATTTTACTTATTTATGAAGATTTATATCATATTCATAATTTAAGTAGAGGTAAGATAATATATTGGTTTCCCATATTGATCATTTAACTTATAGCATGTTTTACATACCGGTTAATCTATGTTCATTATACCTTTTTCCTGATAAATTCAATCATTATTTGTTTTAAAGTATGTTTTTATTATTTGTTTTTGATTACGTATTCATGAACAGTTTTGCCTATTAAAAGTTTAAATAGAAAAGCGTATGGGCTAGGTATTGCTTGATTTTTAAATATAATTTAATTATTTTTATACTCTTCAAAATTGTTTATCAACTAAATAAGTATTTTTAAAGTGTCATAATTAACACGTAGAAGTTTATTTTTTAGGAGCAATATTGGCTTCCGGATCAAAATACAAATTACATGAATAACGTTGTCTAATTATACAAGATGTAACTTTTAATTTGGAAGTGTATAAAGAAAAAACTTTTAATTTGGAACGCATGGAGGGATGGCAAATGATTTCAATCCCATTCTTTCAAGGTTAGAACAATTGCAATTAAGTAATAGAAGGTAAGTGTATATATATATAGGTGATTAAGATTTAGATTAAGATTAAAATATCAAACTTGTGAGCGGTGCAATATTATCTGGTGATCCTAGTATTTGGGCAGTGGGCAGCGCCAGAGTGCTTGTGATAGTGAAACGGGCGCAGCGTAAAAAATACGGCTTTAGCAGTATGGTAGCCGGAAGCTGCAGGCGCATTCTAGTACGGGACCAACAATGAATGGGTGGAGTATTTGAAATTTGTACTATGGGATATATGTTTCAGATTTTGGGCATGGTTTCAGGATAAATTCTTGCATGGTCCGGGAGGTGATTATGCTCCTGGACCAATTATATAAGTATATTTTATATAAGATTTACCACTAACATATAATATCATACAAAATATACTTATATAATTGATTGGGAGTATAACTATGTAATACTTCTGAATCATATAAATATTTCTCTGGTCTTGGCCCCTCTCTCTCTCTCTCTCTCTCTCCAATTGAGGCCTTTTTTTGTTTAATTTTCTGTGGGTGGGTGGTGGCACTTTGTGTTAATAGGGAAGGGAATGGAATCCTCGTGATGTTGAATGGATAATGGTGGTTGCTTCCTAGACTATTTTATTATTTAAATCTTTTCTGCGTATGAAACTAGAAATGAATGACATTTGTAGTGGAGCCTAGTACCATAGAATTTGTGGGTTTCAGAATTAAATATTTCTTGCCCATACATCTTCAGTTCAAAGTCCAATTTCTAACATGTACGTTCCTACAGTTTGTGCTGGGCCCTCCCAAATAAATTTGCACACTCACAAGCCCATGGAATGGTGTCGGGTTTCGCATGGCCTGCGTCTAACCTCCTTGAGAAATTATTGAATGCCGTGGAGTACGTGGTAGAATTGTGTCAATCGTATTCATTGTATGTTATTTTAACTTCAGTTAACTTATATTATTATTATATTTATTTTTAAATTAAATATATGATTAATAAAATAAATATATAAAGAGCAATGCTGTTTAGCCAAACAAATTGTCCAATTCTCCCTTTTCGAAATATTTGGCATTTTATGTGTCTCTGATAACTCAAAAAGTGTCTCTAATTTTTTTCTTCTCTCTTCTAATATTATTTTATTTTCTATCATTTATTTTTTTCTCAATTTATCATTCAATTTCCACAGCGTCTCAAAATTTAGTATAACTTATTATCGTCATTGGTATTGCTGGTCTGCAAGTGCCATTATCAACATCCTTACATTTATTCCTCTAAACACTCATGGATCTCTCAAAAAGATATCCTTCCACAACTTTGAAGACTCCAATGATCTCTTTTTCATACACTTTGGCTTCATGAAAGAGTGGGTATCGATAAATTGCCCATGATTTGAGATTTATGAATTTGATATGCATTTTTACCCCACTCTTTTAAGCATTTTAAGTTGTTAGTTGGGGCAGCATCTAAAATGCTCTTTGGAGCCAAAGGTGCTTCCTGCATCATGTCATCTAGTGGTGAGGATGTGATGATGTATCGATGAAACCAATCATATGTGATGCACTATAAATTTTTTTATTTTCTCCCTTTTCCACCTTCCCTGGCAAACAACTGCAGGCATTCCACAACTGCAACATGTCATCCAATAGCCCCCTAATTAGCTCTTCTAACACTAGCCTAAAGGTTGCTGCGGGTCCATCATTACTCGCTGATACATTGCTGACAACACCACACTAGGCTGGAGTTTCAACAATTAATTTGGTGTTTCAACAATTTGACAATATATGGTTGGAGTTTCTAATCAATATTCTCATGCTTCTGACTGTATTAGTAGCAAGATGTAGAAGGAAAGCTTCGACAGGATCTCTGTCGAGCTCGCAACCGGTTGGTTGTCAATGACGACTGTAGACATGTGGAGTGATGCTTGGTAGCAAGGCTGGATGAAACATAGAACAACAATCATGATGTTGCAGGGGTAGGATGGTTGTTCAACAACATCACGACTGTGGCTTTGGAAGGATACGATTCTTGGTGATTGCCAGGATTAGACTATGATAGTAGAGGATGGTGCAATGGTTGGATTCATAAGGAGGTGAGGGTGGTGTGTGGCAGTGGCATATGTGAAAACTTGTGCAGCGATTTTGGGTTGGCATTGAAGGTGGTCAATGCAGCAGATATGGTGCACTAAAAGTGAAAGTAATATTAATACTTTATCAATATCCTCACTGTCAGATACACACAGTGCGTGGTGGTGCACCATTGACCACAGGGTGCACAGTAGCATCCACCATTGGTTTATTCATCTAAACACATCATAGTTCACAAAATGATCTCGGTGTTTTAATTGAGCACTACAAAAAGGAATTTTTATGTTGTTGCTACAATTTCGTTAGCGATATTTTTATCACTTTCAATTTGATTAAAAATTAATAAAAATAATGACATTCAATTGAAAATAAATTAACTTGCTATCTCACTCAAGTGGATCTATCAAATCATTCTGGCACACCAATTTCGGAAAACTTTTTCTAACTTATTAGTAATGCTTTTTACTATCAACTAAAACTAAAATAATATGCAATGAATGGAGTGGGGGCACAATCTTATATACTACTCTCAAAGCTTACAATAATTTTTTTAGGTGAAAAATATAAGTATTTTAGTTGTTTATTTCGATTAGAAGCTAGCCAACGAAGCGATATTGAATAGAGATTATGCGCTTCATTTAGGGATGTGATGCAATGTTCTTTAGGTTTTGATGTTAGTTCCCGTATATTTTTATGGCTAAATGATAAACAACCCACTTCAATTTCAACTATGGTTGTGCAGCTTAGCTAAATAGATTGTAATGTCATAATCTACCTCCTTGCACTTTTAATTTGAACATTTATGAACCTTTCGTTCAATTCTTCTTATATATTCCGTTGGAAAAATAACATAATTAAACTTGATTCAATTATCAACATGCATGTTTTTCTATATTCAAAAGCATATGTTTTTGTGTGTTTTATGGTTCTCAGACTTTGTAGTTCCAAAGTGCACATGGTGCATATGTTTAATCATGTGGTCAATATGAGTATTAAACTTAGAAGAGTCGAGAGGCACTCCTTGTCATATATAAATAGCCATGGACTTGTGTTGATCAAACCAAGCCAAGAAATCCAAAGTATTATGTTCTTCCATTTTCTATCTCTTTATCTCTATCCCCCCTTATCTCCCTTACCTCTCTTATCTCCTTTAAAGTGGTATTCGGGCTAAGTTTGATCCAAACAAATTCTAGCATTTTGAAAATGGGCACTTCTCTTTTTTGATTCCCAATCTCACAAATCAAAATTATGATAAGTGGTGTGTTCGTCTGAAAGCACTTCTTGGTTCACAAGATGTATGGGAGATGCTCTTAGCTTCATTCAAGCAGCTTTAGATGATGATATGTTCAAGAAAGTTTCTTGTGCAACAAAGGAAAAGCAAGCATGGGAGATTCGCCAAAAGACTCAACAAGGTGAAGAAAATGGGCCTTCAAACTTGAAAAAATTATTGACAAGGTTCATGAAAGAATCCAAATCATTCATGATTATTTTACAAAATTATTGACAATTGTTAGTCAAATGAAGAGGTACGGAGAAAATCTTGAAAATGTTTGTGTAGTTGAAAAAATTATCTACTCTTTTGACTCAAAATTTGATCTTGTTTCTATTGTAGTTGAGCAATAATAAAATTTGGAGACCATGACAATCGATAAATTGCAAGGATTTTTGCAAACCTATGAAGAAAAATTAAAGAAAATGGAGCCTTTGGCCGAAGCTTTTCAAGCAATGGTTTTCTTGAAAGATGAAGAGCAAGAGTATGCTATTTCGCATGAAAGAGGCAGAGGATGAAGTTATGGTAGTAGAGGAAGAGGTTGCAATGAAAAATCAAACCAATAACCAAAAAGATCAAGAGGACATGTAAACTATGGCTTTAGAAGAGATAGTGGAAGAAGATGTGAAAGATCTAATATCCAATGCCATAATTGTCATAGATATGGCCATTATGCTCTTGAATGTTGGAGTGCTCCTAACAACCAAGGAGAGGCCCCTCTCATGGAATTAAAAGAAAAATGAAGAACTCCTCTTATTGTTGGCAAATAAAGGAGATGAAGACAAGTTCATAAGGCATCTTCAGACCTGTGCTTGCCAACATATGAGTGGCAACAAGGAGCTATTCACAAATCTTGATGAAAGGCACAAAGGTACAATTTCTTTTGGCGATGACTCAAAGATCCTCATTGAAGGCAAAGGTGATGTTCTTGCCATTACAAACAATGGTAGCCATAAATTTGTTTCCTATGTCTATTATGCTCTTTTCTTGAAAATAAATATCTTATGGTTGGGACAATTGCTTGAGATTGGACATGATATTCACTTAAGAGATGTCGTCGCACCTTGCATGATGAAGCATATAATTTCATAGCAAAGGTCCCCATGTGAAAGAATAGAATGTTCAAGCTCAATGTCAAAGTTTATCATCCAAAATGCTTGAAGTCATATGTCAAAGATACCTCTTGGCTTTGCCATATGAGATTTGGGCATCTTAATTTTGGAGTATTGAATGCATTATGAAAGTAGAATGTGGTACATGGGTTGCCTCTAATTCGTTAACCCAATCACTTATGTGAAGGTTGTCTTTTGAGAAAGCAAGCCTTTTTCAAAGGAGTCCGTGTCAAGAACCACCAGGCCACTTTAAGTTGTTCATGGATAGACACATGGAGCCCTATAAAACCATCTTCACATGGTAAATCCAATTACTTCATACTTTTCATTCATGATTTTTCTCGCAAGACTTTGGTCTATATATATATATTTTTTTTTTTTCTGAAAGGTAAAGATGAAGCGTTTGGAGCATTTCAAAAGTTCAAAGCTCTAATGGAGAAAAAGAATGGATATGCCATCAAAGCCTTGAGGACCGATAGAGATAAAGAATTCACCTCTATGGACTTCAACAAATTTTGTGAGGCTCATGGAATTTGTCAATTTCTCACAGTCCTATATGCACCACAACAAAATGGAGTCATGGAAAGAAAGAATAGAACCATTCTCAATGTCAGAAGAAGCATGCTTAAAAGCAAAGGCATGCTTAAAGACTTTTAGGTCAAAGCAATTGCTTGTGTCGAATACTTATCCAATTTATTACCCTCAAGAAGTGTTCATGCCGTGACTCCTCAAAAAGCTTGTAATAGTAAGAAGCTTAGTGTGTCTCACTTGCATTTTTTTGGAAGCACTGCTTATGTGCATGTCCCTAAGGAGATGAGAGCGAAACTTAATGATAAAAGAGAGAAGTTTGTCTTCACTGACTATAGTACAAATTCTAAAGTTATGAACTTCTCAATCCCACCAATGGAAAGATCTTCATAAATAGAGATGCTGTAACACCTCGATTTAGCAGTGTGCATAATTAACTCTGTCACATGCTAGATTATTAATAAAATTTTTAAAAATAATGAGGGAATGTAGAATGATCCAAGTAGTAATAGTGGATGGTTAGAACTTTGAAGGAAACATAATTTTAACCGTATGGCAAAAATCTTACTGACAATTTCTTGGGACACAAGAAATTATCTGGTAGGAACTTAAAATAAGAGAGTTTAATCATTAAAAGATTACACCTATTATATGTGGCTTGGAGTTGGCCACATGGCCAAAAAAATCAAGAAGCAATATGGGCTACACACTTAGTGGGTGAGTCATCCTTGCTTTTTTATAAAAATCTAATTAAATACCTTCCAAAACCCTAGAGTTGGCATCATTTTCTCCCATCCTCAGCCCACACCAATCGAACCCTCCCTCTGTCCCATTCTCATCAATTTTTGCTCTCACAAACTCTTAAATCCTTGGTTCCTTCTTGTTTCTTCAACATCTATTTAACTCTTGAACTTGATTGCTACTTCCTAAACCATTTAGAAGCCAAAATCTTTTCTTTTTGGATCATACCTAGCATCAGCCAAGGAGAAAGAAGAAAGCTTAGGTGTCAATTTGTGACATTAAGAGGGTTTTAGAGTTGTTAATAGCAAGATTTGAAGCATTCTTGAGATTGGAAGTGAGATAGGCTCATAAACTACCTTATATGGGCTATGTTGCTAGATAAGTTAGGCTTTTCATCCTTTCTATTTCTTATAACACCCTACTATTAACTATTATTGTATCACTTAATTTTACTTTACCTAATCTTGATAATAATTAGCCAGTAGAATGTTACTAACTACTTCCTTTAACCTTTTTTTTTTTTGCATGGGAAATTTTTTTATTTATCGATTACTATTTGTAACTTCAGTCATTAGTTAATTATTTTATGTGGTAGAGGTAGTACTACTGCATACTAGTTGGTAAATCCATAGATAAGGCAACCATCGTCAACAAAAAAGCATACATTACTACTGTAACTATTGCATCATACAGTACATATAATAGTTCATAATACATAACCCAAAATATAAAAAAGGGATGGGACACCTACACTGCTAGTCATCCCCACCCAACCCATGTAGAACCTAGCAAAACACTAACATAAAACATGTCAGGTGAAGATGCCAAAAAGAGGCGTCCTATTCTACATCAAAGCATACTAGAGTTTAATTATGAATAATTGTAATAACAAGTGTTCTATCTAATATACGTAGTAAAATCCCATTATTTAGCACGTCCGACTTAAAAGCCACGTCCATCCCAATGTTGAGAATAATTCATGCCATTTGGAAACACCAAAGAAAAAGGGGGAAAGAAATCTCCCAGTAGGATAGTGTTCCTAGGGGAGTCCCATTTTATTCTAAAAATGCTAAGAATAAAGGCAAAAATGCAGCAATATGTGTAGTATGCAGCCAGTCAAAGCACAAATCAAACATTAGAGCATTTAGTAGCAAAATAATTCACAAGCAACAATAAGATAAATTATCATTTCCAGCCATTTGTTAGCGTCAAGCAAGATGAAAGTGCATCATAATAATAAAAGCAATAATGAAATATTATAATCAATCAGTAAAATAGAAACAATAGCAAGTATACTATCAATCCTTTTTATTGCTTCCTTTTTCCTTTTCTGGTAGCTAAAGTTTGCATCAATAATCTAGATTTGCAAGAGTTCTCTTTGCTAGGGCATCCCTTAGTCAGATCAGTGAATGTCAAGTCCTTGTTCATTGTGGCAGGGCCCAAGGCAATCACATAACGAACACCAAGTCCTTATCTGCTATCTTGGCGGGGCCCAAGGTGCCATTTTACTCCACTGCCAGACTTAGTGATCACAAAGTCCTGATCTATTAGTATGGAGGGGCCCAAAGTGTCACTTAGTGAAATGCATGACTTATCCACTATATAGTGGGGTTCACACACTCACCTATTCATTAATTCATATATAACAACCATTCACCAAGTGCACATATGTAATTTTCATTTATGTTGTGCACATAACATAAGTAAGATCATTTATATCGCAAAGTGCACATAACACAAGTCATTTCATTCATATCATAGACTGTACATAAATTTCATATTCAACTTGTCAATCACCAAGCAAACCACATATGGCCAAACTCTAGATTAAGATTATAATCATATTTTTGTGCATACTTCCTATAACCATATTCATGCATGTTCTTTACTTAATTCATAGCATATTCTTCATGGTGTGTGAGTCTAAGTACCAAACACACATTACACTAAGACTTTTAATCATAAGATGTCATGTGCTAACAATTCATGACACAAGAATAAACATAGCAGCATATAATTCAAACTAAATTACCATAATTAAATCCAAAACTCATGCTAGCAAAGGCAAGTATATTTTCATGCTAATTTTAGGGATACTAATATGAGTCATATGAAAACTCAATACCATCTTTCTAAAGAAATTCAAGAAGACATTTCTTTTTGAAAGTAAACTTTAGAACCTCATTTTAAGCATGAAAACTAGCGAGTTTATATGACGTTTCTAATGGGACCTTTAACTTAAATCTTTATGTTTAAGGTTCTTCAATGTGATTAAAAGTGTGATTAAGTCCAAAGTCCATAAGTATAGTCCAATGTCCATAGGTCAAAGTCCATAACTCACTGTCCAACCAAAGGTTCTCCAATGCCTAGGTATGACTTTAAAAGGTCTCATATAAGTCTCAAAGTCTCATAATATTCTAAATAACTCAATACTGTAACGTCCAAAAAATTTTATCATTTTTAACCGAGTTGTTCGATTTTTAGCGAATAATTGGGATTAATTGGAATTCGACTAAGTATTGACCCAAAGCCAATTAAGTAACATTTAGAAGGATTAACTTTGATGGAATTAGATTAGGAATATAGGAAACCTCATAGAATTTTTCTAAAACTGGTTTGCCGATTTAAGAGAAACTGGTAAGATTTTAGTATTTTAAACTATCGGAATCGGACCAATAAAAATTATATTGTGAAAACCTTAGGATGGATGGCTAAGATTCAGCCAACTCCTCCATACAAGTGGCACCACAATCAGCCTTGAAGAGTGGTAGCCACATCAAATTGAATTAGCCAAACACATCCCAATCACATGAAACCTTGCTTAGAAAGTTTATGATTAATCCCTCCTTGCCTTTGACAAATTCGGCCATCAAAAAGGGGCAGACCCCTCATCATTTTCTTCCATCTCAACTTGCCTCCGCTCCTTCTCCATTAACTCTTCAAGCTTCATTAAGAATTTCTTCAATTCAAGACACCACACCAATAAGATTTCACCTAAAGGAGGTAGGAATCTAACTTCTCTTCTTGTTTTCCTTGCTTTGGGGCTTTGTGGGAATCCTGTTTTTCTCATGATACTAAATGTGATTTGGAGTGATGATGATGGATTATGGTTGATTTTGCATGTATGTTGTGATTAGAATTGAAATTGGTATGAAAGAACTTGAAGATAGAGAAAATTTAAGAAGCTATTAGGGTTTTTCCCTCGATGGTCTATACGGAGGAGTGTACGGCTCTACCTATAGCAGTTGAAATTTGATGAACCTATTTTTATATGAAACTAGACATTCTAGGGCTTTCCAACCATATAAAATATAAGGCCATTGGATTAGTATAGAAGTAGTTATGAATTTTTGAAGTTTGACCTAGAATTCTATATTCCTATCTAGGCAGTGTGAGTTGAGAGGGATGTAGCTCATCCTACAGAACCCTAAATTGAGTGAAACTAACGCTATTTGAAAGCTAACATATAAAGGAATTTCCCATAAAAATTTTAGAGTTAGATTCATTGCCAATTATTCCCAGCACATCAATGAACTTACCTTTGAACTTAATTTAAGTTCAAACTAGGCTCGAATAGGGTAGTCTAATAAGGTCAAATTATGGGGCTTATATCTCAGAATATACTAATGAAAATGATATGAAACTGCTTTCTTTTGAAAGCTTGTTCTGTTAATTTAATTTGGTATAATTTCATATGATTTCACATGGATTTCTATTTTTAGTGATTTTTCACTTATAAGGGTGCACTTCTAGCTAAACACAAGGTAGTCTGAGATAAAATACTAAAAACTTGAGCTATATAAATCAAAATGAGATGGGACTAAAAGGGTTGAAAACTAGACACATAGAGCTGTAACATATCCAAAATGTATGTCCAAATGAATTGAATAGAAATTATGGTGAATTTCACAAAATCAAGCAGAATTGAGTAGAATGAGCAGAAAACCTAAGATATGTATTTATGTTGACATATTATATGATCGATATTATTGTTATAAAACTTAATGCTCTATGTTGGTTTTATTGCTTGATTGATCTTTCTTGTAGTCTAGCACTATTCATGGAGAAGCAGACTTGATCCGTCATGCTGCCAAAATTTCGGCAAAGCCTATGCAAAGGTTATGAAATACACTTTGATACATATACATTCATGATTATGATTAAAGCTATAATAAAGATTCCATGATGAAAGATATGATGATGAGTCCATATTCCGAAAGAATGTGACATGAGAATCTCGCTCTGATGAGGTATGATAGGTCGATCATACTCTGGAAAGTGGCATAATGATCCCATATCCTAGGGAATGTGACATGGTGATTACACCCTGATGGAGTATGACATGGTGATCATACTCTGGGAGGTGGCAGGATAAACATATTTCTAAGGAGTGCGACATGGTGATCACACCCCTACGGAGTATCACATGGTAATTGTGCTCTAGAATATGTATAACAAGTAAAGGAAGATAAAGGAAGAAACGAAAATCATGTGTATCTGCATAAATTCAAGTACAAGTAAAGGCATGTGCAGATTTTATGTTTTTAGTATATTAGTGTTATTATATTTTAATATGTTTTAGTTATTATTCATTGTATAATTCATGGATTAATTTTGTATTGGTTCACCCAAATGACAAGCGTATGAATAAAATGGACTCTGCTTCGAACAATATGTTTTTAAACGATAAAATTAAACAATTTATAGAACATGTCCACCTTTTGCATAATACATTGAAGCAGCCTGAGATAATAACGATGACAAGGTATGAAATTTTTTAGTAAATCCTACTGAGAATTTAAAATTCTCACTCCTGTTTCCGTGTTATCTCCAGATAGTCCGAGAAGTTTCAAAGATGGCTGAAGTTGCTATTAGATAAGGTCTGCTCAGGTAACAGTAACAACTCTAGGGTGTGGTACTATGACTTAAGCATAGACTGTACAGAGGAGGATGTTACACATAGAAGGTCTATATGCAAAGGTACAAGTTCATTTCAACAAGTTTTAAGAGATTTTTAATGTCTTATTAAGTCTTAATAGTCCCAAAAGAAACTGTTGTATAAACTACACTAATTAAAGCATGCTCAAAAGTTTGAAAACACTTAAACATAATAAACTAGTTAAAATAACTTCCATGATAAGGCTGAAACATAAGCATAGCCAAAAACATAACATTTTGTTTCAAAACTTCTTAAATTTGTGCACAAGGTTTAATCAAGTAAAAATACATAATTTAAAACATCAAATTAAGTTTATAAAACACTAAAATAAGAGAAATAAAAATAAGATGCATGCTGCCCAAAAGAGGGCGGAAACAAAATTAAGCTTTTAATTAATAAAACCAACTCAAAACTACAAGAAACTTGTCATACAAACATATAACATGATAATATAGATTCTTGAGCATCAAAGAACATAAAAACACTTTCAAAATCATGTTGAAAGTCACGGCAAAAGAGGGTGCAGGATTTATGTAACTTCCGAAAAATTTTATCGCTAACAATTGAGTTGTTCGGTTTTATCGAATAAGTGGGTTTAATCAGAACTTGATTAAACATTTACTTAAAGCCAATTAAGGGTGATTTGAGAAGATTAGGCTTGATAGAATTAAATTAGGAGCATAGAAAACCCCACATAAAATTTTTAAGCTAATTTACCTATTTAAGAGAAATCGGTAAGATTTCGGTATTTCAAACTGTCGGAACCGGACCAGTAGAATTTTTCTATGAGTGCCCTAGAATCAACGGTTAAGATTTAGCCAAATAACCCACCCAAGTGGCGCCTAAGATAGCCCTTGATGGTGGAAGCCAAATCAGATTTTATGACCACTTTAGCTCCACCAATCACATGCCTTCACTTTCCAAATATCTTCACCTTTTTCTCCTTTCTCCTCATCAGAAAATTCGACCACCTCCATCAGCTAAAGCTCTCCTCTTTCTCTCCTCTTTGCTCTCATTTCTACTCCATTCTCATCCATCTTCAAGTCTCATCCCAAGTCACCACCATCAAAGACACAAAATCAGCATAAATTACACAAGACAAGGTAGGAAATCCTACTTCTTCTCTTATTTTTTCTGATTTGGGGCTGTATGAGGAGCATGCATAATCTGAGATTTGGATGTTTTATAGAGTGATGATGATGTTTTATGACTGGTTTTGCATGTATGTTGTGATTAAAATTGGATTTGAGGGCAAATAGCTTGAAGAAGGAAGACAAATCTAGAAGCTGTTAGGGTTTTCCCTCAGCGGTCTGTACGGCAGAGTGTACGGCTCTGCCTACTGCCATTTAAATTGGATGAAACCATTTTTATATGAAACTAGACATATAGGGCTTTCCATAAATATATCATATAAGGCTATTGGATTAGTATAGAATTAGTTATGAATTTTTGAAGTTTACCCTGTAACACCCTACTTATTTAATGTTATGCTTAAGTCATAGCAAAAAAATTAAGTAGTTTGTGTTACTGTGTTAATCATACAATGAACATGATAGAGTCTATTTCGTCATAACCACACAGTAAGCATAAATAACACACATACTATCAATCAGATATAAGTATATATATATATATATATATATATATATATATATATATATATATATATATATATATATATATATAGACAAGAACCACTGTTTTTAATTTAATATCAGCTTTCAAAATAGGATACATGAGTTTGGGTCAGGTACCAAAAGAAACATAAGACCCATGTCAATGATCCAATCCCACGTGGTCCTCGCGGACGCTTTTCAACTATGTTATCGTCAGATGACCCAAAGCCGCCTACTACCAAAACAGGTCATGCCAGCATAATACGCCTCGTGGTCGACCTACTGGCCAGGTAGTGCTGGCTGCCACACCTGTAACATGAGTAGTCGTGAACCGATCTGCAGGAGGAGGAAGATGAGCTGGCTCTCGGCGGTCGCCTCGAGCCGAGCGGATGTCTGTACTACCCGGCGAGGTGACTCCGGTGCAGGATCGCGATGGGGCTACAGTGCAGGGGCGCCAGGATGCGCATAGGGACCTCGACGTGGGTAGGATCAAAGGCGATGATGTATGTGTGACAAGAAATTCTATCACTAAATAGATACAGCGAATCGGGCAAGAACCGGCTATATACAAGTGAGCTCATCACGGATCATGGTGGAGTTGCAAGTCCGGGAATCTCAACGGTGCGTAGCTGCGTGTCCATCGGCCCACGCCTGAGAATGAAGCGGAAAGGCGAAGGGAGGTGAGAATTGGAGAAATTCTCACAGGGTTTGCATATAGTGTATCCACGACTGCTTCATTCTCGCTTGCCTCGGTTTATGAAATTTTCAGAATACATGAGATTAAACTTAACTACACATATTTAGTAAGGTTAAAAATGTCTAGTCCGAGGCAAGGTTCAATTTACTTAAATAACATAAGAAATGTACAAACCATCAACACTAATACATAGGACAAAAAGAGCAAGATAGTGTATATACAACCACGAGTAAACACACGACAAGCTGTAAACAATATGCAATGACATGTTAAATGCACCCATGCACTTGATGTGGTTATGCAAATCTCATTCTTCATAACCTTTCCTCTACTTTTCATCATTTTCCATCACTTGTCCCCTGGGAGTTCTTGGCCATTTTAGACTCTGGTAATAGTTCCGCTTATCAGATCGACTCGTTTTATATACAGAATGCCGTTTACTTTCCGACCTTCCCACCGATCTATTCTTTAATAGCGTTTATCCGGGCTCAAGTAGCATGGAAATCTCATCATATATCATGTTCTTTGAATTCATCATAACATAGCTTTCATAGCTTTCTTGGAAATGCACATGCCTCTACATGTATCTCATAATTCATGCATGAGTTTTACCGCAATTTCAAGTGCATAACGGAACGTGTCCGCTTCTCATGAATAGTGCCAGTATTTAGCATATCAATTTGTCAAGAGAAACACTGCTTCATACATAAATCAACATATTTCATTCACGCTCAATCCTAAATTCAAGACATAAGTATTGCACTTTAGAATATGCTTACTGCCTCACTGCTTGTATTCAACTCCGGTTCTTGTAAATTATGCTATAATTTCTATTTAGGTCGTTTGGACCTAAATTTTGATATGTTGAAGGGTTATGTGTCTATTTTCTAACCTCTTTGGTCCCATCTGATTTGGATAACCATAACTCAAGATATTCGGGTTTTATCCTGGCCTGCCCTGTGGGTGGCCAGAATTGCACACTTAGAAGTAAAAATCTACTAAAAATCGAAAACTGGCTCAAATCATATGAAATTGGCCTCATATTAAAGCTAACAGAACAACCTTTCAGATACAAAAAGTTCCATTTCATTTTCCTTAGTAGGGCTCGAGTTACAAGCCCCGAAACTTAGCCTTCCTGAGCTGCCCTGTGTTGGTCCGGTTTGGACATATGGTCACTTCTTCGAATCACTGGGAACGACTGAGTTGGTAACAAAATCGGAATCTTATATTGGGGTGTTCCCCTGTGTGTAAGCTTTCTAACAAAATTGGTTTCACTCGAATTGGAGTTGTATAGGGTGAGTTACACCCTTCTCAACCCATACTGCCCGGGTGGATGTTCTGATTCCTAGGTGAACTCAAAATTCATATCTCCTCAATATTACTCCAATGGTCTTATATGATATATGTGTGGAAAGCCCTAGATGTCTAGTTTCACCTAAAAATGGTTTCATTAATTTTGAACGGTGGACGGTGGAGTTGTACACTCCGCCGCCGCACGGACGGCCGAGGGTTTTGAGTCTTCCAGCCTCAACTCTTCCTATCTTCATCCTTCTTTGTGTCTAATTCAGTTTCAATCTCATAGACAACCAATAAACCAGCTATAATTCATCATAATCAATCAATTAACATATCAAAAATTAAAGATTTGAATCACCATCAATCATCCAAGAGTCGAAAAATTAAGCAAAGAAGAAAACCTCTACCTCTATGATCGTGGAGCTCAAGTTGAAATGAGAGCTGGATGGAGTGGAGAAGAGAAAAGAGAGTTGAATTCAAGAAGAGAAAATAACGGGGAAGAGTGGAGCTGAAGAGGCAGGAGGAGGATATATATAGATCAAGTCAAGTGGTAGTTAGATATGTGGCTTTGATTGGTGAAATTCTTGTGGGTAATATTCAGCCATGTCTCCTTCTTGTGTAGACAAAATGTTCTCCACGCCGCTAAGCAAGGTAGACTCACGCCGTGATAGGAATGTGACATCGAACTCGTGGTGATTGTTAAAGTCGAATCCATGCACTGCTATTTGGATGAAGTCGAGCTCGTGAATTATCTTCACATTCAGTGAGAATTTGGGCATGAAGTCGTAACTGAAATCGCAAGGCACGCCTACTTTAAAAGCGAAAGTCGGGCCAAAACGTGAAACCAAAACACTTAAACCCTAAGTCGGGTCATCCTTGAATCGATTTTAAGACATAGCAATCAATATAAGGATTCAAAACATAAATGTCAAAATTCGAACCTCGAATTCATAAAACCTGGTACTCCAACTCGATCTCGTAACTCGGTAAAGAGAGAAAAGATCTTGGTAATGAACTCAAATCCAATTTAGTTAAAACTCGAGGTCGATTTCGCTTTCTATCTTGAATCACTTAATATCTGAACTCTGATATCACGTCGTTTATTTGAGCATGAAATCGAAATCTAATAAGTCCTTGTAGGCCTTGGAACTAAATCGAAGTCGAAGATACTATCGAGGCTCGGCTGCACTGTAAGACAAACTCGGAAATCGGAATTTTCAACATTGGATGGAATCGGAAGTCGGAAATCGGATGTTACATACCCTAAAAATCTGGATTCCTAACCGGGCAGTATGAGTTGAGAAGGGTATAACTCACCCTATACAACTTCAAATTGAGTGAACCCAAATTTGTTTGAAAGCTAACATTATAGGAATATCCCATAAAAATTTCAGAACCAAAATCATAGCCATTTGCTCCCAGTGCACCAAGGAAGTTGGCCTAAGTCTAAACCAGATTGAACCAGGGTAGTTTAGTAAGGCCAAGTTTCGAGACTCCTAAGTTAAAATATACTTACGCAAATGACATAAAACTTAGTTCATTTGAAAGCTTATTCTGACAGCTTTAATTTGATATAAATTTTGTATGAATTCACCTAGTTTTCTATTTTTAGTGAATTTTTACTTATAAGGACCCAATTCTGGCTGAGAACAGGACAGTCTGAGGTAAATTATGTATATCTAGAGTTATGCACATCAAAATGAGATGGGACTAAAAGGGTTAGAATCTAGACATATGAGGCAATGACATATCCAAAAATTAGATTTAAATGAGTTGAATTGAATTAGAAATGAGGCACACCAAATTCGGTCAGAATAGAGGGGGTTAAACTGAAACTCTATTGATGTTTAAATTGAAATTGTTGATTGATGCTATGAATGTACATGTATAATTGCTGCTCTATACTGAAATTGCAAGTTGTATAAATGTATTGGTTGTCTGGCACTATTCATGGGGAAGCGGACTCGATCCGTTATGCTGCCGAAATTTCGGTAAAAAGTCCATATGTTATGAAATTTATGACAACTTAAGTACATCATATGTAAAGAAACAAGCTCGACATGCATTCATTTCATGATATTATAAAGAATTCCATATCACTTGGGCCAGCCCCAGAATAAATTAAGGGGAATAGATCAGTGGGAAGGTCGGGGAAAGTAAACCCGGCCATCCTGTATAGGAACGAGCTCGGTCCTGAAAAGCGGACTATTACCCAGGAGTATATGACTAATGACTCCCAGGGGACCAAGGATGGAAATAAGTTCTAACAGGCAGAAGCCTCCAAGAATAAGATGCATTTTCTAATTGCACATGCATATGTATAGTGTAATACTTCTCTATTGATTGGTCTAGACCCCTGTTTATTATTCTTAATATGCTATTGTTCCACTGTGATTACTATTTGAGTACATTAGTATATCTATTAATTAAAATTGAACTTGTTTCAGTGTATGCTTTACAAATGAGTATTTAAGTTAAATATTATCATTTTACCGTACTATTTGAAAAATATTGCACGACCGAAACAACTGGGAATGACAACGATGACAGATGTATAGAAGCTAGGAATTCCTACTGAGAAATATTTATTTCTCATCCTATTGTATGTTCCGCGTCATTCTCAAACCATGGAGCACGCAGCGACCGGAGTCCTATTCATTGAGTTTCCCGAGCTTCACATCCACTTCGACCCATTTCTAGATTCTGTATATATATCTGGCAGGTGCCAGTTTTGTCTGTATTTCTTTTTCCAGAGAGACTTCGTCGTACCACTTATGCACCCACTATTTGACCCCGTTGTCCCATATATTGCCATTCCCCTCCATATGGCTCATCTATTTCCACTTCCTCCAGCAGTAGCAGCAGCACCAGCGGCAGCAACAGCCCCCGCTCCTATGGCCCCTCCTGCTTCACCACCACAGCCGATGCTTTCCGCCTTGACGTCAGAGGAGGATCCATCTGAGGCAGCGAGTTCCTCCTAGTCCTTTGCTCCTAGTGCGGGCCACCCTCCTACTGATGCGCCCATGGCAAATGGGTTTCTTTCCTCAGATTTCAGTTAGATAGTAGGTTTACCATAGTGGTAGTAGATGTACAGAATGGCCCTCTTTTGGCAGTCTGGGTCATGGATAGATGGGTAGATGTTAGGAAATGTATTTAAAATGTCCCATGGGGACCACTTGAGGTGCTGTTCATAGCAACTGGCCGTTTCGTTTTGTATTAGCGGCCTCATTTTGTCACCTTGTATCATTTTGACAAACTTTGAAAATCAGATATCTATATATATGTTTATGATACCTTTTGCAGTTGTTCTGTCCTTATTGTATTTTTATTTATGTTACGTTATTTACAGTATACCGATTACTTAGTATTTATTCCGTCGTCACGCAGGAAATTTAATTACGCGATTAAGTATTCTTATACGAGTAATTAATATTAATACAGAAAATAGAATTTAACCAGTCTTATACGTAATCACTTATCAGATAATTTATTATAACTTAAGCATAATACTTTGTCTGGTAAGGTGTTACAATTTATATTCACATGTTTTCATGTACATCAAGCAAATGAAGTAAGAAAATAACATGCATCTTACACATACTAATTCAAGAGCTTGTTCTAATGAAACCTCATTAACTAAGATATAAAACCATCCATTTAAATGCTTAAAATAGATGAATTAGAATGAGACAAAGTACTGGCCAAAATAGGGCAGTACACATAAATTGATTCAAACACAAGTTTCATGCACCAATTTCATGTAGAATCAACATATAAGGACATATAATTAAACTATAGGTTATGTGACCTCAAAATAATAATTTTTCTCACATGAATCATACAAGAGGCATGCAAGAAAATGGTGCACAAAATAGGGCAACAGTATTACTTTAAGATAGCCACAAGTTTCATGTTGTATATTGCTTCTACATAAGAATTAAGCATCTATGATTTAACTGCAACATAATAGGCCATCATTCCATTATCTTTAAACCTTATAAACACATGAAACACAAAGGTTACTCACTGACCATGAGGAGGCCATGAGCTACATGGAGAGACTTAAGAAAAATTTTGAACTTCTGAAGGTAAAATTTCATGTAAACTCAAGAAAGAACATAGAGCAATTAATTTAACATGTTCATCACAATTAATTAACAAGATAACCCAAGTTTCCCATGAACCCTAGGCTTGGCTATGAGTTATATGAACACAAACATGAAGATTTCATTCATCAAAATACAAGAAGACATGTTCATACACTTCAAAACGCATGTAGACTTGATTATAAACTCAAATCCTTGCAAGAAGCCATCATAAACTCAATCAATCACCAACTATTAGAGTATCAAAATAAGAACACATATTCTAAAAATAGAGACTCAACACCCCAAATAATACAAAGAATATCATGAATCACATACATAAACCTGGAAGTGTGAAAAGAAAAATCCTACTTGTTTCTTAAAGTTGAAACTCAAAGTCACCAAGGCTGGGCAGCAGATTTTCACGTGATTCTTGCTTGTTTTTGAGGGCTGGAATGTGTTTTAAGGGTGAGGATTGATGGTGCATGAGGCTAGTTAGAATTGATGAAGATTTTGTGCTGTTTTGATGGAGTTTTTGTGAAGAACTTGAGAGAAAATGATGGAGGAAGGAGAGAAAGAGGGCTGTGGCTGTACGAGGGAGTTTGGGACTGATGCTAAGGCATCTAAAGTGTGTGAAGGTTAGTCTATGTGGTTGTTTTTATACACAAAAGGGTTGATTAGGTGTTAGATTAATTATATGGTTAATTTGCTTTAATTAGGTAGTTTAGTTAGTTAATTATGCCATCAATGTTAAATTAATTTAACCACTAATAAAAACTAATTTAGATGTGTTATTATACTCATATTATATGGTGATTAAGGTTTAAGAAAAGATTAGAATAGTTTAAGGTTTAATTAGTACATAATTAGCAATTTCTCTTAAAAATAGTTTAGACAATTTAAGCTTTAATTAATACATTAATTAGAAAAAATTAAATTTCTTTAATCTATCATCAAATCCATGTTTAATTATGTGTTAGAAGATAGTCTGAACTCTTCCAAAATTTTTCTACAATTTTTAGTATTTTAAGTGAATTTTTACCTTATATATGCTTATTTTGAGTTAATTAACCTAATCAATTACCTATAAATTAAAAATAAAAAATTTGGTGCTAACCCATGTGTAGGCTGTGCCATTTTAGATTAAATTAGGGGATAAAATACTTAGTAAGAGATTAGAGTCAAAAAGTAAATAGATTTCGTAAAAGTTAATTAATGTAAAGTTGATTTTGATAATGACTGTAACATCCTTCTCTGTACAGTACTATGCTTAAGTCATAGTATCACACTCAGGAGTTGTTACTGTTACCTGAGCGGACCTTATCTGACAGCAACTTCAGCCATCTTTGCAACTTCTTGAGCTATTTAGAGATAGCACGGAAACAGGAGTGAGAATTTTAAATTCTCAGTAGGATTCTTTAACTATTATACATAATGTCATTATTGTCATCTCTAGTTGCTTCGGTTTATTATGAAAAAGGTGGACATGTTATACAAACTGTTTAATTTTATAGTTCAAAAACATACTGTCCAAAGCAAGGTTCATTTTATTCATACACTTGGCATTTGGGTGAGCCAATACAAAATCAATTCATGAATTATACTATGAATGGTAACTGAAACGTATTAAAATACAATAGCACCAATATACTAAAAACATAAGATTTGCACACGCCTTTACTTGTACTTGAATTTATATAGATACACATAATTTTCTTTTCTTCCTTTATTTTCCTTTACTTGTTATACATATTCCAGAGTACGATAGCTATGTCATACTCCATCGGGATGTGATCACCATGTCACACTCCTTAGGAATATGTTCTTCCTGTCATGTCCCAGAATATGATCGTCATGTCATATTCCATTGGAATATGATCGCCATGTCACATTCCTTAGGGTGCGGGATCATTATACCACATTCCAGAGTATGATCGCCATGTCATACCCCATCAGAGTGTGATCGCCATGTCACATTCCTTAGGAATATGGACTCATCATCATATCTTTCATCATAAAATCTTTATATACCACATTCCAGAGTATGATCGCTATGTCATAGTCCATTAGAGCATGATTGCCATGTCACGTTCCTTAGGAATATGGAACCTTTATCATATCTTTTAACTGCCTTTACAGGGAGGGATCCAACTAACTGCCTCCAAGTGAAGGGATCCACGTTTGATATATATTCTTTCATTTTCATACCTAATCATGCATAGACATGCTGAATACACTCATACATATGCTTCATCATTTACTTTCATATGCCCTTGGATATAGAATTTCATATTCCTAACTTAATCTTTATAACTTCATATGTTTCTGCTGAAAATTCGGCAGCATAACGAATCATGTCCCCTTCTCCATGAATAGTGCCAGGCAACCCGAAAATTTTAATCAAACAGCAAACCCAATATAGAACATCATATCTCTATTAGTTGTCACACGCAACAAAGTCTTATGAGCAAAGCTTAGGTAGTTAGGTGCAAGCTTTAAAATCTTAAGTCTTAATCTATCTTGCAAACTTTTAACTTTTATTGATGTTCTCGAGTTCGACTTCCAAGATTGGATTGGGTTTGAGTTCTGAGATTATATAAGTTCCGACTTCTGGGGTTATGTTCGATCTCCGAGATTGATTTTCGAACGAGTTTTGGAACTATGTGTATAAGAGTTTTAAAGCATCCTAGTTTTCTCGACTTCCGGGATTCTGGTATAAGGTCTCATATTCTGGTACCGACTTTCGAGTTTATGTTGAAAATCCTCGACTTCTAGATTTAAGTATTTTAGGTTTTATATTCTTGTCCTTGACTTCTGATTTCAAAGTGTTTTATGTGCTATGTGATTCCGATTTCCAACACTAATTGTAACCGATCTAGTTTTCTATTCACTAAGTTCCGAGTTCAACATTAAGTATACTTGACCTAGCTCATTATTTGCCAATTTTCGAGTTCAACATTAAGTATACCCGACCTAGCTCATTGTTTGCCAAGTTCCGAGTTCCGATGTTAACTCAAGTTATTTGTGTTTTATTCTAGACTACTCTATATCTAGCCAAAATTACACTCTTATAAGAGAAAACTCACCAAAAATAGAAATCTAAGTGAAATCATGCAAAATTTATATCAATGTAAAGTTAACAGAGCAAGCTTTCAGATGAAATAAGTTGCGTATCATTTGAATGAGTATAATTCAAGATATAAGCCTCGAAACTTAACCTTCCTAAACTACCTTATTTTGGCCTGGTTCAGACATAGGGCAAATTCTTCATACCACTAGGAGGAAATGGGACTAAATCTAACTCTGAAATTTTTATGGAATGTTCTCCTATATGTAAGCTTTATAATAAAGTTAGTTTCACTCAATTCCAAGCTGTATAGGGCAAGTTTTGCCTTGAATAACCTAGTCTACCTAGAATCAAGCTCAAAAACCTAGGTCAAACTTCCAAAATTCATATCTCCCTCAATATTAATCCAATGCCTTATATTATATTATATATATATATATATATATATATATATATGGAAATCCTTGAATGTCTACTTTCATATAAAAATAGTTTCATCAAATTTAAACGATCGTAGACAGAGCCGTACACTCCGCCGTACGGATTGCCGAGGAGTTTTGGTTTTCCAGCCTCTCACGTCTTCCTACTTTCACCCTTTCTTACTTCCTAATCGATTTTAACATAAAAAACAACCAACAAACTAGTCAAAGATCATCGTATACATCCAATACCACATCGAGAAATGAGAAAACAAAAGCTGTAATCAGCCACCCATACCCAAAAGAACAAGAACAAGGTTGAATCTCTACCTCCTTTAGGTGTAATCTTGCTAAACTTGAGTTTGGATTGATGGAACCTTGACGAAGCTTGAAGGTTTGATGGAGTAGGTTGAGAGGAGACGAGAAAAAGAAGACTGGAACAAGAAGAGAGGGAGGCGCAAGTTAACTGAAGGGAAAAGGGAAGAAATATGTTATTAAGGCTTAATGAGGTAGTTGGAGTTGCGGGCTTTGATTGGATGATACTTGGTGGCCAATTTTCAGCCATGTCTCCCCCTTTTTGTGCCCTTTGTTGCGCCACCCTTGGAGGGTTAAGTGGCTGAATATTCAGCCTTTGAGTCATAGGGTTTTGGGTATATAATCCTATTGATTCGGTTCTGACAGTTGAAAATACCGAAATTCTACTGATTTCCTTTAAATCGGTAAAATGATTTTTGAAGAATCTTGTGAGTTTTTATATGTTTCTCTTTTCATTCTTCTTAATCCTAATCTTTCTAATTAACTCCTAATCAATTTCTAGTTAACCTCTAATTAACTTTTTAATTAACTTTACAAACTCAATAAAATCGAATAAATCAATTAACGGTGTAACTTAAATGTTTTTGCAAATTTAGGGCCTTTTGTTTTCTGTTATCTATGGCTAATGGCATTTTCATAATTATGGACAAGTCTAGGGGCGTCCCATGTTATTTCACATATGGATACCTCCGTCGCTCAATCAGCCGAGGTTTAGGTTTCTACGTTTTCACTACGCGATTCTACTTCATTTAAAACCTTATTCTGCTAATCTTGTTGATATAGAGACCTAAATATCATTTTCTAAAAAGTTCAGGGGCAAGGTTGTGAATGACAAAAGTTTGACCAAGGATGTTTTTATCATTTCCTATTACATTATATGGGGATGTTACAATGACATCTAGTTCGTCTTTAACCATTTTAGCCTTAATCTGGTTCAAATTGAACCAGGGGGTTTTGGGGCTGGTTAGGGTTGTCCTTAGGGGTTATGGTTTCTTATTTTATTTAATTTGTTTTATGTTTTATGATGTAATTATGGCCTTTTTGGTGTCATTAGGACCAAAATCATTTCAAAAATTGCAAGACCCAAGGCCCAATCTCGTGGACTTCTTTCAAGCCCAAGCCCAGAACTCTATTGATTCTTCACTGTACTACAAGTTAAGGGGTCTTATAGGGTTTTTGGGGTTCGTTTTATACCCTAGTAAGATTATTTTTTGTTAATTATGCAAATATTGCTCAATTTTGCTAAAAATTGATATTTATCTTCAGAAATATATTTAAATTTTTTTGGAATTTTTAGGGTCTTTTAGGTAGTTTTTGGGCTTTTGTAAGCCTTTTAGCATTTCCTATTGGAGTTTTTGCTGTATTTTTTGTTTTCTGAAATTGTGGCATTTTCATAATTTTGAGCATGCCCAAAGATATCCTATGTCATTTCACACTTGGATACCTCTGTGGCCCAATTGGCTGAGATTCATGTTTCTATGACAGAATTACAAATGAAGGTAAACACATCAATGGTTAATTATGGTTTTTTAGGGTAAAAAGGAAGGCTTGAGGAAAGGTTTCCAGGTTCTACATGTGTTGGGGTTAATTTTTGATATTGCAGTAACTTGGAACTTGGAACTTGTGATAACTACAAAGAATTGAATTGTCTAATGAACTCAAAACTCGGTATCTAAGGATAAGGAAATAGTGAACACTTATGAATTCGAAACTTGGAAGTAACTCTCCCATGAATTTGAAATTCGGTATCATGGAAACAAAGAAGACGAAATGAACTCTTTCTTTAAATCTGAACTTGGATCTCCAGGATCAAAAAGTAGTGAACTTCCCTATTAACTCAAAACACGGAATATAGGGATAGGATATGAGCTCTCTCGTGAGCTCAGAACTCGGAACTTGAAAGAACTCAGATTTTGAAGTGAATGTGAGGTCAGTTCACATGAACCTAGAAGTCGATCAGTCCAGGGTTGCTTTGCTATCATGAGGTCTATATTAAAGCTCAGAACTTTCTAGAAGGTTACAAACACTTGAGACCATGTCATGTCCAATTATTAAGGAAGATGTATATAAACTTGGAAGTCAAATACTAGAAGTCATACTCCTGGACATCAAACATCCCTAACCATGGTTTCCAATTTCTGGTTTCCGAAGTTAAGAATGCATATAGTTCTAAGTCTGAAGATCATCTTGACATAGTTGTCTGAGAAATTCTCACTTTACTTATGTGAAATAATTCAAATTTTCTATTACACTGTATTAAGTAAAACGGGAATGTTACATATATCTTGATTGAGGATGGTGTTCTTTAGGGTCATATTAATGTATTAGAACTAGTGAAACTTAAGTTTGTAAGAGAAACAAGCTAGAAACTCAAAGCCGCTCACAAATAGAAATAAGCAAATCTAGACAATTTTGAGCAATAGTGAATTAGTGGATCATATCTTAAGCTCGAAAACTTTAATTAAAGTGAAACCAATTTTACTTAAAACCAAATCATAAGAGAATAAACTTGTAACATGCTAATAATACCATACTATGCTTAAGTCATTTTATAGTATTACTAGTTGTTGCTTGCAACTAGCGAAAGTTCTTATAATTGAAATTAGCGTAATATACAAAAATAGTGTGTAAATTTTTTTTTTCCTTTTTGTAAAACCTTTATACTTGAAAACTGAGTCTTTAAACGCTTACTTACTCGCATACATCCGAACATTATTCCTCGTATTGTAGAGTCACTAGAAAGGTGTATGACAAAATTGAAATAACATAACACAATATCTTAAGACAATAATGTATTCATAGGTAATTAAGAGTCATAATCATACTTAATAATTATCATATATGTAATAGATCAAATTAAGTAGCATGACTTCCCATGCTCTTAATTACACATAAACTACCTAACTAGGGCCCTTGAGAAAGCAGAAATACTATGCTACTATCTCGATCCTCTTAGCTAGGTGTTGCAACATGATAGCTCCTTGTTTTATCCAGTCTGGTATCACTAGAAGTGCTGCTATGGATGCCATCAATTCCATCTGAAGACAACACAGAAACATAGGAGTAAAAAATACAAGATTTCTCAGTACGATCCTGACTAGACCAGTAATGTGTCATTGTCATCATCCCAGCCACTTCAGGATTAATTATGAAAACGGTGAGCATGCATAGATTCCATTTTTAAAGGGTTTGAAAACATAGGTTCTCGAAGCGGGTTTCTTTTAATCTTCATCATATAAACATAATATAAAGGGACACAAAGCCATAAGGTAAGACATATATATGAAAACATAGTACAAACACTCATAACCATGTATATGAGAGAATAAAGATGCATGCACATTCATATGACTTTATGGGCTTGATCATGGTTTTACTTTGACTTTACTTTCATACTTAGCACGTGCTTAATATTCTTTACTTTTTCCTTGAAATAGACTGCTATTGGACATAAGCTCATTCCGTGAATGTCATCACATAGTACAAACCCAAATCGAACAAAGCTGATAATGGTTATCCCTAAGTTGGAAGGTCCTCATGTCACCCTTAGCTCCATCATAGAGGGGCCTCAAGCTTTAGTGGATCATCTTCTCTTACTTCCTTTATCGAAGTGACCAAATGATCATATCCAATGATTTCTTTTCTTTTGTTATAATCACATCTTTCATGCATTGAAATTACTAGCAAGACACATGTGGACATGTAATGATATGACTTAATCCATAATTTTGACAAAAATCCGGCAGCATAACGGCTAGACCGGAGCTTCCCCAAAATTTGCCAAACATGGAAATTTCAACCAACAACCAATAATATCCATCTCATACCATCATAGAATATCTTATCAAGTATCAATAATCTGTCATATCCATGAATCCATATTCGAATCAACCGTCCCAATCAACAATCATATATGAGAGTGATATACACCCATACCCTATTTGGTATCGAGGATTTCCTTGCACTTTGTGCAACATCTTATGAATTGTGGTAAGACTCTTCATGTTTTTCATGAGGGAGTTATATCACTTAAAGTGAATTATGTGCTATAAACTTTTAATCTATAACTGCCCAGTGAGACCTTACTTTACATTAGGAATTCATTTTCACCACATAGATTAATAGATTCTTTATGGTCACATATTAAATAACTCATTTTCCGAGTTAAAAGTTTTAATACATATTTGTCTCTAGACTTGGTTCATCATGGCTTCATGGCTGAAGCCTGTTATAAAAGTTTTAGCCAACGCTTCTCATTCAAGATTTTTAGCTTCCATTGAGATAGTGCACAAGTGATTCATAGGTTCATGCTATACTCAGAAGTCCTAATTATACTTCTATTCCCAAAGGGTTTCGAGATCCCTCTAGCTCTTTGGGTCATGACAACACATAACATCATGAATCCTATAACACATGTGCTCAGCATCGTCAAAAGGTGATTTTTATTACAACTAAATTACAAAGTTCAAGCTTTATTAAATAGAATATTAAGATTTCACCTTTATGATTATAAAGTTTCATTCTTTATGAAAGTGTGAATCTTTAAATTATATTTGTAACATCCCCAATTTTATCTAAGCTAATTAACTCAGTGTTCTTAGCTAATTAAAGGGGTTAGCGATTGATTGAGGACTAATTAGCTAATCTCAATGAGCAAAAACTTAGTAAATTGAGTCAAGTCAACAATTGAATTATAACGCACTAAACGTTTTTAATTAAAGCCTAATTATTCGAACATTATTAATTCGTAACTTAGAAATATAATTAAGCTAATATAATTTTATTAATTAAGTACATGATAATTGTTTTACCATAATCAATTGAGATAAATTATTTCTTTCACCCTAATCATGATTCATGAGAGCAATTCTTTTGGAGGAAAAATGTCTTAAAAGTGTAATTAACTGAAATTGACTAATGAGCAATTAAACTAATCAAATTAATTAACAATTTAGATAATTCTAATAGCTTTGAAAATTTAAAAATTTCTCCTAATTATTGCATGAAAATTTCGGCCAAGAAAGAGCCAAATCCAACCCTCCATTTGTCTCCTAAATCTTGCACCCTTGGATCTAAGCTTGTGTTAGTAGCATCACCTTAGAAAGACCAAAGAAAGGCTATCCACCACTTGGATCATGCCACATGGGTAAATCATACTCCATCAAGTAAATTCCAAGAGTAATGCCTTCCTTTAACCTCTTGAGAAAACACAAAAGGGTCCTTGCTATGCACTAAGACTCAAAGGAAATACAACTAGCCCTTTTACCTCGAAGTTCTTACCCCTCTTGCTTATTGAAGGAGGCAAAATCACGTCATACCTACCCCTAGAATGGGACACCATTCAGCCTCTCTCTTTCCTCCATTTGCAAGCTTTTATCCTCTCACTTCAATGCAAAAAGCTCTCACCTCTCTCATTCCAACTCTTTTGCTTTTCCAATTCCTCTTATTTTTCTTCCCACTTTCTTGTCCCATTTAACCCTCTTTCCTATCACTAACCTCACAAACCCTTCAAGGACCACCTTCTTTGGTCTTTGGAGAAGCAAAGTAAATACACATTAGCCATATTCTTCCAAGTTCTAAGGAGGGAGGCCATCTTCCACCACTTTCACCCTTCAAGCTTCCAAGAAAATCTTTGTGGTAGTGACTCTAATCCTTTTCTTTTTATGTGTTCTTGAGCTCTAGAATTCCTAACTTGAGCTCTAGAACTCCTAAGCTCTCCATAGCTGGGTGATTCTAGAACTTGCTCTAAGGCTTCATGGCCATGCTCCTTGATATGAAGTATTTTCTTGTGATATGGCCCTTTGCTTGTAAAATGTTTCTAGTTATGTACATGTATTGCTCAACTTTTTAAAACTCAAAATGTTGATTTTATCATCAATATCTCAAAGTATAAAAGTGGTTTGGAAGAGAAAAGTGGTCACTTGAGAAAAAAACTTGATGTTTTTACAAGAAAACTAATTAAAACAAAAACTGTTTTAGTTGGAAATTCTGGCAGTCTTCATTGCATGACTGATAACTCATCCAATACAATTCAAAATGCGATGAAACTAATTTTAAATGAAAATAGACTCATAGAGCTTTTTATACATATAAAATATGCAAAATTTGACTTTAAAACGAGGGAGATGCGAATTTTCAAAGTGGCCTATCCCCAGATGTGTTTCTATTCGGGCAGTCTGCACAAAAATCTTAATAACTTGAGCTATACAAAACATCTTTGAGTAAGATGAAGTTTGTTAGAAATTTAAGACAGCAAAACACCCCTATAAAACAGTTTTGGCAAATTCCTTGTGGGAAGCTCCCAGTAAAGTTTACAAATCACTATTGCGGAATGAATATAAGATACTAAACAGTCAGAGTAAAATATGCATATCTCAAGTTATGAAATGAATTTTTGAGTGGAGCTTATTTTGTTTAAAAATAAACTCAGAGAAATATAATCATAATTCATGTCAAAATAATAAAAAATGAAATTATAGTGAATTTTTGAAGTTACTACTCTATCCTAAAAGTAAATCTAGTTATAGTTCAGTTTAAAATGTTGATGAGAAATAAGTTTGAAGACATTAAGTGTAACATCCTCCATGAATTTCGACTTCCGACTTTGTTTCCAAGGTTCAAGTGAAATGAACAAGATTTCCAACTTCCGACCTTATCTGCGAGTTTCAAACACAATGGACATTATTTCCGACTTCATCCTTGAATTTCAAATAAAACGGGACAATTTCTGATTTCCGACTTATCCTTTAAGGTCCAAACCAAATGGACGTGATTACCAATGTCTGAGTTTACTTAGGTTCCGATCTTCGAACTTATTTCAAGAGCATTGTCATTTCTATTGAAGTTCCTGAGTTTGAGTTTGTGACCAACTTCAGATATTGAATTGGGAGTTTCGAGATTATATAAGTTCCAATTTCCTGGTACATATGATTTTATGTCCTGATACTAATTTCCAAGTTTATATAACACCCCCGACTTCTGAGTTTAAGTCTTTTATGTTTCATGATCTCGTCTTTGACCACCAATTTTAAGGTAAATTGTTTGCTATGATTTCTGATCTCAGATTTTATGTTTCTAACATGATTTCTAATCTAATAACCTATTTCCAAGTGACTCAAGTTCCGATATCCAAACTAATCTCCAAGTTCGAATAAGATGGACAAGAGTTCCGACCTTACTCAAGATGGATATGAGTTCCGAGTTCAGACCAAGTGCAAACGAGTTCTCATTTTGCGTGGATGATAATTAAGCCACATTAGACCATAAACAAAAGGAAGCATGGCTGGAAATTAGCCACAAGAAATTCAGCCACTTAACTTGTGAAAGTGGAGCAAGAAAGGCCACAAAAAATTGGGGAAAGTTGGTTGAAATTCAGCCTTGTGTTTCTATACCAATCAAAAGCCTTCATTTCACCTACTACTCCAAGGCTTTATAACACATTCCTCTTCTTTCATTCAGCCCCATTTCTGCGGTGCTTCTCCCTCACTTCAGCTCTCTTCTTCTCTTCTTCACTCACCCAACTCCATCAAACCTTCAAGCTCAACCAAGTTTTATTGATTCAAACTCCAAAATCACACCAAACTACACATAACAAGAGGTAGAGGTTGTAACACCCTAATAAATCCATATTACGCTTAAGTCGTATTACGACGTTTTATTAGTTGTTACTTATGCTCGTGGAAAACTAAACTCCGCTTAAAATTAAATTACGCAGAAAATACAGTAAATTTTTTTTTTGAAATATGTCGTTGCTTTTGAAAAGTAAAGCCTTGCGCGAGAAGATAGCAGTAAACGAGCGTATCGCAGAGATTTCGATATAAATGGAAAGGACAAGAGATAAATCATAATATTATACATTCAAATTATAACATCAACTAACATAATATACTTAATCTCATAATATCCAAATAAATACATATAAAGGAAACTCATGGTCATGCCATGGCCCCAAACATCAAAGGTACACAAGTCTGATAAAATCCAATACAAAATGAAATACAAGAGCTAAGGAGCGCAAATCAAAATAAGCCCATGTAGACATATGCTGACTTCTCTGCCCCTTCCATGCCCTTCCATCGAACAGACTCAGGTCCTCGAATGCCTAGTCCCCCACGCTGCTCGGCCCGAGGAGCGAGAGTCACGAATGATGCGGGTGCTCGCTAATCACCTCGATACGACAAATGCGACGGCCAGGAACATAGCTGCCCAATCGAAGAACGTGCCTCGGAGGGATCCTCCTCGATGCGACAGTCGATACTCGGGGAGTGGCGGCGAACTGCCGCGGCCCTAGGGGTGGCCGCCGAACTCACATCGACCACGGGAACCTCTGGCGTGCAAGGCTCGGCTCTACGGGTAGGCCGGAGACATAGGCTCCATCTCGATCTCAGGCAATGGCTCGGGCGGAAATCCCAAGGACCTAGCGCCGTCCAAGGCGTGACGATGATACGCCCAGGGGGCGGCGATCTTCGCTCCTCCCGCCAAAACTCGACCCGGATAGAAGTATGTGCGAGCTATCGTGGTGGTCGTGGCCACGATAGCGTGGGCGTCCTCATCATAGGCCCACTCATGGTGGGGAGGCTCCATGCTCCATGCCACGTGAGGCTCCATGAGTATCCGTGACGGACGGAAAAACAACTAGGATGAGAAATGTGATTTTCGGAGGGACTCGACCCTGACACGTTGGTGTCATCGTCATCGTCCCAGCCACTTCGGTTTTTAAAATGAAAACTGTGGGCATACAATAGGTTCAATTATTTGATTTTTGAAAACGTTACTATCCGAAGTGGATCCCATTTTTAGTATTTATCCTCGTTGTATTAACAACATCATGGCATACATGAAAGCTTATACGACTATTAATAACATACATAAACAGGTTGAGAGTTATATTCTTTACTTGGGTTGGACCGAAGTCCCTTTCTTTCCTTAACTTGACTTATCTTAAGTCCTTTCTTTCCACCCACTAAACATAAGTGGTAATGAGCTCATACCGTGGCCGTCGCCACCATAGAATTTCGGTACTTACACTAGCTGGGTCATGCCATGCCTCATGTAAGCCCTATCCCCTATACTCACACTAGCTGGGTCATGCCATGCCTCATGTGAGTCGTGGGTGAGGGGAACTTAGATTAGGTCACCTTCCCTTTTGAAGGATCACACACACTTTATTGAATCTTTTCTTATTAAACTTATGATGCAAAATATTTCAAAGTCCATAATTTCTACAAAATTTCGGCAGCATAACGGCTATACCGAAGCTTCTCAAAATTTTGCCAAACAGAATACCAGTATCATAGCATCATATCATATCATTATCATCATTTCATCATTGTCATGGCATCATAATCACATCATCATCATAACATCATGCTTGCAACATAAACATAGGCATATACTTAAGAAAAGTCTTATGAGCTTAGCTTAATAAAGTAGGTGCAAGCTTTTACATTGGCTTTCGTTCTATTGATTCCTTCTTCTCAATTATTCTAACTTGACTTATATGATTTTCATATTTTAATTTGGAAGATTTATAGTTTAGGTTTTGCATTATAGTTTGATTAGAATCTTATGAACTTAATCTAGTACATTAACTACATTTACATTCGGTTTTTCGTTTTATTCGCTTCTTTTGTTAAGGATTAGATGAACTTAGTATTTTATTCTATCTAGTCCTCATTAAGTAAATTATGAAGTTTCATTACTTTAGGCTAAGACCTTTTACCTTTTTAAGTCATTTATGCATAGTCTTACTTAAGGTTAAGTTTTGACAGTTTTACTTTTACCCTAGGCAGTAACTTCAAAAATTCACCATAATTTGGTATTTTATCCTTTTAATGCGAAATTTTATATGCTTATAGGGTTCTGAGTTTAATTTTTAACAAAAGAAGTCCCACTTAAAAATTCGTTGTCTAACTCCAGTTATGCATATTTTATTCTGACTGTTCAGTTTCTAAGTTCACTCCCGGTACAGTGGATTGTTACCTCTCATTATACTTGCTCAGAAGGAATCTGAGAAAACTGTTTTATGGGTTTATTCCTCTATGTCTTAGCTTTCATTAAAACTTGATCTCACTCAAAAATCATTTTTGTAGCTCGAGTTATACACATTTTAGTGTAGACTGCCCAGACAGAAACCAATCCGAGAACAGTCCACTTTGAAAAATCATATCTCGCTCATTTTAACTCCGAATCTTATGTATTTTATATGTATGGAAAGTTCTCTGAGTCTATTTTCATATAAAATTGGTTCCACTAATTTCTGAGTTTTCTGGAAAAAGTTATACCGTTCGGTTTACAAACTGCTAGAAAATCCAGATTTTTCGTTTTGATTTTTCTCATGTTTTCTCCAAAACACTCAACCTCACTTTCAAGAAACCATTCTCAAGTTATAAAACACTCATATACCATGAAAGATTAGTGAAAAACTAACATGTTGGAGTTCAAAAATATTGAGTTCAGCCATGCATCACACCAAACCGAAAACATGTTTTCAACAAACAACCATACAAGCAACAACATCTCATTTTATGACAAGAATGACTATGATGCCCATAATCAATCTTTAAAATCACCTAGCTATGGAGAGCATAGGAGTTCTAAAGCTTGAAAAACAAGAGAGAAAAAGAGTTTAGAGCCACTACCAAGAAGCTTTCTTTGAAGGAATTTGTGATGGAAGAAGGTGATGGTGGTGGTATTCCTCCTCTTGGATCTTGAAAGAGGCTTGATATGTGATTGTCTTTGATTCTCCAAGAACAAGAAATGGTGGCTCTTGAAAAGTTTGTGAGTGGGATGAGGAGAGGAAAGGATGAGAGAAGTGGAAGGATTCTAGAGAGAAGTTGGAGAGTTTAGAGAGAAGGAGGAGAATTTTGAAATTGAGGAGAGAGAAGAGAGCTTTGTGTGTGTGTCTTTGGGAGAGGAGTGAAAGAATGAAAATGAGGAGAGAGGAGGGGCTGAAGGTGGCGAGTTTGAGGGGGAGGAGATGATGTGACTTTGCTTCTTACAACAAGCAAGAGAGTGGAAAAACCTTGGGGCAAAAGGGTGAGTTGTTTTTCCTTGAGTCTTGGAGGCATTCTAATGTCCAATTTATGCTTTTCTCTAGGGGTTAAAGGGGAGTACCCCTCTTAGGATTTGGTTGCTTGTCTAAGACTCATCCAAGTGTCAAGATCTAATGATGGATGACAAGGATCCTAGTCTTGGCTTTTGATCTAATGGTGTAGGATTAAAGAGGTTGAATGAAGGGTGAGATGTTGCTCCTCCTTGGTATGTCTTTTTAGGGCATATGCATGGAAGAACTTTTATCTCTAAATGTTATTAGAATTATTTAAATGTAACTTAACTTAATTGGCTTAATTACCCATGAGTTAACTCTTGTCAATTACACTTTTTATGATGTCTTGCATTACGGTTAAGCATATGCTTAATTTGGGGTTTAATTTTTCAAGAGTTGTCTTAAGTGTCTTAATCATTATAAACTTAATTAGTAAAGTTAGATTGTCTTACTTTTGTTTTGGCACCTTCGAGTAATTAAGGATTAGATGATTAAGGTTTTATTAAAACGCTTAGGACATTATGATTAAATTGTTGGCTAGACTTAGCTTACTAAGCTCTTGCTTCGGGATTAATCGATTAGTTCTCAATTAATCGTTAATCCCTCTAATTAGCCGGGAACACCGAGCTAATTAGCTTAGGTAGAAATGGGGATGTTACAGAGGTTTAATTCTTGTATTGATTTTTGATTGTGGGTGGCTAGTGGTGGTTCATTTTTCTCAATTTTTGATGTGATTATTGAATGAATATAAGGATATTTGGCTAACTTGTTGGCTGTTTGTGATGTTGAAATTGAATAGGAAGCAAGAAAGGATGAGAGTAGGAAGAGGTGAGGAGTTAGAAAACCAAAAACCCTCGGCAGTCCGTACGGCGAAGTGTACGGCTCTGCCTACAACCAATTAAATTTGATGCAACCATTTTTATATGAAACTAAACATTCATTATATGAAACTAAACATTCAGGGATTTCCATACATATATAATATAAGGCCATTGGATTAGTATTGAGAGAGATATGAATTTTTGAAGTTTAGCCTAGGAATCAGGACTTTTATCCGGGCAGTGTAACTTGAGAAGGGTGTAAACCACTCTACACAACTCCAAATTGAGTGAAACCAACTTTGTTAGAAAGTAGGAGAATATTCACAATGAAATTTCAAGTTTGTTACAGTCCCATATTCTCCCAGTTGTTCAAAGAAGTTACCCTATGTCTAAACTAGGCCAAAATAAGGTAGTTCATGAAGGTCAAATCTCGGGCTTATAACTTGAGCCCTACTAAAGCAAATTATTGCAAATGAAACCTTGTCCTATTAGCTTTAATATGATAGCAATTTTGTATGATTTGGACTAGTTTTCGATTTTTAGTGGATTTTTACTTTTAAGTGTGTAATTCTGGCTAGCTGCAGGGCAGGCCGGGATAAAACTTGAATTTCTTCAGCTATATAAGTCAAAATGAGATGGGACCAATGAGGCTAGAAAATAGACACATAGTACTCTAATATATCCAAAAATGAGGTTCAAATGAGTTGAAATGAAGTTATGGCCTGATCTACAAAAATCGGGTTGAATATAAGTATTGAGGTAGCAACCATGTTTTTAATTACAATGATTGTGCCATGAATTTGATTTGTGAAATATAAACAAAATGCTATGAGATTTTTGAGAATTTGGTGTTTTAATGATTGGCACTATTCATAGGGAAGCGAACATGTTCTGTTATGCTACCGAAACTTTGGTAAGTCTTATACACGAGTTATAATATATATTGAGATCCATGTGCATTTTGCATGAAGTTTATAAAGGTTATGTTATGATGAGCATAAAGATTATGCTATGATGAAAGTTCCATAATGCTTGGGCCAGCCCTGGATAAAGAGGTAAGGGGAATAGATCGATGGGAATGGTCAGGGAAAGTAAATCCGGCATTCCTGTATAGGAACGAGCTCGATCCTGATAAGCAGACTATTACCTAGGAGTCTAAAATGGCCAAGAACTCCCAGGGGACCAAGGAATGGAAAAAGTTTATAAAGAATGTGTTCAAGAATGAGATTTCGCATGGTTGCATTGAATAGTCATTATGTGATGCTTATAGTTTGACTGTTATACTTACCTATTACTATATGATTGTTTACTTCACTCCTTAATCTGTATCGCTATTTAATAGTTTTTCTCGTTTCCCATACTGTCTTAAGTAAAACTGAACTTTGCCTCGGACCAGACATTTTCTTAAAATTATTAAATACGGATAGTCTAGTTTTGAACCCATAATTCACAATTAAATAAAACCGAGGCAACTGAGAATGATTATGATGTCGATCATGTGAACCCTACTGAGAATTTCTTTAAATTCTCACCTCGCTCTGTATTTCCGCTTCATTCTCAGACACTAGTGATGGATTTGACCGCCACCCTTTTTATTGAGATTCCCAACCTACAGCTCTACCATGATCCCTTCGTGGATTCCCTGTACGTAACCGGTTCCTACAATTTCCGTCTCTACCTGTTCAGCAACAGGAATTTTGCTATTCCTCTTTTCCACCCTATGTTTGACCCTGCCACACCATATTTTGTGTTCCCGTTACATGTGGCACACCCTCCTCCAGCGCCTGCAGTACCTGCCGCACTTGCCAGTCCTCCACCAGAGTCACCTCCGCAGATGGTTTCGGATATTTCACTCAGTTCGGAGAGAGATCCTTTGGAGGCCACTGGCTCATCATCTTCCTCCTCTGGACCTATTATGGACTACTCCTCAGCTGAGCCTGGTATGGCCAACGACTACCTGAATGAGTAGGTCCCAGCCGTGGGTGATATTATACAGTATGGCTCTCTTTTGGTAGTATAGTATTGAGCCATAGACTTGGATCAATTAGTCCTCGGAAGATCTTATAGGTTTGTTCTAATGGACATGGGCCCTATATTCTTTTTATGTTACACCGGCCCCACTTTTGTATCCCCTTTTTCATCTATACATAAACTGAAGCGTTGGCTTCTACTATACATATACATATATATACCATTGATGATATATTACTGATTCTTATCTTTCCTGTCATATTTTATTAAATATTATTACGCTCTGTCACATTGGTCACGTCTGTCATATACAGTGAGCAGTTTCGCCCCGTTTATTTTAAACAAAAAAAAATAGAATAAAGGGGATGTGACATGGCAAGAAATTAGTAAGCAGAGTATCAACACGGTAACACAATTTACTTAATTTCATGCTATGACTTAAGCATAACATTAAATTGGTGGGGTGTTACATTAAGACCCTCAAATTAAAATATGGGAAAACTTCATAATTCAACTTAAAAGTTTCAAAATGGATAATAGACGAAATTGGCCCTATGCCTAATAAAAGAACTGTCGCTAAATGCAAATTCAATTAAAAGCTTGAACCAAATTTACTAAGCTAAACTCATAAGACTTTGTGTGTTATGTATGCCTCTATGTGTCAACATGATGATGATAATGTTGATATGATGATGACATGATGATGATAATGATGCTTAATGATATGTGAAATTAAACTCTCTGTTTAACAATTTTGGGGAAGCTCCGGTTTAGCCATCATGCTGCCGGAATTCCGCAAAATTTATATACTTAGAATAATTTTTGCATTATAAGCCTTAATAAGAAGAGATTGAACTTAGGGTATGATCTTTCGAAAAGAAAGGTGGTCCGTAATAAGAAAACCCTCCACCCACGGACTCTATGAGGCATGGCAATGGACCCAGCAAGTGTGAGTATTGGAGAAGGACTTACATAAGACATGACAAAGGACCCAGCTAGCGTAAGTAGCATAAACTTATGGTGGTGACGGCCACAGTATGAGCTCGTTTCCAACTATGTTTAGTGGGCGGCAAATAAAATAATTGCGATAGAGTTAAGTCTAATGAATGAAAAGGACTTTGGTCCCACTCAAGAAAAGAATGAAACTCTCAAGATATTCACGCATGATACAAATTGTTATATAAGCTTTTATGTACACCATGATGTTATTGTTACAATGAGAATACATACTTAAAATTGAATCCGTTTCGAATATTCATGTTTCGAAAACCTAATAATTGGACCTATGAATGCTTGCTATTTTTATTAATAAAACCGACGTGGCTGGGATGATGACGATGACACTTCTGTGTCGGGTTTGAGTTCTACTGAGAAATATCATTTCTCATCCTAGTTATTTTCTATATCGTCACCAGATTCTGATGGCGCATCCGGTGGAGTAGAGCATGGATCCCCCACACTCGAGCGAACGTATGATGAGGGATGCCCAACTATGCTGTTTTGAATTTGTAGTTACTGTTGCTCTGTACCTTCGCATATTCCTTTTTGCAACAAACTATGTCATTTTAATTTGTATTTAGTATTTGGGCCGTGGCACAACCATGAGCCTTCTTCTATGTACTCTTTAGCATTATGAACCCACATAGGTGAAATACTTAGCTATGTCTTGCGATGTATTTGTGATTACTAATTATTTATCTTTCTCATGTTTTATGATATTCTGTTATGATTTATGTACGACATGCTCTCTATATCTATATTCTTGCTCAAGGCTTCATTTTCCAAAACACTGTAAATTGACGACGTATTTCAAAAAAAAAAAACCTTATTTTCCAGTTAACTTAATTTAAAAAGTGATGTTTATGTCTTCCGCAAGCATAAGTAATAACTAATAAAATGCCGTAATGCGACTTAAGCGTAGTATAAGTTTATTAGGGTGTTACAATATTCATGTCCTTAAGAACCAACCTTTATGAAATAATGATACAATATGCTAACTTTATACCTAAAAAGTCGTATTCTTTAAGAAAGTTAAAACTTTTAATCATCTAATACCTTCAATATTCTAACATTATGACTTAAAGTTGCTCTAAGACTTAAAAGATTCATTCTTGAAGAAAATTAAACACTTTAGTCAATATTTTTAACTCACGATTCAATCTTTTCTTTATTAGATAAAGTTGCAAGTTTACATTTTCATAACCAAAAAGTTACATTCTTAAAGAAAGTTTGAAACTTTATGAAGTTTCTTGTCTTCAAGATTCAATATTGGTGACATAAAATGACAAGTTTTTATTTTTTATGACTAGAAAGTGTTATATCTTGGGAAAGTTTGGATCTTTACGCATATTCTTATCTTCAAGAAAAACAAAATGAAGCTTTATGAAACATATGAGACATAGAGCCACTTTTAGTTCATCAAGAAGCAAACTTTTTAAAGTTTTATGCTTTAGAATATTCTTGGTCACATCAAGAATTATAAAGAAGGGTTAAAAAAAGGATCTTTCAACCATAAACTCCTCATGAAGAAAGAAACCAACTTTAAGCATAAACACCAGCAAGAAACATTATTCTTTTTTAACAACTCATAAAAACATCAAAACACATGCATCATATGAGAAAAATAAATACTTTTGAAGCATTCAAGAAGAGAAAAACACTAGACCTCATGAAACAACTCCAAGAATCAAACCTTACTAAAAATGGAAACTTTGCTCATGAAGAACATAGACTTCTTTCTCAAGTTCTCACTTGAAGTCTTGGCCATGGTAAGAGCCAATTTTCAAGCTTTCTTGAGTAGCAAAAAGAAGAAATGAAAGATTACTACCTTCGTGAAAGTGGCATCCTTTGAGGGAGAGGAAGAAGATAAAGGAAACTCCTCCATTGGTGATGGTGGTGGCAATGTGGATTTTAGGAAGGTGAGAACTCCTCTGTTCTTATGAGAATGCAGGTTGTAGTATTTAGATCTTGTCTTCAAAAACCAAAAGATGTGATCTTTGAAAAGATTAGTGAAGAAGGTTTGGTTATGGTAGTGGTGGAGAAAGAAAGAAAAAGAAGATGAGAAAGAAGAAGAAGAAGAGTGCTCTTGAAAGAGAGAATGTTGGAGAAAGAATTATATGTTTGAAAAATGAAATGAGTGTGGGTGTGTGCATGTGTAGTGGCCGTAGGTTTCTTCTTAGTTTAGGGTAGATATTTTGTTGATTTTGTGTTAATTGTGAGTAGTAGGAGATAAGGTAGATGATGGAGGGACAAGTTTGTACCTTTTCTTACAAAAGGCAATGTTGTCTTCTACTTTATTGCTTTAGTGACGTCATTAATGCTTTATTGTTTAGTTGACTAAATTTGAATTTTAATAATGTGATTAAGTGCTTTTACAACTTAATTAACTTGATTAAGTAAGGATTAGTGATTAATTTATATGATCATGATTAACAAAAATTAAACTTTTGATTAAGCTTAATTATTCTTAATTAAACTCGATTAAGCTAATTATAGGTGACTAGTGCTTAATTAAGCTATTAAGAGTTTGATTTACTTAAGTAGAGATTCTTTAATGTTAATTAAGCATTCTCTTAACTTTTCTCTTTATAATTACCTCATTAATCCTTTGACTCATCCTTAATCCTTTAGTTTCTCATTAAGTGCCTAATTACTTAGGGTTACTGAGATAATTTAGCACAAAGAAAAATTGAGGATGTTACAAAACTCACAAAATTTGAGATCCGTTGGACTTAAGATGAATAAGTTATGAATTTTTTAAGTAAGCAATAGGTAGAGTAACACGAACTATAGCAGCAGGTGTTCTAACAAGCATAACTTGCCCTATAGACTCTCAAATTGAGTGCGGCCAATTTTAGAAAGCTAACATATAGGAGACAAAGCCCGTAAATTTTTATATTCAAACTCTTAGTGAGTTGCTCCCAGCAATTCCACAAAGTTACCCTATGCTCTGTAAGTATCGAAATAGGGAAGCCTCAATGTAAAGCTTATAACTTAAACTTTGCTTAGCCAAATTAAGTAAAACTTGATTTGTTTGAAAAAGGGTTCATGTAGTATAACTCTATAAAATTTCAGGATAAAATGATAAGGAATGGATTTTTAATGATTTTTCACTTTTAGGTGGCCAAGTTTGTCCCAAAACAAGATAGTAGTGGATCAAATTTAGAAAACTTAAGTTATACATATCAAAACTTAGTGAGACCAAAAATGTTTGAAATTTTGGTGTAGTTTACAATTTTGGGTAAAATTGAGGAACTTAAGTCTAATTTGTAGTTAAATTATCTATTACTTAACTTAGAGGTCTCCAAATCATATAGGACCAAACCTAATGAAAAGAATATATATACCGTTATTCATTCAAATCCTTGTAATTTAGGCATTCCTTTCCTTATATGAATATGTATGTGATTGAGATTTTAATCTATGTGTTAGAAATGTTCTTCTGTGGATTAGTGTTTAATTTGCTGTTGTAAATTTTAGGGACCTTCACATTACAGCCATCATATTATCGAATTTTTTATAGAAATATTTTGACAAGTATGTATCATGAGCATGAACGCATTCAAACATTCCCATGTATCATTATGACCAAGGAATACATATGAGCATATGAAATAAGAAAATATATGAACACATGAGCTCTCAAGATGATTATGAAATTCGATTACTTTGGCTATAGAAAGTAAATCTAGCTAAGTTTGGGAATGAATACTTGGCTCCCTTGAATTAAGTCGAGAAAGTAAACTGGGTATGAATATCATGTACTTGATCAGGAACAACATGAATAGAGTCAACATGCCTGGTCAGACCTATAATATGCTAAGATCCAGCAGCATGAGATTTTTTGGTAAAAGACTGAACAATCCTAGCATCGCGAATCCTTCCTCTAATTTCCCAAGTCTAAACATAATTGTCACGACCTACTCAGGACGTGACCGGCGCATAGGGGATGCAACCCCTAGCAAGCCTACACTAGACCTTTTCTAAAAAAATTTAGGCAGAGTCTCCCTTGTATTTAGGACTATTCCCAAATACGAATTCTCTACTTGCACAACAATCCAACACACAAAAATCATTGGGGATCCAGGCATTCTTTGAATGCACCCCACAGCACACAATATAGGAGTTTAAAACATAACCATACTTATGAAAATATATATACATGTATATTCTTGAAGCTTAATTCATAAACATTAAAACTCAAGTTGTTCATAACTAAATTAACACACTATTACTGCAATTTATAAATGATACAGAAAGGACATTGCCTGTGGATTATTGGAGCATTACTAGATGTTCTACCAATTTTACTCAAATACAAAAAAAAAAAAAAAACATCCGAAACCCCACATGAATAAGTGTATGGGAATCCAACACTTCTAACTAGCCGTAGAAATTCGAGGACGAGCTACCACCTGTCTAAAAACATGGAAAGGAAGAAAGGGTGAGTCATACAGACTCAGTGATGCATAATATATCTATAACAAGAGTAGAACAATTCTAAACATACAATTTTAGTAGCATATAATTTATAAACATTTTTGAAAACTTATACATTAATTCTCAAGTAAAATACTTTGTTTATGTGGTAAAATTACTATAAAATCTTCTGGTAAGGCATATCTAATATTTAATCTATCTTTACAATCTCTCTATGACTCATTAGAGCACCTTTCAGTTCAACTGAATATAAACCTCATTATATTAACTCATATATATCCTTGCTCATGACTTCAAACACATGATAACTTCAAGGAATTTTCTTAAATTTCAATTTCAACTAAATATAGTTTCAACTAGTAAATAAGGATCTTAAACATAAATGCATAATATAGAAATACTTTCTCAAAACTTAGAAAATAATGCTTGTTCAATCTCATGAAAAACTTAGGGGAGGATTCTATTTCAGAAAATAACTGCCTAACTGGGCTTGCCCAGCAGTAACTGATCTCACGCCTATCCATGACTATATCTACCGGACATGTTGGCCGACATGCTGGACTAGCAATCACCCTGCTAGCTGGGTTATACGAGGTGCACCAAGGCTAATGCTGCTGCCATTAGCAAACAGTTCTGTTACAGTTTCCCCCCTTAGAAAGGCGCTCACACTTGCTGGGTCTTTGCCATGCCTCATGTGGGTCCTTGAAAACACATTTCCTTTCTAACTCCTTGACAATAACACTTTTCTTTATTTCAAATCATATAGCTTCTTTCGCCTTAAAGTATCTAGAGCTCTTTATCAATTTATCAAAATGTGATTGTTCTTTCTATCAAATAGCTCAAATCATTGACTTTAAGAACATAATAATTTCTAATAACTTGAAACTTCATATTATTTAAATACCATAAATTAGCTTCTATAAGAGCTTGTCCCACACTTCTATGCTTAAACATATATATATACACATAACTAACATGATTATGTCAAGAGTCCTATAAATACAAAGTAAAACATATTAATTAAATTCTTTCATAAGTTTCACTAGATTACATTTTAGGCATGTAGCTAGGAAATTAAGAATAAGAACAAGCTATAGATATACTAGCACTCACAGATCAAGTTTAGAAAGAAAAGAGCCCAAACTCTACAAAGTCTCAGAGCCACCAAAAGATTCCAGAAAGTATCTAACATCATAAAGAACACAATTCAAGCACCAATTAGCTTCTAGAGCTAAGAATTAGCTTAAATTACCTCCCAAGGTACAAAATCTCCAATTTGGAACCCTAGATTCCCAAACCTCAACCTTAAACTTAATACTCCAAGAAAATCCTTCCCTACCCATGAAAGAGAAGAAGATTTGAGCTTGGAGAGTTACCTTGGGTTACAAAAGAAGGAAGAAACTTGATGGTGTACTTAGGTCTCCTCCCACCTTCATTTCTCTCTCTAAAAGAGACAAGAGAGAGAGAGCTTCAAGGAAGAAGATTAATGATGATCATGATGAAGAAGAGGGATTTGTGGAGGATTTGATTAGAAAATGATGAAAGAGTCATGGCATCCATGAGGAAAGAAAGAGAGAAGAGATAGAAAGAAGAGAGAGAGGAGTTGAGGAAGAATGAAGAAGAAGGAACGAGATCCTTCTTTTAAATTTCGTCCAGCAGGCGCCTGGCCACCTGGCCGCTTGGGCACCTGCCCACCTGAAGCTGCATCACCTCTACAGCACAGCCAGTGCTTGGGCGCTAGACTTGGGCGCCTAGGCACCCAATCCTTTTTCTTTTCTTTCTTCATCTACATTTCTCAAATATCATCGTATTTAAGTTAATGTCCTCATTTATTTTATTCTCCATTAACTTTAAAACATAAATGTAAATAAGAGAATATCCCCCATTTGACTCCAATAAAAATATTGGAAAAATCAAACTCCTTAAGAATCAAAATCCAACTTTTGGATTTTAGTACAAACTTCCGAAAACTTGCATTTTCTTAAACTTCAAGCCTGAAAATGAAAGAGTTAATAACTTCCAAAAATTCATTAAAAATCGCTCTTTAATTCTTTGATATCTAAGGAACAATTACCAGGACTTTTGATCCCATGAAAATGTCCCAATGATATAGCCCTCCAAAGAGGCCTAGGGTCCAGACTTGGAACCTTGCGGGGTCCAACAAGGTAGCGCATCACGATTTATGTATTCCTATACTTAGTTATTACAATAATGGTGTTTTTCAACAACATAATGAACAACCTCAGTATGCCATCTTCATCTTATAATATGCGAGAAGCCAATACAAATTTCATATTCGGCAACACCATGAACATCTACTTCGTGCCCACTCTAATAGCCACTCATCCAAGTCCTAACATCATGATGAACTTAGGCAACAGTTCAAATAGCCTCAACATGGCTTCTCCGTTGTCTAATGCTAGAGGTCCAAGCAACATGATAAACTTCGACAACAACACAACAGCTTGTCCATGCTAGTAATGGAATAAACTTTCCATGAGTTTTTGCTTATTTTTGGTTAGTTGGTGTTGTTATTTACATGTTTTGAAAATAGGAAATGTGAACCAAGTTTTGACCGACTTCCAACATAAGCTTAACAGAATTCCAAACTTGTGTAGTTGCTTATGCTTTTTCCATCGACAATGACCCAAGGTGCAATTAAATCCTTATCCATTGATAGTCATGTAATTCATGAAACTAATCTAACTAATGGTCACCCATTTGTTCAATGTGTAACAATAATTCCATATTTCACTTAAGTCATATTATGTCTGATTATCAATTATTATCTATGCTCGCGGAAACTTAAGCTCTTTTGGAAACTATATTAATGGAAAATAGGGTATAATTTTATGTTGTTTTTTTAAAAATACGCCATCACTTTGAAAAGCTTGAGCCTTGAGCGAGAAAGATATGTTATGTAAGCATTGCACATTAGAATCCCAGCATAAGGAAAATAAAGCATGAATACAGTAGATAAATTATGAGTATATAATAGGGCTTAGAACTTTCATTCCACATAATATAGGACATATGTCATGAGTTACATATAAAGGGCTCATGGCTATACCATGACCTTTATTATATACGTAACCAAATATAATGTTGTCTCATAGTTAATAACAGCAGAACATTGCATGAAAAGCATTAAATGGTAGAAAATGGAAACAATCAGTTAGCCCGCCACGTGATCTTGACTGTAGCAACCAAATGTCACATCATTATGTCCTCATCCAGATCATAGTACTGCTCATGCTCGGGTGGATCCTTGATCCACTCCACCAAAAAGGCCTATGGAGTATGGTAACGATATGGAAAGATAGACATGAGAAATGATATTTCTTAATAGGAATCTCACTCAACACGAAAGTGTCTTCTTTATCGTCCTAGCCACTTCGATTTTGTCAAAAGGAATTGGTGAGCATACATATGATTCAATTATTAAGTTTTCGAAAACATAAATTATCCAAAGTGGGTTCACTTTTATACATCCATTCTTATCATGACAATTTCATTAGCATATTCACAAGAGCAAATATAAATAAATGCAGACCTTGAAATTTTTTTCTTTCTTTTTTCTCTTCCTTTATTGAGTTGGACCAAAATCCCTTTCTTTTATTAAGCTTGACTTTATCATAAGTCTTTTATTCACCACCCTCTAAACTTGAATGGTAATGAGCTCATACCGTAGCCATCGCCACCATAAATTCCTAGTACTCACACTAACTGGGTCCTTTGCCATAACTCATGTGAGCCATTGCGCAGAGAAGGTGTTTAGTATGGGTCACCTTCCTTTTTGAAGGATCATACCCTAAGTTTAAGGATCACCTTCCTTTTTGAAGGATCACATCCTCTTATCTTGTTTTTGAGGGTCACCTTCCCTTTTGAAGTATCACAGTCTTAGTTTTATCTTTTCTTAATTAATGAATATGAGGCTAAAATTATGCTAAGTGCATGATTTTTACGGAAATTCGGCAACATAGCAGTTAAACTAGAGCTTCTTCGTAATTGCCAAACGGAGAGTTTCAAACATCATACATCATTAAGCACCTCTCAACATCATATTAGTCATAATTATCATTAACATATTCATCAGAACCATCATCATCATCATTGTCATCACACTTATACATAAAGAGGTATATCACAAACAAAGTCTTAGCTGAGCTTAGTAAATTAAGTGCAAGCTTTTAGTTAAATTATCTTTTTGTTCAATTCTTTAAATATTCAAGGTAGAAAGTTTCCTCTATTATTCTTCTTAACTCTCTTAATCTGAAATTTGATGTTTCAATGTTTTAATTTAAGAGCTTTGGAGTCTTCAAGCTATTTCTCTTAGCTTTTAAAATTAGCCTTAACCCAATTTAGGATTGTATTAGGGACAGTAATTTATTAAATCCACCGTAATTTCATCTTTTACTATTTTGACCTGATTTTTTGTATGCATATATTTCTCTAAGTTATCTTTTAAATAAAATAAGCCACATTCAAAAATCCAAACTTTAACATGAGTTATACACTATTTAATTTGACTGCTCAGTCTTTTAAGTTTACTTCGGAACAGTAACTTGTTAACTTTACTGAGAGTTTCTCACAAGGAATCTATTAGATCTGTTCTATAGGAGTATTCTATTATATCTTAACTTTCTAACAAACTTGTCCCACTCAAAAGTGTTTTGTACAGTTTGAGTTATAAATGTTTTAGTACATGTTGTTCATTTCAAAACTTCACAGGTACAACCTACTTGAAAAATTCATATCTTCCTCGTTTTAAGTCCAAAGTTCACATACTTTATATACCAAGAGTTATCATTTTCGCAACATATACTAGCAAAATTTGAGCATATTCCAAATTTCACTTTCTTAGCTTTATGGGAGTGTTCTATTAGAACTATTTTATGGGAGTGTTCCATTATGTCTTAACGTTCTAACAAACTTGGTCCCACTCAAAAATATTTTGTACAATTTGAGTTATAAGTGTTTTAGTATAGGTTGTCCATTTCAAAAACTTCACAGGTACAGCCTACTTGAAAAATTCATATCTTCCTCGTTTTAAGTCCAAAGTTCACATATTTTACATACCAAGAGTTATCATCTTCGCAACCTATAGTACCAAAATTTGAGCATATTCCAGATTTCACTTTCTTAGCTTGCTTTATAGATATTAATGTTTCTCCTCAAGTGACCATTTTTATGTTTCATTTCACTATCATATTTTGATATTACAACAACAAATCAATATTTAGAGTGTAAATAAAGTGTGATACATAAGAGTGCTCATACAATGTAGTCACATTTTAAGAGAACATTCTAACACAAGGAAAAGCTTCATGGAAAAAAGGTGTGGTCATGAGACCTTTGAGCAAGCCCTAAAATCACCTAGCTATGAAAAGGTTAGGAGTTGTAGTACTTGAAAACACATAGGAAAGAAGGGTTAGAGTCACTACCACTAGAAGCTTCTTGAGGAGTTTGAAGAGTTGAAAGGTTGGAGATGGCCTCCTTCCTTGAGAGCTTGGAAAATGGGGCTAAGTGTGTTTGAATATATTCTTCAAAGAACAAATAGGGTATTCTTTGAAAGGCATATGAGAATGGTGGTGGAGAATAAGGTTGATTGGAGTAGGAAAGCAAGAAGAATAAGAAGAAAAATAGGAAGAACAAGGAGGGATATAGAGAGAGGTGAGAGCTTGGGTAACTTGTAAGAGAGTGAATGTTGAATAATAAGAGTAGAAAGGATTGTTAGGCATCCCACATCAAGGCATGGCCTAAGGTGATTTTGCTTCATTCAACAAGCAAGAGGGTTAATAACCACGGGTGAAAAAGTAGGTTGTGTTTCATTTGAGTCTTGATATATTGCAAAGGACCTTTTTGTATTTTCTCAAGTGGTTAAAGGCAATATCCATACTATTTATGGGATTGTTCACTTGATGGTTAATACCAAATATAGTATGATCCATGTGAAGGATAGCTTTTTTTTTTTGGTTAATCTTGTTAAAAGTGATATAACCAAAATAGGCTTTGATTAATGGTGTAAGATTTAGGAGCAAATGAATGGTGGATAATGGGCTAGGGTTGGCCGAATTTTTTATGCATGATTAGTGTGAGAATTTTGAATTTTCATTGTTATTAGGATTATCTATGTGTTAATCAATTAGATTAATTTAATTTCTCTTTAGACTATTTTGGTTAATTACACCATTAAGACCCTTTTTCTCTAAAATGAAAGATTCTTACTAATTATGTACTTAGTATGTGAGGATTAATTTGTCACATTTGATTAAGGTAGAACATTTGCATGTGCTTAATTAATAAAATTATATTACCTTAATTACATTCTAAATCATGCATTAGTGAGATTTGAATGATTAGGCTTTAATTGAAATATTTAGTGTATTATTATTCAATTGCTGACTTCTTCTTATAGATCATTGACTTTTATTTAACTTGTCTCTAATCACTAAACTTTTGCTCTTGAGATTAGTTGATTAATCTTTGACTAATCACTATCCTTTCTAATTAGTCAGTCACACCTAGTTAATTAACTTAGGCAAAATTGGGGATGTTACACAATGTAGCAAAGTGTTTGCAAAGTTTGCGAAAGCAACTCTGACAAGGGAAGAACTTGAGTCCTTTTGCCCAGGAAAGGAAATCAACAATAAAGTGCATTAACTTTTTCATGCTTCAATGTTTTATAAAATATTATAACCATCCATTTATGTCACTAATTCTGCTAGTACAGATCATAAAACTAGTGGCTTTAAAAATAACTTGGGTGCAATGCCAAACACTTCCCTAACTTGTTGGTGCCTCCCATCGTCATTTGCAATAATAGTTTCATAAAGTGAATGAAAGATCTTTCTTTATTTTTCACAATCAACCCTAACAATCATATCTACAGGACAATGTCTAGAATGAAGAGACTATCGACAAGCTTCTAGCGTCATATGTCAAACCATGGATGCAACCCACACCAAATTTGAAATATGTAATCTTGAAAAAGACATAAATTATTACTCCATCTTGGGCTTGCAATGTTGCTTACCTTCTGATAAATCATATCATAGGTATATGTTCCAGTCAAGGAACTAGGAGGACATTGCTATTTAACGGAAATTTCATTCCAAGAACGAATTATATACCATCTGGACTCATATTTGCCTATTAAGAAGATCAATGCATGGAAGGGGACCATTCGAGGGCCCTAGTAACATTAATTTTGGTTAACTTTTTTATTCCATAGTAAAATAAACACAAAATCTAGTAGCATTGTGTAACACCCTACTAATTTGATGTTATGCTTAAGTCATAGCATTAAATCAGGTAGTCGGTGTTACCGTGTTAACACTCTGTTTACCTTTCATGATTCGTGCTTCCTTAAATCGTCATCTCTTTTTTTTTTTTTTTGTGAACAGACGAAACGGCGCGCTGCTATACTAAAAGCGAAACGAATTTAATAAACTATCACAAAAGATAAGAATAGTACAATAACATTATTGTATACATGCATATATATATATATATATATATATCAGAAGCCACTGCTTCAGTTTATGTACAATGTATCAAAGTAGAATACATACATGGGCCGGTGTACCAAAAGACAATGATGCCCGTATCAGTCAAAACATCCTATGATCCTCAAAGGACATTGCATAACCTACTGCTAGTCCTACTGTCAAGTCTATGACCCAGAGCTGAATGCTGTCCAAAAGAAGGTCATACTGTACAACATCTCCTACTGCCCGAACTACTCTATCTAGAAGCCGTTAGCCATGTCAGGCCCGGCCGGAGAATACTCTGCGCTGGGTCCTGAGGAGGAAGAGGGTAACGAGCTGGTGGCCTCAGAAGGGTCACTCTTTGAACTAAGCAACATGTCGGGAACGGCCTGCGGAGGTGACTCCAGTGCAGGATCAGCAGAAGCTGCCTGTGCTGCAGGTGCAGGAGGAGCTGGAGGTGGGTGCGCCATGTGCAGCAAGACAGCAATGTACGGGGTTGCAAGGTCAAAAATAGGATGGTGTAAAGGGACATCAAAGTTCCTATTGCTAAAGAGGTAGAGGCGGAAGTTACACGAACCGGCTATATACAAGGAATCTAACTCTGGATCATGATGAAGTTGTAAAGCTGGGATCTCAATGAAGAGTATAGCTGTGGAGTCCATCACCAACGTTTGAGAATGATGTGGAAGATACAAAACGGGGTGAGAATTTCAAGAAATTCTCAGTAGGGTTCATATATCGTTAATCAAGGCCACAAACATTCTCAGTTGCCTCGAGTTTTATTTAAATATAAAAACATGTGTGCAAATTGAAATATCCATTTTAATGAGTTCAAGAAAATGTCTGGTGTAACATCCTAATAAATCCATACTACGCTTAAGTCGTATTACGGCGTTTTATTAGTTGTTACTTATGCTCGTGGAAAATTAAACTTCACTTGAAATTAAGTTACGCAGAAAATACGGTAAAAAATTTTTTTTTTGAAATACGTCGTCACTTTGGAAAGTAAAGCCTTGAGCGAGAAGGTAGATAGAGAAAGAGCGTGTCGTATAAAATAAATACCCAAATATCATAAAACAAGAGAAAGGTAAATAAATAGAAATTCACAAATACATTGCATTAATTACTAATCATTACATCCATATGAGTTCATAATATATATATATATATATATATATATATATATATATATATATATATATATATATATATATATATATATATATATATAAACATTACATCGAAGAAAGCTCATGGTCGTGCCATGACCCATGTACTAGGTACTAACTACCGACTTCAATGACAAAGCTCCTCTCAAAAAGAATATGCGAAGATATAGAGTGACGGTCGCTATGAGTCCCAAAATAGTTTCGTTTGGCATCCCATGTCGTACGTCCACTCGTAGTGCAGTGGCTCCAGGCTCCAGGCTCCAGGCTCCACTCCATTGGATGTGTCAACAAAATCTGGTGACGATGCGGAAGAGTAACTAGAGTGAGAAATAAGAATTTCTCAGTAGGACTCGAACCCGACACGGAGGTGTCATCGTCATCGTCCCAGCCACTTCGGTTTTATAATGAAAACAGTGAGCATGCATAAGATTCAGTTCTTAGGTTTTCGAAAACATGAATATTCGAAGTGGATTCAATTTTTAACATAATCTCTAATCATTTATATCATAACATACATAAGCACAAATATAATTACGTGAAACATGCATGACTGTACTATAACCTTCTCTTAACTTTTTCTCTTTAAGGGTTTGGACCGAAGTCCCTTTTCTTTTCTTAACTTGACTTATCTTAAGTCCTTTTCTTTCCACCCACTAAACATAAGTGGTAATGAGCTCATACCGTGGTCGTCGCCACCATAAAATTTCGGTACTTACACTAGCTGGGTCATCCATGCCTCATGTGAGTCGTGGGTGAGGGGAAACTTAAATTAGGTCACCTTCCCTTTTGAAGGATCATACCTTTAGTTCATTATCTTCTTATTAAAGCTTATGATGCAAAGTTAGTCTGATTCTTTTTCCACATTTGGGCGTTACGTATCGCCGTCCCCAAATGTGTTTTCTTTATCGATCACCTCTGGGCGTTACGTATCGCCGTCCCCAGGGTGTTCGTATTTATTAATCCTTTCATGTATGGCAGTACGCATCATACTATCAACATATCATGTTCGTATCAACATCATTCACCATCATATCATCATCATATTATTGTCATTCTTATCATCATCGGACCACTATCATAATCATCATCATATCATATCATATCATATCATCATCATCATCATATCATATCATCAGCATCATGTCATTTGTCATCATATTGACACATAGAGGCATACATATCACACAAAGTCTTATGAGCTTAGCTTAGTAAACTTGGGTACAAGCTTTTAACTGATTTGCTTCTTGCATAAATTCTTTTATTAGGCCTAGAGCCAATCTTGTCTACTATCCTCTTTGAAACTTTTTAAGTTGAATTATAAGGGTTTTCTAATACTTAATGTAAGGGTATTAATGTCTTAAAGCTTATTCTTCATTAACCTTTAACTTTTACCCTAACTAGTTTTACTTTTATAGTGGGGCAGTAACTTCAAAAATTCACCATAATTTCATATTTTATTCTTTTATTTCGAATTTTGGTATGCTTACACTTCTCTGAGTTTATTTTCAAACAAAAGAAACCCCACTCAAAAATTCATTTTGTAGCTTGAGTTATGCATATTTTATTCTGACTGTTCAGATTTGAAAGTTCATCTCGGGTCAGTGACTTTTAACATTTCCTGTGAACTCCTCACAAGGAATCTGATAAAACTGTTTTATGGGGATGTTCCTCTATGTCTTAGCTTTCTAACAAAATTGGTCCCACTCAAAAATGTTATGTATAGCTTGAGTTATGCACGTTTTATTACCTACTGCCCGGACAGAAACCCATCCAGGAACAGCAGACTTTAAAAATTCATATCTCTCTTATTTTAAAACCAAATCTCGCATATTTTATATGTATGAAAAGCTCTTTGAGTCTAATTTCACAGAAAATTAGTTTCATTTCATTTTGAGTTTTGTAACAATAAATATACTGCACGCTTTACAGGCTGTCAGAATTCCAGATTTACTAGTTTTTAAGTTTTTCACTTCAAGCTTATGGAGAAATTGTTATATCACTTTAAAACACGATTTTCATGTTTTATCTCAACATTATCATCAATGTTTTAGTTATCAAATCAGTATTTTGAAACAAAATAAAGCAAGACACATAAAACCATCATGCCACAAGATTTTCTTTCAAAACAACACTTTTCAACAAGACAAGAAAGCTCATAGAACAAGGAATGGTCATGAGACCTTGAAGCAAGTCCTAAAACCACCTAGCTATGAAGAGCTTAGGGGTTCTAGTTCTTGAAAAATATATGGAGAGGAAGGGTTAGAGTCACTACCACAAGGATTCTCTTGAAGGCTTGAAGGATGAAAATGGTTGGAGATGGCCTTCTTCCTCCTTGAGCTTGATAATGGGGCTAAGTAAGTGTTTGTTTTGCTTCCTCAAGAACCAAAGAGGGTGGTTCTTGAAGGGCTTGTGAGGGTGGTGATGGAAATGAGATGAGAAGTAGTAGGGAGATTGGAAGAACAAGAGAGTAGGAATGTGTCTTGGAGAGAGGAGAGAGCTTTGTGTCTTGAGAGAGGAATTGAAAAATGAAGTGAGGGGGGGGGGAAGAGAGGCTGAATGGCGCAAGAATGAGAGGGAGAGAGTGATGTGATTTTGCTTCTTTTGCAAGCAAGGAGGCTAGGAACCATGGGGTAAAAGAGTGGGTTGTGTTTTCCTTGAGTCTTGGTGTTTGGGTAAAAGGCTTTGTAGTGTTTTTGTCAATTGGTTAAAAGCATGAGCTATCTTAGGATTGGCATTGAATGATTGTGATCACTCCAAGTGTCACAATCTTGATGAAGGAGAGTACAACTCTTGTCATGACTTAAGGGATCTACTAATATGGACTCTTGATCTAGTGGTGTATGATGAGAAGGCAATTGAATGGTTAGATGTGGCTCTTACTTTGACCAAACTTTTAAACAATAATTAAAGGGAAGTTTCTACATCTTTATAATTGTTATACTTATCTAAATGTTAATTAATTCAATTGGTTTAATTATGCCATTAACACATTTTTATCGAAAAGGATTTTTCCTCGTTAATTATGTAAAGAAGATATGAGGGTTAATGTGATTAAGGTGTGATACTTATGTGCTCTTAGTTAATTGGGCTAGATCACCTTGATTTTATGTTCTAATTCATGAATTAATAAGGATTGGGCAATTAGGCTTTTAAGTATAATCTTTAATACAATATGCTTCAATTGTTGAATTTTCTAATGAATTGTTGACTTGCACTTATCTTATTGACTTGCCTTTAATTTACTAAGCCCTTGCTCTCGAGATTAATCGATTAATTTTTCAATTAATCGTTAACCTCTCTAATTAGCCGGATCACAGAGCTAATTAGCTTAGACAAAAATTGGGGATGTTACATCTGGTCCGAGGCAAGGTTCAGTTTTACTTTAGACGGTACAAGAAACAAAATAGATTACTAAGAATGATACATGAAATAATAAACAGAATAAATAAATAAACAGCAGTAAGCAAACATAATAGACAATTGTAAACATTTTGACATAATTATTCCATGTAACCATGCAGTCATGTGATCATGCAGACTTCATCATAAACCTTTCTTCATAGGCATTTTCCATTACTTTTCATCATATTCCATCTCTTGGTCCCCTGGGAGTTCTTGGCCATTTAGACTCCTAGGTAATAGTCTGTTTTTCAGTATCGAGCTTGTTCCTATACAGGAATACTGGGTTTACTTTCCCCGACCTTACCACCGATCTATTCCGCTTAACTTCTTATCTGGGGCTGGCCCAAGTTGCATGGAACTTTCATAGTAACATAATTCTTTTTCATAACCTTCTTAGTTTTCTTGAAATGCATATGCATTAACATGTAACTCATAACTTGTGCATGGGTTCTACCGAAATTTCGGCAGCATAACGGAATGTGTCCGCTTTCCCATGAATAGTGTCAGCCAACCAGTATATTTATACAATTTGCAATTTCAATATAGAGCAGCAATTATGCATATACATTCATAGATTCATTCATTAGTTTCAACAAAGCATCAATAGGGCTTTTAGCTCATTTTGCCTTATTCTGCCCGGTTATGGTATATCCCACCTTTATTTCAATTTAACTCATTTAAACCTATTTTTTGGATATGTTGTAGCCTTATGTGTCTAGTTTCTAACCCTTTTGGTCCCATCTAATTTTGATATCTACAACTCAAGATATTTAGATTTTATCCCGCCCTGCCCAATGGCTGGCCAGAATCAGGCAACTAAAAGTAAAAATCCACTAAAAATCGAAAACTGACTCAAATTACACGAAATTGGACTCATATTAAATCTAACAGGTTAAAGTTTCATTTACAAAATGTTCCATTCCATTTGACTTAGTAAGGCTTGAGTTACAAGCCTCGAATTTTGACCTTCCTAAACTGCCCTGTTCTGGCCCGGTTTGGACATAGGGCAACTTTCTTGGATCACTGGTAGCAACTGGGACCTTATCTAATTCTAAAATTTTTATGGGACATTTGTCTATGTGTAAGCTTTCTAAAAAAGTTAGTTCCACTCATTTTCAAGTAGTATAGGGCCAGTTCTACTCTAAACAACCCAGTCTGCCCAGAACCAGAGTCAAAACCCTAGATTGAAATTCAAAAATTCATATCTCCCTCAATTCTAAATCCAAAAGCCTTATATGATATATCTATGGAAAGCCCTAGATGTCTAGTTTCATATAAAAATGGTTACACCCAATTTAATCAGCTGTAGGCGAAGCCGTACACTCCGCCGTACAGACTGCCGAGGGTTTTTGGTTCTCTAACCCATCAGCTCTTCCTATTTCTATTCTTTCTTGCTTCCAATTCGGTTTCAATCACACAAACAGCCCAAAACCAATCACATATCATCATAATCATTTATTTAACACATCAAAGATGATGAAAATAATCCAAGCTCAGCCATCCAATACCACAGAATTGATGCAAATATTAAACCCCTACCTTTGTTCTAAGTGATTTTGCTGGACTTTTAAAGCTTGGATGAGCAAGACTTGATGTTGGCTGGAGTTGTGTGTGTGAAGAAGAGAGGAAGAGAGCTGAAAGGAGAGGAGGAAGTGGCGCTAGAAAGTGGTCAGAATGGGTGAAGGAAAGGGCAGAAAAATCTGATTGAAAGGTATATATATATATATATATATATATATATATATATATATATATATATATATATATATATATATAGGTGGCTTCTTGGCTTGTGATTGGTTGGATTTTGCAAGGCTGAAATTCAGCCAGCCCTCCTTGTATTTGTGTGGCCAAAGTGGCGCCACTTTTGGTGCTAAGTGGCCAAGTTATCAGCCACTCAAGGTAGGGTAAAGGATTGGAATTCTATTGGTTCAGTTCCAACAGTTTAAAATACCGTAATTTTACCGATTTCCTTTAAATCGATAAATCAGTTTTCAATAAAATTTTATAAAATCTCCTATACTTTTAACTCAATTCCCTCATATCTAAACTCAAGTAATTACTAATCAATTGAGTCTAAATAATTGTTTAACTGAATTTTAATTATTCCCAATTATTCGATAAAACCGAATAATTAGGCGAAAAATGGTGGATGTTACACATTGCTCCATGCCTTTTATAGGGGACAAAAAATATAATTAACATTTCTCCATGTCTTTTATAGGTGGGGGTTATATCATAAATGATGTGTTATCCTTATTATCCCTGACAATTTTCTAGTAATGCAAATGAATTACACTCTTGGGAAGTTAATGATGCAAGAGGGGTACCTAATTGTAATCACAAGTAAATCCAAACATAACCATACTACAAAATAATTAAATCTTAGTTGATTCAAAACATAGTGAACTTTAAATTTGGTTCAACTCTAGTGGTAACTCTACGCTATGGGTTTTTTGCTTAGATGGACATGGAAGATGCATTTTAGCCAAACCAATGCAGTGAGGTTGGTAAATTACTTTGATTACATGAAGGCATCATCTTAGTGGCCATTACTACACTTCTAATGTATATTACATTTTTCAAATCAAAGAAAGTCTAGTAAGGATGCATACTGCTCTTGCACTTTTACTAGCACCCTACAATGAAAAATAAGACTTGCATTGAGACCAAAGCATCAACATGGATGAATTCTTACTTGCCTGAACCAACCCCATGATCATCGGTCATAGCCCTATGCAGATCGTAACTTCCTTATTTTGGAGTTCTTTCAACAAATTGGGTTCTACAAAAGACTGTCTTTTTTAATTGAAATTGGTATTTATTAAAATTGGGCTCCTACTTAATTAGGCATGGTACCACATGGTCACACTTCTAATAACCCAAATTAGTCACACTTTCATATAAACAATAAAGCAGGTGCTTAGTTGAAGTCTATCAATGAAATACTATCCTAATTAATTACTCCATCATACTTTTATGTCAACCCACTACAAGATTACTGCCAACTTAGCTGCCACACCTTCACACCATGTGAACATTTTGACTAATTTCTTGTGTCGTACACAAATAGCAATGTAATGATCAATTACTTACTTCATAACTACATAAACATACAACATCAATTTAACTAATATAAACCCTCATATTTCAAACAAGTACACGAATGTACATCAGATGCATATGTCATTCTCACCTAATCCTCTTGCAAGCTATAACAAGGGTACAAACATTCACCAGTGCATTCAGTTTCCAACTCAATTATATTTCAAAATACATCTCAATGTTCCTTATTCTGCTCCTTTCATCATTTCCCTACATTTGACAAAGCAATGCTAGTAACTAATCACTATATAATAAATATTCATAACTATAAACAAATAGAATCCATTACTTATGACATAAGTGTTTAGGTTCTCATTGTAGAAATTCATTTCATCTTCCTTTTCAAAAGTCATATAGCCATCACGCTCAGTAGCCTATGAGCTACAACATCCTGTTCATATGAGCTTGAACTAGGCATGACACTTGATTGTGACCTTCACTACGATATACACCACATTCTGTTATCTGCTTCCCTTTTTCTTCATTTCTTGAACTACTAATACCACACCCCATGGTTCGAACCCGTGCAAGATCCCTCAAAACAAATTGCATGCTTGAATGCACATTTTGGTTATTATTTTTAGGTTCACTTCCATTTTTTTAAGCAGAATAAAGATCTCATTCCTAAATTTTTCTCTTATATCATTAAAATCTTCAGCATTTTAACATGCAAGATTACATAACTATCTGCAAACATCAATCAACAACCAATATCTACACTAAATTATTGAGTCCCAATAGAATGGCCCTTTCTCGATTAAGTCTCAAACTTTTGCCTTTGCATTCTTTGTTTATCTATCCAATATTAAACAACTCAGAAAACTCAGCAATGTCTAACTATACGGACACAGCCATAATATGGTCACAAGGAATTCCAAAAGGCTACATTCGAAGGCATGAGCATTTGAATACCATTGACTGCTAGTAATACGAGACATGACACTCTTTTGTAGCTATACGGTAATTTACAATTGTGTAAATAATGCATGTTATAGCATCTTTATACCCAATGACTTTCATTATACAAACCCTTACAAGCATAAGACGAAATAAACAGAATATCTCTTTAGTAAAAACAAAAGCAACTGACCTCTCCAATGCATGAAAAGGTGTTTGTAGAACCTATTCCTCAATTTTAGAAGCAAAGTCAGCTTGTACCTCATTTTTGTCATGTTGTCCAAGCACCTAAAAAATTGTCCTAGAAACTCCATCAAATTGATCCTCGAGTGAACATATTTTCTAAGCTGAGAATACAAACCTTTACACCAAGAAGTTATCCTAAATCCCGCAAAGATGTTGCCATGAATACATGTCACTGCTCACATTTTCCACTCTTCATACAGGTCATAGACCCCATTATTATCTTCAATACCAAACTCAGTAACCATAGATTCCTACCTATGCCTAAACTCTGTAATTTCATAATTCGCAAGCATTCATTTCTTGAACTATGCTATGAACTTGGGGTTACCTACATTGCTAGTTGCATTTTGTATCAAATGCCATGCACACAATCAATATTTAGCTTAAGGGAAAATTTTTTCTATGGCATTCTTCAATGTTTTGTCCCCATTAGTTATTACACGACGTAGTGCTTTGCCCTTCATAAGAACCAAAAACTGATCTAAAAACCATGCATATGTCTGTTCATTCTTATTTGTTACCAATGCACTAGCAAAAACAATAGTTTTGGTTACGGTGGTTTACTCCTACAAAAAATAACCAATAGACACATGCACTTGATCTTCCTATATGTCCCAGCAAAGGCTAAAACACCATCAAATAATTGATAATCAACTTGACTTGTATTATCAGACTAAAATAAATGTAACAGAGTCTCTTTATCATCGATTTTGACCCTCCAAAATAATGCAAGATTGTCACTGGCCTTCTCCTAAAGTTATGAAATTGTAGATCTTGTATCACCATCTAGCATTCGACTTTGCTTGTCTATTTGATTATACATATCCCTCTTAAAAAAAAAACTAGCCTTATTGAACACATTAGCCATATGAGCAAACCAACCTATAAATCTGAGCTGTGGTAATCCCGACTTTAAGCATGTTGTTCATTTGGTCAAAATCTGCTTCCTTCATTTTTCTATGAGTTGGTAACATTATAGGATACAAGTCATCCAACATTTCAGGGTTATGCTCATTTGAAAAATAAGTGACAATCCAAAGCCTTGTCTGAACATCAACATGAACACAACCTAACACCCACATCTTGTTTCTAGCTTTGGCTTGTGCTTTCAATTTTCAAAATTTTCTAATTGCTTGTACTCTCGAAAACCTTGCCTAGAACGTACAAATGTCTACTGCCCTATTTCCTTCTTATTATTCTTCTTTACTTTGCTCTTTTGGGTAGCAAATCCTTTCATTTTCACATACCAGTTATACAATAAGAAGGCAACCTCGAGGTTGGGAAAACTGCAATCTCTTAACATTACTTGCACTTATAGTCTTCAAGTTAATCTTAAAGAGATCCATCATTCCATCAATTGCTATTTTTGCACAATTAGCATAAAAATCTTCGTCAAGCAAACCATCATCTTCTATATAATCCTCTTCATCTTCTTTATTCATCTCTTCCTATTCTTCTGAATTAGCCGACATTTCTCTTGAAACTTATGAAATCAAATCAAGCCACGTCTTTTAGATTAATTACATACATCCTACACTAATATTTAAATCAACGAACACAAACTTCTCAAAGACATACTTCCATTGATGACTTATCAGTATTTTCCGAACATGACTTATTGCAAGTGTCAAACATCTTTTCGTACTTTGACATCTCAATATTATATTTCAACTAGCACAATTACTTCTACATGCTAACCTTACTAATTTGCAGAAAACATTCAAGTCATTAATTCACAATATCCCACCCTTAAATTATAGGTTAACTGCACATTATTTTGCCCGCATCACTTTCACAAAACTAATAATCATATTATACCATATAAAGCATTAAAAATATTATCCAATTTGTGTTTTCAGGTATACACAATACTCCATTCACCAATGTCCAATTTGATAGATGCCCTGTTTAGCCAAATTCCTCTACTAAACCAAATTTCAAGCACATTCCATCGACAATGCCAATAAATCATACATTATTGTCCAACAACACAGTTACACACTAGATTTCAAAGATAATGATCTCATTTTGATGGGCATTTTTTAAATTAGGAATAGATCTCACCTCTGCATATACAAATTTCCTTTTCAAACGAGGATTGTGTGAACTAATGAACCAACCCTCATTATGCATGTCGATTCTTCATTGTCTTCTGCTACCCTTCGAACAACATACTGAGCACAACTGTAATTGTGTTTGCCTCTTCCTTTTTTCCCGTTGCTACTACTAGGCCTTCAAAAATAGTGACAAATTGTAGATGGTCATGTTGCTCTTTTGATGTAACATCCCTACTTTCTTTAATATAGCATGATGTGAATTTTGATTTATTTTTACTTAGGTACTATGACAATTTTTCAGGCAGCAACATGCCATGACAATCGTCACATCGAGAACTATAGGGCAGTGTAATATTGCTGTTGAAAATATGACACTGCCATATACTAAAAATTATGAAAAGACAAAATGTCCCTAGCTGCCAAAGCTTTTATTATTCATAGAAGTTCCCTACTATTTTTAGTAATTACACTTAGACCACATATTTTAAGCACTAAAAGAATTAGCAGAAAAGGTGTTTCAGCGGAATTGAGTGATATAGCAGAATCGCAGAAGCTCAAATCTCTGCCAATTGAGCCACGAAGGTATCTAGTTGTAAAATGACATGGGATGTCCTTGGACTTGCCAATAATTACAAAAGTGCCGTTAGTTACAAAAAATAGAAAATAAAGTAGAAACTTTGACAAAAAACACTAAAGGGCTTGCGGAAGGCCAAAAACTACCCGAAAAATCCCAAAAAAATTATAAATACATTTTTAATATAATCTTGAAGATAAATACCAATTTTTAACAAATCTAAAGAATACTAACATAATTACACAAAAATAATCTTACCGAGATACAAAAAGGGCCTTGAAAGCCCAATAAGATCACTTAAACTTGCAATAGGAAAATGTTTCAACGGAGTTTTGGTATTGTGCCAGGAGGGCCACAAAATGGGCCTCAAATTTGGGCCATGAATAGTGGTGGAAACCTTTATGGGTTTAATTAATTAACTTTTGGCCTAATTAATTGATTTTGGGCCTAATTAAACATAAACAACCTAATTAATTTCTTAATCATTTAGATAATTAACTAATCCTTAATTAACCTCACTGATCACTATGACTCATCCATGAGACCATGCTCATACAAGCCATATGGTAAATGATGATATTTAATTAATTAAGTTAAGATAAGTTTAGAAAATTCAAAGATTACTCTTAACTTCATTAATAAGTCAACTCAACCCACCATGTTCCCTCGTGCCCATGTATATCATGTGCCTAAGATAACAACTAATTGCTTCATGAAGTTTTTAAACATTAATTTAACATATAGTTAATTAATTAAATTAGTAATTATGTAAAATACATATAAAAATACAACTAAAGGCTAAATAACAAGCCATGGTCGTGTAATATATAACCAATGATGAAGAGAATTAAGTCATTAGATAATTATTTGGCTTAATCAAGTAAGAATTAACTAATCTAGTCAAGATTAAAATCGCTAACTCCTACTAATTAACAAAGTAACTCACCTAATACTCTCTTAATCCATTATGAGTCCTCTAATTACATTCTAATAAGTCTCTAAATAATATTTATGAAGCTTCCGAGTTAGTTAATGACAGTCTTGGTAATTAACTAGATTAATAACTGATTAAGCAAAAACTAATCAAGTAATTAACCTATCACTAATCCCAGTCTTTGTCTATAGATAGAACCTATCCTAACAAAATTCCACACTTTAGAACTCAGCCCAAAACCTCCCCCTTTGGCCGAAATAGCCTTAAACTTTCTCTCCAACACTTAGCCTTGTAAACACTCATAAATCACATCAAAACATTGCAAACTCTTCGTCAATCCTATCACTCCTACAAACCCTTAATCCTCGTCATATTAGCATGAATTTATGCTTTAAAAAGGGAGTTCAAAAGTTGAGAAAATCTCCTGGTCCAGCCACTTTGCAATTTGAGTTTCAAGCTTCCCAAACTATTTAGGGTTTTCTTTTTACTTTTTTTAGGCTTCATGCATGATTCTTTGTGTTATTTGAAGCTTTTAAACTCCATTTTTCAGAATTATGTTGTTTTTTTAACTTTCTAAAACTTCATGAAGGGTTTGAGTTTTGATGGATTCTCTTGAGGTTTTGAAGCTTGAACTATGGTTCTTGAATTCTTTTAACTCTTTGCTTGTTTCATTGTGAATTTGTGAATTAAACCGCTTCATATCTCTATGTATGATTCACGGCCTATTAAGGGTTCAAAGAGGGCTTTGTGTTCTTGTGAGTTTTGATGGTTACATCTATGTTTGATTGATGGCTTTAAGTGTGTAAACTTGAGTTTGCACTGTTTCTAATTGAATAAGCTTGAAAAACTCCTTCCTTTAACCCTATGAAACCCATGGCCTCTTTGTGGACTAAAGGTGAGGGTGCTATTTTGGAAGTTTTGAGGTTACGTCCATGTTGGTTTGAAAATCCATTATGTGTATGTTTGAGTTTTGAAGGTTATTATCACAAAACACTTGAAAGCTCTTGAGAGTTTTCTTAGTTACATCTATGTTTTGTCATGAGCTTAAATCTTGCTTTTATGAGTTTTTTTACTAATCAAGCCTTAACACATGGAACCAACACGGTGGACAAGTGTATCTGCCGATCTGATTAGGGGATGCCCTAGCAATGATAGCTCTCACAAATTTGAATTTACTATAGAAGACCCTGCAGATTTCAGCCATCAAAAAATATCAGAAAGCAACAGAAAGGAATTTGATATTATTTATGAGTTATATTGATGATTATGATATTTGTGTTGCTGCTTTACTGTTTATTGTAACATCCTCCCAAGCACAATACTATGCTTAAGTCATAGTACCACACCCTGAGTCATATCGTTACTTGAGCTGGACCTCGCCTGACAAAGAACTTCAAATGCCTTCTAAACTTCTACAATAATCTGGAGACAACATGGAAATAGGAGTGAAAATTATAAAATTCTCAGTAGGATTCTCTAATTTTCATACATAGTGTCATCATGGTCGTCTCCAATTTGCTTCGGTTTACTTTGAAAAAGGTGAACATGCTGCACAAACTGTTTAATTTTACATTTCGAAAAAATGTCTTATCCGAAGCAAAGTTCATTTTTACTCACATACTGGTCCTTTGGGAAAGTGTACACAAGATTAATTCATGAATAATACCATGGATAATAACTTCAACATATAAAACGCACATAGCATTAATCTAATGGGAACATCACATCTGTACCTCACTTAACTTGCACTGGAATTCATATATATACATAAAATTTTACTTTTCTTTCATTCGGCACACCTAGGCGTTACGTATCGCCGTCCCTAGGGTGCTTGGATCTGTCTACACTTGAGCGTTACGTATCGCCGTTCTCAAGTGCAGCATCATACCACATTCCAGAGTATGATCGCCATGTCATACCCCATCAGAGCGTGATCGCCATGTCACGTTCCTTAGGAAGATGGGATCCTCATGCTATATTCTAGAGTATGATCGCCATGTCATACCCCATCAGAGCGTGATCGCCATGTCACGTTCCTTAGGAAGATGGGATCCTCATGCAATATTCCAGAGTATGATCGCCATGTCATACCCCATCAGAGCGTGATCGCCATGTCACGTTCCTTAGGAATATAGACTCATCATTATATCTTTACATGCCACATTCCAGAGTATGATCGCCATGTCATACCCCGTCAGAGCGTGATCGCCGTGTCACGTCCCTTAGGAATATGGGATCTTCATGCTATATTCCAGAGTATGATCGCCATGTCATACCCCATCAGAGCATGATCGCCATGTCACGTTCCTTAGGAATATAGGATCTTCATTCGGTACTTACACTAGCTGGGTCATGCCATGCCTCATGTAAGTCCTACCCCCCATATTCTCACACTAGCTGGGTCAATGCCATGCCTGATGTGAGTGGGGCATATACTTAAATCTTTAGCCTTTAAGTCTTTACTCTTTAACCTTTACTGCCCTTGGGTAACCTGGCCTTGGAGTGAGCTTGTCAGCTTAACTCGTGACCATTGTCACACCGACTCACCCACAAGGGAATTCACATCTTTATGTTCACACTTAATATACTTATATCTTTTCATTCTCATGCGTCGTCAAGCATAGTCATGCTAAATATACTCGTACATATGCTACATCAGTATTTCTCGTATATCTCACATCCTACTGCTTCTTGATTTATTCTCATATATTTCATATCATAAATTCCTTGTAATTTAGACACTCATGGTCCCCTAGACTCCTGCCGTAAATTCGACAGCATAACGGATCAGGTCCGTTTCCCCATGAATAGTGCCAGCTCTCACGGGCAAATCAGTCATGACAACATAATCAACTTAACACCTATATATCAATATCAAACTGGCCATCCTCAACTCAAGCCTTATATGTTTCGCTAACACTTGTAAAATTTATCATTTTGGCCATCCTGCCAATTCTATTCGGTTCTGCCTGAATCTTGTATAATCCACCTTTATCTCTATCCAACTCATTTAAATCTGAAATTTGGATATGTCATAGCTCTATATGTCTACTTTCTAACCTCTTTAGTCCCATGTCATTCTGATTTATATACTTCAAGATATTCAACTTTTACCTCAGCCTATTCAGTAATTATACTCCTGGGAATATAAATTCACTAAAAATCGAAACTACGCTCAAATCTTACGAAATTGATCTCATATCAAAGCTAACAGGACAACCTTCCATTTGCCACAAGTTTCACTCCATTTGCTTAAGTATACCTTGAGTTATAAGTCCTGAAAGTCTACCTTTCTGAACTACTCTATTTTGGCCTAGATTGGACATAGGACAACTTCCTCGAATCACTAGGAACAATTGGGACCATAACAAACTCGGAATCTTATATTGGGGGGTTCCTCTGTGTGTAAGCTTTCTAACAAAACTGGTTTCACTCAATTCGGAGTTGTATAGGATGAGTTATACCCTCCTCATTTCACCCTGCTCGGATGAAAATCCTGAACCCTAGGTCAAACTTCAAAAATTCGTATCTCCCTCAATACTAATCCAATAACCTTTTATTATATATCTATGGAAAGCCCTGAATGTCTACTTTCATCTAAAAATGGTTTCATTGGATTTGACCGATTGTAGGCGGTGCCATACACTCCGTCGTACGAACTGCCGTGGAATTCTCACTCAGGCAGCATCCCAACCCATCCATTTCTTCTAATTTTCTCCTTCTAATCATAATTCTAATTCAAAATCTACTATGAATTTAATCATAATCCATCATAATACATCCAATAATTCATCACATACACAAAGAAGAGTTCAATCTCATGCAATCATAGGGCAAGGAATTTAAGAGTAGAAGTAGAATCCTACCTCTTTGGAGCAAGATTTGGCTAAGTGCTGAAACTTGGAGTGTTAGAACTTTGCTAAGCTTGAAGGAGTAATGGAGTTGATTGAGAGAAGGGAAGGAGAAGAAGGCTGGGAAGGGGAACGTAAATCAGACCGAAATGAAGAGAAGAGTCTGATTTAAATACATGAAAGTTGTGGTGTTGATTGGTTGGAATTTTGTGGTTGAAGTTCGGCCATGTCTCTCACTTTTGTGTCAAAATTGCTCTCCACGTCGTCCAAAAATTGGAATACGCTTCTGTTCTATCTGAAATCGGAGCTCGTCTCTATTACACCTTAAGTCGGAACTCGTGTCCACTCCAATTGAGTTCAACATTAAGGTCGGAACTCGGAAATTCGAGTCACATTTCCAAACCTAAGTACTTAAACTCGGAAGTCGGTATCTTACATTTGATTATATCGGAAACCGTGTATAATACCTTTGAGCCATGAAGTCGGAAGTCATGAAGTGGTAAATTATGCCACTTGAAGTCGGAGGTCGGAAATTATGCCCAATATACCTCTAAGTCGGAAATCGGTCATAATCAAAATTGAAGATTAAATCGGAAGTCGGACAGGATGTGAAGTCGGAATTTATGTGGAATCCGAAGGCGAACTCGGAACTCGAAAATAATCTTCTTATCTGAGTTTCAAAGGTGAAGTCGGAAATTGATCAATCCTGAGGGCGAAGCCGAAACTCGGAAATCGGGATGTTACATTTATGACTATGCATTAATGTCTTCCTTGACACTATGAAATGGCCGAGAATGATAATTTATCTTGTCATACCTCTTATTTACTATTTGTGGTCATCTATGTAGTATTGTGCTGCTAAATATTCTGACAATGTTAAGTGTGATTTATTAAATTACTTTGTGTATTGCTGCACTCCTGCCTTATTGGTAAGACTTTTTGTGATAAAGCAAGAATCCCTTGAAAACACCACCCTAATAGGAGATTTCTCGTACCGTATTTTTCCTTAATGTTTCTAGATGGCTCAGATCACAGTGACCATTAAGATAGGCATGGCCCTATAATATGACTTTACGGTTGACAAAATCATTTTAGTGGTTCTAGGCTGCATGCTTATTATTGCTATTATTGTTGACTAAATAATGGGATTTTGATGTAGAATAGGACGCCTACCTTTTGGCATTCCCATCTGATATGTTTTCTCTTATAGCTCTATTTTTGGGGTTAGACCGGGATAGGATGGGAATGAGTAGTAGTTAGGTCATCCTTTTTTATGTTTGGATATGTATTTGAATCTCATATTAGTTACTGTATTATATTATAATATGTATGAAGCATATTTTTGTATGTGATAGTTGCCTTAACTATAGAAGGACTAACCAATATGCTATAGAATTAATTCTGCTATATTAATATGGGTAAAGTAAAATTAGAAATTAGTGATCACGATCGGCAAAAAAGAAATTTACCCGAAAAAAATTAAGGTAGAAGATTAGTAATATTTTATTGATTAATTATTAACAAAAAGAAAGTAAATAATAAGATAATAATTAGCTAATAAGGTGTTACATTCAAAGTTAGGTCACATAAACCCTACACTCTCAAGTGACTGTGGACTAACGGTAACAAAAGACAAATATTTATGCTGGGGGCAGGTTCACCACGGTCCAAAACATTCGAGCCCCACCCTTAAACCCGCCTAGGTTCTATTGCAAGTTGTAACTTGTAAGTAATGGTTGATACACAAATCAATATTTGGCAACCAGTTGAAGAAAGGGCTGAGCTAGAAGCTACGGGTGGGTCTGATTTGCATCACGAAACTAAACCCATGGCTCGGCCCAAATAGTGAATTCTCTTAATGGCTCTTTTGCAGACCTACGCAAATGTGTAGAAGAAGTTTCAGAACATGCGTGGAGGAAAGTGACGCCAGTGGTGCTGCAGTTTGAGACGGGACAAATACTGGTTTGCAATGTTCTCTTTTTTAGTTTACCAACTTAACAGGTAGGAGATTAATAATATCAAGGTGTGGCTTAGATTACAGTGAAATTACTTTTAAAATAATTAAAGTTAAAAGAATTAAAAATGAAAAAATTAATTTGTATTTGATAATAATATTTTAAAATTACATATGGATATAAAATTATTAAAAAGACATAAAAAATGTCAAAAGAAAGTAAAGTAAAATATTAATGAGAATAATATGATAAAAATAACTTATTATTTTGATCACCTTAAATACAAAAGTAGTTTAAGCTTTACGACTACTTTGGACAAAAGTAATTTTGGGAGTTTCAAAAATAAGTTTAGTTACATGAAAATAAAAATTAAATAAGTTCACCATTATAAAAATTCATTTCAAGTTGGTTAAAAATAAATTGGTTAAATTAATTTGCAGGCCTTTATAACTTTTGTCTGTTTTTAAATATGTCCCTATATTTTAAAAGTTTATAATTGGACCCTTATACTCTAAAAATTTTATAATTAGATCTTTCTAATTAATTCATCATCCAATCTCCATTATATTATTGCGCACACATGGCCATCAATATTACTGACATGTTAATGATTTAATATAATAAGTTGCCTAGCCACATAATTAACTAATTTTATGTCATCATCCAAATCACATAGGGTAGATTTTAATAAAATTTGGTAAAAAATTTTCCCTGCTCACCTCTCTCGCCTCTCCCCTCTTTGGTTTTTTTTTTTTTTTGGACGTTGTGTGAAAAGGTGAAAACGCCATTTTGATGCGATGTGGAGGTGGTTAAATTTTGAAGGGAAATAGTAGTTGTACATCAGATGTCGCGACATAGTCGCTGACAATAGATGGATTTGACATAAAAATATTTTAAAAAAAATTAAAAGTAAATAAAATTAGATTTTAATAGTAAATGATGTAATATATCGATGTGACATCCTCTTTTTGGAATTCAAATAACAGGTCTCAATTTTGAAAGGTAGAATTTTTAGTTAACTTTAGTGGAGGCAATCAAACTTAGTACGTACTACTTTTTAGATTTTTTTTTTTTTTTCCTTCATTGAAACCATAGATGATTTTGGATCCAAGTAGTAAAAGTGCTTTAGGTTCAAGTTATTTCGATTAAAAAAAAAAAGTAATTTGTTAATAAAAAATTACTTTTATAAAAATTATTTATTTAATTTTTATTTAAAAATTATTTTTTAATAAAAATTAAAATGAATAATTTTTGTAAATAATGATTTGTTTAATAATTAAAAAATCACTTTTTATAAAATAAATAAAACAAACGCACCTTGTTATCAAGCAGATTCTTATCATCTGTACCTCCTTACACAAAATTCGATAACCTTGGTTGCATTCACTTCAGCTTAACGCAGAAAAGTTGAACTTGATAAACTTGATCCTGTTTGTCTCCAATCAGTGTCGCAGATTTGTTGCCTGCAGTCGTAGTTTTTGTTACCAAATTTTTTATTACCCCAAATTTTCTGTGTGGCTAGCAAACTCATTAAACCATTTGACAATTTAGCAATGATAATGAGTATATATGTACAGTGTAACAAAGATTGGATAACCAATTAACAATAGGGATCTAATTACAATAAATTTTTAAAATATAAAAACTCAATTAAAAACTTCTAGAATATAGAAATTTATTTAAAAATATGCTAAAATTATAGCAATTCGCAGAATAATTTAACCAAATAAATTTTATACTATCAAAATGTAAACCAAATATGCACTTAGTAGATGATGTGTTTCTACCTCTATCTAATGGTCAAATATATAAAGACCCTTAGTCATCACTAGTCTTTTCCGTGCGAGGTTCACAGTAAAAGGACCCCTTATGAATAATTGAATACGACTCTAATCAATAGAAGACAAGTTTCATGGGGAGGTCTCTACTACTACTGAAAATTTTGTGGCCACACGCAATTTCATAAGCAACAAATAACACCACTGCATATGGCAATAATAGGGGAACAAGAATCCGCACCCGTGACCCAACGTCATGCCTTTTCTTGTTCACGGGTTCATAAACGTGTGGTTTTAAAGTTCCTCTCCCTTCTTTTTAAATTGCGAAATCCATAGTTTCACACATGGGCAACTATTACAAGTCACCAACGTTTTGTTAAGCTCCAAAAGCAGTCAGTACTGATACACAATAGTATATTGTGCTGAGGATGGACACCAAGTGGGTGGCAATGCAGCTTATGGTGGTGGTGGTGATGGCTACTACTACGTTGAAAGGGTCGAAAGGCATTAGTCTGTGTAACATGAGCGAGGATGGGTTGATGGCTTGCAAGCCATCAGTGACTCAGCCAAACCCAGTTGATCCAACCCCTGAGTGCTGCAACGCCGTTAGTGGGGCTGACTTGAAATGCCTTTGCTCTTACAAGAACTCAGCAGAGTTGCCCCTCCTTGGAATTGACCCAACTCTTGCTACTTCACTTCCTGCTAAGTGCAATATCACTACTCCTGTTGATTGCTAAGCTTCTCTCATGTGTGTGTGTGTGTGTGTGTGTGTGGGTCTCTCTCTCTCTGTGTTTGTGTGCCATATATAATCTTTTCTGCAAATGGCCTTATTGAGATCAGATGCATGATTTGTACATCTGCTTTACGTGTACGTCTATGCACTTGGATGTTCAAGAATTGAATTTGTGTGAATGAAAAGCACCTTTGAGGCGATCAAAAAGCCCTTAAATAAGCTTCACCTAACTTTATTTCGAAGATTTAATTACCGTTACATCAAATATAGCTAATTTCACGAAACATGATGTTGTGATTTTTATAAAAGAGTATTATTTTTCTTGTATTTAAAATATATTTTTCTTTTAGCATAAACGCTTAATGTGTTATTTAACTGATTGAAATGGCTTAATCATGGGCTGACATAAATATACGATATTCTCAACTTCTGTACTTCGAAAGTTAAGAAAACAAAAGATCTTCAATTCTCCCTCAAGCTATATTATCTCGTCTTTTGGGCTGATACATGTTGCTCATTAGATCACCAGCTTTTTTTTTTTTTTTTTCCAACTTGGGCACATAGATCACGAGTTATTGACTTAGACCCTGTTTGTTTAAGATTTTAAACAACAAATTTACTGAGAAGGAGCTTTGGATAAAGTCCTTTGTTTTACTTTTCTCAGAATGACAACTGTTGACCTTTTTTCTGTATATAAAAGTGCTTTTGTGCTAAAATGGGCCGACCCATTAGTTCAGCCCAATTTAGCGCTCTTGAGTGACACTATACCAACCTTGCATAGGCTCAGACCAAAAAACAGTCAAAACCTTGCATAGGCCATCATGGTAGACATCATGCCAAGCTATACCATCTTTGTTTTCATACAAAAACAACAATCCTTTTCAGTAAAGCCCAATATATTATTTTGTGGGCAGAGGAGGGGTTATGGAGTATATTTACCCCAACATGGAGTGCTGGGCCCTTTTATGACTCTCAATGAAGATATTGGATTTCGATCACAAATTGGTTATTGGTTCAGACCCAAAAAACAAAAAACTAGTTATTCGTTGAATAAAAAAAATAGTGAAAACAGGTATGAAACTAGTGGAGACTTTTGATTTAGGTCATTGACAGCAAAGGAGAAAAAAATTTAAGTTTTAATTATTCAAATTGACTGGCAGAGCTTAACAACAGGACGCCATATAAATAATTTATAGGGAAAAAGTACTTTACCTCTTAAATTATATCTCATATATACTTTAACTCCTTATATCTTAAAATATATAAATCAACTCATTGAACTTTTCTAAAAGTGCAAATCGATTATTCTATTAACTTTTACGTCAATTGTTAATGAAAATAGCGTACATTTAAGAAAGTTTAGAGTATCAAGTTGCAAGTTTAGGAAAATTCTGGGGTTGATTCACACATAAATAAAATTTAGGGGAATATAATATACTTATTTTGACTAAAATGCACATTTAGAAAAGTTTAAGAGGTCAATTTGCATCTTTTTTAAGTGCAAAGGCTAAAATGTATATAACCTATAGTTTAGAGAGATAAAGTGTATCTTTCACTATTCTATGTGCAAAAATGTAAAATATATAGAAGAAAAAAATTTTAAATTAATCATCTAAACATTATAGCATCACTATAATAATCCTTCAAAGATGTTTTTACCAAATAAATTCTACAAATATCTAAATTGTTTCTAAATTTGTTTTTTATAAAATATTAATGCAGTGACCAGAACAAATAAATGTAATAATTATTTTTTTTATTTTTGAATGATTAAGTTGATAATAGAAAATTTTAAGAAATAATTAATCTATTGGGACGCTAATGTTCAGAGGGTCATTTTAAAGGTGCTTTGGCAGTTATGGAGAACACTGCATGGAAAATGAAGTTGCATAGAGAAGAGTTGATAACTTGGATGCAACCTCCTCATGACTGGCTGAAGCTTAATACGGATGGTTCAATAACTTGTCACATTGGAGTAGCTTCCTGTGATGGTATCCTTAGCGACGCTAAAGGAGCCTTTTGTGGCAGCTTTTCAGCAAATATGGGTAGCTGCTGGATCACAATGGCTGAATTATGGGGCGGTCTATATTGGCCTAAACATGACTTCTAGATTAGGAGTGGAGATAGTAGTAATTGAGACAAATTCCTTGTGTGTCACCAATCTTCTTAGGAATGTTAGCACCATAAATTATGGGCTGACAAGCGACCTAAGAATTGGGCCTAGGTGAAGATGAAAGTGGGCCAAAGAGAGTAATTAAACTCAAAAATAAGGGGTTATTAGCTTATAAGTTATTATGGGCTTATGAACACACTTAATCAATAGAATATGGGTCAAGGAGAATAAGCAAGCCCAATGGTTAAGGGCAGAAGAGTAGTTGAAAACTAAGGCCATGATGAGATAGCAGTTACCACTACCAGGAATATGGGTGCATGGGGATTAGGCCGAGGACCATTATGCGCATATCATGAAGAAATGGAGAGATTTTAGGAAGGCTATAAAAGGCTCATGCACATGAAATTGAAAAGTAGGACAATCAACACACATCATACCATTTTAACTATCAATTTTATTTCCCTTGGATATTTTCCTTTTTAGCTTTATGTTATGTCTTTATTTTCATTGTTGATCTCCAATCCATGTATGAACTCATTGGTTGATTAATACAAATCAAGTTTCCATTCTAATTTTCGTTGATCGATTCTACCTAAAGACTTGCTCCCATGAGTCATTTGAGGATCCTATTTGCTAAGGAGCAAAGTATCCTCTGTAGCCTTAACCGTTTGAACTTTGGTAATATTTAGGAGTTTGCTTTCGGTTAAATTTCTTCAAAGAGATTTAGCCGATCACATTTTCATCCAACATAAAATTTGGCATGCCTAGTAGGATAATCATGATCAGCTTAGCAAAAGTTTTCGATTCTGAAGGTAGATCATACTTGGCATATGAATTTGAGATTTGGAAAGGTAATCAACATGAGTTCAACAAAAGAAAATCCAAGTTCAACCTTAAGGCAGAAAATAGGGGCCAACTAGTTATGTATGCGGTTGCCTTGACTACACCCTAAGGGTTGACTTCAAAGCAGTCGAGTACAGCTGCTACTTCTTAGCCACCGAAGGCCTCAGTAACTTTTCCTGACGTGACTAGTTCTACTCAGAATAGACTCGAGGAAAAGCAACCATTAGTTATGTCTACATCCTTCATTAGGCAATAGATCGAAGCAGAAGTGAATGATCTGATGCAAGAAGTATTGAAACAACTAGCCGAGATAGTGAAGCCCATGGTATGAAATGAGATGCAGCTGTTTCAACAGTAGCACAAGGAAATATTGCAAATCCATGGCCACTTAGCTGAGACTACCCATGGGAATGCACCTGAAGCTATTAATGAAACAACTACTTACATTGGAGGGCATCAAGGTGTAACACCCTAATAAATCCATATTACGCTTAAGTCGTATTACGGCGTTTTATTAGTTGTTACTTATGCTCGTGGAAAACTAAACTTCACTTGAAATTAAATTATGCGGAAAATACAGTAATTTTTTTTTTAAAAAAAAATGTCGTTGCTTTTGGAAAGTAAAGCCTTACTGAGAAGATAGCGATGTTGGGCGTATCGCAAAGATTTCGGTATAAAAGGAAGGAATAAGAGATAAATCATAATATCATGCATTCAAATTACAACATCCACTACATAATATAATTATCCGCATAATATCCAACAAATACATAAAAGGGAACTCATGGTCATGCCATGGCCCCAAAATATCAAAAGTACAAGTCACGATAAGGTCACAATGCAAAATGAAATACAATGAGATAAGGAGCAATATTGGGATAAGCCCGTAGACATATACTAGCTTCTGCCGCCCTTCATGCCTTCCATTGTGAGCGGACTCGGTCCTCGAATGCCTAGTCCCCATTTGCTCGCCTTCGGGGAGCGTGAGGAGTATGGATGATCTTGAGAGTGCATTTGTTGACCTCTGCGCGGCGAATCGGCGGCGGTATAGCTGCCACGAAGAGCGTGCCTCGGAGGATCCTCCTTAGATGCAGGATGGTACTCGGGAAGCGGCGATGCGGTTCTAGGGGTAGCGGTCGAACTCCGCCGATCCACGGGGACTCCTGGCAGCGCACGGCTCGGCCTCACGGTAGACCTGGAGACATAGGCTCCATCTCGATCTCGGGCAATGGCTCGGGCGAAATCCCAAGGACCCAACGGCATTTGTCAAGGTGTCACCAGATGTCGTCCACAAGAGTGGCGGGATCTCTGGCTCCTCTGCTCAAAAGCTTCGACCGGGTAGAAGTATGTGCGGACTATTGTGGTGGTCGTGGCCACAATAGCGTGGCGCCCTCATCATAGGTCCACTCATGGCGGGAGGCTCCATGCTCCATGACACGTGATGCTCATGAGTATCTGGTGGCGAGCGAAAAACAACAAGGATGAAATAAGATTTTCGGTAGGACTCGACCACGACTGCGGTGTCGCCGTCATCGTCAAAATCCGGCCGGTTTTTGATAGCGTGGGCATTCAATAGGTTCAATTATTTGATTTTCAGAACATTACTATCCGGAAGTGGATTCCATTTTTAGTACTTATCCTCGTTGTATATGACATCATGGCATATATGAAAGCTTATATGACTATTCATAACATACATAAACATGTTGAGAGTTATATTCTTTACTTGGGTTGGACCGAAGTCCACTTCTTTCCTTAAATTGACTTATCTTAAGTCCTTTCTTTCCACCCACTAAACATAAGTGGAAATGAGCTCATCTTAGTATTTGCCATACCATAAATTTTAAAGTACTTACACTATTTGGGTCATGCCATGCCTCATGTGAATGGGTGGGTGAGGCGAACTTAAATTAAGTCACCTTCCCTTTTGAAGGATCACACACTTTATTAAATCTTTTCTTATTAAACTTATGATGCAAAATATTTCTAAGTCCACAATTTCTACAAAATTTGACTTAACGGCTAGACCAGCTTTCAAAATTTTGCCAAGCAGAAAAACCAGTATCTGACATCATATCATATCATCATATCATATCATCATCATCATATCATCATTATCATGGCATCATAATCACATCATCATCATAACATCATGTTTGCAACATAAACATAGGCACATTCTCAAGCAAAGTTTTATGAGCTTAGCTTAGCAAATTTGGTGCAAGCTTTTAATTTAGGTTTCCTCTTGGATGTCCTCTTTTAATTGTTGTAGGGCCAATGTTGCCTAATGTCCTTTTGATATCTTTTAAGTTGAGTTATGAAGGTTTTATAATATTTAGTATAAGGATATTAATGCTTAAAGCTTATTCTTCATTAACCTTTTACTTTTACCCTAACCAGATTTACTTTTACAGTGGGGCAGTAACTTTAAAAATTCACCATAATTTCATCTTTTACTCTTTTATTTCGAATTTTGGTATGGATGTACTTCTCTGAGTCTATTTTTAAACAAAACAAGCCCCACTTAAAAATTAATTTTGTAACTTGAGTTATACACATTTTATTCTGACTGGTCAGACTTGTAAGTTCATCTCGGGTCAGTGACTTTTAACATTCACTGTGAACTCCTCACAAAGAATCTAACAAAACTGTTTTATGGGGATATTCCTCTATGTCTTAGCTTTCCAACAAACTTGGTCCCACTCAAAAATGTTATGTATAGCTTGAGTTATACACGTTTTATTACCTACTGCCCGGACAGAAACCCATCCAGGAACAGCAGATTTTAAAAATTCATATCTCTCTCATTTTAAAACCAAATCTCTCATATTTTATATGTGTGAAAAGCTCTTTGAGTCTACTTTCACAGAAAATTAGTTTCATTGCATTTTGAGTTTTGTAGCAATAAACATACCGCACGCTTTACAGGCTGCCAGAATTCCAGATTTACTAGTTTTTAAGTTTTTCACTTCAAGCTTATGGAGAAATTGTTATATCACTTTAAAACACCATTTTCATGTTTTGTCTCAACATTATCATCAATGTTTTAGTTACCAAATCAGTATTTTGAAACAAAATAAAGCAAGACACATAAAACCATCATGCCACAAGATTTTCTTTCAAAACAACACTTTTCAACAAGACAAGAAAGGCTCATGAAACGAGGAATGGTCATGAGACCTTGAAGGCAAGTCCTAAAACCACCTAGCTATGAAGAGCTTAGGGGTTGTAGTCCTTGAAAAATATATGGAGAGGAAGGGTTAGAGTCACTACCAAATGAGTTCTTCTTGAAGGCTTGAAGGATGGAGATCGTTGGAGATGGCCTCCTTCTCCTGAGGCTTGATATTGAGGCTTGTGTATGATAGTTTTGTTTCTCCAAGGACCAAAATGGTAGTCCTTGAAGGGATGGTGATGGTGGTGATGGAAATGAGGTGAAGTAGTAGGGAGATTGGAAGAAGAATGAGGAAGATTGGAAGAACAAGAGAAGAGGAATGGGTCTTGGAGAGGAGAGAGCTTTGTGTGATTCTTGAGAGAGAAATGAAAAATGAATGGAGGAGAGAGGAGGGCTGAAGGTGGGCGCAAAGAGGAGGAAAGGTGATGTGATTTTGCTTCTTACAAACTAGGGAGTGGGAAAAACCATAGAAGCAAGGGGGTGTTGTGTTTTTTGAGTCTTGGCGGCTTGGGTAAAGGCTTGTAGTGTTTTTGTCAAATGGTTAAAAGCATGAGCTATCTTTGGATTGGCATTGAATGATTGTGATCACTTTCCCACTAATCTTGATGAAGGAGATTACAACTTTTTGTTATGACTTAAGGGTTCTACAACATTGGACTCTTAATCTAGTGGTGTAATATGATGAGAAGGCAATTGAATGGTTAGATGTGGCTCTTGCTTTGACCAAACTTTTAAACAATAATTAAAGGGAAGTTTCTACATCTTTATAATTGTTATACTTATCTAAATGTTGATTAATTCAATTGGTTTAAATTACTCATTAGCACATTTTAATTAAGAAGGATTTTCCTCTTTAATTATATAAGAAGATGTGAGGGTTAATGTGATTGAGTTTTGAGACTTATGTGCTCTTAGTTAATTAGGTTAGATCACCTTGATTTTATGTTCTAAGTCTTGAATTAATAAGGATTGGGCATTTAGGCTTTTAATTATAACTTTTAATGCCTTAAGCTTCAATTGTTGACTTGCCTTAATTTACTAAGCTCTTGCTCTTGCTCTTGAGATTAGCCGATTAGTTCTCAATAAATCGTTAATCTCTCTAATTAGCCGGGAACACCGAGCTAATTAACTTAGGTAAAATGGGGATGTTACACAAGGGCTCCAGATTGGTCAAGTACAATTGATCAAAAGGCCTTCTAATATCCCTAGGAACTTAGGACTCCCCTCAGGAAATGTAGCTTCTTGGAGCAACTTGAATAGTAACTGGGAACAACCTACATGCACCAATCCCATTACAACTGTTGATTCAATAGGTCAAAGTAATTGGCCTGAACAAGATATGCAATGGAACATAATTTAAGGGCTAACACCCAACTGATTGCAGGATATACTGCCCAACCTGCAGGATCATTCCAGCCTATGGGTACACCACCTCCTATTTATGGATCATAACCATTTAATGCACACCAGCAATCGATGTAACCTCCACCATACATGCAACCACTGCATGGGATGCCTTAAGAAATCGAATAAAGGGTCAATCAGTAGACAACACACATTTAGCCTCAACTATGTATTGACCCAAGGGGAGCTGTGCCTCAATTAATTGATCCAAACATGATAGTTAAGGCTATGAAAAGGCATTTTGGTGTACAATTGAGACCCTTGGAGAGGCCATTTTACAAGAAACTATATCTGAATTAGGTGGATAGGGTCCAATTCCCTAGCGGCTTCAAAACTCCAAACTTTACAACATTTTTTGGGGAGGATGGTAAATCAACTATGGAGCATGTCAGCCGATTTATAGCTCAATGTGCTAAGGGTAGTCAAAATGACTTTTTGAGGCTACAATTTTTCCCTTTATTTGTAATCGGGGCAGCATTCACTTGGTATTCATTATTACCTCCAAACTTTGTACAAAGCTGGGTAGATATGGAGCGACCATTCCACAATAGATTTTATAAGCCCCAGCCAAAGGTTTCTATGCTAAACTTGTTGAATATCAAACAATAAGTGAATGAGCCTATGACAAAGTTTTTGGAAAGATTTAGAAGGTTAAAGGGAAATGCAGCATATAATTACCAAAGGCTAAATATGCTTCTATTGTTGTGAACAATATGAACCTTCAGCTGAGAGGAAAGCTCATTGTTTCTGAATATTGCGATTTGACTCAGCTCTCTTGGAAAGCATATCAAGTTGAGCAATTCATAATAGAAAGAAAGCAGAGAAGATCTAGAAGAGCAAGGCCTAGAGGCTCTCAATTGGTGGCTATAGTTGATTATGATTCAGCTGATAAGGATGAAAATGATGAAGAAGGAGTCGTACAAGGTGAAATTCTAGCATATGAATTGCTGGGGGGCAAGTTATATACTTGTCTTGCTCTTACTCCTGCCAAGAGGAAAGAAAAGGTCAAAACTAAGGAAAAGGAGGCATATCTGTTCGACATTTCAAAAGCACATCAGATCTTTGACTTCTTAGTCAAAGATAAACATATTAAGCTTCTAGAAGGACATAAGTTACCTTCAACAGATCAAATTCAAAATTTGAAGTACTGCAACTGGCATAACTCATACTCGCATTATACGAACAATTGCATTATTTTTCACAACGTCATCCAAAAAGCCTTAAAAGAAGGAAAGTTCAAACTTGCAGATAAAAAGGGGGCTGGTATGGTTGTTAATACCAATTCATTTTCTTTAACCACTATAAATATGGTTTCCATATCAGTAGAAAACAAGTGGGCTAAGAGAGAGGCGTCATCTTCTCAACTTGTGGAATGTTCTAAACAAATATGGAGACCAAAGTTGATAGTAGTCAAGGAAAATACCAGAATTCTAAGTCATAGTATATCAAGAAAGAATACAAAGAAAAAGTCGAGGCCTAACCTTGAGGGAACAATAGAGATTGGGGGGCAGTATGAACGACCTAGGCAGAGTGTATTCCAAAGAATACAATTTCCTCAACAAAGGGACCAGCTGAAGAAAGAAAGGTGCGAGCAAAGGCAAGTCTCACAGATCTCATATCACCCTGTGCCTAGAGATTCCAAGTGAGCTGTTGAAGTAAACTATAGTCAAGGAAGGTCTACCTTCAGAATCACAGTAAGCAATGAGGAATCGACTAGGGATACAAGGATGATTAAGCCAAGGTGGAGTCTAACAAAGGAGAGTGGTTCTTGAATAAGTATTGCAAGAGAAAACAAGTTAAGCCACAACCTGTGCAGCTGACAAGGACTCAGAAAAGGAGAATACAGAGGAAAAGGTCTATTCAAAAAATGAGAAGTATGGTGGCTATATTGGATCAAGCCAAACATGTGAAAAGAGAAGAAGTTATTAGCCTAAAAGCAGAAATCATATAGGGGAGGCAAGGGTAGATCCAAAATTTGAATCATGCTCAAACAGCTTAAACATTAGCCGAGGGAGTACAAGCAATAGAAACCGAATTGTCAAATAATTTGATTGAGAAAATTCTTAATGATGATGATCTACTCATTTTAACTTATGATTTGCAAGATAATGTGAATTTAACAGCTACCATAGGGGTTTTACCCGTTGAGTTTGTTGTAAAAGAAAATAAGCCGATATAGCTAGAGGGTGATGTGTTAGCTAAGGAGGCTGTTTGGGCTACTTTAGTTGATGGGATAGACATTAGAAAAAATCAATCGAAAAAGAAGGAGGAAAAGGATGACATAGAAGGAGTCATTAAGTTTGAGAAGACTCAACTAGCGAGACATTTAAAGCCACTTTGTATAAAGGCTTATATTGATGGAAGACCTATCAGCCGAGTGTTGATTGATTGGGGTGCCATCATGAATGTTATGCCAGTTGGAACTTTGAAGAAGTTGGGTAAGTCTCAGAAGGATCTTAAAGATACTAACATAAAGACGACAAACTTCATATGGGATAGCACAGTGCTCTAGGATTTTATATTGCTGAATTAACTGTTAGAACCAAAACATCCACCACTTTTTTTTTTCATCGTGAATGCCAAGCTAGGATATTCTTTGCTGCAAAGAAGAGACTGGATTCACTCCAATATGTGTATCCCATCTACTTTGCGTCAGCAACTAATGTTTTGGAATTAGGACAACGTAGAAATTGTGCCAGCTGACCAAAGACCTTTTTCAGTTGATGTAAAAGTAGCCAAGGCAATGTATTATACCCCTGAATTTTACCTAACATGGCCTTCATGGATCACTCGGGATGCCATTCAACCGGTGAACTTCACCAACCAAGGCTTAAAGGTGGAGATAGGGGTCGAGTCATGGCCTAAACTAGAATTTGTCAATGAATAGCTATGAGATAATGGCAAAGGATGTCCTGCAACAACTAGCCCCACATTTAGCTGAGGCATGACTTGAAGAGGTTTTGTTTTAGTAGGAACTAGTTGAGAAGGATGATAAGGTTATAAAAAAGAGAAAAGACAACAAGCAGTTGCTAAGAAAAGAAAAAGTAGAAAACCAAGCAGCAGATCTGATTGTGTCACCTCTTAAAAGGGAAATTCTAAGCTTTGAAGCTTAAGACCCCCTGATCAAAGTTAACCTTGGGACTATTAATGAGTCGAGGATGACTAAAATTAATGGTTTACTCAGTCAGGGTGAGCGAGATCAGTTAGTTCAGTTGATAACTAAATATAAAGATTGTTTTGCATGAGACTACCATAAAATGACTGGATTGTCTATGGAATTAGTTGAGCATCATTTGCCCACCAAAGAAGGTTTTAGGTTCAAGTAGCCATCCAGAAGATTTAATCCAAAAATAAAGCAGGAAATAGAGAGATTGTTGAAAGCAGGTTTTATTAACATTGCTAGATAGGTACAATGGCTTTCAAATATTGTTCCTATAATAAAAAAGAATGCCCAAGTTAGGATTTGTATAGACTTTCATAATTTAAATCTAGCTACCCGTAAGGATGAATATGTTATGCCTATTGCGGATATGTTAGTTGATGCGCAACAAATAATAGAATTTTATCCTTTATGGATGGTTATTCTAGGTACAAGCAAATCTATTTAGCTGAAGAAGATGTACATAAAACTATGTTTTGTTGTCTATGAGCCATTGGCATTTTTGAGTAAGTGGTTATGCCATTTGGTCTCAAGAATATCGGGGCTACATATCAAAGAACAATAAACCTAATCCTTCATAATTTGATTGGAAAATATATGGAGGTCTATATTGATGATGTGGTTGTGAAGTCAACCAATTTCCAAAACCACTTGGCTAATTTAGAACAATCGTTCCTTAGAATGAGGAAGCATTTGCTTAAAATGAACCACACCAAGTGTGCGTTTAGAGTCTCAGCTGGGAACTTCCTTGGTTTCTTAATCCACTAAAAAAGGATTGAGGTGGATAAGAACAAAGTAGAAATGGTGTTGGAAGCAAGGCCTCCAATAAATAAAAAGGGATTGCAGAGTTTGATAGGCAAAATAAACTTCATGAGGAGGCGTATTGCAAACTTGGCTGGCAAGATAAAAGCTTTTTCACCCTTGCTAAGGCTTAAGCAAGCCGAGGAATTTATTTGAGGTAATGAATAGCAAAAGGCTTTTGATCAAATTATATGATGCTTGACAACACCTCCAATACTAGTACCACTAGCACTTAGAAAACCTCTCAAGTTATATATATCAACTGTTGAGGACTCCATCGGAAGCTTGTTAGCTCAAGATTCAGACGTTGGAACCGAGCAAGCTATTTACTATTTGAGTAGGTTGCTAAATGATGCTAAAACTAGGTTCACTCCGATAGAAAAGTTGTGTTTATCATTGTTCCGTGCATGTACAAAATTGGAGTATTATCTATTACCTAGGAAGATGTTAGTAGTTTGTAAGATAGATATAGTGAAGTATTTACTAAATTGGCCAGTCTTTCAAGGGAGATTGATGAAATGGACCATTAAGCTGAATGCATTTACTCTCAAGTATGTACCATATCATCTACATAGACCTTTACATTTCTGCCAATCTACTCTTGTTAGACCTTATCCATGAACCTTTGATATGTAGGCCCAATGTTTTCTAGACTAAAAGGTATTACCTAGTAGTAGTAACTGGGGCCATTGATCATGAATGCCATCTTTTGCTCATCAATAAGGTGTATTTGGATTTGATTGTACCCTGAATATGCATCCATGAAGCTTAGGTACTCATAACTCGACGCAGCTTTGACCAGCTTGTCAATGTTTAGCAAGGGATAGGAGTCTTTAGGACATGCCTTGTTGAGGTCAGTAAAGTTCACACACATACGCCATGTCTTACTAGACTTCTTTTCCACTAGAAGTCCATTAGAAAGCCATGCAGTGTACTTGATTTCTTGTATGAAACTTTCTGCTAGGAGCTTCTCCGTTTCTTATTTACTATCCTTCTCATATCTTCAGTTAGCTTCCTCTTTCTCTAGGTCACTGGCCTAGCTGTGGGCTCTATTGCCAATTGGTGACACATGAAATTAGGGTCAATCCTTGACATATCCGCAAGGACCCAAGCAAGTAAATCTGCATTCTTTTCGAGTAACTCAGTTAACCTTCTTTGCAGCTTGTCAGGCAATTGAGCTCCAATCTTCATAAAACCATTGTCCCTTGGGTTTATCTTGACTACAATTAGTTTACCCTCTAGCTGTGGTCTTTCTTCTCGGAAATCTTCCCTTGGATCTAGCTCAGCCAAGTTTACATCGGCCAGTCAGAACACTGTCTCCTCAGTGTTGATAATTGTTTTCATTGATTCATCTTCTTTGATTCTCAAGCAATCCACATAGAACTAACTAGCCTCTTTCTGGTCTGCATGAATGATTGCTACTTGGTTGCTAGGGAGAGGGAACTTCATTCCTAGGTGAGGAGTGGACACACTTGCTCCAATCTTGTTGAGCGATGGTCTTCCGAGGACAGTATTGTATGGGTTCCACAAGTAAGAACTTGACTGGGATGGAGCGTACTCCTGTAAGTATTGTTAGTAGCTCAATGTGTAACATCCTCTTAGGTACAACATTATGCTTAAGTCATAATACCTCCCCTAGGAGTTGTTACAGTTACTTAAACGAACCTTGTATGACAGCACTCTTTAGTTGTCTTCAATCTTTCTAACTCTGCCCAGTATGATCATTTTCTAACTTTCCTGAGATATATGGAGATAACACGAAAATATACATAGGAGTGAGAATTATAAATTCTAAGTAGGATTCTTTAGACTAGCATATACCTTGTCATCATTAATATCTCCAGCTGTTTTAGTTTATTATGAAAAAGGTGAACATGTTATGTAAACTTTCCAGTTTTATAGTTTGAAAACATATTATTTTAAGCAGAGTTCATTTTATTCATACACTTGTTAAACATAGAGAGAATCTAAACATCAACATAATAGCATAAAGGATAATTGAATAAAGTGCATAGATTCATAATAAATAACTCATAGTTGATTTTCATACATAAATGAATGCATATGACTTCTTGGTATAAATGTTTTTGCCTCTTTTAACTTTCTTTACTTTCTTTCCTTAGCACACCTAGGCATTACATATCACCATCCCTAGGGTGCGTACACCGATTTGCACTTGAGCATTACATATCATCATCCTCAAGTGCACCCCCTTACTTATCTTTCACTCGTACTCGGTCCCTTGGAGATAAATGGCCCCTCTCACCTCTAGGTAATAACCTGCTTTTTAGGATCGAGCTTGTTCCTACATAGGATTGCCGGGCTTACTTTCCCCTATGCTTCCACCGACTTATTCCCTTAAATTTGTTCAAGGGCTAGCCCAAGTAACATGGAATTATTATTATATCTTTAATCATGAGGTAATGAATGTATATGCTAAAGGAATCATATTCATGATGCATGATTCATATACTTTTGTCGAAAATTCGACAGCATAATGGATCAGGTCCGCTTCCCCGTGAATAATACTAGCTTAACCATAAAATCAATCACAACAGTAGAGCAAACATCATACATTAGTGCCTCAATATTGTCATAGGTTTGCAATATCTAACACCAATTGCAACTTACTCATGCATTAAGGTATCTAAATTACTTAATTAACAATTCTCCTCATATCGCCCAAATCTACCCGTTTTTGTATCTTATGCCATAATTTCTACTTAACTTATTAAATTCTAAATTTTTACTAGGTTTAATGTTGTATGTCTTGTTTTTAAACTCTTTGGTCCCATTCAATTTTGATAATGATAACTTAAGATATTGGGAGTTTATCTAGGTCTGCCCTATGTTAGATAGAACAGGGGTCTAAAATGTAAAAATTCATTAAAAATATAAATCTTATTGGATTTGAGTGAATCTTATATCGTTGTAAATCTAACAAGGCCATATTTCATTTACAATAAGTTTCATTTCATTTAATGAGCAGATCTCAAGTTTTAAGCTTGTAAAGTTAGTAGAATTGGTCTGCCATGTCTCTATCTAGTTAGGACATAGGGCAATTTTGATGAATTACTGGGAGCAACAGGGATCGAATTTGACTCTAAAATTTTTTTACCATCTTTTTCTATGTGTAAACTTTCTAAAAAAATTGGTTGCACTTAATTGAAGCTACATAATGCGAGTTATGCCACACAAAACCCACTTTAGTCAAGTCTAAAGGCAAAAATCTAGGGTCAATTTCAGAAATTAATACCTCACTCAATACTAATGTAATGGCCTTATAATTTATATTTTTGGAAAGTTCTAAATGTTTAGTTTCATTTAAAATTAGTTTCATATAATTCTGATAGCTATATGTGAAGCCATATACTTCACAAGTATGAATACCATAGGATTTTCACTTGATTCAGATTCTATTTTACTACTCCTTCTGATGGCTAGTTTTTCATTCAAGTTTCAATTCAAACCCAATAATTTCATGCTAATTCAGCCATAAAACATCAATAAACACAATATATCATCTAATAAAAGATTGAAACTAAAACCCTTATTAGCCACAACATAAGAGAAACCATGAGATAGAGTGAATCCTACCTCCAATTTGATGCAAAACTAGCTAGATTTAGGTTTCTTTTGATGAAGGAAGTGATTAAGGCTTGACAGTGGGATGAAATGAGATGAAATGGAAGAAGAGAAGATGAAGAGAAAGCAATAGAAAAGGGCGTACAATTGAAAGAGTTAGAAGGAAATTTTTTAAAGCTTTGGTAGTTGAAATCTTGAGTTTTTATTGGTTGATGTTTGTGTGGTACTCATTTGGCCAATTCTCCCCATTCTTGTGGCTGAATGGGGTGCCAAATAGGTGATGATGGTGGCTGAATTTTAGCCACCCAATTCAGGGTTTCGTAGTATAAAATTAGACTAATTTGGTTCTAGCAGTTTAAGATACCAAATTTTAACCGATTTTCCTCAAACTGGCAAACTTTTACTAATAATTTTGTTAAGATTTTTCTAAATGTTTATCTAAATTTCTCCTAACCCCAAATCTCTTTAATAAACATCTAATTAACTTCTAATTACTGTTTTATAATTATTAAAATCGAATAAATTGATTAATAGCATAAATTAAGCATACTGCGATTCGCAACATTACACTTGGACCTGTTCACCTGCGAATCCCATTAAAGCATTGTGGAATGGGCTAACTTACTCCTTGGATAGGCCTAGCTTATTGAATGCATCCACAAATAGGATATCAGTTGAGCTCCTTTGGTATACCAATACTCTTCTGACCTCGAAATTTGCAATTATCACCCTTACCACTATGGGGTTATCCTTATTAGCATCTACTCCTTGGAAGTCTTCATCTATTAAAATGATAGGGACAATTGGGGCCAAACGGTATAGTAAGATGTGATTGATGCTCATTACTGCATGGACAGCTCGGAGGCGCTTTCTTCTTACCGATTTTATCTACCCTCCAACTATTATGTAGATTATCCCCCGAATGGGAGGATTTTGTTTGGGAGCTATTTGGGGCAAGTTGTTCGGTGGGTCAGTTTGCCTCGTGTTTTGCTACGAGTTGAGTTGCAAAGGTGGGGGAAGTGGGAGCTGTCACCAAGACTCCTTTGTATGTACCTTTCTAACTTGCTACTTCTCACCAAATACTCAAGCAGGCCATGGAAGCTTATGCATTCTTCTATGATGTGTCCAAATATTCTGTGGTGTTCACATCTTTTTCTCCTATCTACTGGGAGGCCTTAGAAAATCAGAGCTAGTAGGAGATTTATCGAATATACACTGCAGATCTCTCATAGGATGGTCAACTTGGATGTATTAAAAGGAGCATAGGTGTGATAGACCAGGGTGGCAAGAAAGCCTAGTTATTATAGTAAATTACTTGCTCAAGCTTCCTTAGGCCTGAACCCCTTTGCTTTGGGTTCTGTCCTTCCCTTACTCTCTACTCTTCAGGTGAATTCCTAACCAGTGCCCTCTAGTCTTCTCCCGCCATTTTTTATTTTTTCGCCCCTTTTTCAGCTCTGCTGTACCTGGCTGTTCAAGTTCTTATCTCGTCGAGTGTGTTTGGGGTTGAGATGTCCAAGGATTCTGCAAATGAGCCAAGCTTTAATGCCTTAGTAAATGCACGCAGTGCGACTTCCTGGTTAAGATTCCTTATCTGAGTTTTTTCCCAATTAAACCTACCAATGAAGTCCTTATGGGATTCTGATTCCCCTTGAGCAAGGCTATAGAGACTTCGGGGTGTCTTCTATGGGCTCGACTAGTGATGAAATGGTTAAGGAACTTGTCGGTTAGATTGGCAAAACTTCCGATTGATCGAGTAAATAGAGATGAAACCATTGTTGTGTTGCTTTAAACAATGTAGATAGGAATGCCTTGCAATGCATTGTGTCGGAGTCTCCTACGATCGGCATTGTGATCTTGAATGTGTCAATGTGGTTCTAAGGATAGGCTGTAGCATCGTACAGCTTGAGATAGGTTAGAGGTCGGTATGTTTGGAGGACCGGCTCAATCATAATAATTCAATAAATGGTTGGTAGATTAGTAGCATTTCTAAATATGAAGGTTAATGAGTGATAGGAGGGAGTATGATAGTGTGGTGGTGGAGGTGGCGTTGGTTACGGATGAGATTCACTATGCTCATCGGAGGATTGGTTGTTTCGGTCTAGGCAGTTGATATGTTCTTGTATGTTCTGCAGGGTTCTGAGAATCATGTCTACAACTAGTGATACGAGCTCAGGAGGGCAAATTGGACATTCCAGCATTAAAGGGCAAGATGGAAATTTCAACATGCCCGTGGGACCTATCACAAGGGCAAGAGCAAAGATGCTGAAGGAAAGCTTTGGGAACTTAGCCAAGTCATTTGTGGAAGAGATACATCAAGAATGGGCTAAGGAAAAGAAGACAAAGCTAAATGGGCCACCTAGTGAAAATGGGCAGCCCAAAACTCTAAGTATGGCACAATGGGATTAAAATGTATTATGTCCATAATTGGGCCAAGTTTTATTTAATTAACTTTGTTAGTTTTTATTTAGAAGACATTTAGTTATTTTGAGGTGTTTTATTCAGCCCAATTGTTTGTTTAGTAAGTTGGGCCTTTTTCTAGTGGGCTTAGGTTTAATTTAACCTAATGTAAGAGGTATGAATACCTCATAAACAAGTGCAGCAGCAGTTTTTCTGATTAATGAAATTTCATTTTCTGGTTTCTTCTAAGAAACTCTCAAGTGTGTGCAAGTGAGGAGTGATCATCTTTACTTGTTACATCAAGAAACTGAATAGGTTATTACAAAGGTAAATTCTCTTGTAATATTTGTTCAGTTTCATCTTTCTTTATCCCAATTATCTACGTTTCTAAGAACGGATTTCTTAGGGGTTTAGTAGGGAGGGTGTTTATCCTATTGATTGTCTCCTATCAAAGTGTGTGTTTGGGGTTTCGAGATCATTATATCCTTGTGGTTCTGCATCATTTAGTATCAAAGTAGGTTATAGATAAATTCCTATTTATCTGCGTTTTTGTTGGCTGCATTTTGTCATTCCTTTTTTTTTCTGTTCTGGGTTTTTCTCTGTTGTTCCTATTTTTTGTTCTGCTGTTTCTATTGTTTCTGTTTTTGCTATTTTGTGTTTCAGATAAGAAAAAAACAAAAATGTGAAAAAAAAAACATGAAAAAAAAGTGTCTGCAGAATTCATTAGAAAAACAAAAACGTGAAAAAAAAAAAGAAAAACGTGAAAAAAAAAGTGTCTGCAGAATTCATTAGAAAAAAAATGTGAAAAAAATGAAAAAAAAAGCAAAAAAAAACTATAGAATTTCATGATTTTGTTTTAGTAATTGTGGGTGTTCTTGTCAATTTTGGATTAAAATTGTGGTGTGTTTCTTGTTTTGTTTTTCTGTTATCACCACTTTCTTTGGTTCCAATCTTGTGTTTTCTGAACACATTATTGATCTTAATTTGCTCCAGTTTTCCCTCATTTATTTGTGTCTATTTTTTTTTCTTGCTAGTTTTTGCATTTCCTTTGGTCCTAAACTAGAGTTTTTCTTTGCTGGTTTATCATTTATTTTCGGTCCCAAATATTACTTGTGAATTTGAGTTTGTTTCGGTTTGTTTAATTTCTGAAGTGCAACAACCAAAAGTGGTCAAAAGAGGTAAAAGGCAAGAGTATTGAGTTCAAAAAAGGATAAAAGCCTGAATTGAGTGCAAACACGAGTGCACCCAAATTTTGAGTGAAAACACGTGAGAGAGTGAACTGTGAGGTTGTTTTATTAACACTTTGCAGGTTGTTCCAATGGCTGAAGAGGAAGCTCCCATGACACCAGACATGAAGGTGGTGTACCAAGCCTTTGTTTCTCAATTTCAGAAATTAAATAGTAGACTTGATGATATGGATGAATGGAGAAGGGAAGTGACACAAGCTATCTCCGAGAGTAGCAGACGGGGTGATCCGAGGCATAGAAGAAATCACAATGATTTCAATCATGAGCCATATGAGAAGGAATCTGATGGAGCTGAGTCAGTTAGAAATAGAAGAGCTAGGAACCGAGGAAGACAAGATAGCAACATTAATGCTATCAAAATGCAAATTCCTCTATTCAAGGGAAGAAAGGATGCTGAAGCCTACTTAGAATGGGAAAGGAAAGTTGAGATGATCTTTGCATGCCATGATTATACTAAAGAGAAGAAAGTGAGATTGGCTACAGTGGAGTTTTCAGATTATGCACTAGTTTAGTGGGATGAGCTAATGAAGTCTAGACGGAGGAATGGTCAACGGCCTATTGAGACTTAGGAAGAGATGAAGCAAGTGATGAAGAAGAGATTTGTACCTTCTTATTATTATAGGGAGGTGCACCAGAAATTACATAGGCTCACACAAGGCTCTAAATCAGTGGAGGATTATTACAAAGAGATGGAGATGCTCATGATCAAGGCCAACATAGAGGAGGACATGGAAGTGACTATGGCAAGATTTATAGGTGGTCTAAACAAAGAAATTGCAGATGTGGTGGAATTACAGCATTATGTGGAGATGGATGATTTGGTTAGCATGGCCACGAAGGTGGAGAAGCAACAAAATCAAAGGAGGGCAGCCAAAACGTTTTCCAATTCCAACTCAAAGTGGAGTTCTAAATGGCCAAAATATGAGGACACCAAGAAGAATAGAGGTTCAAATTCCAAGGAAAGGGGGCTGGATACAACAAAGAAGAAAGGTATTTCTAACTCATCTTCTTCTATTGCTAATTCCAGACATAGAGATATCAAATGCTTCAAATGTCAAGGTTTGGGTCATTATGCATCTGATTGCCCAAACAAGAGGATGATGGTAATTAGGGGTGGAGAAGTTGTATCTGAATTTGATGATGGTAATGAGTCTGATGCGAGTGATAGTATGCCATCTTTGGAAGATTGTTCTGATGCTGATGAACATGTAGAGTATGCTGTGCATGGTGAGTCTCTGGTTGCTAGGCGTGCATTGAATTTACAAGTTAAGGAAGACAGTTTGCACTAAAGGGAAAATATATTCTACGTCAGGTGCTTAGTTGGTGGAAAGGTATGTAGCTTGATCATTGATGGTGGAAGTTGTACTAGTGTTGCTAGTACTACTTTAGTTGAGAAGCTAGGGTTGAAGTGTGATAAGCATCCTAATCCATATAGGTTGTAGTGGTTGAATGATAGTGGAGAAGTGAAAGTTACTAGACAGGTTATGGTTGCATTTTCCATTGGAAAATATTGTGATGAAGTGGTGTGTGATGTAGTACCCATGCAAGCTAGTCATTTGTTGTTGGGGAGACCATGGCAATTTGATAGGCGTATGCAACATGATGGGTACAAGAATAGGTATTCCTTTGAGCATAATGGTCACAAGTTCACACTTGCTCCATTATCGCCCAAAGAGGTGTATCTTGATCAAGTAAAACTTCAATAATCTTCTCTTAGGAATTCAGAAAGTAAGCAAAAGAAAAAGAAGAGAGAAAAGAGGCCGTGAGAGAAAAGAAAAAAGATAAAGGCCCAATAGTGAGTGAAACGAAAGGAAAGAATTTGAATAGTGAAAAGAAAGAGATGAGTGAAAGAAAAGAAAAGAGTGGAAAAAATGAAGAAACTGAAAGAATTGAGAGAAAATCATGTTTCTATGCAAAAGAGAGGGATTTGAAAAGTGCTTTTCTTGGCAAGAAAGCAATGGTTATGATAAGGTTTAGGGAGGTTTTTCTTACTGAAACTAACCTTAACCCAAATTTGCCTAGTAGATTTGTTTCTTTGTTGCAGGAATTTGAGGATATTTTCCCTAATGAGGTGCTAAGTGGATTACCACCATTGAGAGGGATTGAGCACCAAATTGACTTTGTGCCCAGGGCTAGCATTCCAAATAGGCCAGCCTATAGAAGTAATCCTAAGGAGACAAAGGAGCTTCAGAGGCAAGTGGATGAGCTACTAGCTAAAGGGTACGTGAAGGAAAGCATGAGTCCATGTGTGCTCGGTTTGTTGGTTCCAAAGAAAGATGGCACTTGGAGGATGTGTGTGGATTAAATGTCGATCCAACAAGATAACAGTAAAATATCGCCATCCTATCCCTAGGTTAGATGACATGCTTGATGAGTTGAATGATGCATGCATATTCACTAAAATTGATTTGAAAAGTGGGTATCACCAAATTAGAATGAAATCAAGGGATGAATGGAAGACTGCATTTAAAACAAAATATGGTCTTTATAAGTGGTTGGTTATGCCTTTTGGGTTAACTAATGCACCTAGTACTTTCATGCGCTTAATGAACCATGTTTTGAGGGATTTCTTGGGGAAGTTTGTGGTTGTTTATTTTGATGATATCTTAATTTACAACAATTGTTTGGATGAACACATATTGCATATTAAGGCTGTTTTAGAAGTTCTTAGGAAGGAGAAGTTGTATGCCAACCTTAAGAAGTGCACATTTTGCATTGATAGAGTTGTGTTTCTTGGTTTTGTTGTGAGTGCACGTGGTATTGAGGTTGATGAGGAGAAGGTAAAGGCTATTCAAGAATGGCCAACGCCTAAGAGTGTTTCTGAGGTAAGGAGTTTTCATGGTTTAGCTAGGTTTTATAGGAGATTTGTGAAAAATTTCTTACCCTTCTTGCTCCTTAACTGAAATTGTTAAAGGATGTTGAGGTTTAAATGGGGACCAGGAACAAGAACTTGCTTTTAACACTTTGAAAGAAAAATTATGTTCTGCTTCCTATTCTTGTTTTGCCTAATTTTGATAAGACTTTTAGTAGAATGTGATGCTTTCGGGATTGGTATGAGTCTTTGCTTTGATGCAAGAAAAACATCCCATTGTGTTCTTCAGTGAGAAGTTGAATGGAGCTCAACTCAACTATTCTACCTATGACAAGGAGCTATATGCCTTGGTTCGAGCTTTGGAGGTTTGGCAACATTATTTGCTACCCAAAGAGTTCATGATTCACACTGATCATGAGTCTTTGAAGTACCTAAAAGGTCAATGTAAGTTGAACAAAAGATATGCCAAATGGGTGGAATTCATTGAGACCTTTTCATATGTGATTACTTATAAGCAAGGAAAAGAGAATGTAGTTGCTGATGCTTTATCTAGGAGATATGCTTTAATGACTACACTTTCTTCTAAGTTGTTAGGATTTGAACACTTGAAAGATTTGTATGCAATTGACTCTGATTTTGCTAATATATATGCTACATGTGAAAAGGGTGCATTTAACAAGTTCTATAGGCATGAAGGTTTTTACATTGTGGCAATAGAATTTATGTGCCTATTTGCTCAACTAGAGAATTGCTTGTTAGGGAATCACATTGTGGTGGATTGATAGGTCATTTTGGTGTGCATAAGACTTTGGATGTGTTGTCTGAACATTTTTATTGGCCTCACATGCGAAAAGATGTTGAGAAAATTTGTGCTAGATGCATTGCATGTAAACTTGAGCTAAATCTAAGTCTATGCCACATGGTTTGTATATGCCCTTTATTCTTTATTCATCCTTGGATTGACATATCCATGGATTTGTGCTGGATTGCCTAGAACGAGGAAGGGTAGAGATAGCATTTTTATTGTAGTGGACAGATTTAGTAAAATGGCTCACTTTATTGCATGCCATAAAACTGATGATGCAACAAATATTGCTGATTTGTTCTTTAGAGAGGTTGTGCATTTGCATGGTGTCCCTAGAACTATTGTTTTTGACCGTGATGTGAAGTTTTTGAGTCATTTTGGGAAAGTATTGTGGGGTAAGTTGGGAACAAAATTGCTTTATTCTACTATTTGTCACCCAGAAACTGATGGTCAAACTGAAGTAGTGAATAAAACTTTAGAGACTTTATTGCGTGCAGTTGTTGGTAAGAATTTGAAAACTTGGGAAGATTGTTTGCCTTTTATTGAGTTTGCTTATAATAGGACTATACATTCTTCTACAGGTTTTTCTCCATTTGAGATTGTGTATGGTTTTAATCCTTTAACTATTTTGGATTTAATACCTTTGCCTTTGAGTGATATTGTTAGTTTAGATGGTGAAAGCAAGGCGAAAAGGTTAAAGAGATGCACATGAAAGCACGTGAGATGATTGAGAAGAGAAGCAGGTTGACAGCCCAAAGAGTGAATAAGGGCCGTAAACAAATTGTGTTTGAACCTGGTGATTGGGTATGGTTCATTTGCCAAAGGAGAGGTTTCCTACTCAAAGGAAATCCAAGCTTGATGCTAAGGGAGATGGTCCATTCCAAGTGCTAGAGAGGATCAATGACAATGCATATAAGATTGACCTCCCAGGTGATTACAATGTTTCAGCTACTTTTAATGTTTCTAACCTTTCTCCATTTGATATGGATGCAGATTCAAGGACGAATCTTTTTGAGGAAGGAGGGAATGATACGAGCTTAAGAGGGCAAATTGGACATTCCAGCACTAAAGGGCAAGATGGAAATTTCAACATGCCTGGGGGATCTATCACAAGGGCAAGAGTAAAGATGCTAAAGGAAAGCTTTGGGAACATAGCCAAGTCATTTGTGGAAGAGATGCATCAAATATGGGCTAAGGAAAAGAAGACAAAGCTAAATGGGCCACCTAGAGAAAGTGGGCAGCCCAAAACTCTAAGTGTGGCACAATGGGATTAAAATGTATTATGTCCATAATTGGGCCAAGTTTTATTTAATTAACTTTGTTAGTTTTTATTTAGAAGATATTTAGTTATTTTGAGGTATTTTATTCAGCCCAATTGTGTGTTTAGTAAGTTGGGCCTTTTTCTAGTGGGCTTAGGTTTAATTTAACCTAATGTAGGAGGTATAAATACCTCATAAACAAGTGCAGCAGTAGTTTTTCTGATTAATGAAATTTCATTTTTTGGTTTCTTTTAAGAAACTCTCAAGTGTATGCAAGTGAGGAGTGATCATCTTTGCTTGTTGCATCAAGAAAATGAATAGGCTATTACAAAGGTAAATTCTCTTGTGATATTTGTTCAGTTTCATCTTTCTTTATCCTAATTATCTACGTTTCTAAGAACGGGTTTCTTAGGGGTTTAGTAGGGAGGGTGTTTATCCTATTGCTTGTCTCTTATCAAAGTGTGTGTTTGGGGTTTCAGGATCATTATATCCTTGGGGTTCCGCATCAACTAGATTAGGGATGCCACCAGTCTCGAGGTTAGGACCACCATAGCCATTTGGGTTTATGCTCATGCTAGGATCTCCCTCTGGTGTGGCATCGAAGATGGAGACTTTTTGGGTTTTGTGACTGCAAATTGTGTTTCAATTGGTTTGGGTTAGGGAGGCACAGACTTTGAGAGTATTACATGCTGCATGTACCTACCATGAAATTTATGGCCCGCATGCCACTTGCAGCGTTGAAAATGGAGTAAGAGAGGCTTTACCTTTTTCCCGCATACGACACCAAAATATTTCTATCTTGAGCTCTGAGGTAAGGTAGGCTAGTATTTAGGCTTGAAATGTTCTGAACGCCTATAGAAAAGGAAGGGTGTATATAAGACCTCGTACCATTATGATAAAAGGTCCCATTAGGGCATAGATTAAGGAGGGGAATCCGTAATAGATCGAAAGTAAAGGAGAGAATCTTGCTAGGGGTGTAAATGTGAGTTAATGTGCGAAAATCGAAATGTCGGCCTTCAAGGTCAAGGCCTTGAATAGGCTACCTCAGTTCCGTGGGGCTAGGTAAGTCAAATGGTCGAGTGTGGGGAGATTGGGAGGCCGGCCAAACTAATATCATTTCATAATATGTCTTTATTAAGAACTTTTTTCCCCTTCAAAACAAAGTGCACCACTTTGAGTTTTTCATTGACAAATTTCCGACAAAATTAAATGACAAAATTTCTAACATAATGCTATAGATGAAAAAGTTATACATTCAATAGTTAATATATAGTAATACAATATTTTCTATTCTAAAAAGTGATCTAATTTTCTTATCATGTTTTATTAGTTTTGGGTGACATAAAAGAATATATAATTTTTTGACTCAATTTTAAATCTTGACAACTTTTTTTTGTAATATTTACACAAATCTCACTTAAAAACACATATGTCATATATAAATCATTTTATTTCAATACTTTTAAACCTTGATGATTAACTAAATAATGTATCTTAAGTTTTTTTCACCATTTGATTAATATATTTTTTCACATTTAACTTCACATTATTTTTTTTAACATAAAAGAGCCTATATAATTTTTTCACTATTATTACTAAGTTTTTGAAATAATGTATCTTAATTTTTTTACCATTTGATTAATATATTTTTTTCACATTTAACTTCACACAAATTTTACTTGCTAGATTTTCCTATATGTGTAGTTATTTACACAAATCTCACTTAAAAGCATATATGTCATATATAAATCATTATATCTCAATATATTCAAACTTTGATTATTAACTAAATAATGTATATTAGTGAAAACTTTTATACATTTTATTTCTTAAGAAATTACACATTTTATAATTAGTATAAAATAATATAATATTTTAGGCTTTCAAATGTAATTTAATCTTTTTGTTGCATTATTTTTTGTTTTTTTAACATAAAATAACCTATATAATTTTTTTATCTATCATTACTAAATTTTTGAAATAATATATCTTAAGCTTTTTCACCATTTGATTAATATATTTTTTCACATTTAACTTCACAATAATTTTTGTTTTTTTCACATAAAAGAACCTACATAATTTTTCATTGTTATTACTAAGTTTTTGAAATAATATATCATAATTTTTTCTTTACCATTTTATTAATATATACTTTTCACATTTAACTTCACAAAAATTTTATTTGCTAGCTTTTCTTATATGTGTAATAATTACAATTCACTTGCAATAAATTCTATGATGCAAGTGAATTATATACATATAAGCTAACATATTAGTATAATTATTTTGATTTTAAAATTATAAATTCAAAGATTAAAGATTAATATTGTTACGTGGAACTGAATGAAATGTTACATCAAATTAATTTCTTTTAGAATGTTAATGTCACTTTTTCTTTTAAACTTGACTATTAAATATTAAATAATTCAAAACTAATTTTAAGAAAATTAGTTTTGAAAATTAAAAATAATAAAAGTTAAGTTACCATTAGCTAATAATGTTAAATTTTAATGTAATTAAATTTAAAAATAAAAGATTAATATTATTATATGCACCACAATATTAAAAAGTATTTCTTTTAACTATTACAAATTATAATGAGTTTTAATTGTAAATTAGATTAATACTTGAATAACGTAAGAAGTGTAAATTAGAGTAAATTTTAATTACAAGAAATGTGTTACTCGTTAATTGTGAGATGAAGTGGATTTGCGAGTCATCAATTGTAAGATAAAGTGAATATTACTTAGATAGATAGATAGATGTTATCATGAGGTAACATATTGGTGTAATTATTTTGATTTTAAATTTATAAAATTCAAAGATGAAGAATAGTACTCTTATGTGCCATTAGATGAAATATTAGATGAAAATAATTTCTTTTTGGATGTTAATGTCACTTCTTCCTTTAAATTTGTCTATAAAATATTAAATAATTCAAAACTAAAAATATTTTTAAATTAAAATCAATTTAAAATTTTAAAATTTTAAGAAATTAATTTTGAAGATTAAAAATCACAAAAGTTAAGATGTCATGCGCTAATAATATTAAATTTTAATGTAATTAAATTTGAAAATAAAAGACCAATATTATTATATCAATACAATATTAAAAAACATTATTTTTAACTCTAGCAAATTATAACAGTTTTTAATTATAAATTATATTATTACTTGAATTATGCAAGAAGTGCAAATTTAAGTAAATTTTAATTGAAAAAATGTGTTGGTCATTAATTGTAAGATGGAGTAAATTTGTGAGTTATTAATTGTAATATAAAGTGTGTATTTTACTTATATATATACATATACATAATAATATGTCCATGCCACATTAAGAAAAGAAAAGAAAAAAAAGAAAAAATAAGTGCATATCAAAAGGTAATATATTTATATCTTATATTAATTCATCCCAATAAACCTTCATAAAAACTAAGAATAAGTTCTCATACTAGTTTATATGAATAATTTCTTATAATTTATTTTGTTCTCAAAAAAAAAATTTTACCCATTTTTCTAATTTATTGCAACAATATATTAATTTTTTTTTAAATTTCTCTTTCAATAAGAATAAAAACTACAAAATAGTATTATTGGCAGTATTGTAAATTTTTGTTAATCAGCGAATGCTAAATTTTTATTCAGATATTTTGATGATAAACATTTATTTAAAATTTATAACTTTATATGACTATTATCATAAATATTTGCGTATAATTTTTTTTGAGAATTTTGAAGAAATATAGAAATATAAATAATTAACCACTCTATGCAATAGGGAATAAAAAAACTAATGTGATAAAGTAGAAGGATTAGTGATGCAATGAAGTGATGTAAGAGTTTTTTAAAAAATAAATATTAGAGTAATTGATATTAAATATAACTGTGAATAGATAAATAGTAATATAAAAATTAAAATTTAATTTTAATAAAATTAATCCATTTAGATCAGGTAATTTGGGAACTTAAAGTTATTATTAATGAAGAGTTTGAATAGAAAAAGAGGACACCCCATGATTAAATCTAAATAAGTAATTTCAAACTCAAACCTGGCTCAATGTAATTCCAAGATTTTAAGTCTTCACTCGTTTGAGGTTGCTTTTATAGTTCACACATAATTCCTCTTTAACTAATCTAAGTCTTTCATTAGTAAATGGATGGTTGGGATTAGGACTATCATGATCCTTACTTAAACTCCCCATTAGAGAGCTCCACGACGGTTACTTTATTCCTTCCCATGTCACAACATCACATGGCTAACCTTATCAGCAGGTCAACTAAACAGCTTCTGTGTATCATTTCTTTTTTATTTTATTTACCTTATCTTTAGGTATGTTAGTTATCCTTTTTCCAATTATATTATCTTATTTTGAGTTCCCAAAGACTTGCCTAGTTTCTACTGCTACCCTGCAAGTCTCGAAACCCGCAAACACTGCCATTCTGCAACCTTACCCTCGATTGTGAGTTGTTGACCTCTTAAATGACCTCTGCAATTTTTAACTCATTGTTGGACCAATTTGTCTAGTAGGTTACTAGCAAAGAGTCACGAGCATCAATAGGCACGCCCTGACTGGGCATTGCACAAAGCACCAAGTTAACACCTGGTACGCGTGTGGGGAAGAAAAGCCAAACCCATCACTACCAAAATAGCCTTTGGCGCTCCACGAAAAAGAAGTAATTTACACCTTTGGTCCTTTTCTCATGCATTGGAATATACACTTGTTCAGACACAACTCAGGCGAAGCAAAAAGTGGACCCTTCCGCCCACTTACACTTGTTTGAAAATGAGAAGGAAAAAATATCAGAGCAAAGTTTTCCTTTGCATAGGATACATCTAAGAAATACTTTTCAATACTAAATTAAATAAAAAAAGTACAAAATTTTTAAATTATAATTTATTCTTAATTTTACATATAAACATTTAAACAATCATTTAAATATAATTATATTTTTTTATTTTTTTATTCAACTAAATCAAAAGAAAAGATGTTATTTTCATCTTATTTTCTTCTCTTTATTTTTTTTTACTTCTTTTATCTAATTTTCTCTTTATATTAAAAAACGAAGGCTTAGAGAAATATTACTTTGATACTCATTTTTTGTTTATAGGTGTTGGTACTAGTTGATTATCAAGCATTTTATTTGTTATTGATTATATTTGTTTTGCTTAAATTTGGCTAGCCAATTGATTAGTCAAATGAAAGATGTGTCAAGAAACTATTTCAAAATTAAGTCGATGGGTTAGCTAATGCATAATACTAATGATCTCAAGTATCAGGCAATTACATGAAGAAAGGGACTTTGTTTCTTAATTGCGAGTTCCTAAGCTACTAAAAAAATGCTTAATAAGCATATCAACTAATCAAGTTACCAAAAAAATATTAGCAAAGGAGTGAAGGCTAAATGGATTTCAAATCATAAATGCTAAAAGTAAATGAAAGACAGTAAAGAAAATGCGATAGAGAAAGGTAATAAAGTACTGAAAAGTAAATACAAGGAATTTAAAAGGTAAGAAAATAAAAGTAGAAACGTGAAGGCTGAAAAATAAAGAGCAAAGAATGTAAAGACAAATATAAAATAGACTTGTATTTGATTGATGTGTTAGATGTGTATTTACAAGTAATGTGCAAGGCTATTTATAGATATAAAAATAGTTATTTAGCAATAGACCTCACTAGCCATATTCTTACACCTGTTTACACATTCAAGTTAGTGGCCAATAACATTTAGCAACAAATAACACTATCTTGGCTAATCTCATTTCCTATTATGTCTAGATTTAATGCAATTGTTTAGTGATGGCTTAACCATGCATCCTATTTTGTAGGGAGCACTTTCCACTCTCTGTTGCAACTTCTTATTATTGCATTTCAACTATTTCTCCCACTTTCTAAGCCAATTTTACTCAATTGCTCCTATCTTCTAAAAAGTGGTTATTGACTTAGTCAAACTCTTCTCCTTAACTGCTAAAGTTTGTTTCTCCTTCAATCAACACCCAAAATTATTTTGTGAGTTACAAACTATCACAAGGCCCAAGGCCCAATAAGAGGCTGTTCCCTCGACTAATGGCTAATGCTATTATTCAATTGTCAACTACTGATTGTTGGCTGCTAGTTATTGACTATCGACTATCAATCGTCAAGTTTCAACTCTATAAATAAGTGTTCATATAGGCAACTAAACTTCATTAGGGCTCTAATATGCTAAAAAAAAGGTCTTAAATTTATATTGAGTTAAACCTAACAAAGAAAAAAATAAGAAAAGTGATTGAAACAATATCAAAATAACATCTTTTCAAGCTTGAAAATGACGTCGATAGGGTAAACCCAAGTTGCCATATCGATGCTCTCATCTTGGGGTCTCAATTAATATACATATAAAATAATAGTTATTTGGATGCCCAAATCAAAGCTAGGTTGAGTGTTTGGGCTTCTTTTGACAAATTCTAGCAAAATACTCTTCAGCAACATGTTTTACATCAACTGTTGATCGTCACATTAGGCATTAGCTGACGATCATCAGTTGAGGTTGTTCTTCAGCCAACTACTTCAACTATTGACTAAACTTGTTTCTTGGTTGCCAATGCATGACTATTAATTATTTGTCCTCAACTAACCCAAATTTTTGGGTGTAAATAATATGAAATACATTTTTAAACTATTATTATAAAATTAACAGTCTAACAACTCATGATGAGTACAATATGCATCAAATTGTTAAAAATAGAACTATTCATCAAACTTTATTGAATAGCTTAAATTGCTAAGTTAATTTATGATATAATCTAGAGTTTGATTTTCATCGTTCTCACTCTTCTAATTTTAAATATGTAAATTAAGTATAAGATATGCAATCTAATGTATTACTCACATTGTAAGAGAGCGTTTGTTTCAAAGTTTGAAATTACATTCCAAGAAATATTATATCTAGGAATGTCATTTTTGAGAATTCTCAAAAACTTGTTTATTTAGTATTAAAAATTATGAGAAATCTTTTTTGAGAGTTTTGAGAATAAATTAGAAAATTGTCTAATTTGGTTTACAATGCCCTAACATATTTAATAGTGGGGCAGAAAGCGTTGAGGGACATTTTAGTTTTTTTTTTCAATAACTATCATTCCTTTAGTTTTTTTTTTCAATAACTATCATTCCCATATGATGGAAATCTTTCATTTACAACCAGTGTCATTAGAATAAAATCCTATTTAAATATGGGAATCTATATTTTTTTTCAATACTTTTCTGGGATTTTTTATATACCCCCCCTTATATATATATATATATATATATATATATATATATATATATATATATATATAATTTGGAATACTTTAAGGGTTAATTTTTTTTTTTTTCATCATAGTCTTAGCTTTTACCTTTTCAAATGAAAATGAGGGAATCTTTTAATGATTGATATCAGAGAATATTTTTATAAAACTTGCAACAAATATGGGAATATATCATTTCTAAATGATAATTTCTAGGAATAAGTTGATCGCTTTTGAAACAAACACCCTTTAAGTCTCGTAATAATTAAAATCATTTATAGGTCATCACCAGCCAACTTCATGGTAATTATTATATCAACTTTTATATGTAAAAGTAAAATCTAATACAAAAATTCTCATAAACCTGGCAATGTTATCATCTTTACCATTCATTTAGGGTTACACATATGTTATTTTGTGTTTATAAACTTTTTAAGATTGTTTTATTTAAGAAATTAAAAAATTATAAATTAATACTTTCAACATATCCAAAACCTAAATAGTTTTACCTTTTAATTAATTTTTTTATCTTTAACTAATGTAATTAGGATATTAATTAAGAGAATCCCAATATTCTAACACCATATACCCATAATTGTATCAAACATGAGATTAGTCATGTACTTCCTTCAGTTTACAATAGTTAATTTGGGTAAAATTTTTTGATTCACAATAGTTGTCATTCTCATATATTAATATAATATTTATTGTGAATTTTTTAATTTTATCTTTTATCTTCATTGGTTGAAAGAAGTGGCTACATTTCACCACATAATGAAATCATACTTTCCATCACACAATGAAATTTAATAAGTGTATTTTATTAAACCTTTATTAAAATTATGCATTGATGTGAAAATAGCCAAATTGACAATAATTATGAATCTGAGGGAGTATAAATTTTTAGTTAATTACTCACAAAAAAAGTTAATTACATAAATTTGACAACGTGATTATATTAATTTTTTTAAACATTAACCACAAAGATTTACAAGGTTCACCTGAAACTTGCATGCATTTACATTTTATACTTCTTTTGGTTCAACATACCTATCACTAGCCATTTGCACATTAATTAAGGAATCCAAATCTTGGACTGATTATGACCTATATTAAAATACACTTATTTAATAATTAATTTATAATTTTAATATTTTATTATTTATTGTACTTAAAATTATATTAAGAGTAAAATTAAAAAATTTGTAATAAATACTTTATCGAAATGTGAAAGTGACAAATTAAAAAAACACAAAAATTTTACTCGAAGTGATAATTAATTTCAACTAGAGGAGTATTATGAAAACTTGTTATTATGATGCTAACTAGTAATCGGTTATGTAATGATAATATATTATCATCAGGTTGACCATTAAATATACTTTATTAATAAAAAAAATTGTACATGAATATTAGTACAAAACTGATGGAAAAAAAAAAAAGAATGTAAGACTACAAATTTTTTATTAAAAAACCTTAATTTTTAGGGTGAATTACACTGACTCCCCTTAAGGTTTAGTATAATTACATTCAGCACTCTTTTGTTTCACTTTGTTCAATATATTATCTGTAACCAGAGGGATGCCGAGTGTAATTATACTGAATCTCATGGGAGGTCAGTGTAATTTACCCTAATTTTTATTATCTAATTATAAGTGATGCTCCAAAAACCTTTATATACTTTAATGTTATCACCCACTTTTTTTTTTTTTAACAAAGGCAAAGAGGAAATGAGAGTCGAACATGAGACATTCTAAACTCAATAAAATATGTAAAAAATAATCACTAGGCTGTGGGTTTAATTACAATGCTATCACTTACTTGTATTGGAAAAATGTTATATGCACATAGTTATTTTGGGGTGTATATAGATATTAGAAATTTATATCTACATAACTGGGGAATTTACTGGATGGGAAATTAAAAGATTGTGATAATAAGTGATAATATTGTCATCCAATTTCTCAATCATACACACATAAATTCGAAGTAGTGATAAGTGATAATATTGTTACCTAATTTCTTGGTCATATACTTAAATTTTCCACTCATTTAAACATAAATCTCAGATATTAGTTATCATACCTAGCTTGGATCGGCTGGTTGAACTAGTGAACCGGCCAACTAGCTCAAGTTCTACTATGGATGGGTCTTACAATAGAATCGGTGTGACCTAGTCCAACTCGGCCAGGCTCTATGAAAAATGGACAACCAACACGGTTTGAGTAAATTGATGGAGTCATGCATTTTGTTTTACAAAAAATCTTTTGAACTTTTTTTCTAAAAATAAATTATAAATATATGACTTTATAAAATTTTAACTTTTCTAAAAAATAATAGATGACTTTTCCAAGCAATCATTCAACCAGTTGAGTCTTGAAGTAAGAGTTATATCAATGGTTTTAGTCATTTTATAACTAAATATTTGGCATCTAAGTTCTCCACCATTCCATGTGGGACTAAACTAGTGGAAGTCACTTTTAGGGGTAGAAGTAGACTAGACTTTAACTTAAATGGGTATGGCCTATATTTTAAATATGCAGACCAAGCTTAAGTCTATTACTTGATATAGGTGTTTTTCAAAGCCTGATTAAACCTTTTTAAAAGTCTGATCTAATTTAAAAATTTATTTAAATATATACTTCATAATAAAATTTTTAAATAGATTAAAAATTCTTCTCTTAAATAGGCCAAAATATTTCTTTAAAATGTCAAAAAAATTTCTTAAACATGTTGAAAAGTCTATTTTTAAATAGATTACAAGACTTCTGTTATTATTAAGTTTTAAAATAATAATATAATATAAATGGGCCAATCTATTAGGTCTAATAGGTTTTTATATGGTATATAGCTTGTCTTTTTTTGATTAAAAAGGTTTTTTGAAAAATTTTGACCCGATTTATTTATAAAATAGGCTAGACTAATGTAGAATTAATATAGACTATGCCAAAGATCTCGACAAATTATCTAGTCTATTTTTACCTCTAATCATTTATAATTAAATATTTGACTTTTAATTTCTTTATTATTTAATATAAGATTAAAATAGTGAAAAGCAAACCGCATACAAATTATTTTCTACGTGTGCTTCTAGGACAAATGGCATGTTTTCCATTTTATAATCTATGAATTTTCATATCTTTATTGTTCTTTGCCGAGTCAAGCACCGATTTGGTTTTATAACTATGCTAGTATGTCCAATCCGCTTTTACTTTTACTGTGAAAGATGTGAGAGGGTTACGGACGTGCAATGAACATTTGCCTAAACATTCCCTGCACTCTGATCACCTAAAGTTAAAAGTAAAGAGCGATCGAATTTTAAATGAACCATAACATGATGATGATAACAAAAGCAACCTGCCTGTCTCTCTCTTTCTCTCTCCCTCTTTCCTTTTCACTCTCATAGTGTCTCTGATCCGTTCCTTTTACCTTACCTCTTTGTCCCTCTGTCTGCTACTGTGAAACTTCGTTATCTGGTTTCTTTCCTATTACCATTAGAGGTTATTTTGCTTTTTATCCCCATACCATAACCCCCCCTCCCCCCACATTACCCCACACTTTACTCTCTCTCCTTCTTTCTACCTCACCACACGGTCACATTCCTCTCTTTTTAAATCACTTGCAAACCCAAGCTAGCTCAGAAGCAGAACACACAAAGATAAGGCCATTTTCAAACCATTCTTTGAGACCCTCTTCGTCTATTACTTATCTCTTGTTCAGCTACAATGGAAGTGAGTCTTTCTTGTTTTGTTACTTGTTCAGGTTCCATCTTCTTGCTATATATGCTTGCTTATATTAGTGAATGGTTTTTCTGAGCTTTCTTTGTTTTACTGGTGTAAACATAATAGGAGTACTACTACAAGAGGAGCCACGTACCAGCATTTGGGAGCTGGGATTGGAACGACAACCTCCCATTCACACAGTGCTTCGAGTCAGCGAGGCAAGCTGGTTTGCTTCGTTACAGTTACTCTGAGTCTGAGGACCGTGACCTTTACGTTACAGGGGACTTGTATGAGAACGATGTTGTCACACCCGCCATGATCGTTGTTCCTCGGAGAAGGGTACATATACATGCCACAAAATCTCTTCTTATTCTTTCTCTAGGTTTTTGGCAAAATTTGCTTGTGATTATTGGCATGATAGAGATGAAAATTTGCTGTGACTGCAACAACAGAACAACTAGTGCATTATTTTTAAGTTTCGAATGTGTTTAACTTTCTTGTTGATACTTGCACACATGCCATATTTGATATTTCTGTTAAACTCTCAATAAAGAAAATTGCGATTTTATAAAACAAAGTGCTATGCCTGAAAAAGAACATAAAATAATGTGTCTCGAAAACGAAGTTCCATTTATTATGCATAACGATACTGGGTAGGGTTAGATCGTGAGTGGTGAAAAAGAAAGCAGCTTTGCCTTTGTAGTATCTTCTCTGGTCACGCATTATAGTGGGGCCTCCTTATTGATGAATGACATCCATGATTCACGCGTAAGAGTCAGAAATTATTGACACAGTGTCTTGTTCACGTGGCATAGCAGGTGCTGGTATTAAAGTACGATCTCTAAAGTTGTTGGTTTAATCGTTTTTCTCATATTCATTAAGATTAATGAGTCAATAAATTAAGAAAAGTAATGCAATTTATATTATAATAACTTTATAGATAATCATTCATTTGTGTGGGGAGTCATTTTAGCTTCAAAGACAGACTTTATGTAAAGCATTGATAATGTTATTAAATGTGTCGCTGGCATTGCAGGCAAAGGTGCGTGAACAGCATGAAAAAGAGGCGAAAAAGAAGAATTGGGTGAATGATGTTAATGTACCACTCAGCCCTACTCCCCTGCCAAGGCCTACCCCGAAACCAGTTGATGAGGACTTGTACAAGATCTCACCGGGGCTACTTTATGAGAAAGCTAAAAAGGTCGAGCCCCCACAACCCTTTACTTTTTCCACCATGAAAAACTGAAATTTTCATTGGCCTTTAATTACTTTCGTTGTCTTAATTTTCAACTCATTAGCACCTTTTGATAAAGTTTAATTTATTTCGGTAATTTCTTTTTCTGATTTGTGTTTTCTTTCTCATCTAATTGAGTGCAGAAGAGAGGGTTCTGTTTGTTTTCTTGCTGCTTGTTGCCAACTTGCATTGCCTGAAACCCGGAGAAGTGATCGAGAGGCCAGTGTACATATGCGTGGGATAGAGGAATAGATACTCAATTGGATTTGGAGGATATTAATGTAAAAGTAGCATATTATTGTACTCATGATTATTATGGGAATGGTCTTGCCAATTTTAAGGGTTGTTTAGTTTTTTTCACTTTTCCGTTTAGTCTTTGGTGTAGTTAATTTGAAGGTGATCGAGTCATTGTTGGGACTGGAACCTTGGTTTGAAAAGCTGAGTAAAGAAAAATCAAAGAAAAAAGGTTTGACAAAAAAGTTCACCTCAGTTAATTCTTACGAATATTCACGGTTGAAATCTTTATGTTGACTGAATGACTACTCAAATGAGATGGAAGAACATCCGGAAAAGTATAATTGGTCCTAATGATTACTCTCCGACAAATGAGATGGAGGAATGGATAAAAATTGCTGCAAAAATCTTAGATAGTTTAACTTTTTTTTCTTCGCAGATTTTTTATCAAAATAAGTTGTTTGTTTTATGACAGACTTCTAAATGAATAAAGGATTTTTAGTATTTTGATTTATTTAAAACTAATTATACGTATTTTAAATATTAACATTCTTGCATGTACCAAAAAGAAAAATATTAACATTCTTGTTAAATTTTATCCAATTTGTCGCTTTACAGTTACTTTTTCACAAATTTATTATATTTAATAAAATAAAACAATTCTATATTACTATTATTTTCTTAAATAAATATTATTTATATAATATTAATGAGAGCCCGTAGCATTCTATTGATCATAAAATCACGATGTTGTTTAATTAGCCTTTTATTCTGGCCGATCTACCACGGTCTTTACCTCGATTTGCAAATGAGGTCTGGTGTGAAAGTCTGGAATGCAGCCCCCACCCCAACACCCCCCCCCCCCAAAAAAGCAACAAAAAAAAAAACACAAAACAAAAAGTCAATTTGTAAAATCGCCAAAATGGTGAGTTTATTTAAGCTTAAACTCAATTTATAAACTTGTAAGAGTTTACTTTTTTCAAAAAATAGCATTAAACAAAGATTTTATTAATATCTAAATATAACATAATAAATTCATAATGAAGCAACTACAAGTCAAAATCCTTGTCAAAAAAGAAGTATATAAGTCAAAATCTTACTTGTAATACACCATAATAAAACAAACACATTTTATAAAATATCAAATACAAATTAGATGAAGTGACAATTAGAATTGCAATATGCTGAAAATCAAAATAACATGAATCAAGACATCAAGATTTTTTATTTTTTTAAAATTTTGAGAGCCCTGATTTAGAATGCAACTTGTGAAAGGCTGTATATATTTTGGTGCTTGAAAATTTAAATTGACTAAAATAGTGAACTCATGGCTTTATTAGAGTTTGCCCTAGTTTATACAAGTTTTTCCAAATTTACATGAGTTCATATTGGTTTATCCAAGTTCATCCAAATTCAAGTTTTAAAGTGAGTTGGTTTGATTTGTGAATCTAAACTTGTTCGAGTTTACAAATTAACACTAGACCTTGACAACTAATTTCAAAGTTGTTCTTATTTATAATATTAAAAATTTATTATTAAATTCTTATTTTAAGGAGTTTTACGTAATTATTATCAATCATTAAAAATTCAATAAATAATTGTTAAAATGTGAAAAGACGTAATATTTTATCATTTGGAATATGCATCTTCAAGAAAATTTTAAGTGTTTTTGGAATAAAAGAATTATTATTATATATTACTTAGCATTTGTTATATTAATCGTATAGGCCACAATTGTTCTCAACTTTTACCAGCATGTTTAATGCTATAACTCGAGGTGTATCACGCCTATTTACTTTCATCCGACTAAGACATGATTTAAAAGAAAAGGCATTGCCGGGTGTTATTCTATATAACTTAAAGAAGTTAAGATGTATTTAAGAGTATTTGATTTAGTAAAATGTCAAGTCTTAACACGATATGTTGATAAGCATTCTTAGAATTAGCTTTAAACCGAAGAAAGATATACCAATAGTGTATGCGTGTGTGATATGATTTGCTTTGCATGTATGCTTTCTCCATTTTTATTTTTAATTGCTAGAATCCTCCACCCCAAAAACAAAACCAAAACCCAAAAAAAAAAAAAAATCTCAACTTCAAGTTTTCTTTTCAAAATTTTTCTCCCTTGCTTCTGTCTATTTGGGTTTTAATTTTCTCCTTACCCGAAGTTAGTTCTAGACGGATAGATACGTAGCGAAAGAATGTTCTGTTCAACGTTGCAGAGTTTCAACCTGAGGCTGAACATGTGAAGTAGTGAATTGGTCTTGTGGAAAGATGTAAAAGCACGAATGAGTACTGTCGATTTGGCTAACTTTACTTTTCTCTTTTGATTTTCTTCTTGCTTTCTAGATAACAATGACAAATCACATTGGCATTCCCTTTATAAATATGCTTTACAATCCAAAATGTTTATGTATGAAGACAATTGAAAAGAAACATTGAAATCGACGGATGCATAAGGAAGCTCCGAAGTGATATTCCCTGATTCATGTTGGGTATGCATCTGTAGATTCTGTACCCTACACTACTGGTAGATTCAAATAATACACGCATAATTAATCAATATACTCATTTTGACGAAACAAAAATAATACACGCATAATTAATCAATACTCAAGTTGATGAACCAAAAGGTCGATAAAGTAAAGTGGTTTGAATTTTTTTTCTGCACTCAAATGTCGGAATGAAAACAATGAAGGGACCAGGACAATCACAGCTAAACAAATAATGATGAAATAATTAAAGAAATACACATAAACCAAAATAAAATAAGCATTGTTAAATATTTAAAATTTAAATTCTTATCGCAAAGCGGACGTTTTGTTAGAAAACATAGAAGTATTTTATTTATAAGGGCATAGCTTAATTTCTTTTTTCGTTTTTATGCCAAAGGGTAATTTCAAATGATAAGTGAACTCTGAATATCATTATAAGTCTTAATTTAGACTTATACATGACCGATGATTTATTAGTTTAAATAATGTTTTACTTATTTATCTTATGTAAGATCTTGGGTCATGTGAATTATAACATCCACCGGAATTTTCTTATCGTTTTTCGCCTAATTGTTTGAGTTTTTATCAAATAATTGATGTTAATTAAAATTCAAATAAAATGGACACGAGTTCCATGAGTTCCAACCTCTGAATTGATCTCCAAGTACACGAGTTTCGACTTCCGAATTGATCTCCAAGTTTAACTAAAATGGACATGAGTTCTGGCCTCAGAGTTGATCTTTAAGTCCAACTAAAATAGACACGAGTTTCGACCTCCGAATTGAACGTTCCGATCTACGAATTTATTTCCAAGTTTCAAATAAAATGGACATGGATTCCGATATTTGAATTGGTCTCCAAGTTCAGATAAGATAGACATGAGTTCCGACTTTAAGTAAAATAGAAACGAGTTCCGATTTAAGACAGAATGGAAACAAGTTCCAATTTTTAGGTAAAATGGAAAATTATCTAACCACACAAGAGGGAAACATGGCTAAACTTTACCTATAAAATTTTAGCCAATCAAAACTTACAAAGCCAACTACCTCTTCAATGCTTAAATCAGATTTTTCTCCCTCATTCCCTGCTGATTTACGCCACTCTCTCCTTGCTTCAATCTTCCTCTTCTCTTCTCCATCTTCTTCTTCTCTTCTTCTCTCAACCAACTCCATCAAACCTTCAAGTTTGATAAGGTTCCATGAATCCAAACTCCAAAACTTAGCAAAATCACATACAAAGAGGTAGATGTTCAATTTCGTTCTTGTTATTCTAATTGTGGGTGGCTGATTTTGGCTTTGTCTTCTCACTTCTTGATGTGATTAGTGAATAAATATGATGATCTTTGGCTGTTTTAGTGTTTAAATTTGATTAAGGAATAGAAAAGAGTGAGAATAGGAAGATGTGAGGGGCTGGGGCACCAAATTACCTCGACAGTCAGAACGGCGAAGCATATGGCTCCACCTATAGCTGCTCAAATTCAATGAAACTATTTTTATATGAAATTAGACATTCAGGGCTTTCCATGCATATATCATATAAGGCCATTGGATTAGTATTGAGAGAGATATGAATTTTAGAAATTTAACCTAGATTTTTGAGTTTGATTCTAGGCAAACTAGGTTGTTTAGGGCAAAACTCGCCTTATACAACTTGGAATTGAATGAAACCAACTTTGTTAGAAAGCTTACATATAGGAGAATATCCCATAAAAAATTCAGAGTAAGATACAGTCCCATTTGCTCCCATAATTTAGAGAAGTTGCCCTATGTCCAAACTGGACCAAAACAGGGAAATTCAGGAAGGTTAAATTTCAAGGCCTATAACTCAATCTCTACCAAAGCAAATGAAATGGAACTTCTTGCAAATAAAAGCTTGTCCTGTTAGCTTTAATATGATACTAATTTTGTATGATTTGAATTAATTTTCAATTTTTAGTGGATTTTTAATTTTAAGTGTATAATTCTTGCCAGTCTCAGGATAGGCTGGGATAAAACTTAAATAACTTGAGTTATACTTATCAAAATTAGATGGAACCAAAGAGATTAGAAAATAGACACATAACACTCTAATAAATCCAAAAAATTGAGGTCCAGATGAGTTAAATAGAAATTTTAGCTTGATTTACAAAAGCTGAGTTGAATGAATGAGTTGGGACAGCAACTATGTATTAAATGTGAAAATTATTCCTATGAGATTGATAATTGAGATTATGGATGACATGTTATGAGTTTCCTAAAAATTTGGTGTTCTGAGTATTGGCACTATTCATGGGGAAGCGGACAAATTCCGTTATGCTGCCGAAATTTTGATAAATCTTATGCATGAGTTATAATATATATTAAGATCCATGTGCATTTGCTAGAAGTCCATAAAGGTTATGTTATGAGTTCATAAAGGTTATATCATGATGAAAGTTCCATGATACTTAGGCCAGCCCCAGATTAAAGTTAAGGGGAATAGATCAATAGGAAGGTCGGGGAAAGTAAACCCGATATTCCTATATAGGAACGAGCTCGATCCTGAAAAGCAGGCTATTACCCAGGAGTCTAAATGGCCAAGAACTCCCAGGGGACCAGAAAATGGAAAAGTTTATGAAGATAAGTTCAAGAATGAGTTTTGCATGATCACATTGAATAGTCATTATAAGTTGATTATAGTTTGACTGTTATGCTTTACTTACTGCTATAAGTTCATTTATTCTGCTTATTATTTTGTTTCTTATACTGTCCTAAGTAAAATAAAATCTTGCCTCAGACCAGACGCTTTTTAAAACTTATTAAATATGGATAGTTCAATTTGATGCCATGCTTTTATAATTAAATAAAAACCAAGGCAATTGAGATTGGATGTGACGTTAGTGGAATACCATACGTGAAATCTACTGAGAATTTCTTTAAATTCTCACATTGCTTTGCATTTCTGCATCATTCTCAGACGTTGGTGATGGACTCGATAGCTACCCTATTTATTGAGATTCCCGACCTGCAGCTCCACCATGATCCCATAGTGGATTCGCTGTATATAGCTGGCTCCTGCAATTTTCGTCTCTACCTTTTTAGCAATAGGAATTTTGCTATTCCCCTATTCCACCCTGCTTTTGACCTTGCCACACCATATATTGTGGTCCCGTTGCACATGGCACACCCTTCTCCAGCACCTCCAGCCCTCGCAGACCTGCAGCTCCTGCTAACCCTCCACCAGAGTCACCTCTGCAGGTGGTTCCAGACATTCCACTCAGTTCTGAGAGCGACCCTTCCGAGGCTACAGGCTCATCATCCTCTTCGGGACCTAGTATGGACTACTCCCCAACCGGGCCTGGTGTAGCCAACGGCTATGTAACCGAGTAGGTCACGACTGAGAATTGCATTATACAGCATGAACTTCTTTTGGCAGTATGCAGCATTGGGTCATAGACTTAGCCACATGTATATCAGTTAGTTGAAATGTCCTTTGCGGACCCGATAGGATCGATTTGACTGACACGGACCTTCTTTTTGGTATACCGGCCCCACTTATGTATCCTATTTTACATCTATACATAAATTGAAGCGTTGGCTTATAACCTACATATATATATGTATGCAGTTGATGATATATTACTTATTCTCATCTTCTCTGTTGTGTTTTATTAAACTTTGTTACGTTCTACGACGTTAAGCATGTTCATTATACAGCGCGTCGTTTCACCTGTTTACACAAAAAAAGAGAGAGATGTGATATGATAAATAAATAGTAAGCAAAGTACCAATACAGTAACACAATCTACTTAATTCCATGCTATGAGTTAAGCATAATATTAAATTGGTAGGGTGTTACATGAATAGAGAAAATGAGCATTGAGAAATTTTTATATTTCTTTAATGAGCCAATCTGATTCAAAGTAATTATGTTTAAATATGTTTTTAGTCCCTATAAATATGGGTTATTTTAGTTTTGATCTCTTTAAAATTTTTGCTTTGGTTTGGATCCATTTTTTTTTCCATTATTAGGATTTTGGTCCTTGCTGTTTAGATCCATATTAAGTTGTGACATTTATAAGGATTAAAAGAAAATTCAGATAATATTTATAAGAATAAATTTTTTTTACAATATTTGTAGACTAAACACATATTTTAAAATACTTATATAAGAACTAAAATTTTCAACAATGGGGATCGAAAAAAAAAAAGGGAGAGGGGAAGGGGGACCAAAATCAAAATGACATATATATATATATATATATAATTTTAAAATAGAAAGACTTTAAAATACTTGTTTACATTATCAATTCTTAATTATCAATGGTTTGGGTTAATTAGACATTTAATAAGTCTTTTTGTTGAGAAACATGGTAGAGAGTCGAAAGAAGAGAGACTTGAGAGGAAAATCAGATAATGTATATTGACAAAATGGAAAAACAAAATACAATTCGAGTATAATATGGCATATACTAATGGTAATGTAACTAACTATCTAACTATTTAACCAATTTGTAATAGACTCTAATTAACTACCTCTAACACCCCTTGCAAGCTAGAGCATGCGTAATAGCATTTCCAATTTGGGATCAAGAGTACAATACAATTAACCAATTGAACACTAGAAAAAAAAAAATACAATGATAAAGGCTGCAAAAGCAACAAGAAGTTGAAAATATCAAATGTTGGTGATGACTAAGATCAACAACACTTCTTTTGGCGTTTCCACAACTCTTGTCCTAACTAGAAATAACCATGTTGAACAATTGGAGTTCTATAGGCCTTCGAATATCAAGAAATCCCTATATGGGAACAACAATCATCAAATTCCAAAGGCAACAACTTAACCACTCAAATAGAAGCTAACCAATCTCAAGCTTAACCACTTAGCAAAAGCAAACATCATAGCAAGAAATTCCAACTTAGGAACAAGACTAATCTTTGCCAAATTAAGGCAAATGCTTAATCACTAAGAGCAAAAGCTAACCATTAATCCTTAACCACTCAAAGCATAAGCAAGTGAAAGAGCGAATCAAAATACTAGAATAAAAGCTATTTCAGGCATCAAAATAGCAACAGTAACAACAAACCATCATTACTTCCACGAAGAAAATCAAATCCATTTTAGGTGTCAAAATAGCAACAACAACAACAAACCATCATTGCTTCCAGGAAGATAATAACACATTAGAATAATAGTTCAGGTATTAGGTCAAACACCTAGTGTATAGCCACCATTGTAACTCCAATCATTGAAACAACTCAAACACTTTACGTGATCTTAAAAAAAAAAAGTCAAGAACACTGTAGAACTTGGTAACGGCAGCTAGAACAATCAACATATATCATATCTCAAAGAGCAAGAAATGAAAGATTATTGGAAACAATATCGATGTTTGAATAGCAAGAACAGATCTGATGGCAATTTGTGCAAAAGCAATGCAGTGATTCTTTGTGCAATAGCAACAATCCCCAATTTGAGAAGTAACAAAATCATAAAATCTTCAATTTTGAGCTATTGCAAAACTCAAACAATTGCCAAGAGTAGATTCAAAGATGGCGATTCTCAAAACTACCACTAGGTCATGAACTAAAGAAAGAAATACTAAGTATCGATGAACTAGACTGTAGATCTACCAAAAAATGTGAAACACTCTAGAAAATGCAAACCATAGCAAAGAACTAGATCCAAGGAACACTAGGTTGCAAATCCAAAAAATTAGATCTAGATCTGATGATGAAGAACCAATGAAGAACTTGGTGACATAATGCTTGCGATAAGAATAGAGATAGAAAATAATGTGAAAGAGGACAAAATGCAAGAAAGGCTAGGTTGGTAATGTAATGCAAGAGTGGAGAGAGTAAATTTCTTTGATGCAAAATGACAAAATTGATGGAGGTGGTAAGAGAGAGAGAACATGTGTAGATAAGGATTGAAATGCGTAGAATAGTGTTTGGGAGTAGAGAAATAGTAAGAAAGCTAAAGGAAAATGAAGGAAAATTTTGACTTCAATAAGAACTCAGAGCCAAAGTAGCAGAAAGTGGTTTCAAGGTGGGTGTCACTGCTCTAATACCATGTTGAGAAACATGGTAGAGAGCTCGAAGAAGACAGAATTGAGAGAAAAATCATAAAATGTATATTGATAGAATAGAAAAACTAACTGCAATTTGAGTACAATATGAATGATTTGAATTATACACCTATAGACCAATAAAAAATTGGTCCAAAGTTGGATGAATGTATAGGCTATGGCGAACTACTTGAAAAACCTTGGGCTACCTACATTTGTGGTCAAATTGAAAAGGCAAGGTTTTGACTTTATCCAGGAATAGGTTTGGAAGAAGCTAAAGGGATGGAAAGAGACAATCCTTTCTCAGTTAGGCAAAGAGATACTCATCAAATCCATAGGCCAAGCAATCCTTACATACATTATAGGGTGCTTTTTACTACCATAGGGGCTTTGTGAACACATCAACGCACTGATCAGTCAGTTCTAGTAGGGAAGCAAAAATGGAGAATAGAAAATTCATTAGATGAAATGGTCAAAGTTGTGCAAGAAGAAAGGCAATGGTGGGAAGGGTTATCGAAGCTTTAAAGCATTTAACTTAGCTATTCTAGCAAAGCAAGGTTGGAGAATCCTGAAGAACCTCAACTCCCTCATGGCAAAAGTCTTGAAAGCAAGATATTTCCCACAACAAAGCATGTTGCACGCAAAAGTGGGACATTTACCAAATTACACCTAGAGGAATATCCAATAAGTGACATGGGTGTTATTAAAGGGAGGATAATGGAGAGTAGGTAATGGATTGGACATTTATATTTGGAAAGATGCTTGGATCCTAACACAAAATGGGAATAGATTGTGGTCTCCACCAATATTCTCAGATGCTGAAGCAAGAGTCATGGAATTGATAGACTGTGAACAAAAGAGCTAGAGAAGGGATATGATTGTGGAATGTTTCTACCCATTTGAAGCCGAATAAATCATAGTATTACTTTTACCAAAATTCAACAAAGAAGGCAGTTTCTATTGCTAAGGTACAAAGAATGGTAACTATAAGGTTAATTTGGCTTATCATATGAACAAAAGTTGGGAAAACACGGAACTGGGATCAAGCAGTGGCCAATTAGAAAGTGGTGGCAAACTGTGGAATAAGGCATGGAAAGTTATGATCCCGCCAAGAAGTAGACTATTTGTGTGACGGTTACTCCATAATATACTACTAGTCCTAAAAATTTTGTATACAAAATCAATGACAATATGCCTACTTTGCCCAAGATGCTTGTGAGCTAAGGAAACAATTTTGCATGCCATTTTCCTATGTGAAGATATATCCAAGTTCTAGTTCAAGTCAACATTGGGATTGCATCTAAGAAACATCCCAGAGTCTGATTTGAATGAATGGCTAAAGGAATTCATTAGGAAAGAATCAGAGGAGGCCGTAAACCTATTGGCAACATTGGCACATGGAGTGTGGATGTCAAGAAATAAATTTTGCTTCGAAGGGAAAGTCATGGACATAGACTTGATGATATCAAGATCCTTGTCCATTTTTTTAGCTTATAAGAGATCAAAGGAACTAACGGTGGCATCAATGAACCAACCACGCTAGCAACCAATTGAGACGCCACAGTGATGTCCACTAGGAGAGGGGGAGATTAAAGTGAATATCAATGCGGCTGAAGTGGGTAATCTCAATTGGGGAATAGATGCAATCTATCAGGATCATATGGGTGAAGTTCTCGCATCAACTACATGAAAAGTGTTCTTGTGGCAAGGAAGCACAGATATTGATGGGGTTTGACATGAGATTAGTACTATCTATGGTGGTAGATTTATGTTTCACAAAGTTGAGAATGGAATCAGACTATTTGTAGCTTATCATAGTGGTGAACAGTCCTAAAAACCATGCATCTAATTTCTAGTCCTTGAGCCAAGGCTGTCAACAACAGCTTCTAATCATGCAATTTTCAGCACTCAAGAAGAACGAGCAACAAGGTTGCACATAGTCTAGCGAAATTAGCTTGTACAATGGGTGACTCAATTTGGATTGAAGAGTACCTCTTACTTTAAGGCCCATTGGTTGAACGATGACTTGGGAAAGTTATCTATTATTTTTTTAAAAAGTTGAAATTTTATAAAGTCATATATTTTATAAAAAAAAGTCAAATGATTTTTTTTTCACATTGGTTACCTGGCTGGTTCACCGATTCGATTGATAAGCCGAATTTTACAACATTAACGCATATAATTAGCAAAATCACATGACTATTTTTAAAGATAGGACACAATTGGATAATATACTATTAAGATGACTCAAACATGAAAAACATATATACAGTTTCGGTTTCATCACAATTATTTAATTAAAGGCATCACATATGTTGACTATGATATAAGATGAATGGACCCATCTTTATGATTGCAAGTACTAGTACCCATGTCTTTAAGCCATCTTCAAAACAGAGACTTGCCTTACTTTAAAAGTGAATTGGTTCTCTTGATTGAAGGTACAAAGTGAGTTTGATTATGCTCTGAAAATATGAAATATAGCAAACAGTTTTACAACTCAATGAATATAAGGGAACACAAGTGTTATAATAAAAAAAGATAGGCAAAAGCCTTTTTCATCCCTTGTATCTTTATGCAATTTTTTAGTGTGGTCCCTTATATTTATTTATTTATTTATTTATGTTAATTTGGTCTCTTATGCTGCAAGTCGTCTACTAATTCGGTCCCTAGTTACTTTTCTCTCAAATAACTAATGAAAAATACTAATGTGGCACAAATGATGTTGACTTAGTATACAGAAGGATGTGACATAAATTGTGCTACATTAATATTTTCCATTTAGTTATGTGACAGAAAAGTAACTATGGACCAAATTGATAGATGATTTGTAACATAAGGGACCAAATTGAAAAAAAAAAAAGATAAAGGATCATATTAGAAAAAAAATAAAGATTAGGGATAAAAAAAGATTACTTTACTAAAAAAATAATTCGAGTTTACTTTATATTCCTAATAAGGATTACATGTAAAAATATATTGAGTTCTTTTATTTGATATTCAAATAAATATAAACTAATTCAAGGGTTTTTTTACATAATTAAAATAAAAATTTTTTGAAAATCCTAGAAATAAACAAAAATTTCGAAAATCCAGGTTATTGGGGGCCTTAGAGAAATTGGCCTAGGCTAGGCCACTTTGGTGCAACACAAAAATCGGCCTAGCCTAGGCCGATTTATATACATAATTACCAATATATAAATCGGTCTAAGTTGGGCTGATTTCCATGCACTATGACACCTATAAAAATTAGCCTAAGCCAATTTCATTGTATCATTTTCACTTCCATAGAGAGAGAGAGAGAGAGAGAGAGGGGAGGGGGGGAATCATAAGAAGAAGAAGAAGAAAGAGAAAGAAAAAGACAGAGGAAAAATATAAAGATAAAAAATTTCATATTTTTATTTTTGAAGTATTATAGTTATTTATTTCGTTGCTATATTTGTGTTGCAGAATTTAAGAGTATGGAGCATAATTTATACCATTTGGATGCTATTAATCATATTGCTGGAATACTAAATATAGGGGTAACTTATTTTTCTAATAAGCAATGGTAGTTAGATTAGATTATATTAGTTAGATGTAGCGTAAATTTGTATCTAAATTAGATTTTGAATCTGAATTTGGAATTCTAATCTAAATATGAATTGTGAATCTTAATCTAATTTTGAATTTGAATATGAATATGAGGTTAAAATTTAATTTCCAATTTGGATTTGAATTTGAATATGAATCTAAGTTTGAGTTAGAGTTAGTGGTGGGAATTTCAAAATTTAAATTTGAATTTGAATTTGAATTTTATTTTAGGTGGGATCTCTAAATATTGAATTTAAATTTGCATTCAAATTTGAATTCAGGCAGGAATTTCGATTTTCAAATTTAAATTTGAATTTGGACTTATAATTTGTTTGAGTCTACATTTGAATCTAAAATTGATATTAAATATGAGTATAAATTTGAGTGTGAATTTCTACATAACTTTGAATTGGAATTACAATTTTGAGTTTGAATATGAATCTAGATTTGCATATGAGTTGAATTCAACTCTTAATTTGAATCTGAGTTTGAATATGAAATTGACTTTGTATGATACAAATGATCAAGTGTTGCAGGATAGATGTCAGCATTCACAAGTATCGATGCCACATCCCTTGATGCAGGCAGGTTTATAGTATGCTACGAACATACCATTTTATGACATAGTGCATTGATTAGTGCACTTGTGATACATGCTCAGAAGGGTAATTTGGTCATTTCAATGGTGGAAAAGAGCTTGTTTCTAGCAAGTTGGTTATGCCTTGGAGATCAAACAATCAAAGAGCTCATTTCAAGTTACTTGGAGATCAAGGAATCAAGTTTAATTAAAGTAATTTGGAAAGCAAGTAATTTGATTATGTGGAAGTACATTTAGATTGTGTTTAGATTCATTTTTTTATTTGTTTTGACTTAGTATAGATTTGTTAGATTTAAATCGATTTAGTTTATCTTTTAGGATTTAAATCAAATATAATCTAATCAATAAAGATCAAATCTGATTTAATTTTGTTAGGGATAAATCTTTTAGAATAGAATCATATCTTTAATTTTTAAATTTTAGTTTCAAATCAGATCTTTTAGATAGGATTAGATAATTTCCAATTTAGAATTTCCGTATAAATAGGCAACTTGGCCTATAGACAAGGAGAATTTTGATCATATTTTTTTTATCATGGTTTGACTACCAATAAAATTGTGAAGTTTTCCTCATGTTGTTTTGTGTGATGCAGAATTTTCTATCGTTTCCCTGTTATCTACGTTTCCAAGGACAAGTTTCTTGGGGGTTTAGTAGGGAGGGTCTTTATTCTACGTCTTGTTTTCTATCAAAGTGTGTGCCTGGGATTTCTGGATCTTTATATCCACGGGGTTTCGCATCATTTGGTATTCAGAGCAAGGTCTAGATAAATTTCTATTTATCTATCTATCTTTTACGTTTATCTTTTGTCTTCTTTCCTTGTCCATTTGCATTCTTGTTTTTGTGTCTATCCTTTTGTGTTGCGGTCATATCTTTGTTCCATCTTTGTGTTTCTCCTATTTTGTATTCAATCTTTGTTGCTAGTTCAGTTAAAAAAAAAGAGAAAAAAAAGGAGAAGAAATTAGAAAAGGTAAGGATTATAAGCATAATTTTTTTCCCTTTGATCTAGGTTGTCAAGGACAGGTTCTTTGAAGGTCTAGTAGGGAAACTTTTTCCTTTGATCTAGATTGCTATGGACAGGTTTCATAGAGGTCTAGTAGGAAAATCCATTTCAGGTGACCTAGGTTGCCAAGAACAGGTTTCTTAGAGGTCTAGTAGGAAAACCCTATGTTTACTATCCTTTGTTTCTATTTCGTTTCCGCTTTGTTAATTTTATTTCCCTAGTTTTTTTTCTTTGCGTTTTGAATCTCATTTCCATAATCGTTGTGTCTACTTTGTCCTTTTTTTTTTTGTTTTTGTATTTGAGGTATATTCAATTCAAAAAGGAAAAAAAAAGTAAAAAAAGAAAGAAGGAAAAAAAGCAAAAAAAAAAGAAAAAAGAGAAGGAAAAAAAAAGAGAGAGAAAAAAAAGGGGAAAAAAAGAGAAGAGAGAGTGTTAGTGAGATTCTTTAATTGTAGGTTCTTAAATGGATTCATGGAGGAAAGGCAATGGTGGAGATGACTTTGAAGATTACAAAGGCAAAATTTGAGGACGAATCTTTTTGAAGAGGGGGAGAATGATACATGCTCAGAAGGGTAATTTGGTCATTTTAATAGTGGAAAAGAGCTTGTTTCTAGCAAGTTGGTTATGCCTTGGAGATCAAACAATCCAAGAGCTCATTTCAAGTTACTTGGAGATCAAGGAATCAAGCTTAATTAAAGTAATTTGGAAAGCAAGCAATTTGATTATGTTGGAAGTATGTTTAGATTGTGTTTAGATTCATTTTTTTATTTGTTTTGACTTAGTCTAGATTTGTTTAGATTTAAATCGATTTAGTTTATCTTTTAGGATTTAAATCAAATCTAATCTAATCTATAAAGATCAAATCTGATTTAATTTTATTAAGGATAAATCTTTTAGAATAGAATCATATCTTTAATTTTTAAATTTTAGTTTCAAATCAGATCTTTTAGATAGGATTAGATAATTTCCAATTCAGAATTTCCGTATAAATAGGCAACTTGGCCTATAGACAAGGAGAATTTTGATCATATTTTTTTTATCATGGTTTGACTACCAATAAAATTGTGAGATTTTCCTCATGTTGTTTGTGTGATGTAGAATGTTTCCATCTTTTTCTTGTTATCTACGTTTCCAAGGACAGGTTTCTTGGGGGTTTAGTAGGGAGAGTCTTTATTCTACGTCTTGTTTTCTATCAAAGTGTGTGCCTGGGATTTCTGGATCTTTATATCCCCGGGGTTCTGCATCAACTTGTTAAGCGATGGCATCTGGAGATGCACACCTTCCATTTACTGTATAGAGAGTGCACAATAACACTTTAAGACGTCGCATTCTAATTGGGATTGCGGGTGGATGGAGAGCCAATTAGTGGCTACACGTCTAGTTAGGAGACCTATTTGAATCATGACATACGAAGCTTCTGTAGGGAGCTGCTCGAGGTAGTGCCAGAGGAGTCAGACATGCAAAGATGCACGGTGAAACTCACTTTGTTTAAGGTAGCATTTGATACTTTGGATGTCAATGCATCCAAAGAGACGATTCCACGGCACAACTACGTGTTTATTCTATGGCTACTAGGTGGGTTTTTGATGCTAGATAAATTAGTCTCTAGGGTTAGCCTAAAGTGGCTACCATTTCTTCAAGACTTTTCTGAAGTTGGGAGGCTTAGCTAGGATTCTACAGTATTGGCGACCCTGTATTGTCAATTATGTTGCAGTGTGAGACACGATGCCAAGAATGTTTCTTCGTGCCTAGCCCTTCTACAGTCGTGGGCATGGTATAGAATACCAGCATTGCGCCCTAGAGGCAGATACCCGCCCATATTTCCTTTAGTTGGGAGGTAACTTTTTATAAAAAAATAAATAGTTTTTCTTATTATTTTCTATTTATGATAATACTTATTCATGTTTTTTTTTTTTTTCCAGGTGGAGAGGATATAAATGTTCGTTTGACTTGGAGGAGGGTGGGCTGCTTCATTATAGGGTAGTTATTGACGCTATTGATGTTTGCGGGGTAAGTTGCATTGAGTGACTATTGACATGGAAATTGAGAGTATTTATTTTTTTTGGTGTAGCATTTGATGTATGACTGTTAAATATCACAGTTTTCGATGGCTGCCCTATGAGTATCCAGAGGTTATTGCATTGTTGCCTCTGTTTGTGTATGCTAAGGCCGATATTTGGACGTCCGTGTTAGCCCTGCTATGCTTTGCAATTGTTGAGTGGCACCAGGTGGATTGCGTCATTCAACAATTTGGCGGGCAACAACATATATCGGATGAGCTACTCAATATTGACGGGCTATATCATATAGGCGCAAGGGACAATGATTATTGGTGGCCGACATACTATCGCGTGTACTATGAAGTATGGGATGCACGCAGGAGCCGAGTTGTGGAGCTTACAGTCGCGCAAAGCCATCTACCCTCAGTCGCTTACTTTAGATGGTATTCAGGTGTTGCACGACAATTTTTGTTAGCAGAGCGAGCCCTAAATGACCCTAGGGTTGCTAAGCTACTTGCTGATGCACTAGTTGATGCCCCACCAGCACCATTTGTGCAATGACTAGATCATGTTCCTGGCCCGCGTCGTTGATAGCGTGGAGCATGTAGTGGGACCTGTTCTGGCCGTTGTAAGGTTATGGATTGTAATGAGGAGGAGGATGACGACGACGTAGATTTTGACATTGAGGACTCGAGCGACATTAGCATGCCGAGTCCTAGCCACCCCTCTATGCCGGGTTCCAGCCAAGTTAGTGTTACTTCGACTTCCCAGTCTATGCCCAGTCCCAATCCTAGCCAACAGTTCACTATTGGGCTTAGTCATAGTCTTGACCCCAGGTTCTCTATGAGTATTAATAATCTTTTTGATTCTCAAATGCCACCTGGGTATTCTCAGCTATGACTTGAAGACACAGACATGTATTGGTTATATCAAGAAGTCGTTGCCATTGTCACTGCACCTCAAGTGGATTGTGAAATCTCGAGCACATAAGAGTGCTACAGGCCATCAATGGATAACGTTCTCGATCTGAATGCACCAAACATGTCATCCACTTACCCAGAGCAGCAGATGCAGTCACCTAACTTTGCGTACTGGGCTATGTATGCATTTGATACGTTTGAAAGGACTCTACCATTTGCATGCATGACAGCACACATAGATCCTGGTATTTTTTATCAGCACCACTAGGAGGACAACCAAGACTACCATTACCAGCAGCTAGCACATGACCAAGGCAGGCCTCAGCGAGAGATTTAGCCTTATCAATGCCACACAGGTTGTCCTCTACCAGCCCCTAGATGACACCAATGGAACGATTAGGATGTGCATGAATCAGGTTTGGATTATAACACCTTACTTTTATAATTTTATATTACTTAAGATATAGGTTACTTGTCTTATATAAAAATTTGTATTACCTTTGTGTAGGCATGCTCACAAAAATACTTGTGTTTGTAACATCTTCCATTTTTTGCCCTTTTTAATTTTAGTTTAATTTAGTTGTATTTGTGTAACTCTATTAGAACATTAAGGATATTATTTTATGTGAATTTATTTTACTTACATTTATACCTTATAACATACTTTACTTCATTCATTTATATAGCAAACAAGTAACTTAAAAAAAGGTAAAGCAAGATATAGATATAATTTGAATTGATTTAAATTATAATTTATTATTACCAAGTTCTGAGTTTATTACAAGTTCTGCATTTTACAAGTCACCATTATCGATTTGCAACCTCAGAGTTTCGAGTTATATAATTCACCAGATATAAAAAATGAATCATTTGTAAATCAAATCATTAACCACTCGAAATCATTAACAAACCACTTACACACATAACTAACTCTAAAAAATATAACAGAAGATGCCTTAACATACATAACAATGGAAAATTAATACATTAAGAACATCTAAAACAAACACATTTAGAGAAGCTAAAAATTAACTGTTTGTTGAAGGACGATTGGAGCTTGAAGCATGTAAGATTAGGCATCTTCGTCTAGTGTGTCCCTCTTGCTTGCAAAGACCACATCACTTTAGTGGCCCAAGTTCAACTTCATCCATGTTGTTATGGATTCTGGTTGAAATTGGCTAACCCCCAATAGCTTGCCTAAGCGCTAGATTTGGCCGTATTGGGTGTCCATGGTACTCAGGCCAAAAATCTTCACTTACAACGGGTGCAAACTCTATTATATAGACATTAAATACGATTTGAATACAGAAAACATCATTGACATAGGTAGCCCAATTAACTCGTGCATAGGCATAAGCAGCAAAAACATGGGGACAAGGGAAGTGTAGGGCTTAAAAGTATCCACAATCGCGCCGATGCTCTCATAAGTGCACCTTATAGCTTCGATGACTCCAACTTGCTGTTGGTGCTAGTTCTTCCATCACAAATGACTCACTTGCCTGAGAAAATTGGGACACATTCATAGTGCCTATTGACTATTTGTCGATATCAATCGCTTGCATAAGCGCCTGTAAAAACACTTATCCACTCACAAGTTGTGCCTTGGCCTCCTGCCCTTTCCTTACAAATAACTCAATAAGACAGAAGTAAGTGGACTTCACAAGGGTTGTAATTGGAAGATTGCATATACCCTTAAGATCAGCATTAATGCATTCCGACAAATTGGTCGTCATATGCCCAAATTGGCATCCTTCATCACAATACTATGTCCACTTTTCTTTTGGAATCCTATCAACCCATGCACATATTGCTGGTTCTCGTCCATTAGCAAGCCATAATAATATATTAACTCCCAATGAGTCTTTATATATGCCGCATTCACGAGGGCTCGACGTGCACCCTTATTTTTGAAATGGAGTGTAAAGTTTTAGGCAATGTGGCATATGCAGTATGCATGACAAGCCATTGGAGGATGCCACCCACTACCTTCCAAATTTATAGCTGCTTTGATAGCCCCATGTCGGTAAGAAAATGATTAAAATTCCTTCTTGCGGCATCACATGTTGACACAGATTCATTAAGAAAAAAGACCAGGTGTCCCTTGTCTGTCTATCTACCACAGCATATGCAATTGGCAAAATATTTGAGTTGCCATCTTGGGCAATTACCATCAAGAGTGTTCCACCATGCTTTCCATATAAGTGGTTGCCATCAATAGAAATGAATGGCTTGTAGTATTTAAATGCTTCTATGCAGGGCTGAAATGTCCATAACAAATGATGGAACATGACACAACTTCGATGAACAAAATTTCCACTATAGTGTCGCAAAGTTGTCAATTAGATGATCGTAACCGGCACAAACATCTATAAAGCTTGCACTCATCTCGGAAGCTCATTGTACGATTCTTCCTAACCACCGTAAACCTTAGCAATGACCTCTTGTTTGGTGAGCCAAACTTGAAATCGTACATCGCCTCTACTAATCCTTGTAGCACTTTTACAGATATTGTTGGATCAGCTTGCATCATGGGGAATATGGTTGTATAAATAACATTAGTGTCCAACTTCGGATGATCTTAGGAGAGGGAAATAGTGATACGTGCTCTGGAGGACAAATTGGACGTTCCAGCACTAAAGGGCAAGATAGGAATTTCAGCATGCCTGTGGGACCTATCACAAGGGCAAGAGCAAAGATGCTGAAGGAAAGCTTTGGGAACTTGGCTAAAGCAATTATGGAAGACATGTATCAAGAATGGGCCAAGAAGATGCCAACACATACTAATGGACAACCCAAGATCTTGTTATTTGCTGCGAATTGGGCTTAAAAGCTTATACTGGCCATGTTGGGCTATTATCCTATTTTGGTCTTGTTTAGTTTAGTTAGTTTAAGTATTTAGGACATCTAAACTTTTAGTTATTTTATTTAGCCCATATTTTATGTTTTATGTTTTATCCAGCCCAATTCATATTATTTAGCATCAGAACACTTCTTATTGGGCTTGGACTTAGTTTAAGTGTTTAACCTAGTGTAAGAGGTTATAAATACCTCAAGGAACACATTGTTTATCAGTTTTTGATTAATTGAAATTCTGTTTTGTTTTCTTTCAAGAAAACAGTGCTTTTGTGTGCAAGTGAGGTGAGTGATTTGCTTTGCTTGTTGCATCAAGAAATTGAGAGAATTCATTCTAAGGTAAATTCCTTGCGATATTCAATCAATTTCTATTCTATCTTTTCCCTGTTATCTACGTTTCCAAGGACAGGTTTCTTGGGGGTTTAGTAGGGAGGGTCTTTATTCTACATCTTGTTTTTCTATCAAAGTATGTGCTTGGGGTTTCTGGATCTTTATATCCACGGGGTTTCGCATCATTTGGGAGGTGAAGTTGCATTTGAATTTGATGATGATGGTAAGTCTGATGGTAGTGATGATATGCCACCATTAGAGGACTGTTCTGATAATGATGAGAATGTTGAATATGCTGTGCATGGTGAGTCTCTTGTTGCTAGACGTGCTTTGAATATGCAAGTTAAGGAGGACAGCCTAGAGCAAAGAGAGAACATCTTTCACACTAGATGTTTGGTTGGTGGGAAGGTGTGCAGTTTGATTGTTGATGGTGGAAGTTGCACCAATGTTGCTAGTACCATCTTAGTGGAGAAGTTGGGATTGAAGCATGATAAGCATCCTAATCCATATAGGTTGCAATGGTTGAATAATAGTGGGGAAGTGAAAGTTACTAGACAAGTTGTGGTTGCATTCTCCATTGGGAAGTATAGTGATGAAGTAGTGTGTGATGTAGTACCCATGCAGGCTAGTCATTTGTTGTTGGGGAGACCATGGCAATTTGATAGGTGTGTGCTACATGATGGGTACAAGAATAGGTATTCCTTTGAGTATAATGGCCATAAGATCACTCTTGCACCATTATCGCCCAAGGAGGTGTATCTTGATCAAATGAAGCTTCAACAAACTTGTATGGGGAATTTGGGAAGTGAGGAAAAGGAAAACGAGAGAAAAGAGGCCATGAGAGAAAAGAATAAAGAACAAGGCCCAATGGTGAGAGAAAATAAAGAAAAGAAAGTGAGAGATGAGAAAAATGCAAAGAAAGAAAAGAGTGAAAAGAAAGAGAAGAGTGAGAAAAATGAAGAGAGTGAGAGGAAATGTTTTTATGCAAAAGAGAGAGATTTGAAAAGTGCTTTGTTAGGCAAGAGAGCTTTGATTATGATTCGATTTAAGGAGGTTTTACTCTATGAAACTGAACTTAATCCAAATTTGCCTAGTTGTTTTCTTTCTTTGTTGCAGGAGTTTGAAGATGTGTTCCCTAGTAAGGTGCCAAGTGGATTACCACCATTGAGAGGGATTGAGCACCAAATTGATTTTGTGCCTGGAGCTAGTATTCCAAATAGACCAGCCTATAGAAGTAATCCTGAGGAGACAAAGGAGCTTCAAAGGCAAGTGGATGATTTACTGGCTAAAGGGTATGTGAGGGAAAGCATGAGTCCATGTCTTTGTTCGATTTTGTTGGTTCCAAAGAAAAATGGCACTTGGAGGATGTGTGTGGATTGTCGTGCAGTCAACAAGATAACGGTAAAGTATCGCCATCCTATTCCTAGGTTAGATGACATGCTTGATGAGTTAAATGGTGCATGCATATTCACTAAAATTGATTTGAAAAGTGGGTATCACCAAATTAGAATGAAACCAGGGGATGAATGGAAGATTGCATTTAAAACAAAATATGGTCTTTATGAGTGGTTGGTTATGCCTTTTGGGTTAACTAATGCACCTAGTACTTTCATGCGCTTAATGAACCATGTTTTGAGGGATTTCTTGGGGAAGTTTGTGGTTGTTTATTTTGATGATATCTTAATTTATAGCAATTGTTTGGATGAACACATATTGCATGTTAAGGCTGTTTTAGAAGTTCTTAGGAAGGAGAAGTTGTATGCCAACCTTAGGAAGTGCACATTTTGCATTGATAGAATTGTGTTTTTTGGTTTCGTTGTGAGTGCACATGGTATTGAGGTTGATGAGGAGAAGGTGAAGGCTATTCAACAATGGCCAATACCTAAGAGTGTTTCTGAGGTAAGGAGTTTTCATGGTTTAGCTGGGTTTTATAGGAGATTTGTGAAAAATTTCTCTACCATTGCTGCTCCTTTAACTGAAATTGTTAAAAAGGATGTTGGGTTTAAATGGGGACAGGAACAAGAACTTGCTTTTAACACTTTGAAAGAAAAATTATGTTATGCTCCTATTCTTGTTTTGCCTAATTTTGATAAGACTTTTAAAGTAGAATGTGATGCTTTTGGGATTGGTATAGGTGCTATTTTGATGCAGGAAAAACGTCCCATTGCATTCTTCAATGAGAAGTTGAATGGAGCTCAACTCAAGTATTCTACCTATGACAAGGAGCTATATGCCTTGGTTCGAGCTTTGGAGGTTTGGCAACATTATTTGCTGCCCAAAGAGTTCGTGATTCACACTGATCATCAATCTTTGAAGCACCTAAAAGGTCAATGTAAGTTGAACAAAAGACATGCCAAATGGGTAGAATTCATTGAGACCTTTCCACATGTGATTGCTTATAAGCAAGGAAAAGAGAATGTAGTTGATGATGCTTTATCTAGGAGATATGCTTTAATCACTACACTTTCTTCTAAGTTGTTAGGATTTGAGCACTTGAAAGATTTGTATGCAACTGACTCTGATTTTGCTAATATATATGCTGCATGTGAAATGGGTGCATTTAACAAGTTCTATAGGCATGAAGGTTTTCTGTTTCGTGGCAATAGAATTTGTGTGCCTATTTGCTCAACTAGAGAATTGCTTGTTAGGGAATCACATCGTGGTGGATTGATGGGTCATTTTGGTGTGCATAAGACTTTGGATGTGTTGTCTGAACATTTTTATTGGCCTCACATGCGAAAAGATGTTGAGAGAATTTGTGCTAGATGCATTGCATGTAAACAGGCTAAATCTAAGTCTATGCCACATGGTTTGTATATGCCCTTACCTATTCCTACTCATCCTTGGATTGACATATCCATGGATTTTGTGCTTGGATTGTCTAGAACTAGGAAGGGTAGAGATAGCATTTTTGTTGTAGTGGACAGATTTAGTCAAATGGCTCACTTTATTGCATGCCATAAAACTGATGATGCAACAAATATTGCTGATTTGTTCTTTAGAGAAGTTGTGCGTTTGCATGGTGTCCCTAGAACTATTGTTTCTGACCGTGATGTGAAGTTTTTGAGTCATTTTTGGAAAGTGTTGTGGGGTAAGTTGGGAACAAAATTGCTTTATTCTACTACTTGTCATCTACAAACTGATGGTCAAACTGAAGTGGTGAATAGAACTTTAGGGACTTTATTGCGTGCAATTGTTGGTAAGAATTTGAAAACTTGGGAAGATTGTTTGCCTTTTATTGAGTTTGCTTATAATAAGACTATACATTCTTCTACAGGTTTTTCTCCATTTGAGCTTGTGTATGGTTTTAATCCTTTAACTATTTTGGATTTAATGCCTTTGCCTTTGAGTGATATTGTTAGTTTAGATGGTGAAAGCAAGGTTGAAAGGGTTAAAGAGATGCACATAAAGGCACGTGAGATGATTGAGAAGAGAAGCAGGTTGACAGCCCAAAGAGTGAATAAGGGCCGTAAACAAATTGTGTTTGAACTTGGTGATTGGGTTTGGGTTCATTTGCAAAAGGAGAGGTTTCCTACTCAAAGGAAATCCAAGCTTGATGCTAGGGGAGATGATCCATTTCAAGTGCTAGAGAGGATCAATGACAATGCATATAAGATTAACCTACCAGGTGAGTACAATGTTTCAGCTACTTTTAATGTTTCTGACCTTTCTCTTTTTGACATGGATGTAGATTCGAGGACGAATCTTTTTGAGGAAGGAGGGAATGATACGTGCTCTGGAGGACAAATTGGACGTTCCAACACTAAAGGGCAAGATGGGAATTTCAGCATGCCCGTGGGACCTATCACAAGGGCAAGAGCAAAGATGCTGAAGGAAAGCTTTGGGAACTTGGCTAAAGCAATTGTGGAAGACATGTATCAAGAATGGGCCAAGAAGATGCCAATACATACTAATGGACAACCCAAGATCTTGTTATTTGCTGCGAATTGGGCTTAGAAGCTTATACTGGCCATGTTGGGCCATTATCCTATTTTGGTCTTGTTTAGTTTAGTTAGTTTAAGTATTTAGGACATCTAAACTTTTAGTTATTTTATTTTGCCCATATTTTATGTTTTATGTTTTATCCAACCCAATTCATATTATTTAGCATCAGAACACTTCTTATTGGGCTTGGACTTAGTTTAAGTGTTTAACCTAGTGTAAGAGGTTATAAATACCTCAAGGAACACATTGTTTATCAGTTTTTGATTAATTAAAATTCTATTTTGTTTTCTTTCAAGAAAACAGTGCTTTTGTGTGCAAGTGAGGTGAGTGATTTGCTTTGCTTGTTGCATCAAGAAATTGAGAGAATTCATTCTAAGGTAAATTCCTTGCGATATTCAATCAATTTCTATTCTATCTTTTCCCTGTTATCTATGTTTCCAAGGACAGGTTTCTTGGGGTTTTAGTAGGGAGGGTCTTTATTCTACGTCTTGCTTTTCTATCAAAGTGTGTGCCTGGGGTTTCTGGATCTTTATATCCACGGGGTTCCGCATCAAATAGACAAACAAGTATGTGGTCCATTATACTTCCGAATTTCCCACCGCTCCTTCTTTCGGCGATATGTAATGTGTATACTCCAAGTACACCCATTCCCAAAATGCTTGCATTTGCCATGGTATGTCAACTGACTTGAGTACCTTGCACTCAACGGATCTTCGGATGTTGTAGTTTTTTATGGTAGATAACACAACTTCCTTTTTAGGAAATTGTTGCCCACTATACAACTTATTCTCCCCTACATTATCAAAGACATTGCCACTTCCTACAGATCCATTAGGCCTCATATGTGTGCTCTACTCTATCGCATCCATATTCAAATATGAATAGTGACGTGGATGATCCTGAGATTGGCTCATCAGCGGTCAAGTTATGGATGGTTGATTGTCGATTATAGGAGCTGCCTCTCCTTCTGAGCCTTCGCCGCTGTCACTGTCGGCTAGTACTTCAATCAGCTCCTCCTTCTCGTTTATATTATCAACAAAACTCTCAAAACCTGCAATTGGACTATCTCTCGTAAGCAACTCTTCAATCTGCATTGCAAGCTATCTAAAACTTCTATCATCTCCCATATCTTCTATATTTTCTCGCTGAACATCTTCATTCTGCCCAAGATTGTACAAAGCAAAAGTTGGAGAAGGAAAAGGCATTGGGAGAGAAGGTAGGAACACTACAGATTAGGATCTGATCCTCTAGCACTAAAGTCCACTCCAGTAGACAATGGGTTAGGAGCTGATCCTTCGGAGCTGACGTTTGTATCTTCCAGGTGATGAACAACTCTATAATGCGAATCTCAGGACATTGAGAGTGACTATAGAACATGAGACTCACATCTTTGTCACTTCCAACAAGGAAAGTTGTGTAGCAAACCGCATTTTGTGCAACTGCAATTGGCAATCTATACATCACTTGACTTATTTGTTTCTGATTCAGTAGTCCTAACTTCCTCAATATTGTGTTATGCAAATCTAAAAGAGTAATAGATGAACAAAAACTCACGGCAATTGAATTTTCACTACAAGATGTTACTCCCTCTTTTGTGTTTGTGATTTGACCATTATAGTGACCAAGTATAAAAACTCTTAGACATTTTTTCACTCAAAAACACTCTTACAGAAATACTCTCACAACAACACTTTCACAAGAAAATTTTACTCACAGATTTCGAATGAACTTGGCCATTTGAGTGGGGGGATTTGCAGGAAATTAGTGCATGAAAATCAGCTCAAGCTGGGCCACTTTGGTGCAACACGTAAATTGGCCTAGCCTAGGCTGATTTATATACTGGTAATTATGTATATAAATGGGCCTAGGCTGGGCCAATTTCTATGTTGCACCAAATTTATATACTGGTAATTATATATATAAATCGGCCTAGGCTGGGCCAATTTTTGTGGTACACTAAACTGGCCCAGCCTAGGCCGATTTCTCTATGGCCCTCAATAACCCAGATTTTTGAAAATATTTTTTTTATTTCAATTATGTGAAAAAAGGCCCTAATTCAAGTTCCCTTTTGTAGGATGCATTTTCTTTGCAGAAATCTTTCTGCAGGGACTCTCATATCTATAAAAATTTCTATCATTTTGGAAATCCTTAGTTTAAATATCATTTATTAAGAGGAATATTCTTAGGCTTTACAAAATTGTCACCTTATGCATCTATAGATGCTATACCCCACATTTAACATAATCTTAAAAACAAGAAATAGAACAAAAATAGGGTGAGAGTTTTGTAAATAATATTGAAAAAGGGAAATAAAAATAGGAAACCTTTTTAGGAGCCAAATAGGCCCTAAATTTGCCTTGCATGAAACATCCTAAAACATATAAACTTTAATGGGTTTATGAGGGTAGAGAATAAAGTGAACAAACAGGTTTTGGTATTATTTTCAATTGCAAAATATGATGATGAAGTTTTATGTATGTGGTATCAATATGATTGTCACTTATTCTTAGATAGGTGGTCGTTGCAATATGATAGGCATCTAATGCAAAATGGTTTCACATACAGGTATTCATTCAAGAAAGATAGTTAAAAGGTGAGTCTTGTGCCCTTGAGACCTTCCTAGGTTTATGAGGATCAAGTAAAACTTGAAAGTCAAATGGAAATAAAACCATAATGAGGCCAAATGTGAAGAGTATAAACAGAGTGCAAGAGAGCATTTGAGTTTGAGTGAAGGAAGAATAAAAAACAAGGGAGAAAATGGAATTTTGCATGCAAAAGAAAATATCGAAGAGTGTTTTTTATTTTTTTTTGGCTCAAAAGCCATTAATTGTAATTATGTGTGAGGAGGCTTTTATGAATCATGAACCCTAATAATCTTAGTTTTTCTTTGCCTAGTGTTTGTTGTATCTCTTTTGTAGGATTATAAGGATCTTTTTCCTCAAGAAATTCCAAAGGATCTGCTGCCTCTTCTCTTAGGGATTGAACATTAGATTGACTTTACTTTTGGAGATGTAATTCCCAATCGTCTAATAAATAAGTGTGACCTCGAGAGCATGAAGAAGCTTCAATGGCAAGTTAATGAGTAATTAGGAGAGGGACACATGAGGGAACACGAATTGGTGCACGACTCCAATACTTTTGATGCCTAAGAAAGATAGGACTAGGAGGATGTGTGTCGACTATAAGGTCAATAATTAAATCACATATTAATGTTCCATACATACTTTAGTGGAAAACTCAACCGGCCTTCCTTAAACTATCCTACTTGGAGATGTATACATTGGTTAGAGCATTAGAGAGGTGGCGTCAGTGTTTATGACCTAAAGAATCTATGATACACTAAGATCATGAGTCCTTGAAGAACATCAAAGGGAAAGGCAAGTTGAATTGCCATCACGAAAAATGGTTGGAATTCATTGAAACCTTTTTATTTATGTTCACTATAAGTAAGGAAAGAAGAGTATTGCGATTGATGCATTATCCCGCAAATATGCCTCAATGACAACACTAAGTTTTAAGTTGTTGGCTTTTGAGAATATCAAAGACCTATATGCTATAGATTTTGGCTTTGCTCAACCATAAGTAGCTTGTGATAAAATTGCATTTGATATATTATATAGGCACAATGATTATTTGTTTAAAGAAAGCATACTTTGTGCACCTAATTGTTCATTGAGAAAGCTGCTGTAGTGAATCTCATATCAGATGTTTGGTAGTCCATTTTGGGTCCAAAAGAATATAGATATATTGTTATACATCTTTTAGCCATATAGGAGTAGAGATGTTGAAAGGGTGTGTTTTAGGTGCGTTCCATGTAAATAGCTAATTCTATGGTCTTACCTCATGGGTTACATACTCCATTGCCTATAGCTAGTGTACCATGTGTGGATATACTAAGGGATTTTATGCTAGGTTTATAACATCTTCAATTTTCCTTCGTACTAAATTACCTCAGTAACCTTGAGTAATTAGGCATCTAATGAGAAATTAAAAAATTAAGGCTTAATTAAAGAAAATATATGGCAATTTGGAAGAGAAAAGTTAAGTAAATGCTTAATCGAGATTAGATGATCTCTAATTAAGTGAGTCAGACTCTTAATAGCTTAATTAAGCACTAGTCATACATAATTAACTTAATCAAGTTTAATTAAGAATAAGTGAGCTTAATCACAAGATTAATTTTCCTAATCATATTCTTGTGTGTTAATCACTAATTCTTACTTAATCAAGTTAATTAAGTTGTAAGAACACTTAATCACTTCATTAAATTCAAATTTAGTCAACTAGACAATAAAGTTAAGAGTGATGTCACTCAAGTAAAAAGCATTAGACAAAAATGTTTTTTGTAAGAGTTGGTACACTCTTTGTCCCCTTCATCATCCCATTTGTTCCCTTAACCTTAATTAACACATAATAACACAAAGTGAAGCAAAAATATCCCACTCTCCTTGCCTATATGCTACAGCCACTTTATGCACACACACACATACACGCACACACATTCACTTTATTTTCAACTTCTCATTCTCTCTCTAAAGTTCTCAAACTCTCCAACCTCTCTCTACATTTCCTTTTCTTCTTCATCATCTTCTTCATCATTCTCCACCTCCATAACCAAACTTTCTTCACTTAGCCTTTCAAAGACCACATCTTTTGATCTTTGGAGATAAGATCTATACACTACAAGCCTCATTTTCAAGAGAACTCAAGAGTTCTCTCCTTCCTCATCCAAAATCGCCACCACCATCATCCAAGGAGGAGTCTTGTTCATCTTCTTCTTCTTCTCCTTCAAGGACGCTAGTTTTGCCTTAGGTAGTAATCTCTACTTTTCTTTTTTATTTACTCAAGAAAGCTTGAAGCTTGGTTCCTCCCATGACCAAGATCTTCAAGTGAAAGCTTGAGAAAAACTTTTATATTCTTCATGAGCAAAAGTTTCCTATTTTAGCAAAAAGTGTTCATATTCTTCTTTATGAGTTGTTCTTGGTTATTTGAAAGTTTGCTTCTTGCATGCCTCAAAGTCTCTATTTTCTCTCTTGACACATGAGATCTTAATGTTTCATGTGAGTTGTTTGAAAAAGAATGGTGTTCTTGGTGATATTTTATTTAAAGTTTGTTCCTTTTCTTATAATGAGCTTATGAGTGGAAAAGTTCTCATCTTTATATGTTTTTCATGACTTGATAAGACTATGAACATTCCTAAAAGTATAAAGTTTTAAAAAGTTTGTTTCTTGATGCATGTAAAGTGGCGAAACATGTATGCTTCCTTAAAGTTCCATTTTGTTCTTTTTAAAGACTTTATATATGTAAAGGTTTAATCTTGTTGGAACATGAAGCTTTTTAAGTCATAAAAATAAGAACTTGTCACTTTATATCTTAAAAATATAATCTTGAATACAAGACATTTCATAAAGATTCAAACTTTAATCTAGAAAGTAATTTTAAGTTATAAAGTTGTAGATTTGCACCTTAATCTAGTACAGGTTGAAACTTGAGATGAAAATATTGAGTAAAGTTCTAAGCTTTCTTCAAGAATGTCACTTTTTAGTCATGAAGGTGTTAACTTGCAACTTTTAATTCATAAAGTTTGCATCTTGAGTCAAAATAATGCACAAAGTGTTACACTTCCTTTTAGAAAAGATTCCTTTAAATCACAAGACCACTTTAACTCATAAAGTTGAGACCTTGATGCTCTTAGAATAATTAAAAGTGTCAACTTTCATAAAGAATAGGACTTTTAGTTCTAAAGCTAATGTCTTGTATCATTGTTTCATAAAGATTGAATCTTTAAGAGAAGAACATAATTTTAGATGCACATACTTTCTTAAGAAATGAAACCTTATAATTACTTTATAAAGAATGATAATTCTTATATCATTAAAGGTGAAATCCTGTTGAGTTAATTATAAAAGCTCGAAACTTTGCAACTTGAATAGGTTAAAAATCATTCCTTGATGAATGGAAGACACATGGTGTTGTTGGTTCATGAGTGTGGTTATGTGTTGTTATGACCTAAGGGACTAGAGGGACCTCGAAATCCCTTGGGAACAGAAGTATGATTAGGGCCTCTGAGTATACCATGAACCTAGGAATCATTAAGTACACTATCTCAAGATAAGAAAAGGAGATAATCACTTAACTTAGTTAACTTGAACCAAGTACTTCATAAGATATGCATCTAAGTAAGGAGTAACTTCCCTTAAGCATTATGTAGCTAAAAGACTGCATACACATTTATTTTGACTATGGGGTTCTTTCATGAGTAGACATGAAGAATCATATTATGGCTCATAAGACTTTCCACAAAGAATAACATAACTATGAACCCTCTTAGGGTAAGAATGTATGATGCCATCAGGCATGATGTATGACAAGTTTGATTAAGCATTATCTCATGATTGAATGATTGGTATGATGATATGAGATGAATATAATGAATTGTTGGTTGAAAGTTTCATGATTGGCATTTTGGTGAAGCTCCGGTCTAGCCGTTATGCTGCCGGATTTCCGTCAAAATGATGGACTTAGTTATATGATTGCATATCCACATGTGTCTTGTCAAGAAGTATAATGCATGTAAGGTATAATGATAAGGAAAAAAAAAGAATAAGATATGACCCCTCGATCACTTCAGGGAAGTGAGAGGCGGTGATCTACAAAGACTCGAAGAACCTTATGGCGGAGGCAGGGTGACATGGAGGATCCTCCAACGTAGAAGTAACCATTATCAGCTTAGTCTGATTTGGTTAGTGTAACACCCTAATAAACCCATACTACGCTTAAGTCGTATTATGGTGTTCTATTAGCTGTTACTTATGCTTGTGGAAAACTGAACTTCACTTGAAATTAAGTTATGCAGAAAATATGGTAAGATTTTTTTTTTTGAAATACATCGTCACTTTGCAGCGTTTTGAAAAGTAAAGCCTTGAGCGAGAAGACAGATAGAGAAAGAGCTTGTCGCATAAAATACATACCCCAATATCATAAAACAAGAGAAAAGGGAAATAAATAGTAACTCACATATACATTGCATTACATAGTTAACCATTATATCCATATGGGTTCATACCATATATACATACATATATATATCAGCATTACATCGAAGGAGGCTTATGGACGTGCCATGATCCCATAAACTAAATACAAACTTAATTTGACATCGTTCGTCACAAAAGAAATGTATGGAGATGCAGAGCTACAGCAACTACAATCCAAATCAACATTGTCTGGCATCCTACACCATACATCCACTCACAATTGGGGGATCCATGCTCCATTCCACCGGATGCGCCATCGGAATCTGGTGACGATGCGGAAAATAACTAGAGTGAGAAATGGGATTTCTCAGTAGGGCTCGAACTTGACATGGAGGTGTCATCGTCATCGTCCCAGCCACTTCGATTTTATTAATGAAAATAGTGAGCATTCATAAGGTTCAATTCTTAGGTTTTCAAAAACATGAATATTCGAAGTGGATTCAATTTTTACATATCCTCTAATAATTTATATCATAACATACATGGGCTCAATTATAATCACATAAAACATGCATGACTGTGCTATGAGCTTCTCTTAACTTCTTCCCTTCAAGGGTTTGGACCGAAGTCCATTTTCTTTTCTTTATTTGATTTTATCTTGAGTCTTTTTCTTTTCACCCACTAAACATAAGTGGTAACGAGCTCATATCGTGGCCGTCGCCGCCATAAATTTTTGGTACTCACACTAGCTGGGTCATGCCATGCCTCATGTAAGCCCTATCCCCTATACTCAGACTAGCTGGGTCATGCCATGCCTCATGTGAGTCGTGGGTGAGGGGAGCTTAAATTAGGTCACCTTCCCTTTTGAAGGATCTCACACTTAATTCAATCTCTTCTTATTAAAGCTTATGATGCAAAATATTTCTAAGTCCATAATTTTTGTAGAATTTCGGCAGCATAACGGCTAGACCGAAGCTTCCCAAAATTTGCCAAACAGAGAATCTAATATCACATATTATTGAGCATCATATCATCAACATATCATATTCATATCATCATTATCATTCATCATCATCATAGCATCATGTTTGCACATAAATATAGGCATATTCCCAAGCAAAGTTTTATGAGCTTAGCTTAATAAATTTGGTGCAAGCTTTCAGTTGAGGTTGCCCCTTGTATAAAATTCTTTTATTAGGCATAGGGCCAATTTCGTCTATTATCCTTTTTGAAACTTTTAAGTTGAATTATGAAGGCTTTTCAATACTTAATGTAAGAGTCTTAATGTCTCAAAGCTTATTTCTCATTAACCTTTAAAACTTAACCATAACTAGTTTTACTTTTATAGTGGGGCAGTAACTTCAAAAATTCACCGTAATTTCATCTTTTACTCTTTTGCTATGAATTTTATGGTTATAGTTCTCCGAGTCTATTTTTAAACAAAACAAACTTCACTTAAAAATTCATTTTGTAACTTGAGATATGCATATTTTATTCTAATTGCTTAGCTTTTAAGTTTATTCTTAGTATAGTGATTTTTAAACTTTACTACTAGCTCCTCATGAGGAATCTACCAAAACTGTTTTATGGGGATATTCCTATATGTCTTAGCTTTCTAACAAATTTGGTCTCACTGAAAAATGTTCTGTATAACTTGAGTTATTAAGATTTTATTACATGCTGCCCGAACAGAAACACATCCGGGAACAGTCCACTTTGAAAAATCATATCTCTCTCGTTTTAAGGCCAAATTTCACATATTTTATATGTATAAAAAGCTCTATGAGTCTTTTTTATTTAAAATTAGTTTTGTTCCATTTGGAGCTATATCGAAAGAGTTATTAGTTGTGCTTATAGGATTATTAGGGTGTTGTATTATGGCATCAAAACAGTTCATCCTGATAGAGCCTGAGATTGGACTGACTATGCTTCTAAGCATAATTCTACATACGCTATGTTAAGTCATGCTTTGGATCTTGTCTATATGATAGGATATAGGATTTAGAATGCATGACCGTCATGTGAGACTACCTTTAGTTACTGCCATGCTTATGCTTAGTATTGGGCGTAATCAACTCGATATCTTTTATTTGGTGTATTTAGGAACTAATAGCAACTTGCAGACATTCATCCAAAGAAAGCAGCAACAGCATGAACATAGCTAAATTTATGAGGACTTTCCAACAGATGGCAAGCACAATGCAACCCCAAGTTACGGCAGTTGAGCACATGATGGAATAACTAAACCAGAGATCCGAAGAGTTCATCGGCAGAAGTGGCATGGATGCCGAATATCAAAAGTTCTCGAAATTCTGAAGGGCGAGTTCATCCAGCTTTTTAACCTTGATGAGGCTAATGAGTAGATCAAGGAAATTGAAAAGATCTACTCCATGCTAGCTTGCTTAGAGAATCAGAAAGTGGCTTTTTCCACTTACATGCTAAAGTTGGATGCCAAGTTCTGGTGGAAAGGAGCTAAAGAGTTTAATGGAAAGTGACCAGAGGGAAATCACTTGGGACACCTTGAAGGCAGCATTTTATGAGAAATACTTCCCAATGTCCATAAGAAATGCAAAGGAGACAGAGTTCTTGAGCCTCTACTAAGGAAGTATGGGCATTACCGAATACATAGCAAACTTTGAAGAGTTATGTAAATTTTCAACAATCTACCAGCAAAACCTAGATGAGCATTGGAAGTGCATGAAGTACGAGGGAGGGTTGCGTGTAACATCCCCAATTTTTGTCTAAGCTAATTAGCTCTGTGATCCTGGCTAATTAGAGAGGTTAACGATTAATTGAAAAATTAATCGATTAATCTCGAGAGCAAGGGCTTAGTAAATTAAAGGCAAGTCGATAAGATAAGTGCAAGTAAACGATTAATTAGAAAATTCAACCATTGAAGCATAATGTATTAAAGATTATACTTAAAAGCTTAATTGCCCAATCCTTATTAATTCATGAATTAGAACATAAAATCAAGGTGATCTAACCTAATTAACTAAGAGCATATAAGTATCACCCCTTAATCACATTAACCCTCACACCTTCTTTACATAATTAATGAGGAAAATCCTTTTCGTTGAAAATATGCTAATGTGTAATTAAGCCAATTGAATTAAGTAGCATTTAGATATTTGTAACAATTATAAAGATGTAGAAACTTTCTTTTAATTATTGTTTGAAAGTTTGGTCAAAGCAAGAGCCACATCTAACCATTCAATTGCCTTCTCATCATACACCACTAGATTAAGAGTCCATGTTAGTAGATCCCTTAAGTCATGATAAGAGTTGTACTCTCCTTCATCAAGATTGTAACACTTGGAGTGATCACAATCATTCAATGCCAATCCTAAGATAGCTCATGCTTTTAACCAATTGACAAAAACACTACAAAGCCTTTTACCCAAGTACCAAGACTCAAAGGAAACACAACACTCCCTTTTGTCCCATGGTTTTTCCCACTCCTTAGCTTGTGTAAGAAGCCAAAGTCACCTCACTTTCCTCCCCTCATTCTTGCGCCATTCAGCCTCTCCTCTCTCCCCCTCACTTCATTTTTCATTTCCTCATCCAAAGACACAAAGCTCTCTCCTCTCTCCAAGTCCCTTTCCTACTCTCTTGTTCTTCCAATCTTCCTTGTTCTTCTTCCAATCTCTCTACTACTTCTCACTTCATTTCCATCACCACCATCACCATCCCTTCAAGGACTGCCATTTTTGGTCCTTGGAGAAACAAAGCTACTCATACACAAGCCTCAATATCAAGCTCAAGGAGAAGGAGGCCATCTCCATCCTTCAAGCCTTCAAGAGAAACTCTTTGGTAGTGATTCTAACCCTTCCTCTCCATATATTTTTCAAGAACTAGAATCCCTAAGCTCTTCATAGCTAGGTGGTTTTAGGGCTTGCTTCAAGGTCTCATGACCATTCCTTGTTCTATGAGCTTTCTTGTCTTGTTGAAAAGTGTTGTTTTGAAAGAAAATCTTGTGGCATGATGGTTTTATGTGTCTTGCTTTATTTTGTTTCAAAATACTGATTTGGTAACTAAAACATCGATGATAATGTTGAGATAAAACATGAAAATGGTGTTTTAAAGTGATATAACAATTTCTCCATAAGCTTGAAGTGAAAAACTTAAAAACTAGTAAATCTGGAATTCTGGCAGCCTGTAAAGCATGCGGTATGTTTATTGCTACAAAACTCAAAATGCAATGAAAATAATTTTCTGTGAAAGTACACTCAAAGAGCTTTTCATACATATAAAATATGCGAGATTTGGTTTTAAAATGAGAGAGATATGAATTTTTAAAGTCTGCTGTTCCTGGATGGGTTTCTGTCCGGGCAGTAGGTAATAAAACGTGTATAACTCAAGCTATACATAACATTTTTGAGTGGGACCAAGTTTGTTGGAAATCTAAGACATAGAGGAACATCCCCATAAAACAGTTTTGTCAGATTCTTTGTGAGGAGTTCACAGTAAATGTTAAAAGTCACTGACCCGAGATGAACTTTCAAATCTGAGTAGTCAGAATAAAATGTGTATAACTCAAGCTACAAAATGAATTTTTGAGTGGAGTTTCTTTTCTTTAAAAATAGACTCAGAGAAGTACAGGCATACCAAAATTCGAAATAAAAGAGTAAAAGATGAAATTATGGTGAATTTTTGAAGTTACTGCCCCACTGTAAAAGTAAAACTGGTTAGGGTAAAAGTTAAAGGTTAATAAAGAATAAACTTTAAGACATTAATACCCTTACATTAAGTATTGGAAAAACCTTCATAATTCAACATAAAAAGTTTTAAGGAGGATAATAGATAAGATTGGCCCTAGACCTAATAAAAGAATTTATACAAGAGGCAACCCCAATTAAAAGCTTGCACCAAATTTACTAAGCTAAGCTCATAAGACTTTGTGTGATGTGTATGCCTTCATGTATTAATATGATGACAATTATATGATGATCATGATCATGATATGATGATAGTATGCTATGATGATGATGATGACATGATAATGATAATGACGTTATGAATATGATGATAGTATGCTATGATGATGATGATGGCATGATAATGATAATGATGATATGATATGATGCTGTGATACTGGTATTCTGTTTGGCAAAATTTTGGGAAGCTTCGGTCTAGCCGTTATGCTGCCGAAATTTTGTAGAAATTGTGGACTTAGAAATATTTTGCATCATAAGCTTTAATAAGAAGAGAAAGTAAACTAAGGGTGTGATCCTTCAAAAGGGAAGGTGACCCAAAGTAAGTTCCCCTCACCCACGACTCACATGAGGCATGACAAGACCCAGCTAGTGTGAGTATAGGGGATAGGGCTTACATGAGGCATGGCATGACCCAGCTAGTGTAAGTACCGAAATTTTATGGTGGCGACGGCCACGGTATGAGCTCATACCACTTATGTTTAGTGGGTGGAAAGAAAAGGACTTAAGATAAGTCAAGTTAATAAGTCAAGTTAAGAAAAGAAAAGTAACTTCGGTCAAAACCCTTAAAGAGAAAAAGTTAAGAGAAGCTTATAGCACAGTCATGCACGTTTTATGTGATTATACTTATGCCCATGTATGTTATGATATGAATGATTAGAGAGTATGTTAAAATTGAATCCACTTCGGATATCCATGTTTTCGAAAACCTAAGAACTGAACCTTATGAATGCTCACTGTTTTCATTAATAAAACCGAAGTGGCTGGGACGATGACGATGACACCTCCGTGTCAGGTTCGAGTCCTACTGAGAAATCTTATTTCTCACTTCTGTTACTTTTCCGCATCGTCACCAGATTTTTGTGGGCACATCCAATGGAGTGGAGCTTGGAGCCACCGCGACTTTCTGACGGACGTACGACGTGGAATGCCAGACGAAGCTATTTTGGGACTTATAGCGACCGTCACTCTACATCTTCGCATATTCTTTTTGAGAGGAGCTTTGTCATTGAAGTCTGTAGTAGTACCTAGTACTTAGGTCATGGCACGACCATGAGCTTTCTTCGATGTAATGTTTATATATATATATATATATATATATATATATATATATATATATATATATATATTATGAACTCATATGGATGTAATGGTCAGTTAATTAATGCAATGTATTTGTGAATTTCTATTTATTTACCTTTCTCTTGTCTTATGATATTTGAGTATTTATTTTATGCGACACGCTCTTTCTCTATCTACCTTCTCGCTCAAGGCTTTACCTTCCAAAGCGATGACGTATTTCAAAAAAAGAAAATCTTACCGTATTTTCCGCGTAATTTAATTTCAAGTGAAGTTTAATTTTCCACGAGCATAAGTAATAACAAATAAAACGCCGTAATACGACTTAAGCGTAGTATGGGTTTATTAGGGTGTTACATTGTGGGCCGACATTCTAGTTTCAATGGCCCAGATGGAAATAAGGAATTGGGCAGCACTTGTCAACAAGAGTCGAGTAGTAGAATAGTGCAATAGAAAGCTGCTCGTCCCAAGATTGGGGGCCTACAAGAGGAGACAAGCATCTCAAGGGTAATAACGAAAGCAACCTCTATAACAACCTCTATCATATAAGCCATGCTCGAGTCATGGAGTTATATTAAAAGGTTGTCACTGTGGTAAGAAATTTTTAAAATATGGAGAATATAATACATGGCCCTTGAACTACTCATTTTATTACTGACTAATAATCTTTGATACATAGAGAATAAAATAACTACACTTTAAAAAAAAACTGTAACTGACATAGTACACAGTGTTTACATCCGACTAGTCATTATCTGGCTTCAATAGTTTCCTGGTCTAGTTTACGCCCAATCCTTGCTCAATGGAAGGCTCAGTACTCCACCTCGTACTTGATTTCCAACTTGGGTGCTAGAATGTTTACGGAAAAGAAAAATATACAAGCAGGCAGTGAGAACCTAAGGTTCTTAGTAGGTAAACTCAAACCAATCTTACAGCGTCATCATAAATATTCCAGCCGCTTCGGTTTATTATGAAAATATGAGTACATATAAATAAATAGTGGTTCAATTTTAGGTTGAAAACACCTTACTCGAAGCGGGATATATTTTAACATCCACTTGCTATCTCATATGACAGACATATAAATATGAATAGTATAATATGTTTCAACAAGAATCATAAAAGCATTACGACTTAATGGGATAATTGAAGATGTATATAAGATGCTTGTACTTGTATGTATGCAAGTGCACTTGATTTAATTCATATCTTTCTTTAACTTGCAATTTGATCTTGCTCTTTTCTGCACTTGGTCCCCCGGAGGTGAATGGCCTCTCTCACCTCTAGGTAATAGCCTGCTTTTCAGATCCGAGTTCATACCTATACATGAGTGACGGGTTTACTTTCCCCAACCCTTACACCGGTCTATTCCCCTTAAATTTGGTCGAGGGCTAGCTCAAGTCTTAGACAGTACGGCTCTGGCCCACGCTAGTTGGGTCTATGCCATGTCTCACATGGTAGCTTAGTACATTTTTCTTGTAAGTTCTTATTATCTTTTCCTTTTCATATCTTGTCATGCATGCGGATGCTTGGTGCATTCATGAGTATGCCTCATACTTTATTTCTCATATCATATTCTAATTATGCTTGCATGCATGATGTACATGAACATGACATGTAATTGTAAACATATTCAAGGCATAACCACCCATAGCATAAGTTCTCATAAATTCCTACCGAAAATTCGGCAGCATAATGGATCGAGTTCGCTTCCCCATGAATAGTGCCAGACAACCAGTACAATCTTTCAAACTTGTAATTCAATATGGATCAGCAATTATATAGATATTCATAGCATCATTCATCAAGTTCAATTCAAGCATCTATGGGGTTTTCAGTTTACTCCCTCCTATTCTACTCGATTTTATTATAATCAACTCTTTACTCAATTCAACTCATCTAAGTCTATATTTTGGATATGTCAGAGCTTTATGTGTCTAGTTTCCAACCCTTTTGGTTCCATCTCATTTTGATATGTATAACCTAAGATATAAGTATTTTTCCTTATGCTGTCCTGTTCTTAGCCAGAATTGTGCTCTTATAAGTAAAAATTCACTAAAAATAGAAATCTAGGTGAAATCATTCTAAATTTATATCAAATGAAAGCTAACAAAACATGTCATTTGCATGAGTATATTTTGAGTTATGAGTCCTAAAACTTGACTTTACTGGACTACCCTACTTCAGCCCAATTTGAACTTAAGTCAAATTCATTGGTATATTGGGAACAAATGGCAATGAATCTGGTTCTGAAATTTTTATGGGATGTTCCTTCACATGTTATCTTTCAAAAAACCTTGGGTTCACTCAATTTGGAGTTGTGTAGGGTGACTTATACCTTTCTCAACTCATACTGCCCAGATAAGAATCCAGATTTCTAGGTTAAACTTCAAAAATTCATAACTAATTCTATACTAATCGAGGGGAAAACCCTAACAGCTTCTTGAGTTCTTCTTGAATTCATGTTTTCCTTAAATCAATCCATCCAATCTTTATTTCAAACTCACATATACATCTTACACCAGCCTTAATTCATTATCATCACTCAAGATAACATCAGAATGATACAAGAAGGAGGGAAAAAAGTGGAGTTCCAATCAGCCCAATTCAAAGAAAACAAGAAAAGAAGTTGGAATTCCTACCTTGGTGGTGTGAAATCTTGGTGGAACTGGATCTAGGAGTGAAGTTGATGGTTGGAGCTTGAGTTTGGGGATGAGAGGAAGTGGAGGAAGATAAAGGAAAGTGAAAAAATGAGGCTAGTTGTGGGGAGGCCGAAAATGATGAGAAGGGAAGGAAGGAAAAGGTAGAGATATTTTGGGGGCACTTTACCTTGATTGGTGGATGTAACCTTGTGATAAATTTTGGTTTAGCTTCCCCCCTCAATGGCTGATCAAGGCACCACATGAGGGGGTGTTTTGGCTAAATCCTAGCCATTCATCCTACGGTTTTCATAGTATAATTTCTATTGGTTCAGCTCCGACAATTCAAAGTACTGAAATCTTACCGATTTCCTTTAAATCGGTAAATCGGTTTTGGAAAAATCCTATGAAATTTCCTAGGCTTTCAATCTAATTCTCTCATATCTAATTTCTCTAAATGATACTTAATTGGCTCTAAGTAAAAATTTAATCAAATGCTAATTAATCTTAAGTAGTTGATAAAATCAAACAACTAGGCGAGAAAGATAAAAATCTGATGAAAGTAAAGTCAAGTTTTTCCACTATCTTGAGCAACACTTGGCGCCACTCATTTGTGGTAGGAGTGGCTGAATTTCAGCCACTTAAGTGAGGGATTCTAATAGAAAATTCTACTGGTTCAGTTCTGGTGGTTTAAAATATTGAATCTTCGCCAATTTTCTCCAAACCGATCAAACGTTACTTAATAGTTTTGTAAGATGTCTACATGTTCGTTTTAATTTATCTTAAGCCTAATCTCTCTAACTAATATCTAATTAGCTCTTGATTAATATTTAATTAACTTCTAATTGCCCTTACATAACTATTGAGACCGAATAAGTGATCTAACGGCGTAAATTAGACATTTTTGTAAATTCGGAGTCTCTTTGGTTCCTATTTTATGTAACTAATGACATTTTCGTAATTTTGAGCAAGTCCAGGGGCACCCCATGTTATTTCACACCAGACTGCCTCCATGGCCCAATCAGCAGAGATTTAAACGTCTACGGTTTCACCACATGATTTGGCTCTGCTTGAAATCCCATTCTGCTAATCTTATAGATGTAGGGACATAAAGGTCATTTCATGAAAAGTTCTAGGGTTATTGTGGAAATATTCACTTGGGATTAAAATACAATTTCTAAAACTTTTGGGCAAGATTGCAGTTAACAAAAGTTGACAGGGGCACTTTTGTCATTTCTTAATTTTTTACAAATAGTAGTGCCATATTTTTAACGGTAGTGTTATGCTACCCTATATTTCTGAGCGTGAGGATTTTCAGGGTATATCATTGCCTGAGAAATCTCCACATTGCCTAAAAGAAATAATTCAAAGTTTTTATTATACTCCACTTAAGAAAATGGGGGATGTTACAACCCCCACAAAAAAAGTCCTACCATGGCGAAGGTTCCAAGGGCAAGTAGTTACAAAAGCCCGTCGCCAACCCTCCAAAACCTACCAATCAGCCCCCAAAGTCTATGACTAATCTAGTTTACTTAAAGTGTGGAAAGAATCACAAAGGGACTTGCTATGCCGGTCAAAACGTCTACTTCAAGTATGGGCAACCTGAGCAGTATGCCAAGAACTGCACTAAGGACACACCTACCTCCAAGCCACAATACCAAGGGAAAGTCTTTACCATGAATGTTGAGGAGACCACTGAGTCTAATGATCTTATTCAAGCTAAGTGTGAAGTTAATGGTAACATCTTAATTGTACTGTATGACTTTGGTGCTACATACTATTTTATTTCCCATGATTGTGTAGGTAGGCTAGGATTGTCTATTTCTATAATGCCTTACATATTGCCTATTTCTATTCCTACTGGAAAACCTATTAAAACTTGCCCATGTTGTCTGAAATATTGACTTCAAATTGATGGTAGAACATATAAGTCTGATTTGATTTGCCTTCCTTTATCTAGTTTAGACTTGTTTTTAGGCATGGGTTTGCTCTCGCCCAATCATGTTATGTTAGACTATGTCGCAAAATCTGTTGTGTTTCCTTCTATACCCGTTGAACCTATTAGCTTGAGTTTGAAACCTGTTGTGTTGTACTATTATAAGACTGAGAATTAAGAATACACTATCCTATTGGCTAGTGAGGTTGAACTGGAGCAAGCTTTGAGTGAGATTCCTGCGGTAAAGGAATACCCTGAAGTTTTTCCTAAGGATATCCCCAAGTTCCCCCCTGAGAGAGAGATAGATATTTCCAGAGAGTTAGTGTAAAAGAATAGGGCAAATATCTATAGCACCCTATAGATCTAAGGTCTATATACCATCAGATTAGAGTGAAAGAGGAAGATATTCCTAAAACAATCTTTAGGATGAGGTATGGACATTATGAATTTAGAGTATTGTCATTTGGATTGACTAAAGCCCAGGCTGTGTTTGTGGATTATATGAATAGAATCTTTAGGCTATACTTGGACAAGTTGGTGGTAGTATTCATAGATGACATCCTCATCTACTTGAAAATAAAGGAAGAATATAAGGAACACCTAAGGATCATATTGGAGATCCTAAGAGACAAAAAGCTTTATGCTAAGTTGTCAAAGTGTGAGTTTTGGATAGAAGAAGTAAAGTTCTTGGGTCAAGTGGTGTCAAAAGGAGGAATCTCTATTGATCCAAGGAAAGTAGAAACTATTATGAACCGGGAGAGACCAACGATAGTGACGAAAGTTAAGAGTTTTCTTGGTTTAGCCAAGTATTATTGAAGTTTTATAAAGGGATTTTATCATATATCCTTACCTTTGACCAAGCTAACTAGGAAGAATGGCGCCTTTGTATGGACCACGAAGTGTGAGAAGAGTTTTCAAGAGTTAAAGTAGAAGTTGACTTCTACACCCTTGCTAGTTTTGCCTGACTCTAAGGGAGCTTTCGAGGTTTATTACGATGCCTCTGGGAGAGGTTTAGGTTGTGTATTGATGTAAAATAGCAATGTGGTAGCCTATACCTCTAGGCAGCTGAAATCCCACGAAGTAAATTATCTAACCGATGATTTGGAACTAGCAGGAATGTCGTTTGCGTTAAAGGTATAGAGACACGACTTGTATGGAGTTAGATTTGAGGTGTTCTTAGATCACAAGAGTTTGAAATACCTGTTTGATCAAAAGGAGCTTAATATGAGATAAAGAAGATGGATGGAATTTTTGAAGGGTTATGATTTTGGGTTGAACTACCACTCTAGTAAGGCTAATGTGGTGGCTGATGTGTTGGGTCAAAAGTCATTGCACATGTCATGGATGATGGTTAAGGAAGTTGAGTTACTTGAAAGTTTTAGAGACTTTAACCTCAAAGTGGCCTTAACCCCACATAGCATATGATTGAACCAAATAAAGATGACGAGTGATTTTAAGGGCCAAATTGCTCGAAGCTAGGTGGAGGATGAAGAGTTTTTGAGGATGGTAGCCTAAGTGAAGGGAGGAAAACTGAAAGGATTTGCTCAAGGTACCGATGGGGTGTGGAAGTATCAAGAGAGAATTTGTGTACCTGCTAAGGATAATTTGAGGAATATGATTGTGGAAAAAGCTCACAAGGGTATGCATCCTAGTATGATGAGGAGGTACCAAGACCTCAAAGGGATATTTTGGTGGTGATGTATGAAGAAGAATGTGACGGACATCATGAATAAGTGCTTAGTTTATCAGAAGGTGAAAATTGAGCACCAAAAGCTCTCAGGCATATTGCAACCTTTGGAAATTCCTGAGTGGAAATGGGATTTAATCTGTATGGATTTTGTGATAGTTTTACCTTGTACACCAATTGGGTTTGATGCCATATGGATTATTGTGGACAAATTGATGAAGTTTGCTCACTTTTTACTTATAAGAGCAAATTATCCTATGGATAATCTAGCCCACTTATACATCCAAGAGATTGTAAGGCTACATGAAGTGCCTACAACCATCATATTAGATAAAGACACAAGGTTTACCTTTAGGTTTGGGGAGCCTTGCAAAAGGTATTTAGGACGACACTTTGTCTAAGTACAAAATATCACCCCCAGACTAATGGACAGTCAAAGAGAACCATATAAACCCTAAAGAACAAGTTAAAAGCATGTGTAATGGATCAACCTGAAAGTTGGGTCAAACACGTGCCCCTCATAAAGTTCGCCTACAACAACAATTTCCATGCTAGTATTGCAATGGCACTTTTATGAAGCCTTATATGGCAGAAAGTGCCAATCTCTGCTTTAGTGGTATGAACCGGGTAAGCAAAGCCTCTTAGGACCTGATTTGGTTAGGCAAACCACCGAGCAAATAAAGAGAATAAGGGAGAAGATCCTTACTTCACAAAGTCGTCAGAAGAGTTATGCAGACAAAAGAAGAAAACCAATTAAGTTTCAAGAAGGAGAACAAGTATTCTTGAAAATCACCTCTACAACAGGTAGAGCCATTAGATTCAAAAAGTTAAGCCCTCATTTTCTTGGTTCTTTCCAAATTTTGAAACAAATAAGGACAATTGCCTATCAAATAGCACTACCACCCCAATTGTCGAACCTTCAAAATATTTTCCTTGTCTCCTAATTGAGAAAAGAAACTCTAATCCTAGTCACTTTTTCGAGCTTGAAAGTGTACAGTTAAGGGAAGACCTAATCTTTGACCTGCCACCTATGAGAATCATAAATAGGAAGGTCAAACAGCTTAGGAACAAGTCTATGCTCTTGGGGAAAGAAAAGCTTGGAAGAGCACATGTAGAAGCCTGAGTCAAAGATAAAGAGAGAATATCCTAGTCTGTTTATAGGTAACAAATTTTGAGGGTAAAATTCTTTTTAAGAAGGGGAGCAATGTGATACCCCCAACTCTGTCTAAACTAATTAGCTCAGTGTCACTAACTAATTAAAGAGGTTAATGATTAGTCAAGGATTAATCAACTAATCTCAAGAGCAAAAAGCTTAGTAATTAGGAAAAGTTAACAAGTCAACTAAAAGTCAATGATCAATAAGAAAAGTCAACAATATTAATTAAGACTTAATCATCCAAATCATGCTAATTCATGACTACGAACATAATTAAGGTAATACAATCTTATTAATTAAGCACATGACAAATATTCTATCTTAATCAAATGTGATAAATTAATCCTCACACATTAAATACAAAATTAATGAGACCCATTTGTTTTCGGGAAAAAGTCTTAAAAATATAATTAACCCAAAATTGTTCAAAGAGCAATTAAACTAATCTAATTGTTTAACACTGAGACAATTCTAATAACAATAAAAATTCAAATTTTCCTCTTAATCATGCTTTAAAATTTCGGCCAAGCAAGACTCATCATCCACCATCCATTATCTTACACCTTAGGATTAAGACTTATTATGGTTAAGTACCCTAATGTAAGATTAACTAAAAGAAGGCTATTCTACACATAGGTCACACTTGATTTGGCATAAACCATCAAAGTAGATCAACCCATTAATAGCATGGAGTTAGCCATTAACCACCTTAAAAAACACAAAAGCGCTTGAGTCATGCACCTAAGACTCAAGGATGGAACAACCACTCTTCACCCCATGGTCGCCAAGCGTATTCCTAAGTGAAAGAAGCAACAAAGAAATCAGCATAAGGCCATAAGCCTTATGCCAAAACAGCCCCATTTCACTCTCATTTTACAATTTTCATTTTCTTACTACAAGCCTAAAGCTTTCATTTCTTTTTAAACTCTACATTACCCTCTCTGTATTCTTCTTATCCTTCTTATTCTTCTTACTTTTCTACTCCAATCAATCTCATTTCCCACCACCATTCTCACAAACCCTTCAAAGACCACCCTCTTTGGTCTTTGAAGAATATATTCAAACACCCACCTAGCTCCATTTTTAAGCTCCAAGGGAAGGAGACCATCTCCAACATTTCCACTTTTCAAGCACTTTAAAAAGCTCCTTGTAGTAGTGACTCAAACTTTTCTTCCTTGGCTGTTTTCAACCACTAGAACTCCTAAGTTTCTCATAGCTAGGTGGTTCTTGGACTTGCTGTAACACCCTACTAATTTAATGTTATACTTAAGTCACAGCATGAAATTAAGTAGACTGTGTTACCGTGTTAACACTCTGCTTACCTTTCATGATTCGTGTCGCATCTCATCATTATTTTTTTTTTTTTTTTTTTGTAAACAGACGAAACGGCGCGCTGCTATACTAAGAGCGTAACGAAACTTAACAAAATATCACAAAAGATAAGAATAAGTACAATAACATTAACTGTATACGTGCATGCATATATATATATAAGAAGCCATTGCTTCAGTTTATGTACAGAGTTTCAAAATGGAATACATAAGTGGGCCGGCGTACCAAAAAAACATAAGGCCTGTATCAGTCAAAATGATCATATGGGTCCTCAAAGGACATTTCAAAACCTACTGCTAGTCTTACTGCTAAGTCTATGACCCAAAGCTATGTGCTGTCAAAAGAGGGTCATGCTGTACAACGTCTACTGCGGCTGACCTACTCCGTCAGATAGCCGTTGGCCCTACCAGGCCCAGCTGGAGAGTAATCTGCACTGAGTCCCGAGGAGGAAGAGGGTGATGAGCCGGTGGCCTCGGAAGGGTCATTCTTGGAGCTGAGTGGCATATCTAGAACTACCTGCGGTGGTGACTCTGGTGCAGGTTCAGTAGGAGCTGCATGTGCTACGGGTGTAGGAGGAGCTAGAGGCGGGTGCGCCATGTGTAGTGGGATGGCAATGTAAAGAGTAGCAGGATCGAAAGCAGGATGATGTAGAGGGACAGCAAAGTTCCTATTGCTAGATAGGTAAAGGCGGAATTGGCATGAACCGGCTATATACAGAGAGTCTAGGACGGGATCATGATGAAGCTACAAATCTGGGATCTCAATGAAGAGGGTGGCCGTGGAATCCATCGCCAGCGTCTGAGAATAATGCGGAAATATAAAACGAGGTGAGAATTTAGAGAAATTCTCAGTAGGGTTCGTATATGGTGTTTATCTGACGTCACATTCATTCTCAGTTGCCTCGATTTTTATTTAATTATAAAAGCTTGTGTTTAAACTAGACTATCCATTTTAATGAGTTTAAGGAAACATCTGGTCCGAGGCAAGGTTCAGTTTTATTTTAGATGGCATAAGAAACAGAATAGATTACTGATAATAATTCACAGAATAACAAACAGAATAAATGAACAAATGGCAGTAAATAAATGTAGTAGACAACTGCAAACATCTTAACATAACTATTCCATGAAATCATGCATTCATGTAATCATGCAAACTCATTTTTTATTCTTTCTTCATAAGCTTTTCCATTACTTTTCATCATTTTCCATTACTTGGTCCCCTAGGAGATCTTGGCTATTTAGACTCCTCGGTAGTAGTTTGCTTTTCAGGATCGAACTCGTTCCTATACAGGAATGCCGGGTTTACTTTCCCCGACCTTTCCACCAATTTATTTCCCCTAACTTTTTATCCGGACTAGCCCAAGTAGCATGGAACTTTCATAATAACATAATTCTTATCATAACTTTCATAACTTTCTTGAAAATGCACATGTATTAACATGTATATCATAACTTATGCATAGATTCTACCGAAATTTCGACAGCATAACGAAACGTGTCCGCTTCCCCATAAATAGTGCCAGCACATCAGAACACCAATTTATCATAGAGGTCACAACATTGCATACATATTTTAACATTGAACTCATAGTAACATTAATCTCATTAAGGCAGAGTTTCTGCCTCAGCATAGTCAGTCAACCTGGTTTTTACAAATCAAGCCATAATTTCTATTTAACTCATTTGGACCCCAATTTTGGTTATGTTAAAATGTTATGTGTCTATTTTCTAACTTCTTTGGTCCCATCTAATTTTGGATAATTATAGCTCAAGTTATTTAGGTTTTATCCCGGCTGCCCAGTGGCTGGCCAGAATCAGACACCTAAAAGTAAAAATCCACTAAAATCGAAAACTAATTCAAATCATACGAAATTGGTCTCATATTAAAGCTAACAGGACAAAGTTTCATTTACAAAAAGTTCCATTCCATTTGACTTAGTAGGGCTCGAGTTATACGCCCCGAATTCTGACCTTTCTGAACTGCCCTGTTCTGGTCCGGTTGGGACATAAGGTAACTTTCTTGGATCACTGGGAGCAAATGGGACCTTATCTAATCCTGAAATTTTTATAGTACATTCTCCTATGTGTATTCACTTTCAAGTAGTATAAGGCGAGTTCTACCCTGAACAACCTAGTCTGCCCAGAATTAAAGTCAAAAACCTAGGTCGAAATTCAAAAATTCATCTCTCCCAATACTAATCCAAAAGCCTTATATAATATATGTATGGAAAGCTCTAGATGTCTAGTTTCATATAAAAATGGTTTCATTGAATTTAAACGGCGGTAGGCGGAGCCGTACACTCCGTTGTACGGACTGCCGAGAGTTTTTGGTTCTCCAGCCCCTCAGCTCTTCCTATTTTCATTCTTTCTTGCTTCCAATTCGATTTTAACCTCACAAACAGCTAATAAATCAGCCATATATCATCATCATCATTCAAGCAATACATCAAAGATTGATAAAAATCAGCCACCACCAGCCACCTAAGATCAGAAAATCAACACAAAAATTAAACCTCTACCTATTGTTAGGTTGTGCTTTGACTTGATTTTGGAACTTGGATGAACAAAACTTGATTAGGCTTGATGGTTTGATGGAGTTCAGTGAGGAAAAAAAAAGAAGAAGAGAGCTGAAAGAGAGGAGAAGTGGCGCAGAATTTTGGACTGAAGGGAAAGAGAAGAATATTTCAACAAGGCTTTGAAGTGGTAGGTAGCTTCTTGAAATTTGATTGGCTTAGAATTTAAGGCTGAGTTTCAACCAACTTTTCTTGCTTTTGTGGCCAAAGTGGCGCCACATTTAGGTGTTGAGTGGCTGAGTCCTCAGCCACTTAAAGTAGGGTTAAAGAGTTGAAGTTCTATTGGTTTGGTTCCGACAGTTTAAAATACCGTAATCTTACCGATTTCCTTTAAATCGATAAATTGGTTTTCAAGGAAATTTTATGAAATCTCCTATACTTCTAACTTAGCTCCCTCATATCTAGACTCAATTAATTGCTAATCAATTAATTCTAAATAATTATTTAACCGAATTTTATTTATTTTCAATTATTCGATAAAACCGAATAATTAGGTGAAAAACGATAAAAGAATTTTGGTGGATGTTACACTTGCTCTATGGTCTCATGACCACACTCTTTTTCTATGAAGTATCTCTTTGTGTTATGACATTCTCTTGAAATATGACTATGTTGTGCAAGCACTTTTATGAATCAAACTTTTTAAACTCTAAATACTGATTTATCACTAAAACTTCAAAGTATGAGGGTGAAATGGAAGATAAAAATGGTCACTTGAAGAGGAATCTTAATGTTTCTACAAAACAAGTTAAGAAAATGAAATCTTGAAAATGCTTGAATCCTGATAGTTGGTGAGGTAAAGGTAATAACTCATTTTATACAACTCCAAATATAATAAAACTAATTTTAAATCAAAATAAACTCACAGAGCTTTCCGTACATATAAAATATATGAGATTGAACTTCAAATGAAGGAGATATGAATTTTGAAAGTGGGCTATACCTAGTGGTGTTTCTGCCTAGATAGCCTGCACTAAAATCTTTATAACTCAAGTTATATAAAAAATTTCGAGTGGGTCCAAAATTGTAAGAAAGCTAAAACACCATAAAATATCTCGGTCAGCTTCCTTTTGTGGATCTCCCAGTAAATTTGACAAATTACTATTACCTAGATAAACCTAAAAATTGAATAGTGATAGTGTTTAGTCTATACCTCTAGTTAAACTTTGAATTTTTGAGTGGAGTTTGTTTTGTTTAAAAGAGGGTTCAGAGAAGCATAATCCCACAAAAAATCAAATTAAAGCAGTAGAAGATAAAATTATGGTGAAATTTCTAAATTACTGCCCCGCAGTGAAAACCTAAATTCAGTTAAGGTAAAGTGAAAAGGCAAACTTGAAGACTCCAAAGGCCCTCAACTTAAAACATTGAGACATTATAATTCAACTTAAAAGATTTAAAAGAGAAGTAGCGGAAACTTGCCTCCAAGAATGATAAAAGAATGGCACAAGATGAAAATCTAACTAAAAGTTTGCACCTGAATTACTAGTCTAAACTCATAAGACTTTGCTTGTAATATATGTCTTTGTGTGCAAGTATGATGACAATGATGATGATTATGTTTGTGATGATTATGATGTTGTGGGATGTATAATGATGTCATGTGACTGGAATTCTCTGTTTGGCAAATTTTGGGGAAGCTCCAGCCTATCTATTATGTTGTCAAATTTCCATAAAAATTATGGACTTGGCATAATTTTTAGCTTCATATGCATTAATTAAGAAAAGATGGAGCTAAAGGTGTGATCCTTTAAAAGGAAGGTGACTCTCATAGACAAGATAAGTGGACATGATCCTTCAAAAGAGGAGGTGATCCCTACACTCAGGTGATCCTTCAATAAAGGAAGGTGAAACTTACTAAATCCCCTCTCCCACAAAGGTATCGGGAATTCATGGTGGCAACGACCACGGTACAAGCTCATTACCATTCAAGTTAAGAGGGTAGTAAATAAAAGATTTATGATAAAGTCAAATTTAGTGAAAGAAAACGGCTTTGGTCCAACCCTAGAAAAGAAAGAAAATGAGATGTTCATGCATGATACATCCATTCATATTTCCTCATTTCATCTCTGTTAATATATATGTCATGATAAGATTGTATGTTTAAAAGGGAACCCACTTTGGATGATTATTTTTTCGAAAACCTAATAATTGAACCATATGTATGCTCACTAATTCCTTTAGCAAAAACCCGAAGTGGCTGGGACGATAACGGAGACACTTTCGTGTTAAGTTAGAGTCTTACTAAAAAATATTATTTCTCACCTTCATTTATTTTTGTATCATCACTAGATCCTGATGGCACACCCTATAGAGTGGATCATGGATCTACCGGAGTATGAATGGTTCTTTGATGTGGGCACAAATGTAATTATGGCGACAACCACCACAGTTGTCCATACATATTTCCACCTTGGTCGCATGTAAGAGGTAGCGGAGCCAGTTGTTCAACTAGCCTCGACCATCAGTCCTGAGGCACCCCCTGCACAACCATTAGCTCCTTGGGATTTTCCATTGTCTCTTTTGCCGGATATTGAGATAGAGCTTATATCTCCCAAACTACCTTTTGTGAAGATAATGCCCCAATCTGACGTCCTAGTTATTGAGTTAAGCTCCACAACTACCCCAGTCTTGATGGCAGCCTCACCTCCGATTCTTTAGTGCCATCTAGGTGCCAACCCCATCTACGAGGAGGACTGTTCGAAGAAAATGTCCACCGTGACAAGTCATTTTCTAGACATTGCTAGGTCGAGCCATCCCCGTCAAGTAGAGGTGCTCAGTAAGCATCCGCGCATCATTTGTACACCTTTTTTGCCTTGAGGGAGAGGAGGTCGGGGCCCCAGCCATTCTGAATCTCGACACTTTTCGTGCGATAGGACAAGGTTATGGATGATGGTCACCATGGTTATGATCAGTGATAGGCTAGTTGTGATGTTTAGTTTCTACCATTTCGTGCATTCTATTTTGCCTTTTACTATCCTTTAAGACTTTGTTATATGTAGCTGTTTGGATATTTTAGACCATGTTATAGCCATGTGTCCTATAATATAACCTATGACATTATGACTTATGTAATGCGATGTGTTAATCCTATCTTTGCTATGTATTGATGTTCTTTCCTTACTGCCCTTATGCTTTATGTTGAGATCTACATGTGCAACAATTACATAACATTTCTTTCACACTCGAGGCTCAAGCTTTTAATGCTCCAAAAGCAACGACGTATTTTAAAATAAAAATTATCCTATTTTCCAAAAGAGTTTACATTTTCCACAAATATAAGTAATAACTGATAATCGGATATAATACGACTTAAGCACAGTATAGGATTATTAGGGTGTTACATTATCCAGGTTAAGAAAAGGTCAGGATTCCAAATTTGTGGTCATTGACAATTTTCTAAGATGGAAAATTTCATTCCTTGTCTTGAAATTGATGATGCTAGTAACATTGTTGATTTGTTATTTAGCAAGATAGTGCATTTGCATGGGATTCTGGGAACAATTGCTAGTCATAGAGCTGTCAAGCTCCTTAACTACTTTCAAAAGACTTTAAGGGGTAAGTTGGACACTAAATTGTTATTTCCCACTACTTGCCCTCTCCATTTTGAAAGTTAGAATGAAGTAGTTAATAGGACTTTTGGTCATTGTGTATTTTTTTTTTCTTTTCACCTAAGTCAGCACCTAGCATACATAAAAAATTACAAAAATCTCCAAAAAAATTGAAAAAAATATCTAGCAATTCACCATCAAAAGAATCCTAAACTTATCAAAGATACATGAACAAAAAATGCTAAAAACAATTGTAAAAAATATGTATAAACAATAATCATCTTTTGTCGTTCCTTTAGCTATCTTGGCAGCGGTTGTGAGGTCGGTGACGTCACCTTTGTCATCCCTCTAGTTGTTGGAATGTATCGAATAATCAGTGTATTTAGAGGACCAAAAGCAAAAATCGCACAGTAAGAGAGAAAAGCAAAATCTTTGGCAACCCGTACCCACCAAGTAGCCGGTGACATGAATAGTAGAAGATAAGCACATCAACGATGATGAGATCACGTGGCTAAGGAAGGATGCTAGAGCTAACAATAGGGGAAGGAAGTGGTGATGCATTGTCATGAGGTGAGAGCAGGGCACGAGGGGGAAGGAAAGGAGGCTAGGTTCAGTTATGCATTTCTCAGTTATGCATTTCTCATTTGCCTGCGGGAGAGAAGTTTTTTGTTATCTATGTTTTGGGGGCAAAACAACTTCGTTTTGTATTAGATTGCGTCATCAGGTTTATTTGTGAGATTTATCACTGAGCCAATCATTAATTGGATTGGGTTACATATGCTTCAATGATGTAAAACAATCCAAAAATTTTACATTTGAGTCGTATTTGGTCATTGAATTGACCCAAACCCATATGCACCCCTAATCTTTAAGGTTAGAGCAAACAATGGTATGGTACCACTCATACACAAATTGAAAGTCAACCTAGACGCATTAACTAATGACTTGAACATTGAAGTACACATGTGGCCTCTAAAATGCTCACAGGCATAGTTGGAACATCCCATACTCATAAAAATTTTATAGATTCTTCTATGTATATTTGTTTGTTAGGGAATTATGTGTTGAAATTAGAGGTTCTAATTTGATCACCAGGGTTTGGAGAATTGAAGACGCATATTCTAAAAGCACTTTTGATTCTCATTTTAAAAAACTAAATCTCAATTTTGGATTCCGCACTGATTTAACTAGAATCTCCATACTTTGACACATGATACTTTAACAAACAAGTGGATGGGTAACAACTTTTTCGAGCATAGATGCCCAAAATTTCTCATTAATTTAATTAGATTCTCAAATTTTAACGCATGATTTCTAAGCAAAGCATGCCAACGGAATCATTTGTTCAATTTATTTGTGAGCATGTGAAATGTTTACAAATTTACATTTGTTTAAATTTATTTATTCCAAATAAAAATATACTTCCTTTGCTTTGAAAAAAGTATAACTTTTTAAATGCACACATAAATTAAAAAAAATTAAATAAACTTTAATTTTGAAAAAAAATTAAGTGTGTTTTACAAAATTATTCTATTACTTATTTTTTTCTCTTAATATTCTTCCAACTCATCCATATTCCTTATTTAATTAAAGTAGAATTAGAAAATATTAATTAATAGTTTTTTTATTTTTCCATAATAAGAAATAATTATAGAAAAGTTAATTTTAAAAAGTCACAATTATTTAAAGACAATTACTAAAACCCGTTCAATTTCACGGGTTCCAAGCAAGCACTCCAAATTAATTGTTGAGAGAAAGGGCGCTATTTTCACTCTCATCGGACATCTGTGAAGTGTAATTGACTCAAAATTCCAACTCTCCATGTGTCGAGTTCCTACGCTTTGCATGAGAGTACGTGTAACCCATTCAATAATTCCACTTTTCTCTTCTCTCTCTGTCTTTACAGGGTGGTGGCACTAAACTGAATCAAGATTAGTTCTCTTCATAAAATATAATCCTTTTTCTTTTTCTTTTTCGTGAATGCCTAGTTCCATAAAGGTGATGACACTTCCTTCTCTTTGTTTCTTCGCATGTAAGAATCCCTCTCCATTAACTTGATCATACCCACAGCTTTGATTTTGTAAAGCTCTTCGTCCGATTTCTTGAATTACCGCGTCCAAATTAGTGCTTTGATCAAACAAATGGCAGCACAAGTGAAGAGCTTTCACCATTCTCACTCCAAAGCTGTCTTCAACAACGACACTTCTCCCAGGTAAGTTACTCTTCTCAGCTCCATCTTTTGTCTGTTATTTCAGTTGGTTGTGTTGCTGTGATATATGTGTTAGTTCTTGAATTGTTTGTACTGCTATTCTCTTTCCAATGCGTGATGGAAGATCGAAAGAAAGATTACTCGATAATTTGGTTTTCTTTTACACTTTTATTTCAAGAACTGAAACTTTTTTTTCCCTATGTGAGCGTAATTGAATAACTTGTTGCACAAAGATTACTTGATAATTGGTTCTTTTTTTTGTTTGAAGAGTAATTTCATGTACTCCTTTTTATGTGAGTGTAATTCAAGAACTTATTGCACATGATCAGTTGTGGCGAATAAATCAACATGCATATTGGTTGAAAGGGATTTTTCTGTCTGAACATTTGAGAATCATTTCCAGTAATCATGATCCGCTTGTGTTGACTAATATAAACTCTTAAACCCAATCCAAAAGTTATTCTCGCTTTAATTGAAAACCTGATAACATATATTTGTAGATTTTGATTTTTTGACAGGGATCTTAAAGTTATGTTTTGGAGTGGTTCATTAAAATCATCCAACGCTGATTAATTAGTCATGTTTAATGGATTTGGTTTATCTCATAACCTATAGAAGCTGGGTACTCTACATATCAGTAAACTTGGTTGCCCCCTGCATAAGTAACGTTGGTTCATCCCCCAATATAATGTGTTTATTTCTATCATATTTATGTAATTGAGACTTTACAAATCCGTTTTTAATCATCCAATTACTGGTACCGACGGTTGCAAATTATCTCTTGCTTTGTTTCTCTTTTTGGTCTCCTTTTGGTTATCTGAATAGTGAATATCAGAGAATGACCATTCGCCCATTTCTTCTCTTTTGGGTATCATCCTCTCATGTCAGTAATAGACTAATTAGAAATTAGCCAAATAGGCCATACTTCCTGTGCCTGTTATTAAGTAATTTGCCACTTACTCTCTTAGTCACTGCTATTATTAACAGAACTAGCAAAAGGCGGAATATGGCAACTGAAAGTGGACAAGAATTTCTGAAGGCGTTTATCAGAGAGAGGACTACTGGTGAGGAGAATGTAATGGAAAGCAAACCGTTTACTAACTCCAATAAAACATGTATATTTGCTCAAAATCTTCAAAATCATGGTGGAAAGGAATTGTTGAGAGTGGTATGGAAGGGAACACAGAAGTTGAACATAAAGGAAAGCAAAAGCAAAACAGGTACACATTCTAAGAAGATGTGCTTTTGTTCACCAACCACTCATGAAGGTTCATTCAGGTGTCGTCTCCACCGCATAAGTGCAGCAAAGAAATCAGCCACCGAAAAGAAGAGCAATCTGAGATTGAATTCTAATCGTCCACATGGGATTGTAGAGTTCAAGCCTGAGTTGTCAAGGTTTGGAAGGGCTGCCTCTGCTGAAGTAGGACCACATGATGGCTTAATCCAGCTATCTGGGGTGGAATCTGCTTAAGAACTGAGCTTATTCTCATTTTCAACTTATAGGCCATGTATTTTTGGGGTCTACATGAGACATGAAGATAGTTAATGTTGAAAGCTTTAATAGCCATTCCATTTAATTGGTCTTTTGAGTGTTGTTATATACAAGTTCCGTATGAGTTGAACTAGTCCATGTCAAAGCTTTGCATGACGCCCCTACATTTTAAGAATAGATCAGGATGACAATATCAAGTTTAAATCTCTTTTGGAACTTTGACTCATGGTTACTTTCAATAATTAATCATTTTTTTTCAATATTCTATCATGATAAAACACCCTAAACATAAATAAATTACTATTCTCTCTCTTTTAAAAAAGGGTGCAATATTTTTAGCTTACCAGGGAGCAGTGACTTTAATATAAAGTCCTACTATTTGAACATCATAGGACATCAAAACAGACACTTGAAGGGGGGAAAGGTAAGGGAAAAACATACAGTCAGTTTGTGTTGGAAGAGAAGAATGAAATTGGTAGGCGTCCAAAAGTGGCATATCGGATAGTCAGCACAGAGGGAGACGCTACAGGGGAGTAAGCCATAGAGGAGGGCAAAGGCGCGAGGATTGCTTGGTTTAGGAAAAGGTGCAAGGGAAAGAAGAGAAAAAAGTAGGCCTTCTAGCGTAGTTTGAGTTTCAAATGGGGCACCTTGAGAACATGGGATTAAAATATCAAATATATCATGGAATAATGCCAAGTTTGGTGACTTGCCAAACCAAGCACCAAGGACAACTGGGAGGTTGTCACCAAGGATGACCGGGTGGTTGTGTCCAACAAAGTTCGTCTAAGATACCAAGTGAGGTTGTGGTAGAGATCTTCATACATATAGTCAAGGATCAAATTTTATCTAACTTTAATTAACTCTTACACCCTTAGAATAATGTTTTTTATCAATCATTAAGGGATGGACAAGCCTCAAATAGGTAATGACTAAAATGAGAATAAAGATTAATCAACATAGGCTACCTGTTTAACAACCAGCAATCATGTAGTAGCCGATAACTTTGCCTAAATTCAATACTTGTACAGCTCCAACTCAACATGTTAAAAAAAATGAATTTGGTTCAGTCCACATAGAAGAGTTTGTTTGTTTGTTTGTTTTTTCTCTTTTTTTTATTTTTTTTATCTTTATACCACACAAAAGAGTTCTCAGCTGTAAAAGATATCCAAAACGGGGCGAAGGGGGAAGAAGGCTGCAGTAATTACAAATTTAACGTCTTAATATATAATATACACAAGACAAAGGATAGCGCATTCCACACTTGGAGAAGATGGAAAGAGAGAACATAAGAAAGAATAATGAAAAACAACCCAAAAAAATAAAAAAATGAGACTTAAAAACAGAAAAGAGTACATCTGATTGCTAAGAAATTTGCAAGGCTCTGATCCTAGCAGTCAGTTCCCTAACTTGGCTCCTCAACCGCTCCGGATTGCAAAAGAAATCGACGAAGACTCTCCTTTGAAGTCCAGTTTCTTGTGAATGATGTTTCACGATCTGGATGTCATAGTGCAAATTAGTCAACATAACAGAAATAAGTTCAGAATCTTCGTAAATAATCTCCTGGTGTCGATCAAAGTCGTAATAAAACAGATGCTCATAGTCTCTTGCATTTGACATTCGTTTATTTTGATCCATTATATTAGGGCACAGATAAAAATTCTAACATCATTGTTCACAAGATTCAAACCAATTAGAAGCAATCTGATAAACAAGAATGCTACGAAAAATCATTGACGCAAGGAAATTATTGATTGGATGGCACGGTTAAAAGCTTAGGAAATAAGGAATTAGTGATGGTACAGCCCATAAATGATGAAACACATTGATGCTTGCAGAAAGATATTGCAGTATGCATAACAAATGATATAGGACAGAACCTTAAAGCAACATTACCTCATTCTTCTTGACATGCTCTAGTGTCACTTCCTCCACAGCAGCAGCGAGCTTTGCATTGATCTTTTCCATTTCATCAAGCTCTTTCATTAATGGCTAAATAAGGCATCACATGGAACAAGAAAATGTCAAAGCACAATACAGACAAAAAGTGAAAAAGCTCATATATGCCCAATTTTATAAGACCTGGATCCAAACATAATCTACAAGCTACAAATTGCTCAGAAATGTAGTCAAAATCTCAGATTACTTCAATAAGCACCACATGACCGTCAACTACACCAACAAAAGTAATCTATTCCCTAGAAACCCCATCCCCCCCCCCCCCCAAAAAAAAAAATAAATAGATTACCGCCTTCAGTTTTTCACACAAAAATGGACAACATAAACATAAATAAATAGTTTTACAAAACAAATCAGACATGAGACAACTAAATATTTGTACACCTTAATACAAATAAAATGCTGGCCTATGAAGTTCTCATCAAAATACAGTATAGATGTTTAAATGTTAATAGTGAGGAAAGGGCTATACATTATATAGGTACTCTATTGGTTATACCTTTCTTGCCCTAGTGTGAAACATAAATGTGAAAAGAACTTACTCAACAACAAACGGATAAGAAAAATGCAAAAATTATGATATGCTAACAGCAAAATCATGAAGCCATCCACTCAAATCTGAAAGTCATACCCGAGGTGTTAGTATAGGCTGCGCTGTTGTTGAAGATGCGAAGAGCAGTTGCTGCAGACTTTGAATGAGGGTGCACCTATTATGAAGAAAAAATTGACATGAATGCTTTCACAATTTTATTTTTTTTTTTTCAAAATCAGGAACTAAGGGATACTCAAAACTTGACCATTATGAAAAAGAAAAACTATTGTATATATTACTAAAAACAGGCAGCAAGTTTTAATATGACTGTAAATACAAAAATATTTGGGCATGAGCTCCAAATTTAACAATAGTGCACCCAATCAAGAAAGAAGGAGCCTCAAACAACAATGCTCTACAGCTCAGTATCCAAATAGAAGACTGTTACATGGCTTAGGCCAGCAGGATAAGAAGGATTGGCAGCAGTGCCAGTAACATAAATGCTTCAACTACTTGTGTAAGCACGTCTATCTTGGTTTCAGGAAATCTCCATACCATCATATATGATAAATTCATATAGATAACAGCCTCCAATGATTTTAAGAGTTATGACAAGTGAAAAACTTTGTACAGTTACAACAATCAATAACTCCTTGTAGAAAATGATTTTGATTAATCACCCTTGAATAATTATTATGCAGACCTTGCAAGCTAAACCTTCGAAAATCTAAACAATGACAAGTAGTGATCAAGTGGTTGATATTTTAGCTTCTTTAAAAAGTATATTACACATCTGTTTCAAAACACTTCTATGGAGCAAATAACAATGTTAGATTAATGTGATACTTTATGAGCATGATGTTCAATATCCCGTGCTGCAAAATAGTTATCTATTTGTGGAAGATTGTTTTTAAATTTACACTGGTGTCAACATATTGTAATCCTCAATAGAAAGAATATGCTTTGGCATCCAAAAGTGCATTGTTGTTTGCACTGGGCAACTGAGGCTAAAGAATTCTTCATGATGCTATTACTACACTGAACCAAAAGCCATCAAAGCTCGAAAAGATATCATAACTTATAATTCATTAATTTTTACCCAAAAAAAAGGAGGAAAATGGAAAAACTTACAGTTCATTAATACACCTATTTCTGTCTTCAGGAAGAGAATTCTCAAGGTCGGACTGAAGGGTCATCAAATCTGAATGAAGAGCTGATATCTGCTGGACAATGCCCGGTGCTGATACATAAGTCGATAATGCAGCTTGAGTATCTGGGGAAAAGAAAATGATACAGTTCCAAGAAAATGGACAACACAGGAAATTAGAAGGCTAACAAGTCCATTATAACTTGAATAAATCATAGTAATTTGATGAGCATAAATCTTAACTTGAATAAACTTTTAGCAGGTCTCTAATAGCATGCAAAAAATGATCACTGTCATGTACTCCCCCTTGTTCTTGAACATCTGATGCAGCTTGAATAAGGGCTAGGCAACGACCCTACAAACCATCAACAATGAAAGTTCAAATGTAACAATATAAGTTCCATGGTAAATCATAATATGATTTCGATGATAGGGCTTAAGAAGGAAAATATATGAAATGGCAAAATAGCAAAACCCATATACCTATATAGTTTTAGGTTCAATAAGCCCAATGCTGACGAGCAAAATAACTTTAGAAGGTATATTCAAGGGCATTGCAGTGGAAAAGGACAAATAATTTTATTTAATAAACTACTCATAAGTCTTATATTCTATGAATGTTGGGTGTGTCCTAGCTTCTTGGAAGCTTCCATGGTTTTGGGAGAAGAAAAGAGGCTAAACTTCCATGGAAGCATGCAATCTATGCCACAATATGGTATGTTGGAGTGGAGCGAAACACTTGTATCTTTAAGGAGATTTCTATGACAATTACTTAATTTGGGAAAAGATTTGGCAGCTTGCATCTATTTAGTGCAAACCTCATGACCTTTTCTCAAGGATTTCTCTAAATGGTCTGCTGAGGAATTAGAAAGCTTTCCTAAATTGATTGTCTTCGTTTTTTCACTCCACTGTTTTCTTGTTCTTTTCTTTTGGTTTAGGAGGATTTCTTATCCTCACCACTTTCTGAAATTCTATCTCTTCGTCTCAATAAAATGCTTTTTCTATTAAAAAGAAAAAACTATTATGCTTGGCATGACATTATGAAAACACCTTCCAACTATTTCTTGTTAACCACCAAGATTTTTCAAGTGCAACCAACAAGCCATCAATGATACAATATATTGTTGCATGTCTGCCCCCTCACATCAGTTTAGAGTTTAGACAGAAATGCAAAATATGTGTTCACGTAATTTCAAATGCATATTGTTTTGGAAACAATATAAAAGATCAGGTGACTCACTCCAGACGTGCCCATGTGCAAACAAAAGGCAGACAGGCTGGCGAGGAAGGAGTAAAAGTAGAGATCGAACCAAATTAAGAGAAATACCATTTCCACAAACAAATAAAATGCTGTAAAGAAAGCACTAACAAAATAATCATAAAAAACGGGGAAAAGAAAAAAGGGAAATGAAAATTGTATGTATACATACCACCCGTCCCTCTGTTGCAGACAAGTATGCTTGCAGCTCCGACTCAATAACTTTTAGCAATGAATAGGCTCCAAGCATGTGCTTCTTTTCCAATTGGCAGGCTATCTTTAACAACTGATGCCTGGCAAGCAGATTGATGAGATGGTTTATGAACTGCCACAAGAATTGAGCACTTATTACCGAAGGTTGAATACATGTACAAAACTTCAAAGGTTAGTGTTTTTTTTTTTTTTTTTCTAATTAAAGAAGAAATTTTATTAACAAGAAGAGCAAATATTACAAAGAGCATGGGGACAAGATCCTCATTATAGAAAAATAAGAATAAACAAAAGAAGACATCAAAAGAGCAGAACCTTCCAATCTCAGCATATTTGAGAGGAAAGACCCCTCTAAAAAGATCATGCATTTTACACCAAGTAGAAACCAACACCTAATCCTATCCCACAAGATGCATGCCATTAAAGATTAGAGTTATGCTCTAGCTGTAACACCCTACTACTAACTATTATCATACTGCTTTAATTTCCTTTACTTAAATTGGATAATAATTAGCTAGTAAGGTATTACTAAATTTACTAGTTTAATTTTTGCAGAGGTAAATTTTTTTACCAGTTGCGCTTACTAATTTCACTATTTTTAGTTAAATAATTTACGCGGCGAAATTATTATTATCACATACTAGTCGGAAATTCCATGGTTAAGGGGATATCCATCACATACAGAAAACATGACTCACTACTACTGCATCATAGAGTGTATATAGAGTTTATAATACATAACTCAAAATATAAAAGGGGACGGGACACGTATACTAATACTAATCATCCCCCCCCCCCAACCCGTATATAGCCCATCAAAATATCCAACAAAATATGTCGGATGAAGATGCCAGAAAGTGGCGTCCTAAGCTACATCACAGCATACTAGTCTAAATCATTAATAATAGTAATAGTAAGGGTACGGTCCAGGATATATAATAGAATCCTATTATTCAGCAAGTCATGCTCAAAAGCTACATCCATCTCAATATTGAGAATGATCCAAGCCATCTGGAAACACCAAAGAAAAAGGAGTGAGAGAAATCTCCTAGTAGAGTGGTGTTCCAAGGGGAGCCCCACAACATCCCAAAAATGCTACAAAGGAAAGCAGGAGTGCAACAATATATATAATCTACAATCAACCAGATTATCAGTCAAATACTAGAACATTTAGCAAGAAAAGAAATCACAAGCAATTAATAAGATAATTATTCAATCTTAGCCATTAGATAATGTCAAGCAAGATGGAAGTGCGCAATAGCAATAATTCTAATGAAAGCACTAAACAGTAATATGATCCTAGAAGTATAATAAGTATACTGATATTCGTTTTTAACTGCTTTCTTTATCCTTTTTTGTTGGCTTAAGTTTGCGGGGTTTGCAACATAAATCCAGATTCGTGAGAGCTCTCATTGCTAGGGCGTCCCCTAGTCAGATCAGTGAATGCCAAGTCCTTATCCGCTATCTTGACATGGCCCAATGCATCACTTTAACGAACACCAACTCCTCGTCTGCTAGCAAGGCGGGGCCCGAGGTGTTGTTTAACCGCTGCAAGACTATTTGAACACAAAGTCCGTATCCGCTAGTATGGCGGGGCCCGAGGTTTCACATAACGACCACCAAGTCCTTGTCCGCTAGCAAGGCGAGGCTCGAGGTGTCGTTCATTTATTTATTTCCAGATAACAGTCAGACACAAAGTGCACATATGTAATTTCTATTGTGCATAAATTTATTATCAAGTGTACATAACACAAACTATTTCATTCATATCTCAGTGCACACATAAAACTTATAACCATCAACCAGGAATCATTACTTGCACATAATATCTTAGCTCATATCCATGACATTGTGCACCCTTAATTCATAGCAAGCAACTCACGAAATCACAATCATATATAGCAAACAAGAGCTTAAACATAAATTGTCCATGAACACATATTATAGCACCTTTTTCAAGCATGTTCGAAAGACATAAGAGCACACATAATCCATGTACATATCTATGCATAAATTTCGAAACCTACATGCATAAAAAAAAAAATAATCATATTCTCATGTAAATCAAGCTTCCAAAGGCAATTTACAAGAATGATTCCAAACTCATGTTCATAAATCAATATTTAGTAACAAAACCACTTCAAGCAAGGAATTAGATAGTCAATGTGATGTTTCTAATGGGACCTTAATTTAAATCTTTATGTCTAGAGTTCTTTAATGTAATTATAAGTGTGATTAAGTCCAATGTTCAAGGTCCAAAGTCCATGAGTCCATATCCAAGCAAAGGTTCTCCAATGCATAGGTATGACCATAAAAGGTCTCAAATAGGTCTCATACAAGTCTCAAAGTCTCATAACAGTCTAAACAAGTCCAAAAAAGGTCCATGTGCATAAGTACAAGTTCATATGTCATAAACTCCAAAGCATAGGTCATGATTCAAATTTAACAAGTTATAAGTGTTTTATTCAGTCTTAATGATCCCCAAAAGAAACTATCACATAACTATACTAATTCAATCATGCTCAAAGGTTTGAAAATACATTAACATAGTAAACTAATTAAAACAGCTTCCTAGCTGAAAAATGTATTCATGGGCAAAACCATGATTAGGAGCAAAGACAAAGTATTTTGTTTCAAATCTTCTTAAACTTGTGCACAAAGCTTAACCAAGTAAAAACTCATGGATCAAAGCATCAAATGAAGTCTATAAATCATTAAATCAAGAGAAATGAGCATGATATGCATGCTGCCCAAAAATAGGGCAGGAAAAAAAAAAAAAAAAACAAGCTTTAGCTTTTAAATCAACTCAAAAGTGCATGAAATTTAACATATAGGTATATAACATGCTCATATAGATTCTTATGCATCAAGACAACATTTAAAGGCATGAAAACATCTTAAAATACATGCTTGAATGTCACGGCCCCAAAGTGCAGATTTTATAAAATCAACTTGTTCATACATTCCAGTGTACAAATTAAAGGTCTTTAGCATGCATCTTACATATACTAATTCAATAACCTTATTCAAGTGAAAGTGCATCATCTAAGACTCAAAATTAACCATTTAAAAGCTAAAAATACTTATTATAAGTTGAATTAGGCTGCTGCCCAAAACAGGACAGCCTATTAAACTCATGAAAATTTAAGCTTTTATGCTCTAAACTCACATAAAATTAGCATATAGGCTCACGTAATTAAACTATAGGTTAAGTAACATCAAAATAACAATTTTCCACACACGAATATATAGATAATCATAGTGAAAGGGTGCAGCCAAGACAGCAACATGAAACTAAGAAAAATCACAAGTTACATGTAGGAAATTGCATTTTTCAAAGAATCAAGATCATATATGCTAAGTGGACCATGTTAAGCCTTTGAATCATCATATATCACATCTAATAATACATAAACACATGAAAACAAAAAAAGAATCAAGATCATATATGCTAAGTGGACCATGTTAAGCCTTTGAATCATCATATATCTCATCTAATAACAAATAAACACCTGAAAACAAAAGATTTACCCACTGCCCTAAGTGAGGCCGTGAGCTCCATACACACTAAATCAAAGATTTTTCATCCATAATCACTCAAAAACATGTTATCATGCTTCAAGACTTGTAGTATCACCAAAAAGGACATAGAAAACCTCATGAAACTAGTTTAAGCTTATAGCAAATATTTAATAGTATGTTAGATGATACTCAGAATTTTTTCAGAATTTTTTTATAATTTTTACTATTTTTAGTGAATTTTAGCCTTAAATATGCCTATTTCAAGTTAATTAACCTAATAAATCATCTAATAATTAAAAAATAAAAATCTGCAGCAAAGCCATGTGCAATTGGCGCTGGGTCATCACGTTTAGGGGACAAAATTTAGTAAAAATCTGATTAGGGTCAAAAGTTAATCATTTTGGTAAAAGTTAATAAATATTATGTTGAATTGAAAATGACACGTTATTAATCTATAACTAATTTAACTCTAATTCTGACTCAGATTTAACCAGGGGCATTTTGGTCTTATTTGGGCGTGGTTAGGTTTAGGGTTAAGGTTAGGGTTTTCTATTTTTATTTAATTTATTTTATGAGTTTTGAAGGATTTTTGGCCTTTTTGGCCTGATTATGTGTAATTAAGCCCAATTAAGTTTCAAAAACTATTTGGCCTAAGATTGCAGCTATCAATGCCCAATTTGAGACCCATTCACGTGGTCCTTCAAGCCCAAGCTCGGAACTTAAGTGATTCTTTGTCGTATTGCAAGTTAAAGTGGTTTTATAGGGTTTTCGGACCCATTTTGCACCCCGGAAAGATTATTTTTGTGTAATTATGTAAATATTGCTCAAATTTATTAAAATTTAATATTTATCTTCAAAATTATATTAAAAATATATGTGTAATTTTTTGAGAATTTTTTAGGGCCTTCCAGGTAATTTTTGGCCTTCTATAAGCCTTTTAGTGTTTTCTATCTATTTTCTTTTAGAGTTTCTGCTGTATTTTCTATTTTATGTAACTAGTGGTATTTTCGTAATTTTGAGCAAGTCCAGGGACATCCCATGTCATTTCACACTTGGATACCTCTGTGGCTCAATGCCTGAGTTTCAGGTTTCTACGGTTCCGCTATATAATTTTGCTCTGTTTAAAACACTGTTATGCTAATTTTATATATGCAGGTACCTAAATGTCATTTTTTAAAAAATATTGGGGTCAATGTGGAAATATTATCTGGGGTCAATGTGTAATTGTCAAAAGTTATGGGGCAAAACAAGAAGTAACCAAAAATTTACACTACAGGAGCATTTTCATCTTTTTCTAATTTTTAGTACACAGGAATGCCATGATTTCAATGGCAATGTCATATTACCCTATAGCTTTAAGTGTGAGGATCGTCATAGCATAGCACTGTTTGAGAAATTCTCATATTGCCTAGGTGAAATAATTCAAAATTCCTATTACACTATATTAAAGAAAACAGGAATGTTACACTAGCCAAATACACCAAAGGCATAAATAGCTTATAGCAAGGTAGTTAAAATCGTGATTCAGATCATAAAATCACATGATTTTATGATCTTACACCAATCTTTGATCCCGATCTCACTCTAGAATGCGGTGAGCTCGGATCGTCGCAGGATCACCAAGCAAACTCGTGAAATCAGTGGGATCGGCAGCTTTTGCGACCTGACAGTGCCTCCCTGTGGCAAATGGCAACGCAGCCCATTGGAGCTTAACCCAGCCCATTTTCGATCCTTACCCTAACTCAAATGAGGTACTTCGATGCCTTTCTCTGTCTTACCCCTTTCTCAACTCTTTTCTCTATTCTAAACTCTCTCTCTCTCTCTCTCGAACTCTCCGTCAATCTCTCTATCTCCTCTACTCTGTTCAAAGTTCGAACGCTCCTCTCTCTCGCACACTTTATCTCTCTCTCGTTCGTGCAAGTGCAAGGCAGGGCCTAGTTGTTGGTTGCTGGTTGTTTGCTCACTACTAGCTACCCTTTACGCGGTTGCACCATCGGTTGCCCGCTCTTTCTCTGGTCATTGTTGGTCTATGAAGTGAGGTGAGCAATGAGCTAATTGTTGGTCCTATTCGGTCCTGGTACTTGAATCAAACCTTCCTTTTTTTTTTAAAATTATTATTCTCTGAAGCTTGTATTTGTTGGTCTCTAAATAGATAATATTTGGGTGGAAAAATGGAATTAAGTGGAGTTGTTGGTGTGGGTAACAATCGGCCTCCTTCTCAATCTGAAAGTGGTAGCTTTGCTGGGCCTGGGAGTCAAAGTGGAAGTAAAAAAAAAAACAATCTACAAATTCTGCTGGAAACAGAAGTGATGTGAGATGGAGCGATGGGATTTCTGTTGATGGAGATCCAAGAAAAATAAAATGTAAATATTGTGAGAAGATCATAACAAGGGGAGTTTATTGATTGAAGCATCACTTAGCTGGAACACAAAAGGATGTTGGGGCTTGTAACAGTGTTAGTGAAGAGGTTAAAGAGAAAATGTGTAATATTGTAGTTGGATTGCAACAGAACCTAATCAAGAAAACAAGAGATTGAAGAAGGAGGACCAACCAATGAAGATGTTTCTTTAGTTGGTGAAAAAAGAAAGGGAAAAGAAGTAGAGACACCAGGAAACATTTTTAAGAAAATGTGTGTTAGCTCTTACGCAGCCATCAACAACATGTTTAAGAAGAATTTGAGGGAGGAAGCATGTCAAGAAATTGCTTCTTTTTTTAACAACAATGCCATTCCCTTCAATGTCTCAAGGAGTGAAGAATGCACTAGGTTGCGAAACATAGATTAGGATTTAAGCCACCATCCTACCATGAATTGAGAGTGAAATATAAGCAAAAGGTAGATTTGACTATGGAATCATTGGAGGAACATAGAACTTACTGGGAGAAAACAGTATGCACAATTATGGCAGATGGTTGGACAGATAAGAGAAGGTGAACCATATTGAATTTCTTAGTTAACATCCTTAAGGGGACTATTTTTTTAAAGTCTATTGATGCCTCCCATATTTCTAAAACAGTTGATAAGATATTTAAGATGATAGATGATGTGGTTCAGGAGGTTAGTAAGGAGACTGTTGTATAAATTGTCACAGATAATGCAGCTAACTACAAAGCTGTTGGAGAGATGTTAATGGAAAAAAGGAAGAAGCTTTATTGGACCTCTTTGTGCAACACATTGTATTGACTTAAAGTTGGAGGACTTTGAGAAACAATTGAATCTTCATAAAGACACAATTTATAAGGGAAGAAAAATTACTACTTTTATTTATTCTAGGACATCTCTCATTTCACTATTGCAATACCACACCAAAGGAAAAGATTTGGTGAAACTAAACATGACTCGCTTTGCAACATCCTACCTTACTTTGAGTTGCCTCCACAAAAAAAAAAAAAAAAAGGCATTGATAAGAATGTTCACTTCAGATCAATGGAAATCTAGTAAGTTTGCAAAGACAAAAGATGGGAAGTTGATTGAAAATATGATGTTGGATAGGATGTTTTGGAAAGATATTGTGGTATGCTTAAGCGATGCTTATCCTCTTCTTCATGTGCTTCATATGGTTGATTCGGATGAAAAGTCAGCCATGGGGTATATTTATGAAGAGATGGATCGTGCAAAGGAGAAAATTCAAAGGGCTTCCAAGGTGTCTAAAAGATGTAAACTATTCTTTATCATTAATGCATAATCAAGTTTAGTTTAAATTAGAATATTCTAGTATTTGTTTAGTAGCTAATCAAATTTTTTTTTTTTTAGTTATAGGTCTTTATAGGACATTGTTGATGAAAGATGGGATAATCAACTTCAAAGGCCCTTGCATGTTGCGGGCTATTACTCGAACCCTTAGTTACATTATGCTCTTGGGTTCAAGATTGATTATGAAGTAAAAAATGGATTTTATGATTGTATGGAAAGGATTGTGGGAAACATAAAGGAGATTACCAAAATTGATGCTCAACTTGAGGATTTCAAAAATCAAGCAAAATTTTTGGTAGAGAAATAGCCAAGAAGGCCCTTACAACCAAACCCCAGCTCAATGGTGGGATTCTTATGAGGATGAGCATCCAGAGCTTCAAAGATTTACAATTCGTGTGTTGAGTTTGACATGCAGGTCATCTAGATGTGAAGGCAACTAGAGTGCCTTTGAGATGGTAAATATTTAATATGATTTGTATTTCATTTTTAGAATTAGTTGCCAATTGCTATCTGTTGTTGATGATTGCTTCTATTTTTTTTAAGGTCTATACAAAGAGGAGAAACCGTTTGAAGCAAAAAACAATAAATGATATTGTGTTTGTGATGGCCAACTCACGATTGACCAAGAAAAAGCAAGATAGAAAACCTCATGATTTTGAGTATAGCCTTGATGAGTTGGATTCCGATGAAGAAGGTGTGTTGGAAAATTTAGAAGATTTGGACATTCCAAATGATCTTATGGCACCCAAGGAGAAGGTGGTAGTGGAAGTGTTGCCTCTGAAGATGAATTGGCAATTCTTGATCTCGATGAAGATTTTGATGAACTCATTCGAAGGGATGGCAATGGAGATATAGATCATATAGAAGATGAAGAATATGATGACCACGCCCTAAATGACTTGCTTTAGATATTATTCTATTTCTAGTAATTGCCTAGTAACTAGTTGAGTTGTTTCCTTTCAATGATTTAGTATTTGTTATGTCAAAAACTTATGACTATTATATTTTGTGTTATGATTTGTGGTCTTTGACTTCTTGTAGTTATTTGATGCTTGGATTATGGGTTATGAAACTTTGTCCAGGTTTATTTGAAGTTTAATTACGTTAAATATGGTTATTTTGCTTATTTATGATATGTTATACGCATATATCTTTTTATGAATGTAATTATTTATTTTTGGTAGGATCTTACAATTTGTGTTACGATCCCACGATTTATAATTTTATACCCCCCTGTCGATCCTATGTAGGATCTCAATTTTAGCAACCTTAGCTGATAGAACTAGTTCAAAGATTAGAAAGAACAACAGTTTATTCAATAGTTACAAGATATAGAGCATATTCGAGAGGCCTTCTCCCAAGACTTGCTCAATTACTCAATTCCTAGATTGATCTTCCCTTTACCCTTTCCCTTCAACTGATAGAATATTCCTAACCATAATAGTGTGATAGAGACCCAAACCCATGAGCCAACCCAGTAAGTGCAAATGCATTGTATATGCAAGGAAGAAGAAAGGAATTGGACCTGAGGTGGCTACAGCAAAGAGCGGAGTGTGATAAAAATGTGATTTGTTAGTAGTGGAATCTGTTATTTGTTGATTGGGAGAGAGAGAGAGGAGGGGGGTGAATGAGTTTATTGTCTCATATTTGGGGGCTATATTTACGTGAGGGAGGAAGGGGATCATTTTAGGCAAATTCAGAGTGAGGATTAGAGGGGTGAAGGGTCCCTATATACCCAGGCTTGTTCTTGCAATTATTTCTTTGCAATTTCTACATTTTAGACCTGTTTACACATTGTTATAGCTTCTAAAACTAATTTTCCCCATTGGATTATCCACCACTACTTTCATAGATTTACCATCCAAAAGCCACCTTTGTTCCTCAAATTGTACTTGAAAGCTCTTGACCAAGCTCTTCACAAGCTCCCATCCTGTGGCATTCCGATTGTGCCACATCCAAAACCTGTACCAAATATAAGCACGGCCTTCCAGAGGTTCTACCACCGCGGGTAACTTCTCATATTCTGGAGTTCCCTCAGTGTAAAAGCACTGCTCCACCTAGATCATCTATCTATAAGCATGACCATCTCCATCAAATGCTGGAAGTTTCTTCCTCTTCCGGTAACCCCAAGTTTGTCTATCCCTCCTATCGTTCACTATAGCAAGGTGCAATGAATCCATCCACATGCTCCCCATGATCACAACTTGGCTCTAGTACTAGTTGTTAGAAGTAGTACTAACCTCTGTATAATATATTAAGTAAGAAACTAATAATCCAATGGGGAAAACAAGTTTCAGAAGCTGTGATAATACGTAAACAGGTCTAAAATGCAGAAATTACAAGGAAATAATAGCAAGAACTATCCTAGGTATATAGGAACCTTTCACCCTCCTAATCCTCACTCTGAATTTGCCTAAAATGATCCCCTTCCTCCCTCACATGAATATACCCCCCAAATATGAGAGAATAAACTCATTCAACCCCCTCCACTCTCTCTCTCCTAGTAAGCAAATAACAAACTCTACTACTAACAAACCACACTTTTGTCACACTCTCCTCTTTGCTGTAGACACCTCAGGTCTAATTCCCTTCTTCTTCCTTGCATATAAAATGTATTTGGGCTTACTAGGCTAGCTCATGGGGTTGGGTCTCTGTCATAGTCAATCGCGCGCTATAGCAGCAAAGCATTGCATCGCGAAGGTTGGTCGCTTCAAAACTCAGTTCGCGTCGCGCTTTTCAATCACCACAGTTGTGGCACAAATTGTGGTAAAATCGCAACCAAAATCATAGCATCGCGGCCACGATGCTTTTCTGAGACTAAAACCCCATTTTTGCTTTAGTTTGCCAGCAAAATTTCTTCTTTGTCCTCACTTAAACATGGGAAACTTTTGTTTTGGCCTCACTTAAATTTGTGAAGTTCTCTTTTGCCCTCATATAAACAAGTGAAGTTTCTATCTTACCCTTGCTTAGACTAGGAAATCTCTGTTTTACCCTTACTTAAATTGGGGAAGTTTTTATTTTACTCTTGCTTCAACTCATTGTCTTCAACCTACCAACCCCTGCTATTAGTTTATAGCAACTCCTTTTTCCAAAATCAAAGCAACACATCATACCTTCTGCGCAAATCCATTGCACTTGTTTCACAAAGAAGATATCCCAAGATTCTCTCCTCACAATGGCTATTTTGTTTGTCACCTGCTTTACAGATCTCAATCCCCACAAAGGATGCTACACTTCACACTTTATTACTGTGTCTTAGGTTGTTTCAAGTTTTTCTAGCCAAGTCCATTAATGTTTCTCAACTTATCTAGACTCCAATGACCATGTCATCACCACTAATATTGGCTTATTATTATTTGTTACGTCACTACACCTATAAAACTATGCTTCCCACTTTAATCTCTATTGTCTCTCTATTGCCTCTATTTTTTCTTATTTTTGAATATCTACGTGTATTTTGTATAAATTGCATAACAATTATTTGTATTTTCCAAAATAGGGGCCATCCCACTATTTGTTATCCCATTATAGCATTTTTTGGGTTGGCCGCTCCATGCTGCGATCCAGGATTAACCACTATGATGTCACCAAACAAGTTCAAAATCTGCTACCTCTCAAATTTGGTTACACCACAAGCATGTTGGTCGCCCTCCTTTTCCCTTACTTAGGTCTATGTTTTCGTCGTTATTTTGAAATCAGTCAATTGAGTCCTTTCATTTTGATGTTACTCAAAACACCATCATGCGACATTTCCATCCAATTCTAATAAAAGTGATGAGCTTTTTGTAGTTATCCGTTTTCATGTTTGGGATCCTACCTCTATTCCTAATATCTCAAAAGTTTTCCAATTGCTTGTTTAATTTTATAATATGATTCAAACAAAATTTGGCAAAACTATTAAACTTTTATGTTCAGATAATGACAAGTATGTGAATCAACAATTTTTTTTAATTTTGTTAAACAATATGCATCATGAACTCACATAGGTGGATACTCCCCAAAAAATGGTATGGCAGAGAGGAAAAATCATCGTTTACTATAAGTCACTAAGGTCTTACTTTTCCAAAGTTTGTCCCTCATTGCATTCAATGTCATAGTAGAGATTCCTTTCTCATAGTCAACATTACTATCTTGCTTTCCAATAATTTACGATAGCAAAGCATTATCAATGTTATTAGAGATATTTATAACTCCTAATGGAGAAGATAAAGCAGTAGGTTGATCACATCAAAATGAGGTCAGAAGAAGCTGAACGCAATCTAAAGTCATGGAGAGCCATGGTCTTAGAGCCTGGGAACCCATCTATGAATAGCCACAAGAAGACATTAGCCGCTATTAAGGGCAGTTCAGCTATTCTGCAGAAAAATTACAATAAAAAGAAAGAAGTTGCTCTTAAGAAAAGGAATGTGGAAACTTTTCAAGTTAGAGGCCTCCAAAATCTACTTATAAACCTGGATCGTTTTCAAAAACTGCTACCAAGGGTAAGCATTCTTCTACAATTTCATTTCCACTGGATTAATCTACTGCTTCATCCTCTCCACTAAGGGCTATAAATATCTCGAAGAGCATTGATGAGACTTTGTCATCGCAAATGATTGAAAAATAAGATAGTAATGCTGGTTATGAGAAAGGAATTACTCCTATGACATTCAATGCAATAAAAGACACTCTAGTAATATCTCTATTATATCATAAAATGCCATACAATACTTCATATCATATCTTAGAATATTAAAGAGTATCTCAGATGATCTCTTAAGATTGACTTCAATATTTCCGTATATTTCATGAGAAGAGAAATTAACATGCTCTGCAAATCTATTGCTTTTGCCATGTTATTTCCTTTGCCTCCTAGTGTATCCCTCATTGCATTGAATGTCATAGTAGGGATTCCCTTTCTCATAGCTAGCATTACTATCTTGTTTCCAATCATTTGCAATAGCAAAGTATCATCAATGCTCTTAGAGATATTTATAGCTCCCAGTGGAGAGGATGAAGTAGTAGATTGATTCAGTGGAGATGAAAAAGCAATAGAATGTCTGCCCTTAGTAGCAATATTTGAAGAAGATCCAGGTTTATAACTAGATTGTGAGGGGGCCTCCAACTTCAAAATTTCCACATTTCTTTTCTTGAGAGTAGCTTCTTTCTTTTTGTTGTAATTCTTCCACAGAGTAGTTGAACTGCCCTCAACAACAGCTTATGTCTTCTTCTGACCTTTCATAGATAGGTTTCCAAGCTCTAAGACTATGGCTCTATGAATTTAGATTACGTTCAGCTTCTTCTGACCATATTTTGACATGATCAACCTACTGCTTCATTCTTTTCACTGGAAGTTATATATATCTCTAAAAGCATTGATAATGCTTTGCCATTATAAATGATTGGAAAGCAAGATAATAAAGCTAGCTATGAGAAAGAAATCCCTACTATGACAGTCAATGCAATGGGGGATACGCTAGGAAGCAAAGGAAATAACATAGCAAAACCAATAGATTTGCAGAGCATGTTAATTTCTCTTCTCATGAAATACAAGGAAATAGTGAAATCAACCCTAGGAGATCATCTAAGATACTCTTTAATATTCTAAGATATCATGTGAAATATTACATGATATTCTAAGATATAATAGAGATATTCCTACTAACTTTAAGCTTGTTACAATTAAACCCTCTATAACACGAAAATATAATGGGCATATTTGGGATTGTTGAATAATGTGCCAGACTAAGACTGCCACCAATGAAACAAAGCTATAAGGATTGGTTGGAAACTTGCCCAAAAATTTTCTCTAGTAGCAACAAATGGTGGCAACAACAACTAATAACAATGATTGACGTCTGGTAGTTTGATACTAATTAGAGGTTGCCAAAGGTATGACACGAAAAATCTTCTAACCAATCGAGTTACAACACAATTGGCCAAAGATGAATTGGGGCCACAAGGGACTACCAAAATACAAATCAAGGCTGTATAGAATTACTGGGACTGTCAAAAACAAATCAAGGCCATATGGAACTACAAGAAAATGAATCAAGGTTAGCAAAAAAAAAAAAAAAAACTATGGGAGGAGTGCCAAAGAAAACAAATCGCAAAAGGAGCATTGGGTAGTCAAACACATGAGAAGCATCAAAGAAACATGAACGGCAAAGGAAACTAAATAAGCTTCAAGTTGAAGGAAGCTCTACAATGGAGTAGCGGACACCCAGGTCACGGAGGATGGTATTGCTCTAATACCATGTTGAGATTATGGGTTTTATATAGGAAAGGAATAAAAGAGCGAATAAAGACACTGAGTAATATTATATAATATATTCTGATGTGATGTGGTGTGATACAAAATACAAAGCAGCAATCCCTATTTATAATAATACTAGAATCCTAATCAAATTAAATAAAGAAACAAATCATGAAATATAAGGAAATATTGAAATCAATCCTGAAAGATCATCTAAGATACTCTTTAATATTCTAAGATATGATGTGAAATATTCTATAATATTCTAAGATATTACTAGACACTTTCTTTATTTCTAACATCCACAATAGGCACTACCTCAAGTTTCTCTCTATTACATCCAATCCTAATCATATCTTGTGTCAACTTATCCAACAAGGCCTGGCAATTCATACAAAATCTTATGGTGGATCATTAGAAAGCAATTAAACAAATTTTAAGGTGTCTAGCACATAGGCTGTCCTATGAAATCCATCTCTCTAAGGTTGCACATCTTGGATTAAGAGACTTCTATCATGCATATTTAGCCTCTGAAGGATCTTGCATCTAGCTATGTCATAACTTGATCTTTTGGTGGTCCAAGAAATAGCCACTAGTTCCCAAAACTTAAGCTGAATACAAGAGTTTGGCTGATACAACAATTGAGATTGTATGGTTGTTGCCAAGAACCATCTCTCCCAAAAAACTTAAGTTGTTGAGTATAGGCAAATGAATAGCCTTATTGCTTAATATGCCGCCTCACGCAGAGCCCTTTGGGCTTGAAGCATGAACAATGTACAGGTCCTCCTACCTTGTGTTAAAATTCAACTTATGTTATTTAGAAGAATTAGGACAGCAATAATCGAACTCTAGATCACTTGATCACAAAGGCTCTGATACCAGCAATAATCAAACTCTAGATCACTTGATCACAAAGGCTCTGATACCAAATCAAGAATCATCTCTCCCAAATCACTTAAGATGTTGAATAGAGGCAAATGACTTTATATCATAGTTGCCAATCGCACGTGATAGCGGCGGCGAAGCGATGTAGAGCGAAGGGGGAACACGACAGAGCTTGTGGTGTGCCGCGTTTTGTCATCACGGCCAATCGCGGCCGCTATTGTTGATGACGTCCAAAAGACAGTAAAACCGCTGCTTTTGGACCATTTAGGACACATTGAAGGGGCTAGAAGGTCATTTCGATCCTTCCCCTCCTTTCTTCAATTTGTTCTTCGATCTGTTAGGGCTTTTTTCATCCTTTCTCTTCCTCTCTCAATCAATCTCTCTCCCCCATCACCTCTTTGACACTCCGGCAATCGTCCAACCTCCGGCGGCAGTGGTGGCCTGCGTTTGTGAGACCAACGACAGCGGTGGTTTGAGTTCCAGGCGGCAGCGGCAACGATTGGTCCATCTACTTCCTCCATCTCTTTGTTCTGCTTGTTTCTTTCTGCTCTTCGATTCATTCTTTTTCTATTTTCCTTCTTTTTGTGTTTCCTTCCTCCATGTTGTCTTTTTTCCTTCTTTCTGCTTGTTAGTTTTAGTCTTTTAGAGAGTAAAGGCTTAGATTTAATGAGGATTTGGTGTTCTCTTTTATATTTTGCTGACTTTATGCTACTTGATGGTGTCTTTTTTTTTTTTTGCTGCCCTTAGGACTTGATATTTATGCATTGCATTGATGGTAATTGTGTGATTTTAGACTATGGAATGGATTATGAATTTTTATTATTGATATGAATGATTTTAATTGTAGATGATTTCTTATTTTTGAACATTTATTATATATGTTATATAAATTGCATGATAATTATATATTTTTTACCAAATAGCAGTCATTCCGCTATCCGCTATCGAGCTATAGCGTTTTTGGGGTCAGCCACTACATGCCACTATCCACAATTGACAACTATGCTTTATATCTTAACAATTGCGTTCTATATAGGAGAGTTGAACGTGACTCCCCTTGAGACCAATGTCTATTGTGACAACTTAAGTACAATAATATTGGCTCACAACCTTCTATTGCACTCTAGAACCAAGCATATGGAGCACTACAGATTAAGCTGCTGATCATTCATATCCCTTCAGTAGATCAACCAACAAACCTACTCACCAAGGCCCTATCCAGCTCAAGGTTCACATGGCCAAGGGACAAACTGAATGTTAAGGACTCCAGCAAACTGAAGCCCTCCTGGATCAGTCATCTACATCAATCACCTACCTCAGTTTAAGGGAGCATGTTAGAGTGAAAGAGGCACCAGCCAGCTCACAGTCCACACGGACTAGCCACATGGACTAGTCTAACTAAATCAGTTAGATGGTTGGAGTCAGTTAGAGTGGGTGCAGACTCTGTTAGAGTTAGTTATAACTAACCAACATGTATACAAACTGTATTCATCAGAAAGTGCAATGAATAATGATCAGTTTATACACCAGATTAATCTCTCTGAGTTCCTTTCATTTTCCCTTACTTTCCTTCACTTTCTCACTGTTCTTGGATTCTTAACAATAGCCAACTAAAAAAATAAATAAATCAATCCAGGAAAGTCACTATACCGGTTAAAATTTTGACTGACTAATTGAAATAGGGAAAAAAGGGGGGGGGGGGGAATCTATGAAGAAGAAAACAGAACTACTGGCATCCCTCCTAAGCAAAGAAAAGAAAAAGCAAAACCCATAAGAAAAAAAAAATAAATCCCAACAATACCTATTCAAATAACCATCGGCTTTGACACTAAATACAATACTTCACTAAAGCTCCGACTGAAAACAGATTCTTAGAAAGAAATTGCTATATTCAGAGAATGGCTTAGGCTAAATTCCTGATTTTGGATTCCTGTGTGAAATTAAGTACATCCAATACTTTATGCATCAAAATAATGTCTGACTAATAGCCATATAATTGTTAGTAACTTAGGGAATCATCTCAAATTAAACAATGTACACATGAATATTGAATACCAACATATCCCAAGGCTGAAAGACATAATAACAAAAGGCAATCAAAATCACGAATAAGTAGCTAAGCTTACAGCTTTCTGCCGGTTAATGTAGTACTCTTGGCGCATGACCTTCAAGTCATAATCACCTGAAGTACAAAAAAAGTTGGATCATACCAAATTTGCACAAGGAGTCATCTAAAAGAAAATTAATAGACTAAAATTGAATTTCTTCTCAATAGTTCAGAGTCGATAAAATACCCTGTAAAATGTATGTGTCTTGGAGTTGAGCTAGCTCCCAGCACAAATCTGGAATAGTCTAAAAGGGGTTTAAAAAAATAAGTGTCATTAGATAAAAGAGTGTATAATGCCGACACAATCATAAAATAGTAGAATATTTTGAGCACATAGAAGTGATAAATCTCAAAATCATAAGGCATTCCCTAAGACATAACCTGTCCATACTATTTGATTACATAACCCTTTTTAATCAGTCAGTGGAACAGTTCTGTTTCATCTGATTACATATTTCCCATTACTTTATTTTCCCTGTAAATTTAGGTAGCTTTTGAAACTCAATGTAAAATGCTATGATGAGTTACATAACTGTGTTAAGTCAGTTAGTTCATGGACAAAAGGAAACATAACAATTTGTTGAATATCTTTCCATACATTCAGCGCATGTGTTGCCCTTTCTTCATTTTCTGAAGAAAGTATGAAACTAAACATAGGGCATTGAAGCCTTAACATGCATATAGCAGAAAATGTGGAGCAGAATACTCTATGGAGTTCTTAAGTGTGATGCCTCCTACCGAGCAGTGCAATTTTTGTTTTGCATCTGAATAGGAGAATAGGTATCAGCAGAATAAAATTTCATTATGGACTACCATTTATGTCAACCTTAACAATGTAGCTGGAAAAGGGACAACTTTCCAAATAACTGAAAAATGAAAAAACTGATCATTGAAATTGTAGAAGAACGGAGACAGCAATGTGTTCAATTTACATAGTACATAACTGAAACTGCTAAATGCTAATGATGTGGCACTTAGACAGAAAAGTCCAAGTGTTTCTGTTGGAAATATCAATGGTCTTAAGCTAGAAGTTACAACAAGCCTCTAACAAACCTCTGATAGCAATTTTTCCTCACGGCTATAAAGATTTGAAAGTTCTCCTTTCAATTCAGAATGCTTTCTCCTGAAGAAAAGAAAAACTTCTGGTCAAAATAATTTTAAAGTTCACCTTTCAGTTCACAATGCCCTGAATATTACACAACAAGAAATGTTCAAAACTAAACATAATTTCTTGACAAAAATGTTTCTGAAAATTTAATCCCGTAAAACAAACTTTTCATGCTTTTGTAAAATACTGAAGTGCCCAAAACTCAACCCTTTTCAGGACAAAAACCATATAATTTAAAATCCAATATACTGATTTACAGCAATTTAACACTTCAACTAGCGACAACCAGACAGATTCGTTTCCCGAATATCTGTCAACCTGCCAAAATATTTTACTTACAATCATAACAAATTAATACTTCAACTTGCAGAAACTCAAGACTGATACTTTTCCTGTATTTCTATCAACTTGCCAATAACTAACTAATGTTGAACTTGTAAGTCCACAATCAGTTTTGTTAAAAGTTTTTCATATATACTCTTTGTACTTCTTAAAGGATCACAAACCTAGTTATCAAGGTTCCTAGTGCACAATGCTTTGATAATGAAATGGATCTTGAAAAATGATCATAAGGGAGGTCAGAATTTACAATCTAAGACCCAGTAAACATTAAGGCGCTATAGAGAACATATTAAAATTTAAGCTACAATTAGAGGCAGGTACCTAAGAGAATGAAGATCAAGATGAATGTGAGCTTCATCTGAAGAAACTTGTGATTTAAGTGTCATTACAATAGCCTGCTGCTTGGCATTCTCAACTTGTGCTTCCACCCATTGTCTTTCACTTACTCCAAATCTGTCATATTTTACAGACCATAACCAGTAAAATATTGATGGAATCTTAGAAAATGAGTCTGGCATCCAGTCTAAATAAACAAACAGTACCCAAAAACAAAACAAAAAGAGAAAGTATTACAAAATGTGTTCTTTATGTTTTCAGAAGCTAGTAAGCAACCCCACAAAAATTCTCAAAGATGGCATGAAGACAAAAATTGGACTAAACACAGGATAATCAGGATTTCTTGTCAAGTCATCCCCAGAACTACATCAACTAGAAAATACATCAACTAGAAACAAAACAATATGTCTAACAAGCTAGTAATATAGGCCTGATTATCACATGTATGACTGGGTAGAACGCAAATTTTTCACAAATAACAGAAGCATGTAATCTTCACAATCTTATAGGAAAAAAGAACATACATTGACCGAAGCCGTTGCAACTCAGATACACGTTGATGATGTGATTTTTCCAAATCTGCTGAACCACAAAACAAGTAAATGTGTTATTCTATTTTCAAATCTAGATAGCAGCTTGACATAAAAATAAGTTCCTGTTAACAATATGCCACATCATACAGGATACATATGTCTGTGTGTAAGACACAGCATGGTTGAATTTAATCTATAGAGTGAAATACCGAGATTTTTATGAGCCTTGGTTTTGTCTGGACTACAGAGACTACTTCATCTTTAACTGGTTCAGCACAGAGGTTTTTTGAAGTCAAGTAAGGTGAGCATAATTTAACCGGGGATTTGAAATGCAGCCTTAAGGTGTATAGGGTTTGAAAAGAATGCCAGAAACAAGAACTTTTAAGAAGTCCTTGCCCATACCACTTCAATAGATCCACAAATAAGTAATGACAATGTCAATGATCCTGATTTTTAATGGTTTTTGGATCACCATGTAGAAAAATAATTATAATATATATGACAAAATATATTTATATCGATAAAGAATAGAGAGAGGCAAAAAAAAAAATCTCATGGTCACTCCCAGTAAGGAGGCAAAAGATCCAACTAAAATTTGAGAGTCATGATCAGCAAGATAATACTACAGTATTGAGAATAGGGAAAGTAATAGTCAATTGAAAGATCAAAAGAACTGGTATGTGTACCTCTAACATATATATTTGAGACGTCATCAAGACTCACCCAAGAGCATTTAGATTTTCCCTCCTCAGCAACAAGTCGGAATGGACCCTGATATTAAATTAAGAAATATAAAAGGGCATCAAGACCTAAATAGATATGAAACTGATAGAAAGTTTAAAATGTCATTTTCTGAAAATATACAAAACAGAAAGTGTTTCAACAAGAACAACAATAAACAACCCTTATCCCACGAGGTAGGGTCAGCCACAAAGATCAATCAACATCAGAAAAAGTGCAAGTAGAACAAACCATCATTTTCAAGATTTCATTCACCATCTAGATAAACAAAGAAAAAGGAAATTAATCTGAAAAGTTCATCTTGCATGATCACCGTCAAGCTCTGAATCCTTTGAAATATTAAATAAACTACCAATATATATGGCAACAATATATCTGTAAAGAATACTAACAGAGGAAAGCTTTCAAGTATTTGTAACACAGATTTTAAGTAGAGTGGTTCAGTTTGCAACAAGAAACCTATAATATTCCTTCTTTTGGAGAAACCAGTTGGCAGGGGGGACATGTTACATGTGATTGACCCTAAGATGTCTATCCTAAGTTCTATTTAAACCCATGCAGCAGGACTTACAATAACAGACATAAAGTTCAGGAAGCAACATATGTTCATTCTATGTTTCCCTTTTCAACCTTCTTTTTCTTTTCCCCATTCTAGGCTTCTAGATTGTTTTATTTGTAGGCATAGCTCAGCAAGAAACACTATGATGGAACGCTTGAACTTAAACATGTTTCAGATTAAATGAGGAAACTAGCAGCAACAACCATAATATGAAATCAATATTTTAGATTTTAATGATATTAAACAAGGAAAATAGCAGCATCCATGTAAAACATATTAGCAAAAACCATACATAAGCATGATTCTGTCATCAGTAATTCGACAAGAAAAAGAATTCTCAAAAAAACAGCACTTTATAATATGAGCCCAGATCAATGGACACTAGCGTAAGATTCAATTACTAATGGTGCAAAAGTTAGATTATTTATTGCAAAAAACAAAAAAAACAGTGTCGATTCAATGGATTAAGCATATCAACTCTTACAACAGTGTTGACCGTGACCCAAGGCCACAGAATATATGTTAGCCACCGGATTTTCACTTAAGCACAGGAGAAAAGTTTTCTTTCTTCTTTTCTTTATTTGATAGAATAAGAATATTATTAGGAAGGAAGGAGAGTAACTACAACTTAGGAAGATTAACACACTGAAAAGCAAAACCCGAAGGAAAACTAGACAAGTTTCTCACACTATATGCTACATATTCAACACTAAAGCCAAACACCTGCTATCCAGAATCACGAGTGTAACATACCAAAACAGCACATGAATCACAATTCTTAGTTCCAACCATGTTACAAAGTACAACAGTTGCTTAAGCATCACGAAATAAATGAGAAACATGAAGCCAGTGATAAACAAGCAGCAGTGAAGGAGTTTTAAGTCCAATGGATAGCTCATATAGAGTAGATGCCACTCTCAAAAGCCAAGCTGCAAAGAGGAGAGAGCCTCTAATTAAAATGCGAGTTCTGTGTCATACACCCAGTCAGTATGGGACTCATCAGAAGGTCTAAAACCAGCGGTGAGTTCAAGAACAAGTGGAATTTGTAGGTAATCAATAGGCGAGCGTAAGGAGAAAAAGTTCTCCAATAATCTATGTAACCAGTTCCAATAATGCACTGGAACTGAGTAAAGGGAACCTACATAAAATGGGGGCCCAATGAGCTCCCACCATTGTAGGGTGAGAGAATGGTCATATGTATGCAACCTTTCCCCCATGGTCAGAGAGGCTCTTTCCAACATTGAAACCCATACCCGCCATGATGTAACAAGGCAGCAACCTTTACCATTGTGCCAAGACTCACCCTATAAAGGGAACCTACTCGTCTTCTGAAATAAGCGTGTCAAGGTTAATGACAATTTTTTATTTTTGCATAAGAATAAAATATTTTTCGTTGAAACACACAGTGAGAAGAGAACATAAAGAAGGAAAGAATTCTGCCCACATACTGTGTCCAGTTGCTTAGCAAACCACTGATTTAGCTCATTTAGAGAAGATGAGTCTCCAAGTAAGTATTGGTTGAAGTCTGAGTATGCCAAATATATACCATCTTCTGCATTCCAAAGTAACTAAACTCATCAGAAGAAAGATTGAGTCAACCAAATATGTTAATGGCATAACAAATCTAAAAGAAAAAGAAGTAGAAACTAAGAACAAAAAAGAAGAAGAAAACTGCTAGTAAAGCATGAAACCGCAACAGCAAGGAAAAATATAACAATCAGGTATGTACCAAACATATACCATGATCATTAGTTCTTTCTCTCTGAAATCACAGTGCCTAAGTTGTAGCATCTTGCAATGTTTGCAAGTTTGAACAAAACTAAGATATCACTAATGCTCACTATTTTACTTTGCCAAAAAAACCAAGATGGTCTAAAATCATTTAAGAAAAAATTGTGTCATAATGTTACCATTGGCTGTCAAAACAACCTCTACTTTTGTCCCCGATGGAATCCCTTTAAAGTTTTTATATGTTTCAAATGATAAACTTCCATTTTCCTTAGCATTCGCTATGACTATAGGAGGAAAACTTTTTGGTATCTATATTGAGTCCCAGGGCTATGAGTTTTCAATATGCTACACAAGTCATCAACAACAACAACCGAACCTTATCCCACTAAGTGGAGTCGAGTACATGTATAAAATCACACCATACAGCAAAATGTTATTTCAGCAATATTTTATCTCCTTGGAAGCCGTTCAATATGAAGCTCTTCCATTTAACAAAATTCAACAAACAAAGCTAAAAACATAAACCAGGGAAATTGTCATTTGATTTGACATTGCCAAACATGGTTGATCAATAATGCTTTGAAAATGCAAGTGTACTTTATATGCCACTATTTGGTTTATTTGGTTGGGGCGCAATTCTTGCAACTTCAATGACAGATTTTCCAACAAGCAAGTTTTGTGGGATAAGACTAGGTGTTTAGCCTCTATTTGGTGTAAAGCACATGATCTTTTTAGAAGAATTTGTGGGATAATAGTTTGTTCTCTTGTTTGTTCTTATTCTTGTAAAGAAGATCTTTTTTCCTTCTATCTTTTTGTATGCTTGTTCTCTTTATCTCAATAGAATTCTTCTTTTATCAAAAACAATAATAATAATAATAATAATAATAATAATGCTTCCATAAAGATAAAGCCAATAAATAACAGCCTTTCACTTGTGGATCACATATACGCGGGTAACAAAATGAAATTTATAAAAAAAAAAAAATTGAGCAGAACAGGGAAGTAAGATCAGAGGGCAAAAAGAAAAGGGAATATTACCATCTCCTGAATGATAACGTGCCAACTCCTGTGCTGTGGAAGCAATTCTTCCAAGAACTGCATTCATCTAAACAATAAAGGAAGCACCATAAGACAATACTTCATGGAAATATTGTTATCCACTAAGTTTTTTTTTTTTTTTTTTTTGGTGTGTCGCTAAGAAATATTGTTGGATTTATTGCTTTGCTACAATTCATATGATTTCTACTAAAGTGACCTTGTTCAGACAACATTGCTGAGGCAAAATCAACAGAAAAGTTATTTATTTGGAAACATGCAAGAAAAGCAGAAATTTCAAGCATGGAATCACCCAAATACAGTTGGTAGAATTAAGCACATGTTACTCGTGTGGCCTTTACATTTTCCTAGACTAGCTAATTATTGCTTAGTTTCTAGTAATGTCTTGTGTACCTCACTCTTGTATTTAATATTGTACATAATATAAATATAAATATCCATATGTATGGGCTGATAAACACATACATTTTTACCTAATTCTGTACATAGTTTAAGATCTAAGACTTTGGTGGGGCACCTGTAAATTTCTCACTGAAAGGCTATCATCTATTGTTGTGAGGTGTCCATTTACAATAGATGTTGCACCAACCCGTGCTCGTCTCCCTTGTGTCAAAGTTGACGCCTGGCCAGTAAGCAAATCATACTGAGATTGCAGTTGCCTTAGCTGTCTTTGCAAGTCTGAAGCTTCAGCTTTATATGCCAGAGTTGCCTCCCTGAAGAGAAATGTGAACGCATAAGGAAGAGGAACATGGTACTGCTACTGCAGTTATATCAAAACTAAAATAGTTCCAATTCATGATTCAAGAGAAAACCAATCACACAATTAGGCTGCGTTTGATTGGGAGGTAAGGTGGGCTGCAAAATTGTGATTCAAGAGAAAAACTCATGAGAAAAATAATGTGATATTGATCATCCAATTGTCATTCGCCAACTATGAGTTAACCAAAACACCCACCCACACACACACACACACACACATAAACAGAGGCACACATGCAGGATTAGCATAAGGTGATGAATAGACGTACTTTATATCCTTTAATCCTTCTTCGGCGCCAAAAACGGCCTCCTGGTTGTCTCTTCTGTCAGAGAAGGCTGAAATGCTATCATAAGCAAAGTCCAAATCCTCCCCCTGTTGATCAACTACTATTCAGTACCCATTTCAAAACTCCCAACAACGTAAAATAAATGGGGCAACAGTGTATGTATCACCTCCAAGAGCTTCCCTTCTTTCTTAAATTGCTCATACCTGGAAACCCACATACCACATAATCAGCCCAACCAAAATTAAAAAAAAAAGAATGTCCAGCTTAATACACTAAAATAAAGAAACACTATTTCACCAGAAAATACAAAAATAAAGCAATATAGGCAAATGGGGAAGGGGGTAGAGAGAGAGAGAGAGAGAGTAACTGTGAAAGCTCAGAGAGGGAGAGGATGTTGGAGGGGCGGAGACTGGAGCAGATCCAGTCGAGGATGGGGCGAGTGTCTTCGTACTGGAAGGGCCATTCGAAGCTGTCAGGGTCCAATGACTCCGAGCCCTGGTACCCCAATTCTCCCAGCAGCGAGCAAAGTCGAGACCCACTCATTTGTCCTGCTGTTGCGCTGTGTGATCGCTCTCCTGATTCAGTTCCCTCAGATCTTCATTTCAAAGGGGCGAGACAGACACAGGGCGTAGTTGGTGTTGCCGGTGGTGCTAAGAGGCTGGGAGCGGAAAGGGATTTTTCAAAATGAAGAAAAGGGCAATGGAAACCAACGAAGAAGAAACAAAGGAGCCGTCTTATTACTTATACATGTAATACATGTATAAAATTAATAAAAATTATTAAATTACTGTTCTATCCTTTTTATTTTTAAAATTTAATTTAAATATATTAACCGTGTCAGCCGATAAAAAATAATAAAAAATTTTAACTCATATAAATAACTACCTATTATAATAAAGAATCCATTATAATTTCTTATTTTCTCCTATTTCTATTTACATTGTTAATACATATTAATTAAACTCTTAGTTTTATTTCTTCACATGTTTTCTTCACGTATTTTATTCTCCTATTTTATTTCTTCACATATTTTATCTCTATTTTATTGTATTTCTTCGCCTTTACCCATGAGCCCTATTGGCAGTTTTAAAGGGGAAAATGGAATGAATTTAGGATAGCAAAAAAATCCACCTCACGTGTAATACTTGTAATAAGGCAGGGATGGGGAAGATTTTGCCTCTTGTAAGTAATAAAACGGAGATTTTAAATATCTGTATATTAAATGGGTCAAAGGTGGGGATTATTGTTCCCATGTTTATGAGTATCTAATATAAAATTATTATTTTATTATTAAATTATTCATTTAGTTGGACTAATATTATTATTATTATTTAAATTTAGAAGTTATATTTATTTATATTTATTATATGTTGGATTAATGATCGGATTATATTATATATTTATTTTTATTTTAAGTATTTTAAGTTATTAAAATTTAGATTATAAAATTAGATTATTGTGCTTATTTTATGTTTATTTTTATTTTAAGTATCTTAAGTTGTTAGAATTTGGATTATGAAATTAAATTACTATTTATATTTATTTTAAGTATTTTATAATATTAAAATTTTTTATTTAATCCAATTTTTTTAAATTTTTAACATTCTAATAAGTATCCATAAATGTTTACAGGGAAGTCAAAAATTGGTATCCATTCAAATATGAGACAGGGAAGGGGACTATCCCCCACCTCTACTTGCCTCGTTGACATCCCTAGACTTAATAAATAAAAATAAAGTAAACTATCAAAGTGGTTCCTATTTATTTTCGTATCAGATAAATTAGTCTTTGATAAAAATAAACTGATAAATTAGTCTCTAATCTTTTGAAAATCAGATAAATTAGTATCTAATAAAAATAAACTAATAAATTAGCCCCTAACCTTTTAAATTCTAAGATAATTTAGTCTTTATCAAATCACTCTATTAAATACTATAATATGATATGTTAAGTAGTCGGCATGATACTATTAGCTTACAAATGTACCAAAAATCACATCATTTAATGAATGAAAGTGATTAGAATGGTAGGATGAGAGAAAATGATATCATATCAATTACTTAATAGATTGTATCATAATATTTAATGAAAAGACTTAATAAAAAAACTAAATTATTTAACATTTTCAAAAATTAAAGACTAATTTATTAATTTATTTTTATTAAAAACTAATTCATCCAATATTTTAAAAGATTATAAATCAATTCATCTATTAGTTTTTGTTAAAGATTAATTTATTTGATATAAAAATTGATACGGATTACTTTGAGTGTTTGCTCATAAAATTATCTGGATTTATCTTCCTAATCAATTGCAAAGCTGCACCTCAAGCACTGTTCACAAACCACAGCAAGTAACTCATTGCTTAAAATTTTGAGGTCTTCAATTTGAATGGTTTCCTAGTTCCGTGATGCTATGGCATGGAACTCATTGCTATTATGGCTACTGCGATGATGAGATTGAGGACGAGGTGCTGGAGTGCCTCGAAGGCCTGAAGGAGGTGACAGGGCCAACAAGGGCAGAAAGGGCATGAAGCTACCTCCTCCTCGTCGTAGTGCCTCCACTGCCGTCTCCCTCACCACCGGCCATCGAGTCCCTCTCTCAACCACTACTCCTTACCTCGCCGTAGACCATAGCCGAAGCGGTTCCGCGTCTACAACTGTTTGGTAGAAAGAGAGATTTAAGAGAAAAGAATGGGAGGGGAGAGAGAAAGGAGAGAAGGGTAAAATAGTAAAAAAAATAAATATTTAAATATAGATATATATTTAAATTACTATAAGATTGTTATTTATAATAAAAATTTTAATGTCAACCGTTGATTATAATTTGAATGAACAAGATTCAAGGATCATTCCAAATTCAATAAGCCCCATTGTAAAAGCAGTCACAAACAAAAACACCGGTTGATGCGATTTTCAGTTATCATTGAAAAATGAAAAAAATAAATTTTAATTTTAAATTAATCCACAATTTTGGTTTCAAGAGAGAATATCAGTTTCGAAGACAAGTCTAAATATATCTGAAGAGGATTAGTCTCATTTTCTAATAATAGGAAAGGAAAAAAAATTAGTCCACAATTTTAATTAACAAAGAAAAAAACATATAGGCATACAAATATTTTTGCATTTTTTTTAATCTACTAACTAGTATTTTTATCCATGTGACACACAAGAATAATATAAAATTTAAAATGAAAAAGAATTTGAATTTCCAATAATGTCTAAGAAAAAATAATAAATTGGATAATAAATGTAATTTATTAATTTAAATTTGATATAAATTAATAATGATTATAAGGAATGGAAATTTTATTTATTTATATATATGGTTTCTGCAAATTTAGAAATATACATGCGGCGTTTTTAGATTCAACAATTTCCCACCCAAATTCCATTATGACATGGCTAATTTTCATTGATTTTTCCATTTTTAATTTTGGTTGATAAATTAGTGGGCAATTTTCGGTCTAGCAATTAATTAATTGATTCCAATTTGAAAATACATATAACGAAACTTAGGGTATAATAATAATGGAATTGAATTGGTATTTTAAAAAAATATTTGTATCTTTTTGGTTGAAATTATAGTTATGAGAATCGATCATCAATGCAAAAAATAAAAGCTTTCATATTACATTACCATATAGTTCTGTTACGAAAATCTTTAAATCAATACATGTCAAGCCTAAAACAATGCTGGAAACAAAATTTTCTGGTCTAAGGCTTAAAATTGGTGCCTTAAGTAATGTTCTAATTTAAAGGAAATAATAAAAATAATTTGACATTTTAGAACCATTGAAATTTTGAATTAAATCTTTAAATAAATATTAATCTTCAAAAAAATATTTGAAACTAACATTCAATCAAATCGGATATTTAAGTTAAAAAATGATTGGGGTTAATGGCTGATCACTATTGTATCAATCCCATAAATTGAAATTGAAATTAAAATGATGAATTGATTTTTAATGGTTCCACGTTATCAATTACAATCAGTGACTTTCCAATATTTCTGTAATCAAATATTTCCAATATTTTCTTTCTAATATTTACACATCAATAATAATGACATTTCCCATGTACAAAAAATAAATAAAATTCACATTTGGCCCATTTATGTGGCTTAAATTTTTCTTAGGCGCTATGTATGTCAAATACTGCTTCATGCTTTTCTATTCCTTATGAAGCACCATGCTCGCAACCTTTCTTTGGTTGCTCTTTATTGGGTATATCTGTTCTTACTTTTTTGTCTTTCATTCCCTTCTTCAATCATGTTTCTCCATATTTTACCTCATTGATTTCTATTTTGCTACTTCGTCCGGTGTCCTCAAAGTACTATTAGCTTGATCAAATATAGCATTTAGTATATTACCTATTAAGATTGTTAGTAATGTAGATTATCACTTAGAAAAATTATCACTTTTTAAATTGTAGGTAATGTTAAATGTAATATTTGGTATGCATAAGTAATCTAAGTGGCAATTTACATTACCCTATTTGGTATATCAAATAGATTACTAGGTAATATATACATTAAACTAATATAATAATAATAATAAATAGTTAATAATAATAATAATAATTAATTAAAAAGAATAAGAAAATTTAATTATTAATTATGATTATAATAGTTTATTTTATTAATAATTATTATTAAAAGATAATTAATATTATTAATAATTATTATTAAATAATAATAATTAATATTATGAATATTAATTATTATTTAATAATAAGTAATTATTAATATAATTAATCATGATAATATTAACAATAATAATAATAATAATTACAATAATTAATAATAATTAATATTATTTTTAATAATTAATAATAATAACAACAACAATAATAATAATAATAATAGAAATATTGCCACATTGGTAGTAATCCACATTATCACCTTTCAAGGGAGCAATCTACATTATTACATTAGTGGTAATCTATATTACCTTGAAAATCTATATTGTTAGTAATGTTGCCTAGCCAAATAGGATAATATTTTGAGTCCAGGCAATTTAATCAAATATTACTGTTAATCCAAATGGATTATCCTATACCAAATATCACCAAAAGGTAATCTTCCTTCCTTCAATTCTTCTTTATTATTTTATGTTATCCATTTTTTTCCAATTTTGTAACACCATGTTGCATTTTCAAGTGTTTTCTAAGCGATGTTCATATCCATTCAAGGTAATATTTCTTTTTTTTTTAATTATGTGTTTTGCATATTCATTATTATTAATTATGTCCATTTCTTTGAAACAAATACTTATTTTTCCTTCATCTTCTTCATTTTTTTTTTAAATTTTTCACTTACTTTTTGTTAGTATTTTGGTTTTTGATGTATAAGACTTGGTGAAAAGTCTACACTTTGCATTCAAGGTACTTTTCTCTTCTTCTCTTTGTTTTTCTTCTATTCTTTTTTGTACTTTGCATTCAAGTTTTCATTTTTTCAAACTGTTTGAAGCAAAAATTCTTCAAACTACAGGTAATGTTGTAAACTTCTAATTCTATTTTCTATAATTTTTTTTATTGTTGCAAAAGTGATTTCTTTGTTGCTTTTGCCCCCTGTGGTTTCATTATTCATGATTGATTTCTTGCTCTGCAGAGAATTAGTATTAGAACATGTTGTACGAAAGGTGGAGTGTCATAGATTATTTTCTACACATAATTATTGATTAGCTATCACAAAGATTTCAAAGAATACCCATGCATTGCATCCAATATTGAATTCATCCTCCACAAAACTTATGTAAGAGGTACAAAGATGGGGTTAGCCATGGCCCATGCGAGCAAGGACCTAGTTGCAGAGGAAGGCAACACACAATGGTAGAGCAGTAATGGCATGAAGGCTTGACAATGGGTTGCAATAGTGCATGCAGTGGAGAACAATGCTGAGGTGGTGCATGCAACGATGTTTTCGCGGTGGTGGGGTTTGCACCACGATGGCTCGGCGGTCACGAGGGGAGGAGTGCAGTAGTGAGGGAACGGTTGCAGATACGGTGGCACAATGGGTGAATAGTATTTACGGTGGTTTGTGGCTAGGTGCGATGGCAATGGATCATGACTAAGGAAATAGAGGCTAGGGAAAAGTGCAGCTGCTTGTGTTATTGAATATTCATTTTTTTTCTTTGATTTTGTTCTTTTATTTTAGTAGAATTGGATTTGTAGTTGAAGTGTCAATTTGTTATGGGTTTTGTGACTGTTAGCTTATGTTGTTTTTTGTGTTTATGATATACTAAGATGATTTTCTGTTGTAAGGACGTTTTACCACTTGAATAGGTTGTTTTGATTTTGGGCAGAAAGCATGGTTTTGTTTAGTTTAATTTTGTATTATGGATCATTTGATTTGGAATGGCTTTATGTTGCTCAAACTAATTTTGGCTTGTTGTTTGGTGCTATGATTTTGGCTTGCATCTATTACATTACAACAAGTGTTAAGAAATTATGTTATTGATTTGATAAATTAAAGAACTACCGTTTCTCAATTGTTATATTTGAGAGAATTATTTTATGCTAATTCCTTTTTTCATGGATGGCAATAATAAGAAGTTTGAAAATTTGAAGCCTTGCATGAGGATTGTGATCTTCTTTAACATATTTTCAATTGGTTGAGTTTGAGGTAATATGTCTAATTGAATTGTGTGTTGTTGAATCATACATTGAGTCTCTATTTATACTAAAAAAGTAATTGTGCAGTGAATCATCTTTTATTTTATCTCCATTGTGTTGGTATGAATTTGGTACTTTCTATGATTGTGATACCAATTTTTGATAAAGTTATAGGCCATCTCTTTTTTATTTGGAACTTTGTATACATTTGCTTCTTGTTTGGTTCTTATGGTTATTTTTTCAAATGTTTTAGTTTGGTACTTGTTTGATTGTTATTAATGGTATTTTATAATTGAATTTTCATTCCATTTTGTCTATTAATTTGATTTTGATAATAACTTTATGTTATTTTCTATGTTTTGAAATTCTACATTGCCATTTATATATTGCTTTGTTTTTTTTTAATAAGTTTTAATATTGAGTTTTAGTTTGATTAAGATTCCAATTTTTTTCTTCAAATGGAGAAGAGCATGTTGGTGAGGAAGTCTTACACTTCAATGGAAGATCTACTTACTTGATCTGAAACTCCACCTTTGGTTCCTCAATTGAGGATTCCTCCGCCACTCACTCCTTCTTTCATTGTCACCAAGTCTATATTCTTTTATTTTTGTTTTTGTTGTGAGCAAGTGGTTACTAATTTATTTGACATGGTTGGAAGAATACTATGTTATCTAGCACCTGGAGTTAACTTCTTTTGCTTTTATATCTATTTAATTTATTTGTATTATCTATTTATTTCATGATTCTGGTTCAACCAAGATGTCTAATGCTAGTCTTGAGTTAAAAACTTGGCTTTACATGTTGTCTTTTGAAACTATTGCATATAATGTTGTGTTATCTCTTCATTCTTTTTTAATTAATATTAATTTTATTCTAAAAATGCAAGTAGGGTTCTTATAAGATATACTTGGAGGCTTAATTAAAAAGTGAATTTACAAATGGCTTTAATTAAATTTGGGCTCTTATGCAATTTTTGTCTATCATATGATTATAAATAATACATATATGTTCTTGAGAATTGATATTAAGCTAAATTATGAAACTAAAATATGACATTATTTCATTATTACACGTTTGATTTATATGATTTGTATTATTTCATTAGCACATGATACTCTATTAACTACTTTATTACTTATACAACCTGGTATACTTGCCAGAGTCACATTACTATGATTCAATTTACTTCAACTACACAAAGGAGGCAGTACTGGATGAGAAGCCAACATGCACTTATGTGGGGCATTGATGTGAGGAAACTAGCTTCATATTTGTGTTCTATTGCAAAGTTTCTTCAAACTCATTCAAACACCGCTGCCCATGCCAGAAATAGCATTGATATTGCCAACCCAATTCCTACTCTCTAAAGTTTAGATGCCATGGGGATAGCCAGTGATGTATCTAAAAATGGGCATAAAGATGGAGTAGTAGAAAAATAATATGAGGAATATGCTGAGGCCAGGACAAACGTGCACGTATTTTAGTCAGAGTTTCAAATGACCTAAGTGGGTGTTCATAGTGTATGCTTGTTGGACTGAGAAATAATTTTCTCTATTGTACTAGAAGTTTACAAGTATGTTTGTATTTATTTTGCATAAGCCAAAAGTTTTCTTCAAAATATTTTGATTATCATATTTTTAAAGAAAAGTAAGTTAATTTAAACATAAACATTTATTAGTTAAATAAAATTTATTAATAAATATGTGACGTAAACCATAGGTAAAATAATTAGTTACTTTAAAAACTTTAACTAATGACTTGATATATCGTTTTGCTAAAGATTTTATAATCCATTGGCTATAATAATTTATAAAAAGGTTAAAATATAATTTTTGATCCCTATATGTGTTATTAATTTTGAATTTAGTATCTACACAAAAAAGGTTTTTAATTCAATCCTTACAAGTGTAGTTGTTCATAAAAAGGTCCTTATTGTCAATAGGAGTTTTAATTTTGTGAAACCTATATGGGTTATCGAAGTATAATATGACTATGTCACTTGTTTAATTGCTTATTATCCGGCAAATGCTAGACAATAGAACAAATACCGAGGCTAGAACAATTGCATATGTAGAGATTCATTATGACTATTTTGCTGTAGGTCACACCATTGGGTCTATGATTTGCTTGTCGAGCCTTAACTTTCTTCACCTCTTACATCTCTTCCATGTATCCAATTGCCCTCTCCTTAAACTCGTAAATGGTTCTAGCACGGTTGATAGCTAATGAATCTACAAATGTCCATCTTTGAGCCTAGATTTGATCACATATAGCTCTATAGCTAGATTAAGGCCTTGGATTTGCAAGGCTGCAATGTTAAACCTCACAAGGTAGTGTTTTAGGAGTTCATTGGTTCCTTGCTTACACTATTTAGTGCATTTGAGGTCTTTTGGAATATCTTGCTAGAGGAAAAATGTAATACCCTACTAGTTAATTATTAACCTAATCCTTCTTAATTATAATTAATAACTAATCTAGCATGTGTTATGTATCCCAACTACAAAATTTCATTTTGACTACTTACTATTATTACCAATCTTGTTAGCTCACTAATTATCACGTTTAATCTTGTTTTTAATTATGCATACTATTAAGTTTATTAGTCTACAGACAATTCCCTGAAAGGTCAAATATACAATCATCTAAAAACAAAAGCAAAGTATATGACCTAGGATGTCAGATAATATACAATCATCCATAAAACAACTTATAACATCCCCATATAATGTAATAAGAAATAATGAAAATGTCATCGGGCAAACTTTTATTATTTACAGCCTTGCCCCTGAACATTTTAGAAAATGACCTTTAGGTTCTTATATCAATTGGATTAGCAGAATAAGGTTTTAAACGAAGCAGAATCGTATAGCAAAAACGTAGAGACCTAAACCTCAACTAATTGAGCCATGGAGGTGTCCACATGTGAAATGACGTGGGATGCCCCTAGACTTGCCCATAATTACAAAGATGCCATTACCCATGAAAAATAGAAAACAGAAAGGCCATAAATTAGCAAAACGATTAATTTACACCTTTAATTGATTAATTTGATTTTAATGGATAAGTAAAGCTAATTAGAAATTAATTAGAGATTAATTAGCAGCTAATTAAGTGTTAATTAGAGCTATTAGGATTAGAAATAATTAGAATAGAAACATATAAAACCTCACAAAATTCTTCAAAATCGATTTACCTATTTAAAGGAAATCGGTAAGATTACGGTATTTTAAACTGTCGGAACCGAACCAATAGAATTTCAACTCATCAACCCTACTTTAAGTGGCTGAGAACTCAGCCACTTAACCCCTAAAAGTGGCACAAATAAGGCCATAAGAAAGGAGGAAGCTTGGCTGAATTTTAGCCTCTTGTGCTTAAACTAATCACACTGCAAGAAGCCAACTCCCACCATCATTAAATCAGATTTTTTTTCCTTCTTTCTCCACCCAATTTTCGAGCTCTCTCTTCCAGCAGCCTTCCTTTCCTCTTTTCTTCATCCTCTTCATCTCATTCTTCCACTTTCAGCCTCCTTCAAGCTTCTTGCATGCAAATCCTTCACTAGAACTCAAGACTAGCTAGTTGTTACATCAAAATAAAGGTAGGATTCTAATTCTTGTCTTGATTTTTTGATTAGGGTGGCTGGTGGTGGTTTATTTTCTTAATTTTTGATGTATTGATTGAATGATTATGATGATATATGACTGGTTTATTGGCTGTTTATGAGGTTAAATTCGAGGTTAAATTCGAATTGGAAGCAAGAAAGAACGAAAATAGGAAGAGCTGAAGGGCTGAAGAACCAAAAACCCTCAGTAGTCCGTACGATAGGGTGTACGACTCCGCCTACCATCAATTAAATTCAATGAAGCTATTTTTATATGAAACTAGATATCTAGGGCTTTCCATATATATATATATATATATATATATATATATATATATATATATATATCATATAAGGCTTTTGAATTAGTATTGAGAGAGTTATGAATTTTTGAATTTCGACCTAGGTTTTTGACTTTGATTCTGGGCAAACTGGGTTGTTCAGGGTAGAACTCGCCCTATACTACTTGAAAATGAATGAAACCGACTTTGTTAGAAAGCTTACACATAGGGGAATGTCCCATAAAAATTTCAGAATTAGATAAGGTCCCGTTTGCTCCCAATGTTCCAAGAAAGTTGCCCTATATCCAAACTGGGCCAAAATAGAGCAATTTAGGAAGGTCAAATTTCGGGGCTTATAACTCCAGCCCTGCTAAGGAAAATTGAATGAAACATTTTGAAAATGAAACTTTGTCCTGTTAGCTTTAATATGAGATCAATTTCGTATGATTTGAATTAGTTTTCGTTTTTTAGTGGATTTTTACTTTTAAGAGTGTAATTCTGGCTAGCTATAGGGTAGGCCGGGATAAAACCTAAATAACTTGAGCTATGCTTATCAAAATTAGATGGGACCAAAGAGGTTAGAAAATAGACATATAACACTTCAATATCTCCAAAATTCAGGTCTAAATAAGCTAAAATGAAATTAGGGCTTCATTTCTAAAAACCGGACAGAATTGATATAATGAGCAGAATTGAATATAAGGGTCTAATCTCTACATGATTGATATTAATATGATATATAGGGGTTCAATCCCTACATGATTGACATTATTGTGATATGTTTGCTGCTCTATATTGAACTTTTGCTTGATTGGTTTTACTGGTAGCCTGGCACTATTCATGAGAAAGCGGACATGTTCCGTTATGCTGCCGAATTTTCGGTAAAATTATGAGCATTTATGTATTAAGAATATGTATGAAGTACTCATATATGTAAGGTTATATGAAAGTGAATGATGAACCATATGTATGAATGCACTCAGCATGACTATGCATGATTATGTATGAGAATGCAATGACATGAATATAATGAATGTGGGTCCTTTCACCTGGAGGTAATTGCACTTTGAATCCCTCCTTGTGAAGGCAGTTAAATAAGATAAGATGTGGGTCCCTTTACTTAGAGGCAGTTGCACTTTGAATCCCTCTCTGTGAAGGCAGCTAAAACTATGAGATCCCTCTACCTTTGAGGCACATGGTCAGTTAAGATCCCTCTACATTGAAGGCACGTGGTCAGCTGAGATCCCTCTATTGAGGCACGTGACCAGAAAAGATCCCTTCAATTTAGAGGCACGTGACCAAAATGAGATCCCTCCAGGACTAGAGGCACGTGGGTCCCCTTGTGGATCAGTCGGTGTGACGACGATCACGGGTGGAGCTGACGAGCTCACTCACAGATTAGACTACCCAAGGGTAGTAAAGACTAAAGATTAAGACATATGCAAATACCCTATTCACATGAGGCATGACATTGACCCAGCTAGTGTGAGTATAGGGGACAGGACTTACACGAGGCATAGCATGACCCAGCTAGTGTAAGCAATGAAAATGTATGGTGGCAACGTCCATGACATTAACTCATTACAGAGCAAAAGAAGTTAAAGAAAAGCACCAGTGCATTTGCATGAATTCAAAAAATGAGATTTGCACAATGACATCCCATGTCTTAATGATGCTGAAGCTATTCTATCTACTTATGCTGTAATTATTTTCCAATATGGAATATTGCCAATGTGACTCAAGTGCATGAATAAAATGAACTCTGCTTCAGACAATACAACTATAAAACTGAATAGTCTATTTAACATGCTCACATTTTTCATAATAAACCGAAGCAGCTGGAGATAATAACGATGACACTACATGTGATAGTTTAGAGAATCTTACTGAGAATTTATAATTCTCACTCCTATTTTCCATGTTATCTCCAGATAGCTCGAAAGATTTTCGAAAACGGCTGAAGTTGCTGTGAAATAAGGTCAAAGCTCGGTAATGATAACAACTCTTGAGTGTGGTGCTATGACTTAAGCATAGTACTGTACTTGGGAGGTTGTTACACAACTCTGCTTGATCTATACACATATCAATGGATAAAAGAAGGATCTATTTATCCATCAAGCGGAGACAAAAAGACTAAAGGTCCTAAGTTAAACGAGGTAATAAAGGGGGCATGTCTAGCAGCACTAGGACAACCTAACCCATAAGAAAGTCAACAATGAAGGTCACCTCCATCTCTAAGACGATCATGATGCAAGCCATCTGAAAGCACCAAAGAAAATCATAATGTGAAATGAATCTCAGTAGGGGGCGATGCTTCCAAGGGTCTGCTGGGCATCAAAAAACTCCCAAGTTTGTACAGGCAGATTTAAAATAAAAATACATGATCATACCATTACAGCACAAACAAATAAAATTAACAATTAATGGTACAGGTAATAAGCAGATAAATAACATGCTAAATAATCATGATAAGAGAGATATAATAAGCAAATGCATAGATACATTGAGAAGTAAACATGCTATAAGAGAATGATGCAAGGTGCACTTTTGCTTTTGTACTTTTCGGGTCTTTTCACTTTTCGTTAACTTCGTGAGAAGGAAACTAGAGGAAAAATCACAATTCAATGAGAGCTCTCCTTTTAGGGCATCCCATGACTTAGATCCAATATCATAATTATAGAGCCCTTGCCTCGATACCACTACAACCAAGGACCTTTATCTCGGTATCTATGGTCATCCTCAACATCATAACCATAGGGCCCTTGTCTTGGTACACTATGGGCCATGTGACCCTTGCCTTGGTATTACACGATCATCCTCAAGCCAAAGTCTCATGTTTCCATAACTTCTCATATCACTTTCTTATGCATGCATATTCACACATTCACTATGCCATGCATTTAGATCTTTATTATATGCCATGCATTTCACACAGATGCTCATGCATCAATAATTTATGCCTCACGCATCATATGAAAGTTAGGTTACACACATTGTTGATACAAGCACATCATTATGCATGAATGTTGATGTAGATTTATGTTGCGCACACACAAGCCCATAGTAAAATAGAACAAGACATTGAGAGTTAGCACACGAGTTTAGTTTTACAAGCAAATTGGGCCAAGTCTTATAGCTTATTTAGGTTTCTTCCATTCATTACCAAATGGGCCATTATTACTTCGTTTGTTATGTATTATTGTAGCTTTAGAATTATATTCCTTTATGCTTTTGACACTAAATGGGAATCTAATAAAGGCATCAAATTTCTCATTTTTGGTAAGGAAACAACAAGCATGAAAATCAGGGCAGCCCAATAATTGATTATGAAAAATTTTGTATACTTTTCCAAAAATTGTGAAAATTTTCCAGTTAGTCCTTTAGAGTGTTAAGGGTAATCTACAAATATTTCAGGTCAAAATTTATTAATTAGCTAGGGTAATAAAATCTCAAAACATGTGTAGTTCATGTTTCCTTTTTTAGTCAAGTAGTTTCAAGCTCTAAAATTTATTTAAAATAGTAAAATAATCCCAAAAGTCCCAAAAAATCTACCCTTAGAATATATAGTTTAGTTGCACCTACGAAGCTACCCCAAATAATCTCATATTATGTTACAAGCCATCACTCCTCCTTAACCAATTTCCTTGCCAAATTTACTATCATTTAACACTCTCAATCATATACAAAACAAAAGAAATTCCTCCCAAAATAACATGTTTAGCCACGACCAAGAAGGAGAATTGAGCCAAGGTTTTTCAAGAACCAACATCAACAAAAACAATATATTAGAATCAATCAAAGATATAGGATCCATGAGAGAGTTGTAAAAAAGAAAAACCCCTATCCTTGGTGAAGAAGAAAGAGCTTTTTGAAGAAGATGTGGGATGATGATGATGGTCTTGAGGCTTGGAGGAAAGAGCAAGAAGATGGCAACTCCAACAAGACCTCACAAAGTGTTTACTCTTAAGGTGTTTTTCCTCTTGAGAAGGAAGAAGAAGAACAAAGTGATCGCTCTTCACTCGCACACTCACTTCTCTCTTGTTTTCTCGCTCTCTACGATGGCTGCTGTTGTGGCTATGAAGGGAGGACTGTTTTGATTTGTTATCACTTGTATAAACTCACTCACTAACACACACTTTCACTTAATGCACTATTTATGTACTTTTTTAATATTTCTTTGCAAAACTTGGTCTCCAAGGTTAACTCTTGCTTGAACAAGTGTCCAAGATCAATGGCTAGTGAAATTTCTAGAATTTGTATGAGTGATATTTTATTTAGCCATTTTTCTTGCAATTTTATGGATTTAACTTGTGGTAATTAAGCTAAATTTATTTAATTAACTTGCCTTAACTTATAATTGCTCACAAAATTACATTTGGTCCTGCTAATTATTCTAAGCATGCCACTAATTTTCAAAATTTTTCTCAATCATTTACCTATTTTTAAATTATTTTTCTTAATCTTATAATATACTAATTATTACTTGAAACTCAAAGAAAATTCAAACAAGCTCTAAAAATTCTAATTTTTATTTTGTAAGGAATTATAACCCTAATTAACCCTTGGAAAATTTTTCATAATTTTTTGGATATTATTTTTACTTTTTTCTAAATTTTTATGAAGTTTTGAGCACTAATAATTTAACTAATAATTACTCAATTATCTAGAAAGATTCTAGTAAATTTTCTATTGTCTATTAACCTTGTTTAGGACTGAATTGACAAGAAAACTTATTAATATGAATTTTTTATAATTATCTTGAATTTTTTATTCTTTAAATTGACAATAAATCACTACTTAATTTATATCTAAGTATAATTAATCAAAATATTTAACTAACAACTATAGAGATGTGACATTCTCCCCTCCTTCAAAAAGTTTTGTCCTCAAACCTTTAGGTCTTATTATTCCACATACACAAGTTACTTAGTTACTCTTATTTTAACTAATCCTCTAAACTTATTCCTATGCATGTTCGGTTAAATTTTCACAAGTAAGGCAATCATGACTCCTTTAAATATACACATATACACAAATCTTAAGCCAAATCAAAACAAACATTTATCAAGAACTACCAGGGGCCAAGCACATCAGAATGATAGTGATTATAGAAAAATCCAAACGCATACAAAGGAAGACATACCAGAGAGTAGAAAATATAAGATATCACAATAAAACAATAGTCATCACATAGTTCTTTTCCCTAGATTCTCTACTCATTTGTTTCTAGTCCCAAGTTTATGGCTTCACTAATAGTAAGGATAAACAAATCACATGACAAATTAAAAAGTGCTCAAGTATAACTTATCTTTTAGGATATGCCTACCAAGATTGAAATTTGAACCTGGAGTCGTCTCCACTTCGCTTAAGACAAAGGCCTTTCCCTTGATCTAGGGTCTTTGAGTAGGACCCACACCTTTTCTTTGGGAGCAATCCTTCGAGTAGTGCCTTTGTTGTGCCATGCAGGGTCGATTTCTATGGTTCTTCGCATGCTTATTGCAAGTAGTGTCTATTCCCTTATTATAAGTTGCTCTATTTCTCTCTAAATCACTTTTGAATATGGAATTGTGGCCTTCTTCTCTTTCTGATTCCCACTTTCTCTTAAATTGATTTTGGCATTCCTTTGCTACCTCGGTTAAACTCTATTATGCGATCCTGCACTTGTTCACAAGCATTGCATAATTGCGGATCACTAGACGTGCCACACTATGCTTGATTTCTACCTTCAAGCTAGACTCATATTTGATAAACTTCCATATTTCATTTGGATTGCCCCTCAAGTATGTGGAGAATTTTGTAAGCTCATTGAACTTAGCAGTATATTGATCAATGGTAAGATTTTCTTGTTTCAATTGAAGAAATTCCACTTCTTTCTAAATCCTGACATTTTTGGGGAAATATTTCTCCAGGAATGTGGCCCTGAAGTCATCCCATGTGAGTTGAACTCCTTGTGCATGAAGTAGAGCCCTCGCTCTTCTCCACTAGTGTTTAGCCTCGCCTACCAGAATGTAGGTGGCATAAGTAATCTTCGGATTGTTAGTGCAATTGATGACTTCAAAAATCTTTTCTATCTTCATTAGCCAATTCTCAACAATAATGGGATTATATTCCCTACAAAATGATGGTGGTTGAGAGTCCTTGAAATTGTGGATTAACTGTTGGAACATTAGCCGCTGTATTGCCATTTGTCCCCATCTGCTACAATATTTGGTTGCCAAGATTTACTATGGTAGAAAAATTGCACAACAGAGCACTTCAGTGAATCAGAGTGAGTTCCAGCAACATAATAAATCAAAGGGCTAAGAGATAAGCATTGAACATCACCAATCATGTAACACCCTACCAATTAAATGTTATGCTTAAGTCATGGCATGAAATTGAGTAGATTGCGTTACCGTATTAGTATTCCATCTATAGCTATATTCATTATACTATATTCTCTTTTTCTATATATATATATATATATTTGATAAAATATACCTAAAGAAATGGTGCGCTGTATATAATAAATGTGATCCTATTATAGAACATAACAAAATTTAATAAAAAACACAACAAAAAAGATAAAAACAGGTAATATAACATCGGTTGTATGCATACATATACATGTTGGAAGCCAACGCTTCAGTTTATATACAGGTTCCAAAAGAGAATACATAAGTGGGGCCAGTGTACCAAAAAGACATAAGGTCTGTGTCAGTCAAAACGGTCCTATGAGGTCCTCAGAGGACATTTCAAACTAACTAATACACATATAGCTAAGTCTATGGCTCAATGCTGCCCACTACCAAAAGAGGGGCATACTGTACAATGCAACCTGCGGCCGGGATCTACTCGGTCAGGTAGCCATTGGCCATACTAGGCTCGACTGGAGAGTAGTCAGCAGTCGATCCCGAGGAGGAGGATGATGAATCGGTAGCCTCAAAAGAATTGCTCTCGGAACTAAGCAGAATGTTTAGAACCACTTGTGGAGGTGACTTTGGTGGAGGGGTCGGCAGGAGCTGCAGGTGTTGCGGGTGCTGGAGGTGGGTGTGCTACATGCAACAGGACCGCAAAATACGGAGCAACAGGGTCAAAAACAGGATGAAATAAAGGAACAACAAAATTCCTATTGCTAAAAAAGTAGAGGGGAAAATGGCAGGAGCCGGCTATGTACAATGAGTCCTACACGGAGTCATGGTGGAACTGGAGGTCAGGGATCTCAATAAACAAGGTAGCTATTGTGTCCATCACCAGGGTCTGAGAATGATACGGAAATACAAAGCGAGGTGAGAATTTAAAGAAATTCTCAGTAGGATTCGCGTACAGTATTTAAACTGACGTCACATTTATTCTCAGTTGCCTCGGTTTTTATTTAATTATAAAAACATGGGATCAAATTGAACTATCCATATTTAATAAGTTTAAGAAAATGTCTGGTCCGAGGCAAGGTTCAATTTTACTTAGGACAGTATAAGAAACAGAATAACTACTAAATAGTGATATACAGAACAATAAGCAGAATAAATAAACATACAGCAGTAAATAACCATAACAATCAAACTGTAATCAACTTATAGTGACTATTCAATATGATCATGCAAAACTCATTCTTGAACTTATCTTCATAAACTTCTCTATTGCTTGGTCCCCTAGGATTTTTTTGGTCATTTAGACTCCTGTATAATAGTCTGCTTTTCAGGATCTAGCTCATTCCTATACAGGAATGTCGGGTTTACTTTCCCCGACCTTCCCACTGATCTCTTCCCCTTAACTTTAATTCGGGGTTGGCCTAAGTATCATGGAACTTTTATCATGACATAATCTTTGTGATTCTCTTGAAAAATGCTCATGTATGTATATGCATCTCATAACTCATGCATAGGCTTTACTGAAATTTCGGCAGCATAGCGGAATGTGTTCGCTTTCCCATAAATAGTGCCAGTACTCAGGAAACCAATTTTTCAGAGAAATCATAACATTTCATTCACAATTCAATCATTAATTTCATAGAAACAATTGTTGCATTTAAAACATAGTTGCTGTCTTAGCACATTTATTCAACCTAATTTTTGTAAATCAGGCCATAATTTCTATTTAACTCATCTGGACCTAAATTTTGGATATATTAAAATGTTATGTGTCTATTTTCTAACCTCTTTGGTCCCATCTAATTTTGATAAATGTAACTCAAGTTATTTAAGTTTTATCTCGGCCTGCCTTATAGCTAGCTAGGATTGCATATTTAAAAGTAAAAATCCACTAAAAATTGAAAGCTAGTTCAAATCATACAAAATTGCTATTATATTAAAGCTAACAGGACAAGCTTTCATTTGCAACAATTCCATTTCATTAGCTTTAGTAGATCTTGAGTTATAAGCCCCAAAATTTGACTTTTTTGAACTATCTTATTTTGGCCCGGTTTGGACATAGGGTAACTTTTTCGAATCACTAGAAGCAAACGGGACTGTATCTAACTCTTAAAATTTTATGAGATGTTCTCCTATGTGTAAGCTTTCTAACAAAGTTGGTTTCATTCAATTCCAAATCGTATAGAACAAGTTTTGCCCTAAACAACCAAGTCTGCCTAGACTCAAACTCAAAAACTTAAGTCAAACTTCCAAAATTCATATCTCTCTCAATACTAATCCAATGGCCTTATATTATATATGTATGGAAAGCCCTAAATGTCTTGTTTCACATAAAAATAGTTTCATCAAATTTAAATATTGTAGACAGAGCCGTACACTCTGCTATATAGACTGCCGAAGGGTTTTAATCTCCCAGCCCTTCACTTTTTCCTACTTTCACCCTTTCTTACTTCTTAATCAATTTTAACCTCAAAAACAGCCAACAAACTAGCCAAAGATCATCATATTCATTCAATCATCATATCAAGAAGTGAGAAAATAAAGCCACAATCAGCTACCCATAACAAAAATAAGAAGAACAAAATTGAACCTTTACCTTTATTTTGATGTAACAACTAGCTAGTCTTGAGTTCTAGTGAAGGATATGGATGCAAGAGGCTTGATGGGGGCTGAAAGTAGAAGAAGGAGATGAAGAAGATGAAGAAAAGAAGAGAAGAAGGCTGCTAGAAGGAGGCACAAGTCAGCTAAAATGAAGAAAGAAAAATTTGATTCATGTATTAAGAGGGTAGTTGGCTAAGTGTGTTATGATTGGCTGAAATTTTATGGTTGAATTTTAGCCATTTCTCCCTCTTTTGTGGCTTTCGTTGCTCCACCAATAGGTGAATGAATGGCTAAATATTCATCCATTGGGTTATAGGGTTTAGGGTATACAATTCTATTAATTTGGTTCCGACAGTTTAAAATACTGTAATCTTATCAATTTCCTTTAAATCGGTAAAACGATTTTTAGAAAATTCCTATGAAATCTTCTATGCTCCTAACCTAATTCCCTTACATCTAAACTCAATCAATTGCTAATTAATTGATTCTAAATAAATATTTAGTCTAATTTTAATTAGTCTCAATTATTGGATAAAAATCGAACAACTAGGCGAAAAACGATGAGAAAAATCTAGTGGATGTTACAAATCACACATTAAAACAAGCATATCAATGCAAAATATACTAGAGGCGGAAACATAAAATTCAAGCAAGCAAGAGCAAGAGGAATAATAACCTAAAATCCAAGGCTCTGAAAACTGGACCAAACATTGAACCGGGCAAGACATTAGTTTAGAGGTTTAATGGTTTAATGGTTTAATCGATTCAACTGAGGTCTAACTAGGATAGAATAAAATATATATAAATTTTTATTTTAATCTAAAAAACTATTCTTTTTTGGGTTGAAAGTGTGTCTAGAGCATGAAAGCCCAACTTAACCATGGGTACAATACTAAAATAAACCCATCGATAGATCAAGTATAAGCAAAGTCCGACAAAAATTATAAAGAAGTTAACAAAAAAAGTAGCAAATCAATGCAAGAGTTTAGATGAAAGCCTTAAAAAGCAAAAGCAAGAGGAAAAAAAAAAAGATACAAGTCTCTAGGTAGTGTGTAGGAAATTTACAATGCAACATTTTCATTGGTCACAACTTTATTTAACAGGTAAGTCTTCATGATACTTGTGTATTTTTTTTTTTCCGCTTTGTCATCATTGCTTGTGTTTCCTAAGAGATAAGGCTTAACTTTAATGAGAAAACTTCACTTTGCCCCCCCTCTTCGATAGGCAATGAAAGTAAAACATAATCTCGACCCTTTGCTGCGAGTTTTCTTTCTGCTATCATTTTCATTCTGACCTCTGTGACCCTATCTCCACTCCATTCAAAGACCAAAATGAAAAAAGAAGCTTCATTTGCCTCATTTCTTACCCACGCGAAACCACAACTTGCAAAGTTTGGTCCCCGATGGTGGTTCTCTAGTGGTGTAGTGACTCGCGCGTCGTAACACGAGCAAATTAAACCGAATAGCGACTATAGTATAGTAGCCAACTCGGATCGTTTCCCAAAGATGAACACACTATTTGATCAGAAAATTCAGGGGGGTTTTTATAACAAACACTTAAAATGCAATACTGAATTCTAAAGCAAACAAAAAAACGAAAAGGCTAAACCGAATTAAAATTCTAATCCAAGACACACAAGAAGAGAGAAATCAACACTCAATCATTGGATTCAAATGTACATGCACACTCCAATTCGATGATTCATTTTAGATTTAATTGAAACCTCAAATCAAACCTAGCATTCACATGAAAATCTCCATGCATTCAACTAATCACTCAAGCCATTCGGTTTAGAGACCTCTAAAACCGAATTGATTTTGGATTAGCTTCCAAACCAATGCTCTCATCTCATATTCAGAACTGAAATATGAATCACACTCTTGAACAATCGAATCACATATATCAACCGAATTATACATGATTTGATTGACTCTTAATCAACATGCATGAATGAAAACCTCCAATTCAATTACGAGATTAAGAAGAAGAGAAGAGGAGTGAAACCTAAATTGGAATTTCCATGTCTTGTTGCACCAATCGTCAAGACCTTGAGTGCTTCTCTTGTTGCCTTGGATCAGAGGAGGATCACGACTCCATTAATGGAGGAAAACGCAAAAGAGAGGAAGAGAGGAAGAGAGGAAGAGTTTTCTATTTCCAAAGAAGGTCCAATTTACAAAATGAGAAAAAGAAGGTCAAAAGTCCCTGAAGCATAATCAGAATTTCTATATATACCTCTAATTAAAAGTCACTAATTACTTAATTAAAATAATCCTCTTTTCCTAAGCTAAATTTGGATAGCTCAATTGCCCAATTTGGATGCTTAGAGAGAAAGTTGTGCCCAAAACAAGTTGAGTGGGCTCTCTTAGACTCAGCAGCGACTTCCAACACGTTTTTGGGCCTCATAACGGTTCTTCTTGGCTTAGTGTTCTGAACATAAAATGAAGCCCTGGATGTTAGCTTTCCAATGCCACCGGAATGGGCTCAATTGAGTCCCTGTAGCCCAAGATATGGTCCAATCATTGAAGGCTGCTCAGAAACCGCGCCCAAACGCTTCAGTTCAGTTCCGAGCCCAATTTCGGCTTTAAGATCTCAGAGTTAGCCCTTGCTCTCTTCATACAAATTGTAGCTCTATCTCTTAGCTTTCCTACAAATCAAGAAGCATAATAAAATGAGGTATAGAGCTCAAGATATGATCTAAACACTGAAGCAGGTCAAACTAACCGAAATGTTGCAAAAATTAACTAAGTCTCACTAAGATCCAAAGAAAGGAAAATGATCTAAACTCAACCAATTAAGTGCAAAGGAGGATTAATGAGACAAGTATGAAGGATAAAAATAGTATAAAAATCCAATTCATCAGTAGTAACGCAGTGGCTCTAGGATGCATTATTTCTAGGCTTTTTTCCGTCGAACAACTGATCGCCTGAAATGGTGGCGGTTCAAGTCGTTCAGTGATTTTGGAGCTATTTTCCGGTTTCCTTACCGGTTTTTTAACTTCTTGGTTTTCAAAGGCTAGCCAGATCGGACAGGGGATCGGTTCCCAGTTTAACCAGTTGGACTATTTGGTCAGGTCCGATTTTTAGAACCGTGCTAAAATCTACCCTTAGGAAGTATAGTTTAGCTTCACCCATGAGGCTACCCCAAATAACCCCATATTAAGTTTTAAACCATCACTCCTCCTCATAACCAATTTCTTCACCAAATTTATATCATTTAACACTCTCAATCATGATACAAAACAAAAGAAATTCCTCCCAAAATAGCATGTCCAGTCGCAGCCAAGAAGGAGAATTGAGCTAAGGTTTTTCAAGTACCAATATCAACAAGAACAATATATTAGAATCAATCAAAGATATAGGATCCATGGGAGAGTTGTAAAAAAGAAAAACCCCCTACCCTTGGTGAAGAAGAAAAGAGCTTTTTGAAGAAGATGTGGGATGATGATGATAGTTTTGAGGCTTCAAGGAAAGAACAAGATGGCAACTCCAACAAGACCTCACAAGTGTTTACTCTCAAAGTGTTCTTCTTGAAAAGGAAGAAGAAGAACGAGGCGATTACTCTCCATTCACACACTCACTTCTCTCTTTTTTTTTTTTTTAGCTCTTTGCTATGGTTGCTGTTGTTGCTATGAAGGGAGGAGTGTTTTGATTTGTTGTCACCCACATACACTCGCTTACTAACAACCACTTTCACCTAATGCACTATTCATGTACTTTTTTAATATTTCTTTGCAAAACTTGGTCTCGAAAGTTAACTCTTGCTTGGACAAGTGTCCAAGATCAATGGCTAATAAAATTTCTAGAATTTATGTGAGTGATATTTTATTTAGCCATTTTTGTTGCAATTTTATGCGTTTAACTTATGGTAATTAAGCTAGATTTAGTTAATTCACTCGCCTTAAGTTATAATTGCTCACAAAATTATATTTGGTGCTCCTAATTATTCTAAGCATGCCACTAATTTTTTTAGAATTTTTATCAATCATTTACCTATTTTTAAATTATTTTTCTTAATCTTATAATTTACTAATTATTACTTGAAAATCATGGAAAATTCAAACAAGCTCTAAAAACTCTAATTTTTATTTTGTAAGCTCTTATAACCCTAATTAACCTCCAACAATTTTTCATAATTTTTTGGATATTATTTTTATTTTTTCTAAATTTTTATCAAGTTTCGGGCACTAATAATTTAACTAATAATTACTTAATTATCTAGAAAGATTCCAGTAAATTTTCTAGTGCCTATTAACCTTGTTTAGGACTTAATTGGAAAGAAAAATTATTAATATAATTTTTTTTATAATTATCTTGAATTTTTGGTTCTTCAAATTGACAATAAATCACTACTTAATTTATATCTAACATAATTAATTAAAATATTGAACTAATGATTATAGGGGATGTGACAAAAAAGTGATTGATGGAGGCTGTTAAGAACTTAACAAAATCATTGAAAGAGCAGACTTTTCTAGAAATGCACGAAAAGCTCGACATAAAAATGGGTTAGAGACACCATTAAAGAGCATCATTGACTTAAAACATAGTGATTTAAATCTATGGGTCATTAGTACAATCATCAACTCAAAGGTTTCTCCTAGATGGCTTTGCCTTTAAACATGTTGACTAGGAATAATGCTTCCTTTGAGTGGACCCCAAAATATAAGAGCAATTTTCAAGAGTTGAAACAAAGGCTAACCATCATACTAGTACTAGTATTGCCTAACCCCAACAGATTATTTGAAGTTTATTATGAGGCCACAGGGAAAAGTCTAGGATGTGTTTTGATGTAGAATTAGAATGTAGTTGCCTATGCCTCTAGATAATTGAAACCCTATGAGGCAAACTACCCAACCTATGATCTGTAGTTAGCAGCAGTGTTCGCCCTAAAGATTTGGAGAAATCACCTTTATGGAGTAAGATTTGAAGTGTTATTTGATCACAAGAGTTTGAAGTATCTCTTTGATTAGAAGGAGTTGAAAATAAGATAGAGGAAGTGGATGAAATTTCTTAAGGACTATGAGTTCACATTAAATTACTATCTAAGCAAGGCAAATTTCATAGCTAATACAATAAGCATGGAAGTAGAGGCCGAATTAGTATAGAGTTTTCAAGACCTTGATTTAAGAGTTATTGTAAACCCTTGCAGTGTTAAATCAAATAAGAGTCACTAGCAACTTTAAGGATTAGGTTATATAAGCTCAATAGAGCGATTTAGATTTTCAGAGAATCTTAGCCTTAGTCCAAGGAGGGAATTTGAAAAGATTTGCTCAAGGTGCAAATAGATTATGGAAGTACCAAGGAAGGATTTGCGTATCTACTATTGATGACCTTAGAAATAGGATCCTAGAATAAGCCCATAAGAGTAATTTTATCATACACCTAGGAATGACAAAGATGTACCAAGACCTTAAGAGTGTGTTTGGAATGTTAAAAAAAATAGAAATAATTTGATTTAGAAATCAAATATTGTGTTTAGGTGTTTTAAAAATAAGAAATGAAATGATTTCTAATTATCATGGAATTTAATTACTTTCTATTTGAAATCCTATCAAAATTGAAAGGATTTGATGGGAATTGATTTATTTTTAAAATTTAAATACAAATCAAATTAAATCAATTCCATTCTTAATCATTCTAAACACAATCTAATATATTATAAACATAAGAATTGATTTCTAAATCAATTCAAATCCTATTTTACACAATCATTCCAAACATGAAATTTAATTTATAAATCAAATCAATTCAAATCAATTCAATTTAAATCAAATCAATTCCAAAATTTAGTTAATCCAAACACACTCTAAGAGAATATATTGGTGACCAGGGATGAAGACAGATGTAGTTGAGTTGATTGACAAGTATCTAATCTGTCAAAAGATGAAGATAGAACACCAAAAGTCTTCAGGAATGTTACCAACCTTAGAAATCCCTTAGTGGAAGTGTGAAAGTATATGTATAGACTTTTTGATGGGATTACTTAGAACCCCAACAGGACATGACTCTATATGGGTCATAGTTAATAGACTAATTAAGTCTGCTCATTTTTTACCCATCAAAGCTACCTATCCTTTGAAAAAGTTAGTACAACTATACATTCAGGAGATAGTGAAACTTCATGGAATTCCCTCTACCATAATCTCGGACAAAGACCTGACGTTCACCTTAAGATTTTGGAGAGCCTTACAAAAGGCATTTGGGACAAAACTCTGTTTAAGTAGAGCTTATTATCCTAGACTAGTGGACAAACAAAGAGAACCATCTAAACCTTAGAGGACATGTTGAGAGCCTATATGATGAATCAACAAGAATTTGGGACAAGAATCTACCCCTAATTGATTTTGCTTACAACAACAGCTATTACGCCAGTATAGGCATGGGTCCATATGAAGCCGTGTACAGTAGGAAGTCACTACAAGAAAAAAAATTCATTTTTGTGAAAATTTCCATCACACATTCTGTATAAATTCCATCACAATGTCAATCTGTGACAAAAAAATCCCTCATTATTTGGTTTATTGCAAATTGGTCGTGATAAAATTCTATTGTCTGTCTCAATATTGCGATGGAAATTAGTGACAGAATTATGGCATATTTTTCGTCACAAATTTATGACAAAATATAAAAATAATTTTTGTCACAATTGTGACAGAATTCATAATATTTTTTGAAAAAAAAAACCCCATTTGACAACAATATAATTTATATTCTGTCACAAAGTTATGATAAAATGGAAAAACAACTTCCATCAAAATTGCAATGGAACTAGTGACAATAATTTTTTTTCAATTTTTATTTTTTTTAAAATGTTGTGATAGTGCTATTGCATAAATTGCATCGCAATTTTGTGACAACATAAGCATTTTTTATTTTTTTTATTTTGCAATAACTAGATAACAATAATTTTGTTCCTACTCAAGATTAAAAATAATCATAATTCTCATTAAAATATTAAAAATTCACATTGAACCAAATATATGGTACAAGATTCATCAAATAATATGCAAAAAATGATAAAATAAATTCATCGAAACATCTAAATTACTAATCCTTGCCATCCACATAGTTTTTATATTAGGCACCATTAAACTGCCCATCATTAGTATCATCACCTTCAGGACGATTATCTCCAACCAAATCTATCTCATCCAAGTTTATGCTTGCATGTTGACCACATAAGACTTTTATTCGGTTTTGGCGAGTAATGATTTTGTTGACTATAAGCTACACCAGCAACAACACTACCAATGGACTCAGTAACTTGTGAATGGAACTTAGGAGGTGAACATAGTTATTTATGGAACATACCAATCACTAATCCTTGTAGCAATAAAATCTTCATATTTTCTAGTGCTAGCATTAAATCCATATCTTAGATTGTCATTGGACAGAACATAACCACAATAAGCAAGTCACGTAATCACGAGTACATACATAGAGCAAATAAAAGCAAGCTAAACTGTTATCAAGATACCAAATAACTAGCAGTCAACACGCCACTTGGAGGAAATTATTGAATTAGAGAAGAATATAGGTTATAACTTTCTACATTTGAAAATAATGATACTATTAAACAGAGTAAATTTTAGAGCATTTCAAGAAATAATTCAAAATACAAATTATCAACATCCAAACTTACACACAATTATATGTTTTTTCAATAATTTAAAAAGCGCTCAAAACTCTCCAAGAGGGAGAGGAGCAGAACACAACAAACCAAGAGACAAAGCAAAAGAAAAGGCAACTAACCAAGTCACAAACCAATAGAACCAAAACCACGAAGAAGCATTGCCCAAAAAACCCTAAGCTAAAACCGCTAGCAAAACAGAACCACAACCAGCAATAAACAAATAGAAGTAGCCCCAACCACCAAAAAGAAAATAAAAAGAATCACACTAAAAGCAGCCACCAAGACAAAACATCCACCAGAGCATCACAATGCGAGAGCCAAACAAAAGAAGACCATTGAGAGCCGCAAACTACCAAAACGGAACAGAAGACCAGAGCACCAAAGCAGTTACCAACCTCCCTTCCCAACACTAGAGTCATTTCTTAGATCCACTAGTTTTCTTCTTTGGGCGGCATCTCTTTCTTGGCAAGGTAAAATCTTGCACTTCATGTAGCTTAGATAAAGCAAATAATATTGCGCTTTCATTGTTCACTGTAAGTCCCAACAACTTTCCAGTATCCCAAGTTATCTGAGTTTCTACCAGATCCTCATCACTCAAAATTGCCTCTTCAGTATATTTTCTCTAGAAAATAAGATTTGAATCATATAAGAAATGAAGAAATGTACCTAAAGAAAAAAATAAAAGATACTCAGGCACAATGATGCATATCCCAGCTAAAATGTCATGAACATGATTTAGTGGCTGGAGAAAAAATGAGAAAGATACACAATGGAGCCACTAGAATTGTTGCAAGCCTTAGCAATTCCTCACTCTACAATTTTATCACTCTAATCCTCCACCGTGTCTGAGGCAAGTTTACTGTTGCACGTCATAGGGATTGCACCCTTGAAAAGGATATATACTCAATATATTTTCTAGTGCATCCATGTAATAGAAGACATGTATATCACCATTGTTCCAAATCTCTTACATAAAGATGCTAAATCAACCAAAATAGAAAAATAGATGATATCTCAAACAAAAAAATAATGAAATTATGGACTAAAGAAATAGGACAAGAACACAGTACAACTTCAAAAAACCTTCAAGTTTAGAGTCAAAAGCAAGGAGGCAGGCACTTTTCAGGGGAGATGCACCGTCACAACATGAAGGTGGGCAGTCACGGCAAGAAGGCGATAATTGTAACACCCTACTAATTTAATGTTATGCTTAAATCATAGCATGAAATTAAGTAGACTGTGTTGCCGTATTAACATTCTACTTACCTTTAATGATTCGTATCACATCTCATTTTTTTTTTTTGTAGACAGACGAAACGGCATACTGCTATACCATGAGCGTAACGAAACTTAGCAAAATACCACAAAGAAAGGAATAAATACAATAACATCAACTGTACGTGCATATATATATATATATATATATATATATATATATATATATATATATATCAGAAGCCATTGCTTCAATTTATGTACAAAATTTCAAAAGGGAATACATAAGTGGGGCCGGTGTACCAAAAAGACATAAGGCCCATATCAGTCAAAATGATCCTATGGATTCTTAGAGGACATTTCAAACCTACTACTAGCCCTGCTGCTAAGTCTATGACCCAAAGCTACGTGCTGTCAAAAGAGGGTCATGCTGTACAACATCTCCTGCGGCTGACTTACTCCGTTAGATAGCCATTGGCCATGCCAGGCCCGGCTGGAGAGTAATCTGCACTGGGTCTCGAGGAGGAAGAGGGTGATGAGCCGGTGGCCTCGGAAGGGTCACTCTCAGAGCTGAGTGGCATATCTGGAACCACCTACGGGGGTGACTCTGGTGCAAGATCAGCAGGAGCTGCATGTGCTGCGGGTGCAGGAGGAGCTGGAAGTGGATGCGCCATGTGTAGTGGGATGGCAATGTACGGAGTAGCAGGATCGAAAATAGGATGAAATAGAGGGACGACAAAGTTCCTATTACTAAATAGGTAAAGGCGGAAGTGACAGGAACCAGTTATATAGAGAGAATCTAGGACAGGATCGTGGTGAAGCTGCAGATCTGGGATCTCAATGAAGAGGGTGGCCGTGGAATCCATCGCCAGTGTCTGGGAATGATACGAAAATACAAAACGAGATGAGAATTTAAAGAAATTCTCAGTAGAGTTCATGTATGGCATTCATCTGACGTCATATTCATTTTCAGTTGCCTCGGTTTTTATTTAATTATAAAAGCATATGTTCAAACTAGACTATCCGTTTTAATGAGTTTTAGGAAACGTTTGGTCGAGGCAAGGTTCAGTTTTACTTTAGACGGCATAAGAAATAGAATAGATTACTAATAATGATTCACAGATTAATAAGCAGAATAAATGAATAAATGGCAGTAAATAAACATAATAGACAACTGCAAACATCTTAACATAATTATTCCATGTAATCATGCATTCATGTAATCATGCATACTCATTCTTGATTTTTCCTTCATAAGCTTTTCCATTACTTTTTATCATTTTCCATCACTTGGTCCCCTGGGAGTTCTTGGCCATTTAGATTCCTAGGTAATTGTCTGCTTTTCAAGATCGGGCTCGTTCCTATATAGGAATGCCGGGTTTACTTTCCCCGACCTTCCCACCGATTTATTCCCCTTAACTTTTTATCCAGGGTTGGCCCAAGTAGCATGGAACTTTCATAATAACATAATTCTTATCATAACTGTCATAGCTTTCTTGAAAATGCACATGTATTAACAGGTATATCATAACTTACACATAGATTCTACCGAAATTTCGGCAGTATAACGGAACATGTCTGCTTCCCCATGAATATTGCCAATACATCAGAACACCAATTTCTCATAGAAGACACAATATTGCATTCATAATTTAACATTGAACTCCTAGAAACATTGATCTCATTAAGGCAGAGTTTTTGCCTCAGCATAATCATTCAACTCAGTTTTTGTAAATCAAGCCATAATTTCTATTTAACTCATTTGGACCTTAATTTTGGATATGTTAAAGTGTTACGTGTCTATTTTCTAATCTCTTTAGTCCCATCTAATTTTGATAACTATAGTTCAAGTTATTTAGGTTTTATCCCGGCCTGCCTAGTGGCTGGCCAGAATCAGACACCTAAAAGTAAAAATCCACTAAAAATCAAAAACTGATTCAAATCATATGAAATTAGTCTCATATTAAAGCTAACAGGAAAAGTTTCATTTACAAAAAGTTCCTTTTCATTTGACTTAGTAGGGCTCGAGTTATAGGCCCCGAATTCTGACCTTCCTGAATTGCCCTGTTCTGGCCTAGTTTGGACGTAGGGCAACTTTCTTGGATCATTGGAGCAAACAAGACCTTATCTAATTCTAAAATTTTTATGGGACATTCTCCTATGTGTAAGCTTTCTAATAAAGTTAGTTTCATTCATTTCCAAGTAGTATAGGGCGAGTTCTACCCTGAACAATCCAGTCTGCCCAAAATTAAAGTCAAAAACCTAGGTCGAGATTCAAAAATTCATATCTCTCTCAATACTAATCCAACAGCCTTATATAATACATGTATGAAAAGCCCTAAATGTTTAGTTTCATATAAAAATGGTTCATTGAATTTAAATGATAGTAGGCGGAGCCGTACACTCCGCCATATGGACTATCGAGGGTTTTAGGTTTTCCAGCTTCTCAGCTCTTCCTATTTTCATCCTTTCTTGCTTCCAATGCGATTTTAACCTCACAACAGCCAATAAACCTGCTATATATCATCATAATCATTCAATTAATACATCAAATATTGGGAAAATAATCCACCACTAGCCAGCTAAGATCAAAGAATCAATACAATAATTAAACCTCTACCTCTTGTTATATGTGATTTGGCTTGATTTTTGGGGCTTGGATGAGCAAAACCTAGTTAAACTTGATAGTTTGATGGAGTTAGGTGAGTGAAGAAGAGAAGGAGAGAGCTAGAGCAGAGGAGAGGAGGCGCAGAAAATGGCTGAATGAAGGAAAGGAATTGTGCATATAAAGACATGGAGGTAGTTAGAATGAAGGGTTATGATTGGTTGAAACATGTATGGCTGAAATTCAGCCAAGTTTCTTCATGCATTGTGGCCAAAGTGGCGCCATTTTCTTGCATTAAGTGGCTGAGTTATCAGCCACTCAAGGTAGGCTTAAAGAGTTGGAATTCCATTGGTTCGGTTTCGATAGTTTAAAATACCGTAATCTTACCGATTTCTTTTAAATCAGTAAATCAGTTTTCAAGAAAATTTTATGAAATCTCCTATACTTCTAATTTAATTCCCTCATATCTAAACTCAATTAATTGCTAATCAATTGATTCTAAATAATTATTTAACCGAATTTTAATTATTCTCAATTATTCGATAAAACCGAACAATCAGATGAAAAATGATAAAAGAATTTTGGTGGATGTTACAACAATTGTAGGTGAGAGATTGACATTACTATGCACTATTGAGAGAGATGGGAAGCCAGGGCATGAACTAAAGGAAAATGGGAAAGTGGGAATTTTTTTTAATTCTAATTTTTCTTAAAATTACATAAATTATTAGTTATTAAAATATTATATTTAATTTCACTTTATTAAAATAATTAATTAAAATTCCTTTAACTATTCCAAAAAAATTCAAAACTATATTTAATTTAAATTATTATATTTATTATTTTTTTAACAAAATTTGTTTATTTTATTTGAATAAAAAATGTTTTTTTATTTGCTATTAAAAAATAAAATTTCGATTAAGTTATTTTATTTAATAATTTTTCTTTATTATTATTCACAAATTTAAAAATTAAATATATTTTCTTATCAAAACTTGAGAGATAAATATAATTTTTCAATTTACAGAATATCTAATTAAATTTTATTATGAGAAAACATATATTAAAACCTAAGTTTCTTAAAGATATTTTTGAAACATTGAATTAATTTGATTTGATTTAAAATGAAGTCAAATGGTAAAATAAAAATTTAACAAAATAAAAAATAAAAATAAGGGAGGTCAAGTCTTGTGCTAAAATGTGAAAAGATAAAAACAAATTAAAAATGATAATAAAAATGATATTTAGGCTTAGTAGAGTAGAGTAAAATTAGGATCAAATGTCAACAAGATTTAATTTGAAATGATATATGCTAAAAATGATAGAAGTTCGGGGAAATTATAATGATCTCCCCTAATGTCTTTTAAAATTACACTCACCCCTCATTGATTTTAATATTACATCTAATAATTTTGTCATATTCACTTTTGCTCAAGGCACATGTGAGAAGATATTTTGCCTTGGCATTCATTTGAATTTTGGTCTTATGTGGATCAATCTATTCATTTCTTTGAATGGTTCTGACTACTATAAGTAGAGGTTGCTCTGGATCAACAACTACTTGTGGCACTGATTGTTCAACTGTGGGGATATAATCATCATTTTCTATTCTCTCCCATATATCTAGGCTTGTGGACTCGATGAAAAGTCTCATTTTATTCTTCCAGTATGGATAGTCTTCACCATTAAAGTATGGAGGATGGTTGATAGAGTGACCCTCTACAATGTGATTTATTTGTTGTGCCATTTGTCAGATTTTTATCCTCTGCAATGGTTAGGAAGATCAATCCCAGAGTTAGGCTCTAATGCCAATCGTTGGAAGAGATGACATGAGAAGGGGGATTGAATCGTGTGTTAACTAAATTTTTGAACCTGAAAACTTTTCAAAACAACTTTCTCAAGTCCAAGACTTGGAATGCGGATGCAATGTAGTTAGAAATAATAGGTATTTATTTTATACAAGAATATATTTGAATGATTTAAAGGATGCACAAATTTGAAGTTTGAATGAAGACTGCAAGTAAAGTGAAAAAGATAGAATAATCACACAATAAGGTTTATGCTGATTTGGCCAAACAAATATCTACATTTAGTCCCTAACTCTTTATTAAGATTTTTATACCACGTGTGTTCTTTTTCCAAGCCTTTCTAAACTTTTACAATTGAGTAGTATTTCGTTAGTCTCTCCAGGCTTTATAACCAGGTAGTATTTATCCTATCCTCTCTAAGCTCACTTTGACCACTATCGAGTTTGGTTACAAGAGATTTGATAAAAAAAAGGTTTATGTTTACACTCACACTAAAAGCCCTTTATAGAGTATTGATTAAATACGTATAGTGTGTGACTTCTTTAACTTCTCAATATAAAAACGTTATCTATTACACATTAGTAGAGAAAATTTTAAAATAAAAAGTTACAATGAGTAACTTTTTGGAGGATTTCAAAGTCGAGAAGGTTGAAGAATAAAATTGTTGTAGCTTAGAAAGTATTTGAATAGCATCTCTTTCTTCTTGTTCATATTCCAGCTTTATATAGACTTCTAGATGTACTGTTGGACCTTGTAGAACTTGAGCCTTGTGCTACTTTGATCCATTGGTCTATGACTTGAATGAGAAGGTACAACTTTCTTCTTCAACAAATTGAGATGACACCAAAAAGGAAAAGTAGCCATTGAAGTCTTTACCAACTTTGTAGTCTTGTCAGTGCTTCTTTTACAACTTGTTTGATTTGTTGTGCCATTTTCTAGATCTTTATTCTCTACAACTATTAGGAAGCTCAACCCCAGAGGTGTGGCTCTAATACCAATTACAGATTGAAGTAGCACGAGAAAAGGGGTTGAATCATGCTTCAAATAAAATTAAGCTCCTGAAAAAACTTTGGAAACAACTTTCTCCAGTTTTAAACTTGGAATACAAAAGCGATTGATTTAGTTTTAAGCACAAATATTTTCAGAAATGACTTTAAAGCAAATGAAACAAATGATTTAAAGTACATAATAATGAAGATTAGAAGGATAGAGAGATCACACGAGAGTTTTATACTGGTTCGACTAACAACTTTGTTTATATCCAGTCCCCAACACTTTATTGAGATTTCTCCAAGCTTTTGTGCAGAGTAGTTTTCTTAAGCCTCTCCAAGCTTTTAGAAATGACTAGTCTTTTATCCTATCCTCCCCAAGCTCACTACGACTACTAATGATTCGGGTTACAATAATCAATATTTTGAGTTGTGTTTGATACACTCACACTAATCTCTCAAAAGAGTATAATTGAATAAGTACAGTGTATGTCACTTCTTAATATCCTCAATAAGAGGATATTATCTAATGTAGTATAATGAGAAGATTTTCTAATTAGAAGTTACAACAAGTAACTCTCTGGTAGTTTAGAAGGTTGGAAGATGAAACTTTGTACGCGCAAAAATATTCAAAAGGTTTAACCCATTCTTCTTCGACTTTCGGCTTTATATAAACTTCAAAATATATCCGTTGAAATTTGCAGATCTTGAGCCTGTATCTCTTTGATCCACTAATCTAAGACTGGACAGAGAAGAAGTTGCTTTCTTTCTTAGCCTTTGAGAATAATACAGAAAAGGAAAAGTATTCGTTTGATGGTTCACCAACTTTTCAGATTTGTAAGCACTTCTTTTGAATCTTATCACATCATATTTGACTTTTGAATCTGATCTTTGAATCTTATAGAAGAAGCTTTGAAGGTGAGGTACTTTATGAGAAACATCTTTTTGATGGTCACCCCTCTAGATAGCCTTTTGGACGGTTAATCTTTCTGAATAGTCTGAGTACCTTATGATGCATTGTTTTCCTTTTTGATATGGTAAATCCATCCTTTTGAACTTTCTAATCTGTTTCTTAAATGAGAGAATATATATACCACAAAGTATTCATTCCAATAAGTGTATATTAAAAGGAATAGGAAAGAACAATATGCTTTGTGTTGTCTAAAATTTGTTTCAATTTGAATTGAATGATCTTGCACACAAAAGAATACATTTACTTTGAACAAATCGATAGATGACAAAAGATTTTATTGAAATTTTATTTGCTACTCATCAAACCCTTAAAGCACAATATTATTTAAACCATGAGATGGTTTCTAAAGGGCATTGAAGCTTACAATCTCCCCTTTTTTGATGATGGCAAATCAATAGTTAAGAAAAGCTTTTGTTAAACAAAATTGTTAGTCCAGAAACAAATGATTTGTTGTTTGTTTCAACTATCTGGTTTTGAGAAAAACTGACTTTCTGAAGCGAGTAAAGAATAAGCATGTTTGTCAAAACATTCAGTAGTAGTTAACCAGAATGATTTTTAGGAAATCATTTTAACCATCCGAGAAAGGATGATTTGAAGCTTTCTCAATCTGGATTAATCATGAAGTTCCATAATATATCAGAATAGAATTGTTTCAAACTTCTTCAAACTCTCAATATATCAGGGCAGAAATAATTAGGAACTTTCTCAATCAAAAATAGTTGTGAAAAAAAATTTGATATACCAAAGCAAACAATTTATCATTAACAAAGCAGATTATGTACATTATTTGTATCATGATGAAATAGCATAAACATAAATAGTCCAAGCAAACAAGGGAGGAGTAGGGAGCTTTTGGTGTGAGTTTGCGTTGGTTTGGAGCTTCAAAATCAAGCTCTTATAAGGATTTGAGTTCATCTCTAGCTTGGGATTTAGGTAAGAGTTCAAGCTCTTGATCCTTGTTACTTGTTTCTTGATCACTACTAAAAAACACATAGATAGCGACAAAATTGTGCAGTGGAATACTTTTCGTTGCTAATAGCGATGGAAATTGCCACAGACTACATGTAAATGCAACAAGCTTGTTTTTGTTGAAATTTGCGACAAAATTAGCAACGGATTTTTTTTCGTCTCTAATAAATCCATGACAAATTTTGAGGCTAAAACTTTTCTAACATTTAAAAAATAAATAATTTAATGTATGGTATACATAGTGATGGAATATATTTCGTCACTAAGAATTTTTTTTGTTAAGTTAAAATGTTAATGTAATAAAATTTTTATAATTATTATAACAAATAAATAAATAAATATAATATTTATTTTTAAATTAAATTTAAATAATTATTAAAATTATTATTTTAATATATTTTTCTTTTTTTATATATTATAAAAAAGTACAGGTGAAAAAATTAAAATGTATAAGAGAAAGAATATATTATATATTTGCTAATTTTATATTTTTATTAAATAAGAAATAGTTATTACAAATAATAAAATTTATATAAATTATAATTTCAAATAATAAAAATATTTATTACTATATATTTATAATAAATATAATTAAAAATGGATATAAATATTTTGAGATTAATTTTGATGTAGTAATAGTGTAAATTTTTTTTATACTATAATCTAATCACATACTTCTATTTGTAAGACTTTTAAAGTAATATATAGTTGAGTCAATCACTTTTGCTGATGTAATAATATATAATTGAATGTTTATATATATATTTTTTTACACTGATAGTATATACAAAATAAATTCAAATATTTTAAAAAAATTGTCAAAAAAAATGTTTAAAGATTTCTTAAAAATTACATTAAATAAAGAAAATAGCTAAATAGAAGTGAACTAAAAAAAATTAGAAAATTAATTTTAAAATATTCATATTAATTACATTAATGTGAATCATTATTTCATCTTATTGCATAATATAATTTGGAACGGCATAAAAAGCACTTAATATGTGGATGTTTAGTAATAAGATTTTTATTTAAATATTGTCTTTATTTAAAAAGATTCAAATATTATCAACAATATTTTTAAACAATGAGACTCCATGCCAAGGAAAAAAAAAACCCTCCACCAAAAATTTTCCCCCTTATTCTAGCTTTTCCTCAATTCCCACTCTTACTCTCTTCCAAATCCCCAAGAACAGTCTTTAGCTCTCGGCTCTCTAATGTTGAAGAGACTCCAAGTGGCCCTAGCCTAACTGTTAACCTTGATGCTGCCATTGATGATAGTTTCTGCTATAGCGTAGCTAGGGGAGGATGTTAGCTGTAACATCCTAAGCTCTAAGGGCAGACTAAGATAGAAGAAAGATTGGGCTCAAGGCAAGGGCAAAATTACAATTAGGTAAGCCATAGTAAAAGTAGGGATGAAATTATAATTATTAGACTATAATAGTAGAGTTATAATTAAGGATTTATGATTGTGAAGAGTGGCAACCATAGAAAAATTTCCTATTTCGAGATTTTGTGGGCCCTATGACATTGATAGATAATTAAAATACCTGTAATAACTTCAAAATGATATTTTCTACCCATAGTTTTGAATAAAAGTGTGGAATTACTCACACAACATTATAGTGGCTTGGGTAGCTTAGAATACCTAAATTGATAGCTAGACACCTTGGATTAATCTTCAAGGGCCCTATATTGTTTGCGGACATAAGTATTGGTTAAAAACCCAAGGATGTGTGACTAGAAACTAACTACACAAATCCTCTTAGTGGCTAAAGATGAGCCACTCAAATTCAAGCTTAGGAAATTTTGATTTTTTTCATCAAACCCACTAATGAGATTTAACCCACAAAGCTTAAGAAGTAAGCCAAATGAACTTATGAAGGAAGCAAGCCATTCCTCCCCTTTTTGCCCTCCAAAGTTTCGACCACCACCACCATCTTTCCTTCGTCATTTTTCTTTCTTCCATCACCTCCATGGCTATGAGCTTCAAGCTCATAGTTGATGGCTTTCATGTCCTCAAATCACTTTGCTTTTTTTTTTTTAAGAAAATCAATCCTTATGTTCTTTTCTACAAAATCCCTCTATCAATTTGGTAATCAAGCATCAAATAGAGTCTTTCCACCTCCATGTAGGCTACTGCCATGAGGAAAAAAGGAGCCTAAGAGTTGCTCTTGTCTTCCTTGCTTCCATAATTTCAATGATTTTGAGGTAGGTAACTCAAATCTTTAGTTTGTTTGTCCTTTAAGGCTTTGTGTGGCTGATGTATTTTCTTTGTGTCATCCTTTATTTGAGCTTGTATGATGTTAATATGACTTAATTCCAGTGATTTAAGGTAGAAAAATCTTGGTTTAGGTTGAAGGATAGGTCAAAAGATCAAGTAAAACCCAAAACAAAGAAAGCTGTAGGAGAGAAACCCTCATGACCATCCATACGATGAATAGTATTTTTCAACTTGTAGGACTTAACTAAAACTAATTTTAGATGAAACTAGACTTCAAGAACAATCCAACCATATAAATTATAGAATCATTGGACTTCAATGAATTAGTTATGATTTTTAGAAATTAGTTGTTGAAATTCACTTTTTGTTCTAACCAGAGTGTGATGTGAGAGCCATAAATCGCCCTATATAATTTCAAATTTAGTGAAATGAATTTGTTAGAAAGCTAACACATAGGGGAACATTTACATAAAATGTTAGAATCAAATCATGAGTAAATTTTCAGCAAAAATTCCTGGAATTTGACCTATGCTCTGTTCAAGTGGAAATAGGGCAACCCACTTGAGGAGCTCATAAACTCGGCACTTATATATAGGAATGAACTCGGTCATGAGAAGTAAGCTATTACTCAAAGGTGAGAGAGGCCATTTACCTCTAGGGGACCAAGTATAGAAGTTTAAGTTGCAAGTTAAAGAAAGAGACAAGAAAGTCAAGTGCACTTGCATAAGCCAAGTATGTGCATTAGCCTATGTATCTTTAAGCATTAAGCTGTTATAATTATGATTGAAGTGCTATGTTATTACTACTACTATATTTTCCATGAAATATGCCAAGAAATTGTTACAAAGAAGTAATCTACTTCGAAAAATATGTTTTCAAACTTAAAATTGAACCAGTGCCTATGTGTATGTGTCCACGTTTTCATAAGAAACCGAAGCAGCTGACATATTTATGATGACACCTTGTGTGCTTAGTGGATTGAGTATGCCTACTGAGGACTTTAAATTCTCATTACCTACTTGTATGTTTTTTGTAAACATTCAAGTATATAGGTTGGACTTCGAGTTTACAGCAGATGTCGTAGGACATATACACAATGCAGGACCCAGACTTAATGTAACATCCCCATTTTCACCTAAGTTAATTAGCTCGGTGTTCCTGGCTAATTAGAGGGGTCAACGATTAATTAAGAACTAATCGGCTAATCTCAAGAGTAAGGGCTTAGTAAATTAAAGACAAGTCAACAATTGAAACAATATGCATTAAAAGTTACAATTAAAAGCCTAATTGCCCAAATCCTTATTAATTCATGACTTAGAACATAAAATCAAGGTGACCTAACCTTATTAACTAAGAGCACATAAGCATCACATCTTAATCACATGAAAATTAACCCTCATATCTTCTTTACATAATTAACGAGGAAAAATCCTTTTCGATAAAAATATGTTAATGGCATAATTGAACCAATCAAATTAATTAACATTTAGATAATTGTAGCAATTATAAAGATGTAGAAACTTCCGTTTAATTATTGTTTGAAAGTTTGGTCAAAGCAAGAGCCAAATCCAACCATTCAATTGCCTTCTCATCATACACCACTAGATCAAGAGTCCATGTTAGTAGATTCCTTAAGTCATGACAAGAGTTGTACTCTCTTTCATCAAGATTGTGACACTTGGAGTGATCATAATCATCCAATGCCAATCCTAAGATAGCTCATGCTTTTAACCATTTGACAAAAACACTACAAAGCCTTTACCCAAGTTCCAAGACTCAAAGAAAACACAACACTCCCTTTTGCCCTATGGTTTTTCCCACTCTCTAGCTTGTGTAAGAAGCAAAAATCACATCACCTTTCCCCCTCTAATTGTGCCACCTTCAGCCATCCCTCTCTCCTCGATTCATTTTCATTCCCTCTCTCAAGACATACACACAAAGCTCTCACCTCTCTCTAAACCTTTCTTCATTCTTCCTACTCTCTTTCTTGTTCTTCTTGTTTTTCCTACTCTAAGTCATCACTTTTCCACCACCATCACCCTCATCTTCTATCACCACCCTCACTAACTTATCAAGGATCACATTCTTTGGTCCTTGGTAGAGCAAAACAAACACTCATTTAGCCCCATTTGCTAGATCAAGAGGAAGGAGGCCATCTCCAACCACTTCATCTTCCAAGCTTCCAAGAAAAACTCATTTGGTAGTGACTCTATCCTTCTTCTCCATGTATTTTTTTTCAAGTTTTAGAACCCCTAATCTCTTCATAGTTAGGTGGTTTTAAAGCTTGCTCCAATGTCTCATGACCATATTTTTCCCTATAGGTTTTCTTATCTTGTTGAAAGTGTTGTTTTGAAATAAGATTATGTGGCATGATGGTTTTATGTATCTTGCTCTATTTTGTGGTAAAATACTGATTTGGTGACTAAAACTTTGAATATGGTGATGAGTTAAAACATAAAAATAGTGATTTGAAGTGGTATAGCAACATTTCCACAAGTTTGATATGTAAAACTTAAAAATGAGTTAATCTGGAATTCTGGCAGCCTGTAAAGCGTGCGGTATAACTCACTCCACAAAACTCAAAATGCAATGAAACTAATTTTCTGTGAAAGTAGACTCAAATAGATTTTTGTACATATAAAATATGCGAGATTTGGCCTTAAAATGAGAGAGATACGAATTTTTAAAGTCTGCTGTTCTTGGATGGGTTTCTGTCCGGGCAGTAGGTAATAAAACGTGCATAACTCGAGCTATACAGAACATTTTTCAGTGGGACTAAGTTTGTTAGAAAGATAAGACATATAGGAACATCCCCATAAAACAGTTTTGTCAGATTCCTTGCGAGGAGTTCACAGTAATGTTTAAAAGTCACTGACCCGAGATGAACTTTCAAGTCTAAGCAGTCAAAATAAAATGTGTATAACTTAAGCTACAAAATGAATTTTTGAGTGGGGTTTCTTTTGTTTAAAAATAGACTCAGGGAAATGTAAGTATACCAAAATTCGAAATAAAAGAGTAAAAGATGAAATTATGGTGAATTTTTGAAGTTACTGCCCCACTGTAAAAGTAAAACTGGTTAGGATAAAAGTTAAAGGTTAATGAAGAATAAGCTTTAAGACATTAATACCCTTATATTAAGTAATAGAAAACCTTCATAACTCAACTTAAAAAGTATCAAAAAGGACATTAGGCAACATTGGCCCTACAACTAATAAAAGAGGACACACAAGAGGTAACCTAAATTAAAAGCTTGCACCAAATTTACTAAGCTAAGCTCATAAAACTTTGCTTGAGAATATGCCTATGTTTATGTGCAAGCATGATGTTATGATGATGATATGATAATGATGATATGATGATGATGATATGATATGATGATATGATGCTTAATGATACTGTGATATTGGTTTCTCTGATTGGCAAAATTTTGAGAAGCTTTGGTCTAGCCGTTATGCTGCCGAAATTTTGTAGAAATTGTGGACTTAGAAATATTTTGCATCATAAGTTTTAATAAGAAAAGATTCAATAAATTGTGTGATTCTTCAAAAGGGAAGGTGACCTAATTTAAGTTCCCCTCACCCACGACTCACATGAGGCATGACATGACCCAGCTAGTGTAAGTACCGAAATTTTATGGTGGCGACGGCCACGGTATGAGCTGATTACCACTTATGTTTAGTGGATGGAAAGAAAGGACTTAAGATAAGTCAAGTTAAGGAAAGAAAGGGACTTTGGTCCGATCCACGTAAAGAGTGTAACTCTCAACATGTTCATATATGTTATGAATAGTCATATAAGCCTTTACGTATGCCATGATGTTGTTACTACAACGAGAATAAGTACTAAAAATTGAATCCACTTCGGGTAGTAATGTTTTCGAAAATCAAATAATTGAACCTATTGAATGCTCACAGTTTTCATTTATAAAACCGAAGTGGCTGGGACGATGACGATGACAATTAGGTGTCAGGGTCGAGTCCTACTGAGAAATCTTATTTCTCACCCTAGTTGTATTTCCGTCTTGTCACCAGATACTCATGGCACACCCCGTGGAGTGGAGCATGGAGCCTCCCCACCATGAGTGGGCATACGATGCAGATACTCATGCTATTGTGGCTACGACCACCACAATAGTCTGTACACACTTTTATCTGGGTCGGATTTTTGAAGGAGAGGAGCCAGAGATCACTTTGCCCAGTAGACGTATCATCGACGCACTTTGGACCACCGCTGGGTCCTTGGGATTTCCCGCCTGAGCCCTTGCCAGAGATCAAGATGGAGCCAATGTCTCCGGGTCTACCTGTAGCCGAGCCCGTGCCACTGCCAGAGGTCCCTGTGATCGAGGTGAGTTCGACGGCCACCCCTAGGGCCGCAGCAGCTTCGCCGCCACTCCCTGTGTATCACCCCGACGCATCTGAGAAGGATCCCTCCGAGGCCCGTTCTTCTGTGGCCAGCTACACCCTTGGCCGTCGCATCCGTCGCGTTGACGTGAGCAGCCGGCGCCCTCGTATTATCCGTACTCCTTTCGTCCCTCGAGGCCGAGGAGCGAGGGGGACCAGGTATTCAAGGACTTGAGCCCACTCGATCAAAGGCATGGAAAGGGCAGAGAAGCCAGCAGACGTCCACATGGGCCTATTTTTATTTGTGTTCCTTATCCTATATATTTCATTTTGTAATGAACCTTGTCAGACTTATGTACTGTTGATGTTTTGGGGCCATGGCATGACCATGAGTTCCCTTTTATGTATTTGTTGGATATTATGAGATTAATTATAATTATATGGTTGTTGTTGTAATTTGAATGCATGGTATTATGATTTATTCCTTGTTCCTTCAAGTTATACCAAAATCTTTGCGATACGCTCGTTTATTGCTATCTTCTCGCGCAAGGCTTTACTTTCCGAAAGCGACGACATATTTCAAAAAAAATTTTATCGTATTTTTCGCGTAATTTAATTTCAAGTAAAGTTTAGTTTTTCACGAGCATAAGTAACAACTAATAAAACACCGTAATACGACTTAAGCGTAATATGAATTTATTAGGGTGTTACACTTAAGCCCAATGTGGGGAAACGAAAGTGGGCATCCAATAATTACAAAGTAAGACCGTGGGCCATTGCAAGTTATATGTAATATTAGTTAAGTTTCTTTCGAATTTTAATTATCTTACTTCATGGGTAACGAATATTTAGGTTTATAATTCCTTATTCAGTAAAGAATTATGAAGTTTATGGGCCATATATTATATTTTCTTATTTAAAAGTTTTTCATAGCACCCCATAACAATATCTAAATATAGTTCCATGACTCGAGCATGGTGTATGTGTCTGAAGGGTGTTACATTAGCTCTTTCTTGCAAATTCCCCTTCCCTTTTTCGTCCCTAATGATCTTTATGATGGAAATGTATACGTGGGTCTTCAAATTTCGGACAGGGCGCTGATATAGTTCTTTTAAAAAATGTGTATGTGGTAATGTGGGTCTTCAAAATCTTGCTTTGATTTGAGAAGCATAGGCCTTTTCTCCATTAGCCTGTGCTACTTTCTTTAGCTTTTTGGGTGTTAAAAGACTAATCCCCTCCTAACATGTGTTTAAGCTTCTAATGCCCATTAAAATATTGTGTTTAACTTTGATTGGTTCAACCCAAAAGCATGATGCAGGAGCCAAAACTGTCAAGATATATTCTTCATAAAGCACTTCTTGTAAGATAGATATTCTTCATATATACTTGGTCTTGAGATTTATGAGAGGGTGGTTGTGGCATTCAAGTTCATAACATGTTTTTTTAATGTTCAGTTTGACACCCAAGGCAAGTACGGGTGTTTTAATTAAAGATTGATTTTATTATGAACTTGGGTGGTTACTACAATTCTTAATTCTTATCTCCAAGTGGGAGTAAGCACAATTTGGCTTCCACTGTATTTGTGAATTTTGTTACGTGTTGGAATTTTATATGCGGATATGTTATAGTTCAAGTTTAAACCCCTATTTAGATATTTAATCCGCTATTTGAAATCCTTTTGTTTCAAACATATTACTAGTCCAGGCATGTCTTTCGTCTCTTTACCTTTTTTTTTTCAAGTGTAAACTTGGTTGCAACTTGCAAGTGAAGAAATTGAAGTTCAAAGGGTTAGTCATTGCAAAACTAATTGAGATGAAGTAATGATGTGATGTTGATTCTAATTGTCTTTGGTCTTGGCTTATCTTTAGTGTGGTCATGAAAAATGTTGTTGCTAACAGAAAACTAGCATGTGGGTGCACTTTGCAAGGAAACCTCATACATGAGGTTGCTATTTTGGATCGACAATATTTGTCTCTTTGTGTGTTCTGGAGATAATTTAGAAGTGAGGAGCTAGGAAGGAGATATGGGTTTGAAACTTGTGAGCAAAGGCTTCTCTCCCTCTGTCCTTCTCATTCATACTTGAATCTAGAAAATTACCTTCACAAGATAGTTGGTGTGTGTCAACCTCAAAGCATGACATGCCTAAACTGAAAAGTGAAAGTCCACACTCTTTGCTAATTACATTTGTTTTAAGTCATTTGTGAAGTGTAAGCATTTAGGAATGCAATGAATGAAAATTTAATAGCTTATTTGATTACCACTCTTGTATTCAATGAAATGTGGTTTAAGGCCCAAAGCTAATATGCTAAGTGTCAATAGCTTTAAAAGCTATGAATAAATAATAATGCTTACTAATCATTTTTATACCTAACTTTTAAAGCCAATTATTTTTTTATTAGTATGGATGATCATGGAGCGCACAGTAGATAAGCAAAACAAAACTACTTGCTTATATAGCTTAGTTTTGTTTAACATACAGATGAAAACAAGTAGCCATCATTTTTTTAATTTTGTTTTCCTTGTTTATTCAGTTAAGTGCTTTTCTTTTCTTTTGTTATCTTGTATTTGTTTGTAATATATAACTGAGATAGTATTTGGTTTTGTCTACTTAATTTTTGAATTAGTAATAAATTTTCTTTTCTTTGTTATTCTATCTACCAAGTGAGCTTCTCATATCGGTTCTCAGTGTAGAAGGAATAACATCCCAACGTGCAAATAAGCAAAGACTTAATAATTCTTGCATTTATATCTTGTTCAAATAAATTGTTCAAGCCAAAAAACCCTATTAAATGAGCATAGACTTACTAACTTTCTTGTTTTAACCACATCGCAATTAGTTTTGAAGATAAGGAAAGGTTATTTTACTTTATATCGCTAATGGCCTCCTAATTGTTTGAGATGAAACAAATAAAAAAGTTGTCAATTATTTCAAATTCTGTTGTAACATAATATAGTGTAATTCTATTATGAGATTTAATCAAAATAGTACTTCTAAAGGAAAATTGTATTGTCTTTTAATTTTTTAGATGCATATGCTAGTTTTCTTATTTACTTTAAACAAACATTTAATTATTTTGTTACCATGTATAAATAGATGCCAGGTCATCATGTAGGTAGGAGCAGAGATGCCGGAACTTTTGATTTGTGCACTTTAGTTTTTTCTTTTTATGATTATTTTGTTATAAACACATACACACACATGCTCTTACACCAAACACATTTATGACTTTGTTTATCATAGGTTTGATCTGGCATGGTTAGTGAAGAGGAGAAAGAACATTCAAAATCGAAAATTTGCGGATCGACGCTCAATACATGAATGAAGCTCAATGTCAACAATAGCGCATGAGAAGAGATTGGTGAGTAAATTCCATCAAATTTGTGTATTATGCTAGTTAAGTTTGTTCTTACAAATATTAATTCTGCTTAAATATTTTCAGAAACGTGAATCAAAGAGAGAACCGAGACATTGGGAGCTATTCATTCAACTTCGCATGTGCATGAGGAGGGTGGGGATAGAGATGAGGATAGGAATGAGGATGACATGGTTGAGGATGACTATGATCCTATTCCACCTAATGTTTGATATGGTCTTTTAATCTTTGTTTTGATTTAAGCTTGTTCTTTTGATGTATTTTACTTTATCTTTTTGAATTAAATTTATTTATATAATTTAACATAAATTTTAATGAATGACTTTTAATATTTAAAATTTTGATTTGGATTTGGATTTTGATTCAGGATTATTATCGAATTATGTAGTTTCAATTGTATAATGTAATTGTTTAAATTTTTTTTAGAAAATATATTATAAAATATTTTAGCGACGAAATTATTTCCATTGCTATGGACAAATATAATTTAATGCATTTTAATCTTAGAGACCAAATCATTCCATTACAAATTCCGTTGCTAAATATGTTCTGGCCACGGATCCTTACAAGTTGTTGGCAATAGAATTTTCCAAAATTATTTTAGCAACGGAAAATTCTATTGCTAATTAGCAACGAAAAATTCAGCAATGAAAGACAATTTTAGTCGCCGACCAATTAGGCACGAAGAATTCGACAATGTTCTATTGGGTGTGACAAATTCCATGTAACATCCTTGATTTTTGCTGCGTTTGTAACTCTATGTTACAAATTAAAATAAATAATGTTGTGGAAACCATTAAGGGATAAAATACATCTAAATTAAAATTATTTAGAGACCATCAATTTTAAATAAAAAGCTGGCAGAAAAATTTATCAAGTAAAATGTAATGAATAAAAAAGTAAATGGAGAAATAAAATAAAATAAAAACAAATTAAATTGCACAATTAAAATCTTGTCAGGGATAGAAATTTAATAAATCATATTTTTGGTAAAAATATTTAAAAATAGTTTAGAATTGATGTCAGAGCTTCTTAGAGCTCTTGTAACTGTTTAATTTAAGGATTTTAAGTACAATAGAGTACCCATATCATGTCATTAAGTACCAATGAGTGACATAAAGTGATAACTATCACTTCAAACCTTTTAATCAAGGGCTTAGATCAAGCCACAAATCTTGTCCTTAATGTAAAGGTTAGAGTTTTGACACCCAATGAAACTAACACCACCTACACTCTAAAACACATTCTCTTTAAACATAACAAAACATTCACACTCTCCTTCACATTCACTCTAAGTTTTAGCCATTTCCTCCCTTCCCTGTACCTTTACCATTTTTCCTATTTTCCACCTCTATCAACACCACATCTCACCCTCAAACCCTAAGCTCTCTCCTTCTTTTTCTCATTTCCTCTTTTCTCCACCAACCCCTGAAACCAAAACTCCTCTCCCTCTCCCCTTGGAAGGCTGCAACTACATCACCCAAGGAGGCAAGAGATTTTTCTCTTGAGTGGTGGTTCTTGAAGGTTGGAGCTTGAATCTACAAGGGTTTCTAAGCTAGGGATATCTAATATTTCTTGGTTATGATTCTTGAAGAAATATGTGTTCTATGATTGGGGGTTACTATTCTAGGATTCGAGAGGTTATACATAGTGGTGTGTTTAAAGCTTAGATTTAGCTTATGTTAGCCTAGATGAGTAATCTAAAATGGTTTTTGTGAGGTGAAGCTCTTAAGAAGATAGTTAATCAAGCTATGGCATAAATTAGCAATAATAGGATTTTGAGGATCAAGGCTTGAGCCCTTAAGAATTACTGTGAGATTGAGATTCCTATAAGTTTAAATAACTTAGTTGACCCTAAACATAAGTGAAATTATGGACACAAACTTGTTAGGATCATTATCTTATGTTTTATCACACAGTTAGAATCCTACTCTAACAACAATAGAAGATGGAAATTTAATTATGATGCTCAAGGAATTAGTGCAAACTGATTTTACCCATCAAAATACATGATATATGGAAGCTAAAATTGTTCTTGAGTAGTTGGTTTGGTGAAAGAATAAGTTGAGAAATTTTAGACCTAAACTAGTTTCGTAAAGACATTAGAAGGGTGAATTTTGGTTCCTATCCCTCAACAGATAGCAAAACTATTTTTAGGCTTGATTATTTGGGTTGTATAGACCTTAGAAATGTCCTTGAATGACTGGAGTTGGTTTATGGTGAATTATTGGAGAGTTAGATGTTAATTAGTCAAGTTTCCTAGCTTATGGATTCATTTTCGGCCATGTGCTTGAGGGGTAACCAAAACCATGTTTTAATTGAGTATTTAGAGTTATTACGGTGAATTTAAGTGCCTTGGACCATTTATAATAAGGTGAGGTAAGCTTAAGAAGGTTTAGAGTTGGTTGCAAGGTGTTTGTGTTAAGAAAAAGGTATGTTACTATGACTAGGATAATGAGGGTGTTAAACTATCCCCTTGGCTTGATAAAGATTTGGAATCAAAATTTAGTTATGTCAAAAGTGCTAATTAAGTTGAATTAACCTCCTTTAAATAAAACTCTAGTTTGAAGCCAAGCATTTCTTAAGAAAAAGTGTTATGATTTTCATTCTAGTATATAAAGTGTGAAGTGAGTATGATGGTGGGTAACCACTTAGAATTGAAATGTTTGGATGATTTCTTATAACCATTCAGGCCAAGGATGGAAGCCAAGATATGTGTCCTATTGTTGACTCTTGGAACCTTGGTGGTTTATCTTGAATTGCCTTATATATGACTTATGATGATGATGAATTTATTTGTTATAAAGAATGTATTGGAATTGCAAATCGATAAGTATTTATTGATTGATGTTATGACTGGGAATTTTTTGGTTGTTTATTAGTGTTTTAAATTTTTGAACTTCTCACAGTGCAACCACTATGTTGTCGGATTTTTGTTAGAAAATATTTGTGAGTTGCATCATAATGCATAAGTGCATGAGGTTAGAGAAGATTATGCCATGAATCATGAAATCTATTTTAAAGAATGTTAAATGTCAAAGTAATGACAAGGTAATCAGGCATGATCCTTTGCTAAGGGAAGTGACCCACCAAGATACCTTTCTACTTTGGAGGCACGCAACCTAGATAGATCCCTCCAATTTAGAGGCATGGGATCCCCTTGTTGGCTAGAGTCTGATTTAGATCATATTGTGTGACGACGGTCACAAAGTGAGCTCACATCCTAGGACAATCTATCCAAGGACACATAAAAACTAAAGCACGTGCTAAGAGATGGCCTTAATGGCAAAAGAATAAAGAGCATAAGCATGCATTATGAGATTTGTATGACATTCATTGCATATGGACACTGGAGTAATGATTTAATGTGTTATTAATGTTATTTTATTATAGAAGTCTTGATTTGAGTGAATAAATAAAAATGAACCCACTTCGGAGTTTATGTTTTAAAAATTATTAAAAGGAATCTTTGTTTTGTTTAAGCTTGCTCACTAATTTTATTAAATAAATTGAAGTGGCTGAGACGATGATGATTTCAGTTGCATGATTAGTTAGGATCCCTATTGAGAAATACTTTATTTCTCATCACTATATGTTTTCGTGTTATCCTCAGATGTAGTAGATGATAACTCTAGTGATCTTCCTGGAAGTGCTTGAGTAGGCCTGACACTATGATCTTGCTATAGACTCACTAGTTCTAGTAGTTCACAGTAGCTTTAGGCTATACATTTTCTTTTGCTGCCCATTCAGCATCTTTGTAGTTAGCTGGCACTTTGATCCTTACCACCTGTATGCCAATTTCCCCTTATGTCTCACTTACTCGTTGTATTTCTTGGAGCTTGCTCCTTTCATATTTTTAATGGAGATTGATCCTTCTGAAGGGAGTTCACCTCATTTGGTCATAGACATTGCAGAGTCTGGTTCTTCTTTTGTCAGTATTGAGGTTCTACCATAGATGCAGATAGAGGAGGATCTTGAGGAGCCTGTGCTAGAGAACAGGTTTCACACTCCATAGGCTTTGGTTATAGTGTAGGCTAGTCTTTTTGCTATGTATATATATATGTATGGATCTTGAGCAATGAGTTAGTGAGTGTATGCCTATATTGCAATGCTTTAATTGTGATATGAAAATTGTATATTTTGGGTGCCATAGTATTTCATGCATGCTTGGGTAATGATCATGTGGATATTGTAGGAACTCTTGTACTATTTTATCTTCTTTTGGGATGGCTGTACAAATGTTTTGTTTAGCTTGGCCTAAAGTCTTGCTAATCTAACATGCTTGGGTACTTTTGAGATACTATTGTGTAAATATATATGTGTATATATATATATATATGGGGATGCATAGTTATCCATGTAAATTATATTGTTTCTACCCCCTACGTTATTATAATGCGAATTAAATTACAGATTCTAACACTGTATGCTATAACAATATTATCGATTATATGCGCTAAAAGGCTCAGTTTTGGAAATCATTACTTTAAAAAAATACATTATTTTTGTTAACCGACATATTTTATAGCTATATAGGTTTCACTAGTTCAACTATAATGACTAATAAATATCGCAATATGACTTAAGCATATTCTGGTATAATTCAGGTGTTATATTTTGGTATCAATGTTGTTCATCTTGTTAAGGCCTGAGGACTAAATTGATTATGCTTCTAGCATACTATGAAAGTGTTTAATATAAAGTCATGCATCGAGTCTTATCTGTTTGGGATAGGATACAAAAAATTTATAGGCATGACTACTTATTGTGGATTCACTTAGTTGCTATTATGCTTAGCTCAGTGTTGAGTCTGATCAACTCAATATCTTTTGTTTTGTATGGCTAGGAACTAATGGCTACTAGCAAATGTGGAAGACTGCAACAAGATCCTACCCCTGAAAAAGAGGTAGATATGATGCGAACCTTTTGAGTGATAGCCTTCACCATGAGGGATCAAGCTGCTATCGCAAACCACATGATGGAGAGGTTAGAAAGATAACCCAAGAGGATCTTGGAATGAATGCTAAAAGAATTGGATTAGACTAGGAGTATCTCAAATTCTCCGAGTTTAACAAAGCAAACCCTCCAAGTTTTTGTGGAACTTTGAACCTAGACAGAGTTGATGAGTAGGTGAAGGCGATCAAGAAGATTTCCTCTGCCTTACCTTACACTGACTGGCAAAGGTTAGCCTTCGCTACCCATATGCTTGAAGCGAATGCGGAATTCTAGTGGGTAGGCGCCAAGAGATTGCCAGAGGAGGCCTCAAACTCCCATTACTTGAGAGGTTTTCAAGGGCGCATTCCATGAGAAATATTTCCCTATGTTAGTAAGAAATGCCAAAAAAACTAGAATTCATGAAACTTTAGCAAGGAAATATGAGTGTTTTCAAAGCTCGAAGAGCTCTGCAAATTCTTTATAATTTACCATGGCAACCCTGATGAAAACTAGAAGTGCATCAAGTTTGAAAGAGGACTGAGAGAGGATATCTTAGCGTCTCTGAGGTCGATGGAACAAGAGTTGGTTGGTGGAGGACTATAATAAAAAAGTCGCTATGGCCAAGTCTGAAACTTATAAGAAGAAACTAGCACCCCCAGGCCAGAAATTCAAGCATCAACCCTAATAGTCAAGGAAATCGCATCAAGCAAGAAGGTTTAAAAGCAAGTAGTCGTAAAGAATGCTTGCAAGACAAGAATATCGGAAATGCAAGAAGATTCACAAGGGAAGGCCCTTCCTGGCCGGGCAAAATATGTGTTTTGTTTATGGAAAACTACGGCACATGGATAGAGATTGTCTGAGCAAGGGTCAATAACTTGCCCATAGGCCCTAGCACCAGGGGAGAGTCTTTACTCTGAATGCTGAAGAGAAGACCAAATCCGAAGATCTGATCTATGATGAATGTAAAATAAATGGTAATACTTTGACTGCATTATACGATTCAGGCACTACAAATTCTTTTATTTTCTCATAACTATGTGGCTAAACTAGGGTTGTTAATATTTGAATTACTTTATGACTTACTTGCTTCTACTCCTACAGGCAACTTTGTTGGTCAGGTTTGTGTAAAGTGTTCCTTTCAAAAGTTGATTTAATCTGTCTTCCCTTGTCTGGATTAGATGTAATCTTAGGCATGGCTTGGCTTTCGGCCAGCTATGTCATGTTAAACTATTCAAAAAAATCCTTAGTGTTTCCCTATATTGTACCTGCTAAACTCATAGCCTCAATATGCCTATACTTGATTCCCTAGTAGCTAAACATTACAATGCTAAAGGTCAGCAATACATTCTCCTCTCAGCAAGTGAAATGGAGTTCGACCAAGTTTTGGATGAGATGCATGTAGTTAAGGAATTCCCAAATGTGTTCCTTAAGGATATACCTGTGTTTTCCTTCGAAGAGAGAGAGATAGAGTTTTCTATTGAATTGGTGCCTAGGATGGGGCTAATATCAATGGTACCCTATAGGATGTCACATTTGGAATTAGCCAAACTAAAGAAATAGATAAAGGAATTGTTATGAAAGAACTTCATAAGACTAAGCCCTTCACCATGAGGAGCCCCTATCTTGTTTGTGAAAAAGAAAGATGACAACATGAGGTTATGCATGGACTATCAGCAATTGAACAAAATGATGGTCAAGAACAAATATCCTTTGCTGAGAATCGACGATCTCATGGACCAGTTGTGAGGAGCGGTGGTATTTTCCAAGATTGACCTAGACCATCAGATTAGGGTAAAAAATGAGGACATCCCTAAGACAACTTTTAGAACTCATTATGGATATTATAAGTACATCGTGATATCCTTTGCGTTAACTAACACCCCTATAGTGTTCATGGATTATATGAACCGAATCTTTAGACCGTATCTAGGCAAGTTTGTGGTCATCTTCACCTATTTGAAGACGGAGGAAGAACATGCAGAATACCTTAGGATAGTGTTAGATATTTTGAGAGAAAGAAAGCTTTACGCCAAGTAATCCACATGCAAATTTTGGTTGAAAGAAGTTTTGGGACACATGGTATCACAAGGAAGGATTTCAGTAGGCCGTAGCAAGGTTCAAGCAGTGATGAAGTAGGAAAGGCCAACCACAATAACAGAGATTAGGAGTTTTATTAGATTAGCCTGATATTATCGGAGATTTATAAGAGGTTTCTCTCAAATAGTCGTACCCTTTACCAAGCTAACCGGGAAGAACATTCCTTTTGAGTAGATGGCAGAATGTGAAAGGAGTTTCCAAGAGTTAAAATAAAAGTTGACCACCACTCTTATGTTAGTACTACCCAACCCCAACGACTCCTTCGAAGTTTACTGTGATATCTTGGGGAGAAGCTTAGGGCGTGTATTAATACAAGATCAGAATGTAGTTGCCTATGCCTCTAGTCAATTGAAACCCAACAAGGTAAATTACCCAACTCATCGCTTGGAGTTGGCCGCCATGGTGTTTGCCTCGAAAATTTGTAGGCATTATCTATACGGGGTAAAATTCAAAGTGTTCTCCGATGACAAGAGTTGAAAGTGCCTTTTGATTAGAAGGAGTTGAATATGAGGCAGAGGAGATGGATGGAATTCCTGAAGGACTATGATTTTAAGTTGAACTACCATCTAGACAAGGTAAACATTGTGGCTAATGCTTTGAGTAGGAAGTCATTGCATATAGCATGGATGATGATTAAAGAGGCAGAATTGATGGAAAGTTTTCAAAACCTTAACCTAGGGGTGTTGGTAACCCTTGGCAGCATACGGTTAGGTCAAATAAGGATCACAAGTAGTTTCAAGGATAAAGTCGAACAGGCACAAAAGAGTGTTTTAGAGTTTTAGAAGACTTTAGCATCGATCCAAGGAGGAAAACTAAAAGGATTTGCTGAACATGCGAGTGAATTGTGAAAGTACCAAGTGAGGATTTGTGTACTTGCCAGCGGTGATCTCAGGAAGAAAATCATAGAAGAAGTTGTTGGAAGAGATGACATAAGAAGGGGGTTGAATTGTGTTTTCACAAAAATTTCTTAAATATGAAAACTTTTATAAAGCAACTTTCTCAAGTTCTAGACATGGAATGCAGAAGTAGATGTTAGATAGAAAAATATTTTATTTTATAAAGAATAATGAGGTTATTTGAAAGTTGCATGTATATAAGAAAAAAATAAACACTGCTAGCAAATGAAGGAAAGATAGAAAGATCACACAAAGGAATTTATCCTGGTTCAGCGACAACAATGCCTATGTCCAGTCTCCAACTCCTCGTTGAGATTTTTTTTTTTAATACCAAGAGTTTTCTTTTTCCAAGCCTTTCCAGGCTTTATAACTGAGTAGTCTTTCTTTACCCTCTTTAAGCTTTACAACTAAGTAGTCTTTACCAAGCCTCTCCAAGCTAATCGAGCAGTGATTTTCCTAGCCTCTTCAAACTCACAGTGACCACTAATGGGTTGGTTACAAGGGATATTTGAAGGTTTTGTGTTTACATTCACACTAAGCTTCTTATATAGAGCATAAACCAATGAGGCACAATCAGTGACTTCTCTATATTCTCAAACTGAGAATATTATCTATTACACTCCTATAGACAAGGTTTTACAACAGAAGTTACAATGAGTAACTTTCTGGACAATTAGAAAGTCAAGAAGGATGAAGATTTATGAAACAGTTGCTAATTTGAAAATTTGAACAGTGTCTTTGTCTTTGTAACATCCACCAAAATTTTTTTATCGTTTTTCGCCTAATTGTTTGATTTTTATCGAGTAATTGAGATTAATTAAAATTTGACTAAATAATTATTTAGGATCAATTGATTAGCAATTAATTGAGTTTAGATATGAGGGAATTAGGTTGGAAGTATAGAAGATTTCATAAAAATTTTCTTGAAACTGATTTATCGATTTAAAGGAAATCGGTAAGATTACAGTATTTTAAACTATCGGAACCGAACCAATGAGATTTTAACTCCTTAACCCTACTTTAAGTGGCTGAGAACTCAGCCACTTAACCCATGAAAGTGGCGACACTTTAGCCACAAAAATGAGGAAGGTTGGCTGAATTTCAGCCTTTTGTGTTTCAACCAATCAGAGCCTTTGAAGCCAACTACCATTCTTCTCCGTTAATCAGATTTTCCTCCCTTTTTCATTCATTCTGATCTGCGCCCCCTTTCTCTCTTGTTTAGCTCTCTTCTTCTTTTCTCTACTCACCCAACTCCCTCAAAGTATCTAGCTCAACCAAGTTTTATTCATCCAAGCTCCAAAATCAAGCCAAATCACATAACAAGATGTAGAGGTTCAAATCTTGTCTTACTATTCTGATTATGAGTGGCTATTGGTGACTCTATTTTCTCAATTCTTGATGTGATGATTGAATGAATATGATGGTATTTAGCTGATTTTTTGGCTGTTGTTGATGTTAAATTTGGTTAGGAAGTAGGAAAAGTGAAAGAATGAAGATGTAAGAAGCTGGAAACCTAGAATCCCTCGGTAGTCTGTACGGCGGAGTGTACGGTTTTGCCTACTGCTGTTTAAATTCAGTGAAACCATTTTTATATGAAACTAGACATCTAGGGCTTTCCATACATATATCATATAAGGCCATTGGATTAGTATTGAGAGAGATATGAATTTTTGAATTTCAACCTAGGTTTTTGAGTTTGAATCTGGGCATATTAGGTTGTTTAGGGCAAAAATCGCACTATACTACTTGAAATTGAATGATACTAACTTTGTTAGAAATCTTATACATAGAAAAATATCCCATAAAAATTTTAGAGTTAGATAACATCCTGTTTGTTCCCAGTGATTCAAGAAATTTGCCTTATGTCCAAACCAGGCTAAAACAAGGCAATTCAAGAATGCTAAATTTCGGGGCTTATAACTCGAGCCCTACTGAGTCAAATGAAATGGAACTTTTTGCAAAGGAAAGATTGTCCTGTTATCTTTAATAGGAGACCAATTTCATATGATTTGAATCAGTTTCAATTTTTAGTGAATTTTTACTTTTAAATGTGTGACTTTGGCTAGCTATAGGGTAGGCCGGGATAAAACCTAAATAACTTGAGCAATATTTATCAAAATTAGATGGGACCAAAGAAGTTAGAAAATAGACATATAACACTTCGACATATCCAAAATTCAGGTCTAAATGAGTTAAAATGAATTTAAGGCTTAATTTCTAAAAACAGGCAAAGTTGAGGAATATGAGCAGGATTTCCAAAATTAAAGGATTTGGCACCTTAATGCATATATGAGTTCAATTAAAGTCTAAGTGTTGCAATTCCATGTTGGTACTTGAAAGATTAATACATTATATTTGATCGCTTATTGTGACTGATTGTCTGTGGAGACTGGCACTATTCATGGAGAAACGGATCTGATCCGTTATACTGCCAAATTTTCTGTAGAATTGTAAGGAAGTTATAAGCCTTTATATGTTATTAATATGTATGTGGAAATCATGTATGCAAGGATACATGAAAGTAAGCGATGAAGCATATGTATGAGAATGAAAGGATAAAAATATATTAAGTGTGGATCCCTTCACCTGGAGGCAGTTATGAGATCCCTCCTCGTGAAGGTAGTTAAAAAATATAATGAATGCCCCATATTCCTAAGGAACGTGACATAGCGATCACGCTCTGATGGGGTATGACATGGCGATTATACTCTGGAATTTGGCATGATGATCCCACATCCTAAGGAATGTGACATGGCGATCACATTCTGATAGAGTATGACATGGTGATCATAGTCTGGGACATGGCAGGATGAATATATTCCTAAGAAGTGTGACATGGTGATCGCACCCCAATGGAGTATGACATGGCGATCGTACTCTAGAATATGTGTGACAAGTAAAAAAAGTAAACTAGGGATGTAATCCTTCAAAAGGGAAGGTGACCCAAAGTATGCTCCCCTCACCCACATGAGGCATGGCATGACTTAGCTAGCGTAAGTACCGAGAAGTTATGGTGGCAACAAGTTAAAGAAGCTTATAGCAGAGTAATACATGTTTTATGTAATTGTAATTGTATCTATGTTTATTATAATATAAATGATTAGAGGATATGTGAAATTTGAATCCGCATCCGATAATCATGTTTTCGAAAACCTAAGAAACTGAACCTTATGAATGCTCACCATTATTATATACCATGTTTCATTGATACTGAACTTGTTCTGTCTATTTATACAGTGATGTTTATTCTAGATATGAGATATTGTCAATGTGACCCAAGTGCGTGAATAAAATGAACTCTGCTTGGACAATATGTTTTCAAACCATAAAATTAAGCAGTTTGTATAACATGTTCACCTTTTTCATAATAAGCCGAAGCAGTTGGAGATAATAATGACAATATAGCATATGGTAGTTAAATAAATCCTATTGAGAATTTAAAAAATTCTCACTCTTTTACCATGTTATCTCTAGATAGTTCAAAGGTTTTCGAAGAGGGCCCTCCGAGACGAAGGTGGCCGAAGGTTGCTGCCAGACAAGGTCCGATTGAGTGACAGTAACTACTTATAGGTGAGGTATTATGACTTAAGCATAGTACTGCACTTAGGAGGATGTTAAGTCTTCTTCTTCGAGTTCCAACTTTATATAGACTTGAGATGTTACCCTTGAAGCTTGCAAACCTTGAGCCTTATGCTCCTATGATCCACTGGTCTATAATTGGAAAGAGAAGGCACAACTTTCTTCTTAAACAAGTTTGTATGACATAGAAGGGAGAAAGTAGTCGTTGAAATCTTCAGTAACTTTTCAGACTTGTCAGTGCTTTCTTTGCAACTTGTCACATCATATTTGACTTTTTGAACTTGTCAATGAAGCATACAGAAGAAGCTTTAGTGATGAAATACTTGATAAGAATTTCATCCTTTTGGATCAAATCATCTTTCTAAATGAGGTGTGACCCTTCTCGTGGTATGTTTTTCCTTTTCGAGGCATTATCACTATCCTTCTGAACTTTTTATTTTGTTCCTGAGTAAACATATAGGACACAAAGCGATATACACCATATAATCTCATTCAAAAAATGTAACACACATTTGACACTTTGATTTATACAAAAAAACAATTTTAGCTTTAAAGCACATCATTTTACCCAAATAAGAATGTGTTTAACAAATCATTTAGAGCTCAAGAAATATACTTAAAGCTTGATTTGATATCCATCAACAACTTTAAAACTTGAAATGTCTAAAGCAGAGAGATTGTTTCGGTTAGGCATTGGAGCTTATAATCTCCTCCTTTTTGATGACGGCAAATCAATATTTAAGAAAAGTTCTTGTTACCAATATATACATATATACATATATATATATATATATATATATATATATATATATATATATATATATATATATATATATTAAAGAGCACGATTTGTTATTCGGAGTAAGTTACTTTCTGAAGAGAGTAGTAACACATGATATCAGAAACATTAAAAGAATTGAATCCTTTTTCAAACTAGAGGGTTTTGAATATATTCTAAGTAAGAGTGCATGAGATTCTTATGACATATAAAATCATCACTTTAGCATAATAAAGTATCTAAACATATCAGAGCAATAGTTCAGGTAGTTCAAATAAAATACATATAATCAGAGTGATTATGTAGCCAAAAAATATATCCATACAGATTTCATAATCTTGTAACAGTGTAAATTCAGTGTAACTAAGCAATTATCATCTCAATCAGTTTAGATTATTTAATATCAGAGCAAATATCAGAGCATTCAATGACTCATATATCAAATTATTCAATAGCTCATACATAATATAGTTGCACTAAAAATTGATCAAAGGACATGAAAGCATAATTGTTAGAGAGATAAATATAACTGAACTATAATGCTATCTATAGTTATATGATAAAGTGTTCAAAAATATATAAAGATAAAGAAATGTTTCTGGCATGCCAAAAAAAAAAAAAGAGAGTCTTAAGACTAATGTATGCATGCTTCCCCTCAGCTTAAGCTTTTCTTGAAATATCTTCTCCCCTTTTTACATCATTAATAAAAAAAATAAGGATGTGGGATCATGGAAGAGCCATCACTGATTGCCTTTTGCTTTCTAAATTGTCTTCAGAATTTGCAAAAGAAGATACTTTATCTTATCCATTCTTCGGTCTAGCCTTTGTTGACAAACTTGAAGTTCAGCCTAATTGGCCATGATAGTATGTTGATTAGCTAGGAATAGATCCATCTAGACTTCAGTAGTATTTGAAAAGACTTTAGCATTTGAAGGGTCCCCAGAAGGCAGTTTTTCAGTGTGTTGGCTGAGGATTATTGGGGCTCAAAAATAGCAGGAGTAGCTGTTTTATCCTATTTCGGTGTTGAGGTCAGGAACAACAATATCTGTGCAATAATAGAAGTAACACAAATATCTTGAGAGACTATGGTAGTGGTTGGATGAGGCATTGGAGTCCTCAAAGAGGCAATCTCAGATTTAGCAACTGCAGCTTCATTTTTTGGTTTTGCAACCAGAACAATTGTCCTTTTTAGCTTTGGTCTTTCTAGTGCAGTCTCAGCTAGTTAAACCAATAATCCTTCTTGATTCAAGAGAATCAATGGTAGGTTGACAAGTTGAGTTGCTGGTTGTTCTATTCTTCCTTCAGCTCCTTTAGAAGGTAACACAACCCTTCTCATATCAGAAAGTCGATTGACATCTTCAATGACCACATATTGTTGGTCTACCACTGGAGAAGTAGATGAGCTTCTTGTACCTCTAGTTAAGGCACCAACTCTAGCAGATTTATCCTTTTGTCTTTGCAACCATGCCTCAATTCTCATTCTATTTTCTGTAGCTTCCAATAATGCTTTTTTGCCAAAAGAAAGAGGGAGTTCTGCAGAAGGCTGTATAGGGGCTTGCTTCACTAGCTTTTTCCCTTTCCTTCTGATTTTAGGGTCCTCATCTTTATCTAAAGCTTTAGCTTCAGATTGCTCTAGTTGTTCTTGAGGAGGTTCTTCCCTAATTGTAATCCCTCTTTCTCTTAGTTTGGAGGGTCTTGGTATAGATTTTGCAAGTGTAGCAACATTCATTAGTTGTGCTGCAGCAATGGTTGATGCTTCATCTTCTACACTGGAGGAGGAGGATTCTTTAGCAAGCTTAAGTTAGCTTCTTTTACTTACTCTCCTCTCCTCAAAGATAGGGGAGAAACTTCTTTCATGCCTCCTTTTCTTTCTAAGTGCTTCAGAAGGTTTGGATTTAAGCTTCTGAATAGGAGCTTGTCTTCTCTTTGGCTTATTCTTCTCTTCTTTCTTCTTTTTCTTCTTCTTTTCCTTTTCCTTCTTCTTTTTCTTTTTCTCTCGCTATATGTCAAGGCCTCGAAGTTTTAAGCCCAAGGTAGACAATGTTTTCTTGGTGGTGGCAGGGTGTTTCTCATCCTTTTTGTGACCATCAACAGGAAGTTGGGCTCTAGCGAATACATGTGTGAGGAGCATGCCATAAGGCATACTAGCATGACTCCTTCTAGCTTCACCAATGATAGAAAGCATGTAGTCTAAAATCAGTCTGACCAGGTTTATCCTTCTTCTGGTCATGAGGCACAGCATGACCATTTGGCCTACCTCAGTTATAACATCAGTGTTTCCTATTCTGGGAAGCACAGTGTATTGAACTACTAAATATACAGCTCTAATAGTAGTAAGAAGATTGGAGGTACGAATGTTTCTTACTTGCATGTCTCTTCTGCGACTAAGTACTTTAGAGACTTACTCTTTAGTGGCTCCAAGCTATTCCCATCATTTGACACCACCTCTACATAGAACACCTTTGTTAGGAGTGTTGGTGATTTCAACAAGATCAGAAGGAAGCACTTGGATCTCAAAGCTTCCAATAACGCTTCTTAGCGACGTATTGTCTTCATCAATAGTGGCGAGAATGCTGTAGAATGCACCAACCAACCCTGTGTAGACGTCCTCTGAGATGCTCAAAAACTCATTCCACCTTTGGAACTTGAAGACTTCTACAATCTGAAGAAGGAAAGTGAGGTTTACCAAAATGAAGGTCCTTCCAAAGGCAATGGGCCAGATGAAGTAGTTCTTATGAAAGTTCCTTTGCAATTCATCGTCATCGAACATGTAGGGAATGCTGTAATCTCCCTTTTTCATCATGATGACTTGAAATAGTAGAAGGTTGAAGGTGAAAGAGGGAAAGTGTTGAGGCTAAGTGCATAGAGGAAAGAGCAAAGGTAGAAATGCTTGTGAATGAAGAAGATGAACAGTGACAGGTTTTTCTCAGTGACTTAGGAAGTGAAAGGTTGATGTGTTAGGTGAGGGTTAATGAGGAAAACTAATGGTTAAAGTATGTGAATAGTTTTCAGTGGGCAAATGACATCGTTTTAGGTTAAGTGACTTTTTGGTTTTGCTGCTTCAATGGCAATGTGACATAAGAAGTTATGAGCGAGCCCCATGTTTTTTGAAAATTGTTTTAGTTCTTCAGAAGCTTGAAGTCTATGAGAAGCTTAAGCCACCATTTTGATGAGAAGAGAAGGATTATTATTATTATTTTTTTTTATAAATGAACTAAACACCTTTCTGATATCTTCTCTCTAATTCATTTGTAAATCAATCTTTCTCAACTTGTATAGCACGTCATTCTTTCTCAACCAAGTAGATAACCAGTTCTAAATTAACTTTCTGAACCATATGAGGAAACTTTTTGAGTTAGTTCTTTAATCTTTTCTTGATGTGATCTTTCTGAGGCACACATTGATGTTGAAGAACTTTATCCAGAAAACAAATCCCATTAGGATGCAGCAATTTCAGCTTTAACTTTAGCTCAAGAGAGAGGGAGGTACCAGATGCAATATATATGAATGATTAAAAGCTAATCATTTTTAGAAGGTTCCTTATATGATAGAAATGATCTTCAACTAAGGGTTTTGTAAAAATATCAGCAATCTGACTTTCAGTATTAATAAATCTTAACTCAATATCTCCTTTCTGAACATAATCTCTTATGTAATGATGCTTGATGTTAATGTGCTTAGATCTACAGTACTGAATGGGGTTCTTTGTGAGATTAATTACACTAGTATTGTCATATTGGATAAGGATTTTGGTATACCTCATATTGAAGTCTTCTAGTTGTTGCTTAATCCACAAAATCTATGTAATGCAATTTGCAGCAGATTGTAACATCCCCACTTTAGTAAACGGAACGTAATGGAAACTTTGAATTATTCCCCTTAGGCAATGTGAGAATTTTTTATGTAGTGCTATGCCATGACAATCCTCACACTTGGAATTATAGGGTAGTGTAACACTGTTGTTGAAAATACGGCACTGCTATATATTAAAATTAGGAAATGACAAAAGCGCCCCTATTAACTTTTGTTAATTTCACTTTTGCCCAAAAGTTTTAGAAATTGTATTAACCTCAAGTGGATATTTCCACAATAACCCTAGAATTTTTCATGAAATGACCTTTATGTCCCTACATCTATAAGGTTAGCAGAATGGAATTTTAAGCAGAGCAGAATCACGTGGTGAAACCGTAGAAGTTTAAATCTCTGCCGATTGGGCCATGGAGGTAGTCTAGTGTGAAATGACGTGGGGTGCCCCTGGACTTGCTCAAAATTACGAAAATGCTATTAGTTACAGAAAATAGGAAACAGAAAGGCTCCGAATTTATGAAAATGTCTAATTTACTCCGTTAATTCACTTATTTGGTTTCAATAGTTATGTGAGGGCAATTAGAGGTTAATTAGATATTAATCAAGAGTTAATTAGATATTAGTTAGAGAGATTAGGCTTAAGATAAATTAAAATGAACATGGAGACATCTTACAAAACTATTAAGTAACGTTTGACCGGTTTGGAGAAAATCGGCGAAGATTCGGTATTTTAAATCACCAGAATCGAACTAGTAGAATTTTTTACTGGAATCCCTCACTTAAGTGGCTGAAACTCAGTCACTCCTACCACATATGAGTGGTGCCAAGTGTTGCTCAAGATAGTGGAAAAACTTGGCTTTACCTTCATCAGATTTTTATCATTTTTGCCTAGTTGTTCGATTTTATCAACTACTTAAGATTAATTAACATTCGATTAAATTTTTACTTAGAGCTAATTAAGTATCATTTAGAGAAATTAGATATGAGAGAATTAGATTGAAAGCCTAGGAAACTTCATAGGATTTTTCCAAAACCAATTTACCGATTTAAGGGAAATCGGTAAGATTTTGGTATTTTGAATTGTCGAAACCAAACTAATAGAAATTATACTATGAAAATCCTAGGATCAATGGATAGGATTTAGCCAAACCACTCCCTCATGTGGCGCCTTGATCAGCCATTGAGGGAGGGAAGCTAAACCAAATTCTATGATGGAGTTACATCCACCAATCAAATGAAAACTTGCTTCAAAAGTTTTCATTTTTCTCTTCCTTCTCTCTTTAAATTTCGGCCTCCCCACAACCAGCCTCACTTTCCCACTTTCCTTCTTCTTCTTCCACTTCCTCTCATCCCCAAACTCAAGCTCCAACCATCAATTTCACTCCAAGATCAAGTTCCACGAAGATTTTACACCACCAAGGTAGGAATTCCAACTTCTTTTATTGTTTTCTTTGAATTGGGCTGATTGGCACTCCACCTCCTTCCCTCCTTCTTGTATGATTCTGATGTTATCTTGAGTGATGATGATGAATTAAAGCTGGTTTAAGTTGTGTATGTGAGTTTGAATTGAAGATTGGGTGGATTAATTTAAGGAAAACATGAATTCAAGAAGAATTTAAGAAGCTATTAGGGTTTTTCCCTCGATGGTCTGCACAGTAGAGTGTACGAATTCGCCTACAGCCATTTGAAGTTGATGAATCTATTTTTATATGAAACTATACATTCAGGGCTTTCGATACATATAAGGCTATTGGATTAGTATAGAATTAGTTATGGATTTTTGAAGTTTAACCTAGAAATATGGATTCTTATCCGGGCAGTATGAGTTGAGAAGGGTATAACTCACCCTACATAACTCCAAATTGAGTGAACCTAATATTGTTTGAAAGCTAACATGTAAGGGAACATCTCATAAAAATTTCAGAGCCAGATTGCTTGCCATCTGATCCCAGCACACCAGTGAAGTTGACTTAAGTTTAAACTAGGCTAAGACAGTGTAGTCCAGAAGGGTCAAGTTTCGGGACTCATAACTAAAAATATACTCATGTAAATGACATGAAACTTAATTCATTTAAAAGCTTGTTCTGTTATCTTTTATTTGATATAAATTTCGAATGATTTTACCTAGATTTTTATTTTTACTGAATTTTCACTTATAAGAGCATAATTCTGGCTAAGAACAGGACAGCCTGAGGAAAAATACTTATGTCTTGAATTATACAAATCAAAATGAGATGAGACTAAAAGGGTTGGAAACTAGACACATAAGGCTATGACATATCCAAAATCTAGGCTTAGATGAGTTGAATTGAGTAAAGAGTGGATTATAATAAAATCGAGCAGAATAGGAAGGAGTAAACTAAAAACCCCATATATGCTTGAATTGAACTTGATGAATGATGCTATGAATATCTATATAATTGCTGATCCATATTGAATTGCAAGTTTGAAAGATTGTACTGGTTGTCTGGCACTATTCATGGGGAAGCGGACTCGATCCGTTATGCTGCCGAATTTTCGGCAGGAATTTATGAGAACTTATGCTACGGGTGATTATGCTTTGAATATATTTTCATTTACATGTCATGTTCTTGTACATCATGCATGCAAGTATAATTAGAATATGATATGAGAAATAAGGTATGAGACATATTCATGAATGCACCAAGTATCCGCATCATGACAAGATATGAAAAGGAAAAGATAATAAGAACTTGCAAGAAAGACGTACCAAGCTACCACATGAGGCATGGCATAGACCCAGCTAGCATGAGCCAGAGCGGTACTGTCTAAGACTTGGGCTAGCCCTTGACCAGATTTAAGGGGAATAAATCGGTGTGAGGGTCGGGGAAAGTAAACCTGTCACTCATGTATAGGTATGAGCTCGGACTTGAAAAGCAGGCTATTACCCAGGGGTGAGAGAGGCTATTCACCTTCGAGGGACCAAGTACAGAAAAGAACAAGATCAAGTTGTAAGTTAAAGAAGCATTGTAACAACCTCTATCATATAAGCCATGCTCGAGTCATGAAGTTATATTAAAAGGTTGTCACTGTTCCAAGAAATCTTTAATATATGGAGAATATAATACGTGGCCTTTGAACTAATCATTTTATTACGGACTAATAATCATTGATACATAGAGAATAAAATAACTACACTTTTAAAAAAAATTGTAACTGATATAGTACATAGCGTTTACATCCGACTAGTCGTTATCTAGCTTCAATAGTTTCCTAGTCTGGTTTACACCCGATCCTTGCTCAATGGAAAGCTCAGTACTCCACCTCGCACTTGATTTCTAACTTAGGTGCTAGAATGTTTACGGAAAAGAAAAACATACAAGCAGGCAGTGAGAACCTAAGGTTCTCAGTAGGTAAACTCAAACCAATCTTACAACGTCATCATAAACATTCCAGCCGCTTCGGTTTATTATGAAAATATGAGTACATATAAACAAATAGTGGTTCAATTTTAGGTTGAAAACATCTTACTCGAAGCGGGATATATTTTAATAGCAACTTGCCATTTCATATGACAGACATATAAATACGAATAGTATAATATGCTTCAACAAGAATCATAAAAGCATTATGACTTAATGGAAAAATTGAAGATGCACATAAAGATGCTTGTACTTGTCTGTATGCAAGTGCACTTGACTTAATTCATATCTTTCTTTAACTTGCAACTTGATCTTGCTCTTTTCTATACTTGGTCCCCCGGAGGTGAATGGTCTCTCTCACCCCTGGGTAATGGCCTGCTTTTCAGGTCCGAACTCGTACCTATACATGAGTGACGGGTTTACTTTCCTCGACCCTTACACCTGTCTATTCCCCTTAAATCTAGTCAAGGGTTGGCCCAAGTCTTAGACAGTACCGCTCTGACCCACGCTAGCTGGGTCTATACCATGTCTCACGTGGTAGTTTGGTACATCTTTCTTGCAAGTTCTTATTATCTTTTCCTTTTCATATCTTGTCATGCATGTGGATGCTTGGTGCATTCATGAATATGTCTCATAACTTATTTATTATATCATATTCTAAATATACTTGCATGCATGATGTACATGATTATGACATGTAAATGTAAATATATTCAAAGCATAATCACCCATAGCATAAGTTCTCATAAATTCCTGCCAAAAATTTGGTAGTATAACGGATCGAGTTCGCTTCCCCATGAATAGTGTCAGACGACCAGTACAATCTTTCAAACTGGCAATTCAATATGGATCAGCTATTATACATATATTCACAGCATCATTCATCAAGTTCAATTCAAGCATCTATAGGGTTTTCGGTTTCCTCCCTCCTATTCTGCCCAATTTTGGTATAATCCACCCTTTGCTCAATTCAACTCATCTAAGTATGAATTTTGCATATATCATAGTTTTATGTGTCTAGTTTCCAATCCTTTTGGTCTCATTTCATTTTGATTTGTATAACTCAAGTTATTAGCAATTTACTTCAGACTGCCCTGTTCTTAGCTAAAATTGTACCCTTTTAAATGAAAATTCACTAAAAATAGAAATCTAGGTAAAATCATTCAAAATTTATATCAAATGAAAGAAAACAGGACAAGCTTTTAAATGAATTAAGTTTCATGTCATTTCATGAGTATATTTTGGGTTATGAGTCTCGAAACTTGACTCTTCTGGACTACACTGTCTCAGCCCGATTTAAACTTAAGTCAACTTCACTGGTGTGCTGGGAATAGATGACAATGAATCTGGTTCTAAAATTTTTATGAGAAGTTTCCTTACATGTTAGCTTTCAAAAAACCTTGGGTTCACTAAATTTGAAGTTGTGTAGGGTGAGTTATACACTTCTCAACTCATACTGCCCGGATAAGAATCCAGATTTCTAGGTTAAACTTCAAAAATTCATAAATAATTCTATACTAATCCAATGGCCTTATATTTTATATGTATGGAAAGCCCTGAATGCCTAGTTTTATATAAAAATAGATTCATCAACTTTAAATGGCTGTAGGCAGAGCCGTACACTCCACTGTACGGACCATTAAGGGGAAAACCCTAATAGCTTCTTGAGTTCTTCTTGAATTCATGTTTTCCTTAAATCAATCCACCCAATCTTCAATTCAAACTCACACATAAAACTTAAACCAGCCTTAATTCATCATCATCACTGAAGATAACATCAGAATCATACAAGAAGGAGGGAAGAAGCTGGAGTTCCAATCAGCCTAATTTAAAGGAAATAAGAAAAGAAGTTGGAATTCCTACCTTGGTGATGTGAAATCTTGGTGGAACTTGATCTTGGAGTGAAGTTGATGGTTGGAGCTTGAGTTTGGGGATGAGAGGAAGTGGAAGAAGATTAAGGAAAGTGGGAAAATGAGGCTGGTTGTGGGGAGGCTGAAAATGATGAGAAGGGAAGGAAGGAAAAGGTAGAGATATTTTGGAGGCACTTTGCTTTGATTGGTTGATGTAACCTTGTCATAAATTTTGGTTTAGCTTCCCCCCTCAATGGCTGATCAAGGCGCCACATGAGGGAGTGGTTTGGCTAAATCCTAGCCATTGATCCTAGGGTTTTCATAGCATAATTTCTATTGGTTTGGTTCCGACAATTTAAAGTACCGAAATCTTATCGATTTCCCTTAAATCGGTAAATTGGTTTTGGAAAAATTCTATGAAGTTTCCTATGCTTTCAATCTAATTCTTTCATATCTAATTTCTCTAAATGATACTTAATTGGCTCTAAGTAAAAATTTAATCGAATGCTAATTAATCTTAAGTAGTTGATAAAATCGAACAACTAGGCAAAAACGATAAAAATCTAATGAAGGTAATGCCAAGTTTTTTCACTATCTTGAGCAACACTTGGCACCACTCATATGTGATAGGAGTGGCTGAATTTCAGCCACTTAAGTGAGGGACTCCAGTAGAAAATTCTACTAGTTCGGTTCTGGTGGTTTAAAATACCGAATCTTCGCCGATTTTCTCCAAACCGGTCAAACGTTACTTAATAGTTTAAGATATCTATATGTTCATTTTAATTTATCTTAAGCCTAATCTCTCTAGCTAATCTCTAATTAGCTCTTGATTAATATCTAATTAACTTCTAATTGCCCTTACATAACTATTGAAACTGAATAAGTGAACTAACGGCGTAAATTAGGTATTTTTGTAAATTCGGAGCCTTTTTGTTTCCTATTTTATGTAACTAATGGCATTTCCATAATTTTGAGTAAGTCCAGGGGCACCACACATCATTTCACACCAGATTGCCTCCATGGCCCAATCGGCAGAGACTTAAACTACTACGGTTTTGCCATATAATTCTGCTCCGCTTAAAACCCCATTCTGCTAATTCTATAGATATAGGGACATAAAAGTCATTTTATGAACAGTTCTAGGGTTATTATGGAAAAATTCTTTAGGATCAAAAATATAATTTCTAAAAATCTTGGGTATTTCTATAATTTACAAAAGTTTATAGGGCACTTTTATCATTTCTTAATTTTTAACATATGGCAGTGCCGTATTTTTAACAGCAGTATTACACTACCCTATAATTCCAAGTGTGAGGATCATCATGGCATAACGCTGCCTGAGAAATTCTCACACTGCCTAAGGGAAATAATTCAATGTTTCCATTACATTCAGTTAACTAAAGTAGGGATGTTACAAACATACGAGTTAAGTCAAGTGCACTTGCATACATACAAGTACAAGTATCTTTATGTGCGTCTTCAATTATCCCATTAAGTCATAATGTTTTTATGATTCTTGTTGAAGCATATTATACTATTCGTATTTCTATGTCTGTCATATGAAATGGCAAGTGGCTATTAAAATATATCCTGCTTCGAGTAAGGTGTTTTCAACTTAAAATTGAACCACTATTTATTTATATGTGCTCATATTTTCATAATAAACCGAAGCGGCTGGAATGTTTATGATGACGCTGTAAGATTGGTTTAATTTTACCTACTGAGAACCTTAGGTTCTCACTGCCTGCTTGTATGTTTTTCTTTTTCGTAAACATTCCAGCACCCAAGTTGGAAATCAAGTGCGAAGTGGAGTACTGAGCCTTTCATTGAGCAAGGATCGGGCATAAGCTAGACCAAGAAACTATTGAAGCTTGCTAACAACTAGTCGAACGTAGACATTGTGTACTATGCCAGTTAAAATTTCTTTAAAAGTGTAATTATTTTATGCTCTATGTATCAAATATTATTAGTCAGTAATAAAGTGAGTAATTAAAGGGCCATGTATTGTATTTTTCATATCTTAAAGATTTCTTAGCACTGTGACAACCTTCTAATATAACTCCATGACTCGAGCATGGCTTATATGATAGAGGTTGTTACAACCATGTTATTAACGACTTTCCAAGAAAGTAACAACAACCACTAGTGCTTTTTCTTTCAATTCTGCCTCCAGCAAAATTAGCATCACAGTAGCCTGTAACATTGCAAGTAGTACCTTTCTCGTACCAAAGGCCAAGATTAGTAGTACCAACTAATATCTCAAAATTCTCTTAATAGCACTCAAGTGTGATTGTTTGGGATTGGATTGGAATCTAGCACAAATTCCCACACTTAATTATAAGTTAGGTTTACTAGCAGTAAGATACAGTAGGGATCCAATCATACCTCTGTAAAGAGTTTCAAAAACTTTTTCACCATCTTCATCAGCTTCTAGAACTTGAGAAGGATGCATGGGCATATTGATGCTCTTGGCCTTGTCCATATCAAACTTTCTGAGCAAATCCTTAGCATCTTTTTCTTGATGAATCAAGATTCCATCCTTCTGTTGTTTGATTTGCAATCCAAGAAAGAATTTTAGTTCTCCCATCATACTCATCTCAAATTCTCCTTGCATAAGCTTAGAGAAATTCTTGCACAAATTTTGATTAGTTGCTCCAACAATAATATCATCAACATAAATCTAAACAATTAGAAAATCATTTTTGTTATGAACAATGAATAAAGTGGTGTCAATTTTTCCTCTTACAAAACCATTTTTGATTAGAAAACAGCTGAGGCTATCATAACAAGCTCTGGGAGCTTACTTTAAACCATATAGGGCTTTTGAAAGCTTAAAGACAAGGTGAGGAAAGTTTTCATTTTCAAAACTAGGAGGTTCATTAACATAAGCTTCCTCAGATATGGAACTATTTAAAATAGTAGATTTTACATCCATTTGAAAACATAAATCCTTTATATCCAGCATAAGCAAGTAGCATCCTAATTGCTTTCAATCTTGCTACAAGGGCAAAAGTTTCATCATAATCAATGCCTTCTTGTCGATTGTAACCTTTGTGCCACTAATCTTGCTTTATTTCCGATGACTTTTCATTTTCATCAAGCTTGTTTCTGAATACCCATTTAGTCCCAATAGCAGATTGTCCTTTTGGTAGCGGGACTAGAGTCCAGACTTTGCTATTCTCAAATTGAGATAATTTCTCTTTCATTGCTTCAATCCAGTTTTGATCCGTCAAGGCTTCGTCAATACTTACTAGTTGAATTTCAGAGATAAGAGCAAGATTGGATTCACTTTTGAGTGAATAATTTGGTTTTGAGAGATAGTTCTCAAGTCTCTTACACTAATGCATCTTTGCTTCAGAGGGGTAGCTTTTTGGCTCTTCAAGAATATCGTCAGAAACATGTTAATGAGAATGAAGTTCAAAAACATCATCATCATCATTACTCGTGGCAATTTGAAGGTTTTGTTGATTCTGGGAATTGTCATTTAATGACATATTTTCCATTTCTTCTTCCAGATCTACAACCTTCTAATTCAGGTCATTTTTCTTTTCCATGAAGCTTATATGAATTATTCCTTCACAGCTTGAGTCTTCTTGTTAAACACTCTATAAGCTTTTGAAATAGAAGAGTATCCTAGGAAGATTCCAAGATTAGATTTGGGATCAAACTTTGAAAGCTTGTCCTTGGTATTAAGTATAAAACATTCAAATCCAAAGACATGAAAGTAAGAAATGTTGGGTTTTATTCCCTTCCATAGTTCATAAGGAGTTTTCTTGAGAATAGGCCTTAAGAAAATACGGTTTGGAATATAGCAAGTAGTGTTAACTGTTTCTGCCCAAAAGCCTTTAGATAAACCACTTTCGAGAAGCATAGTTTTGGCCATTTCTTGTAACAATCTGTTCTTCCTTTTCACTAACCCATTTTGCTGGGGTGTTATAGGAGAAGAGAAGTTATGAGAAATGCCATTTTCATTACAAAAGTTTTCAAAAGAATGATTTTCAAGTTCTCCACCATGATCTGATATGATGGAAGTGATGCAAAAACCTTTGTCATTTTCAATTCTTTTTGAGAAGGATTTGAAGGCCACATAAGCTTCATCCTTATGGATCAGGATTATAACCCATGTGAATCTTGAATAATCATCCATAATAACTAGACCATATTTCTTAACTGACAGTTCTAGTTAGTCCAAAAAGATCAAGATGTAAAAGCTCAAATGGTCTAGTAGTTCAAACTATATTTTTGCTGTGGAAAGAACTGTTGGTCTGTTTGCCTATGAGATAGAACTCACAAAATGAGTCATTTTTAAAATTGATTTTAGGCAAACCTTTGACTAGCTCCTTTTGAGAAATCTCAAAAATCGACTTCATATAAGCATGACCAAACTTCTTGTACCATAGCCACTTTTCGTCTACGAAGGAAGCTAAGCATTTTACATTTTGATCTAGAAGGTCATCTAGATATAATACATAAGTATGATTATGTCTTTTAACAGTAAGAATGATTTTACCAGTAGTGGAATCTTTAATAATAAATTGCAAAGGTTCAAACACAACTTTGTTGCCTTGGCTACAAAATTGACTAGTGCTCAGAATGTTGTGAGTTAACCCTTCTACTAACATAACATCATTTATTATATTGGAATTATTCTTACCAACATTACCTATATCAATGACTTTGGATTTGATTTCATCAGCAAATTTGACTATTCCACCATCCTTGGGTCTGAGGTTTTTGAATTAGGATTTATTTCTAGTTATGTGTCTAGAGCACCCACTATCTAGATACCACTTCTTTTCCCTTTGATATATTGATTTAAGACACACCTATATCAGAAGCAATTTTAACTTTGGGTACCAATTTCTTCTTGGGTCCTTTTGTGTTAACGGTATTTTTGGGCTTTTTCACCTTCTGTTTGGCTTTTATTTTGGAGAAACATCTTTTAGAAGAGTGTCCTTTTTTGAAACAGTATATGCATATAGGAATCTTAGACTATGGATCTTTGGATGAAATATCATTTTCCTCTTCCATATATCCTAATCCTGTTTTGTCAATATATGATGTTTGGCCTCCAAGCATAAGATTGAATTTAGCCATTTACCATTTTTTCAATATTAGATTTGAGAAGTTTAACTAAGTTTTGAAGTTTAGAAATATTAGTGGAAGCATTTTGATTATCTTTAGGAACTTTAGTTTTTAAGGTATTAACATCCTTCTGAAGGGTGTCATTTTCTTTTAAAAGATCGGTATTTCTTTTTTCTAACTCCTCATTCTCAGTCTTAATTTTTTTGAAATCTAAAGATAGCTTTTAAAAAGTTTTTCTTCAAAGAGGTATAGTGGGAAGCAAGTAACTGAGAATAATCCAGGAGATCATCATAGGATTTTTTAAGTTTTTCAAAAGAAGATTCAAGTTCAGAATAAGATACCTCAATTTCTTCTTCTGATACGATGTCAAACATGAAGCAGAGATTTGCTACAATTTCTTCTTGACTTTGTGATTCAGCATTTTCTTGTTCTTCATCTAAATCCTTCCACGTAGCCATCATAGCCTTCTTCTTTGTAATCTTCTTTTTCAAGGCTTTCTTCAGTCTAGGACATTTAGATCTAATATGTCCAGGTTCCTTGCATTCAAAGCAGATGATCTCATCTTGCTTAGCCTCACCTCTTTTGTCTTTCTTAGGAACATGGTTCTTTTTCTTCCTCTTAATCCATGCTTTTGAGATCTTCCTTGCTAAGTGAGCAATTTTATCATCATCATCATCATCATCATAGGAATCCTCTTCTTCATTTTCAAATTCTTATGAGGCTTTCATGGCTTTGGAAGACTAAGTCCTATTTTGGGTGGACTTCAAAGCACTAGATTTTCCTTTCTTAGCAGCCTCATTAAAGACTTCATTTATCTCAATCTCACGAGTCTTTAATGACCCAACGAGAGCACTAAGCTAAGCACATTCAGGTCCTTAGTTTCTTGAATAGCTGTGACTTTTGGACACCAAGCCTTTGAAAGACTCCTCATAATCTTTCTCACCATTTTGCATTGGGGTACCTTTTGCCTAAGGCCTTTAGCTGATTTATGATATGCATAAATGTAGTTGTCATTTCATCAATATTCTCATGCTCTAGCATTTTGAAAATTTCATATTGATGAACAAACATGCTGGTCTTGGTTTCTTTGACCTGATTCGTTCCTTCATGAAGCACTTGAAGTCTATCCCAAATTTCCTTGCCTGAATCATAGGATATGATTTTGTCATATTCACTTTTGCTTAAGGTACATGTGAGAAGATACTTTGCCTTAGCATTTATTTGATCCTTGGTTTTGTCTTATTCAGGCCATTCATTTCTAGGAATGGTTTTGACTATAACAGGTGGAGGTTACTCTGGATCAGCAACTACTTAAGGTTTTGGATGCCAAACCATGGGTATATAGTCACCATTTGCTATTATCTTCCACATATCTAGACTTGTGGACTCAATAAAGAGTCTCATTCTATCTTTCCAATATAGATAATCTTCACTATTAAAGTAAGGAGGATGATTTATGGAGTGACCCTTTGCAATGTGATTTATTTGTTGAGCCATTTGATAGGATCTTTGACCTCTGCAATTATTAGAAAGCTTAACCCTAGAGTTAGGCTCTGATGCTAATTGTTGGAAGAGATGACGCGAGAAGAGGGGTTGAATCGTGTCTGCACAAAAATTTCTTAAACCTCAAAACTTTTATAAAGCAACTTTCTTAAGTTTTAGACTTGGAATGCAAAAGCAATTGTTAGATAGAAAAATATTTTGTTTTATAAAGAATAATTGAATTATTTGAAAGTTGCACAGATCTAAGAATAAAATAAATACTGGTAGCAAATAAAGGAAAGATAGAAGGATCACATAAAAGGATTTATTCTGGTTTGGCCACAACAATGCCTATATCCAGTCCCCAACTCCTCATTGAGATATATATATATATATATATATATATATATATATATATATATATATATATATATATATATATATCAAGAGTTTTCTTTTTCCAACCCTCTCCAGGCTTTATAACTGAGTAGTCTTTCTCTAGCTAGGCCAAGCTTTACAATAAAGTAGTCTTTGCCAAGCCTCTCCAAGCTAAATGAATAGTGATTTTCCTAGCATTTCCAAGCTCACAGTGATCACTAATGGGTTTGGTTACAAGGGATATTTTAAGATTGTGTTTATACTCACATTAAGCTTCTTATACAGAACATAAATCAATAAGGCACAGTGAGTGACTTTTCTATATTATCAAACTGAGAATGTTATCTATTACGCTCCTATAGAGAAGGTTTTACAATAGAAGTTACAATGAGTAATGTAACATCCCTCATTTTCTTAAGTGGAGTATAATAAAAACTTTGAATTATTTCTCTTAGGTAGTGTGGGAATTTCTCAGGCAGTGGTATACTCCGAAATTCCTCATGCTCAGAAATATAGGGTAGCATAACACTGTTGCTAAAAATATGGTATTGCCATATGCTAAAAATTAAGAAATGATAAAAGTGCCCATGTCAACTTTTGTTAATTGCAACCTTGCCCAAAAGTTTTAGAAATTGTACTTTAACCCCAAGTGGATATTTTCACAATTACCCTAGAACTTTTCATAAAATGATATTTATGTCCCCACATCGGTAGAATTAGCAGAATGGGGTTTTGAACGAAGCAGAATCACGTGGTGAAACCGTAGAAGTTTAAATCTTTACCGATTGGGCCATGGAAGCAATCTGGTGTGAAATGACGTGGGGTGCCCCTGGACTTGCTCAAAATTACGGATATGCCATTAGCCACGGAAAATAGAAAATAGAAAAGCTCCAAATTTGCAAGAACGATTATTTCATGTTAACAAGCAATTTATTCGATCTTATTGACTAAGTAGGGTTAATTAGACGTTAATTAGATATTAATTAGAGGGATTAAGCTTAAGAACAATTAGAATAGAGATATAGAAATTCTCTCAGAGTCATTTAGTTTGTTTGTCGATTTGAAGAAAATTGGCGAAAATTCGGTATTTAAAATTGCTAGAACCAAACCAGTTGAATTTTCTACTGGAAACCCTCACTTAAGTGACTGTAATTCAGCTACCCCTACCACATATGAGTGGCGCTAAGTGTTGCTCAAGATTGTGGATAAACTTGTCCTCATCTCCGCCAGATTTTTATCATTTTTTGCCTAGTTGTTCGATTTTCATCGAATAATTGGGATTAATTAGGATTCGATTAAGCATTCACTTAAAGTCAATTAAATGTGATTTAGAAGGATTAGACTTGATGGAATTAGATTAGAACCATAGGAAACCTCATAGGACTTCTCTAAAACCGTTTTACCGATTTGAAGGAAATCGGTAGAATTTCGGTATTTTAAACTGTCGGAACCGGACCAATAGAAATTATACTATGAGAACCCTATGATGGAGGGCCAAGATTTAGCCAAAACATCCCTACAAGTGGCGCCTCCATTAGCCATAAAAAGGGGAAGCCAAGCTAAGTTTGAATGAGGATTGAAGTCCACTAATCAAAAGCCATCTTTCTTCATAAGTTTTCATTTTTTTTCTTCCTTCTGCCTTTACATTTTCGGCCCCCCCACAAGAGGTGTAGACTAGCCCTCATTTTCCCACTTTCCTTCATTTTCTCCCACTTCCTCTCATCCCCAAGCTCAAGCTCCAACCATCAACTTCACTCCAAGATCAGGTTCCACCAAGATTCCACACCACCAAGGTAGGAATTTCAACTTTCTTCTTTTTTTCTTTGATTTAGGGCTACCTAGAGTCCCCTGTTCATCTATGATTCTGATATTATCTTGAGTAATGATGATGAATTAAGGTTGGTTTAAGGTGTATATGTGAGTTTGAATTGAAGATTGGATGGATTGAGTTAAGGAAAACATGAATTCAAAAAGAATTCAAGAACTTTTAGGGTTTTCCCCTTGATGGTCCGTACGGCAGAGTATATGACTCCACCTACAGCCATTTAAATTTGATGAATTCATTTTTATATAAAACTAGACATTCAGGACTTTCCACACATATAAAATATAAGGCCATTGGATTAGTATGGAATTAGTTATGAATTTTTAAAGTTTGACCTAGAAATCTAGATCCTCATCTGGGTAGTATGAGTTTGGAAGGATGTAACTCACCCTACACAATGGTAAATTAAGTGAACCCAATGTCGCCTGAAAGCTAACATATGAGGGAATATCTCATATAAATTTCAAAATCAGATTCATTGCCAATTATTTCCAGTACATCAATGAATTCACCTTAAGCTCAAACTGGGCTGGAAGAGGGTAGTCCAAAAAGGTCAAATTACGGGGCTCATATCTCAAAATATACACATGAAAATGATATGCAACTTATTTCATTTGAAAACTTGTTTTATTAGCTTTAAATTTATATAAATTTCATATGATTTCACCCAAATTTCTATTTTTAATGAATTTTCACTTATAAGAGTGCAATTCTGGCTAAAAACAGGGCAGTCTAAGGTAAAATACTTATAACTTGAGTTATACAAATCAAAATGAGATGGGACCAAAAGGTTTGGAAACTAGACACATAAGGCTATGACATATCCAAAATTTAGACTTAGATGAGTTGAATTGAATAAAGGGTGGATTATACAAAATTTAGGCAGAAGAGGGTAAAGTGAGCAGAAAACTCTGTTGATATCGGAACTCGGAAGGGTATACTTAAGGTTGAAGTCAGAAGGATTTACTTAAGGTTGAACTCGGAAGGGTATACTTAAGGTTGAACTTGGAACGGGTATACTTAAGAGTGAACTCGGAACTTAGTGAATAGTAAATTAGATCGGGTGTAGTTAATTTCAGAACTCGGAATTTAGGAAACACCCTCATAAAAGTCTTGGAAGGCCAAATGTAGACTAAGGTCGGAGATCGGGATCAATCCATAATCAATCTAGGAGATCAAACATAACATCGAAAGTCGGAAATCATATAATCTAGGAAGATCGAACATAGCCCAAGAAGTCAGAAATCATAAAATCTAGGAAGACTGAACACAACCTTGGAAGTCAGAAATAATATGATATCGGAACTCGGACCCCATTTAATCTTGGAAGTCGAACTTGGGAACATCAATAGGAATTAAAAGCTCACAAAATATATTAAGACTTAAGATTTGAAAACTTGCATCTATTGATATTGTTATGCTCTTGGTATGAATATGATGTTTTATATTGGATTTGCTGTTGGATTAAAATTTCTTGGTTGTCTGGCATTATTCATGGGGAAGCGGACTTGATCCGTTATGCTGCCAAAATTTCGGCAGAAATATGTGGATTATACGACTGTTATAAACATTTATATATTATGCTCATAAGATTCATATATGTAAGAATGATTTAAGTATGATATGAAGTATATGAATGAATGCATGTAGCATATGCATGCATAGTCATGTCCAAAGAAGAATAAGACTTATGAGAACTTGCAAGAAAGACGTACCAAGCTATCACATGAGGCATGACATAGACCCAGCTAGGGTGAGATAGAGCGGTACTGTCTAAGACTTGGGCCAGCCCTCGACCAGATTTAAGGGGAATAGACCAGTGTGAGGGTCGGGGAAAGTAAACCCGTCACTCATGTATAGGTATGAGCTCGGACCTGAAAAGTAAGCTATTACCTAGGGGTGAGAGAGGCCATTCACTTCTGGGTGAAGATCAAGTTGCAAGTTAAAGAAAGAGATGAATTAAGTCAAGTGTACTTGCATACAATCAAGTACAAACATCTATATGTGCATTTCTAATTATCTCATTATGTCATGATGTTATTATGATTCTTATTGAAGTATATTACACTATTCGTGTTTCTATGCCTAGTGATGGTGAAAATATAACCCGCTTCGAGAAACATGTTTTCAACTTAAAATTGAACCACTACTTGCGTATATGTGTTCACATTTTCATAAGAAATCGAAGCGGCTAGAATGTTTATGATGGCACTATATGAGTAATAGTTTGAGTTTACCTACTAAGAACCTTAGGTTCTCACTGCCTGCTTGTATGTTTTTCTTTTCCGTAAACATTCCAATATCTAAGTTGGAATCAAGTGTGAGGCAGAGTACTGGGATATTTTTTGAGCAAGACTCAGGCGCAAACCAGACCAAGAGACTATTGAAGCTAGCCAGCAACCATGTCGAAGCAAGTTCTGTGTATTATGTTAGTCACAATTTCTTTTAAATTGTAATTATTTTATCCTTTATGTATCAGATACGACGAAGTTTATGAACTATTAGTTAGTAATAAAGTGTGCAGTTAAAGGGCTATGTATTATATTTTCCATATTTTAAAGCTTTCTTACCATAGTGACACCCCTTTAATATAACTTTATGACTCGAGCATGGCTTATATAATAAAGGGTGTTACCAGTAACTTTCTGGAAAATTAGAAAGTCAACAAGGATGAAGATATGAAATAGTTGCTAATTTGAAAATTTGAATAGCGTCTCCGTCTTCTTCTTTATGTTCTAGCTTTATATAGACTTGAGATGTTACCATTGAAGCTTGTAGACCTTGAGCCTTTTGTTACTATGATCCACTGGTCTATAATTGGAAAGAGAAGGTCTGACTTTCTTCTTGAACAAGTGTGGATGACATAGAAGGGAGAAAGTAGCTGTTGAAATCTTCACTAACCTTTCAGACTTATCAGCGCTTTCTTTGCAACTTGTCACATCATATTTGACTTTTTGAACTTCACAATGAAGCGTACAAAGGAAGCTTGATGAAATATTTCATGAGAATTCACCTTTCTGGATCAAGTTATCTTTCTGAATATGATGTGACCCTTCTTGTGGTATTCTTTTCCTTTTTGGTGTATTATCACTATCCTTTTGAACTTTCAATTTTGTTCTTGAGTGAGTAAACATATAGGACACAAAGTGATATATCCAATATAATCTGATTCAAAAAATTTACCACGCACTTAATGCTTTGATTTATACAAAAAAAATAATTTTAGCTTTAAAGCACATCATTTTACCCAAATTAAAATATGTTTAACAAATCATTTGCAATTCTAGAGATTTACTTAAAGCTTGATTTGATATCCATCAAAACCTTTAAAACTTGAAATGTCTAAAGCAGAGAGACTATTTTCAGTTCGCCATTGGAGCTTACAGAAGCCCATAAGAGTGATTTCACAATACACCCGGGAGCGAGCAAGATGTATCATGACCTTAGGAGAATGTTTTGGTGGCTGGGGATGAAGAAAGACATAGCTAAACTAGTCAACTAGTGCCTCATTTGTTAGAAGGTAAAGATATATAGTATTCGAAACCTTCGGGAATGCTATAGCCCTAAAAAATCCCCGAACAGAAATGGGAGAGCATTTCCATAGATTTCATGATAGGTTTACCTAGAACCCTAGTAGGGTATGACTCCATATGGGTTATAGTCGACAGACTAAGTCTACTCACTTTTTGCCCGTTGGATCCACTATCCCATGGAGAAGTTGGCCCAATTGCACATCTAAGAGATAGTAAAACTCCATGGAGTCCCCTCTACCATCATCTCAGACAAAGACCCAAGGTTCACCTCAAGATTTTGGGGAGCCTTGCAAAAGGCATTTATTTGGGACAAAGCTCTATTTGAGTACGGATTATCACCCCCAAACTGATAGGCAGATAGAAAGAACCATCCAAACCTAGTAATGGTAAATGGGCCAACTCACCTCGCCCTACCATGGGTCAAGTTTTAAACAGGGTGAGGCAGGCCAACCCGTGTTAATAATTTGGGTTGAATATGCTAACTTGCCCCGCCTCACCATGGGTTGTCCTGCCAAAAAAATAGAAAATAAAGAAAAAACCTTTTCTTATATGAATTAATTCATCTAATTTTTTGAAAAAATAAAGGAATTTTTAATTAAATGCAACAAAATAATATCCATGCAAAGAAGCTCATTCCATTTACTCATTAAGTATTAAACCATTTACTCTACTCTAAGAAGGTTAAAATTCACAATTCTTAATAAGAATAAGATGGAATTTCTAACCAAAACAACCACAATAGAGAAGCTCACAAACCAATATTCAAACCCAAACACATTAAAAAATTCACATCCCACAAATTAACTATGTCCACAACAAAGTATAAATTCATAACTAACAAGATAACAACATAGCCCACAAAGTATAAATAAAATCAACAACATAATCCAAAAAAAAAAAACTATGGAGTCCACCAATATTACATAAACACCAACAAAAAAGCCCCAAATGTTGTGTGTATTGTGTGAAGGAAAAAAAAGATGAAAACAAAGAAAAAAATGTGATTCAGAGGCCAAACTCTGCCCACCTCGCTTTAACCTGTGAGTCAAGTAGGGCGAGTTATGCGGATTGAAATTTTTTTACGGGATGAAAATATCAACTGACCTTGCAAAAAAATTGCGGGCAGGTCGACTGGGTAGGTCCGACTGATTTTGCCATCTTTTTCCCAACCTTGAAGGACATGTTGCTAGCGTGTATGATGGATCATCGAGAAAGTTGGGGCAAGTATCTGCCTCTAATTGAATTTGCTTATAACAATAGCTATCACGCTAGCATTGCTATGGCTCTGTACGAAGCATTATATAGGAGGAAATATCAATCCCCTCTATATTGGTATGCGTTAGGGGAAAAGAGCCTTTTGGGACCCGATTTGGTCAAACAAACCAACGAACAGGTAAAGAAGATAGAAAGTAGGATACTCACTGCTTAAAGCCAATAGAAGAGTTAAGGTGATCAGAGAAGGAAACCCTTAGAATTCCAAGAGGGAGAACATGTGTTCCAGATTGTCATTCCTGCAACAGGAATAGGTAGAGCCATTTGAGTTAAGAAGCTGACCCCTCGATTCATTGGCTCGTACCAAATCTTGAAACAAATAGGATTGGTTGCCTATCAAATAGCCTTGTTGCCTGATCTATCCAACCTCCACAATGTTTTTCATGTGTCTCAATTTTGAAAATATCATTCTAATCCTAGTCACTTGCTTGAGCTTGAATCAGTGCAATTAAAGGAAGACTTAACTTTCAATCTGCTATTGGTTAAGATTGTAGACTAGGGAGTCAAATAGCTCAAGAGTAAGGCTGTAAAATTGGTAAAGGTGGCTTGGGTTAGGGGAAGACTAGAAGACCATACATGGGAACTCGAGTTGAAAATGAGGAAGCAACATTCAAACCTATTTACAAGATTGAATTTTGAGGACAAAATTCTTTTAAAAGGTGGGGAGTAATGTAGTATCCCATATTTTTTCTACATTTGTAACTTTGAGTTACAAATTTAAATAAATAATGCTGTGAAAAGCATTAAGGGATAAAATACATTTAAATTAAAATTAAGTTATTTAGAGACTATCAATATTAAATAAAAAGTTGGTAGAAAAATTTATCTACTAAAATGTAGTGAATAAAAATTAAATAGAGAAATAAAATAAGATAATAGCGGATTAAATTGCATAGTTAAAATCTTGTCAGCTATAAAAATTTAATAAATTATATTTTCGGTAAAAATATTTAGAAATGGTTTAGAATTGCTATCAGAACTTCTTAAAACTTTTGTAACTATTTAATTTAAGGATTTTAAATACAATAGAGTACCCATGTCATGTCACTAATTACCAATGAGTGACATAAAATGATAACTATCACTCCAAACCTATTAATCAAGGGCTTGGATCAAGCCACAAGTCTTGTCCTTAATCTAAAGGTTTGAGTTTTGACACCCAATAAAACTAACACTATCTACACTCAAAAACACACTTCCTTTAAACACAACAAAACACTCACACTCCCCGTCACCTTCTCTCTAAGTTTTGGCCATCTCCCCCACCTAAACCCTCACCATTTTTCCTCTTTTCAACCTTCATCAACACCACATCTCACCCTCAAACCCCAAGCTCTCTTCTTCTTCTTCGTCTTCTTCTTTTTTTTATTTCCTTTCTTCTTCGTCAATTTAAGAAGCCAAAACTCGTCTCCTTCTTCGCTTGGAAGGCCGCAACTACATCACCCAAGGAGGCAAGAGATTTTTCTCTTGAGAAGTGGTTCTTGAAGGTTGGAGCTTGAATCTACAAAGGTCTCTAAGCTAGGGAAAAGAGGCAAGGATCTCTAACATCGTTTGGTTATGATTCTTGAAGAAATATGTGTTTTATAATTGGGGGTTACTATTCTAGGGTTCAAGAGGTTACACATAGTGGTGTATTTAAAGCTTAGATTTAGCTTATGTTAGCCTAGGTGAGTATTCTCAAATGGGTTTTGTAAGGTGAAACTCTTAGGAAGATATATGGCATAAATTAGCAAGAATAGGATTTTGGGGGTCAAGGCTTGAGACCCTAAGAATTAATGTGAGATTGAGGTTCCTATAGGTTTAAATAACTTAGTTGACCCTAAAAATAAGTGAAATTATGGACACAAACTTGCTAGGATCATTATCTTTAGTTTTTCCCAAAACGGGTAGTTAGAATCCTACACTAACAACTATAGAAGATGGAAATTTAATTATCATGCTCAAGGAATTCGTGCAAACTGATTTTACCCATCAAAATACATGATATATAGAGGCTAAAATTGTTCTTGAGTAGTTGGTTTGGTGAAAAAATAAATAGAAACAATTTTGGACCTAAATTAGTTTTGTTAAGCCACTAGAAAGGTGAAATTCGGTTCTTATCCCTCAACGGATAGCAAAACTATTTTGATGCTTGGTTATTTGGGTTATATAGACCTTAGAAATGTCATTGAATGATTGAAATTTATTTAAGGAGAATTATTGGAGAGTTAGGTATTAACTAGTCAAGTTTCCTAGCTTATGGAGTCATTGTGCTTGAAAGGTAACCAATACCATATTTTAATTGAGTATTTAGAGTTATTATGATGAATTTAAGTGTCTTGGGCCATTTATAATAAGTATGAGTAAGTTTAAGAAGATCTAGAGTTGGTTTCAAGTTGTTTATGTCAAGAAAAAGGCATGTTACAGTGACTAGGATCATGCCCCTTGGCTCAAATCAAAGATTTGGAATCAAAATTTAGCTCTTTCAAAAAGTGCTAATTAGGTTGAATTAACCTCCTTTAAATAAACTCTAGTTTGAAGCCAAGCATTTCTTAAGAAAAATTGTTATGATTTTCATTATAGCATTAGATGATTTCTTGTCTTGAATTGCCTTATATATGACTTACGATGATGACAGATTTATTGATTGATGTTATGACTAGGAAATTTCTAGCTGTTTATTAGTGTTTTAAATTTTTGGATTTCTCCAAATACAGCCGTTATGCTGTTAGATTTTTGTTAGAAAATATTTGTGAGTTGCATCATAATGCATAAGTGCACGAGGTTAGAGAAGATTATGCCATGAATTATGAAATCTATTTTAAAGAATGTTAAATGTCAAAGTAACACACAATTCTCTAATTAAAGACTTGGAAATGACTCTTCAGTAAGGGAAACCGATCCGTAAAGACAAGATAATCGGGCATGATCCTTCAATAAGGGAAGGTGACCCACCAAGATACTTCTCTACTTTGGAGGCATGTGACTAAAATAGATCCCTCCAATTTACAGGCATGAGATCCCCTTGTCAGCTAGAATTTGATTTAGATAATACTATGTGACAATTGTCATAGAGCGAGCTCAGTTCCTAAGACAGTCTATTCAAGGGTGTGTCCAAACTAAATCACATGCTAAAAGATGGCCGTAATGGCAAAAGAATGAAGAACATAGGCATGCATTGCAAGATTTGCATGACATTCATTGCATGCGGACATTAGAGTGATGATTTAATGTGTTATTAATGTTATTTTGTTATAGAAGTTTTGATTTACATGAATGAATAAAAATGAACCCACTTTGGAGTTTATGTTTTCAAAATTATTAAAAGGAATCTTCATTTTATTTAAGCTTGTTCACTGATTTTATAAATAAGCTGAAGTGGCTGAGGTGATGATGATGTCAGTTGCATGTTTAGTTAGGATCCCTGCTGAGAAATATTTTATTCTTATCCCTGTATGTTCCCGTGTCATCCTTAGTAGTAGCAGATGGTGACCATGGTGATTTTCATGGAGGTGCTTGAGTAGACCTGGCACTATGATCCTCCCATAGACTCACTAGTTTTAGTAGCTCGCAGTAGCTTGATGCTGTACATTTTCTTCTGTCGCTCGTTTAGCATCCCTATGGCTAGTTGGCACTTTGACCCTTATTGCTCGTATGCTGATCTCCCCCTATGTTTCACTCACTGGCCGTATATCCCAGAGCTTGCTCCTTCTGCCTCTTCAATGGAGACTAATCCCTCTGAGGGGAGTTCGCTTCATTAGATCCTGCTTGTTGCTGAGTCTGGTTCTTCTTTCACCAATACTGAGGTTCTACAGGAGATGTAGATAGAAGAGGATCCGGAGGAGCCCATGTTGGAGAACAAGTTGCACACTTTCATCAGGCTTGGTTTTGCGTGGGCTAGTCTTTTTGCTATGTATATATATGTATGAATCCTAAGCTATGAGCTAGTGTGTGCATGCCTGTATTGGAATGCTTTAATTGTAGTATGAAAACTGTATACTTTGGGTGCCACGGTACTTCATGCATGCTTGGGTAGTGATCATGTGGATATTGTAGGAACTCTTATGTTGGTTTATCTTCTTTTGGGATGACTGTACACATTTTGTTTAGCTTAGCCTAGAAATTTGGTAATTTGACTTACTTAGGTACTTTTGAGATACTATTATGTAAATACATACAGCCAATACTTACTCTATGAATATATATCTGAATGCATAGTTTTCCATGTAAATTATATTGTTTCTATCCTCTCCATTATTATAATGCGAATTAAATTATAGATTCTTGTATTGTATGCCGTAACAATATTATCGGTTATATGCATTAGAAGGCTTAGTTTTGGAAATCGTTAGCTTTTAAAAAAAATTATACACTATTTTCATTAATAAACATATTTTATAACTACAAATATTCCGCTAGTTCAGTTGTAATGACTAATAAATACCGTAATACGACTTAAGCATAGTGTGATTTTATTAGGGTGTTACATTCCATTGCTAAATAGTTTAGCCACGAATTTTTTCAAATTTGTGATGGAAAATTTCCGTCACTATATGTGTAATTTTTTCTAAGGTTCTCTTTGTTTTGCAATCCTTATGTGTTTGAGACTTTGAAATTCTAATACTATGTCTAGGAATGAGTTTAGGAAGGTATGGTGTCAAATGAGGTTGAGTTGGTGACTGATTAGCCGAACTAGTGGATAGTATGTAATATGGAGCAAATGGCTTAGGAATTAATAAGTGGGCGGAGAAATACTTATATGAATTATATGTAGATAGAATTCATATAAAATAAGAAAAACAAGAGCAAGACTTAACCTATGGCCCTTGCAAATTTTCGGCCAAGAAAGGGCATGAACGAAAGAGTTGAAGTTTTAACTTGGCTAGTGAATTAGAAATCAAAGAAGTGAAGGAAAATGTGAAGCCATAATGGTGATCAGATTTATTTCCCAAATAGATGTGTCATTTAGTAAGAAAACTCTAAGACTGTTACAAAGGAAAGTAAAGAGAAAAAATCAAGTATGTGCTTTTATGTAAACTTTTGGCCATCAGCACTGAGGATTAATAAAAGCTATTTTTACCATGAATATTCCTCAATTTATTGATTCTAAAATTGGCCTAGGTGATTAATTGTGGCAAGAAACTAGTTTGTAAGTGAAAGACACTTGACTAGTTTTGAATGGCTTTAAAAACATGTGAATTTCGGATATGATCCATGGGAGTTAGTAAAAACTGCTGCAACCTCATAATTTATATGGTATGTTGATGATAAAATTGCCCTTGAATGATTAGTTTTGTGAGGAACAATTCGGTATGAGTTTGAACACAAAATAGCCTTTGTATGGCTCAAAACCTTGTATTTTCAGCCATGATTTTAGTGAGTATGTAAAAACTATCTTAGGCCCATATTTTTCATAATATAATGATGATTTTGGATCCTTTATATGATTGGTTTTGGTAGGGACCAAGTTGATAAGAAAATTGAACTCAACTAGTGCTTGTATTGCCTTAAAATTTAGGATTTCGGCTAAGATCTTGTAAAAATTGTTAAAACTATTTTGTGTCCTTATTTTTACATGATATGATGAAGTTTTTAAATATCTAGGATGTTGATTTTGGTTGGGAATGAGAGATTCCCGTGAAGTTCTTGAATTATGTAAATCGGTCCATTAGAACACTATTAAGGACTTTTGTTTGATTCTTGTTATTAAATTGTTTCTATGAATGGTTTTGGACTGTTGATTGAGAGTATTTATCTAGCTATGATTCATCCTTACCATCGAGGATGGTTGTTGGATCACTATTATCTCTGATTTTATTGATTCTAAAACTATCACTGGGTTGTTGATTGTTTATTTGATTGTTTCAAATTTTGGGATGCTCTTGGTACAGTCGTTATGTTGCTAGATTCTCACTAGATATTTTTTTAATATATGCATCATGATGAATTTTGCATATGATATGTGAATTATGCCATGTTATGAAATTCATAAAGAATATATGAAGTATAAGTTCAATGCACAATTCCATAATTAAGACACTTTGATATGATCCTCTGGCAATTGAGGTGATCCCATGTAGATCCCACATAGATCACCTTGATGTTAGTCCTAAGTTTGGCATAGGTGTAGTACTATATGATGATGATCACAAATGAGCTCATATCCTAGTAATAGTCTATCCAAGGGTAATAAAGATTAAAAACATGTGCTAAATTAAGAAAGTTATGAAAGTATAGAAAGAAAAGAGCATAAAAGGCATGTATCATGAGAAATATTTGACTCGCGCGTCGTAACACGAGCAAATTAAACCGAATAGCAACTATAGTATAGTAGCCAACTCGGATCGTTTCCCAAAGATGAACACACTATTTGATCAGAAAATTCAGGGGGGTTTTTATAACAAACACTTAAAATGCAATACTGAATTCCAAAGCAGACAGAAAACAAAAAAAATAGCTAAACCGAATTAAAATTCTAATCCAAGACACACAAGAAGAAAGCAATCAACACTCAATCATTGGATTCAAATGTACATGCACACTCCAATTCGATGATTTATTTTAGATTCAATTGAAACCTCAAATCAAACCTAGCATTCACATGAAAATCTCCATGCATTCAACTAATCACTCAAGCCATTCGGTTTAGAGACCTCTAAAACCGAATTGATTTTGGATTAGCTTCCAAACCAATGCTCTCATCTCATATTCAGAACCGAAATATGAATCACACTCTTGAACAATCGAATCACATATATCAACCGAATTATACATGATTTGATTGACTCTTAATCAACATGCATGAATGAAAACCTCCAATTCAATTACGAGATTAAGAAGAAGAGAAGAGGAGTGAAACCGAAATTGGAATTTCCATGTCTTGATGCACCAATCCTCAAGAGCTTGAATGCTTCTCTTGATGCCTTGGATCAGAGGAGGATCACCCCTCCATTAATGGAGGAAAACGCAAAAGAAAGAAAGAGAGAAAGGGAGAAAGAGAGAAAAAGAGAAAGAGAGAGAGAAAGAGAGTTTTCTTATTCCAAAGAAGGTCCCGTCTGAAGCATAATCAGAATTTCTATATATACCTCTAATTAAAAGTCACTAATTACTTAATTAAAATAATCCTCTTTTCCTAAGCTAAATTTGGGTAGCTCAATTGCCCAATTTGGATGCTTAGAGAGAAAGTTGTGCCCAAAACAAGTTGAGTGGGCTCTCTTAGACTCAGCAGCGACTTCCAACACGTTTTTGGGCCTCATAACGGTTCTTCTTGGCTTAGTGTTCTGAACATAAAATGAAGCCCTGGATGTTAGCTTTCCAATGCCACTGGAATGGGCTCAATTGAGTCCCTGTAGCCCAAGATATGGTCCAATCATTGAAGGCTGCTCAGAAACCGCGCCCAAACGCTTCAGTTCAGTTCCGAGCCCAATTTCGGCTTTAAGATCTCAGAGTTAGCCCTTGCCCTCTCATAGAAATTGTAGCTCTATCTCTTAGCTTTCCTACAAATCAAGAAGCATAATAAAATGAGGTATAGAGCTCAAGATATGATCTAAACACTGAAGCAGGTCAAACTAACCGAAATGCTGCAAAAATTAACTAAGTCTCACTAAGATCCAAAAAAAAAAAAAATGATCTAAACTCAACCAATTAAGCACAAAGGAGGATTAATGAGACAAGTATGAAGGATAAAAATAGTATAAAAATCCAATTCATCAATATTACATCCATTCATTACCCGTATTATGTTATATTTTTTATTATGCTTTAATTTGATTTATTGAAGGTTATGAATCTTGGATTAAGCGTTTGGATAAACGAACCCACTTCAGAAGAACATGTTTTAAAAACTTATTAAAACTAAACCACTGCTCTATGCTCATGTTTTTCTAAAAATTGAAGTGGCTAAAGTGGTGACAATGACGCTTGTTTGTATAGCTAGAATTACCTACTAACAACTCATTATTTCTCACTCCTTGTATTCGTTTGTCATCCTTAGACAGAGATGATGGCATCTATTGTGATCCTCCTAGAGGTACCTGAGTGGACTTGGCACTGCGATCCTGCCCTCGACTCGCTCATTTTGCCAAGCCATAGTAGCTTTAGCCTTCGTATTTTCTTTCGACGCCCCTTTTGCGCTCTAGTTGTCAGTGACCTTTTCACCCATAGTATCCTTTTGATGATCTCCCCTTGCATTATGCTCATCTGGTATATTTTCCTGCACCTGCTTCTCCTATATCCTCCATGGAGACGGACCTATCCAAGGAGAGTTCATCCCGCATTGTCCCATTAGCAGTTGAGAGTAGTTCATCTTCTACTAGGACCTAGATAATTCTAGAGATGTTACAAAAGGAGGATGTTATGGTCCCTATGCTGGAGAATAGGTTACACATCCCCTAATTGTTGTTATGTAATTTGACTTGGGCATACTTATGTACATATTTTTAGACTAGGGCTGAAGAGTTTGGGTTGCACGGCTGCACTCATTTGATTATTTGTGGCTTTTGGAATTGTATATTTTGGTGCCACAGTTTACTATGCATGAGAGTGGTAATTGACTTGTTGGTTTAGGAACTAGTATTAGTACTTATGTACATTGTCCTTTGTCTATGGCACCATTCTATTATGCAATGTATTTATTTTACAGCTTAACAATTTATTATGCAATAGCGCTACCTTTATATGGTCTTGTATATGTGAAAAGGCTAAGTTTTTATAACCTGTATGTTCAAAATGAAAATTAACACTATTCTCTATATTCAGCTATTTTAAAGTTTGTAGATGTTTCTGCTAGTTATCTGTAACACCTAGTAAATACCATAATGCGACTTAAGCTTAGTGTAGTACTATCAGGGTGTTACGTTATGGCTTTATTTCTTGAATTACTATAAGCTTAAAGTACCTCAGATAACACTTCATGGCATTTCTAGGTTGATCCTCAATAGTCCCTTTAATCATGTCAATTAGTATTTTGATAGTTGCCCCAACCTGAGCATTGGCTTAAGCATAATAAGGTGAAGAATGAATTAGCCTAATTCCATGCTGTTGTATAAAGTCCTTCACTTTATCACCTATGAACAATGTAACTTGATCAGTCGTTATCATCTTAGGAATGCCAAACTAATGTATAATTTGTCTCTCGATGAATCTTATCATATCGACTTGTGATACATTCGCCATAGGTTGGGCTTCCATCCATTTAGTGAAATAATCCGTTGATATAATGATAAAGGTATGTCTTTTGGAGGATAGAGGATAAATCTTGCCAATAAGATCCATTGCCCAATCTTCAAAGGGCCACAACTTAACAACGGTGTGCAACTCATTAGCTAATACTCTTTGGATTGGTCTATGTAGTTGGCATGCCTTACATCCCCCTTTAGCATGTGAAGCAATCAGCTGTAATGGTTGGCTAATAATATCCATATTGGTGAATTAGCCATCTCATGTTGTGGCTTGGCTAGTGTGATCCACATACTCCTTCATAGACTTCCCCTATCACCTTCTTTACTTGTTCTTTATTTAAACATTTCAATAACACACCTTCTTGGCTTTTCTTGAATAATACACCCTCAATCAATGCATATTTTAATGCTATTTGTTTTAACTTGAAATCAACTTAAGTTGAGGGATTAGTAAGGTATTCAATTAATTCTTGCCTCCAATCAGTTGCGGCCCTTAGTTGCTGGTTAACTATTGCAATCACCAAAAGTTGATTGTCATATTGGCCAAATGCATTTAGCTTGGTAGCCAATTTCATCAATCTTTCTTGTGATATTGGCCAATTTAACAAGTATTTGATAATGTCAACTTTTCAAACTACTAATACCTCTCTCAACAAAAGATAATACTCTAGCTTCATACATGCATGAAACAAGGTCAAACATCTATTGGAGTATATCTAGTTTCGGCATCATTGAGTAGCTTACTCAAGTAGTACACAATCCACTTAGTTTCATCCCCGAAGTCTTGGGCCAAGAGGCTACCAATGGAATCCTTGGCTCTTGATATTTACAATTTAAGAGTTTTACCCAGAGAAGGAGGTACTAACACCAAAGGACTAGTAAGGCATTGCTTGATTTGATCAAAAGCTTTTTGTTGTTCACTACATCATATGGACTCCACGGCTTGCTTAAGTTTCAGTAATGGTGAAAAGGCCTTCATTTTGCCAATTAAGTTCACAATGAACTAGGAGCTTGCAAGCTGAGACTCCAAAAACACACTTAGCTGGGTTCATTTTGAATTAATGCTTCCTTATTCTGAGGAATGCTTACTCCAAACTAGCTAAGTGTTCTTTGAAGTTGGTTGAATTCATTACCACATCATCAATATAGACATCCATGCATTTACTAATCAAGTCATGAAAAATAACATTAATTTCCCTTTGATAAGTGGCCCTAACATTCTTTAAGCCAAATGGCATAACCACGCACTCAAAAATTCTAATGGCCACTAGGCAATGAAGAACTGTTTATGCATATCTTCTTTTGGCTAAAAAGATTTGGTTGTAACTAGAATAACCATTTAAGGACAAAATACCATAATTAGATGCAATATGCATAACATACTCATCTTTAAGGGTAGCTGAATTTAAATTGCCAAATTCAATACAAATCCTAACTTGTCTATTCTTTTTAATTATTTGGCAGCCATTCAACAAATCTAGCTATCCTAATAAAATCTGCCTTTAAAATCCTTTCAACTTCTTGCTTGATTTTTGGCATTAACTTTGGATTAAATCTTCTTGATGGCTATTTGAAAGGTCTAATGCCCTCCTTTACGGGCAACCAATGTAGGGATGCCAAAAATCCCCACTTTGCGAGGATCCCCGTGGAGACTGCCTCATTCGGGGACCCGTGGTTGGGGATTTTTTCCCTGCGAGGACGGGGATAGGGAGAAAAGTCCCCCATAGGAGGTTTGGGGATGGGGGTGGGGATTACTCTCCCCGCCCCGCGGGGACCCCGTATATATGAAAAGACCACATTACCCTTATTAAATATCTATACATATTTATACTTTTAGGTAATTTCACCTATGTTTATTTAATTTAATAATTTAAAAATATTACCAACCCTAACCTGACTTATTTCACTCAGTTTCTCATCATCCCCAATTTTGAACCAAAGTTCATTCAACTGTTCCCCACAGCTGCTTCTTCTTCGTGTTCCTTTTCTTCTTCAACCTAACAATAGCGCCATCCACTATCCGCCATTCGCCATCTGCCATCTGCATCTTAGCTCAGCAACGTCGTCCGTCGTCCACATCTCAGCCCAGCAACGCCGTCGCCTCTCAGCCTTCCAACACAGTCGATTTCTACTTCTTCTTCTTCTCTGCACCGCAGCTGCATATCGCTTTTCTGCTTCTTCTTCTCTGCGTGAGCTTCAAGGTAAAGTTTGTTTGGTCCCAAATCCCAATGTGCTACATAAATCGACATAATGTTTTTGTGTTAGCAACTAATTTACATTTTTCTTATTTCCCTTGTGAATGGGTAATATCTAATTTTTCCTGGGAAAGAGTTAGGGTTTGAAATGCATATCCAAATCTGGGGTGAAAATATACGTGGTTTGGCTATGATGTTAATGAATTTCACCCTCTGTTGTTCATTTGCGGACACTAATATGAGTTTGTGTTTGATGATTGTTAAGTAAGAGCCTGGGTTAAGAGATGTTGGTCTTAGCTAGCTTGGAGTAGCCGAGCAGGTGTGCTGCGCATGTTTATCACTATAAAAGGAAAAAGAGAAACAAATTGGATCCCAAATTTTTGTTTTGTGGAGTTTTGCTTTATTTGAATTTCTTGTTATCAATGTTCAGGGGCTGGAATTTTGATCAAGGATATTCTGTTTTCACATGAATGGTGTCTTGTTATGTGTTAATTATTATGAAATTTCAATTATGAAATTTTATTCATTGTGAAAGTTAGAAATCTTAAATGTTTTCTTGGTACTGATTCGTGTCATTTTTTTTTCCATATTTTGAAGTGTACATGTGCATTTTGCTATTTGGTGATCATAGGAACAATGTGAGCATAACAATTAACAAATGCCCTTGGTTTATTTAGGCTTCTATTCTCTATTTTTGGCGAGAAGTAGGAACAGAGCTTTAAGAGTGAAATTGAATTCTTAACTTCTCAGCTTTGGATACGAGAAGTTTTAGGTTTATATTATTGAACTTAGAGCATTCTATGTTGGCTTATTCTCTCATGTTGGGTCATGGGTGTGTTTTAGTTTTATGCAATTTAAATAAATTAGTATTAATTGTTATTTATTTAAGGTATTTATTGTGATGCAATAGGATGAATAGTAGTGACCCTAACACTCCTATGGGGAGCAATCAAGTTCCTAATCCTAATGATGCACAACAACCTTTAATAGAAGAGAACCAAGATCAAGCTCTTGTGACTTCTCCTAATGAAATAAGTGAAGCACAAACACAAGAAGTCAATGAGTCATCTAGTCCAAATAAAAAAGGATTAACATCGGAGGCATGGGCACATTTTAGGAGGGAGAAAATAGATGACAAGTGGAAGGCAATATGCAAATATTGTGAAAGAAAGCTTGGAGGTGCGACTAGGCAAGGTACTAAGCATTTACATGATCATATTAGAACTTGTAAGCTTCGTACTATGAGGGGTCCAAAGCAATCAATATTAAAAACTGTGGCATAATCATCATGTTCAATAGGAGGTAGGAGTGAATTAGTTTTGGTTGGACATTATACATTTAATTAAGATGTTGCAAGGAAAGAACTTGCAAAGATGATTGTCTTACATGAATACCCTATTTCAATGGTTGAACATGGTGGTTTTAGATCATTTATGGGTGTTGTCTAACCTTTGTTCAAAACAATTTCATGAAATACAATGAGAAGTGATATCATGAAGATGTATGAGAGTGAGAGAAGTGAAAAGAATACAGGCCGTATTGCTATAACTACTGATATATGGACTGCAACCAATCAAAACAAAGGGTACATGTCAATTACGGCCCATTTCATTGATGATAATTGGACTTTGCAAAGTCGAATTATGAGGTATTCTCTTACCTTGAAGTTTGTTTTTTAGGTTTCTTTTTTTCATCTTTTCATTGTAAATGTTATGAATGATTATCGAATATATTATTTATAATTATTGGTTTTAGGTTTGTTTATGTGCTTGCACCATATACTGCTGAAGTTCTTAGTGATGTTTTGGTTGATTGTTTGTTTGATTGAAATCTGGATAGAAAATTGTCAACCTTAACTGTTGATAATTGTAATACAAATGATGCCATGATTAAGCGTGTCTTTGATAGGATTTCACCTTCTTCATTTGTTTTGAGAGGAACTTTATTTCACATGCGCTGTTGTGCTCATATTATAAATTTGATTGTGAGAGATGGCATGTCTACAATATATGCTTCTATTGAAAGAATTAGGGAAAGTGTTGTTTATTGGGTTGCAATACTGAAGAGGGAAGAAAAGTTTGTTGAGGCTTGTAAGCAATTGAATGTTAATTATTCCAAGAAGCTTGTGCTTGATTGTAGAACTAGATGGAATTCTACATACTTAATGCTTGTTTCTGCATTACCATATCAAGAAGTTTTTGAGCACTTAAGACAATGTGAGTCTCAATATAGATGTTTGCCAAGTGATGATGATTGGAAAATGGCAGTTCACCTTGTTGAAAAATTGGAAATATTTTATAGTGTCACTGAGTTATTCTCACTGAGTTATTCTCTGGTACTCAATATCCAACTTCTAATGTGTATTTTCCAAAAGTGTGTGAAATTAGATTGGCTTTGTCTGAGTGGCTTCTTTCTCCTAATGACATGATTCAAATAATGGCTAATAGTATGATTTCCAAATTTGATGAGTATTGGAGTCAAATCAATAGGGTCATGGCAATAGGAGCTGTTTTAGATCCTAAATATAAAATGAAATTGTTGGATTATTTCTTCCCTCTTATGTATGGAAGTGAAAGCCCTAATGAATTGCATAGGGTCAAAAAATTGTGTGAAGATTTGGTTTGTGAATATCGAGTTAAGGAAAGGAGTCGAAGAAGTGTTCCAACTACTAGTGATTCTACATCTTCAAGTTTGACTGATGTAAGTTCAATTTCAAAGAGAGCAAGATGGAGTTGCAATTATTTGTAATATGTTCAAGATACTGTTGTAGATTGTAATGTTAAGTCAGAATTAGATTGCTATTTGGATGAGCCTGTTTTGCTTGATCAATCAAATGTAGAAAAGTTTGATATCTTGGGCTATTAGAAAAATATTGGAGTGAAATATCCAACTCTGCAAAAAATTGCAAGACACTTTTTGGCCATTCCTATTTCTACAGTTACTTTAGAGTCTGCCTTTAGCACTAGTGGTAGATTCCTAAGCCCACGTCATAGTAGGTTGAATGAAGACACAGTTGAAGCATTAATTTGTACTCAAGATTGGTTATGCTCTTCAGGTGAAGTATTAAAAGTTTATATCTATTTATATTTATATGTATATATTTAATTTGTTTGCAAAGTTAATTTGATTGTGTGATCACTAGGTTCTTCAAAAGAGAAGATTCCATGTTACACTACTAGTGATGACATTGAATATGTTGAAGCTCAGGTAAATGAAATGTTTTATTAAATATAAGTTATTTCATTTTTCATATGCAAACATATTTACATATATTTTTATTTTGTAGGGAACGTAATTACTTGATTAGCTAAACCAGTTTGTCTCTTCGTGCAAATACTTGGTATATTTTCTTGTACATTTTTATTTTTATTTAAATTGAAACTATCTTAAAGACTAGGAAAATAAGTTTCAAATGCCTTATGAAATATATATCAGTGGAACCCATTGTCTTGGTAGCTAGACTTTATTCATTTACTAATGATGAAAGAAAAAATCGATTCTTATTGGATTGGTCTTGGGGATGTGAATTAATCAATTGTGTATAAGTTAACTTGCAGATTCTACATACTTAATGCTCAACTATATTTTGAATAAGTTACTTACAAGCTTTTATTTCTATTTTGCTTTCAGTTATTTACACCCCATATTGCATGCCACATGCACAGAGTGAAATTGGCAACATCCAAAGGTGCTTGTTCTTGTTGGTATTAGGAGGAGCATGGCAATGAAGAGATGAGAATAACTGAAGTTGAAGCATGTTATGTTTGGTTATGTTGAACACTTAAATTTGATTATGTTGTAATTTGTTATTTTGAACAATTTCATGTTGTAACTATATTTAATGTTTAATACTTTTGTTGGACTAATTAGGTATATCATTACTTATTATGTTTTTTATTTTTTTCAATTTTTTCAATTTTTTCGTAAATCTGGGGATCCCCACAGGAACCCACGGGGATGCGGGGAACGGGGATGTGGAAAAAAAATCCCCCACGGCAAGGATCGGGGAGGGGGGCGGGGAGAGTCTAGGGTCATGGCGCGGGGAGCGGGGAAGCACTCCTTGTAACACCCTAATAAACCCATACTACGCTTAAGTCGTATTACGGCATTTTATTAGTTGTTACTTATGTTCGTGGAAAATTAAACTTCACTTGAAATTAAATTATGCGGAAAATACGGTAAGATTTTTTTTTTGAAATACGTCATCGCTTTGCAGCATTTTGAAAAGTAAAGCCTTGAGCGAGAAGACAGATAAAGAAAGAGCATGTCGCATAAGATACATAACCCAATCTCATAAAAAAAGAGAAAGATAAATAAATAGTAATTCACAAATACATTGCATTACATAACTAATCATTACATCCATATGGGTTCATAATATATACATACATACATATATATATCAGCATTACATCGAAGGAGGCTCATGGTCGTGCCATGATCCAAATACTAAATACAACTTAAATTGACATCATTCGTCACAAAAAAGGAATGTATACGGCAACTACAAGTCCCAATCAACATTGTCTGGCATCCCTCATCCTACATCCGCTCGTAATACGGTGGCTCCAGGCTCCACTCCATTGGATATGCCACCAAAATCTGGTGACGATTCGGAAAAGTAACTAGAGTGAGAAATAAGATTTCTCAGTAGGACTCGAACCCGACACGGAAGTGTCATCGTCATCGTCATCGTCCCAGCCACTTCGGTTTTATAATGAAAATAGTGAGCATGCATAAGATTCAGTTCTTAGGTTTTCGAAAACATGAATATCCGAAGTAGATTCAATTTTAACATACTCTCTAATCATTTATATCATAACATACATGGGCATAAGTATAATCACAAAAAACATGCATGACTCTGCTATAAGCTTCTCTTAACATTTTCTCTTTAAGGGTTTGGATCGAAGTCTCTTTTCTTTTCTTTTCTTAACTTGACTTATCTTAAGTCCTTTTCTTTTCACCCACTAAACATAAGTGGTAATGAGCTCATACCATGGCCGTCGCCACCATAAAATTTCGGTACTTACACTAATTGGGTCATGTCATGCCTCATGTAAGCCCTATCCCCTATACTCACACTAGCTGGGTCATGCCATGCCTCATGTGAGTCGTGGGTGAGGGGATCTTACTTTGGGTCACCTTCCCTTTTGAAGGATCACACCCTTAGTTTACTTTATCTTCTTAGTAAGGCTTATGATGCAAAATTATTTTAATTTTTTTCCACATTTAGGCATTACGTATCGCTGTCCCCAAATGTGGTTCCTTTATCAATCACCTCTGGGCGTTATATATCGTCGTCCCCAGGGTATTCATATTTATTAATCCTTTCCACATCTGGGCGTTACGTATCGCCATCCCCAAATGTGATTCCTTTAATGTATATCATTAAACATCATATCATCAATATATCATCATCATTATATCATATCATCATCATCATATCACTATCATAATCATCATATCATATCATCATTATCATTATCATATCATCATCATCATGATCATCATCATATCATTGTCATCATATTGACACATAGAAGCATATATATCACACAAAGTCTTATGAGCTTAGCTTAGTAAATTTGGTGCAAGCTTTTAATTGAGGTCGCCTCTTGCATAAATTCTCTTATTAGGCATAGGGCCAATTTCATCCATTATCCTTTTTGAAACCTTTAAGTTGAATTATGAAGGTTTTCCAATGCTTAATGTAAAGGTCTTAATGTCTTAAAGCTTATTTCTTATAAACCTTTAAAACTTAACCATAACCTGCTTTACTTTTACAGTGGGGCAGTAACTTCAAAAATTTATCATAATTTCATCTTTGACTTTTTTATTTCGAATTTTGGTATGATTATACTTCTCTGAGTCTATTTTTAAACAAAAGAAACCCCACTCAAAAATTCATTTTGTAACTTGAGTTATGCACATTTTATTCTGACTGCTCAACTTTTAAGTTTATTCTCGGTACCGTGATTTTTAAGCTTTACTACGAGCTCCTCACAAGGAATCTGCCAAAACTGTTTTATGGAGATGTTCCTTTATGTCTTAGCTTTCTAACAAATTTGGTTCCACTAAAAAATGTTCTGTATAACTTGAGTTATTAAGATTTTATTACATACTGCCCGAACAGAAATACATCCAGGAACAACACACTTTGAAAATTCATATCTCCCTCGTTTTAAGGCCAAATTTCACGTATTTTATATGTATAAAACTCTCTATGAGTCTATTTCATTTAAAATTAGTTTCGTTACATTTGCAGTTAAATTGAAGGAGTTATTGGTCGTGCCATATAGACTGCTAGAATTTTCCAATTTCCACGGTTTTGGTTTCAAAGAGTTTTCTTGTAAAAATATTAAGTCTTTTCTCCAAGTGACCATTTTACATATCCAAACCATCTTTAAACTTTGAGATCTTGGCAAAAATCAATATTTTGAGTTCTAAAAAGTTGGGTTCAACATAAAACAAAATGCACAACCAAAGTCATTTTCCAAAAGAAGAGCAAAATCACAAACAACCTCATATAATGAAAGCATGGCCATGAGGCCTTTAGAGCAAGTCCTAAAACCACCTAGCTATGGAGAGAGCTTAGGAGTTCTAGATCTTGAAAAACATAGAAGAAGGAGGGATTAGAGTCACTACCAAATGTGTTTCTTGAGGAGTAGACAGAGTTGATGGGTTGGAGATGACCTTCCTCCTCCTTGAGCTTGATGATGGGGCTAAGTGAGTGTTTGTTTTGCTTCTTCAAGAATCAAAGAGGGTGGTCCTTGAAGGGCTTGTGAGAATGGTGGTGGAAATGAGATGAGTTAGAGTAGGAAAACAAGAAGAATAAGAAGAAGATTAGGAAGAACAAAGAGATGTTTAGAGAGAGGTGAGAGCTTGTGGCTTAGTAAGAGAATGAAAACTTGCAAATGAGGAGAGTGAGGGGGCTAGTTGGCACAAGAAATGGGGTCAGGGGGCTGATTGCTTTGCTTCTCCAACAAGCAAGAGTGAGTAGGTGAGTTTTACTTCTTTTCCAAGCAAAAGGGCTAGGAACCTTGGGGTAAAAGGGTGGGTTGTGTTTTCTTTGAGTCTTGGCACTTCGGTAAAGACTATTTAGTGTTTTTCAAGTGGTTAAAAGCATGATCACTCTTGGAATTGGCTTGGGTGGATATGATCACTCCAAGTGTCACAATCTTGATGGAGGAGTGTACATCTCTTGGCTTGACTCAAGGAATACTACTAACCTAGACTCTTGATCTAATAGTGCATGATGAAAAGGCAAATGGATGGTTGGATTTTGCTCTTGTCCTTGGCCGAAATTTGGTGCATCAATTAGGAGAAATTTTTAAATCTTCAAAGTTGTTAGAATTACCTAAGTTGTTAATTCAATTTGATTAGTTAAATTGCTCTTTAAACGATTTCGGTTAATTACACTTTTAAAACATTTTTCTCTAAAAGAATTGATCTTATGAATTATGTAATTAGGGTATAAGAATTTATGTATCTCAATTGGTAAGGTGGAACAATTGTCTTGTACTTAATTAATAAGATTGGATTACCTTACTTATATTTCTAAGTTACGAATTAATGAGGTTCGAATAATTATGTTTTAATTAAACCATTTAATACGTTATGATTCAATTATTGCCTTGACTCAATTTACTAAGGTTTTACTCATCGAGATTAGCCGATTAGTCCTTAGTTAATCGTTAACCTCTCTAATTAGCCAGGATCACTGAGCTAATTAGCTTAGACAAAAATTGAGGATGTTACAATCCTCCCTCCTTAAAAAGAATTTTGCCCTCAAAATTTGTTATCTGTAAACAAGTCAGGGGCAGGCATACCCTAGATGCAGTTCTTTGCAAAATGCGCAGGCTGTCCACATTTGAAGCAGACATTTTGTCCGGCGTAGCAAATCCCTTTGTGTTGTTTCTCACACTTTGGGCAGGTGGGATTCATTGCAGGCTTTGGGGGCTGGTCGGCAGGTCTTGGAGGGTTGGCGAAGGGCTCTTGTGGCTGGTTGCCCTTGGATCCTTCACCGTAGTAGGGTTTCTTTTGCAGGGGCTCCTTTGGGTGTTGCTCTTGAGATGCCTGTCTCCTCTTATGGGCCTCTAATCTCTGGATCGCCAATTTCTGATTACATTCTTCTACTACACGGCTCTTATTAACAAGTGCCGCATAGTTCCGTATCTCTAATGGGGCCACTGATGCCAGAATGTCAGCCCGCAATCCTCCCTCAGACTTCACGCATTTCCAATGCTCATCCGGGTGTTGCTGATACAACATGGAAAACTTACATAGCTCCTCAAACTTCGCTGTGTATTCGGCAATGCTCATACCTCCTTGGTAGAGCCTCAGGAACTCCATCTCCTTCGCGTTCCTTACGGACATCGGGAAGTACTTCTCATAAAAAGCCACCTTGAAGGCATCCCATGTGATCTCCCTCTGATCACTTTCCATCAAGCTTTTCGCTCCTTTCCACCAGAACTCGGCATCCGCCTTCAACATGTAAGCGGCAAAGGCCACCTTTTGGGTATCTGAGCAAGCTAGCATGGAGTAGATCTTCTCAATCTCTTTGATCCATTCGTTGGCTTCGTTAGGGTTGAAAGCCCCCTTGAAACTGGGCGGGTTCACCTTACGAAACTCTGAGAACTTCTGATACTCGACATCAACTCTATTTCCACCAATAGACTCTTCGGATCTTCGGTTCAGCTGGTCCATCATATGCTTAGCAGCTATAGCTTGAGCTTGCATTGTGTTTGCCATCTACCGGAAAGTCCTCATGAACTCAGCGAGATTCGCGTTGTCACTGTTCTCATTGGAGGTACGTCTGCGAGTTGCCATTAGCTCCTAAACACACCACACAAAGATATCGAGTTGATCAGGCCCAATATTAAGCATAAGCATGGTAGCAACTAAAGGCAATCTCACATGACGGTCACGCATTCTAAGCCCTACATCCCATTATACAAACAGGATCCACAGCATAACTTAACATAGCGCACATAGAGTTATGTTTGGAAGCATAGTCAGTCCAACCTCAGGCTTTAACAAGATGAACTGCTCTGATACCATAATGTAACATCCTAATAAACCCATACTATGCTTAAGTCGTATTACGGCATTTTATTAGTTGTTACTTATGCTTGTGGAAAATTAAACTTCACTTGAAATTAAATTATGCGGAAAATATGGTAAGATTTTTTTTTTGAAATACGTCATCGCTTTGCAGTATTTTGAAAAGTAAAGCCTTGAGCGAGAAGACAGATAAAGAAAGAGCATGTCGCATAAGATACATAACCCAATCTCATAAAACAAGAGAAAGATAAATAAATAATAATTCACAAATACATTGCATTACATAACTAATCATTACATCCATATGGGTTCATAATATATATATATATATAACCCATAATATATATATATATATATATATATATATATATATATATATATATATATATATATATATATATATATATACATACATACATATATATATCAGCATTACATCGAAGGAGGCTCATGGTCGCGCCATGATCAAATACTAAATACAACTTAAATTGACATCATTCGTCACAAAAAAGAAATGTATATGGCAACTACAAGTCCAAATCAACATTGTCTGGCATCCCTCATCTTACGTCCGCTCGTAGTGCCGTGGCTCCAGGCTCCACTCCATTGGATGTGCCACCAAAATCTGGTGACGATGCGGAAAAGTAACTAAAGTGAGAAATAAGATTTCTCAGTAGGACTCAAACCCGACACGGAGGTGTCATCGTCATCATCCTAGACACTTCGGTTTTATAATGAAAATAGTGAGCATGCATAAGGTTCAGTTCTTAGGTTTTCGAAAACATGGATATCCAAAGTGGATTCAATTTTAACATACTCTTTATTCATTTATATCATAACATACATGAGTATAAGTATAATCACATAAAACATGCATGACTGTGCTATAAGCTTCTCTTAACTTTTTCTCTTTAAGGTTTGGACCGAAGTCCCTTTTCTTTTCTTTTCTTAACTTGACTTATCTTAAGTCCTTTTATTTTCACCCACTAAACATAAGTGGTAATGAGCTCATACCATGGCCGTCACCACCATAAAATTTCGGTACTTACACTAGCTGGGTCATGCCATGCCTCATGTAAGCCCTATCCCCTATACTCACACTAGCTAGATCATGCCATGCCTCATGTAAGTCGTGGGTGAGGGGAACTTACTTTGGGTCGCCTTCCCTTTTGAAGGATCACGCCCTTAGTTTACTTTATCTTCATAGTAAGGCTTATGATGTAAAATTATTTTAATTCTTTTCCACATTTAGGCATTACGTATCGCCGTCCCCAACTGTGGTTCCTTTATCAATCACCTCTGGGCGTTACGTATCGCCGTCCCCAGGGTATTCATATTTATTAATCCTTTCCACATCTGGGCATTACATATCGCCGTCCCCAAATGTGATTCCTTTAATGTATATCATTAAACATCATATCATCAACATATCATCATCATTATATCATATCATCATCATCATATCACTATCATAATCATCACATCATATCATCATTATCATTATCATATCATCATCATCATGATCATCATCATATCATGTTCATGTCACCACTATCATCATCATATCATTGTCATCATATTGACACATAGAAGCATACATATCACACAAAGTCTTATGAGCTTAGCTTAGTAAATTTGGTGCAAGCTTTTAATTGAGGTCGCCTCTTGCATAAATTCTCTTATTAGTCATGGGGCCAATTTCATCCATTATCCTTTTTGAAACCTTTAAGTTGAATTATGAAGGTTTTCCGATGCTTAATGTAAGGGTCTTAATGTCTTAAAGCTTATTTCTTATTAACCTTTAAAACTTAACCGTAACCAGTTTTACTTTTACATTGGGGTAGTAATTTCAAAAATTTACCATAATTTCATCTTTCACTTTTTTATTTCAAATTTTGGTATGATTATACTTCTCTGAGTCTATTTTTAAACAAAAGAAACCCCACTCAAAACTTCATTTTGTAACTTGATTTATGCACATTTTATTCTGACTACTCAGCTTTTAAGTTTATTCTTGGTATAGTGACTTTTAAGCTTTACTACAAGCACCTCACAAGGAATCTGCCAAAACTGTTTTATGGAGATGTTCCCCTATGTCTTAGCTTTCTAACAAACTTAGTTCCACTAAAAAATATTTTGTATAACTTGAGTTATTAAGATTTTATTACATACTGCCCGAATAGAAATACATCCGGGAACAACACACTTTGAAAATTCATATCTCCCTCATTTTAAGGCCAAATTTCACGTATTTTATATGTATAAAACTCTCTATGAGTCTATTTTCATTTAAAATTAGTTTTGTTACATTTGGAGTTAAATTGAAGGAGTTATTGGTCATGCCATACAAACTGCTAGAATTTTCCAATTTCCACGGTTTTGGTTTCAAGGAGTTTTCTTGTAAAAATATTAAGTCTTTTCTCCAAGTGACCATTTTACATATCCAAACCATCTTTAAACTTTGAGATATTGGCAAAAATCAATATTTTGAGTTCTAAAAAGTTGGGTTCAACATAAAACAAAATGCATAACCAAAGTCATTTTCCAAAAGAAGAGCAAAATCACAAACAACCTCATATAATGAAAGCATGGCCATGAGGCCTTTAGAGCAAGTCCTAAAACCACCTAGCTATGAAGAGCTTAGGAGTTCTAGATCTTGAAAAACATAGAAGAAGGAGGGGCTAGAGTCACTACCAAATGTGTTTCTTGAGGAGTAGGAAGAGTTGATGGGTTGGAGATGACCTTCCTCCTCCTTGAGCTTGATGATGAGGCTAAGTGAGTGTTTGTTTTGCTTCTTCAAGAACCAAAAAGGGTGGTCCTTGAAGGGCTTGTGAGAATGGTGGTGGAAATGAGATGAGTTAGAGTAGGAAAACAAGAAGAACAAGAAAAAGATTAGGAAGAACAAAGAGATGTTTAGAGAGAGGTGAGAGCTTGTGGCTTAGTGAGAGAATGAAAACTTGCAAATAAGGAGAGTGAGTGGGCTAGTTGGCGTAAGAAATAGGGTGAGGGGCTGATTGCTTTGCTTCTCCAACAAGCAAGCGTGAGTAAGTGAGTTTTACTTCTTTTTCAAGCCAAAGGGCTAGGAACCTTGGGGTAAAAGGGTGGGTTGTGTTTTCTTTGAGTCTTGGCACTTCGGTAAAGACTATTTAGTGTTTTTCAAGTGGTTAAAAGCTTGACCACTCTTGGGATTGGCTTGGGTGGATATGATCACTCCAAGTGTCACAATCTTGATGGAGGAGGGTACATCTCTTGGCTTGACTCAAGGAATACTACTAACCTAGACTCTTGATCTAATAGTGCATGATGAAAAGGCAAATGGATGGTTGGATTTTGCTCTTGTCCTTGGCCGAAATTTGGTGCATCAATTAGGAGAAATTTTTAAATCTTCAAAGCTGTTAGAATTACCTAAGTTGTTAATTCAATTTGATTAGTTAAATTGCTCTTTAAACGATTTCGGTTAATTACACTTTTAAAACGTTTTTCTCTAAAAGAATTGATCTTATGGATTATGTAATTAGGGTATAAGAATTTATGTATCTCAATGGGTAAGGTGGAACAATTGTCTTTTACTTAACTAATAAGATTGGATTACCTTAATTATATTTCTAAGTTACGAATTAATGAGGTTCGAATAATTATGTTTTAATTAAACCATTTAGTGCATTATGATTCAATTATTGCCTTGACTCAATTTACTAAGGTTTTGCTCATCGAGATTAGCCGATTAGTCCTCAGATAATCGTTAACCTCTCTAATTAATCAGGATCACTGAGCTAATTAGTTTAGACAAAAATTGGGGATGTTACACTCCCCGCCCTCGCCCCGTGCGAGTGACAAGCCCAAACCAGTGCTCAAATAACTCTAGTTATTAGTTATGTAACACCCTTTATTATATAAACCATGCTCGAGTCATAGAGTTATATTAAAAAGTGTCACTGTGCTAAGAAAGCTTTGAAATATGGAAAATATAATACATGACCCTTTAACTGCACACTTTATTACTGACTAATAGCTCATAAACTTCATTGTCTTTGATACATAGATAATAGAATAATTACAATTTAAAGGAAATTGTGACTAACATAATACATAACATTTGCTTCCGACTAGTCGCTAGCTAGTTTTAATAGCCTCTTGGTCTGGTTTGGCCCCGAGTCTTGATTAGTGAATGTCCCAATACTCTACCTCACACTTGATTTCCAACTTGGGTGTTGGAATGTTTACATAAAAGAAAAACATACAAGCAGGTAGTGAGAACTTAAGGTTCTCAGGAGGTAAACTTGAACCATCACTCTTACAGTGTCATCATAAACATTCCAGCCGCTTCGGTTTATTATGAAAATATAAGTACATATACACAAACAGTGGTTCAATTTTAGGTTGAAAACATCTTTCTCGAAACGGGTTATATTTTAACAACCACTTGCCATATTATATGACAAACATAGAAATACGAATAGTATAATATGCTTCAACAAGAATCATAATAACATTATGACATAACAAGATTATTGAAGATGCACATATAGATGCTTATACTTGACTGTATGCAAGTGCACTAGACTTAATTCGTCTCTTTCTTTAACTTGCAACTTGATTTTGTTTTTCTGTACTTGGTCCTTCGGAGGTGAATGACCTCTCTCGCCCCTGGGTAATAGCCTACTTTTCAGGTCCGAGCTTGTACCTATACATGAGTGACAAGTTTACTTTTCCCGACCTTTACACCAGTCTATTCCCCTTAATCTAGTCGAGAGTTGGCCCAAGTCTTAAATAGTACCACTCTGGCCCACGTTAGCTAGGTCTATGCCATGCCTTACATGGTAGCTTGGTATGTCCCTCTTGCAAGTCCTTGTAATCTTTTACTATCTCTTCGATATAATTATGCACGTGAATGCTCTATGCATTCATGCATGTATCTCATATCATTCCTCAATCCTACTTGCATGCATGATTTTCATAGACATGACATTCATATGAACACATATATCCTTATAATCTTAGCACAATTATTCATAACATAAGTCCTCATAAACTCCTGCCGAAAATTCGGCAACATAACGGATCGAGTCCGCTTTCCCATGAATAGTGCCAGACTACCAGGAGGATCAATCAAGTAATAAACCAACATAGAGCATCAAGTTTTATAACAATAATACCATTCATATAATATGTCAACATAAGTACATAACTTAGGTTTTCTGCCCATTCTACTCAATTCTGCCTAATTTTGTAAAATTGACCAAAATTTCAATTCAATTCAGTTGAACCTAAATTTTGAATTTATTATAGGGCTATGTGTCTAGTTTCCAACCCTTCTGGTCCCATCTCATTTTGATTTATGTAGCTCAAGTTATTCAAGGTTTACTTCTATCTGCCCTACAACTACCCAAAATTGTACTCTTAGAAGTAAAAATTCACTAAAAATAGGAAATTAGGTGAAATCATGTGGAATTTATATGAAATTAAAGCCAACAGACCAAGCTTTTATTTGAAATAAGTTGCATCTCATTTACATAAGTATACCTTTAGTTATAAACCCCATAACTTGACCCTTTTGGACTATCCTGTTCTAGTTTGGTTTGGACTTAAGGCAATTTCATTGAATCACTGGGCATAATTGGGATCAAATATAACTCTGAAATTTTTATAGGATGTTTCACTATATGTTGGCTTTCAAAAAAAACTAATTGCACTCAATTTAGAGTTTTGCAGGATGAGTTATATCCCTCATAACTCATACTGCCCAGAAGAGAACTTAGAATTTCCGGTTAAACTTCAGAAATTCATAACTCACTCAATACTAATCCAATGACCTTATAATTTATATGTATGGAAAGCTCTAAATGTCTAGTTTCAGATAAAAATAGGTTCATCTCATTTTGAGGTCTATGGAAGAGTCCGTACACTTCGTAGTACGGATACATTTGGGATTTTATCCTCAGCCAATTCTGTTTGAGTTTCCTTTTGAGTTTTTCATCAAGTTCTCAGCTCAAACTAAGTTTCTTCATCTCAAATCACTAGTAAAACATCAAAACACCATTACGCAAGCATGGCATAAGAGGAACACAACAGCCACACAGTCACATGATACATCAAATAACTAAGGATTTGAGCTACCTACCTCAAAATCCTTGAAATCATGGATGCAAGGAACGCAAGAGCAACATCCTAACCTTCTTCCCCTCTCATGGTAGCGCCATAAATGGTGGCGGAGGGACATCACTTAATGCAAAATTATGAAATTGTTAGAGGGATTTTGTAGAGAAGAGGATGAGGATTAATTTTCATAAAAGAAGTCAGAGAGTTTAAGGTCAAGAAGGGCATGAACTATGAGCTTGAAGCTCATAGCCATGGAGATGGTGAAGAAGGGAATGAAGATGAGAAGATGATCGTGGTGGTGGCATAAATGATGAGGGGGAGGAGAGTCTGTAGAAAAATCTAGGGCTTGAGGATATTTTAGTAAAAGTAAGGGTGACTTACTCATTAAGCTTGGTTAGCTTGTTTAGAAAGCTTTGTGGGTTAATTTTCATTGGTGGTTTTAGAACACAATTTAAATTCTACAAAACTTGAATTTTGAGTGGCTCATCTTGAGCTACTACTAAAAGGACTTTTAATTGATGCTCATGCCTGCAGACAATATAAGACCTTTGAAGATTAATTCAAGGTGTCCAAATATCAATTCGGGTATTCAAACTACCCGAATTTCTAAAATATTGTGTGAGTAATCTCACACTCTTATTTGAAATTGTGGATAGAGAATTTCAATTTAAGTTTATTACAAGTATTTTAGTTACTACTAGTGTCTTGAAACCCACAAAATTTCTGAAAATAGAAATTCTCTACGGTTGCCCTTCCTGACAACCATAAAGCCCTTATTACGACCTTGCCACTATAATCCAATGATGACAACCTCGCCTTTGGTTTTTGTAACATCCTCCATGAGCTCCGACTTCTAACCTTATTTCCAAGGTTCAAGTGAAATGAACAAGTTTTTCGATCTCCGACCTCACCTCCAATTCGAATGAAATAGTCATGATTTCTAACTTCAAGTTTCAAATGAAAGGTGAAGTTTTCACGATTTCCGACCTAAGGGTTGACCTCAAATAGAATGGACACGAGCTTAGATCTCTAAGTTGATCTCCAAGTTCGACTAGAATTTACACAAGTTCCGAACTAATATTCCAATTTCAAATACAATGGGTATTATTTCCGACTTCATCTTCAAGTTTCAAATAAAACGGGATAATTTCCGATTTCCGACTTAACCCTTAAGGTCCAAACCAAATGGATGTGATTACCGATGTCCGAGTTTATTTATGTTCCGATATCCAAACTTAACTCAAGAAACGTTCTAATTTCCATTTACATTCTTGCATTTGAGTTTGTGACCAACTTCCGAGTTTAAGTCTCTTATGTTTTGTAGTCTTGTCTGTGATCGCTGATTTTAAGGCAATTTGTTTGCTGTCATTCCCGATCTCCGACTTTATTTTTCAAAGGAAACGGATATGATTTCCGGCCTAATAAATTTCCATACGACTTAGGTTTCGACATCCGAATTAATCTCAAAGTTTGAATAAGATGGACAAGAGTTCCAATTTTACATAGAATGGATATGAGTTCCGAGTTCATACAGAGTGCAAATGAATCTCATTTTTGTGTGGAGAATAAGTAAGCCACATTAAACCACAAAAGAATGGAAGCATGGCTAGAAATTAGCCACAAGAATTTCAGCCAATCGACACTCACAATTTGAACTACCCTCTTTATGTTTAAATCAGATTGTTCTTGCTCCACTCAGCTGGCTTACACGCCTCTCTCCCTCTCTTCACTTCAGTCTTCTTTCTCTCTTCTCATTTCCCTATTCTCTTCTCCTCTCAAAAACAACCTCCAACACTTAGCAAAACAACACACAAAGAGGTACAGGTTTAATTCTACTTTGATTGTTCTAATTATGGGTGGCTGTTTTTGCCCTTACTTAGTTCTTAATATGATTAGTGAATGAATATGATGATTATTGGACTGGTTGTTGGCTACTTTGTGTTTAAATTTGATTGATTAGGAATGGGAAAAGGCTGAGACTAAGAAGATGTGAAGGGCTGAAAAACCAAATTCCCTCGACAGTCCATACGACGGAGTATACGGCTATGTATATAACTAGCTAGATCTGATGAGACTATTTTTATATGAAACTAGACATTCAAGGCTTTCTATACATATATCATATAAGGCTATTGGATTAGTATTGAGAGAGATATAAATTTTTGAAGTTTGATCTAGGAATCAGGACTTTCATCCGGGCAGTGTGACTTGAGAAAGGTGTAACTCACTCTACACTACTCCACATGGAGTGAAACCAACCTTGTTAGAAAGCTTACACATAGGAGAATATTCCACTATGAAGTTTCGAGTTTATTATGGTCCCATATGCTCCCAGTAGTTCAAAGAAATTACCTTATATCCAAACTGGGCCAAATCAGGGTAGTTTAGGAAGGTCAAATTTCGGGGCTTATAACTCAAGCCCTACTAAGTCAAATGGAATGGATCTTTTTGCAATCCTATTAGCTTTAATATGCGACCAATTTCGTATGATTTGAGTCAGTTTTCAATTTTTAATAGATTTTTACTTTTAAGTATGTGATTCTGGTTAGCTATAGGGCAGGCTGGGATAAAACCTATATAACTTGAGCTATATTTATCAAAATTAGATGGGATCAAAGAGGTCAGAAATTAGACACATAACATCTTAACATATCCAAAATTGAGGTCCAAATGAGTTAGATAGAAATTATGGCCTAAATTACAAAAACCAAGCTAAATGATTGTGTTGAGACAGTAACCCTATCTTGACGAAACTAATGCTCCTATGAAGCTAATGTTGAATGATGAATGAAATATCATGATTTCTTTGATAAGTTGGTATACTGAGTACTGGCACTATTCATGAGGAATCGGACATGTTCTGATATGCCACCGAAATCTTAGTAAGACCTATGCTTGAGTTATAAGATACATGTGTATTTTCAACAAAGTCATAAAGGTTATGTTATAATAAATGTAAAGATTATGTTATGAAGAAAGCTCCATAATGCTTGGGCCAGCCCTGGATAAAAAGTTAAGGGGAATAGATCAGTGGAAAAGTTAGGGAAAGTAAACCCGGCATTCCTGTATAGGAATGAACTCGATCTTGATAAGCAGACTATTATCCAGGAGTCTAAAATGGCCAAGAACTCCCAGGGAATCAAGAAATGGAAAAAAAATTTATGAAAATGAGTTCAAGAATGAAATTTTGCATGGTTGCATTGACTAGTCATTATATGATGCTTATAGTTTGACTGTTATACTTATCTATTACTGTACAATTGTTTACTCTGCTCATTAATCTGTATCACTATTTAATAGTTTCTTCCGTTTCCTATACTGTCTTAAGTAAAACTAAATTTTGTCTCGGATCAAACATTTTCTTAAACTTATTAAAATTTGATAGTCTAGTTTGGAACCCATGATTTGCAATTAAATAAAAATCGAGGCGAGAATGAATGTGACATCAGTTAAACACCATGTGCGAACCCTACTGAGAATTTCTGTATATTCTTACCTCATCTTGTATTTTCGCATCATTCTCAGACACTGGTGATGGACTCGACTACTACCCTTTTCATTGAGATTCCCAACCTACAGCTCCACCATGATCCCTTTGTGGATTCACTGTATATCTTCAGTTTATGCAATTTCTGTCTCTACCTGTTCCATAACAGGAATTTTGCTGTTCCTCTGTTCCACCCTGCGTTTGACCCTGCCACACCATATTTTGCATTCCCGCTGCATGTGGTGCACCTTCCTCCATTACCTCCCGTACCCGTAGCACATGCAGCTCCCACTGATCCCGCACCAGAGTCTCCCCCATAGATGGTTCCCGACATACCGCTCAGCTCCGAAAGCGACCCTTCTGAGGCCACCAGCTCGTCATCCTCCTCGGGACTGCGTATGGACTACTCCCCAGGCGGGTCCGGTGTGGCTAACGGCTACCTAACCGAGCAGGTCCTGGTCGAGAGCTCGTTTGTACAGCATGACCCTCTTTTGATAGCGTGCAGTTTTGGGTCATAGTCTTAGGATCATCTTGACTGATAGGGGCCTTATGTCTTTTGTTACACCGACCCATTCATGTATCTTATTTCACATGTGTACTTAAACTGAAGCGTCGGCTTCTTCCTATATATGTATACTTATGAATATAGTTGATGATATATTACCCATCTGTATATTTTCTGTGGTGTTATTACAATTTTGTTATGTTCTATAGTGTTAGCAACGTGGGGCATACACAGAGCGCCGTTTCGCCTATTTGAACAAAAAAAAAAAGAAGAGAGAGAAAATGAAGAGACGTGATATGATAAATGAATCATAAGTAGAGTATCGGTAATACCATCTACTTAATTTCATGCTATGATCTAAGCATACCATTAAACTGGTAGGGTGTTATAGTTTCTCTACGGGTTACCTAATTACTATTTTGCTCTTGTATTAGACCCGAACTTACTTCTATCCTAGCCTATCCTCAAGATTTAGGATGTTACATTCCTTTTAGTCTTCCGAAAGCCCTTTAGTATTTTATGCCGAAGTTTCTGCCGTATTTTTCTATTTTTCACAACTAATGGCATTTTTGTAATTTTAAGCAAGTCCAGGGACACCCCTCGTCATTTCACACTTGACTGCCTCTGTGGCCTAATCGGTAGAGATTTAACCTTCTACGGTTTCACCACGTGATTCTACTTCGTTTAAAACTCCATTCTGCTAATTCTACAGATGTGGGGATATAAAGGTCATTTTATGAAAAATTCTAGGGTTATTATGGAAATAATTCTTCGGGGTCAAAATATAATTTCTAAAATTCTGGGCATCACTGTAATTAACAAAAGTTTATAGAGGCACTTTTGTCATTTCCTAATTTTTAACATATGGCAGTGCCATGTTTTCAACGGCAGTGTTATACTAACCTATAATTCTGAGTATTAGATCGTTGTGGCATAACGCTGCTTGAGAAATTTTCACATTACCTAAGAGAAATAATTCAAAGTCTCCATTCCGTTCTACTTATGAAAGTAGGGATGTTACAAGTTACACTAATTGATCGCAGTTGCCCATACTAAGTAGGCCACTAACTTTGGTTAGCTTGACTTATCAACTGTACCGAGGTTGACTTCAATTAGAGAATCCTGTGCTTTGAAGCTAGGAGTTTCTCTTTTGATGGGTGATATGATGTGATCTTCCACTTTCTCCACTCCCACATTCTTAATTAGCACATTCATTGCTCTCTCTATTCCTATATTTCTCCATGTCCTTGTCGACTAGTTTTTGTTGAAAACTGCTTTCCTCAATCTTTGCCTTAATCGAGTATAAGGCTAGCCGTTGTAGGACATCTTTCACTACTTCGTCATGGGTCCTCATTAGTGATCACCTCTTCAGGCCATGATTTGACCTGCCACTCAATCTAAAAGTCCCTATTAGTGAAGTTGACCACTTGGATAGAATTTTGAGATACTTCTGTTGGCCAGGAGATAGGTTGGAATTCAATAGTGTAGCACATAGCTTCCATCATCTTAATATCAATCAAAAAGGTTACCTAATCGATTGACCACCTTAACTTTGCCATTGTGCCAAAACATCAACTCTTGGTTCAAAGTAGAGGGGACACACTGATTGGAATTCATCCAATCCCTGCCTAAAAGGAGGGAATATTTGGCTTAGGATGAACCACGAAAAACATGGTACTAGACGTTTTGCTTCCAGTAGTAAGATTGGCAATATAAAATCCCAAAGCTTTTGTGCTCTCTCTAATAAAAATTAGTCATCATATTTGTCTCCTTTAAATCTTTTTGATTTTTTCCTAACTTCTTCAAATTTCCACTGGCATGACATTCATAATGGCACTACCATCAATAAACACTTGAATGATTGGCCTATCATCAATATAAGCCTTTATGTATAGAGGCCTTAAGTGTCTTGCTAGCTAAGGTTTTGGGAACTTCATCACTTCTGCCTCATCTTGCTTTCTTGCTTATTGTTCCTTTTCCTTTGCTTCTTCCTTATCCTCTGCCAAGGCAGCCCATTCAGCCTCCTCATCTAGGATATCTCCCTCAAGCTATAGTGGTTAATCCTCCTTTATAGCAAATTCAGATAGTAATAACCCGATTGTGGGCATTAATGTGACATCATCTTGCAAGTCATCGGCTAGGACCAACAGATCATCATCGTTTAGAATGTTATTAATTAGGCTATGATCAGTTATCCTCTAGCCTTTTGGCTAACTTGTTTTGGATTTTGGTTTGGAGTGCTCATATTGATGGTCTTGTTGGATCTTAAGTTCATATGTCAGGTATGATTTAGACTAGGTATTGGCAGCTTTTGATGATCTAACCTTAGAGGTCCCACTGGATGTGCCAAAAATATGTTAGGCTAAAATGTGATCGACTAAACTTCTTTACGAAATCTATCTAAGACAACCCTCTTGATTACCTTAATTCTCAAAAAGTTTACACCAAAAAGGGTACTCTATCCCTTAGTAAATGGATTCCTCAACTAACTCAATAAATAAGTGTTGAGCAAGATTGATCAACGAAATATGGATTAAAATTAAGCTTGCATTAATATTAAGAATTCATACAAAATGAAATCCTAACATTGGAACAAAGATCATGGTCTAAAGTAAATGAACTGAAAAATTAAAATAAACAATAAACTAAAAGCTAAAATAACATGATATAAATGAGTGTTCTATCTCTTGTTTGCACTTTTGAAGCCTTTTATATAGTCTCAAGAATCTCGTACCCAGTCCCTTGTACTTGGATCATGGTCCTTGACTGCTTCTGCGGGCTGAAACATGTCATAGTTGCACTTTCCATGTTTGTAGGCTAGTGGTAACATTTCCTAGTTAAGTGTCTAGTTCCAGTCTCCAACTACTGTTTCCAAATACCGAGCATTGCCACACGTTCCTCAGCTCATTTACCTTCACTCAAAAGCTCGCAAGCTTCATCGACTCACACTATTTGGGCCTTGAATGCATTTTGGGCCTTCTAGCCCTCGCTTAAGTGCCTAGCCTAATTATGATGCCAATAAATATTTATACCTATTTATTTCTTCATTTTTTGTTCCCATATATTAGTAGCTCAATGGACACTGTGTATATTAACCCGCTTTTTTGTTTTTTAGGATATATATGTATGATACATTACGTCTATTTGTATTTCTTTATCTTTTATATATTGATATGAATTGTTATTCATATTAAATAGTTATGCATTACATTAATATCTAATAATTATAGAAATATTGGCTTGAGAAAGATTTCTTGTGAATTGGATCTTTGGAAGCTGTTCGCTTGGTCTTGCTCACTCAAGCTCCTGAATTTCATGCTCGCGGTGCTGTTATTGTGGATATCTGTTTCCACCTCAGCAGGGAATAGCTGGTTGAGATCTGTCATGTGTATCGTGAATCCAATTTTTGTACAGATACTTTAGCTAAGAGGGGAGCTCACTGAGAGGAGAAATTGGCTGTTTGGCAAAGCCCTCCTTCTTCTCAACATTCTGCCTGCAGACTACACGGGAATGCTTTTTATTCGTTGCTAATTTTGTTGCTGTTGTTAATTTATTTTCCACAGTACCAAAAAAATAATTATAGAAATATAAATGTTTCAAGTTTTGTTACTACTAGTTACTAATTATGAATTTAAATAATGTCAAAGTGAAAATGAATTATTAGTTCAATTATGATAAAAGAAGAAGGATATTTTAAGAAAATTAAACATAAATGAATTAAATGAGAGCAATAATAGACAATATGGAGTGAAAAAAAGGGAAAGACACAATAAACAATGATAATAGCTACTCTATATAATTTATACTATATTATTAAATTTGAGTTAAATTTTATTTTCATCCCTCACATTTTACAAAAGATTTTAATTTAGCTGAAAAGGATTTTATCTCTATTTAGATCCTTAACGTTTGTAAAATATTACAATCTTATCTTTTTGATTGATTTTCATATTAGTTTTATCTTTTGGTCAATAATTTGGATGGCATTTACTAAAAAGGTAAGAGATTAAAATATTTTAAAAATATTAGGAATGTAAATAGAATAATTTTTTTTTCAAATATTTAATCAAATTTTTGTAAAATTTGATGGATATAAATAAAGTTTTATATAATAATTTTAGAATAAATTACACTAACCTCCCTTAAGATTTAGTATAATTACATTCGACATCCCTTTATTTAGCTATATTACACTAAACTCTCTTATTTCTAACAGGGAACTGAGTTTCAAGTTATCACGTGATATCTGAGTTTTAAATTTCGAGATCATTTTATAATAATTCACCCCTTTGCATGTGTAATGATCTTGGAATTCAAAATTAGGAGGTAAATTATCGTGTTAAAAGACAAATTTAGCTCAGAATTTAGTAATTCAGAACTTAGAACTCGATCTTCCATTAGGAGTAAAAGAGGTCAATGAAATATAATTAAATAAAGAAATACCAGATATAATTATACTAATTCTCAGTTGAGTTTAGTGTAATTCCCTCCTTAATTTCATTATGATTATTTTTGTTTTTGGGTACAATTACCCATTAAATTTTTATGCTATCAAACTTTTGATTTGGGAATAATTACGCATTAGGTGCAGGAGTCCGGTCCAACTCTGCAAAGAGTAAATCCTTCCCAGCAGTTTCTAGTTTCTACGAAGCATTATTTCCTTCCCGCCCTTTATTTGGTTGAGCAAAAGGAAAGGCAACCCAAAACGGTCAGAATCGAAGATGTGTGGGAGAGCGCGTTGTACCTTAAGAGCCGATGATGTCCCAAGGGCTTGTCACCGCACCCTTCCCCCTACTCGTTCTCTCCATATGGACCGGTAATCTATAATAACTAAAATCTATTTACTTCAACTGCTGCTGAAATGGCTTCTTTCGGAGCTAATATGGAAAAATGAACACGGACTATTTATTTTTTTTATTTGTTATTTTTGTATTGTTTTGCTGAAAGTGAAAAGTGTTTTGTCATGTTTGGTTCACTTCAACTACGTCTGAAATGGCATAACTGTCATAGTAACGGGTGACATATTGACAACGTGGAAGAAAAAAATGGAACAATTTTTTCCTTTTCTTTTAATTTCTCTTCAAATGTTGTTACTTTTTGTTATTTTTATGAGTTTAATTGGTATGCACTGACAGTGTAAAATAGTTTTACACTGTCAACCAATAGAAATAGGGGAAAGTGAGAATTCATGGTGGATCCCTCATTATAATGAGTGGTTATTTGAATGAATTGGCACTTTCCACCATTTTTATTGGTTGACAGTGTAAAATTATTTTACACTGTCAGTGTATTTAAATTAAATTCTATTTTTATTTGGGGATTACTTCGTATGGGTCCGGAATGGTAATTATAGGAACGGATAACAATGTGGAAGAGTGGAACATTTTTTTTTTTTTTAATAAAAAGCTTTTTTATTTTTTATTTTTTATTTTTTATTTTTGGGCTTCTACAAGTAGGTTGTTTTAGCAAAAGATGATGATGGGCGCGATTGAATGAATAAAACAGCTGCTTTATTTTCTTTCCTTCATTTTGTCAGAAACCAAAAAGGGGCTTTTTATGTTATTTTTTATGGTCTGCTGTGGAATTTTTGTTCCATAATTGAATTTGACTGTGTTCTAAGGTATAGGCCATCATACAATGTGTCGCCGGGATTCAACTTGCCAGTAGTTCGTAGAGAAGATGCATCTGACAGTGACGGCTATGTTCTTCATTGCATGAAATGGGGTTTAATTCCCAGTTTTACAAAGAAAACGGAGAAACCTGATCACTACAAGATGGTAAAAGTTCACTGATTCAAAGCATTTTTGTTTACTTCATTCTTCTTCCCGGGGTGGGAGTGGAGAGCGTGCTAATTCTTCCCTGTAATATTGGGTTATTTTGATTGAGTCCTTGTTATACTTTAATTGTAACTTCAGATGAAGTATGTGAGCCATTTTTGTTAGTTGTTGTAGCAACTTAATTTTTAATTTGCATACATTCTAGACAATTTATGTATAAACTAATTTGAGAATTGTTGTGGTTTTCCCTGGCTGCTGCCTGCTCTGTCAGTTAGCTACTTATTGTTGTTGCTTATTCAATGTGTATATATATATATATATATATATATATATATATATATATATATATATATATTTTAAATCCAATGGCCAATTGGGGAATCGCCCACGGGTATGTTGTTCTTTGTACAAATCTTTTAACTGATTATTTATCTTCTTTTTTTCCATATCATCATAGTCATTCCTCACATATGAACCTGGCAATTTCAACTGATACTTTGTTACTTAGAAATGTCAGTTTACCTAACATTGCAGATAAGATTACAAGGTGTATGTACTATTTTTCACAATCTTTATTGGAGTGTGTCTACCACAATACTACTCTGAAGTTTAAATTATAATCCTTTTTAATGAAGTACTCGCTCTGATGTGATGTGTGCTGTGTACTGCAGTTTAATGCTCGATCTGAATCCATAAATGAAAAGGCTTCATTTCGACGCCTGGTTCCTAAAAACAGGTGCCTTGTCGCAGTAGAAGGGTATGTATTGCATTAATTGTTTTGTCATATTTTTCACTCTTCTCTTATAGCTTGGGAGTAGGATTGCTTCCTCTTGCTTCTCAATATCCACTTTCTGTTTCCTCTAATATTTTAGTATAGAGATACATTTCAAAGAATAAAATTGGACCTTTTCTTTACTGATTACATTCCATAAACATGGGAAAGCAAGTGTAGAAATGCTTGCATGTACTGTTGAAAATTTGGCTGGGCCTATGTTAAGGACCCCAAAATTAGAATGTCTTTATTTGAAATTCAGGAATAAAAACAGCCTTCCCTGTCACTGATGTTGATGGATTATTAATTCCACATGAGGGTAGATACAGCTCAATAAACAGAATAGTAAAGAAAGATAATGCACTACTTCAAGTGTCTGCAAACCTCCCTTCCCATAGGCCGCAGCTCTCACTCAATTTCTGCCTACTTCCTCCCCACACCCTTCCTTCCCTTTATTCGGATGTAGCAGCTTTACTCTTTGCTTGCTACACTCCATGTCATGTAGGCAAGGTTGCTGCAGCCCTTTACAGTGCAAATTCCTCTTGTGCCCCTCATTTACAGTTTCTCAAGGTAATAGTTGAGGGCCTAACCTTCTATTTAGAGCTGTTTTGTCATTTTTCCTCAAATTGTCTGAGCTGAATGATAAAAATTAGTTCTGCTTGCTGGGTAGACAAAGCATTCCCGGTGTATGCTTGTCTTGCTGTTATGCAAATAGATAGTTGAGAGTTGGGATGGATTCTTCAATGATCATAGGGAAATTTCGATCCTAAAAACCATGGTTCTGAGTTATATCCCTTTTCCTATTATATCTTCAGGAATTCTATAGTTCTTGTGAATTTTGTGGTCATCTTGCTGTCCTAGTTCTTATGCAAAATTATGGTTTTACATATTTCTTTTGACAAGAGATTTCATTTCTTTACAGTTGACATAATTTTACATTTTGTCTAGCACCTTCATTCTCTACTTATTTCTGATGTTGAGTTCAATTCTTTCAATTGATTTATTTTTATATGTATTTGTTTAAGATTTTATGAGTGGAAAAAAGATGGTTCAAGGAAACAACCGTATTATATTCACTTCAAAGATGGACGACCACTTGTCTTTGCTGCTCTTTATGACTCTTGGCAGAATTCTGAAGGTAAAACATTTCTTCAGAAAGATGTACGGAAATGACATTTTATCCAACAGGAGATGTCATGTTAATTTTACTTGGTAAGCTTGTTAATGTTGATGCAGATATTCTTAACTGCAGGTGAAATACTATACACATTTACTATTATTACAACCTCTTCCTCTCCAGCTCTTCAATGGCTTCATGGTGAGTCATGCATTCCTAAATGTTGACATGCCAACAAAGTTTCGGGCTGATATTATATTATGAAGTCTAAGAAGAATATTAATGTTTACATGTTTGCATAGTTCAACAAGAATCTGTTATGAATAGCTTAAGTCATTATTTAAATAGCTGAAACGAGAATATTGTATTGCCCTGACAATGTCGCTGCAACTTTAAATATATGTTGCACCTTGTCCTCCTGCACTTAAAATTGGTAACACCGTGCATTTTATTTTGGTAAAAATCATGGTCATGCTCTTGCAAATGGGTCAGATTGACTCAATGGCATATTATCCCATTGCTTCCAAATGATTTCTATGATTCATTGCTCCTTAGTGGTATTGCCTTTGGTTCTAAACTCTCCATATTTGCCCATTTTGTTTGGATCCGAAGAATTTTTCATTTTTATTCAGTGTATACATATATTCTCCACCTGTCTTTTACCAAAAAAGGAAAAAAAAAAAATTTTCCACCAGTAGTAGTCAACTATTACAAATGAATGCATTAGGTGGCCTTGACAACTCTAGAAGTAGAATACTCTAAGGGTGTGTTTGGTATTTAAACATGAAGCTAATCCATGGAAATTTCCATCCCATTTTTACCCCCATGCCAAACACACACTAAGAAGCTAAAATATTTGTTGTGGCTGTTCTAAATGAAAAAGATGGAAATGAACATAGTCCTGCCCTAATTCTCTGACCCAGCCTTAAATGGGTTACTTCAATGGGAAACCATTATGAACTCATGATATCTGATCTGTAGAATGCAGAAAAAGTGAAATTCAGTAAGATCCTGGGTAATTCTGTGTACTAGGTATGCCTGATTTTCCTTGAAAAAGATTTCACATACAATGCAAGTTTGCTAACAAATTTCCTTCATAGCACGTGGAAACAAATATATGTCATTTAGCTATTTGGTTTTGATGAGTTTGGGTTTTAGATGTACAAGATTATCTGTTTGATTGTCAACCTGCTAGAGGGAACTATGTGCCCTTCCTTTATTCATCTTGTACCAATTGAGAATGGCTACCCAACACTTCATCATATTCAAATTGCCATGCCTTACATTGGTAAAAATCTAAAATTTGTACTTTTATTGTGTCTGTGTAGACAGGATGCCTGTTATTTTGGGTGACAAGGATTCAACTGATACCTGGCTAAGCTGTTCTGCTTCTGGTTTTAAGAATTTGCTGAAGCCATATGGAGAATCTGATTTGGTATGATCTTTACACATGAGAAGATTGATGCTAAAATTTCTATTTTCTTCCTTAGTGTGGAACTTATTTTTCTATTATTGTTTTGACGTCAATGGCCCGTATATTTGAGCTTTCTTAAGGAAAAAGTGCTTTTTTAATTAAAAGACATGTGAAAATAAATTCCAATAATAAGCTTTTCGAAGAAAAGTAGTTTTAGTGCTTTTCTCATGAGTTTGAAAGAAAGCTTCTAAAAAAGCTCCGGGAAAAAAAAAAAAAAAAAAAAACCCACATCATAGAAGTATTTTTCCCTTAAACAAAAGCACCCTAAAGCTGTACAAGTTAGTATGGTTTCATCCAGTATTCTTGGTTAACCAATCTTTTTAATGTACAGGTTTGGTACCCAGTGACACCTGCAATGGGCAAGGCATCATTTGATGGACCTGAGTGCATAAAGGAGGTATGGCAATTAAGCATTCCGTTTTCCTTTGATGTTGTTTCTCATCAATTAGCCTTTTCCCAGTTTGGACATCTCAATTATGGGGTAGTGTATTCAGTCAAACCTACAACTAAATCAACAAATCACAAGTGTTTTTTTTATCTGAAGCCACAATTACATGTGCTAGATCTTTGTTCTCATTTGTTCCTTGATGCATAAATTTTTGGAAAAGCCAAGTTTAGGACATAGGGTAATTTGTTGATACCACTCATTTAAAAGCTTTTAATCAAATGGTTTAACCTTTTTTCTTTTTATTTTGTTGTTTTTTGGGGGGGGGGGGGGGTTCTTGGGAGGTCCTATCAAGAGAATGAGTCTTAACGCAATGGTAAGGTTGTTACCTTGTAATATAGAGGTCATGGGTTCAAATATTGGAAATAGTCTCTCTGCTTACAGAGATAAGATTATGTATATTTATCCTTCTTAGATCCATCAGGATGAGAATGGGAATGGGAATGTGAGGGGTTGAAGCCCTACCATAACCACAGCCCCTTGATCAGGGGGAAGTACCAGTTGACCTATGCTCTGCAAGGGTCCAACTTGTATTTAATTCAAATAAAACAGTTATTGCAGCATTCTTAGTAGTCACATTATTTCCTGTCCATGTGTATGTGGAAGGGGACCTGACTTGTGATAAGTTAACTGATATCATGTTCTCGGAAGAATGTTGGCCCGAATTTATTACTAATATTGAATATCTTCAGTTAGCAATAGCATCATTCCATGTCTTGCAGATTCAAGTAAAGGCGGAAGGGAACACTTCAATCTCTAAGTTCTTCTCAAGAAAGGGAGCTGAAAGTGAAGACACAAAGCTAGATCAGAAAATAGTGCCAAGTCATGAATCTGTCAAGACTGAACAGCCAAAAGAAGCTAAAACTGAGGAGGGAGACAATGACTTAAAATCCGGTGCTTTTTCCAATTCTCAAGATGCCACTAAGGTCCCAATCAAGCGTGATTATGAGGCTTTTTCAGCTGATTCAAACCCTGCTTTGGCTAACAAGGATCTGGTGAGTAAGAAAAGGGGAAAAGCGAAGACTGCTGACGATAAACAACCAAACTTGTTTTCCTACTTTGGAAAAAGATAACCAGTTATGGTTTGCATGAACATGAAGATTGCTATGTTCTGTTTTGGCGTAAATTATGTAGTTGCATTTTCTTTTGGCTATTTGGGGTCATGTTTTGTCTGTGCGATGTATTTTACTGTACACTTACCAGCGCTAGTCTTGTAGGAAGTTCTCACTCTGTAGCCCATGGATCGTGTTCAGGAGCTTAATATAACAATGCTTTTCCATTATTAGCTTTATGGTAACTTGATGCGAGTTTTTACGTGTTATATTGCTCCTTTTTTGGGTCATTACCTGTTAGCGATAAAATTGCATTAAAATTTGTCTCAAATGACGTGAGTCACGTGACAGTTCATTCAACAAATCGTTAATAAAATTTTAAGATTATTCATAATTAAAGAAAAATTTATTTTTAATAGATAAATGCTCTTTCCTTTAATTTTTTTTTTCTTTTGGTAAGATAAACGTTAACGGCAGTTTTAATAAATATTTCTTTAATTGGTTTGATGTACAAAATTCATGATAATATGTGTCATGTGTTTAATTTCACAGTTTAGGTGCAACAATAAGCAATTATTATGATATAAGTGATTTACTATATATAAATTTTTACTTAGTCACATATTTTGTAGTTAATTTGACAAAAATTCATATTACATTAATCACATAATTTATATTATTAACAAAAAAATTATATTGTAATTTTATTTGACATGCAATTAAGGTTGGAAGCTTGACCAAACACCAAATGAAATTAATTCTGTTAAATATTCATGGTAGACATGCCTTTTATTTGTTTAAACAAGCAGAATTCACAATTCACTAAACTTCAACTAATATGGCCCTAGTCGAGTTAGCCTATTATAAAAGTAAAGCTTTTTCAACACAAAATTTTGTGTCAAATCAATTAAATGTTAATAGCAGTTTTAACAAATTTAGTGTAATGGTAGTGTAAAAAATAAATATGAGAAACATTTTTGTATCATTTAAAATAAGGACTTTAGTACTAGTCTTTAATAGAGTGATTCTTCCATCCTCCATAGAGGAAGAAGTTTTTTTTCTGCATAGAGCTTTTTAACTACTTATTTAATTTTTTATTGTTGTTTCTCTCCCATACTTTTACTCATTTTATGGTTGAGAATATATGTGAAGGAAGGAAAAGCTCTTCCTCCCTGAATATATAAGAATTTTTCTATTTAACATGCAAGGAAAGTAATTAAAAAAAAAGGAAAAACCTCATCAAAAAATAAAAAATAAAAAAAGGAAAAAGAAAACAAAATGATTACGCTAAAGTAAATGAGCAATTGAGTCCTTTTAACATCTTACATGAAGGATTACAAAAGAAAATGTATACAAGCATTTTCCTCTAAGAACAGCACAACATTTTTGCGGCTGATTGATTGAGTTCTGATTACAAGCCCTCTCTTCTTAATGGATGCTGAAGACACAGAGAAGCATTCTTTTGGTTTTGTTTTTGTACCGCTTTATATTTTGAAGGAGTAGTAGGAGAAAAGAAAAAAGAGGGGATAAAATCCATTACTTGTGATCAACAAAGGGGAAATAGTTGGGGACGAAGAAAAGGTAGAGACCAACAAAAAGCCTCCATCCAGTTTTCCTTTGGTGTAATTTCCATGATGATCTTCTTCAACATCCGAAGAGGAGCCATAACACCCCATTGTACCACCGGACGTGATCCAAGGCAAAACCCTCGTCGCTTGTTCCCCAGCCGGATGCTGCTGCTGCCTCTCCGCCGCCGGAGCCGCCTCCGTGGACGGCACAGTCCAACCAGCATTGTAGAATTTGAGAACATTGATACGGTGACAACACCTCTCTTGAGCATATTAGCAGGCACTGTAGTTTTTCTTAACTGTTTTGTGCAAAATAACATGATACCAAACTCTTATATAGCATGCAGAAAAGGCAGGTTATTGATCATCATCATCATGGTCATAATGGCAGCAATTATAACAATCCTAATGCTTTTGGAATAATTCTAGTGTGCAATAAAGTAATGCTTGAAAGAAGTTCTTTTATTCCTCTTTACGAGCTTAGGGTTGTGGATGTCATCATTAGGAGGAGTAGGCTTAAGAATTAAGATCATATGAAATTATTATAGGGGAAGAGCTATAAGAATTCTTTAACCATGAGCTATTATGATCGCTTGTCTCATGCCTTCACTATATGACGCAGGAAGAAGTAAAGTTCGTCGTTTTCTATTTAAAACTACAGGGAAATGGAGTGAACCATCCACCTGAAAAAGTGTCACTTTTTTTTTTTTTTTTTTTTTTGGATAAACCACCAACTAGGATCCTAACAATTTTGGGATCGGACAACTTGGTCCTGTCAATGATATTTGTCGGAGACATATTAGTCCTTGATATCGAAACTAATAGACCCAAGGATTAATCTGTCTAAGTTGACTATTGTCAAAAATCAATGTGACTAAATTACACACACACACACACACACACACACATAAAAGCACCTATTTGCATGAAATACCAAAAAATTTTAATTTCCCTCTTTCTCAATAACATGTTATATTTAGATAAAATAGGTGTTATACATAATTTTTTCCATAATTTGACATTTATTTAACATGTTTGATAAATTAATATAAATTAATAAGTGATCAACAATACCAACATAAATTGAAAAGAAAAAACTATTAATTAGTCTTTCAAAGATTATATTATTACCATATTAATTCTTTAATAAAGAACCTTGTTATCAAATAAGTCTTTTGAGGATATAAAAATGTCATCATATTGTTTTTATACATGATTAAAGTTATAATGTAAAAAGATAAATTTGTGAAGCACTATATTGTACGCATGTTTAAATCCAAACAGAAATAGAAGGTGAATATTAGAATCATTAGAGTTATTTTCCCATGTGTAAAAAAAAAGAATAAAGTTTGTAATATATTTTTCTTCCTGTACATTATGCTAAAAAATGATAAATACATTTGTCATACATAAACATGCTGATTGTTTTCCTTTTCAAAGATGATATGACGCAAACAAATGCATTAATGGCTAAGAGATACAAAGATAGTATGCCATAGAATGCCAAAGTTTTAACTCTTTATATAAATATTTTTCTCTCAAAATGCAGAAAGAAGAATAGGGGATCTTTATCTACACCACTCATGAATGTTTCAAGCGTATTTCTATTATCGATATGCACAAAGATGGTTCTCTTTTTGCAATTATTCAAATAATGAATATCTACAATTTTATGTAGCAAATGAGTATTATAGGATATGGCAATTCCCTTTTCAAACTCTAAAGCAACAAGTCTATTATTCATTTATTTGATCACGAGGATGGATGTGGAAAATTCATCAAGTTAAATTAAAAAAATTAGAGTTCAAAATGAATATTGTGGCTTAAAAAATATAAGAATTTTATTTTATAAGGGAATAAATTGGCAATGTAAGGAAATCTTCATAATATAAACTTTGACTTTACGTGAGTCTATCAAGAGTTGTACTTAATTAGAAGATTTAAAAGAAAGGTTTAATTATGCAGATTTATATATGACTTGATTTATATATGTATTCTTTAATAGTCTTTTTTAGAAGATAATAAAAATGGAAAACTCTTTAAACTTATAATAAAAAAGAAAATCATGAACTCAAGTTTAGTATTTTGTTTTTAAAGGCTTATCAGTCCCTGTGAAATGAATGTTTCTACCATATTAGACATATCTAATTCATTTATATAATATGATTGAATTCATTTATAAAGTGGAATAGAAGAAAATGCAATTTATTTTTTTTCTTTTGAATTGTTCGATCATCATTTAGAAATTAGAAGTAATTATCATTATAAAGTAATTATATTTATAATAACGAATTGTTATATAGAATGGTTCTATTGATTTTTCTTTCTAAAAATTACTGTAATAGAAACTGAAGAAATAAATGAGTTCTTTAGATATTTGATCTTCACTTAAAAAATAGCATACTTATAACATGAATTATGCTTTTATTAATAAGTTGTATATGAAATGGTTAAATATAAATGACGGGAAGGAAGATAAAACTAGAATCAATATTGTTTTGTTGATTGAACTTCATTTGAAAATTGTAAATAATGGAGAGAAAATAAAATGAATTTTTTTTTTTATTGTTTGATCTTCATTTAAAAATTAAAGTAAATATTCTTATAAAATAAATTATACTTTTAATAAAAAGTTGTTATATGAATTGAATTTATAGAACTTTTCTCTAAAATTACGTATTTCGTCCAATAATATTTTTTAAATTATACACTTCATTTTTATAATTAATTCTTAAATTAATATCCATAACCATATTTTAATATGAAGTTTATAATTTTTTAGCTAAACTCATATTCTATAATAAAATCTAATAATAAATTATTACATTCAAATATATTAAATATATTGGTCGCAATTTACTTCCCTGCATCACACAGTTCTTACACTAATAATAAATAGAATATACAAATAAATTGATGTCAATTCAGAAGAACAATACGAAAGTGTTCCAAGCAAATAGGTATTTTTTATATTTTAATATAATATATATAAAATTTAGTTATATTAGTCCTTTATAATTATCAATTTAGACATATTGACCCATGGGTCCATTAATTTTGAAGTTAGAGACTCAAGTGAATATGATGAATGTCATTATCAGCAACTAGCAGACTAATTTATTTTTATTAAAAACCAAATTGTCCGACTTCAAAATTGTTAGGGACCTAATTAGGAGTTTAATCCCTTTTTATTTTTTATTTTTTTGGTTTCTCTATCTCATTTTAAATAATGACGCTCTAGTATAGCCGTAAAACACTTCAATTTGATCACACCAAAGATAATTTTAGTAATATTTAAATAACTAAATAAAATAATAATAATAAAGCTGATAAAATAATTAACAGTGATATCTGTATACTTTAGTTATAAACACATAGTAACACTTATCGCTCAGTTACTATTAGCATGTTATAAAGGTTTTTATTTTCTTAAATAAGTATAAAAAAAGCTCAAAACTCAAACTCAAGGCCACACACATAACACGAAAACAACACGTGTAACACGAAAATAACACAAAACCAAGCTCCAGCAATTAACACTACACTCAAAAATTAAAACTCACCGCAAACCAGGGCTAATTATATGGTGTACCACACACTATTTAATAAAAAAGTGAGCCACATTAAAAAATGCGGTTAAACGCTGCTCCTTTGATTTGAAATATTTAGCACTGTGCTCATGTTCTCCGTCAAGAACAAGTGTAAAACACCTTCTTCTCTGTTGTTTTGAAGAGATCTACAAACCTCAAATTGAAAAGATTCGACAATTCAATAATAGCACAGCAATGCAACATTCACAAAACTCCACCTCTAGATCCTCGCAAGGATTGCTTGAAAAACCAAGCCATGAAACTTGAAATTTAAATGCAGGAAATGAAAATGCTCACTTCCCTTCCAAGAATTTCCTTAAACCACTTCTACTTGTCATTGTCTAATACAAACACAAAATAAACTTAATAACCCAAATCGACCAATTGATAAATGACTTACAAAGGGTAACAATAAAGTGACCCCACATTAGCAAAAGTGATGAATCATCACTAAAATTCTAGCGTATGCAGATTTTTGACTCACCTTCCTTGAATGTAAAGCCGCAAGGTTGCTCCAATAATCACACATTTGGGGCATACTGAATGAATGAAGCCTCAACAATTGAAAAAATGTGCCTCCTCTCTAATTCCAACTACACAAATTGCAAAATGGTCGCGTTTTTTGGTCAATGGTGTAAGCAAAAAAACTTGTCTTTTTTGTACCATTCATTCAGCCATTCACTCATCATGGTTTAAAAAACTCTTAAACATTGAAACTGCTAAGTTATCTTGATTTCCTCAATTTTGCCCTGATCTTCTAAATTCCATTAAAATTCCATTTTAATTCATTTTGATTTGAAATTTAAAAGATTATAGCCTTATCAGTCTTCTTTTGAACCTCTTTGATCCCACCTCGATTTGAGATGTATAGCTTGATTTACTTAAGCTTTTACTAAAGACTGCCCTGTTTTATAATAAACTTGCACACTTAACTTTAGAAAATCATTAAAAATCCATTATACATCATTTTTATCTGAAGTTATACCAAATTATAGATATTAGAACCATTTTTTTCAATCTTGTAGTATCACTCCAATTGGGTAACTAGAGTTCTAGTTATGAGTCTCTCAAATGAGCTGCCCTATCTCAACATAAACAGAGTAGGGTCAATTTTCAATAATTACTGGGGAAAATACACTCATCATCTGAACTTGAAATTTTTATGGCATAATCACTATGATTTTCTTTCTAAAAAAATTAGTTTCACTTAATTTGAAGTTATATAGAGTGAGTTATGCCCTTCACATCACACTCTAATCAGGATAGAGAGTGAAATCTAGCAATCAATTTCAAAAATTCAAAACTAATTCATTTTAAACCAATGACCTTATAATTTATATCCTTGAATTTCTCTTGAAGTCTAGTTTCATATAAAAATATTTCATTCAAGTTTGAGTTCTGTAAAGTGAGATATAAGCTCTGCTGTATGGATGTCGCCCAAGGGTTTCACCTAACAACTTTCTGATTTGGTTCTATCTTGTTCTTTTGACTTAATCTTCAACCTAAACCAAGTTTTCCTATCTTGAATCACTAGAAACATGCTATATTAACATCATACAAGAGCAAATCATGAAGAATACAAAGAACACCATGTCATTCATACAACCATAAAACACAAATAAAGCTAAGAATTTGAGCTACCTATCTCAAAATCCTTGAAATCATGGAAGCAAGGAAGACAAGAGCAACATCCTAGCCTTCCTTCCTCACCATGGCAGTAGCTCATATGGAGGTGAAGAGAATCCACTTGATAATTGATCATTAAATTAGTGGAGAAATTTTATACAGAAGAGGATGAGGATTAATTTTCATAATAGGAGCAATAGGATTTGAGGCCAAGAAGGCCTTCAAGTTTAAGCACGAAGCTTTCAACCATGGAGGTGGTGGAAGAAGAAGATGAAGATGGAGAGGAATTAGGGGAGATGACTGAATTTTGAGAGGCAAGGAAGGAAAAAAAATAAGGTGTTAGCTTGCCCTTTAAGTTGGTTTAGCTTCTTGGGTAAGTTTGTAGCTTCCTCGGGTCCACTCGTTTACCCCACCTGAGATGTGGCTCCTCTCTGGCCACTTATTCTAGCTACTCTCTTAACAGCTCAAACAAATCCTTATAACCCAACCTAGGACGTGATGGTGCATAGGGACACATCCTTAGTAAGCCTACATTAGGCCTTTTTTTTCTGAATAAAATCATGTAGGATTATTCCCAAATAAGGATCCTCGTCTTACAAAAGAAATAATTCAAGCACACAAAATCATTGGGGATTCAGGTATTCTCAGAATGCATCCCACAGCACACAACAAAGAAGTATAAGACACAATCTTGCTTATGAAAATATGAATACAAATCCATAGTCATTACTAATCAAACTGATAATGACTAAAACAACTACACTTTCATTACAATACATAATCCCATGAGGAGGGACCCTGCCTTTAGCCTAATGGAGCATTACTAGGATTATATATACAATACTGAGCTTCTCAAATACAACAACCTCTACTTACCAAACGAACAAAGTGTGGAATTGACTAAGAGTCCAACATTTTCGGCTGACTATAGAAGCTTGAACATGAGTCTGCACCTATCTAAAAACATGGAAAGGAAGAAAGGGGTGAGTCATACAGACTCAGTAAGGGATAATATATCTATAACAGGAGTGGGACAAGCTTTAGCATTAATTTAAAAAAGATCTTCATAAAACTTCTTACATCCCTTCTCAAGAAAATACTTTGTCTATACGTAAAAGCCCATAAGACTTCTGGTAAAATATACCTGAAGTATAATCTGTCCTTAAAACATCCATAGATCTTTAATCACCTTTTTCTTTCCATTGGACAAAACTTCTTTATAAACATATATATAATGTTTTTGCAACTAGATGTAATAAATCATATACATAATAAGGATATAAGAACTAGGTTTAAAGATAGAAATACTTTCTCATAACATGAAAAGTAAATACTTGTTTCAAAATTATCATAAAACTTAAGGGAGGATCCTATTTGAGAAATAGTTACCTAACTGGGTAGCCCTGTGGCCTAACTCCAGTAGTAAATGATAACTTTATGCCTGTGTGTGTCTATATATTCCGACATGTTGGCCAACATGTCAGGCTAGCAATCACCCTACAAACTGGGTTATTCGAGTTGCATCGAGGCAAATGCTGCTGCCATTAGCAATCAGTTTCTGTTCTAGTTTCCTTCCCTTAGGAAAACTTATTCTTTACTAAATCCTTGCCATTAAAACTTTTCTTTAGTTCAAATCATATACTTTCTTTATAATCTTAATAAATGATAATATTCAAGAAACTTCCTCATTCTCAACAAATAGAGTTACCAACTTTTCAATTATTCAAAATAACGACACTATCAAACATAAGTTCAAAGTATAGTACTTTCAAAATGTTCATCTTAAAGTATCTAGAGTTCTTTCTCAAATTATTGAAATTTAACTATCACTTTCTATTAAATCGCTCAAGTATTGGCTTTAAGAACATAACAACTTCTAATAACTTAAGACTCCATATCTTTCTATCATATTACTCAAATATCTTAAATCAATTTTTATAAAGAGCTTGTCCCACATATATGCTTGAACATGTATATACATATATATAACTAACATGATTATGTCAAGAGTTCTATAAATACAGAGTAAAACGTATTAATTCAATTCTTTCATAGGCTTCACTAAATTACATTCTACGTGTGTAATTAGGAAATTAAGAATAAGACACAGGCTATAGATATACTATTACTCATCGTTCAAGTCTGGAAAGGAAGAAGCTCAAGCTCTACAATGCCTTAGAGCCACCAAGGGAATCCGAAGAGCGTCTAACATGACAAATATAACTATTAGATTTCCACAACATAATTATTCTAAGAATTTACTAGGATAAGCCTCATAGGGGTAAAACCCCTAATTTCTAGAACCCTAACCCTTCCTTCATAAACTTAAACATGGAAAAACTAGTTAATCTATGGTATAATAAAGAGGATTGGGCTCAAGAATTACCTTAGAGAGTGGAGAAAGGCGGTGGAGTGTGAGGATGTCCTCATTTATTTTACTCTCTATTAATTTTAAAATATAAATATAAATAAGAGAATACTCCCATTTGAATCCAATAAAAATATTAGAAAAATTAAATTCCTTAAGAATCAAAATCCAACTTTTGGATTTTAGTACAAACTTTTGAAAACTTGCATTTTCTCAAACTTCAAGGTTAAAGATGAAAGGGTTAATAACTTCCAAAAATTTGTTAAAAATCACTCTTAAATTCTTGGATATATAAGGAACAATTATCAGGACTTTTGATCCTATGAAAATGTCCCAAACATATAGCCCTCCAAGGAGGCCTAGGGTCTAGACTTGAACTTCCTTGAGGTCCAATAGGACAATGTGTCACAAATCATATATCTCTTGACCCGAGCATCACAGGATTATTTCCCTACGTTTTTCATACCCAAAGACAACATAAGACATTTGAGGATTAATTCAAGGTGTCTGGGTATTAATCAGGTACTTTGAGTTACTCGAAAATATACACACACACACACACACACACACACACACACGGTGTGAGTAATATTACAATTTTATTTAAAGTCAAAATGTAGAAAATACTAGTTATAGAATTATTACATGTATTTTAATTGTCTACTAGGGTCGTGGGGCCCACATAACCCTGGAATTGGGATTTTTCTATTATTGCCCATCCTAACTGCCGTAAACCTTTATTTACAGTTTTGCCATTATAATATAAAAATCCCAATTTCACCCTCCTTTTTCTGTTGTTACTTATTTATTATTTTGCCGTTGCCTCGGTCCCAAACTTCGTCCTACGCGGGGTTGTCCCTAAAGTTAGGGATGTTACAATATACATCATATATAATTATTTTTATTAGATATAATTAAATTTATGTTAAATTTTATTTATTATTATTATTATTATTTATATTTTAATAATGAAGTATTATTTATATATTTTTATATTAGTTTGAATAATTAATTTTATATTAAATATTAATTTTTATTATGTAATTTTTATTATTTTTTAATAATTATTTTTATTTTAATAAATATATTAAAAAACGAGTACGGGAGTTATGATAGATAAACTTATATAATATATTATTTGTAACATCTTGACTTCTTTATTATAACATATTAGAATTATTAGTGTATTTTAATAGAAAGGGTTAGAATTGCTCAAGCTTCGATATACCGAAGTAATCCTCACTTTGAGAACTCTAAGGTAATATGGTCCTTACTTTGAAATTATTGCACTACCTTACACTTTTAAAATAAAATGACAAAAATGCCTTTTGTAATTTATTTGCAGAAGGGACTTGAGAGGAACTTAAGCGTGAAATGAGTAAATATCCTTGGGAATTGATAAAAATTATGGAAATATCATTAATTATAAAAAAATAAATTTACCGCGAAATAAGTTAAGGTAAGCCCTTAAATTCAATATGGTAAGTCAAATACTGTCTGAAAGCCTCCAAAAAATGCTAGAAAAATTATGAAAAAAATTATAAATACATTTCTAACATAATTTGGAGGATAGAATAAATAATTTTTAGCCTTTTGATCAATATTTGTATAACTATACAAAAATAACAAGCTTTAGATGCATAAAGAGCCCCAAAAACCCCATAAGATTGCTTTTTCTTGCAGTATGAGAATTTATCAGTTGAGTTTTGGGCTTGGGCTTCTCCACCACAAAATTGGGCCTTCATGATGGGCCATGAATATGGTGTGACAATTTATTGGGCTTTTTTGGAAAAAATTTGAACTAAACTACCAAAAAGGCCTGATTATGCATCATGAACCTACAAAAATTAATAACACAAGACATGGGCCAACCAAGGGCCTCATGCACGAAAATGACTTCAGCGCGCGTGCACACACAAATAGAAATTTCATGAACTATTAAGAAGAATTACTTAAGGCTAAGTATTTTAGTTAAACAAGCAACTAGATTAATTTAATCTTAGTCAAAACTCACCCTTTACCATAATTAATGAGTCAAGACACACCTAAGCACTCCCTAGCCCTTTTGACCATGCATAATCAGCCCCATAGGTTAGCTAAATAATTTTCATGAAGCCTCTAAAATATTATGTAAACCTATGATTGGTGGGAGGTTCATATTTTTATCTTGCTATGGGTAGATTAGGATCTATTCTTTGATGTTATCTTGCATGATCTATGATTGGTTTTGATATTTGAGTAGGATAGCTTAATAATATTTGTTGAAACATGAATGCGGAAGCAAAATAATTGGCTTAGGATGAGGAACATGGTCCCAAGTGAAAGGCTTTGGGAGTCAGGGTTAGTGTTCTTGAGAGTTTAGTTGTGCATGTGATAATCTGGACTAAAAAAAAAGATAAGAGATTAGGAGTGCTTTGGCTTAATAAATAAGAACACAACATGTATATGGTTTAAAAAGGGGTTTCGGCTCCTAGCACATATTCGAGGTAGGATGTCATAACCCAATTGGGGCCGTGATCGACGCTTAGGGAATACAATTCCCCAGCAAGCCTACCCAAGAATTTCTTATAAAATGGACAGAATAACCCCTAAAAATTGAGCATTTTCCGAAGTACAAAAGTTCCTATTACAAGCTAGAAATATGCAGATCAGCCACAGAACTAAAGTGTCAACAATATCAAAATACATACTCAGGAACAACGAATATTCTCAGAATGACCTCAAAATTCAGAACATGCAAAACATACATAAGGATAGATACACTTTTCAAAACCTTACAACTATATATATGTATTACAACGGAAGCCAGACCCTGCCTGTGGGTTATGAAGCATAACTAAAGATATTTGCATAATTATTTAGCTATACATAGATCAAAATACATTAACAACCGAGCTTGCAAAGCTTCTATACCATTAGCTACTGATAAGAACCAATCGTAGCCTGTACCTAGCTCTGACATAGAGAAAGAATGAGGAGTGAGTCAAACCAACTCAATAAGAGATAATATACTTATAACGGGGAGTGTGACAAGTGCACGCACGAGCTTTTCATAAAATAAACATATTCAATAGAATAATATTCTCATCTTAAATTTTATATAGTTCCAAATCAAACATGATGTATGAAACCAGAATATGGTAAAGTAGAAAACAAAGCAAAATTTGTGATAAAAAGTCAGTGTTAACAAATTAGTACTTCCAAAAATTGGAAAATTTGAGTACATTCAAATTTGGAGTTAAAACTGGTTTAAAAATAAAATAAAATAAAATAAATTCTGATGTTTTAAGGGGGAGATCTCAATTACAGAGTCAGAATAGACACGTCTCATTAACAAGCATCTACGAGGGATTGACAAGAATTGATATCTCACCAATGGTCCTATGCTGAAGGATCGACAAATAGAGTCGGACGTATGGCGTCACACTGGGCTCGCAACACCCTTGCTAGCTGGGTTGGCCATGTTGTATATATATGGGTCTTAGTATGTTTCAAACTTAGTTTGTCTATGTGTATTTAGCTACGGAAGAAGTCCCACATTGCTCATGAAAATATTTTAATAAGTATTTATAGATGATGGTACTTAATCGATAAATACCTTATAGTATTGAGGTAGCATTGTGGACTTAGGCCTTAGTTAAATACACACATGCGTGCCCCGCCCCGCCTCGTCTCATTTTGTCCGCGCGTGTGTGGGCCTGCCAAGCTTTTACTACCCATACAAATTTTATTTTTAATTTTAGCCAAATTTCCTTTTTACCGTTGCAGCTTTTTAATGCTCCAACGGCTCTTTTTCTGACCGTTATCCAATGGTTAGTTTGTAGCGGCTCTTTTATAACAGCTATTTCTTTCCCTATATATACCTTGCTACATGGCACAACACAACACATAGAACAATAATCATCTCCTCATTCTCACTCTTTTGCGCAATAGAAGCTACCCCACTGCTTCTGTTGTGTAACACCCTACTAATTTTATGTTATGCTTAAGTCATAGCATGAAATTAGTTAGTCTGTGTTACCGTACTAATACTTTACTTAATTTTCGTGTTTAATATCTCCGACTATTGTAACGGCGCGCTGTTATATAATAAAACGTGAATAGCGTTATAAAATGTAATAAAGTTTAACGTAATCTAACAGAAAAGATATAAATAAGTGATATATACTCTCAATAGTATATGTACATATATAGGTCGGAAGCCGACGCTTCAGTTTATACATATGGATATATATTAAAAACAGATAAAAAAAAAAAGAAGCGTCATAATTCCTATTTGCTAAAAGCAGAGGCAGAAATAGCAGAAGTAGACTGTGTCCAACGAGTCTATCTCGGAGTCATAGAGAAGCTGCAGTTCTGGGATCTCAAGGAAAAGAATGGCCGTTGAGCCCTTCACCAGCATCTAAGAATGATGTGGAAGTACAACATGGGGTGAGAATTTCGAGAAATTCTCAGTAGGGTCTATGTATGACGTTCATATGACGTCACATTCATTCCCAGTTGCCTCGGTTTTTGTTTAATTATAAAAATATGTATTCAAGCTGAAATGTCCGTTCTAATGAGTTTAAGAAAAAGTCTGGTCCGAGGCAAGGTTCAGTTTTACTTTAATTGGCATAAGAAATAGAACAGATTATAATGAACAGTATAAATGAATAAATGGCAGTGAATAAACATGATAAATAACTGTAAACATCTTAACTTAACCATGCCATGTATTCATGCATTCATGTAATCATGCAACTAAATCATGAACCTTTCCTCATAAGTCTTTCCATTCCTTTTCATCATTATTCTTTTCATCTCTTGGTCCCCTGGGAGTTCTTGGCCATTTAGACTCCTGGGTAATAGTCTGCTTATCAGGATCGAGCTCGTTCCTATACAGGAATGCCGAGTTTACTTTCCCCGACCTTTCCACCGATCTATTCCCCTTAACTTTTTATCCGGGGCTGGCCCAAGTAGCATGGAACTTGCATAATAACATATTCCTTTTCATAACTTTCATAGCTTTCTTAAGAATGCATATGCATTAACATGTAATTCATAGCTTGTACATGGGTTCTACCGAAATTTTGGCAGCATAACGGAACGTGTCTGCTTCCCCATGAATAGTGCCAGCCAAACAGTATACCATTTCATCACAAAGAACACCACATCCCATTTATATTCCAGCATAAAACTCAAATCAACATCAAATTCATTAAGGCAGAATTCCCGCCTCAGCATATTCAACCAACCCGGTTTTTATAATTCAAGGCATAATTTCATTTTAACTCCTTTGGACCTCAAATTTGAGTATGTTAAAGTATTATGTGTCTATTTTCTAACCTCTTTGGTCCCATCCAATTTTGGTATTTATAACTCAAGATATCTAGATTTTATCTCGGCCCTGCCCATTGGCTAGCCAGAATCAGGCAACTAAAAGTAAAAATCCACTAAAAGTCGAAAACTGACTCAAATCATACGAAATTGGTCTCATATTGAAGCTAACAGAACAAAGTTTCATTTAGAAAAAGTTCCACTCAATTTGGCTTAGTAGGGCTCGAGTTACAAGCCCCGAATTTGCACCTTCCTACACTGCCCTGTTCTAGCCCGGTGTGGACATAGGGCGAATTGCGTGGAGCACTGGGAGCAACTGGGACCTTATTAAATTCTGAAATTTTTATGGAATATTCTCCTATGTGTAAGCTTTCTAAAAAAGTTGGTTCACTCATTTTCAAGTAGTATAAGTCGAGTTCTACCCTACACAACCTAATCTGCCCAGAGCCAGAGTCAAAGCCCTAGGTCGAAATTCAAAAATTCATATCTCTCTCAATTCTAATCCAAAAGCCTTATATGATATGTCTATGGAAAGCCCTAGATGTCTAGTTTCATATAAAAATGATTTCATCCACTTGGATCGGCTGTAGGCGGAGCCGTACACTCCGCCGTATGGACAGCCGAGGGGTTTTGGTTATCTACCCCATCAGCTCTTTCCATTTTCATGGTTTCTTGCTTCCACTTCGGTTTTAATCAATCAAACAGCCCAAAACCAATCACATATCATCATAAACATTCATTTAACACATCAAATAAGGTGAAAATAATTCAAGCCAGCCAGCCAAGAGCATGGATTTGATGCAAGAAATCAGAACTCCTACCTTTGATTTAAGTGTTTGTGCTGAATTCTTGGAGTTTGGATGAACAAGGCTGGAACTTGGCTTGAGTTTTGGGTGTGTGAGCAAGAGAGAAAGAGAGCTGAAGGAGAAGAGGAAAAGTAACGTGAATGAGGGTCAGAATTGGTGATAAAGGCAGCAGAAAATCTGACCCCAAGATGGTGTATAGGTGGCTTCCTTCTTGCATTTTGATTGGTCCAAAAAGGCTTGGCTGAAATTCAGCCAAGCTTCCCCATGTTTTAGTGGCCTTGTGGCGCCACTTTATGGCTAGTAAGTGGCTGAGGGCTCAGCCACTCAAAATAGGGTTGATGGGTTGAAATTCTACTGGTCCGGTTCCGACAGTTTAAAATATCGTAAAGTTACCGATTTCCTTTAAGTCGGTAAATCAGTTTCGTGAAAATTCTTATGAAATCTTCTATACTTCTAACTTAATTCTCTCATGTCTAAACTCAAGTAATTGCTAATCAATTGAGTCTACTTAATTGTTTAATCGAACATTGATTAATCTCAATTATTCGATAAAAACCGAACAATTGAACGGAAAACGATAAAAGGATTTTGGAGGATGTTACATGTTGCGTTTTCTGCTTCTTCCAAGATTTGCTGCTCAATGAACCGGGACCATCATGTGGACGAGTTCCTGTGGAGACCCACATCTAATCCTAGAGGGTTAACCGTCAACGCCATTCCATCGAGCATAGCTTTGGGTAAGGCAGAATTAAACCCTTAAGGACAGTGCTTTGCACGATTCGTGGTAACCTTGTTCTACTACTTCTTATTGTTGCTGTCATTTTATTCTTATTATTTAAAGCTAAAATACTAGTGTTCAAAATTATTTTTACAACATTCTTAAGGATTTAATATGGATCCTAGTATTTTAACTTCTACTAAGGTCATTACTGATACTTCAAGGATTGAATCATTTCATGGAAATAATTTTAAACGATGGCAACACAGAATTTTAGAAGTTTTAGACTTTTCTCAAATTAGTTTTGTTTTTGCAAGATCCTAAACTAGAACATGATTCTAAAAATTATCAACAAGCCTTGAAGGATTGGGAATTGGCTGATAAATTGTGCAAACATAATATTTTAAGAGCTTTATCAAATGATTTGTATGATATTTATTGTCATTATGTTCATGCAAAGGATATTTGGGATGCATTTGTTCAAAAATATATTTATGAAGAAGAAGGTAGTAAAAAGTTCTTAGTTCATAATTATAATGCATTTCAAATGGATGAAAATAAATCTATTGCTTCTCAAATTAATGAATTTACTAAGCTTGTAGATGAATTAGCTAAGGAAGGAGATATTTTGCCTGGAAGTTTTGTATCTCAAACTCTTGTTGATAAACTACCTGAATCTTGGAAAGATTATAAAATGAATTTCATGCAAAAGAGAAAAGCTATGACATTGCAAGAAACCATTGTGCATATTAAGATTGAGGAGAAAAATAGGCTAATGGCTAGTGAACAAAATATTAAGGAAATACATGCTAGAGCTAACATTGCTAAGGATATGTAGTCTAAAAATTCATCTTATGGCTCTAAAAATCATAACATTAGAGTTCATAAACCACATTTCAAGCATGATTCTAACCAACAACAAAAGAAGAAGGGTGCTTGTTTTATTTGTGGCAAAACAGGTCATTTTGCATCCACTTGTAGATTGAGAAGGAACAATCAAGGAGGCGGAAATAAAGGAGGAGGATCATCATCAAAGACAAGAGCAAACATGGTAGAACATCAAGATGATGTTATAGTGGCAGTGGTGTCTGAATGCTTTTTAGTGAAGGAAGCCAAGGGATGGATTGTGGACTCTGGTGACACAAAGCACATTTGTGCTAAGAAGGAGATGTTCTCTGAGTTTTCTCCCATAGAGGATGGAAAGGATTATGTTTATCTAGGAGATTCAAGCAAAATCTCAGTCTTAGGTAAAGGAAAGATGCCATTAAAAATGACATCTAAGAAAACCCTTGTGTTGTCTGAAGTACTTTTTGTACCTACCATTAAATATTGTCTGGTGTCGGTCCATCTCCTTAACAATGCCAATGTGAAGGTAACCTTTGATAGTAACATAGTTACCTTATCTAAGAATGACATATATGTTGGTAAAGGTTATCTTAATGATAATCTGTATGTTTTGAATGTAGTTACTAATTACAATGAAGGAAGTTCTTCTTTTGCTTACTTGGTTGATTCTCTTGATGTTTGGCATGGTAGATTAGGACATGTAAATGTTCCTTATATCTTAAAATTAAAAGAAATGGGATTAATTGATAGATTGAATAATAATAGCTTCGATAAATGCACAATTTGTGTAGAAACTAAAATAACTAAGAAGCCATCCAAACAAGTAATAAGACAAAGTGAATTATTAGAGCTAGTACGTAGCGATTTAGGAGATTTAAAGCACACAATGACAAGAGGTGGTAAAAGATTTTACATAATCTTTGTTGATGATTATTCTAGATATACTAAATTATATTTGTTGAGATCTAAGGATGAGGCTTGTGAAATGTTTATTAAATATAAAAATGAAGTAGAAAACCAACTTGGTAAGAAAATTAAAAGATTAAGAATAGATAGGGGAGGTGAATATGAGTCAAACTCTTTTAATGAGTTTTGTGAAGAACATGATATAATACATGACATAACTCCACCTTATTCACCTGAATCTAATGGTATAGCCGAAAGGAAAAATAGAACTCTTAAAGAAATGATGATGCCTTACTTGTTAGTTTGGAATTACCTAACTATATGTGGGGAGAAGCTATCCTCTCAACTTACTATATACAAAATAGGGGTACCACATAAGAAACTTAGTAAAACACCTTATGAGCTCTAGTTTGATAAACAACCTAATTTAGGACACTTGAAAGTGTGGGGTGTTTAGCTAAGGTAATGTTGCCAGACCCTAAGAAAAGGAAACTTGGTTCCAAAACATGTGATTGTGTGTTTATTGGATATACTCAAAATAGTAGTTCATATAGATTTCTTGTTGTGAAAAGTGATGTGTTAGAACATAATTCCATAATTGAATCTTGTAATGCATCATTCTTTGAGCATGTGTTGCCTATGAAAACTAAAGAGAATCATATTAGTAACTCACATGAGAATATATCTGAGGATGTAGTTGATCAAAATGATACTGAATTGAGAAGGAGTAAAAGAACCAGGAAAGAAAAGGATTTTGGTGATGACTTTTATGCTTATTTTGTTTCTGATGATCCTTTAACTTTAATGATGCTATTATATCTATCAATGCTCCTTTTTGGAAAGATGCTATACATGCTGAGATTGAATCTATTTTGGCCAATCATACTTGGGAATTAGTAGATTTACCACCTAAGACAAAACCTATTGGATGTAAATGGGTATTGAAGAAGAAACTAAAACCGAATGGTAGTGTAGATAAATATAAGGCCAGGTTGGTAGCTAAGGGATACAAGCAACAAAAGAATCTTGATTACTTTGATACTTATTCTTCTATTACTAGAATTGCATCTATTAGAGTTTTGCTTGCCATTGCATCTATTTATAAACTTGTTGTGCATCAAATGGATGTGAAAACCGCATTTCTCAATGATGATCTTGAAGAAGAGATCTACATGGAACAACCTAAGGGATGTGTGGTTAAGGGCAAGGAGAACAAGGTATGCAAACTTGTTAAATCTTTTTATGGTTTAAAGCAAGCTCCAAAACAATGGCATGAAAAATTTGATCATGTTATGATTTCCAATGGGTATCTGACAAACGAATCTGATAAATGCATATATAGCAAGTTTAATGATGGTGTTGATGTTATCATCTGCCTATATATTGATGATTTACTGATTTTTGGTACATGTTTAGATACTGTAACTAAAACTAAGAGATTTTTGTCTTCTCAATTTGATATGAAAGATATGGGTGTTGCTAATGTTAAACTTGGAATAAAATTGATTAAGGAAAATGATAGATTCATTTTATCTCAATCTCACCATGTTGAAAGTATGCTTAAGAAATTTGGATATTTTGATTACAAACATGTATCTACTCCTTATGATTCTAGTTTGCATCTAGTTAAAAACAGAGGTGATAGTGTATCACAAATTGAATATACACACATAATTGGTAGTTTGATGTATTTAATGAACTACACTAGACCAGATATTGCATATGCAGTGAATAGACTAAGTAGATATACTCATAATCCTAGTGATATCCATTGGAATGCCTTAATTAGACTTTTAAGCTATTTAAAAGGTACTAAAGATTTTGGTTTAATGTATTCTGGTTATCCCTCAGTATTGAGGGATATAGTGATGCAAATTGGATTTCTGACTTTGATGAATTAAAGTCTACAAGTGGTTATGTTTTTATGTTGGCAGGTGGGGCTATTTCTTGGAAGTTCACCAAACAGACTTGTATTGCCAAGTCCACCATGGAGTCAGAATTTATAGCTTTAGAAAAGATAGGAACAGAAGCTGAATAGTTGAGAAACTTATTGGTGGACATACCATTATGGGATAGAACACAGACATCTGTGTCTATACATTGTGATTGTCAAGCTGCCATTGATCGAGCAAGGAACAAAATATATAATGGAAAAAGCCGGCATATCAGATTGAGACATAATATTGTAAGGCAGCTAATTGAGAACACTGTGATATCCATGGATTTTGTAAGGTCAGAAAAGAACTTGGCTGACCCTTTGACGAAGCCACTTATTCGGACGCTAGTAAGTGAAACATCGAGGGGGATGAGACTGATGCCCATTACTTGAGGCGGTATGATGGAAACCCAACGATTGTGATTGGAGATCCCATGAAGGTGGTTCAATGTGGTAAACAAAGTCATACGAGTCTTACAAAGGGTATTGTCGCTTCTTACTGATTTCTGCCATTCATATGAGATGCTTGGTGAAGAGGCCCTTCCTATGATGTATGATAGTACTGCTACAGTGGTGTTTGAGGATGAGCAATGCTCTTAATGGATCCATAGCTCTCAATGTGGAGGTGGGGTATTTGCTGTAGCATACTTCTGATGGAAGCCACCTAAGTGAGAGTGGAGATGAGGCCGTCTCCCATGAGTATGGGCATAACACTCTAGAGCTCTCATGATTCCAGGATAGCACACGGCCTTAATGGGCAAAATGGCTAAGAGCAACATATCTAATGGGATGTTGTGTGGTTGGTGGACGTGCTCCAACTGTTATCTTAGAAGTTTGGTTCAAAGAGATTTCTCTACCAAATTTCCTTAGGTTTGTCACCTATCTATACCTAAGGTGAAGTTCAAATCCTTTGGCTACTAAACTAAAGCATAACATTCCTGTTTATTCCTCTAAGTTTGAAACATGTGGGGCATTGTTGTATATATATGGGTTTTAGTGTGTTTCAAACTTAGTTTGACTATGTGTATTTAGCTACGGAAGAAGTCCCACATTGCTCATGAAAATATTTTAATAAGCATTTATAGATGATGGTACTTAATCGGTAAATACCTTATGATATTGAAGTAGTATTGTGGAATTAGGCCTTAGTTAAATACACACACACGCACCTCGCCCCGCCCCGTCTCGTCTTGTCCGTGTGTGTGTGGGCCTGCTAAGCTTTTACTACCCGTACAAATTTTATTTTTAATTTTAGCCAAATTTCCTTTTCATTGTTGCAGCTCTTTAATGCTCCAACAGCTCTTTTCCTGACCGTTACCGAACAGCTAATTTGCAATAGCTCTTTTACAACAGCTATTTCTTTCCCTATATATACCCTGCTATATGGCATAACACAACACACAGAACAACAATTATCTCCTCATTCTCACTCTTCTGCGTAATAGAAGCTACCCCACTGCTTTTGCTGCATTTTTTGCTTTTTGCAAGATTTGCTGTTCAATGTACTGGGACCATCGTGTGGACGAGTTCCTGTGGAGACCCACGTCTAATCCTGAAGGGTTAACCGTCAACGCCATTCCACCGAGCATAACTTTGGGTAGGGCGGAATTAAACTCTTAAGGACAGTGCTTTGCACGATTCGTGGTAACTTTATTCTACTACTTCTTATTGTTGCTGTCATTTTATTCTTATTATTTAAAGCTAAAATACTAGTGTTCAAAATTATTTTTACAACAAGCCAAACCAAGGTGCATCCAGAGCTAATGTATACTGCTGTCAGCGTATAGTTCTGTTATAGGTCCCTCCTAAGAAAATCCATTTATCCAAAACTCAAATTGATCAGAGTCTCAGACTCCTATAATACTATAATTCAATATAATTTTCAAGCATATCAAATTTTAAAATCTAATATGCAAGTTCCAAATCTTTGCTGTCATGCTAATAGTATTAAGTTTAGAATTAGTTTAAGGAAATCAATTTCCAAATTACTATATCAAAATTTGTAATTTCTAGTGTCCGAGTTCATAATATTAACTTGAAACATCATATCGATTCCAAAACATTTAGATATTCAGATCTCAAACATCAATTGATAACAATACAGGAAATTCTTAAACTAAAATGAAGTATCAGATAGTAAATTCCTCAAAATACTTGTCCTACCTACGGATGCACATAATTAATAACATAATAATATTATAAGCAGCTTTAGAGATTGGGTTAGAAGACAAGTAGCCGTCAAAACATATATTTAGGAAAATTAGAAGAATAGAAAATAAGTTATAGATATATTATCACTCACAGACTAGATTGAGAAATGGTGGTTGGAGATTATAGCGTCTTAAAGCCTTGGTCGCTACCCAAGAGAATCCAACACCAAAAAGTCACCCTTTACATGCCAATTAACTCGTAGAGCCAGGAATTATCCAAGATATCTCTTTACTAGTTCTGGCTCTTCAATATATTAAGCCAAATTAATTAATACTTATCTTTAGGTCCCCACTTAATAAAATTTCCCAAAGTCCAGTTTCGTTCACCAAAACAATTCATTACATGAAGTTAACTAGCACGTTGATATACCAATAATAGAAATATAATATGAGCTATGAACTTCTTGACATGGTATAATTTTCCTAATAATCATTTCCGTACATTAAAAATACTAATTTACTAATCTCTAATCTGAGACATATAGCCCGAGGAACCATAATTTGCACGTTAATCCCTTTATTACTCAAAAGCAATTAAACAACTTGAAACCATCACCCAAAATAGTAAAAAAAATGAGAGCCCATTGACTCACCACACCACCCAAATTAAATTTACAAGCTAGCTTCAATTTTACATGGAATTTGTTTAAATTCCTCAACTAATAAGGAAAGAAACCCATAGTTCTCAGATTTCAAAGAAAGGAACAAAACTTGAGGGAAGAACTCTTACCAAGGGTTTTGGGTTTGGAGGAAGCAGAGCAACTCCCAGCCACAAAAGGAAAATGAAATTGGAACGGTGAATGGTGTCACAAAAAGAAGTAAACGCGATGGAGGAAGAAAGGTAAGCAGTTTTGCTGCCAAGAAAGCACAGTGGCAGAGAAAAGAAGAACCACGATGGAGAAAAGGGTAGAATCGTGGCGGAATAAGGAGTTGAACCAAGGGGGAGGGGTGACCGCGGCAAGTGCGGTATGGCAAAGCAACGATGGCCAATGATGATGAGTGAAAGTGAGCAAACAAGTGAAGGTGTGTAACATCCCCATATAACATAATAAGAAATAATAAAAATAAACTTTTATTATTCACAATCTTGCCCCCGAACTTTTTTGAAAATGACCTTTAAGTCCTTATATATATTATTTACAGCCTTGCCCCTGAACATTTTAGAAAATGACATTTAGGTCCCTATATCAACAGGATTAGTAAAATAAGGTTTTAAACGAAGCAGAATCATGTAGCGAAAACGTAGAAACCTAAACCTCGGCCGATTGAGCCACGGAGGTATCCATATGTGAAATGACATGGGATGCCCCTAAACTTATCCATAATTACGAAAATGCCATTAGCTTTGAAAAACAGAAACAGAAGTCCCTAAAATTTTGTAAAACATTTAATGTACACTATTAATCGATTTACTCGATTTTATTGGATTTGTAGAGTTAATTAAACAGTTAATTAGAGGTTAAATTAGAGAAGTTAGAGCTAAGAAAGAAACTTACAAAAACCTCACACAATTCTTCAAAACCGATTTAAAGGAAATCGGTAAAATTACGATATTTTAAACTGCCGGAACCGGACCAATAGAATTGCAAGCTTAAAACCCTAGCATCTAAGGCTGATAACTCAGCCACTTTGCCCCATAAAAGTGGCGCCACAAGGCCACACTTCATGGAGAAGCTTGGCTGAATTTCAGCCAAGTATTGTGGACCAATCAAATTGAAGATAAACACTCAAAATGCAATCAGATTTTTCTCCTTCTCCACTCATATTTTCGAGCTCCCTTTCCAGCAGTCCTCCTCTCCTCTTTTTCTTCATCCTCTTCATCTCCTTCCTCCTCTTTCAGCCTCCATCAAACCACTTGCATCCATATCTTCCATTGAAACTCAAGATTAGCTAGTTATTACATCAAAATAAAGGTAGGATTCCAATTCTTATCTTGTTATTCTGATTATGGGTGATTGTTGGTGACTCTATTTGCTCAATTCTTCATGAGGTAATTGAGTGATTATGATGTTATTTGGCTGGTTTGTTGGCTGTTGTTGGGGTTAAATTCGTTTAGGAGGTAAGAAAAGGTGAAAGCATGAAGATGTGAGAAGCTGGAAACCTAGAATCCAGCAGTCCGTACGGCGGAGTGTACGGCTCCGCCTACAGCCGATTAAATTTGATGAAACTATTTTTATATGAAACTAGACATCCAGGGCTTTCCATACATATATCAAATAAGGCTTTTGGATTAGTATTGAGAGAGTTATGAATTTTTGAATTTCGACCTAGGTTTTTGGCCCTGGCTCTGGGCAGACTGGATTGTTCGGGGTAGAACTCGCCCTATACTACTTGAAAATGAATGAAACTAACTGTTTTAGAAAGTTAACACATAGAAGAATGTCCCATAAATTTTTTTTCAGAACTAGATAAGGTCCCAGTTGCTCCCAGTGATCCAAGAAAGTTGCCCTATGTCTAAACCGGACCAGAACAGGGCAGTTCAGGAAGGTCAGTTTTCCGGGCCTATAACTCGAGCCCTACTAAGTCAAATGCAATGAAAATTTTTGTAAATGAAACTTTGTTCTTTTAGCTTTAATATGAGACCAATTTTGTATGATTTGAGTCAGTTTTCGATTTTTAGTAGATTTTTAATTTTAGTTGCCTGATTCTGGCTAGCCAATGGGCAGGCCAAGATAAAATCTAGATATCTTGAGTTGTAGATATCAAAATTAGATGGGACCAAAGAGGTTAGAAAATAGACACATAACAATTTAACATATTTAAATTTGAGGTCGAAATGAGTTAAATAGAAATTATGGCTTGAATTATAAAAATCGGGTTGGTTGAATATGCTGAGGCAGGAATTCTGCCCTAATGAATTTGATGTTGTTATGAGTTTAATGTTGGAATATAAATGTGATGTTATGTTCTTTGTGATAAATTGATGTACTGATTGGCTGGCACTATTCATGGGGAAGCGGACACGTTCCGTTATGCTGCCGAAATTTCGGCAAAACTATGTGAGTTATATGAATGCGATAAACATCCATGTGTTATGCTCATAAGACTCATGTATGCAAGGATGATTTAACCATAATATGAATATATTGAATGTGGATCCCTTCACTTGGAGGCAGTTGCACTTTGAATCCCTCATTGTGAAGGCAGTTACCCTCTACCTTGGAGGCACGTGGTCAGAAGAGATCCCTCAATTAGAGGCACGTGACCAAAATGAGATCCCTCCAGGACTAGAGGCACGTGAATCCCCTTGCGGGTGAGTTGGTGTGACGATGGTCACGAGTAGAGCTGACGAGCTCACTCCAAGGCCAGGCTACCCAAGGGCAGTAAAGGCTAAAGACTAAAGACTCAAGACTAAAGATTAAAACATATGCAAGCACCCCGCTCACATGAGGCATGGCATCGGCCCAGCTAGTGTGAGTTTAGGGGCTAGGACTTACATGAGGTATGGCCTGACCCAGCTAGTGTAAGTACCGAATGAAGGTCCCATATTCCTAAGGAACGTGACATGACGATCACGCTTTGATGGGGTATGACATGGTGATCATACTCTGGGATGTGGCATGTAAAGATTTTATGATGAAAAGGAAGCAAGAGAAAGAAAAGTAAACTTTCTGTATACGCATGAATTTAAGTACAAGTAAAGTTATGTGCCGATGTTATGTCCCCAGTATATTGATGATATTGTATTTTATTCTGTTTTAGCTACTATTCCTAATATAATTCACGAAATTTGTTTCGTATGGGCTCTCCCAAATTGTCCAGTGTATGAATAAAATGAACTTTGCTTCGGAAAGTATATTTTTGAACTATAAAATTAAACAGTTTGTATAGCATGTTCATCTGTTTCAAAATAAACCGAAGTAAACTGGAGATGACAACGATGATGTTATGTATGATAATTAGAGAATCCTACTGAGAATTTATAATTCTCATATTTATTTCCGTGTTATCTCCAGATGGTTCAAGAAGTTCCAGAGACGACTGAAGTTGCTGTCAGATAACGTCCATCTAGGTAACAGTAACAACTCCAGGGTGTGGTACTATGACTTAAGCATAGTATTGTACTTGGGAGGGTGTTACAAGGTGTAAGAGTAAAAGATTGAGAAGAGGAGAGAACGAGAAACAAAGGAAAAGGAAAAGAAGGATGTTGACGGTGGGGCGGGGGAAAGAAAGAAAAGCATTAGAGGGGTATGGTGTGGACCGCCATTAGTGAGGTGTACCATAGTCCTTTGACTTGTCTCTTTTCCTTTTTTTTTCCCCAACAATAAAACACCTTCATCTAATTGAGTTAAACACCTCTACCGCTTTATAATTTAAAGCGAATAGAGAAATGCCGAAAGACTTAAGCTTTATAAAATTTTAAAATTTTTTATCACTTAGGTTTTATTTTTTAACCATGTTTTATTTTAAATCGGGATATTACATTCTCCCCCTTTAAAAATTTCAAGAAGACATGTCACATATAAACTAGTTGTGTCTATGCACATTAGTTGGTTATTATTCCACATATATATGAAACAACATCAGTATGTTATTATAGTATGCACAAATCAAATACATCACATCATCAGTAGACTAACAGAATTTTACACCTACTAGCATAGGCAGAAGAAGTTATCCTAATCTGGAATCACAATGGCCCAACATCATACAAAATTTTATTTGGAAAAGAAATGACTGGTTCTTAAGCAACACCATGCTAAAATAGCTCACAAAATCAATATCCCATCAATGATGATTTGATCCAGTAAGATAGTAAGAGGCATTCCCTAAATTATTAATTAAAACTCAAAGTAACTCCACATCAGCCTCTATAAGAAATAAGAATAAGCTATAAACAAGTAAAGGAGTCCATCACTATGAAACCAAAAGATTTGTAACATAAAATAAACTGTAAGCAAAATTCTTTATGACTTAAAAATTTAAAATTTAGAGATTACTCCATATGAACTAAGAATCAAATGTAAAACATGTCAACTCTACACTATGTCACAAAATGACATTAGGCAAACAAATTGTAACACACTAAAGGCCATATAAGAAAACTCATGCTCCAATACTTAGCATAAACAAAGAGCCTAAACTAATGAATAGCCATAAAGAAAACAAGCCAAACAGTTGAACATATAATATGATTTTCAACAAAATAATAGAATATCCAAACGCCTATAAATTTACACATTTAAGAATAACTCGAAAAGGTTTACCCATTATAGTTGATTGGGTGCCTCAACACTCAACCCAGATAAGGAAAACTTGCGTGTCAAATCTTGCCGAAGAGCCTTCTGTACTCGATAGCAATCCTTCATAAGGTGTCCTACTTGGCCACATTGGAAACAAGCCCTGGTTTCTCTGTGGCATAACCCATAGTGGGATTTACCACAGGTCTGACATCAAGGTTTATTTTTACCCAAATTCAACGTAACTTCACATTCGAGACTTCTAGAGGCCACCGGACGGATTGGGGGTAAACTCTTGTAAATCTGGGGCCTTGAACCCTCTTTCTAAATTGACGCCACCCAAGGATAAGCCTCTCAACAAAACCTTTTTATCGAACACTTCTAGAGTACTCATTTCCAAACCTCTAGCCTCAGTTTCATAACAATTCCTAGCGCCCTGATGTATAGAGCACCATGCAGGGTTTGAGCAAATGGGACACTTGCTCCTGGCACTGACGTTGACCACTCAGAATTGCCTATAACATCTTGTCCTCTATCCCTACTTCAACCTATCATTACATTGGCTAATCTATCCACAGCTTGGCGAACATCTTTCATTTCTACAATTAACTCAGTCATGTTGCTTCTCGGTTCTCTATAAGGCCTCACTTTTCAGTATTGACTTCTTCTTTTGACGTGACTCCTCTCTTTCACCCCCAGTGGATGATCCTCATTAAGATCCAGCAGGTTCTCTAGTGTCAGGCTCACGAAAATGATCTTGATATGATGATTCCATGTATTAAAAGAAATCGAGAAATCAAAACATAAAAAGAATTCTCAAGACTACAAAAATAGAGAAAGCAACTAAAAAAAAAAAAAATGAATAACAATGACATTCTTAAAGGCCTCTCATAGTGCCGCACTTTGTAAAAATGGGTGCGCTTCCATTTGCACAGCTGTGATCCTACTAAAGGACATTTGCTTCATTAACCACAGGGAAACCTAGATCTCTGATATCACCTTTGTCACGACCCAACCGGGGTCGTGATTGGTGCTTAGGGAATACAGTTCCCCAGCAAGCCTACTCAAGAATTTTTTACAAAATGGATAGAATAACCCCTAAGAATCGAACATTTCCCGAAGTACAAAAATTCCTATTACAAGCTAGAAATATGCAGGCCAACCACAGAACTAGAGTGTCAACAATATCAAAATACAGACTCAGGAACAATGAGCATTCTTAGAATGCCCTCAAAATTCAGAACATGCAAAACATTCATAAGGATAGATACACTATATAAAACCAGACCTATTACAACTATATATATGTATTACAATGGAAGCTAGACCCTACCTATGGGTTATGGAGCATAACTAAAGATATTTGCATGATTATTCAGCTATTCATAGATCAAAATACATTGACAACCTGGAGGCCCACATGGATTAATGTGCCAATCTCGCAGAGCTTTTATACCATTAGCTATTGATATGAACTAATCACAGCCTGTACCTAACTCTAAAATAAAGGAAGAATAAGGAGTGAGTCAAACCAACTCAATGACAGATAATATACTTCTAATGGGCAGTAGGACAAGTGCCCATAGGAGCTTTTCATAAAATAAACATATTCAATGGAATAATATTCTCATCTTAAACTAGAATATGGTAAAGTAGAAAATAAAGCAAAATTTGTGATAAAAAGTTAGTGTTAACAAACTAGTACTTACAAAAATTGATAATTTGAGTACATTCAAATTTGGAGTTAAAACAAGTTTTAAAATAAAATAAAATAAAATAAATTCTGAAGTTTTGAGGGAGAGGTCTCAATTACAGAGTCAGAACAGAATAGAACAGACATTCTCACCAATGAGCATCCCCGAAGGATTGATGAGAACAGATATCTTACCAACGGTCCTATGCCGAAGGATGGACAAACAGAGCCGGATGTGTGGCCATCACGTCAGGCTAGCAACACCCTTGCTAGTTGGGTTGGCCAAACCAAGGTGCATCTAGGGCTAACGTATACTGCCGTCAGTGTAACATCCCCATTTTTATCTAAGCTAATTAGCTCGGTGTCTCCAGCTAATTAGAGAGGTTAGCGATTAATTAAAAATTAATCGATTAATCTCAAGAGCAAGGGCTTAGTAAATTAAAGGCAAGTCAACAATTAAAACATAATGCATTAAAGGTTACAATTAAAAGCCTAATGGCCCAATCCTTGTCAATTCATGACTTAGAATATAAAATCAAAGTGACCTAACCTTATTAACTAAGAGCATGACAAGTATCACATCCTAATCACATGAAAAATTAACCCTCACACCCTCTTTACATAATTAATGAGGAGAATCCTTTTCAATAAAAATGTGTTAAGGTATAATTGAACCAATCAAATTAATTGACATTTAGATAATTATAGCAATTGTAAAAATGTTGAAACTTCCCTTTAATTATTGTTTGAAAGTTTAGTCAAAGCAAGAGTCATATCCAATCATCCATTTGCCTTCTCATCATACACCACTAGATCAAGAGTCTATATTAGTAGTATACCTTGAGTCAAGACAAGAGATATACTCTCCTCCATCAAGATTGTGACATTTGGAGTGATCATAGCCATCCAAGCCAAATCCTAAGAGAAGTCATGCTTTTAACCACTTGAGAAACACTCAATGGTCTTTACCCAAGTGCCAAGACTCAAAGGAAACACAACTCCCTCTTTTGCCCCAAGGTTTTTCCCACTCTTTTGCTTGTTGTAAGAAGCAAAATCACATCATCCTCTCCCCCTCATTTGTGCCATCAGCCCACCCTCTCTCCCCCTCATTTCATTTTTCATTTCTCTCACTAAGACACAAAGCTCTTTCCTCTCTCCAAGTCCCATTCCCACTCTCTTATTCTTCCAACCCTCCTTGTTCTTCTTCTAACCTTCTTACTACTTCCTACCTCATTTCCATCACCACACTCACAATCCCTTCAAGGACTACCATTTTTGGTCTTTGGAGAAATAAGGCCACTCATACACAAGCCTTATTTTCAAGCTTTCAAGTAGGAAGACTCTCTTCAACCTTCTCCTCATCCCAAATCCTTCAAGAAAGCTCTCTTTGGTAGTGACTCTAACCTTTCTTTTTCATGTATTTTTCAAGCACTAGAACCCCTAAGCTCTTCATAGCTAGGTGGTTTTAGGACTTGCTCAAGGTCTCATGACCATATCTTGCTCTATGAGTATTTTATGGTATGTGGTTCTTATGTGTCTTGCTTTTTTTTTGTTTTAAACACTGATTTGGTGACTAAAACCTTGAATGTGATGGTGAGATAAAATATGAAAGTGGTGATTTGAAGTGGTGTAACAACTTCTCCATAAGCTTGATATGTGAAACCTAAAAACTAGTTAAGCTGGAATTCTGGCAGTCTGTAATGCATATCGTATAACTCATCCTACAAAACTCAAAATGTAATGAAACAAATTTTCTATGAAAGTAGACTCAAAGAGATTTTCAAGCATATAAAATACATTAAATTTGGATTTAAATGAGGGAGATATGATTTTTCAAAATGGGCTGTTCCCGAATGGGTTTTTGTTTGGGTAGTCCGCACTAAAAACCTTATAACTGAAGCTAAAAAATTATTTTTGAGCGGGACCAAGTTTTTTAGAAAGCTAAGACATAGAAGAACACCCCCATAAAACAATTTTGTCAGATTCCTTATGAGGAACTCCCAGTGAAGTTGAAAAGCCACTAACCCAAGATGAACTTTCAAGTCTGAACAGTTAGACTAAAATGTGCATAACTCAAGTTACAAAATGAATTTTTCAGTGGGGTTTATTTTGTTTAAAAATAGACTTAGAGAAGTATAATCATACCAAATTTCGAAGCAAAAGAGTAAAAGGTGAAATTATGGTGAATTTTTGAAGTTACTGCCCCACTGTAAAAGTAAAAACTGGTTAGGGTAAAAGTTAAAAGTTAATGAAGAATAAGCTTTAAGACATTAAGACCCTCACTTTAAGTATTAGAAAGCCTTCATAATTCAACTTAAGAGTTTTAAAAGAGATAATAGATAAAATTGGCCCTATGCCTAATAAAAGAGTTTACATAAGAGGCAATTTCAATTAAAAGCTTGCACCAAATTTTTTAAGCTAAGCTCATAAAACTTTGGTTGAGAATATGCCTATGTTTATGTGCAAGCATGATGTTATGATGATGATGGATGATGATAGTATGAATATGATATGTTGATGACATGATGCTTAATGATATGTGATATTGGTTTCTCTATTTGGCAAAATTTTGGGAAGCTTCGGTCTAGCCGTTATGCTGCCGAAATTCTGTAAAAATTGTGGACTTAGAAATATTTTGCATCATAAGCTTTAATAAGAAGAGATTTAATAAGTGTGTGGTCCTTCAAAAGGGAAGGTAACCTAATTTAAGCTCCCCTCACCCACGACTCACATGAGGCATGGCATGACCCAGTGTAAGTACCGAAAAATTTATGGTGGCGACGGCCACGGTATGAGCTTATTATCACTTATGTTTAGTGGGTGAAAAGAAAAAAAGAAAAAAGACCTAAGATAAAGGTTATGTGAAGAAAAGAAAAGGACCTCGGTCCGACCCAAGTAAATAATGAAACTCTCAAAATGTTCATGCATGATACGAATCGTCATATAAGTTCTTATGTATACCATGATGTTAGCATATGAGGAATACGCACCTAAAATGGAACCCGCTTCGGACATTGATGTTTTCGAAAACCTAAGAATTGAACCTATTGAATGCTCACTGTTTTCATTTATAAAACCGAAGTGGCTAGGACGATGACGATGACACTTATGTGTCGGTTCGAATCCTACTGAGAAATCTTATTTCTCACCCTAGTTGTTTTTCCGTTTTGTCACCAGATACCTATGACACACCCAGTGGAGTGGAGCATGGACCCTCCCCACCATGAGTGGGCCTACGACGTGGATGCTCATGTTATTGTGGCCACGACCACCACAGTAGTTCGTACACATTTTTATCTGGGTTGTATTTTTGAGGAAGAGGAGCCAGATGTCCCACCAGCCCCCATAGACGTTTCTTCGGCTCACCTTGGACCGCCGCTGGGTCCTTGGAATTTTTCGCCTGAGCCATTGCCAGATATCGAGATGGAGTCGATGTCTCCGGGCCTGCCCGCAGCCGAGCCCGTGCCACTGCCGGAGATCCCTGTGATTGACGTGAGTTCCGCGGCCACTCCTAGGGCTGCAGCCGCTTCGCCACCGCTCCCTGAGTATCACCCCGCCACGTTTGAAGAGGATCCCTCCGAGGAACGTTCTTCGGTGGCCAGCTACACTCCAGGTCGCCGCATTCGTCTCTTTGAGGTGATCAGCAGGCACCCTTGCATTATCCGTACTCCTCACGTCCCCTGAGGCCGAGGAGCAAGGGGGATCAGTCACTCGAGGACTTGAGTCCATCCAATCGAGGGGCGCATAAACCAGCACGAGTTTACTTGGGACTCGTGCCTATTTTATTAGTTTTCCTTACCCTATGTATTTCATTTTGTGACGAACCTTGTCAAATTTGCTTATGTTCGATATTTTGGGGCCATGGCATGACCATGAGTTTCCTTTTTATGTAATGTTGGATATTATGAGACTATATATATCTATATGGTTGTTTTAGCAATGTGAATGCATGGTATTTCAATTTATCCATTGTTCCTTTAATTTATGATTGGAATTTATGCGACATGCTCATTTATTGCTATCTTCTCGCGCAAGGCTTTATTTTCCAAAACGCTACAAGGCGACGATGTATTTCAAAAAAAAATTTTACCGTATTTTTCGCGTAACTTAATTTATAAATGAAGTTTAGTTTTCCACAAGCATAAGTAACAACTAATAGAACGTCGTAATACGACTTAAGCGTAATATGGATTTATTAGGGTGTTACAGTCAGCATACAGTTTTGTTAAAGATCCTTCCCAAGAAAATCCATTTATCCAAAACTCAAAGAAAGTTCATAATTAACTTTATTTCAAAAATCAAATTCATCAGAGTCTTAGACTCCTATAATAATAAAATTCAATATAATTTCCAAGCATATCAAATTTTAAAATTTAATATGCAAGTTCCAAACCTTTTCAGTCATGCCAATAATATTAAGTTTAGAATTACTTTAAGGAAATCAAGTGAGGGTGAGGTATGGCGGAGCAATGATGACCGACGGTGGTGAGTAAAAGTGAGCGGACAAGCGAGGGTGTGAGAGTGAAAGATTGAGAAGAGGAGAGAACGAGAAACACGGGAAAAGGAAAAGGAGGATGCTAACGGTGGGGGGTAGGGGAAAGAAAGAAAACCAATAGAGGGGTATGGTGTGGACCACCATTAGTGAAGGGTACCATGGTCCTTTGACTTGTCTCTTCTCTTTTTTTTTTTTTCCCAACAACAAAACACCTTCATCTAATTGAGTTAAATACCTCTACCACTTTATAATTTGATGTGAATAGAGAAATGCCCATAGTCTTAAGCTGTATAAAATTTTAAAATTTTTTATTACTTAGGTTTTATTTGTTAACCATGTTTTATTTTAAACCAGGATATTACATAGGAGTTTATTCTTTTGTGAAATTGGACCATGTATCTTTGATTTATAATATGTTAGAAGTGTTAGAATAAGTATAGCTGAGTTTTGAGGCCAAAATTGTCTCTTTAGGCTTGTGTTTGGGTTTTGGCCTCTTAGGGTCCATAAGGAAAAGAAAATGTTTATAGTGTGTTAACATAATGGACATTTAGCTTTTAACCTTGAATAAATTAGATCTCACTTGAAGTAAAACATACGTGTAGGAGACTTTTATTACTTATACATGCCTCCACTTAGCCCATTAATTGTTTGGTACTAAATGATTGAGTTGTATGATGTGGTTTGGTCTAAAATGCTTTAGAAATAACCTGTGAGGAATTGAAGTAAGTAGGCCTTAAGTTCAAAACAAATAATTTGGTATGTTAATACTATATAGGTTTCGGCCACCTTACGATTATTAGGATTCTAATAAGTAACTTTTAGTGTCGGTGAAAACAATGATATTAGTACAATAAAGGTAAGAATTACAACTAATGAGAATGGATAAAATTGATTAAGTGTAGTTTAATCCATGTGAGGATTAGGGAATAAAATAAGTAGCTTTATGATATAACATGTCTTCTTGATGTGTTGTGCATGGGCCTACCTTGATAATTAAGTTATATTGATGTGTATGATACTTTCTATCATTCAACCATAGGGTGCTTATAAGCATGCTCATGTTGTTTGTGGCTTTTGTACGTGGTTCTAAATCCTCATGGTGTATGTGGAGACATAACATGGTCACATGAATTATTACTACGTCACATGCATAAGAACGAGTGTGAATTACAGAGCATGGTGAATGTTTGCTTATGCATGAATGTGAATAAGAAAGGAAATGAAAAAATGAAAAATGAGAAATTTAACTGATGAGATATTTTAGGCTTAGCTGAAAAGTAGGATGTTCTAGTTAGTTTAGAAATTGGATATAAGGACTGTATGTATTGGTTAGTGAGGATGTAGTCACTTTAATATGAGTATCTAAAGGGAATAAATGAAGGATTGGTAAAATGACTACTTAGTTAATTAAAAAGATTAGAGTAATGAATTTAGTAACCTCATCAATATTTGAGAATAATGAAATTTACTAGAATGATTTCCATACATTAGTGAGAGAAGTAATAAGTTAGTAACACACTCTAGTTAGACCTTAATTAATAAATGGAAAAAATTAAGCAAAAGAAATAAATTTGGTAAACTAATAACTAACTAATAAGGTGTTCCAATCATTCTCATAATATTTTTCGTTAGCTTAAATAGATTCTATTTGGAAATTGTGGTAGTTGGTTTATTTAATCCTCATGGGGTCAACACTCTACTCACTAATTATTACTTGATTGGCTTAGTGCACTTGCTAGTAAAAATGGGATAAAGAAGAGAAACCATTCATCAGTTACTTCACTAATAATTTTGTTTATTTTAGGGACCTTATTCAGATTGTTATTAGGGATGGAAGACTAAAGTTCGAAGAGAATCCTATGTCAACTATGATACTTGATGTCGACTCCTTCAAAATGAACTCAGTATATATAGAGCCTATACTTATGAAGACTACTATGGTCAGTCTAGACAGTGAAGAAATTGATGAACAAAAGATGTGTGATGATATTAAACTTGATTGTTTTTTTAGAATCTCGAGAACCTGTCTACCCTAAGGCTGGGAATGATTTGCTAGATTGTCTATTAAAACAAAGAAAGGCTAATGCCAACATGACTCTATGTCTAAGATGTAGCACTATGTTTGATAGAGCAAAAGCTAAAACTTATAAAAGAGCCAAGAAGTAGAAATAAAGAAGCAAGTAGTTGAGAAACCATTCGTAACTGATTTTGCTAGACCAAGCAGCACCAAACCTATTAAGATCAACCCAGTAAAGCAAAAAATGAAGACTATTGTTATGGTCAACGAGTTGCCAAAGGGGGTTAATAAAAAACAAGTGTGCTACCTGTGAATGCATTAATAACAAATGGGTCCACGATACAAAAAAAGAAAAAAAAAACTCTAGGCCCATTTATGCCCTATCAACAAAAGAAGAAAAAGAACATAAGTGGGAAAAAGCTAAATTCAAGATGATGTAGTAATAGGCTATGTAATATCCCAAACTGTGGAGCCTGGTATAAAAAGAAGCTCCGGCCTGAGACAAGGGGAAAATTGTAAATAGGTAAGTTGTTACAGCCAAAAATTGACCTAGTAAGAACCTATACTACAGGATACATAAATAATAGTTGAAAACCTTAGAATATGTGGCTAGAAACTAGCCACCCAAGTCATTCTTGTTGGCTAAAGGATGGCCACATGTTTGTCTAGATCAACAAAAATTGAACACCCTTTTGAAATCCACCAATAAGAAGTAACCCCCCAAGCGAGTGACTTAACAAGAAAGGAGACTCATCAATTTCTCTCCATTTTTCTCCAAAATTTTGTGCAGCCCTCTCCTCTTTCTCTACTTCATTTTCATTTCCAAACTCCTCAAACTCATTCGAATTCTTATGGGCTTCACTTGTTCTTTTCCAATTTCTACCCTTTCACTTATTTACCCTCAATAAACCTTCATACTAGCCAAAATCTCCTCACTTTAAACTATATAAATCTAGCCAAACAAGGGAGCAAAAAGGGTTTTGTACTCATTTGAGGGCTCTATAGAAGAGAAGGCATCAAAAGATCCAAGTTTTGGATTTTAGGTAGGATTTCTTGGACTAATTGTATTTTAGAGTTTTGGGCTGATAGGGTTTATTTATGACATCCTTTATTTGACTTTGTAGATGCTTATATAACTTATTTCTAATGATTTGAAATAGGAAAACTTGATTTAGGTTGAAGGATAGATCAGAAGATCAAGAAAAACACAAAATAGAGAAAACTATTAGAAGGAACCCTAACAACTGTATGTACAGTGAATAGTATTCCTTAAACTGTAGAGCTCAAATTCAAGTAATAAAACTAGACTTCTAGAGAAATTCAACTATATAAACTATAGGTCAATTTGAGTTAAAATTAATTAGTTATGATTTTTAGAAGTTGGCTATTAGATTTCACTCTCTATCCTGACTAGAGGGTGATGTAAAGGGTATAACTTGCCCTATATACATTCAAATTAAGTGAAATTAATTTTATTAAAAATTTAATACATAACAGATTATATCATAAAAATTTTAGAATTAGATCATAAGTAGATTATTCATAGTAATTCTTCAAATTTGACCTATGCCCTATTTAGGTGGAAACAGGGTAGCCTACTTAAGTGGCTCATAACTCAAATTCTATTATCCAATTAAAATGAAACTTGTTAGGATTAAATAGGGTCCAAATAGGTACATTTTGATACAAATTTTGGATAAAAATGATAAAAAATGAATTTTTAGTGATTTTCTAAATTTAAGTGCACAAGTTTGTCCTAAAAGAGGGTAGCCTTGAGTAAAACTTAAATAACCTAAGTTATACACTCAAATGGTAATGGGACTAAAGAGATTCAAAAATAGACTAATAGAGCTACAATTTATTAAATTTCTAGGTTAAAATGAATTAAGATGGAATTTTAGTGTAATGTAGAATTTCATGACAGATTTAAAAAAAATGTGATCACTTGAGATCTTTATGCCTTAGAAGATCCATAGACCATAAAGAGTCAAAAGGCTGAATTATGTACGAGATTTCTTATCAAGAATGAGATGCTATTGATATATCATTATAATGACTCTGATTACTGCGATTATCTAGCTGAGATTATATTGTCTGTATATCGAAAATCCTCATGGTTCAGCTATTATGCTTGCGGATTTTCGGCAGAAATATATGAATTAAGTATCATGATTATAAGTTCCTCAAGCATACACATTCATGAATATATGAGCATATGATATGTACATGTGAATGTGAATAAAGATTCTTTCACTTGGAGCCAGTTATTAGATCCCTCCTGGTGAAGGTAGTTAAACAGATAAGATGTAGGTCTTTTTACTTGGAGGCAATTATTTAGGTCCTTCCTTATGAAGGCAGCTAATACTATTGGATTTTTCTACTTTGGATGCAGTTGGCGAGCTGAGCACCTCTAATTTAGAGGCATGTGGGTCCCCTTGCAGGGCAGTACTATACAACGATAGTCACTAGTTGAGCTCACTTCCATATCTAGCTACCTAATGGTAGTAAAGATTAAAGACACACGCAAACACTCTAGGGACAGAGATACGTAATGCCTAGGTGTGTCAAGTAAAGAAAGTTAAAGAAAATGAAGAAAGACAAGTGCACTTGCATGATTATATGAGGTGCATCTGCGTATGCATAAATTGTATTCCTTTTGTTACTATTATGATTCTACTTTCTTAATTGTTAAGTTTGTGAATAAAATTAACTTACTTCAAAAAGATATTTTTGAATTTTTCAAAATGAAATTTATAGTTGATATGGCATGATTACCTTTTTTTTTTAAATAAACCGAAGCAGCTAGAGATGATGATGATGATACTGTATGCGGTAATCTAGGATATCCTATTGAGAATTTATAATTCTCATCCTTATACATGTTCTCGTGTCATTTCTAAATAACTCAGGAGAATCTTGAGGAAGATCAAAAAAGAAGAACTGATTGAGATTTGGATAGACAGCCAAAAGTTATTGTTAGACAAGGCCTGTGTTATTTATTAGTAACAACTACTAAGTGTGATACTATGATTTAAGCATGGTATTTTGTTTAGGAGGGTGTTACATATCAGGCTATGCCAATGACTTCTAATATGTAGTAGAGGAAAAAGGAATCAACTAGAACAATTGTTTCTACTCTTACTATTGTACCACATCTACAACTAATATACAACATCGATAGCAAGGGGTAGTTCAACAAAATTTTGGCAACAAACATGCCAAGATTAGAGAAGTATCCTAAGTATATCACCTTGCCAAAGCATCAAGGCCCGATTACTAAATACACACTATTTCCTAAATGTAAGCACCAACACTGACAACACACTTTAGTTTTAGCCTGACTAATGCTAATGCTGGAACCCAAAGGGTGGAGGCTTGAATATCAAACTTTGATTATGATGATCTCTTATCAAATAATTTTGAGACAGAATTTGACGATGATATCAAAGCCATACTTGACGAACGAATTATAGTTGCTGTATTAATGTTGCCAATAGAATTTGGTGAAGTTTTTGAAATAGAATACATGGAAGAAGACTATTTTGATGCATTCCTAGGGTAGGGGTGCCTACTTCTAGACAATGATCTTTGTAATAATGTTCTTTTGAATAGCTCGATAAGGTAATAAAGAGCCACCTTTAATCTATCCATATTATGGCCATCGTCAAAAGAGGATTGGTGAATCATGTCCTTGTCGGTGGAGGAGTTGTAATCAATTTGTTTCCAGAATGCATGTTAATCAAATTGGGAAAAAGCATTGATGATTTAGTGGAGACCAATGTAGTGGTGATCAATTTCAATGGAAAGGCATTAGCTGCAAAAGGAATAGTCATTTTGAATCTTAGGGTTAGTTATGTTGATAAGCTAACCATTCTTGCTAGCTATAACATACTGTTATGTTGTGATTAGATTTACGGCATTAGAGTTGTTGTAACATCCCTACTTTCATAAACAGAACGTAATGAAAACTTTGAATTATTTTCCTTAGGCAATGTGAAAATTCCTCATGTAGCGTTATGCCATAACGATCTTCACACTCAGAATTATAGGGTAGTGTAATACTGCCGTTAAAAATATACCATATGTTAAAAATTAGGAAATGATAAAAGTGCCCCTGTAAACTTTTGTTAATTATAATGATGCCCAAAGATTTTAGAAATTATATTTTGACCCCAAAGATTTATCCCCAAAATAACATTAGACTTTTTATGAAATGACCTTTATGTCTCCACATTTGTAGAATTAGCAGAATGAGATTTTAAGCAGAGCAAAATCACGTGGTGAAACCATAGAAGTTTAAATCTCTACCAATTGGGCCATCGAGGCAGTCTGGTGTGAAATGACATGGGGTGTCTCTAGACTTGCTCAAAATTATGAAAATGCTATTAGTTACAGAAAACAGAAGACAAAAAGGCTCCGAATTTGCAAAAATGTCTAATTTACGCCGTTAATCTATTTATTCGGTTTCAATAGTAAGTAAGGGCAATTAGAAGTTAATTAAATATTAATTAGGAGTTAATTAGATGTTAATTAGAGAGATTAGAATTAAGAAGAATTAAAATAGAAATATATAAAACCTCACAAATTTCTTCAAAACCGTTTTACCGATTTGGAGGAAATTGACAGAATTTCGGTATTTTAAACCATCGGAACCGAAACAACTGAATTCCACATATGAAGACCTAAATTATGACGCTGAAAATTCAGCCACCTAGCCCTTGGATTATGGCGCCACATGCTTCAACAATGGGTGGAGAGACTTGGTCATTTTGCCACCACCCATTTCAAGAGCCAATCAATACTTAGCAAACCAACCACTTTGTTAAGCTTGGATCAGATTTTATTTTTCCTCTTCTTCAAGGCAGATTGTGCCCTCTCCCTTCCCTTCTAGCCTCCTTCATCTCTTCTCCCTTCAATCTACTCCATCAACCTTCAAGCTTTGATGAGATTCCATCCATCTAAACTCAAAATCTAGCAAGATCACATTCAAAGGAGGTAGAGATTCAACCCCTTTTCTTGTTTTCTTGGTTATGGAAGCTATTTGGGTCTTCATTTCTATCACTTCTTGATGTGTTATTTAGATGTATATGATGATTATTGGCTGGTTTGATAGCAATTGTTGTGATTAGGATTGAAATTGGTATGAAAGAACTTGAAGTTAAAGAGAATCCAAGAAGCTGTTAGGGTTTTTCTCTCGACAGTCTATACGGTAGAGTCCATGGCACTACCTGTAGCTGTTCAAATTTGATGAACCTATTTTTATATGAAACTAGACATCTAGAGCTTTCCAAACATATAAAATATAAGGCCATTGGATTAGTATAGAATTAGTTATGAATTTTTGAAATTTGACTTAGAAATCTGGATTCTCATCTAGGTAGTATGAGTTGAGAAGGATGTAACTTACCCTACACAACTCTAAATTGAGTGAAACTAAATATTTTTGAAAGCTAACATGTAATGAAATAGTCCATAAAAATTTCAGAGTCAGATTCTTTGCCATTTGTTCCCAGCACATCAATGAAGTTGCCTTAAGTTCAAACTGGGCTGGAACAGGGTAGTCCAATAGGGTCAATTTATGGGGCTTATATCTTAAGATATACTTATGCAAATGATATGAAACTTATTTCATTTAAAAGCTTGTTTATTAGCCTTAATTTAGTATAAATTTCATATGATTTCACCCAAATTCATATTTTTAGTGAATTTTCATATATAAGAGTGCACTTTTGGCTATGTACAGGGTAGTTGAGGTAAAATGCTAATAACTTAAGCTATACAAATCAAAATGAGATGAGACAAAAACGGTTAGAAACTAGACACATAGAGCTATGACATATACAAAATCTAGGTTTAACTAAGTTGAATTGGACTAAAGGTGGATTATACAAAATCCGGGTAGAATAGGATGAAGTAAGTAGAAACTCTATTGATGTTTACATTGACTTTGATGAATGATATTATGAATATATAATTGCTGTTCCATATTGATTTGCATGTTTGAATGATTTTGCTGGTAGTCTGGCACTATTCATAGGGAAACGGACTTGATCCGTTATGCTGCCAAATTTTTGGTAGGAGCATATGAAGTTATGATAGCTTATGCTATGAAGATTTAAGTTATGAATATGAAATTCTAAATGCAAGAGTGTTCGAAAGTAAGTGCACTATAATGCATATAAACATTGCATGATGATTTCATCATAATTCCTTTTATGAAAAATGGCATCTTTGTAATATCCCCAATTTTATCTAAGTTAATTAGCTCAGTGATCCTGGCTAATTGAGCTAATTAGAGGGGTTAGCGATTAATTGAGAACTAATCGACTAATATCGAGAACAAGGGTTGAGTAAATTAGAGGCAAGTCAACAAGATAATTGAGAGTCAATGATTAATAAGAAAATTCAACAATTGAAGCATAATGCATTAAAGGTTATAATTAAAAGCCTAATTGCCCAATTCTTGTTAATTCATGATTTAGAACATATAATCAAGGTGATCTAACCTTATTAACTAAGTGCATAACAAGCATTACATCTTAATCACACATGACAAATTAACCCTCACATCCTCTATACATAATTAATGAGGAAAATTCTTTTCAACGAAAATGTGTTAAAGTGTAATTAAACCAATTGAATTAATTAGCATTTAGATAATTTTAACAATTGTGAAAATTTAGAAACTTCCGTTTAATTATTGTTTGAAAGTTTGGTCAAGGCAAGAGCCATATCCAACCATCCATTTGCCTTCTTATCATGCACCCTTAGATTAAGAGTCCATGTTAGTAGTATTCCTTGAGTCAAGACAAGAGATGTACTTATCTCCATCAAGATTGTGCCACTTGGAGTGATCATATTCATCCAAGCCAATCCCAAGAGTCGTCATGCCTTTAATCACTTGAGGAAACACAAAATGGTCTTTACCCAAGCACTAAGACTCAAGAGAAACATAACCCTCTCTTTTACCCTATGGTTCCTAGCCTCCTTGCTTGCAAAAGGAGCAAAATCCAACCACCCCATGGCTTAGAGTGGGACGCCACTCTCTCTCTCCTCTCACACTCTCATTTTTGCAATTTCATTCTCTCACTAAGTCACAAAGATCTCACCTCTCTCTAAACCTCTCTTTGTTCTTCCTAATCTTCTTCTTGTTTTCCTATTCTAACTCATCTCATTCCACCACCATTCTCACAAGCTCTTTGAAGACCACCTCTTTTGGTCTTTCAAGGATATACTTGAACACATATTTAGCCCCATTGTCAAGCTCAAAAAGGAGGAAGGCCATCTCCAACCCATCAACTCTTTCTACTCCTCAAGCAACTCAGTTGGTAGTGACTCTAACCCTTCTTTTTTCGTGTATTTTTCAAGCACTAGAACCCCTAACCTCTTTATAGCTCGGTGGTTTTAGAACCTAGTTCAAGGTCTCATGACCATATCTTGTTCTATGAGCTTTTCATGCCTTGTTGAAAATATTGTCTTAAAATGAGATTATGTAGTATGATGGTTTTTATGTATCTTACTTTATTTTTGTTCTAAAATACTGATTTGGTGATTAAAAGCTTGAATATGATGATGAGATAAAACATAAAAATGGTGATTTGAAGTGGGATAGCAACATCTCCACAAGTTTGGATTGGAAAACACAAAAACTAGTTAAGCTGGAATTCTAGCAGTCTGTAATGCATACTATATAACTCACCCTACAAACCTCAAAATGTAATGAAAATAACTTTTTGTGAAAGTAGACTCAAAGAGCTTTCCATACATATAAAATACGTGTAATTTGGATTTAAAATGAGGGAGAGTTGGTTTTTCAAAGCGGGTTGTTCCCGGATAGATTTCTGTTTGGGCAGTGTATACTAAAAACCTTATAATTGGAGCTACAAAAAATTATTTTTGAGTGGGACCAAGTTTTTTAAAAATATAAGACATAGAGGAACATCCCCACAAAATAGTTTTGTCAGATTCCATGTGAGGAACTCCCAGTGGAGTTGACAAACCACTGACCCGAGATGAACTTTCAAATCTGAGCAATCTGAGCAAAAAGTGTATAACTCAAGTTATAGAAGGAATTTTTGAGTGGGACTTATTTCATTTAAAAATACACTCAGAAAAGTACAACTCTACCAAAAGTCAAGTTAAAACAATAAAAGATGAATTTACGGTGAATTTTTAAAATTACTGCCTTGTAGTAAAAGTAAAAACTAGTTGAGATGAAATTTTTAACGTTAATGAGAATCTTACTTAAGCACACTAAGACCCTTAATTTAAGATATTGGCAAACTTCATAATTCACCTTCAAAGTTTAAAAAAGGATAATAGATGAAATTGGCCCTATGCCTAATAAAAGAATTTATACAAGAGGCAACCTTAATTAAAAGCTTGCATCAAATTTACTAAGCTAAGCTCATAAGACTTTGTGTGATATGTATGCCTCTATGTGTCAATATGATGACAATGATATGATGATGATATAATAATGAATGATGATGATATGAATATGATATGTTGATGATATGATGCTTAATGATATGCGATAAAGGAATCACATTTGGGGACGGCAATATATAACGCCTAGATGTGGAAAAGAATTAGAATAATTTTGCATCATAAGCCTTAATAAGAAGAAAATGAACTAAGGGTGTGATCCTGCAAAAGGGAAGGTGACCCAAAGTAAGCTCCCTTCACCCATGACTCACATGAGGCATGGCATCGACCCAACTAGTGTGAGTATAGGGGATAGGGCTTACATGAGGCATGACATGACCCAACTAGTGTAAGTACTGAAAATTTATGGTGGCAACGGCCACGGTATGAGTTCATTACCACTTATGTTTAGTGGGTGAAAAGAAAAAAACTTAAGATAAAGTCAAGTTAAAAAAAAAAAAAGGGACTTCGGTCCAAACCCTTGAAGGAAAGAAGTTAAGAGAAGCTTATAGCACAGCCATATATGTTTTATGTAATTACAGTTGTTCCTATGCTTGTTATGATATAAATGATCAGAGGACATGTTAAAATTGATTCCGCTTCAGATGGCTATGTTTTCAAAAATCTAAGAATTGGACCTTATGTATGCTCACTGTTTTCATTTATAAAATTAACACTTTAGTGTCGGGTTCGAGTCCAACTGAGAAATCTTATTTCTCACTCTAATTACTTTTCGATATTGTAACCAAAATTCGATGGCACATCCGGTGTAGTGGAGCATGGATCCCCCACACTGTGAGCGGATGTATGATGCGGGATGCTAGACAATGTTGATTTGGACTTGTAGTTGCTGTAGCTCTGTATCTTCATACATTCCTTTTTGGTGACAAACGATGTCAATTTAAGTTTGTATTTAGTATCTATTATTTGGATCATGGCACGACCATGAGCCTCCTTCGATGTAATGCTAATATATATGTATGTATATATATTATGAACCCATATGGATATAATGATTAACTATGTAATGCAATGTATTCGTGAATTACTATTTATTTACTTTTCTCTTGTTTTATGATATTGGAGTATGTATTTTATGTGACATGCTCTTTCTCTATCTGCCTTCTTGATCAAGGCTTTACTTTCCAAAATGCTGCAAAGCAACAATGTTTTTCAAAAAAAATTTTCCATATTTTTCGCGTAGCTTAACTTATAAATGAAGTTTAGTTTTCCACGATCATAAGTAACAACTAATAAAACGCCGTAATATGACTTAAGCATAGTATGAGTTTATTAGGGTGTTACAATCTTTGCACGTAAAGGAAGAGTTATATAAATATGTGAGAATGAATCCCTTTACTCGGAGGCAGTTATTTGGATCCCTCTTTGTGAAGGCAGTTAAAAGATATGACAAAGGTCACATATTCCTAAGGAGTGTGACATGGCGATCACACCCCGATGGGGTATGACATGGTGATCATACTCTAGAATATGGCATGATGAGCACAACCTAAGGAGTATGACATGGCGATCATACTCTGGCATGTGACATGACAATGAGATCCTTCTACTTAGAGGCATGTGGCCGGATGAGACCCCTCTATCTCGGAGGCACGTAGCCAAATGAGATCCCTCCGAATTAGAGGCACGCGGTCAAAATGAGATCCCTCCAACTAGAGGCACGTCTAAGCTCACACCTTAGGGACCGTGATACATAACGCCTAGGTGTGCCAAGAAAAAGAAAGTAAAGAAAACTAAAGATAGATGAATATGCTCACATCAAGAAGTTATTTGCATCCATCTCTGCATGTCATTCAATTGCGCCATATCTTATTATGAATCGTTACATTATGATTACTTATCCTTCATGTTGATAAGTTAATAGTTTGAAGTTCATCTCTATTTATCAAGTGGATGACTAAAATGAACTCTGCTTTGGATAATACGTTTTCGAACTAGTAAGATTGAAGGTAGCCAAAGGTTGCTGCCAGACAAGGTCCGATTAAGTGACATTAACAACTCCTAGGTGAGGCATTATGACTTAAGCACAGTACCATACTTAGGAGACCTGAATTCCACATATGAAGACCTGAATTATAAGGCTGAAAATTCAACCACCTAGCCCTTGGATTATGGTGCCACATGCTTCAACAATGGGTTGAGAGACTTGGTCATTTTGCCACGACCCATTTCAAGAGCCAATCAACACTTAGCAAACCAACCACTTTATTAAGCTTGGATCAAATTTTATTTCTTCTCTCCTTCAAGATAGATTGTGCCCTCTCCCTTCCCTTCTAGCCTCCTTCATCTCTTCTCCCTTCAATCTACTCCATCAACCTTCAAGCTTTGATGAGATTCTATCTATCTAAACTCAAAATCTACCAAGATCATATTCAAAGGAGGTAGAGATTCAACCCTTTTTCTTGTCTTCTTGGTTATGGAAGCTATTTGGGATTTCTATCACTTCTTGATGTGCTATTTAGATGTATATGATGATTATTGGTTGGTTTGATGACTATTGTTGTGATTAGGATTCAAATTGGTATGAAAGAACTTGAAGATAGAGAGAATCCAAGAAGCTATTAACATTTTTCCCTCGACGGTCTGTACGGTGGAGTGTACGGCTCCGCCTACAACTATTCAAATTTGATGAACCTATTTTTATATAAAACTAGACATATAGGGCTTTCAATACATATAAAATATAGGCCATTGGATTAGTAAAGAATTAGTTATGAGTTTTTGAAATTTGACCTAGAAATCTGGATTCTCATCTGGGTAGTATGAGTTGAGAATGGTGCAACTCACCCTACACAACTCTAAATTGAGTGAAACTAATGCTGTGAAAGCTAACATGTAAGAAAATATCCCATAAAAATTTTAGAGTCGGATTCTTTGCCATTTGTTCCCAGCACATCAATGAAGTTGCCTTAAGTTCGAACCGGGCTGGAACAGGGTAGTAGAGTAGGGTCAATTTATGGGGCTTATATATCAAGATATACTTATGAAAATGATATGCAACTTATTTCATTTAAAATCTTGTTTTGTTAGCTTTAATTTATAAATTTCATATGATTTCACCTAGATTCCTATTATTAGTGAATTTTCATTTATAGGAGTGCACTTCTAGCTAAGTACAGGGTAGTCTGAGGTAAAATGCTAATAACTTGAGCTATACAAATTAAAATGAGATGGGACAAAAGGGTTGAAAACTAGACACATAGAGCAAAATTCAGGTTTAAATGATGAAGGTCCTATATTCCTAAGGAGTGTGACATGGCGATCACATCCCGATGAGGTATGACATGGCGATCATACTCTGGAATATGGCATGATGAGCATATCCTAAAGAGTGTTGTAACATCCTCCACTTTCTTCAGTGGAGTAAAATAGAAACTTTCAATTATTTCTCTTAGGCAGTGTGGAAATTTCTCAAGCAGTGGTATACCCCGACAATCCTCATACTCAAAAATATAGGGTAGCATAATATTGCCATTAAAAATGTGGGACTGCCATATGATAAAAATTAAGAAATGACAAAAATGCCCCTGTCAACTTTTCTTCATTGCAATCTTGCCCAAAAATTTTAGAAATTATACTTTAACCCCAAGTGAATATTTCCACAATAACCCTAGAACTTTTCATAAAATGACCTTTATATCCCCACATCAGTAGAATTAGCAAAATGGGGTTTTAAACGAAGCAAAATTACGTGGTGAAACTGTAGAAGTTTAAATCTCTGCCGATTGGGCCATGGGGGCAGTCTGGTGTGAAATGATGTGGGATGTCCCTGGACTTGCTTAAAATTACGGATATGCCGTTAGCCACGGAAAATAGAAAATAGAAAAGCTCTAAATTTGCAAGAATGGTTATTTCAGGTTAACAAGCAATTCATTCGATCTTGTTGACTAAGTAGGGTTAATTAGAAGTTAATTAGATGTTAATCAGAGGGATTAGGCTTAGGAACAATTAGAATAGAGATATAGAAATTCTCTCAGAGTCATTTAGTAAAGTTTTACCGATTTGAAGAAAATCGGCGAAGATTCGGTATTTTAAACCGCCAGGACCAAACTAGTAGATCTTTCTACTGGAAACCCTCATTTAAGTGGCTAAAATTCAGCCACCCCTACCACATATGAGTGGCGCCAAGTGTTGCCCAAGATAGTGGAGAAACTTGGCCTCACCTCCACCGGATTTTTATCGTTTTTCGCCTAGTTGTTCGATTTTCATCGAATAATTGGGATTAATTAGGATTCGATTAAGCATTCGCTTAAAGCCAATTAAATATGATCTAGAAAGATTAGACTTGATGGAATTAGATTAGAACCATAGGCAACCTCATAGGACTTTTCTAGAACCGTTTTACCGATTTGAAGGAAATCGGTGGAATTTCGGTATTTTAAATTGTTGGAACCGGACCAATAGAAATTATACTATGAGAACCCTATGATGGAGGGCCAAGATTTAGCCAAAAACTCCCTACAAGTGTCGCCTCAATCAGCCATAAATGAGGGAAGCCAAGCTAAGTTTCAATGAGGATTGAAGTCCACCAATCAAAAGCCAACTTCCTTCATAAGTTTTCATTTTTTTTCTTCCTTCCTCCTTTATATTTTCGGCCTCCCCATGAGAGGTGCAGACAAGCCCTCATTTTCCCACTTTCCTTCATCTTCTTCCACTTCCTTTCATCCCCAAGCTCAAGCCCTAACCATCAACTTCACTCCATGATCAAGTTCCATCAAGATTTCAGACCACCAAGGTAGGAATCTCAACTTTCTCCTTCTTTTCTTTGAATTGGGGCTGCCTAGGGTCCCTTATTCATCCATGATTCTGATGTTGTTATAGGTAGGGATGATGAATTAAGGTTGTTTTAAGGTGTATATGTGAATTTGAATTAAAGATTGGTTGGATTGATTTAAGGAAAACATGAATTCAAGAAGCTATTAGGGTGTTCCCCTTGACGGTCCGTACAGCGGAGTGTACGGCTCTGCCTACAGCCATTTAAATTTGATGAATATATTTTTATATGAAACTACACATTCAGGGCTTTCCATACATATAAAATATAAGGCCATTGGATTAGTATAGAATTAGTTATGAATTTTTGAAATTTAACCTAGAAATTTGGATTCTTATCCGGGCAGTATGAGTTGAGAAGAGTATAACTCACCCTACACAACTCCAATTTGAGTGAACCAAGGTTTTTTGAAAGCTAACATGTAAAGGAACATCCCATAAAAATTTCAGAATCAGATTCCTTGCCATCTGTTCCCAACACACCAATGAATTTGACGTATGTTTAAACCGGGCTGAAACAGGATAGTCCAGTAGGGTCAAGTTTTGGGACTCATAACTCAAAATATACTCATGAAAATCACATGAAACTTAATTCATTTAAAAGCTTGTTCTATTAGCTTTCATTTGAAATAAATTTCGTATGATTTCACATAGATTTCTATTTTTAGTTAATTTTCACTTATAAGAGCACAATTCTGGCCAAGAACAGGACAACCTAAGGAAAAATACTTATATCTTGAGTTGTACAAATCAAAATGAGATGGGATCAAAAGGGTTGGAAACTAGATACATAGGGCTATGATATATTCAAAAATTAGACTTAAATGAGTTGAATTAAAAATAAGGGTGGAGTATACCAAACTCGGGTAGAATAGGGGAGAATAAACTGAAAACTCTATTGATGCTTGAATTGAAATTCATGAATGATATATATATATATATATATATATATTTGCTGGTCCATATTGAATTGCAAGTTTATACAATTGTACTGGTTGTCTGGCACTATTCACAGGGAAGTGGACTCGATCCGTTATGCTGCCGGCAGGAATTTATGAGAACTTATGCTATGGGTGATTATGCCTTGAATATATATATATATATATATATATATATATATATATATATATATATATATATATATATATATATATGTATTTATATATATATTTATATGTCATTTTCATGTACGTTATGCATGCAAGCATAATTAGAATAGGATATGAGAAGTAAGGTAAGAGACATATCCATGAATGCTCAAAGCATGTGCATGCATGATAAGATATGGAAAGGAAAGGATAATGAGAACTTGCAAGCGGGACGTACCAAGCTACCACGTGAGGCATGGTATAGACCCAGTTAGCATGGGCTAGAGCAGTACTATCTAAGACTTGAGCCAGCCCTCGACCAGATTTAAGGGGAATAGGCCGGTGTAAGGGTTAGGGAAAGTAAACCCGTCACTCATGTATAGGTACGAGTTCGGACCTGAAAAGTAGGCTATTACCCAGGGGTGAGAGAAGCCATTCACCTCTGGGGGACCAAGTATAGAAAAGAGCAAGATCAAGTTGCAAGTTAAAGATATGAATTAAGTCAAGTGCACTTGCATACAGACAAGTACAAGCATCTTTATGTGCATCTTCAATTATCCCATTAAGTCATAATGCTTTTATGATTCTTGTTGAAGCATATTATACTATTCATATTTCTACGTCTGTCATATGAAATGGTAAGTGGCTGTTAAAATATATCCCACTTCGAGTAAGGTGTTTTCAAATTAAAATTGAACCACTATTTGTTTGTATGTGCTCATATTTTCATAATAAACCGAAGCGGCTGGAATGTTTATGATGACGCTGTAAGATTGGTTTGAGTTTACCTACTGAGAACCTTAGGTTCTCATTGCCTGCTTGTATGTTTTTCTTTTCTGTAAACATTCTAGCACCCAAGTTGGAAATCAAGTGCGAGGTGGAGTACTGGGCCTTTCATTGAGCAAGGATCGGGCATAAACCAGACCAAGAAACTATTGAAGCTAGCTAACAACTAGTCGGACGTAAACGCTGTGTACTATGTCAGTTACAATTTCTTTAAAAGTGTAATTATTTTATTCTCTATGTACCAAAGATTATTAGTCAGTAATAAAGTGAGTAGTTAAAAGGCCATGTATTATATTCTCCATATTTTAAAGATTTCTTAGCACAGTGACAACCTTTTAATATTACTCCATGACTTGAGCATGACTTATATGATAGAGGCTGTTATGTTTTTGGTATCAGAGCAGTTCGTCTTGTATAGGCCCGTGGATGGACTGATTATGCTTCTAATGCATACTCTGAGAATTTAGATGCACCATGCTTTAGGTCCTCGCGTGAAGAGGGCATAGAAATATTATGCATGATGGCCTTGTTGTAAGTGTTGTGGACTACCTATTGCACTTGACTGAATGTTGAGTTTGATCACCTCAATATAAGGTTTTGTGTAAACAGAAGCCTGAAACACCCAACAGGCTTATTAGGAACCTTTTATGCATAATTATTAGAGATAAAACTCCTAGAAAGTAGCGATGGCATAAAGGGGTAGACAATTGAGCGAGTCAAGGAGTGCAGAGAATTGGGGATTCAATCAAGGGAATCATGTCGGATGGTTTGCTATAGACATAGTAAACCTAGTTATACCGAAAAAGGTTGTTTGTAAAGTGTTGCTGGGTAGCCGAAGATTTTCCATTATCAAGGGCAGGATCTTAGCTACAGACGAGCTGAGTAAGAATCTTCTTCACCCTGATGGAGCTTGTTTCCAGCTTCATTGCGATTACCCAATCCAGACTATCTTCTCTAGCTTGAATCTAGGGGATTCTACCTGGTCTTGTAACTTTAATACTTGACAGGAGTAAGGTGATTACCCGCTGATGAGGTTATCCTATGTGGTATGGATAGTACCCTTATTTTCTTCATAAATGAGATTACCCCGAAGGTACCTCGCCAACAAATTCAGTTAATGGTTTTTATTTTGGATTGTGATAATACCACATTATAAAGACTTGATCCTTCATTAAGAAACTTGTAGAATGGACAAATGAAGCATGGGATCAGTGAAAGAAGCTAAGGGCAGAAGTTTCGGTTAGGTACACAGGAAACCTTTTTAAGTCCCCGTCCAGAGAATAGAGTGGCTTCTCCCTCAAGGGTACAGGGAACTAACCTTGTAGCGATTGCAAATTGGAAGAGTACTAAGTGGAATCTTGGCTTCGAAAGGGAAACAATTGAGCAAACTGTAAAGAGACCCATCTAACTGTACGTTGAATCAAGGTGGAGATACGGCTATACATGGTATGAAAAGCAGATGAAATTATAAGTGTAACAAGAAAGAGAGATAATATATCTTCTACTAACCTGAAGTAGAAACACTTTCAGACTAGAGGTGGCATATGAATCAAGTGTAATTTTTCCTACCTTTCAGTAATAAAAGGAATGTTAGAAAATTTAGTTATGTTCAAATTCTATCAACCTCAGCCACCATAGGAGCTGGATGATGGAATCATCTTCAACATGTTATTAGTAGCGGAATGAGGCTATTTAGAGAAGAAAGGCAAAGTCGAACAATCGCCTTTAGGTACCATTATATATGCTATGGGGGGAGTAACTCGATAAGGAATGTATTCGGATTCAGGCGTGAGTAATAAAGATTTAAAGTATGCAACTAATCCCGATAGACCGAGGGAACAATGGCAAGGTAGGTTCTGACGAGTGAAAATAGACAAGTTTCTGCAGTAACAATAGAACACAGTAGAAACGAGGTAGGAAAAGAGGAAGTTTGGATTTATGGCTGGCCCACTAAAGAAAGAGAAAAACTACCTAGTATGAGATTACGATGCAGACAAGATTGTGTATGAAATACCAAGTAGGGTTGCCGTGACACCGGTCATAAGTGCAACAGATCTAATGCACCCTAAGCGAGATCGGATGATGCACCAATATAAGATCAAAAAGGATTTGGAAACATGCCCCATGGAGGGCAAGGTCAGGAATTAGAGGCAGTCAGAAGAGCCTCTATAACTTGGACTAAATTAAATGCGATCATCACTAACGCACTAGGTTCCATCATAGTTCCATAGTTAAGTGTACTCGAACGAGAGTAATATTATGATGGGTGACCTTCTGGGAAGTCCTCATATTGTAACTTCAATAGGGAAGCAAGTCCATCATTCCCATCTCACACAGCAAATGGATTACATCTTAGGAGCAAGATATTATGAAGAATAGCCAGAAGGTTTAGCAGTTAAGGTACCCATAAAAGTAAGAGGTGGACATCAACACAATAGTCCAGGAATCTCCATGCTAACCAATTAAAGAAAGTAGAAAAGTGGCAGGAACTTCTGCTATCCCACAATCCTTTCCTTACGTGAAGTTGATCATATTTTGATAGAGCAAGTATCGCAACAATCATTGAGAAGTTCAACAAGAACGATACGAGATCCAATTAGCAAATAATGAGAAATAGAGTAAAGTCTGCAAAAGAAGGGGAGATTTTGAAGCAAGGACTATAGTTATATTTAGAAGGAAGCTCTAGCATTACACCTAAAACCTAACAAAAGGGGATTCATCCCTGATCAAAGAGGACTAGGTAGGCGAGAGTTTGGATATGGCCTGGTCAATTTCTCGAAAAACTTCAGCAAAGCCATTATGACCACTATTTCTCGAAGTTGATCGCTGCTGTAGCTGATAATTTTTATACTGGCAAGAACTTCTTCAGTTGGTATTTGGGACCCAAGGCACAAGTATTAGAAAGTTTACTGGAAAACATAGCGCACAAGTAGTCAGACACATGACAAGGAGGATAAGGAATTTACTCGATGAATTTAATAATGGATCAAAATGTCAGCGAAGCAAAGTATATTTTGGCACCCATATAATCCACGACAACTCTCTGCATAGATATTGGAAAGTCATCTTGTAAGACAATATGGTAAGGAAACTTTGCAGCTTCAATGAAGGATCTGACTTTTAACCTTGGTTTTCACATTAAACTACTTGTATCTCAATAACTAGGAATCAAGGAGGATATCAGACTAATAGGATCAGTCATGAGTCTTAGAACTTAATCCGTATAGTGGGAGTGACCTAAAATTTTCCTACAGGCATTAGGCACGAGGCAAATTTTACTAAGAGGAATGAGTTTTAAGATAAGGCTCCTAGTTACAATTTTGAAAAAAGGCCTAAGCCTATGTTTCTAAAGAACCATATCGGAGGCGAATTTATTATTGAACTAAGGGTAGCTGAGCGAATAAGAATCTTGGAAAAGAATATACGGACCTCCTTGACATAGGCATTATCATTACTACGTATTGACATCAATTACTATGATAACTGCTAATCTTTGCAGTTACAAATCTTCATGAGTTGAATAACTAGGGTCTCATGTACAAGTGGCAGAAGATTCAGTAGCTACCGCAAAGCAGGAGTAGCGGAATATAGAGTAAGGGAGATGAGTAAGAGTCTCCAATAAACTGAACAATGATTTAGAGCGTCATAGGGACAAGGCAAGCTCGGACACCAACATGACCCTTATGGATCCTTTGTACATATTAAGACATTACCTCATAGCTATCGGCAAGTAATCTCAAGACAAGATGCAAACTCAAAAAGAGGAATATCTCTATAAGTTAAAAGGAATTTTTCTTTGACCCTTCTTAATCCTAGAATTTTGAAGACAAAATTCTTTTAAGGAGGGTAGAATGTAACATCCCCACTTTTTTAAGTGGAGTATAATAGAAACTTTCAATTATTTCTTTTAGGCAGTGTGGGAATTTCTCAGGCAGTGGTATACCCCGACAATCCTCACACTCAAAAATATAGGGTAGCAGAATATTGCCATTAAAAATATGGCACTGCCATATGCTAAAAATTAAGAAATGATAAAAATGCCCCTGTCAACTTTTCTTAATTGTAATCTTGCCCAAAAGATTTAGAAATTATACTTTAACCCCAAGTGAATATTTTCACAATAACCCTAGAACTTTTCATATGACCTTTATGTCCCCACATCGGTAGAATTGCAGAATGGGGTTTTAAACGAAGCAGAATCACGTGGTGAAACCGTAGAAGTTTAAATCTCTGCTGATTGGGCCATGGGGGCAGTCTGGCCCTGGACTTGCTCAAAATTACGGATATCCCATTAGCCACGGAAAATAGAAAATAGGAAAGCTCTAAATTTGCAAGAACGATTATTTCACGTTAACAAGCAATTCATTCGATCTTATTGACTAAGTAGGGTTAATTAGAAGTTAATTAGATGTTAATCAGAGGGATTAGGCTTAGGAATAATTAGAATGGAGATATAGAAATTCTCTCAGAGTCATTTAGTAAAGTTTTGCCGATTTGAAGAAAATCGGTGAAGATTCGGTATTTTAAACTGTCAGGACCAAACCAGTAGAACTTTCTACTGGAAACCCTCATTTAAGTGGCTGAAATTAAGCCACCCCTACCACATATGAGTGGTGCCAAGTGTTACTCAAGATAGTGAAGAAACTTGGCCTCACCTCCACTGGATTTTTATAATTTTTCGCCTAGTTGTTCGATTTTCATTGAATAATTAGGATTAATTAGGATTCGATTAAGCATTCACTTAAAGCCAATTAAATATGATCTAGAAAGATTAGACTTGATGGAATTAGATTAGAACCATAGGAAACCTCATGGGACGTTTCTAAAACCGTTTTTCCGATTTGAAGGAAATTGGTGGAATTTCAGTATTTTAAATTGTTGGAACCAGACTAATAGAAATTATACTATGAGAGCCCTATGATGGAGGGCCAAGATTTAGCCAAAACATCCCTACAAGTGGCGCCTCAATCAGCCATAAATGAGGGAAGCCAAGCAAAGTTTGAATGAGGATTGAAGTCCACCAATCAAAAGCCAACTTCCTTCATAAGTTTTCATTTTTTTCTTCCTTCCTCCTTTATATTTTCGGCCTCCCCATGAGAGGTGCAGACGAGCCCTCATTTTTCCACTTTCCTTCATCTTCTTCCACTTCCTCTCATCTCCAAGCTCAAGCCTCAACCATCAACTTCACTACAAGATCAAGTTTCATCAAGATTTCACACCACCAAGGTAGGAATCTCAACTTTCTCCTTCTTTTCTTTGAATTGGGGCTGCCTAGGGTCCCTTATTCATCCATGATTCTGATGTTGTGATGGGTAAGGATGATGAATTAAGGTTGGTTTAAGGTGAATATGTGAGTTTGAATTGAAGATTGGTTGGATTGATTTAAGGAAAACATGAATTCAAGAAGAATTTAATAAGCTATTATGGTTTTTCCCTCAATGGTCCGTACAACGGAGTGTATGGCTCCGCCTACAGCCATTTAAATTTGATGAATATATTTTTATATGAAACTAGACATTTAGGGATTTCCATACATGTAAAATATAAGGCCATTGGATTAATACAGAATTAGTTATGAATTTTTGAAGTTTAACCTAGAAATCTGGATTCTTATCCGGGCAGTATGAGTTGAGAAGAGTATAACTCACCTTACACAACTCCAATTTGAGTGAGCACAAGGTGTTTTGAAAGCTAACATGTAAAGGAACATCCCATAAAAATTTCAGAACTAGATTCCTTGCCATTTGTTCCCAGCACACCAATGAAGTTGACTTATGTTTAAACTGGGGTGAAACAGGATAGTCCAGTAGCATCAAGTTTCGGGACTCATAACTCAAAATGTACTCATGGAAATGACATGAAACTTAATTCATCTAAAAGCTTGTTCTGTTAGCTTTCATTTGATATAAATTTCGTATAATTTCACCTAGATTTCTATTTTTAGTGAATATTCACTTATAAGAGCACAATTCTGGCTAAGAACAAGACAGCCTAAGGAAAAATACTTATATCTTGAGTCATACAAATCAAAATGAGATGGGACAAAAAGGGTTGGAAACTACATACATAAGGCTATGACATATGAAAAATTAGACTTAAATGAGTTGAATTGAAATAAGAGTGGAGTATACCAAACTCGGGCAGAACAAGGGAGAATAAACCGAAAACTCTATTGATGTTTGAATTGAAACTGATGAATGATGCTATGAATATATATATATATATATATATATATATATATATATATATATATATATATATATATATATATATTTGCTGGTCCATATTGAATTGCAAGTTTGTACAAGTGTACTGGTTGTCTGGCACTATTCGCGGGGAAGCGGACTCGATCCGTTATGTTGCCGAATTTTCGGCAGGAATTTATGAGAACTTATGCTATGGGTGATTGTACCTTGAATATTTTTATATTTATATGTCATGTTCATATACGTCATGCATGCAAGCATAATTAGAATAGGATATGAGAAGTAAGGTAAGAGACATATCCATGAATAGTTAAAGCATCCGCATGTATGATAAGATATGAAAAGGAAAGGATAATGAGAACTTGCAAGTGGGACGTACCAAGCTACCATGTGAGGCATGGCATAGACCCAGCTAGCATGGGCCAGAGTGGTACTATCTAAGACTTGGGCCAGCCCTTGACCAGATTTAAGTGGAATAGACCAGTGTGAGGGTCGGGGAAAGTAAACCTGTTACTCATGTATAGGTACGAGATCAGACCTGAAAAGCAGGCTATTACCCAGGGGTGAGAGAGGCCATTCACCTCGAAGGGACCAAGTACAGAAAAGAGCAAGATCAACTTGCAAGTTAAAGATATGAATTAAGTCAAGTGCACTTGCATACAGACAAGTACAAGCATCTTTATGTGCATCTTGAATTATCCCATTAAGTCATAATGCTTTTATGATTCTTGTTGAAGCATATTATACTATTTGTATTTCTACGTCTGTCATATGAAATGGCAAGTGGCTGTTAAAATATATCCCGCTTCGAGTAAGGTGTTTTCAACTTAAAATTGAACCACTATTTGTTTATATGTCCTCATATTTTCATAATAAACCGAAGCACTGGAATGTTTATGATGACACTGTAAGATTGGTTTGAGTTTACTTATTGAGAACCTTAGGTTCTCATTGCTTGCTTGTATGTTTTTCTTTTCCGTAAACATTCTAGCACCCAAGTTGGAAATTAAGTGCGAGGTGGAGTACTGGTCCTTTTATTGAGCAAGGATTAGGCATAAACCAGACCAAGAAACTATTGAAGCTAGCTAACGATTTGTCGGATGTAAACGCTGTGTACTATGTCAGTTATAATTCTTTAAAAGTGTAATTATTTTATTCTCTATGTATCAAAGATTATTAGTCAGTAATAAAGTGAGTAGTTAAAGGGCCATGTATTATATTTTCCATATTTTAAAGATTTCTTAGCATAGTGACAACCTTTTAATATAACTATGATAGAGGCTGTTACAAGTGTGACATGGCGATCATACTCCGGCATGGGACATGATAATGAGATCCCTCTACTTGGAGGCACGTGGCTAGTTGAGATCCCTCTACCTCGGAGGCACGTAGCTAGATGAGGTCCCTCCAAATTAGAGGCACGTGGTCAAAATGAGATCCCTCCAATTAGAGGCACGTGGTCAAAATGAGATCCCTCCAATTAGAGGCACGTCTAAGCTCACATCCTAGGGATGGCGATACGTAATGCCTAGGTGTGTCAAGAAAAAGAAAATAAAGAAAACTAAAGATAGATGAATGCACTCATATCAAGAAATTATTTGCATCCATCTCTGCATGTCATTCAATTACGCCATATCTTATTATGAATCGTTACATTATGATTACTTATCCTTCATGTTGATAAGTTAATTGTTTGAAGTTCATCTCTGTTTATCAAGTGGACGACTAAAATGAACTCTGCTTCGGATAATATGTTTTCAAACTATAAAACTGAGAAGTCTATTAACATGTTCAACTTTTTCATAATAAATTGAAGTAGCTGGAGATAATAACGATAGCACAGCACATGGTATTTTAATAAATCCTACTGAGAATTTATAATTCTCACCCCTATGTTTATTTCCGTATTATCTCCATAGTTTAGAAGTTTCGAAGAAGGTCCTCCGAGGCGGAGTTGACTAGTAAGATTGAAGGTGGCCGAAGGTTGCTGCCTGACAAGATCCGATTAAGTGGCAATAACAACTCCTAGGTGAGGTATTATGACTTAAGCATAGTACCATACTTGGGAGGATGTTACAGTTGTTCCCTTAACATTGCATCAGAAGCTTATCTTTTGGATTGACAATGGAAATTTGGAAGGATAATTTAGTATCTAGAAACATCAAAAAAATAGGGGTGAGATACTAATCTTAATAGGGGTGCTCTTTCTAGGGACTACTGGACACTTGAAATCTCCCAAGGTTTCAAATAGGCAGTAGAATCAAGGAAGATATAACCATAAACATAAATAGTGCAATCACCATCCATTTACTATAGCATTTAGTAGCCAAATATTGAATAAAGTAGATAAAGACTTTTAAAATGGTTTAGTCAGGCATCATGAATGCAAGAGCAAATTACGATGCAAGTAGGCATATGCAAAGTATCTTTCATTAGTTTCTCTTTAACTTTGCTAGCTCTATGCTCATAGGGATTCTCATATTCGTGACTTGTGTAAACTCTTGTATTAGGGCATCCTCTAGCTCAGATCCATATGTGAAATGTGGAAGCCAGATGGATGGTGAGTTGGACAAAATGGACAACATGGATAAGTTTGAGCTAGACAAAAAGACAGAAGGAGAGTTTGTTGCTCCTTAGGGACTTGTGGGAGCTGATCTAGAAATTAAGGAGGTCAGGAAGTTGAAGAATGAGGGCCTATGAGTGGCATGATCCCTATGGTACTTTCTTCCCTTTGATTTCTCTTCTTTATGAAATTTCTTTATGTCACCTCTGTCCTCTTCTTGTTTGACTCTATTAATCTCTTCTCAGGTACATCAACTGGCTAGTGCTAAGATACGGGTCCTCATCTAAGTGGGAGACCTCATTGACTTCATGATATTTGTTCTTGAGACTCATTTCCATTTTTATTAGTACTTGTGTTTGGGACCATTACTATCTTTAGTCATTTTACTTGTTGAGTTGTTGAGATTAAATTCTCTTTAGTCATTGTTTAATTGGTGCTTTCATTAGCCATGGTTGAGAATACTGGCATGAAGGATATGCAAGGAAAGATCCACAAACTTCATGAAACCATTGAGAACGATGCAGTGGAGTAGAAGACTCTTACAATGCAAATGGCTGAAGAAGCTAAGATCTGGATGGATACATTCTAGCTCACACTAGAGGCCTTCATGCAAAACTGGCAAAATCTTCCTAACGATGGATTGACCTCAAATTTAGAACCAAAGCAGAATCCCAGCCAATCACATTAGGTCAGAAAATTGAATTATGATCTTCTAAGGTTTGATGGTATGAATGCAATGGATCTTTAGTGCAAATCAATTTTTAATTACTATAATATCCTTAACTTGGAAAGAATATTAGTAGCTGCTATGAATATGGATAAGGGAGCTATTCCTTGGCTCTAAATGATGCAACATAATCAACCTTTTAGATCTTGGCATGAGCTGAAGAGAGCTATAGAAATTGAATTTGGTCCCTTCTTATTTGATTGTCCCCGTGCTTTATTATTTAAATTGATGCAAATAATACTGTGAATGAGTATTACATGGAGTTTACTACCTTGGCCAATCGAGTTCATATTGAACTGCCAAAGGCCTTACTAGACTATTTTATCAGTGGCTTAAAGTAGTGATATCAGAAGAGATGTAATATCTTAATGTCCTGCCACATTGTTGAGAGTTATAGCATTAGCAAAGCTTTATAAGGAAAAATATGCTATTACCTTTAAATCTTCATTTGTCCCAAACACCAACAGAAACTGCTAGACACATTCAAACACAACCACATTTAACCGAACACCACCCAAATCAAATCTCCCTCCTTTATCACCTACAACAAGCACTCAACCAAATACCCAAACAACTAAACCAATGGTCAAGAAGATGAGTATAGCAGAAATGCAATTGTAATGAGGAAAAAAGGCTATGCTATAGGTGTGATGATAAATTCAATTTTAACCACAAATGTCCTAATAGGAACTTGATGGTTCTAGAATGGGATGACACTGCTAATGATGTAGAATCTCTGTAAGATGGGATTAGTAATCAGGCTTCTAATAATGACAATGAACAACATCAAAGGAATGCTCAAGCTAAACACCACTTATCCCTTAATGCACTTAGAGGAGTGTAGGGTGTATGCATTATATGGTTTATGGACAATCTTATTGGGTTGGATATTCAAGGGTTAATTGATAAGGCTAGCTCTGATAATTTCTTACAACCCAAAATTGCAAAATTTCTAAAGTTACCTATTGAACTAGCGTTTTTGCCTAAGCTGATGGCGAGGAATAGGAATCATACGACAGTTGAAGGAAGAGTTCAAGACATTCAATTGAAGGTAGGGGGGACACACTTTTAATGTGCCTTTTTATCTATTGTCAATTTTAGGTATTGATCTCATATTGGGAGGAGCTTGGTTAGCTACCATTGGCTTGCATTTGGCTGACTACCAATCCTTACAAGTTAAGTTTTATCATCAAGGTAGATTTGTCACATTATAGGGGGATGCAACATTAAAATTAGTTGAAGTTCAATTAAATCATATTAGAATATTGCACCACAGAAATGCCATTGAAATATGTCGAAGCTCAATTGAATCATATTAGAAGATTGTACCACATGAATGCCATTGCTGAAGTCTTTACATTACAAGTCACAGATTTCTTTGAACCTACAGAATGACTTCTTGAAGTACCATAGAATATGGAGCCAGAATTGCCCTTATTGTTGCAATAATATAAAGGGGTTTTTGATATGCCCACGGGTTTGCCTCCACCAAAGAGTCAGGATCATTGCATTCCCTTGATAAAAGGCTCGAGTTCTGTGAAAGTCAAGCCAAACAAATACCCTCATTCTCAAAAGGAGTAGATTGAAAATATGATTCAATAAATGCTGTAAAAGGGCATTATACAATCTAGTAGAAGTCCTTTTTCTTCACCTATGCTATTGATTAGGAAGAAGGATGAAACATGGAGGTTTTGTATTGACTATAGGTGTAACACCCTCTATTATATAAGCCATGCTCGAGTCATGGAGTTATATTAAGAGGTTGTCACTGTGCTAAGAAAATCTTTAAAATGTGGAAAATATAATAATGGCCCTTTAACTGCACACTTTATTACTGAATAATAGTTCATAAATTTTGTCATCTCTGATACATAGAGAATAAAATAATTACAATTTAAAAGAAATTGTGACTAACATAATACACAAAACTTGCTTCCGACTAGTCATTAACTAGCTTCAATAGTCTCTTGGTCTAGTTTGCGCCCGATCTTGCTTAGTGAATGTCCCAGTACTCCGCCTCGCACTTGATTTCCAACTTAGGTGCTGGAATGTTTACGAAAAAAAAAAACATACAAGCAGGCAGTGAGAACCTAAGGTTCTTAGTAGGTAAATTCAAACTATCACTCTTATAGTATCATCATAAACATTCCAGTCAGTTCGGGTTCTTATGAAAATATGAGCACATATACGCAAATAGTGGTTCAATTTTAAGTTGAAACATATTTCTTGAAGTAGGTTATATTTTAACAACCACTTGGCATATTATATGATAGACATAGAAACATGAATAGTATAATATACTTCAGTAAGAATCATAATAACATTATGACATAATGAGATAGTTAGAGATGCACATCTAAATGCTTGTACTTGAATGAATGCAAGTGCACTTGACTTAATTCATCTCTCTCTTTAACTTGCAACTTGATCTTGCTTTTCTGTACTTGGTCCCCCGAAGGTGAATGACCTCTCTCACCCTTGGGTAATAGCCTGCTTTTCATGTCCAAGCTTGTACCTATACATGAGTGACGGGTTTACTTTTCTCGACCCTCACACCAGTCTATTCCCCTTAAATCTGGTGGAGGGCTGGCCCAAGTCTTAGATAGTACCGCTCTGTCCCACACTAGCTAGGTCTATGCCATGCCTCACGTGATAGCTTAGTATGTCCCTCTCGCAAGTTCTTATTATCTTTTTCCTTTCCATATCTTATCATGCATGCAAATGCTTTGTGCATTCATGGATATATCTCACACCTTACTTCTCATATCATATTCTAATTATGCTTGCATGCATGACCTACATGAACATGACATGTAAATGTAAATAGATCCAAAGTATAATCACCGATAGCATAAGCTCTCATAACTGCATAAACTTTTGCTGAAAATTCCGCAGCATAACGGATCGAGTCCGTTTCCCTGTGAATAGTGCCAGACTACTAGTAAAATCATTTAAACATGCAAATCAATATAGAACAGTGATTATATATTCACAATATCATTCATCAACTTCAACACAAATATTAATAGAGTTTTCTGCTTACTTCATTCTATTCTACTTGAATTGTGTATAATCCACCTTTAGTACAATTCAACTCATTTAAACCTAAATTTTGAATATATAATAGCTTTATGTGTCTAATTTCAAACCGTTTTAGTCCCATCTCATTTTGATTTGTATAACTCAAGTTATTAGTATTTTACATCAGACTGCCCTATACATAGCTAGAAATGCACCCTTATAAGTGAAAATTCACTAAAAATAGAAATCTCGGTAAAATCATAAGAAATTTATATCAACTTAAAGGTAACAGAACATGCTTTCATATGGAAGAAGTTTCATTCATTTTCATGAGTATATTTTGAGATATGAATCCCATAACTTGACCCTACTAGACTACCCTGTTCTAGCCCAGTTTGAACTTATGATAACTTCATTGATGTGTTGGAAATAATTGGCAATGAATCTAACTTTGAAATTTTTATGGAATGTTCCTTTATATGTTAGCTTTCAAAAAATGTTAATTTCACTCAATTTAGAGTTGTGTAGGGTGAGTTACACCCTTCTCAACTCATACTACCTAGATGAGAATCCACGTTTCTAGGTCAAAATTCAAAAATTCATAACTAATTTTATACTAATCCAATGGTCTTATAATTTACATGTATAGAAAGCCCTGAATGTTTACTTTCATATATAAATGAATTCATCCACTTCCTATGGCTGTACACAGAGTCGTACACTCGGTCGGTATAGACGCCGTAGGGTTTTCTCACAGAAACAAATTCTACTTAGCTCCTTTTTGGGTTTTTGATAAATTCCTCATCTTAAACTAAATTTCTTCATTTCAATTCACAAGAAAAACATCATAACAAAAGCATACAAGCATGGACCAGCATGGCATAAGGAGTACACAACAGCCGTATAGTCACACAACACAACAAATAACTAAGGATTTGAGCTACCTACCTCAAAATCCTTAAAACAATGGAAGTAAGGAAGCCAAGAACCAACTCCTAGCCTCTCTACTTCACCGTGGTAGTAGCTCACACGAATGTAGGGAGGCTCTATTTGATGTTTAATCATGAAATTGTTAGAGGGGTTTTGTAGAGAAGGAGGTGAGGATCAATTTTCATAAAAGGAGCAAGAGTATTTGAGGTCAAGAAGACTTCCAATCTTGAGCTTGAAGCTCTTGGTCATGGAGGTAAGGAAAGAAAGGAAGAAGAAGAAGAAATGGAGGATAGGGATGCAGCTGGTGGGGGCGCAAAAATAAAAGGAGGTAGGTGGAATTTTCTAAGCTTTATAACATAAATAAGGGTGGCTTGAAGTAGTTGGTTTTAGTGGTTATGATTTGGCCAAATCTCCTCATTATATGGCTGCAATATGGTGCCATGTATGGTGGTGGAGGTGGCTGAATTTCAGCTATTCAACCTAAGGTTATCAGTGTAAAATTCTATTGATTCGGTTCTTGCGATACAATTTACTGAATCTTTATTGATTCCCTCCAAACTACAAAATGTTACTAAAAATCCAATAAGATTTCTTGTATATATACTCTACCATAATATCTCTAATTAACATCTAATTAACTCCTAATTAATATTTAATTAGCTCCTAATTACCCTTACATAACTATTGAAATCGAATAAATAGATTAACGGCATAAATTAGACATTTTCACAAATTTGGAGCCTTTTTGTTTTCTGTTTTCTATAACTAATGGTATTTTCGTAATTTTCAGCAAGTCCAGGGGCACTCCATGCCATTTCACACCAGATTGCCTCCAGGGCCCAATCAGCAGAGATTTAAACTTCTACCGTTTCACTACGTGATTCTGCTCTATTTAAAATCCCATTTTGCTAATTCTACAGATGTGGAGACATAAAGGTCATTTCATAAAAACTTCTAGGATTATTATGGGAATAAGTCTTTGGAGTCAAAATATAATTTCTAAAAATCCTAGGCATCACTAAAATTAACAAAAGTTTACAGGGGCACTTTTGTCATTTCTTAATTTTTAACATATGGCAGTGCCATATTTTCAACGGCAGTGTTACACTACCCTATAATTCTGAGTGTGAAGATCGTTATGGCATAACGCTGCCTAGGGAATTCTCACATTGTCTAAGAAAAATAATTCAAAGTTTCCATTACGTTCTGTTTACGAAAGTAGGGATGTTACATTCTACCTACCTTAAAAAGAATTTTATCCTCAAAATTCCAAGGCTAAGAAAATTTAGGAGTATTCTCTTAGCTTATTGGGGTAATCTCTTCTTTGGGTTTGTGCATCATCCTAAAATTGATTGTCGATAATTATAGGGTATTGTTTCAGTACCTACAAAGAACCCTTAAAAATTGTGTAGGCGCTCGAGTTTATCTCATATCAATGATGTCTTGAACCTTCATTAGGTTCATTGGAGACTTTCCTCATCTCCTTTGCTTTGAACTTAATTACTTTTACTTAGTAGTAACTACTAAATCTTTTAGTCCTTACACTTGAGACCTTAGATATCGATCCTTAAAGATTCGCGATTACAAGGATTACCAGCAGTTGTCATGATCGATGTTAATGTATAATAATGAAAATGGTTGCATCAAAATTTTAGGAGGCTCATACAACTTATTCAAAGATTCTTACTCACATGAATACCCTTAGTCCAAAAATAAATTTTCTCCATTGAAGTCCTTTAGAAATATGGGCTTAGGTCTCTTCTCAAAATTATAGCTAGAAGCTTTGTCTTAAAACTCCTCTTCCTTATAAACTTCACCTTGTGCTGCATTACTTATGGGAAGATCTCAGGTTACTCTCATTGTATGGTTAAAGTTTATAGGATTTATAGCTCTTCTTATTACCATCCTCTTGTTCTCCTTGATTTTTAGTTATCAAGGTATATGTGGTTCGGTGTAGGAATGGGGTTAATAGCCATATTTCCTTAGCGAAGTTGCAGACTCTTCCTTATCCCATTTCTTTTCTATGAGATACCTTCCTAACACGTCAAGAGTCCCCCTAGACTGTATGACCGCCCAAAGTACACTTCGTCTTGACGATAGCTTGATCTGTTAGCAAGCTTGCTAAGAAAGTTACTTATCTTTCTTGCCATATGTCTGACTACTATTGCATTGTGTAAACTCTTCATTACTTGTGTCTTGAGTCTTCGACACCAACTCGAGAAGTTCTATCATTACTAGGGCTATTGTCTATAGCAGCAATTAATTTCAACAAGCAGTGGTCATAGGGGCCCTATCAAAGTTTTTGGGAAATCGATTTAGCGATTTCCAAGGTTTTGGTCCACTTGACCACCTTTGATCAGTGATGAATTCCCTTATGTTGAGTCTAGAGTGTAGGACTAGAATATTTTCATAAACTGTAACTATAGGCCTTACTTTGAAATCTCTCCTCTTCTTATGGACTCTTTCATTTTTCTCATTATCTGTTAGTCGGATTTCGTGTCGTCCCTGTTGAGCTTCTTAATGACTATTGCAATATCTTTTTCCCCCAAAATATGATCAATTTAATCTAAGAAAAAGGATTATTGAGCTGAAAAGATTCCATTACTCTCCTATCTTCTTCCATTTGGTAGTGAGGAGATTTCTCGTTTATTATGTTGACATCCACCTTCTTCTAAACTTTAAATACCAACTTAAAGAATCTCGTGGTTACTAGCACTACATTTCTTATTGATGGCCAATCCTAGTATAATATATATCAAGTTTATGGTTAAACTTTATATTATTCTCACTATTGAGCCTTCTAGTTATCCTTTGTAACATCTTGCCCCTAGGATGTAATCCATTTGCTATGAGAGATAGAAATGATGGTCTTGCTACCCTGTTGAAGTTACAATATGAGGACTTCCCAGAAGGTCACCCATCTTAATATTACTCTCGTCTGAGCACGCTCAACTACGAAACTCTGATGGAACCTAGTGCGTTAGTGATGATAGTGTAACACCCTTTATTATATAAGCCATGCTCGAGTCATGAAGTTATATCAAAGGGGTGTCACTATGGTAAGAAAGCTTTAAATATGGAAAATATAATACATGGCCCATTAACAGCACACTTTATTACTAATTAATAGTTTATAAACTTTGTTGTATTTGATACATAGAGGATAAAATAATTACAATTTTAAAAGAAATTGTGACTAACATAATACACAGAACTTGCTTCCGACTAGTCGCTAGCTACCTCCAATAGTTGCTTGGTCTGGTTTGTGCTTAAGTCTTGCTGAGAAAATGTCCTAATACTCTGTCTCGCACTTGATTTTCAACTTAGGTGCTGGAATGTTTACGAGAAAGAAAAACATACAAGCAGGGAGTGAGTACCTAACATTCTCAGTAGGTAAACATGAATTATTCTCATACAGTGCCATCATAAACATTCCAGCCGCTTCGGTTTATTATGAAAATATGAGCACATATATGCAAACAATGGTTCAATTTTAAGTGGAAAACATATTTCTCGAAGCGGGTTATGTTTTAACAACCACTTGCCATATTATATGACAACATAGAAATACGTATAGTGCAATATGCTTCAACAAGAATCATAATAACATTATGACTTAATGGGATAATTGAAGATGCACATAAAGATGTTTGTACTTGTCTGTATGCAAGTACACTTAACTTAATTCGTATCTTTCTTTAACTTGCAACTTGATCTTGCTCTTTTCTATACTTGGTCCCTCAGAGGTGAATGGCCTCTCTCACCCTAAGTAATAGCCTGCTTTTCAAGTCCAAGCTCGTACTTATACATGAGCGACTAGTTTACTTTCCCTGACCCTCATACCGGTTTATTTCCCTTAAATCTGGTGGAGGGCTGGCCCAAGTCTTAGACAGTACTGCTCTGGCCCATGCTAGTTGGGTCTATGCCATGCCTCATGTAACATCCCCATTTCTACCTAAGCTAATTAGCTCTGTGTCCCCGGCTAATTAGAGGGATTAGCGATTAATTGAGAACTAATCGATTAATCCCGAGAGCAAGAGCTTAGTAAATTAAGTCTAGCCAACAATTTAATCATAATGTCCTAAGCGTTTTAATAAAACCTTAATCATCTAATCCTTAATTACTCAAAGGTGCCAAAACAAAAGTAAAACAATTTAACCTTGCTAATTAAGTTTATAATGATTAAGGCAACTCTTGAAAAATTAAACCCCAAATTAAGCATATGCTTAACCGTAATGCAAGATATCATAAAAAGGTGTAATTGACAAGAGTTAACTCATGGGTAATTAAGCCAATTAAGTTAAGTTACATTTAAATAATTCTAATTACATTTAGAGATAAAAGTTCTTCCATGCATATGCCCTAGAAAGACATACCAAGGAGAAGCAACATCTCACCCTTCATTCAAACTCTTTAATCCTACACCATTAGATCAAAAGCCAAGACTAGGATCCTTGTCATCCACCATTAGATCTTGACACTTGGATGAGTCTTAGACAAGCAACCAAATCCTAAGAGGGATCCTCCCCTTTAACCCCTAGAGAAAAGCATAAAATGGACATTAGAATGCCTCCAAGACCCAAGGAAAAACAACTCACCCTTTTACCCCAAGGTTTTTCCACTCTCTTGCTTGTTGTAAGAAGCAAAGTCACATCACTCTTTTCCCTCCCCTTTGTGCGCCATCAGCCCACCTTTCTTTCCCCCTCATTTCATTCTTTCACTCCTCTCCCAAACACACACATAAAGCTCTCTTCTCTCTCTTCAATTTCAAATTCTCCTCCTTCTCTCTAAACTCTCCAACTTCTCTCTAGAATCCTCCCACTTCTCTCATCCTTTCCTCTCCTCATCCCACTCACAAACACTTCAAGAGCCACCATTTCTTGCTCTTGGAGAATCAAAGACAATCACATATCAAGCCTCTTTCAAGATCCAAGAGGAAGAGCACCATCACCATCATCTTTTTCCATCACAAGTTCCTTCAAAGAAAGCTTCTTGGTAGTGACTCTAAACCCTTTTTCTCTCTTGTTTTTCAAGCTTTAGAACTCCTATGCTCTCCATAGCTAGGTGGTTTTAAGGATTGATTTGGGCATCATAGCCATTCTTGTCATAAAATGAGATGTTGTTGCTTGTATGGTGGTTTGTTGGAAACATGTTTTTCAGTTTGGTGTGATGCATGGCTGAATCCACTATTTTTGAACTCCAACATGTTAGTTTTTCACTAATCTTTCATGGTATATGAGTGTTTTATAACTTGAGAATGGTTTCTTGAAAGTGAGGTTGAGTGTTTTGGAGAAAACATGAGAAAGATCAAAACGTGAAGTCTGGATTTTCTGGCAGTCTATAAACCGAACGGTATAACTTTTTTCAGAAAACTCAGAAATTAGTGAAACCAATTTTATATGAAAATAGACTCAGAGATCTTTCCATACATATAAAATATATAAGATTCGGAGTTAAAATGAGTGAGATATGATTTTTCAAAGTGGACTGTTCTCGGATCGGTTTCTGTCTGGGCAGTCTACACTAAAATGTGTATAACTCGAGCTACAAAAATGATTTTTGAGTGAGACCAAGTTTAATTGAAAGCTAAGACATAGAGGAACAAACCCATAAAACAGTTTTCTCAGATTCCTTCTGAGCAATTATAATGAGAAGTAACAATTCACTGTACCGGGAGTGAACTTAGAAACTGAACAAGTCAGAATAAAATATGCATAACTGGAGTTAGACAACGAATTTTTGAGTGGAACTTATTTTGTTAAAAACTAGGCTCAGAACCCTATAAGCATATAAAATTTCGCATTAAAATGATAAAATACCAAATTATGGTGAATTTTTAAAGTTACTGCCTAGGGTAAAAGTAAAACTATCAAAACTTAACCTTAAGTAAGACTATGCATAAATGACTTAAAAAGGTAAAAGGCCTTAGCCTAAAGTAATGAAACTTCATAGTTTACTTAATGAAGACTAGGTAGAATAAAATACTAAGCTCACCTAATCCTTAACAAAAGAAGCGAATAACACGAAAACCGAATGTAAATGTAGTTAATGTACTCGATTAAGTTCATAAGATTCTAATCAAACTATAATGCAATACCTAAGCTATAAATCTTCCAAATTAAAATATGGAGATCATATAAGTCAAGTTAGAATAATGGAGGAGAAGGAATCAATAAAACGAAAGCCAATGTAAAAGCTTGCACCTAATTTACTAAGCTAAGCTCATAAGACTTTGCTTGAGAATATGCCTATGTTTAAGTTGCAAGCATGATGTGATGATGATGTGATTATGATGCCATGATAATGATGATATGATGATGATGATATGATATGATGATATGATGATGATGATATGATATGATGATATGATATGATGCTGTGATACTGGTATTTTATCTGGCAAAATTTTGGGAAGCTGCGGTCTAGCCGTTATGCTGCCGAAATTTTGTAGAAATTATGGACTTAAAAATATTTTGCATCATAAGTTTAATAAGAAAAGATTGGATAATGTGTGATCCTTCAAAAGGGAAGGTGACCTAATCTAAGTTCCTCTCACCCACGACTCACATGAGGCATGGTGTGACCCAGCTAGTGTGAGTATAGGGGATAGGGCTTACATGAGGCATGGCATGACCCAGCTAGTGTAAGTACCGAAATTCTATGGTGGCGATGGCCACGGTATGAGCTCATTACCACTTATGTTTAGTGGGTGGAAAGAAAGGACTTAAGATAAGTCAAGTTAAGGAAAGAAAGGGACTTCGGTCCAACCCAAGTAAAGAACATAACTCTCAATCTGTTTATGTATGTTATGACTAGTCGTATGAGCTTTCATGCATGCCATGATGTTGTTAATACAACGAGGATAAGTACTAAAAATGGGATCCACTTCGGATAGTAACGTTTTCGAAAATCCAATAATTGAACCTATTGTATGCCCACAGTTTTTCATTTAAAAACCGAAGTGGCTGGGACGAAGACGATGACACCAGCGTGTCGGTCGAGTCCCACCGAAAATCTCATTTCTCACCCTAGTTGTTTTTCCGTCTCGTCACCAGATACTCATGGAGCCTCACGTGACATGGAGCATGGAGCCTCCCCACCATGAGTGGGCCTATGATGAGGACGCCCACGCTATCGTGGCCACGACCACCACGATAGTTCGCACATACTTCTATCCGGGTCGAGTTTTTGAGCAGGAGGAGCCAGAGATCCCGCCAGCCCCTGTGGACGTATCTTCGTCACGCCTTGGACAGCCGTTGGGTCCTTGGGATTTCCCGCCCGAGCCATTGCCCGCGATCGAGATGGAGCCTATGTCTCCCGGTCTACCCATAGCCGAGCCTGTGCCGCTGCCAGAGGTTCCCGTGATCGATGTGAGTTCGACGGCCACCCCTAGGGCTGCAGTAGCTTCGCCGCCACTCCCCGAGTATCGGCCTGTTGCATCTGAGGAGGATCCCTCCGAGGCACGTTCTTCGGTGGGCAGCTATGTCCCCGGCCGTCGCATCCGTCGCATCGAGGTGATTAGCAGGCACCCCCGCATCATTCGCACTCCGCGCGTTCCCCGAGGCCGAGCAGCATGGGGGACTAGACATTCGAGGACCTGAGTCCGTTCGATGGAAGGGCATGGAAGGGGCAGAGAAGTCAGCATATGTCTACGTGGGCTTATTTTGATTTGCGCTCCTTAACTCTTATATTTCAGTTTGTATTGGATTTCATCAGACTTGTGTACCTTTGATATTTGGGGCCATGGCATGACCATGAGTTTCCTTTATATGTATTTGTTTGGATATTGCGGGATTAAGTATATTATGTAATTGATGTTATAATTTGAATGTATGACTTTATGATTTATCTCATGTTCCTTCTATTTATATCGAAATCTCTGCGATACGCTCGTTTACTGCTATCTTCTCGCGCAAGGCTTTACTTTTCAAAAGCGACGACATATTTCAAAAAAAAAAAAAAATTTACTGTATTTTCCGCGTAATTTAATTTCAAGTGAAGTTTAGTTTTCTACGAGCATAAGTAACAACTAATAAAATGCCGTAATACGACTTAAGCGTAATATGGACTTATTAGGGTGTTACACCTCACATGGTAGCTTGGTACGTCTCACTTACAAGTTCTTATTATCTTTTCCTTTCCATATCTTATCATGCATGTGGATACTTTGTGCATTCATGGATATGTCTCATACCTTATTTCTCATATCATATTCTAATTATGCTTACATGCATGATATACATGAATATGACATGTAAATGTAAATATATTCAAAGCATAATCACCCATAGCATAAGTTCTCATAAATTCCTGCCGAAAATTTGGCAGAATAACGGATCGAGTTCACTTCCCCATGAATAGTGCCAGACAACCAGTACAATCTTTCAAACTTGCAATTCAATATGGATCAGCTATTATATAGATATTCATAGCATCATTCATCAAGTTCAATTCAAGCATCTATAGGGTTTTCGGTTTACTCCCTCTTATGCTGCTCGATTTGGTATAATCCACCCTTTGCTCAATTCAACTCATCTAAGTCTAAATTTTGGATATGTCATAGCTTATGTGTCTAGTTTCCAACCCTTCTGGTCCCATCTCATTTTGATTTGTACAACTCAAGTTATAAGTATTTTTCCTTAGGCTGCCCTGTTCTTAGCCAGAATTGTGCTCTTATAAGTGAAAATTCACTAAAAATAGAAATCTAGGTGAAATCATATGAAATTTATATCAACTGAAAGCTAACAGAACAAGCTTTCAAATGAATTAAGTTTCATGTCATTTTTATGAGTACATTTTGACTTATGAGTCATGAAACTTGACCCTACTAGACTACCCTACTTCAGCCTAGTTTGAACTTAAGTCAACTTCATTGGTCTGCTGGGAACAAATGGCAATGAATCTAGTTTTGAAATTTTTATGGGGTGTTCCCTTACATGTTATCTTTCAAAAAACCTTGAGTTAACTCAATTTGGAGTTGTGTGGGTGAGTTATACCTTTCTCAACTCATACTGCCCGGATAAGAATCCAAACTTCAAGGTTAAACTTCAAAAATTCATAACTAATTCTATACTAATCCAATGGCCTTATATTTTATATGTATGGAAAGCCCTGAATGTATAGTTTCATATAAAAATATTAAATTCAAATGGCTGTAGGCAGAGCCGTACACTCCGTCGTATGGACTATCGAGGGGAAAACCCTAACAGCTTCTTGAATTCTTCTTGAATTCATGTTTTCCATAAATCATCCAACCTTCAATTCAAACTCACATATACAACTTGAACCAGCCTTAGTTCATCATCATCACTCAAGATAACATCAGAACCATACAAGAAAGAGGGAAGAAAGTGGAGTTCCAATCAGCCTAATTCAAAGAAAACAAGAAAAGAAGTTGGAATTCCTACCTTGTCTAGTTGAAATCTTGTTGGCTTAATGTCCTAGATTGAAGAAACTCTTGATGAGACTTGAAGAGGGGTTAAAGATGGAGTGAAGGTGAGTGTGAATAGAAGGAAAAGGATGAGAGCTCAGCAGCTTATATGGACCAAAATTGAAGGGGAGGAGAAGGGAATTATTTCTAGACTTTTGAAGGAAGTTAGATTGTGATTGGTGGATTTTATCTCACATTCAAACTCAACTTGGCTGCCCTCTTTCATTGCTGATTGAGGCGCCACTTATAGGGATGTTTTGGCTAAATCTTGGCCATTCATCCTAGGGTTTTCATAGTATAATTTCTATTGGTCTGGTTCCGACAGTTCAAAATACCGAAATCTTACCGATTCCCTTTAAATCGGTAAACTAGTTTTAGAAAAATCCTATGAAGTTTTCTATGATTCTAATCTAATTCCATTATACCTAATCATTCTAAACCACGTGTACTTGGCTTTAAGTGACTACTTAATCGAATCTTAATTAATCACAATTATCCAATGAAAACCGAAAACTCGGTTAATAACGATAAAAATTTTCGGACGTTACATTCTCCACTCACTCGGCAGTCAATTGGTGCCATTCATTAGGGTAGAAGTGGCTCAATTTTCAGCCACTCAAACTAGTCGTGTTAGTGTGAAATTCTACTGATTCGGTTCTGGCGGTTTAAAATACCGAATCTTTGCCGATTTTCTTCAAATCGGCAAAACTTTACTAAATGATACTGAGAGAATTTCTATATCTCTATTCTAATTGTTCCTAAGCCTCATCCCTCTAATTAACATCTAATTAACTCCTAATTAACCTTACTTAGTCAATAAGATTGAATAAATTGCTTGTTAACGTGAAATAACTGTTTTTGTGAATTGAGAGCTTTTCTATTTTCTATTTTTCATAGTTAATGGCATTTCTATAATTTTGAGCAAGTCCAGGGGCACCCCATGTCATTTCACACTAGACTGCCTCCATGGTCCAATCAGTAGAGATTTAAACATCTACGATTTTACCACGTAATTCTGCTTCGTTTAAAACCCCATTTTGCTAATTCTACCGATGTGGGGACATAAATGTCATTTTATAAAAAGTTCTAGGGTTATTGTGGAAATATTCACTTGGGGTTAAAGTGCAATTTCTAAAACTTTTAGGCAAGATTGCAATTAACAAAAGTTGACAGGGGCACTTTTGTCATTTCTTAATTTTTAGCATATGGCAGTGCCATATTTTTAACGGCAGTGTTATGCTATCCTATATTTCTAAGTGTAAGGATTGTCGGGGTATACCACTACCTGAGAAATTCCCACACTGCCTAAGAGAAATAATTCAAAATTTCCATTATACTCCAATTAAGAAAGTGAGTGATATTACATTCTACCCTCTTTAAAAGAATTTTGTCCCCAAAATTCTATAGCTAAGAATGGTTGAGGAAAAATCTTTTATCCTACAGAGGCACTCCTCCTCGCGGTGTTGCTTGCTGATAGCTATGAGGTACTATCTCAATAAGTACAAAGGATCCATAAGAAGCATGTTGGTGCCCGGGTTTGTCTAGTTTTTATGACGCCCTGAACCAGCATCCAATTTATTGGAGACTTTTCTCATCTTCTTTATTTCTGTGCTCAACTACTTTGCTTAGTAGTAGCCATTAAACTTTTTGTTGTGTGTATTCAAGACTCCAAATATCGATTGATGAAGATTCACGGTTTTAAAGGCTACCAGCTGTCACCATGTTTGACATTAGCATGTCATGATTACCTCAATAACACCCTACATATAACACTTTGACCCAATTTTGAGTTCCTCAAAAGGGTACTTGCCTCCTTTATCACTTCGGGCAACCTTATGAGTTCTACTGTTATCACTTATAGCAATAGTTAACTTCGATATGTGGTCTTCATAGCAGCTATATTCGGTGTTGGGAAGCTGGTTTCGCTATTTTAAGAATTTCTATTTACGTGATCACCCTTGATCATATGTAGAAGCTCCTTCTGTTAAATCCCACTTGTAGGGTCACACTCATCCTTAGATCTTGAATGGTGATATTGACCTATAATTATCCTTTGCAACAACTCTCTAATCATGTCGTTTAGCATGGTTGCCTACTTCTGTCTAATAACTCCTAAATGACTTGGGGCATGCTCGCTTCTCTGCGATTAACATATGGCTAACGAGTCATGAGGTTATACTAGGAAATTTCCTTGTGAAATCTTCTTAAAGTTGTGGTTCAACCTGAGTTATTGGATACCAGAGGTCACGAGTAAAGTTCCAACTTGCCTAAGGATGAGTGTCCTTTGTTACTTGACTTTTAAGAAAATCTTGTACTAATTATCAAGAAGTATGCTGCATTTATATTGGGTCTATAGCGTAGGTGTCTCTTACATGGGGTAGTTGGGACATTCCCTCCTGTTTCATTAGTTAGAGTTATCATAGTATGATTCCATGAATCCAACTATTCTCGGCATTCTTGATTGACTATACTAGTAGTTCAGATGCACGACCCTTATGAAGGCTTAAAGTTCTCCTTTGGAATTATAGGTAGGAGCTTCGCCTTAGAATTTCTTCTTCTTTATAAGCTTTATTTTGTATCTCAATGCTTGTTAGAAAGGTCTCAGATTGTCTTTTCTACGAAAACTCTTAGCACTCCTCATTAGTTTATTTTCTCAACACAAGATCAACTCAATGGGAGAAAGAGGAAATAGTATCTTTGCCTCCTTATTGATTTGCAAGGATCCTACCTTGCCTATCCTCTTCATTTTAATAACACGGAGGTCCCTCGTTTGATGTGTTGATATCTATCTCTCTAGGTCTTTTAATGCTAACTTAAGAAGTCTTGTGGTTCCCAAAGTTATTGTCCTCATCAATGGTTAGCCTCCATACAATGCATATCAGTCTTAGTGGTCAAATTTCATATCACTCTCATTACTGAACCTTTTTACTATTTACCGCACTATCTTGTACCCAGGTGCAACTTTCCAATGTAAGAGAAAGAATTAATAGTCTTGTCCCCCTATTAAGGTTACAACACTGAGACTTCCCAGAAGGTCACCTATTTCAGTTTTACTCTTGCCCAAGCATGCTTAGCCATAGGGTACTATCGGGATTCGGTACGTTAGCGCTGCTATGCGCGTACCTAATCTAGCTTCAAGTATGAAGATTTAATGGACTACCCCTGATCTTGTATTGTAACCTTAACCAACATAGGACATATTTCCAAATCTTTTAATTTCATATTGGTGCATCCCCCAATCCTATCTAGGGTACATCAGATTGGTTGCGCTCTTTACTGGTGAAAAGACCGCCTAGTTCATTACCTAGTACAAACTCTCGTTTGTACCATAATTTCATACTGGGTAATAGGCCACTCGAAAATCAAGACTGCCTCTTTCTCTCTTCTTGTAATGTCCTATTATTTGTGCAGAAGCTTATCTTGGTCTCAGCTCGTTATGGCCTCCTATACTACTACTATCTCGTCCTATCGGGATCCGTTGTACACTGTAACTCCTTGTTATTCTCACCTGAATTTGAATACATTCCTTCTCGAGTTTCCCCACTAATAGCATTTGTAATGATGTCCAATGACGACCTTTATATCTCGCATTTCTTCTCTAGATAATTGCATCTCTTTACTAATGTAGAAAATAGTCGCATCATGTGGTGCTTATGATGACTAAGATTGATAGTGTTCCAGTGTAACCCGATCTTCTGATACCTCCTTTACCCTTAACGGATAAGAAATACCAAGCTTGCTTCATGTGCCGCCCTAGTCTGAAAGTGTCCCTACTTCTGGTTAGTAGGAAATATCCTGCCCTTGCTTTAAAGGATGCTTTCAGGTTATTTGTGTAGCTTTACTTCATTTTCGTACCGTGAATAACCGCACCTTTACTCTAATATAACGTATAATTAGATGAATTTCTTCAAAATTTGTTAATGTTTTCCCTTGAGGCTAACATCCTGCTTAATGCTCCTCAATTTTACAAGCGCTCGAAAAAGAAAACCATTTTAACCTCTGAATAGAGTCTTGAAAAGGTTTTCCCTTGTACCTAACTGAGGCTCCTAACCTTAATTCCCTTTTCTAAAACTTTGCTTCATCTATCCATGCTTCAAACTTCGTAATGAAGGATCGGGTATTTCTGATATGGCATTACCATAATCCAGATTAAAAACCATTGACTGAATTTGCCGGTGGAGTACATTTCGCGGGAATCTTACTTACGAAGAAAATAAGGGTACTATCAGTGCCACTCGAGATGACCCCATCAGCGGATAATTACATTACTCTCGTCAAGAATCAGGTCTACTACACCAGGCAAAAATTTTCTAGATTCAATCTAGAGAAGATAGCCTGGATCAGGCGGTTGCAAATAAAGCTTAGAATAAATCTTGTTGGAGTGAAAAAGATTCTTGCTCCACTCATTAGATCCTACCTTTGATAACTTAAATTTTCAGCTGCCCAATAGCACTTGGGAGACGGTCCTTCTTGGCTATGACCAAATTTATTAGGTCAATACCAAACCGTGGAGTCCTAATTCTTTGCACCCTTTGACTTGCTCAGTCGTCTGCTTCCTACTGCCATTGTTACTTCCTAGGAGTCTCATCCCTAATATTTATGTTTAAAAGATTCCTAATAAGCCTGCAGGGTGTCATAGGTCTCTGCTTACACAAAACCTTATATTGAGGTAATCAGACTCAACATTTAGTCAAGTGCAACAGGTAGTCCACAACACTCACAACAAGGCTACCATGCATAATATTTCTATGTCCTCTTCACGTGAGGACCTAAAGCATGGTTTATCTAGATCCTCAGAATATGCATCAGAAGCATAATCAGTCCATCCGCGGGACTATACAGGATGAACTGCTCTGATACCAATAAATGTAACACCTTTATTATATAAGTCACGCTTGAGTCATAAAGTTATATTAAAGGGATGTCACTATGGTAAAAAAGCTTTAAAATATGAAAAATATAATACATGGCCTTTTAACCGCACACTTTATTACTAACTAATAGTTCATAAACTTCATTGTATTTGATACATAGAGGATAAAATAATTACAATTTTAAAAGAAATTGTGACTAACATAATACACAGAACTTGCTTGCGACTAGTCGTTAGCTAGCTCCAATAGTCGCCTGGTCTGGTTTGCGTCCGAGTCTTGCTGAGAAAATGTCCCAGTACTCTATCTCGCACTTGATTTTCAACTTAGGTGCTGGAATGTTTACGGGAAAGAAAAACATACAAGTAGGGAGTGAGAACCTAAGGTTCTCAGTAGGTGAACATGAATTATTCTCATACAGTGCCATCATAAACATTCCAGCCGCTTTGGTTTATTATGAAAATATGAGCACATATACGCAAACAATAGTTCAATTTTAAGTGGAAAACATCTTTCTCGAAGCGAGTTATGTTTTAACAACTACTCGCTGTAACACCCTAATAAACCCATACTACGCTTAAGTCGTATTACGGCATTTTATTAGTTGTTACTTATGCTCGTGGAAAATTAAACTTTGCTTGAAATTAAATTACGCGAAAAATACGGTAAGATTTTCTTTTTTTTTTTTTGAAATACGTCATCGCTTTGGAAAGTAAAGCCTTGAGCGAGAAGGTAGATAGAGAAAGAGCGTGTCGCATAAAATAAATACCCAAATATCATGAGACAAGAGAAAGGTAAATAAATAGAAATTCACAAATACATTGCATTAATTAACTGATCATTACATCCATATGAGTTCATAATATATATATATATAAACATTACATCGAAGAAAGCTCATGGTCGTGCCATGACCTAAGTACTAGGTACTACTACCGACTTCAATGACAAAGCTCCTCTCAAAAGAATATGCGAAGATGTAGAGTGACGGTCGCTATGAGTCCCAAAAATAGCTTCGTTTGGCATTCCACGTCGTACGTCCGCTCGTAGTGCGGTGGCTCCAAGCTCCACTCCATCGGGTGTGCCAACACAAAAATCTGGTGACGATGCGGAAAAATAACTAGAGTGAGAAATAGGATTTCTCAGTAGGACTCAAAACCCGACGCAGAGGTGTCATCGTCATCGTCCCCAGCCACTTCGGTTTTCCTAAGAAATAGGTGTGAACATACAAGATTCAGTTACTAGGATTTTCGAAAACATAATTATCCGAAGTGGATTCACTTTTAAGCATACGTTCTTATTAGAAGCATTGAAGTAAAATAGGTAAACATATGAAAGCAGACATTTCATGAGTTAGTAGTTTTCTTGACCGAAGTCTCTTTCTTATCTCTCTTATCTGGTTTACTTGACTTGTAACTTTCCCGCTTCTGGCTATGCCTCCTTCACGGGGTGGACCGAAGTCCCTTTTCTTTTCTTTTCTTATCTTAAGTCCTTTTCTTTTCTTAACTTGACTCATCTTGAGTCCTTCTCTTTTCACCCACTAAACATAAGTGGAAATGAGCTCATACCGTGGCCGTCGCCACCATAGACTTTCGGTACTTACACTAGCTGGGTCATGCCATGCCTCATGTAAGCCCTATCCCCTATACTCACACTAGCTGGGTCATGCCATGCCTCATGTGAGTCGTGGGTGAGGGGAAACTTAAATTAGGTCACCTTCCCTTTTGAAGGATCATACTTTATCCAATCTTTCCTTATTAAACTTATGATGCAAAATATTTCTAAGTCCATAATTTCTACAAAATTTCGGCAGCATAACGGCTAGACCGCAGCTTCCCAAAATTTTGCCAGACAGTATACCAGTAGTATCACAGCATCATATCATATCATCATAGCATATCATCATCATCATATCATCATATCATGGCATCATAATCACATCATCATCACATCATACTTGCAACCTAATCGTAGGCATATTCTCAAGCAAAGTCTTATGAGCTTAGCTTAGTAAATTAGATGCAAGCTTTTACATTGGCTTTCATTTTATTGATTTCCTCTTCTCATTTATTCTAACTTGACTTATATGATTTTCATATTTTAAATTTGGAAGAGTTATGGTTTAGGTTTTGCATTATAGTTTGATTAAAATCTTATGAACTTAATCTAGTACACTAACTACATTTACATTCGGTTTTTCGTTTTATTTGCTTCTTTTGTTAAGGATTAGGCAAGCTTGGTATTTTATTCCATCTAGTCTTCATTAAGTAAATTATGAAGTTTCATTACTTTAGGTTAAGCCCTTTTACCTTTTTAAGTCACTTATGCATAGTTTTACTTAAGGTTAAATTTTGACAGTTTTACATTTTACCCCAGGCAGTAACTTTAAAAATTCACCATAATTTGGTATTTTATCATTTTAATGCGAAATTTTATATGCTTATAGGGTTCTGAGTCTAGTTTTTAACAAAAGAAGTCCCACTCAAAAATTCATTTTCTAACTCCAGTTATGCATATTTTATTCTGACTTGTTCAGTTTCTAAGTTCACTCCCGGTACAGTGGATTGTGACCTCTCATTATAATTGCTCAGAAGGAATCTGAGAAAACTGTTTTGTGGGTTTGTTCCTCTATGTCTTATCTTTCATTTAAACTTGGTCTCACTCAAAAATCATTTTTGTAGCTCGAGTTATACACATTTTAGTGTAGACTGCCCAGACAGAAACCGATCCGAGAACAGTCCACTTTGAAAAATCATATCTCACTCAATTTAACTCCGAATCTTATATATTTTATATGTATGGAAAGCTCTCTGAGTCTATTTTCATATAAAATTAGTTCCACTAATTTCTGAGCTTTCTGGAAAAAGTTATACCATTCGCTTTACAGACTGCCAGAAAATCCAGATTTCACGTTTTGCTTTTTCTCATGTTTTCTCCAAAACACTCAACCTCTCTTTCAAGAAACCATTCTCAAGTTATAAAACACTCATATACCATGAAAGATTAGTGAAGAACTATCATGTTGGAGTTCAAAAATAATGGATTCAGCCATGCATCACACCAAACCGAAAACATGTTTTCAACAAACCACCATACAAGCAACAACATCTCATTTTATGACAAGAATGGCTATGATGCCCAAATCAATCCTTAAAACCACCTAGCTATGGAGAGCATAGGAGTTCTAAAGCTTGAAAAACAAGAGAGGAAAAGGGTTTAGAGTCACTACCAAGAAGCTTTCTTTGAAGGAAAAGATGGTGGTGGGGGTGGTGCTCCTCCCCTTGGATCTTGGAAGAGGCTTGATATGTGAGTGTCTTTGATTCTCCAAGAGCAAGAAATGGTGGCTCTTGAAGAGTTTGTGAGTGGGATGAGGAGAGGAAAGGATGAGAGAAGTGGGAGGATTCTAGAGAGAAGTTGGAGAGTTTAGAGAGAAGGAGGAGAACTTTTGAATTGAGGAGAGAGGAGAGGGTGAGTGAAATGAAAATGAAGAGAGAAAGAGAGAGGGAGGGAGGCGTACCAAAGGGGGGGGGCTGATTGCCCTTGCTTCTTCAAGAAGCAAGAGAGAGTAGGTGTGTCTTACTTCTTTTTCAAGCAAAAGGGCTAGGGACCTTGGGGCAAAAGGGTGAGTTGTGTTTCTCTTGAGTCTTGGAGGCATCCTAATGTCCAATTTATGCTTTTCTCTAGGGGTTAAAGGGGAGTACCCTTCTTAGGATTTGGTTGCTTGTCTAAGACTCATCCAAGTGTCAAGATCTAATGGTGGATGACAAGGATCCTAGTCTTGGCTTTTGATCTAATGGTGTAGGATTAAAGAGATTGAATGAAGGGTGAGATGTTGCTCCTCCTTGGTATGTCTTTTTAGGGCATAAGCATGGAAGAACTTTTATCTCTAAATGTTATTAGAATTCTTTAAATGTAATTTAACTTAATTGGCTTAATTACCCATGAGTTAACTCTTGTCAATTACACTTTTTATGATACCTTGCATTACGGTTAAGCATATCCTTAATTTGGGGTTTAATTTTTCAAGAGTTGTCTTAATCATTATAAACTTAATTAGTAAGGTTAGGTTGTCTTACTCTTGTTTTGGCATCTTCGTGTAATTAAGGATTAGACGATTAAGGTTTTATTAAAATGCTTAGGACATTATGATTTAATTGTTGGCTAGACTTAATTTACTAAGCTCTTGCTCTCGGGATTAATCGATTAGTTCTCAATTAATCGCTAATCCCTCTAATTAGTCGGGAACACCGAGCTAATTAGTTTAGGTAAAATGGGGATGTTACACTCGCCATATTATATGACAACATAGAAATACGTATAGTGTAATATGCTTCAACAAGAATCATAAAAATATTATGAATTAATGGGATAATTGAAGATGCACATAAAGATGTTTGTACTTGTCTGTATGCAAGTGCACTTAACTTAATTCGTATCTTTCTTTAACTTGCAACTTGATCTTTCTTTTTTCTGTACTTGGTCCCCCAGAGGTGAATGACCTCTCTCAACCCTGGGTAATAGCCTGCTTTCAGGTCTGAGCTCATGCCTATACATGAGTGATAGGTTTACTTTCCCTGATCCTCACACTGGTATATTCCCCTTAAATCTAGTAGAGGGCTAGCCCAAGTCTTAGACAGTACTACTCTGGCCCACGCTAGTTGGGTCTATGCCATGCCTCACGTGGTAGCTTGGCACATCCCGCTTGCAAGTTCTTATTATCTTTTCCTTTCCATATCTTATCATGCATGCGAATACTTTGTGCATTCATGGATATGTCTTATACCTTATTTCTCATATCATATTCTAATTATGCTTGCATGCATGATGTACATGAACATGACATGTAAATGTAAATATATTCAAAGCATAATCATCCATAGCATAAGTTCTCATAAATTCCTACCGAAAATTCGGCAGTATAACGGATCGAGTCCGCTTCCCCATGAATAGTGCGAGACAACCAGTACAATCTTTCAAACTTGCAATTCAATATGGATCAACTATTATATAGATATTCATAGCATCATTCATCAAGTTCAATTCAAGCCTCTATAGGGTTTTCAGTTTACTCCCTCCTATTCTACCCGACTTTGGTATAATCCACCCTTTGCTCAATTCAACTCATCTAAGTCTAAATTTTGGATATGTCATACCTTTATGTGTCTAGTTTCCAACCCTTTTGGTCCCATCTCATTTTGATTTGTACAACTCAAGTTATAAGTATTTTTCCTCAGGTTGCCCTGTTCTTAGCCAGAATTGTGCTCTTATAAGTGAAAATTCACTAAAAATAGAAATCTAGGTGAAATCATACAAAATTTATATCAAATGAAAGCTAACAGAACAAGCTTTCAAATGAATTAAGTTTCATGTCATTTTCATGAGTTTATTTTGACTTATGAGTCTCGAAACTTGACCCTACTAGACTACTCTGCTTCAGCCCGGTTTGAACTTAAGTCAACTTCATTAGTGTGCTGGGAACAAATGGCAATGAATCTAGTTCTAAAATTTTTATGGGATGTTACTTTACATGTTATCTTTCAAAAAACCTTGGGTTCACTCAATTTTGAGTTGTGTAGGGTGAGTTATACCCTTCTCAACTCATACTGCCCGGATAAGAATCCAGATTTCTAGGTTAAACTTCAAAATTCATAACTAATTCTATACTAATCCAATGGCCTTATATTTTACATTTATGGAAAGCCCTGAATGTCTAGTTTCATATAAAATAGATTCATTAACTTCAAATGGCTGTAGGCAGAGCCGTACACTCCGCCGTACGGACCGTCGAGGGGAAAACCCTAATAGCTTCTTGAATTCTTCTTGAATTCATGTTTTCCTTAAATCAATCCATCCAACCTTCAATTCAACTCAGATATACAACTTAAACCAGCCTTAATTCATCATCATCACTCATGATAACATCAGAATCGTACAAGAAGAGGGAAGAAAGTGGAGTTCCAATCAGCCCAATTCAAAGAAAATAAGAAAAGAAGTTGGAATTTCTACCTTATCTAGTTGAAATCTTGTTGGTTTGATGTCCTAGATTGAAGAAACTCTTGATGCGACTTGAAGAGGGGTTGAAGATGGAGTGAAGGTGAGTGTGAATAGAAGGAAAAGGATGAGAGCTCAGCAGCTTATATGGACCAAAATTGAAGGGGAGGATAAGGGAATTATTTCAAGACTTTTGAAGGAAGTTAGATTGTGATTGGTGGATTTCATCTCACATTCAAACTCAACTTGGCTGCCCTCTTTCTTGGCTGATTGTGGTGCCACTTATAGGGATATTTTGGCTAAAACTTGGCTATTCATCCTAGGGATTTCATAGTATAATTTCTATTAGTCCGGTTCCGACAGTTCAAAATACCGAAATCTTACCGATTCCCTTTAAATCGGTAAACTGGTTTTAGAAAATCCTATGAAGTTTCCTGTGGTTCTAATCTAATTCCATTCTACCTAATCATTCTAAACCACACTTACTTGGCTTTAAGTGACTGCTTAATCAAATCTTAATTAATCACAATTATCCAATGAAAACCGAAAACTCGGTTAATAACGATAAAATTTTTTCGACGTTACACTCTCCACTCACTTGGCAGTCAATTGGCACCATTCATTAGGGTAGAAGTGGCTCAATTTTCAGCCACTCAAACTAGTGGTGTTAGTGTAAAATTCTACTGATTCGATTTTGATGGTTTAAAATACCGAATCTTCGCCGATTTTCTTCAAATCGGCAAAACTTTACTAAATGACACTGAGAGAATTTCTATATCTCTATTCTAATTGTTCCTAAGCGTGATCCCTCTAATTAACATCTAATTAACTCCTAATTAACCTTACTTAGTCAATAAGATTAAATAAATTGCTTGTTAACGTGAAATAATCGTTTTTGCAAATTCAGAGCTTTTCTATTTTCTATTTTTCATAGTTAATGGCATTTTCGTAATTTTGAGTAAGTCCAGGGGCACCCCACGTTATTTCACACTAGACTACCTCCATGGACCAATCGGTAGAGATTTAAACTTCTACGGTTTCAACACGTGATTCTGCTTCGTTTAAAACCCTATTCTGCTAATTCTACCGATGTGGGGATATAAATATCATTTTATGAAAAGTTTTAGGGTTATTGTGGAAATATTCACTTGGGGTTAAAGTGCAATTTCTAAAATTTTTGGGCAAGATTGCAATTAACAAAAGTTGATAGGGACACTTTTGTTATTTCTTAATTTTTAGCATATGGCAGTGCCATATTTTTAGCGACAATGTTATGCTACCCTATATTTCTCAGTGTAAGGATTGTCCGGGTATACCACTGCCTGAGAAATTCTCACATTGCCTAAGAGAAATAATTCAAAGTTTCCATTATACTCCAATTAAGAAAGTGGGGGATGTTACAGTTAGCATTTAATCTGGCCCAAGGTATGGAGACTCTTTTGACTGCCTCTAATTCTGACATCGTAACCTTGCCCTTCATGGGGCACGCTTCCAAATCCTTTTTGATCTTATATTAGTGCATCATCCGGCCTTGCTTAGGGTGCATTAGGTCTATTGCACTTATGATCGGCGCCAAGACAACCCTGCTTGGTATTTCGTACACAATATTATTTGCACTGTACTATCATACTAGGTAGCTTTTCTCCTTTTAATGGGCTAGTCAAAAATCGAAACTTCCTCTTTTCCTACCTCGTTCCTACTATGTTCTATTGTTCCTGCGGAAATTTCTCTATTTTCATTTGTCAGAACCTACGTTGTTGTTGCTCCCTTGGTCTATCGGGATTAGTTGCATACTTTAAGTCTTTATCATTCCTGCTAGAATCTGGGTACATTCCCCATCGAATTATTCCTCCTACAACATATGCAATGGTGCCTAAAGGTGATCGTTAACCTTCGCCTTCCTTCTATGATTAGCCGCACTCCTTTACTAACAACATGTTGAAGATGATTCTATCATCCAGTTCCTATAGCGGCTGAGGTCAACATAATTTGAGCATGACTAAATTTTCTAACACTTCCTTTATCCCTGAAAGGTAGGAAAAATTGCACTTGGTTTATATGCCACCTTTAGTCTAAAAGTGTTCCTACTTTAGGTTAGTAGGAGATATACTGCCTCTCTCTCTTGTTACACTTATAAATTCATCTGCTTTCCATATCGTGTATAACCGTATCTCTATCTTGATTCAATATACAGTTAGATGAGTCTCTTTACAGTTTGCTCAACTATTTCCCTTTCGAAGCCAAGGTTCCACTTAGTACTCTTCCAATTTGCAATTGCTACAAGGTTAGTTCCCTATACTCTTGAGGAAGAAACCACTCCATTCTCTAGACGGGGACTTAAAAGGTCTCCCGTATACCTAATCGAAACTTCTACCCTTAGCTTCTTTTACTGATTCTCTGCTTCATTCATCCACTCTACAAATTTCTTAATGAAGGATCAGGCCTTTATAATGTGGTATTGCCACAATCCAGAATAAAACCATGGACTGAATTTGTTGGCAAGGTACCTTTGGGGTAGTTTCATTTATGAAGAAAATAAGGGTACCATCCATGCCACATAAGATAAGTGGATAATCACCCTACTCCTGTCGAGTATTGAAGTTACAAAACCAGGTAGAAGAATCCCCTAGATTCAAGCTAGAGAAGATAGTCTGGATTGGGCAATCACAATGAAGCTTGCAACAAGCCCCATCAGGATGAAGAAGATTCTTACTCGGCTCGTTTCCCACTAAGATCCTGCCCTTGATGAGTTAAATTTTCGACTGCCCTGTAACACTTAAGAAATGATCCTTCTTCGTTATGACCAAATCTATTAAGTCCATAGTAAATTGCTCAACACAATTCCTTTGATCGAAGCCCCAATTCGCTACACCCCTTAACTCGCTCAATCATCTGCCTCCTATTGCCATGGCTACTTCCTAGGAGTCTTATCCCTAATAATGATGTATAGAAGATTCCTAATAAGCCTGCAAGGTGTTTTAGGCTTCTGTTTACACAAAACCTTATATTGAGGTGATCAGGTTCAATATTCAGTCAAGTGCAGCAGGTAGCCCACAACACTCACAACAAGGCTTCCATGCATAATATTTCTATGTCCTCTTCATGCGAGGACCTAAAGCATGGTTTATCTAGATTCTCAAAGTATGCATCAGAAGCAATAATCAGTCCATCCACAGGCCTATACAGGACGAACTGCTCTGACACCAATAATGTAACACCCTCTATTATATAAGCCATGCTCGAACTATGGAGTTATATTAAGATGTTGTCACTGTGCTAAGAAAATCTTTAAAATGTGAAAAATATAATATATGGCCCTTTAACTGCACACTTTATTACTGAATAATAGTTCATAATTTTTGTCATCTCTGATACATAGAGAATAAAATAATTACAATTTAAAAGAAATTGTGACTAACATAATACACAGAACTTGCTTCCGACTAGTCATTAACTAGCTTCAATAGTCTCTTGGTCTAGTTTGCGCTCGAGTCTTGCTCAATGAATGTCCCAGTACTCTGCCTTGCACTTGATTTCCAACTTAGGTGCTGGAATGTTTACGAAAAAGAAAAACATACAAGTAGGCAGTGAGAACCTAAGGTTCTCAGTAGGTAAATTCATACCATCACTCTCATAGTATCATCATAAACATTCCAGTCACTTCGGGTTCTTATGAAAATATGAGCACATATACGCAAATAGTGGTTCAATTTTAAGTTGAAACATGTTTCTTGAAGCAGGTTATATTTTAACAACCACTTGGCATATTAATGATAGACATAGAAACATGAATAGTGTAATATACTTCAGTAAGAATCATAATAACATCATGATATAATGAGATAGTTAGAGATGCACATCTAAATGCTTGTACTTGACTGAATGCAAGTGCACTTTACTTAATTCATCTCTCTCTTTAACTTGTAACTTGATCTTGCTTTCCTGTACTTGGTTCCCCGGAGGTGAATGACCTCTCTCACCCTTGGGTAATAGCCTGCTTTTTATGTCTAAGCTAGTACCTATACATGAGTGATGGGTTTACTTTCCTCGACCCTCACACCGGTTTATTCCCTTTAAATCTGGTGGAGGGCTGGCCCAAGTCTTAGACAGTACCGTTCTGGCCCACGCTAGCTGGGTCTATGCTATGCCTCACGTGGTAGCTTAGTACGTCCCTCTTGCAAGTTCTTATTATCTTTTTTCTTTCCATATCTTATCATGCATGCAGATGCTTTGTGCATTCATGGATATATCTCACACCTTACTTCTCATATCATATTCTAATTATGCTTGCATACACAACGTACAAGAACATGACATGTAAATGTAAATATATCCAAAGCATAATCACCCATAGCATAAGCTCTCATAACTTCATAAACTTTTGCCTAAAATTTAGCAGCATAACGGATCGAGTGCCAGACTACCAGTGAAATCATTCAAACATGCAAATCAATTTGGAACAGTGATTATATATTCACAATATCATTCATCAACTTCAATACAAACATCAATAGAGTTTTCTGCTTACTTCATCCTATTCTGTCCAAATTTTGTATAATCTACCTTTAGTACAATTCAACTCATTTAAACCTGAATTTTGGATATGTCATAGCTTTATGTGTCTAGTTTCAACCCTTTTAGTCCCATCTCATTTTGATTTGTATAACTCAAGTTATTAGTATTTTACCTCAGACTGCCCTATACTTAGCTAGAAATGCACCCTTATAAATGAAAATTCACTAAAAATAGAAATATAGGTGAAGTCATATAAAATTTATATCAATTTAAAGCTAATAGAACAAACTTTCAGATGAAATAAGTTTCATATCATTTTCATGAGTATATTTTGAGATATAAGCCATGTAACTTGACCCTACTAGACTACCCTATTCTAGCCCAGTTTAAACTTAAGGTAATGTCATTGATGTGTTGGAAATAATTGGCAACCAATCTAACTCTAAAGTTTGTATGGGATGTTTCATTATATGTTAGCTTTCAAGCAACGTTAATTTCACTTAATTTAGAGTTGTGTAGTGTAAGTTACACCTTTCTCAACTCATACTGCCTAGATGAGAATCTAGATTTCTAAGTCAAACTTCAAAAATTCATAACTAATTCTATACTAATCCAATGGTCTTATAGTTTATATGTATGGAAAGCCATAAATGTCTAGTTTCATATAAAAATGGATTCATCCACTTTCTATGACTGTAGATGGAGTCGTATACTCGGACGGTATGGACACTGTAGGGTTTTCTCTCAAAAACAGATTCTGCTTAGCTCCTTTTTGAGCTTTTGATAAATTCCTCAACTTACACTAAATTTCTTCATTTCAATTCACAAGAAAAACATCATAACACAAGCATACAAGCATGGACCAGCATGGCATAAGAAGTGTGTAAAAGCCATATAGTCACACAACAGAACAAATAACTAAGGATTTGATCTACCTACCTTAAAATCCTTGAAACTATTCAAGTAAGGAAGCCAAGAACCAACTCCTAGCCTCTCTCCTTCACCATGGTAGTAGCTCACATGAATGTGGGGAGGCTCTATTTGATGTTTGATCATGAAATTGTTAAAGGGATTTTGTAGAGAAGGAGGTGAGGATCAATTTTCATAAAAGAAGCAAGATGATTTGAGGTCAAGAAGGTTTCCAATCTTGAGCTTGAAGCTCTTGGTCATGGAGGTAAGGAAAGAATGGAAGAAGAAGAAGAAATGGAGGATAGGGATGCAGCTGGTGGGGGCGCAAAAATAAAAGGAGGTAGGTGAAATTTTCTATGCTTTATGATATAAATAAGGGTGGCTTGAAGTAGTTGGCTTTAGTGGTCATAATTTGGCCAAATCTCCTCATCATATGGTTGCAATATGGTGCCATGTATGGTGGTGGAGGTGGCTGAATTTCAGCCATTCAACCTAAGGTTATCAGTGTAAAATTCTACTGATTCGGTTCTTGCGGTATAATTTACCAAATCTTTACCGATTCCTTCCAAATTGGCAAAACGTTACTAAAAATCCAATAAGATTTCTTGTATAACTATTCGACCCTAATCTCTCTAATTAACATCTAATTAACTCCTAATCAATATTTAATTAATTCCTAATTACCCTTACATAACTATTGAAACTGAATAAATAGACTAACGGCGTAAATTAGACATTTTCGCAAATTCAAAGCCTTTTTGTTTTCTGTTTTCTATAATTAATGGCATTTTTGTAATTTTGAGCAAGTCCAGGGGCACCCCACGACATTTCACACCAGACTGCCTCCAGGGCCCAATCAACAGAGATTTAAACTTCTACAGTTTCACCACATGATTTTTTTCTGTTTAAAATCTCATTTTGCTAATTCTACAGATGTGGGGATATAAAGGTCATTTCATGAAAAATTCTAGAATTATTGTGGGAATAAGTCTTTGGGGTCAAAATATAATATCTAAAAATCCTGGGCATCACTGTAATTAACAAAAGCTTATAGAAGCACTTTTGTCATTTCCTAATTTTTAACACATGGCAGTGCCATATTTTCAACTGTAGTGTTACACTACCCTGTAATTCTGAGTGTGAAGATCATTATGGCATAATGCTACCCGAGAAATTCTCACACTGCCTAAGGGAAATAATTCAAAGTTTCCATTACGTTCTGTTTATGAAAGTGGAGATGTTACAATAGGGCTTGGAATGCCATTACTATAAAGGACTCGTTTCCTATTCCAACAGTGGATGAATTGATTGGTGAACTACTTGGAGCTTCTTATTTTTCAAAGCTGGATTTGTGATCAAGTTATCACCAAATACTTGTCAGTCTAGAAGATAGTATAAGATAGGCTTTAGTACCCACCATGACCACTACGAATGGCTAGCAATGCCATTTGGCCTAGCTAATGCACCAACAACATTCCAAAGCCTAATAAATGAGGTTTTTAAAGGGTTATTAAGAAAGTTGTACTAGAGTTCTCTGATGACATTCTCATATATAGTGCTTCATGGCAAGCTCATTTATAGCATGTGGAAACAATTTTCAAGATTTTGCAGAAGGAGTAGCTTTATGCTAAACTCTCTAAGTGCTAATTTAGGGCTAGAGTGGTGGTTTATCTAGGCCATACCATCACTATGGCTGGAGTAGCTATGGAAAGTAGCAGCTATACAAGAATGGCCAACATCCTTTATCTTGAAGCAATTGAGAGGATATCTGGGGCTAACTAGCTACTATAGAAGATTTATAAAAAGGTATGCAACCATAGCATCCTTATTGATTGATTTGTTAAAAAAGGATGCCTTCAATTGGACAGTGTAAGCTGCTAAAGCCTTTGATAACTTGAAAAAAATAATGATAATAGCACCAGTCTTGGCTCTTCCAAATTTTAATCAACCATACACATTAGAGACTAAAGCACCAGCTATTGGAGTAGAGGCTGTGCTAAGTCAAAATGGCCACCCAATTGCTTATTTTTCAAAATTGATTAATCGAAGAATGGAAAAGCAATTAGCTTATACTCAGGAGTTGTTTGCTATCACTGAAACACTTGCCAAATTCAAGCATTACCTTTTAGGGATGAAATTTATCATCAAAACAGACTAGAAAAGTTTGAAGTCCTTACTTAGTCAATCATTGCAAGCCCCAGAATAGCAAGCTTGGATGCAAAGTTTATAGGGTTTGATTTTGAAACTCATTACAAACTAGGGGCAAAAAACATCCTTGCTAATGTACCTTAGGAAGCCTTTTAGTTGCTTGGCTAGAACCAAGAAGAATGTCGCTAAAAAAGCTTAAATCGGCCATGGTTGGTGATCCTCATCCCTCAAAGTTGTTGCAGCACTGTAGAGATAATGTTCAATAGGATAAGAGATTCTCAGTTAACAATGGTTTGTTATTTTGGGAAAAAAAAGATTGCAATACCTCAAGGCCAGGAATTTATAAACCAGATTTTGATGGAATACCACAGTTCATTGTTGGGGGGACATGCTGGAATTGCCAAGACCACCAAAAGGATATGCTCTCAACTTTGTTGGCTAGGAATGCATTAATAAATTCGAGAATTTGTCCAACATTGTTCAGTTTGTTAGCAACCCAAAACTGAAAATGCTTTACCTGCTAATTTACTTCAACTATTGCTTGTACCATCATAGGTTTGGGAGGATATTTACATGGATTTTATCATAGGCCTTCCACCTTCTAACACCTACATAGTGATCATGGTTATCATTGACAGATTATCAAAATTTGCACACTTTATACTAGTGAAAGCTGATTATAATAGTAAACAGGTGGCTGAGACTTTTATTGTCAACATAGTTAAATTGCATGCTATTCCTAAATCCATTGTCTCTAATGGGGATAATATTTTTATGAGCCAATGTTGGCAGCAACTATTTAGATAGCAAGGAACTTCATTGAACATGAGCTCATCTTACCATCCTCAAATATATGTACAAAGCGAGGTTTTGAGCGAGACATTAGAAATGTATTTAAGGTGAATCAAAATCCTAAGAAATGGGTGAAGATCCTTCCATGGGCTAAATACTAGTATAACACTTCCTTTCACCACAGTATTCATATGTCACCATTCAAGACACTTTATGGCAGAAAACCTCTTATGCTAGTCAAATATGAACTCAATCCACAAGACCCCATTTTAGTACAAGTCTTAAGCCAAAGACATTTTTTTAGAAGAATTGAAGCATAATATGCTGAAGGCTTAGCAATATATGAAATCTCAAGCAAATAAGAGGAGAGAAGTAGTGGAGTTGGGGGGTTGGTGATGTGATTTTAGAGAAACTATAGCCTTATAGACAAAACTCAATGGTTCTCAGGAAGAATCAGAAGTCAGGATTAAGGTATTTTGGACCATTTAAGGTGGTCAATAAGCTTAGTCTAGTAGCATATAAGCTCCAACTACCTAAATATGCACTTATGCATCCTATATTTCATATTTCCTTGTTGAAGAAATTTAGAGGCTCTCTACATTTGAACATTGTCCTATCATTCAACCAGAAGAGATTTTGGCTACTAGGACAATCAAGCAAAGAGAATTTTTGGTTCCTTAAGTGCTTGTTCATTGGCAAGGCACTAACACTATTGAAGCAACTTGGAAAGAATTGCAAGACCTAAATAGAGACTTTCCAATACTCAACTTTGAGGACAAGGTTGCTTTAAATAGGGAGGATACTATAGCACGTGGAAGCCAGATAGATGGTGAGCTAGGGATAGCATGGATAAATTTGAGCTGGACAAAAAGATAAAAGGAGAGTTTGTTACTCCTTATGAACACGTAGGAGCTTATCTAAAAATTAAGGAGGTCAAAAGGAGCAAAAAGGTAAAGGAATCAAATAAGAGAATGAGGCACTATGAGTAGCATGATACCTGCTGGACTTTCTTCCTTCTGACTTCTATTCTTTCTGAAATTTGCCTTTTGTTGTAACGTCCCCATTTTCACCTAAGTTAATTAGCTCGGTGTTCCTGGCTAATTAGAGGGGTTAGCGATTAATCGAGAATTAATCGATTAATCTTGAGAGCAAGAGCTTAGTAAATTAAAGGCAAGTCAACAATTAAAATATAATGCATCAAAGGTTAAAATTAAGAACCTAATTGCCCAATCCTTATTGACCCATGATTTAAAACATAAAAATCAAGGTGACCTAACCTTATTAACTAAGAGCATGACAAGCATCACATCCTAATCACATGAAAAAATTAACCCTCACACCCTCTTTGCATAATTAATGAGAAAAAATCCTTTTCGATAAAAATGTGTTAAGGTATAATTGAACCAATCAAATTAATTAACATCTAGATAATTGTAACAATTATAAAGATGTAGAAACTTCCCTTTAATTATTGTTTGAAAGTTTGGTCAAGGCAAGAGTCATATCCAACCATCCATTTGCCTTCTCATCACACACCCCTAGATCAAGAGTCCATGCTAGTAGTGTTCCTTAAGTCAAGACAAGAAATGTACTCTCCTCCATCAAGATGGTGACACTTGGAGTGATCATAGCCATCCAAGCCAAATCCTAAGAGAGCTCATGCTTTTAACCATTTGACAAAAACACTACATGGTCTTTACCCAAGTGCCAAGACTCAAAGGAAACACAAAACTTTCTTTTGCCCCAAGGGTTTTCCCACTCCCTAGCTTGTGTAAGAAGCAAAAATCACATCACCTTTCCCCCTCATTATGCGCCACCTTCAGCCCCCCTTTCTCCCCCTCATTTCATTTTCCATTCCTCTCACTAAAACACAAAATGCTCTCTCCTCTCTCCAAGTCTCATCCTACTCTTTTGTTCTTCTCACCTTTCTTGTTCTTCTTCCAACCTTCTTACTACTTCCTACCTCATCTCCACCACCATTCTCACAAGCCCTTCAAGGACCACCCTCTTTGGTTCTTGGAGAAGTAAAACAAACACTCACCTAGCCCCAATATCAAGCTCAAGGAGAAGGAGGCCATCTCCAACCATCTTCATCCTTCAAGCCTTCAAGAGAAACTTTTTGGTAGTGACTCTTATCCTTCTTCTCCATGTAGTTTTTTTAGTTCTAGAACCCCTAAGCTCTTCATAGCTAGGTGGTTGTAAAGCTTGCTTCAAGGTCTCATGACCACATTTTACTCTATGAGTTTTCTTGCCTTGATGAAAATGTTGTTTTGAAATGAAATTTTGTGGTATGATGATTTTTATGTGTTTTGCTCTATTTTGTTTTGAAACACTGATTTGGTAACAAAAACATTGAATATGATGGTGAGATAAAACATGAAAATGGTGATTTGAAGTTGATATAACAATTTCTCCATAAGCTTGAAGTGAAAAATGTAAAAGCTAGTTAAGCTAGATTTCTGGTAGTCTGTAATATGTATGGTATAACTCATTCTATAAAACTCAAAATGTAGTGAAACTAATTTTCTATGAAATTAGACTCAAAGAGCTTTTCATACATATAAAATATACGAGATTTTACCTTAAAACGAGAGAGATATGAATTTTCAAAATTTGCTGTTCCTGGATGGGTTTCTGTCCGGGTAGTAGATAATAAAACATGCATAACTCTAGTTATACAGAACATTTTTGAGTGGGACTAAGTTTTTTAGAAAGTAAGACATAGAGGAACATCCTCATAAAACAGTTTTGGCAGATTCCTTGTGAGGAGTTCACAGTAATGTTTAAAAGTCACTGACTCGAGATGAACTTTCAAGTCTGAACAGTCAGAATAAAATATGCATAACTCAAGCTACAAAATGAATTTTTAACTGGGGTTTCTTTTGTTTAAAAATAGACTCAGAGAAGTATAATCATACCAAAATTCGAAATAAAAGAGTAACAGATGAAATATGGTGAATTTTTGAAATTATTGCCCCACTGTAAAAGTAAAATTGGTTAGGGTAAAAGTTAAAGGTTAATGAAGAATAAGCTTTAAGACATTAATACCCTTACATTAAGTATTAGAAAACCTTCATAATTCAACTTAAAAAGTATCAAAAAGGACATTAGACAAAATTGGCCCTACAACTAACAAAAGAGGACACACAAGTGGCAACCTCAATTAAAAGCTTGCGCCTGATTTACTAAGCTAAGCTCATAAAACTTTGCTTGAGAATATGCCTATGTTTATGTGCAAGCATGATGTTATGATGATGATGTGATGATGATAATATGATAATGATGATATGATATGATGCTTAATGATACTATGATATTGGTTTCTCTGTTTGGGGAAATTTTGGGAAGTTTCGGTTTAGCCGTTATGCTGCCGAAATTTTGTAGAAATTGTGGACTTAGAAATATTTTGCATCATGAGCTTTAATAAGAAGAGATTCAATAAAGTGTGTGATCCTTCAAAAGGGAAGGTGACCTAATTTAAGTTTCCCCTCACCCACGACTCACATGAGGCATGGCATGACCCAGCTAGTGTGAGTATAGGGGATAGGGCTTACATGAGGCATGGCATGATCCAGCTAGTGTAAGTACCGAAATTTTATGGTGGCGACGGCCACGGTATGAGCTCATTACCACTTATGTTTAGTGGGTAAAAGGAAAAGGACTTAAGATAAGTCAAGTTAAGAAAAGAAAGGGACCTCGGTCTGACCCAAGTAAAGAATGAAACTCATAAGATGTGCATGCATGATACAAATTGTCATACAAGTTATTATGTATATCATGATATTAGCATATGAGAAATACGTACTTAAAACGGAAACCACTTCGGGCATTGATATTTTCGAAAACCTAAGAATTGAACCTATTGAATGCTCACTGTTTTGATTTATAAAACCAAAGTGGCTGGGACGATGACGATGACACTTATGTGTCAGGGTCGAGTCCTACTGAGAAATCTCATTTCTCACACTAGTTATTTTTCCGTCTCGTCACCAGATACCTATGGCGCACCCCGTGGAGTGGAGCATAGACCCTCCCCACCATGAGTGGGCTTGCGATGGGGATACTCACGCTATTGTGGCCGCGACCACCACAGTAGTCCGCACGTATTTCTGCCTGGGTCGAATTTTTGAGCAAGAGGAGCCAGAAGTCCCGTTAGCCCCTATAGACGTTTCATCGGCTCACCTTGGACCGCCACTGGGTCCTTGGGATTTCCCACCTGAGCCATTGCTAGAAATCGAGATGGAGCCAATGTCTCCAGGTCCACTTGCAGCCGAGCCCGTGCCACCGCCAGAGGTCCCTGTGATCAATGTGAGTTTGGCGACCATTTGCTAGGGCGCTCGCCGCCATCTTGCTCCCCGAGTATCACCCTGCCGCATCTGAGGAGGATCCCTCCGAGGAACGTTCTTCGATCACCAGCTATACTCCTGGCCGTCGCATCCGTCGCGTGGAGGTGATCTGCAGGCACCCTCGTATCATCCTTACTCTTCATGTTCCCCGAGTCCGAGGAACGAGGGGGACTAGGCACTCGAGAACCTGAGTCCATCCGATTGAAGGGCATGGAAGGGGCAGAAAAGCCAGCATATGTCTACGTGGGCCTATTCCATTATTGCTCCTTATCTTTTGTATTTCATTTTGTATTGGACCTTGTCAGACTTGTGTACCTTTGATATTTTGGGGTCATGGCATGACCATGAGTTCCCTTTTTATGTATTTGTTGGATATTATGAGACTAATTATAATTATATGGTTGTTGTAGTAATTTGAATGCATGGTATTATGATTTATCCCTTGTTCCTTCAATTTATACTGAAATCTTTGCGATACGCTCGTTTAATTGCTATCTTCTCGCGCAAGGCTTTACTTTCCAAAAGTGACGACGTATTTCAAAAGAAGAAATTTTACCGTATTTTCCGCATAATTTAATTTCAAGTGATGTTTAGTTTTCCACGAGCATAAGTAACAACTAATAAAACGCCGTAATACGACTTAAGCGTAGTATAGATTTATTAGGGTGTTACATTATGGTATCAGAGCAGTTCATCCTGTTAAAGCCTGAGGTTGGACTGACTATGCTTCCAAGCATAACTCTACGTGCGCTATGTTAAGTCATGCTGTGGAGCTTATCTGTATGATGGGATATAGGACTTAGAATGCATGACCATCATGTGAGATTGCCTTTAGTTGCTGTCATGCTTATGCTTGATATTGGGCCTGATCAACTCGATATTTTTGTTTTGGTGTGTTCAGGAACTAATGGCAACTCGCAGATGTACCGCCAATGAGCCCAGTGACAGCATGAACATCGCTGATTTCATGACGACCTTTCAACAAATGGCGAACGCCATGCAAACTCAAGCAACAGCCGCTGAACACATGATGGATCAGCTAAACCGAAGGCCTGAAGAGTCCATCGGCGGAAATGGAGCAAGTGCCAAGTATCAGAAGTTCTCGGAGTTTCGCAAGGCCAACCCGCCCAATTTTAAGGGGGCCTTCAACCCTGAACAAGCTGATGAATGGATTAAGGAGATCGATAAGATCTACTCTATGCTGACTTGCTCGGAGACCCAAAAGGTAGCCTTTGCTACTTATATGCTGAAGGCGGATGCTGAATTCTGGTGGAAAGGAGCGAAAAGCTTGATGGAGAGCGACCAAAGAGAAATCACTTGGGACATCTTCAAGACAGCTTTCTATGAGAAGTACTTTCCAATGTCTGTGAGGAACGCAAAGGAGATGGAGTTCCTGAGGCTCTACCAGAGAGGTATGAGCATTGCTGATTACACAGTGAAGTTTGAGGAGCTATGAAAGTTCTCCACACTTTATCAGTGAAACCCCGACGAGCACTAGAAGTGCATGAAATATGAAGAAGGTTTGAGGGCCGATATCCTGGCATCCATGGCCCCGTTGGAAATTCGGAACTATGCGGCCCTTATCAATAAGAGTTGCGTACTGGAGGAATGCAACCGTAAGTAGGCAATCCAGAGGTCGGAGGCCCATAAGAGAAGGCAGGCATCTCAAGGGCAACACCCGAAGTAGCCCCCGCAAAAGAAGTCCTACCATGGTGAAGGTTCTAGAGGCAAGCAACCACAGAGATCCTCTGCCAATCCTCCAAAACCCGCCGGCCAGCCTCCGAAGCCTGCAACAAATTTCGTCTGCCCTAAATGTGGGAAGCAACACAAAGGGGTTTGCTATGCCGGACAAAACGTTTGCTTCAAGTGTGGATAGCCCGGGCATTTCGCTAAGAATTGCACTAAGGACACATCTGCCCCCAAACCACAACGGCAAGGGAGGGTTTTCACCATGAATACTGAGGAGACCATGGAGTCTGATGATCTCATTCGAGGTAATGCGAAGTGAACGGTAACATCTTAACTGTACTGTATGACTCTGGCGCTACGCATTCTTTTATTTCCCATGATTGAGTAAGTAGTTTGGGGCTGTCTGTTTCTGAAATGCCTTATATGTTGCTTGTTTCTACTCCTACTGGGAAACCAGTTAGAACTTGTTTGTGTTGTTTGAAATGTCAAATTCACATTGATGGTAGAACCTATGAGTCTGATTTGATCTGCCTTCCTTTATCTGGTTTAGATCTAATCTTAGGCATGGATTGGCTCTTAGCCAACCATGTTATGTTAGATTGTGCTGCCAAGACAATCGTATTCCCTTCTTTACCTTCTAAACCTGTTAGTTTAAGCTTGAAACCTGTTATGTTATACTATTGTAAGACTGAGAATCAAGAATACGTTCTCCTATTGACTAGTGAGGTTGAACTAGAGCAAGCTCTTGATGAGATTCCTGTGGCGAATGAGTACCCTGAAGTCTTCCTTGAGGATATCCCTGAGTTTCCCCCTGAGAGAGAGATAGAGTTTTCCATAGAATTGGTGCCAGCGACTGGACCAATATCTATTGCACCCTACCGAATGTCCCATTTGGAGTTAGAGGAGCTGAAGACCCAATTGGAGGAGTTGCTAGAAAAGAAGTTTGTGAGACCAAGTGCCTCACCTTGGGGAGCCCCGGTGTCGTCTGTCAAGAAGAAGGATGGAAGCATGAGGCTGTGCGTGGATTATCGGTAGTTGAACAAGGTCACAATGAAGAACAAGTACCCTTCACCAAGGATAGATGACCTGATGGATCAACTCAGAGGAGCAGTGGTGTTTTCAAAGATAGATCTAAGGTCGGGATACCATCAAATTAGAGTGAAGGAGGAAGATATTCCCAAGACGGCCTTTAGGACTAGATATGGGCATTATGAGTTTAGAGTAATGTCGTTTGGATTAACCAATGCCCCGACTGTGTTTATGGATTATATGAACAGGATCTTTAGGCCATATTTGGATAAGTTTGTGGTGGTCTTTATAGATGACATCCTCATCTATTCAAAGACGAAGGAGGAACACAAAGAGCATCTTAGGATTGTGTTGGAAAATTTGAGGGATAAGAAGCTTTATGTGAAGTTGTCGAAGTGTGAGTTTTGGCTAGAAGAAGTGAAATTTTTGGGTCACGTTGTGACTAAGGGAGGGATATCCGTAGATCCAAGCAAAGTGGAAACGGTAATGAATTGGGAAAGACCTACGACGGTGACGGAGATTCGAAGTTTTCTCGGCCTAGCCGGATTTTATCGGAGGTTTATAAAGGGATTTTCTCAAATATCCCTACCTTTGACTAAGTTCACTAGGAAGAATGCTGCTTTTGTGTGGACTGATGAGTGTGAGAAAAGTTTTCAAGAGTTGAAGACGAAGTTGACATCCACACCTGTACTAGTTCTGCCTAACCCTAAGGGAGCCTTTGAGGTTTACCGTGATGCCTCTGGAAGAGGTTTAGGTTGTGTTCTGATGCAAGATCGCAGTGTGGTAGCGTACGCCTCTAGGCAACTGAAACCTCATGAAGTTATTTACCCAACCCATGACCTGGAATTAGCGGCCATGGTGTTTGCCTTGAAGATATGGAGGCACCATCTATATGGAGTTAGGTTTGAGGTATTCTCGAACCACAAGAGTCTGAAGTACTTGTTTGATCAGAAGGAGCTTAACATGAGGCAAAGGAGGTGGATGGAATTCTTGAAGGACTACAGTTTCGGGTTGAACTACCACCCTAGTAAGGCTAATGTGGTGGCAGATGCGCTGAGCCGCAAATCATTACATGTGTCTTGGATGATGATCAAGGAAGCGGAGTTGATTGAGAGCTTTAGAGACCTGAACCTCGGAGTTACCCTGACCCCTCGTAGCATAAGGTTGAATCTGATCAAGGTGACGAGCGAGTTCAAAGGACAAATTATGCGGGCTCAGGAAGAGGATGAAGAGTTCTTGAGGATAGTAGCCCAAGTGAAGGAGGGAAAGCTGAAAGAATTTACTCAAGGCATTGATGGCGTGTGGAGGTATCCAGAGAGGATATGTGTACCGGCTAAGAATGACTTGAGGAAGATGATTGTAGAAGAAGCTCACAAAGGTCATTTCACCATGCATCCTGGCATGACGAAGATGTACCAAGACCTCAAGAGGATGTTTTGGTGGCCAAGCATGAAACGAGACGTAGCAGATGTGGTGGGTAAGTGCTTAGTTTGTCAAAAGGTGAAAATTGAGCACCAAAAACCCTTAGGCATGCTGCAGCCATTGGAGATCCCTGAATGGAAATGGGATGGAATCTCTATGAATTTCGTGATGGGTTTACCCCGAGCACAAGCGGGATTTGATGCCATATGGGTTGTTGTAGATAGGTTGGCGAAGTCTGCCCACTTCTTACCCATAAGAGCGAATTACCCTTTGGATAAGCTAGCCCAGCTATACATCCAAGAGATTGTAAGACTGCACGGAGTACCTGCAACCATTGTGTCTGATAGAGACCCAAGGTTTACCTCTAGGTTTTGGGGAGCCTTGCAAAAGGCATTTGGGACGAAACTTTGTTTAAGTACAGCCTACCACCCCCAGACTGATGGGCAATCAGAAAGAACTATACAAACCCTAGAGGATATGTTGAGAGCATGTGTAATGGATCGACCCGAAAGTTGGGACAAACACCTACCCCTCATCGAGTTCGCCTACAACAATAGTTTCCATGCTAGCATTGGGAGATGGCACCTTATGAAGCTATGTATGGCAGAAAGTGCCAATCTCTGCTTTGTTGGTATGAACCGGGTGAACAAAGCCTCTTAGGGCCTAATCTGGTTAGACAAACCACCGAACAAATTAAGAGGATAAGGGAAAGGATTCTCTCAGCACAAAGTCTTCAGAAGAGCTATGCGGACAAGAGGAGGAAGCCAATCGAGTTCCAAGAGGGAGAACACGTATTCTTAAAAATCACTCCTACAACAGGCATTGGTAAAGCCCTTAGAGTCAAAAAGTTGAGCCCTCGTTTTCTTGGCCCTTTTGAAATCTTGAAACGAGTAGGAATAGTTGCCTACCAAATAGCACTACCACCCCATTTGTCAAACCTTCACAATGTTTTCCATGTCTCCCAACTGAGAAAGTACAACTCTGACCCCAATCATCTTCTTGAGCCAGAAAGTGTACAGTTAAGGGAAGACCTAACCTTCGACCTGCCGCCTGTGAGAATCATAGATATGAAGGTCAAGCAGCTGAGGAACAAGTTTGTGCCCTTAGTGAAAGTGGCCTGGGGAAGAGGAAACTTGGAAGAGCACGTATAGGAACTCGAGGCAGAGATGCAAAGAGATTTTCCCCACCTGTTTTTAGGTAACGAATTTTGAGGGCAAAATTCTTTTCAAGGAGGGGAGAAATGTAACATCCCCATTTTCACCTAAGTTAATTAACTCGGTGTTCCCGGCTAATTAGAGGGGTTAGCGATTAATCGAGAATTAATCGATTAATCTCGAGAGCAAGAGCTTAGTAAATTAAAGGCAAGTCAACAATTGAAATATAATGCATCAAAGGTTAAAATTAAGAACCTAATTGCCCAATTCTTATTAACCCATGACTTAGAACATAAAAATCAAGGTCACCTAACCTTATTAACGAAGAGCATGACAAGCATCACATCCTAATCACATGAAAAAATTAACCCTCACACCCTCTTTACATAATTAATGAGGAAAAATCCTTTTCGATAAAAATGTGTTAAGATATAATTGAACCAATCAAATTAATTAACATCTAGATAATTGTAACAATTATAAAGATGTAGAAACTTCCCTTTAATTATTGTTTGAAAGTTTGGTCAAGGCAAGAGTCATATCCAACCATCCATTTGCCTTCTCATCACACACCCCTAGATCAAGAGTCCATGCTAGTAATGTTCCTTAAGTCAAGACAAGAAATGTACTCTCCTCCATCAAGATGGTGACACTTGGAGTAATCATAGCCATCCAAGCCAAATCCTAAGAGAGCTCATGCTTTTAACCACTTAACAAAAACACTACATGGTCTTTACCCAAATGCCAAGACTTAAAGGAAACACAATACTTTCTTTTGCCCCAAGGGTTTTCCTACTCCCTAGCTTGTGTAAGAAGCAAAAATCACATCACCTTTCCCCCTCATTATGCGCCACCTTCAGCCCCTCTCTCTCCCCCTCATTTCATTTTCCATTCCTCTCACTAAAACACAAAATGCTCTCTCCTCTCTCCAAGTCTCATCCTACTCTTTTGTTCTTCTCACCTTTCTTGTTCTTCTTCCAACCTTCTTACTACTTCCTACCTCATCTCCACCACCGTTCTCACAAGCCCTTCAAGGACCACCCTCTTTGGTTTTTGGAGAAGCAAAACAAACACTCACCTAGCCCCAATATCAAGCTCAAGGAGAAGGAGGCCATCTCCAACCATCTTCATCCTTCAAGCCTTCAAGAGAAACTTTTTGATAGTGACTCTTATCCTTCTTCTCCATGTATTTTTTTTTAGTTCTAGAACCCCTAAGCTCTTCATAGCTAGGTGGTTGTAAAGCTTGCTTCAAGGTCTCATGACCACATTTTACTCTATGAGTTTTCTTGCCTTGATGAAAATGTTGTTTTGAAATGAAATTTTGTGGTATGATGATTTTTATGTGTCTTGCTCTATTTTGTTTTGAAACACTGATTTGGTAACTAAAACATTGAATATGATGGTGAGATAAAACATGAAAATGGTGATTTGAAGTGATATAACAATTTCTCCACAAGCTTGAAGTGAAAAATGTAAAAGCTAGTGAAGCTGGATTTCTGGCAATTTGTAATACATATCGTATAACTCATTCTATAAAACTCAAAATGTAATGAAATAATTTTCTGTGAAAGTAGACTCAAAGAGCTTTTCATACATATAAAATATGCGAGATTTGGCCTTAAAACGAGAGAGATATGAATTTTCAAAATTTGCTGTTCCTGGATGGGTTTCTGTCCGGGAAAGGAGGTAATAAAACGTGCATAACTCAAGTTATATAGAACATTTTTTAGTGGGACCAAGTTTTTTAGAAAGCTAAGACATAGAGGAACATTTCCATAAAATTTTGGCAGATTCCTTGTGAAGAGTTCACAGTAATGTTTAAAAGTCACTGACCCGAGATGAACTTTCAAGTCTGAACAGTCAGAATAAAATGTGCATAACTCAAGCTACAAAATGAATTTTTAACTGGGGTTTCTTTTGTTTAAAAATAGACTTAGAGAAGTATAAGCATACCAAAATTCGAAATAAAAGAGTAAAAGATGAAATTATGGTGAATTTTTGAAGTTACTACCCCACTGTAAAAGTAAAACTGGTTAGGGTAAAAGTTAAAGGTTAATGAAGAATAAGCTTTAAGACATTAATACCCTTACATTAAGTATTAGAAAACCTTTATAATTCAACTTAAAAAGTATCAAAAAGGACATTAGACAAAATTGGCCCTACAACTAACAAAAGAGGACACACAAGGGGCAACCTCAATTAAAAGCTTGCACCTAATTTACTAAGCTAAGCTCATAAAACTTTGCTTGAGAATATGCCTATGTTTATGTGCAAGCATGATGTTATGATGATGATGTGATGATGACAATATGATAATGATGGTATGATAATGATGATACGATATGATGCTTAATGATACTGTGATATTGGTTTCTCTGTTTGGCGAAATTTTGGGAAGTTTCGGTCTAGCCGTTATACTGCCGAAATTTTGTAGAAATTGTGGACTTAGAAATATTTTGCATCATAAGCTTTAATAAGAAGAGATTCAATAAAGTGTGTGATCCTTCAAAAGGGAAGGTGACCTAATTTAAGTTTCCCTTCACCCACGACTCACATGAGGCATGGCATGACCCAGCTAGTGTGAGTATAGGGGATAGAGCTTACATGAGGCATGGCATGACCCAGCTAGTGTAAGTACCGAAATTTTATGGTGGTGATGGCCACAGTATGAGCTCAGTACCACTTATGTTTAGTGGGTGAAAAGAAAAGGACTTAAGATAAGTCAAGTGAAGAAAAGAAAGGGAGCTCGGTCCGACCCAAGTAAAGAATGAAATTCATAAGATGTGCATGCATGATACAAATTGTCATACAAGTTATTATGTATATCATGATGTTAGCATATGAGAAATACGTACTTAAAATGGAAACCACTTCGGGTATTGATATTTTAGAAAACCTAAGAATTGAACCTATTGAATGCTCACTGTTTTGATTTATAAAACCGAAGTGGCTGGGACGATGACGATGACACTTATGTGTCAGGGGCGAGTCCTACTGAGAAATCTCATTTCTCACCCTAGTTATTTTTCCGTCTCGTGACCAGATACCTATGGCGCACCCCGTGGAGTGGAGCACAGACCCTCCCCACCATGAGTGGGCTTACGATGGGGATACTCACGCTATTGTGGCCACGACCACCACAGTAGTCCGCACGTATTTCTACCTGGGTCGAATTTTTGAGCAAGAGAAGTCAGAAGTCCCGCCAGCCCCTGTAGACGTTTCATCGGCTCACCTTGGACCACTGTTGGGTCCTTGGGATTTCCCGCCTGAGCCATTGCCAGAAATCGAGATAGAACCAATGTTTCCGGGTCTACCTACAGCCGAGCCCGTGCCACTGCCAGAGGTCCCTGTGATCGATGTGAGTTCGACAGCCACTGCTAGGGCCGCAGCCGCTTCGCCACCGCTCCCCGAGTATCACCCTACCGCGTCTAAGGAGGATCCCTCCGAGGAACGTTGTTCGGTCGCCAGCTATACTCCTGGCCATCGCATCTGTCGCGTGGAGGTGATCAGCAGGCACGCTCGTATCATCCGTACTCCTCATGTTCCCCGACGCCGAGGAGCGAGGGGGACCAGGCACTCGAGAACCTGAGTCCATCCGATTGAAGGGTGTGGAAGGGGCAGAGAAGCCAGCATATGTCTACGTGGGCCTATTCCATTATTGCTCCTTATCTTTTGTATTTTATTTTGTATCGGACCTCGTCAGACTTGTGTACCTTTGATATTTTGGGGCCATGGCATGACCATGAGTTCCCTTTTTATGTATTTATTGGATATTATGAGACTAATTATAATTATATGGTTGTTGTAGTAATTTGAATGCATGGTATTATGATTTATCCCTTGTTCCTTCAATTTATACTGAAATCTTTGCAATACGCTCGTTTAATTGCTATCTTCTCGCGCAAGGCTTTACTTTCCAAAAGTGATGACGTATTTCAAAAGAAAAAATTTTACCGTATTTTTCGCGTAACTTACTTTCAAGTTAAGTTTAGTTTTCCACGAGCATAAGTAACAACTAATAAAACGCCGTAATACGACTTAAGCGTAGTATGGATTTATTAGGGTGTTGCATTTGTCACGTCTATCCTCTTCCTATTTGAATTCATTAATCTTTTCTCGGGTAAATTAGCTAGTTAGTGTTGAAATACAAGTCCTTGTCTAGCTAGTAGACCTCGTTGACTTTATGACATTTGTTCTTAAGACCCATTTCCATTTTTATCAATACTTATGTTGGGACCATTACTATTTTTAGTCCTTGTACTTGCTAAGTTATTGAGATTAAATTCTCTTAATTACTTCTTATATATTAGGAAAGGGTCAACTAAGATGAGTGGTTAATTGTGAGAATGAAAGAAGCAAATCTTGACCATTGGACCTTATATGGATGGTCAAGATTAAAATATAAAGTTATGTGATTTTTTTAAGTGATCATGTGATCTTTAAACAACTTTATGTCTTACCCATCCACATATGGTTATACAGCCCATATTTGTTTATCTCACTTTCATAATAAAGCACTCATCTCAATGGTGAGATTGGACCACTATTTCACCATCATCTCTAACTATATGGCCCTTACCTTGATCCCAATACAGCACGCATGATCGTTGCCTTGGTATCATGCAAAACATTATGTTCATGACCCTCATGTCATAGCATTGTGTCTTTTGTCCTAACATGGCATCATGGTGGCACTCCACCATATCATGATCCTTATGTCACAATGAATACATAGTCTTTATCCATCGTATCTCCTCAATGGGGCATCATACGTCACGAAACTTTCATATCTTTTGAGAAAACATTTCCATGCACATGGATCATGCTAAAATCATAATTTCACTTGTGTATGCTAAAATTCTCTTTTCTCATACTTTTTTCAAAAATCATATTCATGCTCATGGTAGGCAAAATTTGGTTTTTTCCAAAATCATGTTCATACTTATGACACACAAAACCTGACACTTTCATGATTCAAACATTTCATCACCAAATCACATTTGAATCAATTTCACAATTCATTAGCAACCTAGAATAATCACATAAGCCATGATAACTCATAAAAGAGATAGATTCTCATAACCATTCATGTCCTTTTCATAGTTCCAAAACAAATCATTAGTAAATCAATTTCATAATTCAGAAATAACCACAATCATTACATACTTCATGATTACTCACAAAAGAAGCAATTTCTCATCATCGATCATGCCATGGCTGAATGCACACAAAAGTGAGATCTAGACACCCGAAAAGGCCACAATCACCAAATTGCCCCTACCGCTAGGATAAGGGCCCAATTTTATGACCTTACTCACATGAACATATTAATCACAATATGGCTGCTCATAACTTTAGTAATAATCTGAGCGGGAGAATCAATAAGTGTCAGGGAAGCATAAGCCTCACAATAACATAGTCAAAGCCCTTTATAGTCCTACAGGATTCGAGAGCTCAGGTAGAGAACCCAAAATGTGTAAGAGGTAAGTATGAGGCATTATAAGAAAAGAACAATGATTTCATTTTAATTAATTGTAGAAAACACAATACCCCTTATGGGCAAATCCACCATAATAATCACAATTAAATATACCATAATAGTGTTTCATGCTTGTGCAATGCACAGGTTAAATTTTTTTAAAATTAATATTATTATCAATGTTAATTCATTAAGTTTTTAAAATATAAGTGTTAACTTCTATATGAAGCAAACAAAATAAATTATAAACATAAAATTATAAAATATTATGTTATCATGGCTTATTGAATTTAATACTAAAACGTAATATGCAAGAGAACAAACAGTAACATAAATTCAATAAATAATTTCACTATTCAAAAATTTCATTTATACATAAATCAAATTATAAATTTAAAACGTAATTATTTTTGTGAAAAATGCAGAAAAAGAAAAAAGAAGGTAAACCATATATATATATAAAGCTACTTGCCAATGGCCATTTTTTTCATGTTAGGTTAATACTGAACTAAATTTTAAGTCAATCTTCAAATTCATATCAGGTTAAAAAGAGAGAGATGCATAAAATGAATATCATCATAAAGATGTGGAAATTTATGTATTTGAATAATATTTGTTTGATATTTATTTTTAATAAATTGAGAATCATTGTAATTAAACTTTCCAAAATAGTAAATTTTTTTAATTGCAAATGCATTCAATTTATTTCCTTAATTAGAAATTTTAAAATGAAAATATATAGAATTCACCAAGTTTTGACGTAGTAAAAGTTTCCTTGTAATTTCTTTTATTTTATAAGTTGCATAGATATGACCTTAATGTGATTTTCCTTTATTATAATTATGATGCTATGCCTACTCCTCAATCTTTAATTGCATCAATCACTCAATATGACATATATAACAAAATATTTAAATCAAATATATTCAACTATAGAGAAAGTAATTGTGCAATTATTTAATTAAATATTTTACAACGATAAAAGCATTTAGACAGTCGGAATAATGACAAAATGTCTTGTGAAATTAAATGCGCATTTAAAAGTAAAATGTAGCATGCAATTAATGAATTAGGATCCTTTCTAAAATGAGGATAGTTATAAAGTGAGAAAGTGAGAGAGTACTCACTTTTGGATCATTTTATTGAGACAATAACACACATAATGAAAGTTATTAATTCAAGGGTGAATATTTCTTCACTTTTTCACTTTACAACCATCTTTACTTTAGAGGATCCAAATCTGCAAAACAAAAACATGTGGCTTGTAACATCTTAATAGTCCCATACTATGCTTAAGTCATATTGTGGAATTACTAGTTGTTACTTTTGCTCACGGAACTAACTTACTCTTTTGAATTTACTTTATACAGAAAATAGGGGTAAATGTTTTTTTGAATAAAAACAACGAAAGTAATCTTTTGGAAAAACAAGAGCCATGAGCGCATCGCAAAGCATATAATACTAAATATCGATATCTCATACACATAGCACGATAAATCAAATAAAAGCAACATAGAGAATATTTACCTTGGATAAACATAATACTATTCCACAGTCAGCACAGTTAAATATATATACATATACACTTAAATATAGTGCAAAGAGTCATACATAAATAGTCATAGGTCCGATACCTACTGTCAGCCCTACAAAGCACCTAACCAAATATAACATCGAAAGAAATATATTAGAAATCTCTACTACCCATGCATGCCATACAATAAAATTATAACCCTATAACCATAAATAAAAGGGTTATCCTCATGCTCAATTCCACATGCAATCACCACATCACCCATCGGATAGAAGAAATCTATTCCCAAATCCATTGGGTGTATTGCCTCCACGTCCTCTTCCTCAGGCACGCCCACCTCCACGGGGCACAGTGCAGGTATGGATGAACCCATGACCAAGAATCGAGGGTGGTGCGTGATGAGGAGTTGCAGATAAAAAAGATGAATTAGAAGTTAGGCAAATCATTAATGGGTTGGAAGGTTCGGAAGGGTCAGACTCCACATGGTAGGTCAGGTAGGATGGCTCAGAAGGATCGGAATCCACGGAAACAATCGGTGTCAGACGAGTATCTGAGTCAGACTCTCCATTAGTGGGATACCTTGACAACTGAAAGTATGGACGGATATCATCCAAGGTGACCTCACTGTACGTTTGGTGTAGACGAAAAAACAGGCTCATAACGAGGACCTGGAACAGACGGTCATGGAAGATGCAGACCCTCATGGCTGTGCTCCCAGCATCATAGAGGCATTCAACATTAGGTCAAAGCACCAATGCCATACTAGGAAGTCAATGAATATCACCACCATGCTCAATGCCGGCATCCTCTGAAGAAGACATGAAAACGTAGGAGTGAGAAATACTAGATTTCTCAGTAGGATCGCGACTAGACAAACATTGTGTCATCATCATCGTCCTAGCCACTTCGGGTTTAATTATAAAAATAGTGGATATGCATAGGTTCCATAACATTCTCCCTTGTATGGTACTATGTTTAAGTCATAGTACCATACTCGAAAGTTATTATTATTACCTGGATGGACCTTGTTTGATAGCTACCTTTAGCCGTCTTCAATATTCCTTAAACTATCTGGAGATAATATGAAAATAGGAGTGAGAATTGAAAATTCTCAGTAGAATTCCTCATTCCCCATATACCATGTTATCGTTATTATCTCAAGTAGCTTTGGTTTATTAAAAAAAAGGTGAATATGCTATGTAATATGCCCAATTTAACCGTTCGAAAACATATTATCCGAATTGTTTTATTCACACACTGGTTAAACAAAGAAGGAGTAATTATGAAACGGAAATAGATAAATTCAATAATAATAACAACTAGCTAGTAGATAGAGATGTATGTAGATGCACAAATCTTAAATCATATCAATACATTGGAATTATTCATTCACTTGTTAAACAAAGTGGGAATCTAAAAAAGCAGTAGACTAAATAACATATATATATATTGTAACAACCTCTAACATGTAAGCCATGCTCGAGTCATGGAGTTACATAAAAAGGTTGCACGGTGCTGAAAAATTCTTTAAAATATGGGAAGATATAATACATGACCCTTTAATTATCCACTTCATCACTAACTACTAGTCCCTGATACATAGAGAACAAAATAATTACACTTTAAAAGAAAATTGTGACTGACATTGTAAACCGCATCCACTTCCGACTAATCGTTAGCTAGCTTCAATGGTCTCTTGATTTGGCCAGCGCCTGAGTCGTGCTCCATGAGCGGCCCTGCATTTCGCCTTGCACTGGATGTCTAACTTAGGTACTGGAATGTTTACGGAAAAGGAGAAACATACAAGCAGACAGTGAGAACCTAGGGTTCTCAGTAGGTAAATTTAAACAAATCTTATAATGTCATCATAAACATTCCAGCCGCTTCGGTTTATTATGAAAATATGAGTATATATAAATAAATAGTGGTTAAATTTTAAGTTGAAAATATCTTTCTCGAAGCGGGTTATATTTTAACCATCACTTACCGTATTATATTACCGACATAGAAAAATGAATGGTATGATATGCTTCAACCAGAATAATAATAATAATAATATGACTTGATGAGATAACTGAAGATACTCTTATAGATGCTTATGCTTAACTGTATGCAAGTGCACTTGACTTAATTCATATCTTTCTTTAACTTGCAACTTGATCTTACTTTTCTGTGCTTGGTCCCCCTCACCCCTGGGTTATAGCCTGCTTTTCAGGTCCGAGCTCGTACCTATACATGAGTGACGGGTTTACTTTCCCCGACCCTCACACCGGTCTATTCCCCTTAAATCTGGTCAAGGGCTGGCCCAAGTCTTAGACAATCCATTCTGGCCCACGCTAGCTGGGTCTATGCCATGCCTCACGTGGTAGCTTGGTACGTCTTTCTTGCAAGTTCTCATAAATCTTATTCTTCTTTGGACATGATTACACATGCATATGCTCCATGCATTCATTCATATACTGCATATCATACTTAAATCACTCTTGCATATATGAATCTTATGAGTATAACATATAAATGTTCATGACAGTCATATAATTTGCATATCTCTACCGAAATTTAAGAAGATAACGGATCGAGTCCGCTTCCCCATGAATAGTGCCAGTATCAGCAGACAATCCATTTTATAGAAAATCCACAATATTTCACTTCACATTTCAATATAAATTTCATAGGAACATTAGTGCATTTGAAGCATCACAATTCATCATCAATCTCCTAGGAACCTTAGTTGCACTTAAAGCATATTGGCTATTTTAGCACTTTCACTCAGCTCGGTTTTGTAAATTAGGCCAAAATTTCTATGTTACTCATCTAGACCTCAAGGATATGTCATAGCTCTATATATCTACTTTCTAACCTCTTTGGTCCCATATCATTTTGATTTATACAACTCAAGATATTCACTCTTTGCCTCAGCTTGTTCAATCACTAGACCGAATTACACTCCTGGAAGTATAAATTCACTAAAAAATCGAAACTAAACTCAAATCATACGAAATTGGTCTCATATTGAAGCTAACAGGACAACCTTTCATTTGCCACAAGTTTCGCTTCATTTGCTTAAGTATACCTTGAGTTATAAGTCCTGAGAATCGACCTTCCTGAACTACTCTATTTTGGCCTGAATTGAACATAGGACAATTTCCTCGAATCACTGGGAACAATTGGGACCATAACAAACTCGGAATTTCATATTGGGATTGTAACATCCACGACTTCCGACTTCCGAGTTCAGAGTCTTCCCAACCTCCAAATTCATCTTCAAGGCTGGACAGACAAGGATTTACGATTTCCGAGTTTGTCCTATAGTTCAGTTTCCGATCTCAATATTAGCTTCGACTTCCGACTTTGTTCCAAGGCTTATAAGGGATTTCTTCTGACTTCCGACCTCATGCATGCAGCTTACGGTCTCCGATTTAATGCATGAAGCTTACGGTTTCCGACCTTGAAAGCTTGTATAAATTTTGACCTCGTCAGTATGAATTCCGATTTCCGATTTAGTGAGCTGAAATGAGGTGACTGATGCTTCCAACTTACGAGTTCGTTTTCGACTTCAGCACACTTTACGACTTCCGATCTTACCGATCAAAGAGTAAAATGTTCGATTTCAGACCTAGTCTCTAAGGCTCAAATGAACTGACTGTATTCCGAATTCCGATATTATGATTCACCAATATACGAGATCCGATCTTGAGTTCAATATTAGTAGCTTTCATTTCTATATCTTTTCGAGTTCCGAGATAGAAATTTTATAATTCCCGAGTTCCGACTTTAAGTGCTTGGCTTCACACCAGGCTCTGCTTTCAAGTTTCAACTAGACTGGATGTTTTCTGAGTTCTGACTTCATATACAAGAAGTTCACAAGTTCCGACTTTATGGAGCCTACGAGTTCCGATTTCGTTTCCAGAATATACTAGAAACTACTCCCACTTTAGGCGACGTGGAGAGTGATTTTACCACATAAAGAGGGCAACGTGGAGAGTAAGGTTGGCTGAAGCTTGGCCTTTTGTTTAGAGGCCAATCAAAACCTTTCAAGTTAACTCCCACTCATGCCTATATAACACACCATCCTCCTTTGATTCAGACCCTCATTCACGTTGCATTCCTCTTCTCCTTCAGCTCTCTTTCTCTCTTACTCACACATCCAAAACTCAAGCTAAGTTTCAGCCTTATTCACCCAACCTCCAAGAACTCAGCACAAAACACTTAAATCAAAGGTAGGGGTTTTATTTTCTTGCATCAAATTCATGCACTTGGCTGGCTGGACTGAGTCATTTTCACCTTAATTGATGTGTGAATTAAGTAATTATGCTTGGATTAATAGAAGATTTTGAGTTAGAAGTAGAATTAGAGAAGAAAACTAAGAGAACTAAATGGATAAGGGTGCTGTCTTGGTGGAGAGTCCACGGCAGTCCGTATGACGGAGCATACGGCGCCGCCTACAATCGGTCAAATCCGATGAAACTATTTTTAGATGAAACTTGATATCTAGGGCTTTCCATAGACATATCATATGAATTTTTGAATCCCGACTTAGGGTTTTGACTCTGGTTCTGGGCAGATTAGGTTCTTGAGGGGAGAACTCGACCTATACTACATGAAAATGAGTGAAACCAACTTTGTTGGAAAGCTTACACATAGGAGAACAATATCCAAAGAAATTCCGAGTTTGTTATCAATTCAGTTGTTCCCAGTGATTTGAAGAAATTACCTTATGTCCAAATCAGGCCAACACAGGGCAGTTCAGAAAGGCTAAGTTTTGGGGCTTGTAACTCGAGCCCTACTAAGGCAAATGAAATGGAACTTTTTGTATATGAAAGGTTGTCCTGTTAGCTTTAATATGAGGCCAATTTCGTCTGATTTGAGTGAGTTTTCGATTTTTAGTGAATTTCTACTTTTAGTTGTCTGATTCTGGCTAGCCAATGGGCAGGCCGAGATGAAGTTTAGATATCTTGAGTTATAGATACCGAAATTAAATGGGACCAAAGAGGTTAGAAAATAGACACATAACCATGTAACATACTCAAATTTGAGGTCCAAATGAGCTAAGATGAAATTGTGGCATGAATTACAAAAATCGGGTTGGTTGAATATGCTGAGGCAGGATTTCTGCCTTAATGAATTTGATGTGGATTTGAGTTCTATGTCAAAATATAAATGTGAATTTGTGTTCCTTGTGATAAATTGATGTATTGATTGGCTGGCACTATTCATGGGGAAGCGGACACGTTCCGTTATGCTGCCAAAATTTCGGTAGAACCCATGTACAAGTTATGAATTACATGTGAATGTATATACATTCTTAAGAAAGCCATGAAAGTTATGAAAAGAATTGTGCTATTATGCAAGTTCCATACTACTTGGGCCAGCCCCGGATAGAAAGTTAATGGGAATAGATCGGTGGGAAGGTCGGGGAAAGTAAACCCGGCATTCCTGTATAGGAACGAGCTCGATCCTGATAAGCAGACTATTACCCAGGAGTCTAAATGGCCAAGAACTCCCAGGGGACCAAGAGATGGAAAAAAATGATGAAAGGAAATGAAAAGTTTATAAAGGAAAGTTCAAGTATAAGTTTGCATGATTACATGAGTGCATGAATACATGGAATATTTATGTTAAGATCTTTACAGATGTTACTATATTTAATTACTACTGCTTGTTTATTTAACCTGTTTATTTCTTTACGTATCATTACTAGTAGTCTATTTAGATTTTCATGTCTCCTAAAGTAAAACGGAATCTTGCCTCGGATTAGATATTTTCTTGAACTCAGTAAGATGGCTATTTCTATTTAAACACATGATTTTACAATTAAATAAAACCCGAGGCAACTGAGAATTTATGTGACGTCAGTATCAGTATAACCAAACCCTTCTGAGAATTTTCTTGAAATTCTCACCCCGTTTTGTGTCTCCCGCATCATTCTCAGTCACTGGCGATGGACTCCACAGCCACCCTTTTTATTGAGATTCCTGCATTACAGTTCCACCATGACCTGGAGTTGGACTCGTTGTACATAGCTGGTTCGTGCAACTTTCGTTTGTACCTTTTCAGCGACAGGAACTTTGATGTTCCTTTACACCATCCCCTCTTTGACCCTGCTACCCCTTATATTGTCGTCCCTCTACATATGGCGCACCCACATCCTGCACCTCCTGCACCCGCAGCACCCGCTGACCCTGCCCCTGAGTCACCACCGCAGGCAGTCCCCGACATTCCGCTGAGTTCCGAGAGTGACCCCTCCGAGGCCACCGGCTCGTCACCCTCTTCCTCCTCGGGACCTAGCGCAGACTACACCCCGGCCGAGCCTGGCATGGCTAACGGCTACCTGACGGAGTAGTTTAGCGGCAGGGGATGTTGTACAGTATGACCCTCTTTTGGATAGTATGTAGCTTTGGGTCATGGGTTTTGACTGTAGGGTTAGCAGTAGTTTACGAAATGTCCTTTGAGGACCATAGGGTATCATGATCTTCCTGATACACCAGCCCGTATGTGTTTTACTTTAGAACTTTGTACATAAACTGAAACAGTGGCTTCTGATATATATGCATGTTTACCCGTATGCAGTAACATTATTGTACCATACTTATCTTGATGATATTTTATTCGGTTCGTTTCGTTTTTAATATAACAGTATGCCGTTTCATCAATAGAGACGATTTACAGAGAAATTAAAAACAAGAAAGGTAAGTAAAGTATCAATACAGTAACACAACCTGACTAGTTTCATGCTATGACTTAAGCATAACATAAAATTAGTAGGGTGTTACAGGGATGTTCCCCTATGTGTAGGCTTTCTAACAAAACTGGTTTCACTCAATTTGGAGTTGTATAGGATGAGTTATACTCTCCTCATGTCACCCTGCCCGGATGAAAATCCTGAACCCTAGGTTAAACTTCAAAAATTCGTATCTCCCTCAATACTAATCCAATAACCTTATATGATATATTTATGGAAATCCCTGAATGTCTACTTTCATCTAAAAATGGTTTCATCGGATTTGACCAATTGTAGGCAGAGCCGTACACTCCGCCGTACGGACTGCCAGGAAATTCTTCATCCAGGCAGCATCCTAATCCTTAGTTCCTTCAAATTTTCTTATTCTAATTCTAATTTCAACTCAAGATTTCATATTAATCCTATCATAATCCATCATAATTTATCATAAACACCCAATATATCATCAAACAATCATAAAAGAGTAATCTTTCATGCATCCTTAGTTTAGAAAAAATTCAAGATTTGAGATTGAATCCTACCTCTTTGGAGTGAAATCTTGAGTTAAGTGTTGAAACTTGAATTGTTAGGACCTGGCTAAGCTTGAAGGAGTGATGGGGTTGGGTGAGTGGAGAAGGGGAAAGAGAGCTGAAGTGAGGGAGAAGAGAGGGCGCAGAAAAAATGGGTCTGAATGAGCGGAGAAGAAGGTGTTATATAGGCATGAGTGGTAGTTAACTTGGAGGGTTCTGATTGGCCTTAAAACACTAGGCTGAAATTCAGCCAACCTTCCCCTCTTTTGTGACAATTTGCTCTCCACGTCGCCCTAACAGTGGGACTCGTTTCCAGTATATTCTGAAGATTACATCAGAACTCGTGCTCCTTTAAAGTCGGAACTCGTGCACTTCTTGAGATGAAATTGGAACTCGTAGATGATTTGGAAATCAGCTCAAAGATCCGAACTCGAGTCATTTTAATTGAGTTCCACTCTAATGCGGGAACTCGTGACATTTTATTCGGAAGTCGGTACTTGCACCACTATGTTAAACTATAACTTCTGAGGTCAGAAACCATGTACACTATTAAGGTGAGATCGAAAATTGGGTACATTTTCTTTGAGACATGAAGTCGGATATCATGGAATTACGTTCATGTGTTCGGACTTGAAGGCCAAGTCGGAAGTCTGAAAATGAGGAAATTATGATAGTTGAAATTGGAGGTCGGAAATTATACCCAATATACTTTAACTCAAAGTCGGATATTGGAACTCGAAAGCCACTCCATTGAACTCAAAACTAGAACATGAAGTCGGAAATTCAGGAATAATCAAAATTGAAGATGAAATCGGAAATGGGGAAGGACTTGAAGTCAAGACTAACTCGGAACTCGGAACTTGTCCCATTTCATGTGAAATTCGTGGATGAAGTCGGAAATCATGAAAACGAGTGAATTCGGAACTCGTGAAAATTTGAGTAGAACTTGGAGACCACTCAGATTAACTTGGAAGTCGTATTTCATGTCCACCTTAAATTACTTAAGGTCGGAACTCCTATTGTATGCATCTTTGAAGCATTAGGTCGGAAATCGGAAATCCTTGCTAGTCCAGTTGAGCCTTGGATATGAAGTCGGAGATCGGGAATATTGATTAGATCGAAGGTTGGAAGTCGCGGACGTTACATATATATATATATAATATGGATACAGTTAGGCTCCTGACAAGCAAGGAAAGGAATTGAAGCATAAGTATAGCAATCTAAAGAGCAAATAAATAATATACAAATATGAATGCAACGACATTCTTGATGTAGATGCTTCTGTTTCTTTTTAAGTTTCTTTACTTTCTTTTCTTGGTACACCTAAACATTACGTATGGCTGTCCCTAGGTTGTTTGCTTTCATTCTTGTCCATACTGTCCCCTGGGAGGCTTTGGCCATACAACTCCTGGGTAATAGTCTGTTTTTCAAAACTAAGCTCGTTCCTATATAGGAATACCAGGTTTACTTTCCCCAACCTTTTCACTGATCTATTCCCCTTAACTTTATTCCGGGGCTAGCCCAAGTAATATGGAACTTCTCAAAATCCTTATAAGATTCATAATGGTTAATAACTTGACTTGAACATTGCATGCATATGTAAGTGTATCATAAGTTATTCATAGCTTCAACTAAAATTTTTGTAGTATAATGGATTGATTTTGCTTTTTAGTAAATAGTGCCAAATAACTAGGCAATCATTCATGCAGAAAATTCACAATAATCAAATAAGTTTCATAACATTGATCTTGAATTAGGTTTCTGCCATTTCCTTTCAATTCTGCCTAGTTTTGTAAATTGAATCATAAAGTTTATTTAATTCATTCAGACCTAAATTTTGGATATGTTGAAGTGTTGTTTATCTAGTTTCTAACCTCTTTGGTCCTATTAAGTTTTGATATATATAACTTAAGTTATTAACATTTTACCTAGGTCTATCCTGTTATTAGGCAGATTTGCACACCAAAAAATAAAAATTCACTAAAATTAGAAACCTAATTGGAATTATATGAAAATTAATCATCCTAAAGCTAATTGAATAGATTTCATTTTCAAGAAGTTTTACTTCATTTGAGTAAGTAAAACTCGAGTTATAAGCTGTTGAATTTGGCTAACCTGCACTGCCCTTTTCTAGCCCGATTAGGACTTAGGGCAAGTTTCATGAATTACTGGTAACACAGGGATTGAATTTGGTTTTGAAGTTTTTATGAAATGTTACTCTATGTCTTATCTTTATAAAAAAAATTGGTTACACTTAATTTGAAGGAGTATAGTGCAAGTTATGCCCTGCTTAACTCACTTTGGTCAGATTCAAGAACAGAAAACTAGGGCAAACTTTATTCATATATCTCTCAATACTAATCCAATGTTCTTATAATTTACATTGTTGGGAAGCCTTAGGTGTCTAGTTTCATGTAAAAATAGATTCATCAAGTTTTGATGGTTAAATACGAAACCATACACTTCAAATGTATGGACACTGTAAGGTTTCTCCCCAAACAGATTATGATTCTCCACTCTTTCTAGTTTTCTTATTCTAATTTCAATTCTAACTCAAAATTTCATGTTAACACCACCATAAACCATCACCTACATCCAGTATATCATCAAAAAAATGAAGAAAAGTAGAATTCCATATAGCTACAATTCACAGAAGTCAAAAACAAAGTTGAATCCTACTCTTATTTTGATGTGATAACTAGCTAGCCTTGAGTTGCTAGTGAAGGATATGGGTGCAAGAGGCTTGATCAAGGCTGAAAGTGGAAGAAGGAGATGAAGAAGATGAAGAAAAGGAGGAAGTCTACTGGAAGGGGGCGAATTCTACTTGGGCAGAAAAGGAAATAAGGCAAGCAAAATTTTTGGGGTAGTTAGAAGGAAAGCTTCCTGTTGGTGGAGAGTCTTGTGGCTCAATTTCAGCCAACTCTCCTCATTCTTTGTGGCTATTTTGCACCACTTTTTGGGAGTGAAGTGGTTGAGTTTTCAGCCATTAAGTCTAAGGTTTTGAATGTGTAGTGCTATTGATTCAGTTCTGATAGTTTAAAATACCAAATCTCCACCAAATCGGCAAAATGGTTTGGAAAAAAAAATCTTGTGAGGCTTTCTATGTATCTATTATAATTTTCTAAAGTCTAATCTTCCTAATTAATAGTTAATTAATTTCTAATTAGCCTCTAATTAACCTTGTTCATTCAATTTAATCAAATAATTTGATTAATATCATAAATTAGGCATTTAAAAATTTTTTGGATGTTACAGGTTCAATTCTAATAATTTTGAAAATATAAATCTCGAAGCGGGGTTGCTTTTAGGTTTAGCATCATAATTATAACATCATACAGAAACATACATACTAAAACATGGAAGAAACATTCATGATGCATGTGGATAATATAGACACATGCATTTCTATGCAAACTCATTCGCTTGACATGGTTTCACTTTGACTTTAGTTTCATTATTAGCACTTGCTTAACATTTTTCACTTTTCCTTTGAAATAGACTACTTTTGGACATGATCTCATTCTGTGACCATCGTCACGTAGTACTAAACCAAATCAAATTAAGCTGATAATGGTTACCTCTAAGTTGGAGGGTCCTTCATGTCACCCTTGCCTCATCTATAGAGGTTCCTTGAGTCTTTGTGGATCACTGTCTCTCACTTCCCTTACCGAAGTGATTGAAGGGTCATATCCCATTCTTTCTTTTCTTTTATTATGACCATATCTTTCATGCATTGCAATCATTGACTAAACATGTGTGGGTATGTAATGATATTGCTAGTCCATAATTTTGGCGAAAATCCGGCAACATAACTGCTAAACCGGAGCTTCCCCAAAATGCCAGTCATGAAAATTCAACCAACAACCAATTATATCCATCTCACATTATCATACCAATTGTCCAAAATCATTCAATCACCAGTCAATGGTCAATCAAATTAATCATACATTATGCTCAAAGGCATCATGCATTCATCCCCTAAAGGGAGTTTATAATTGTGTTATTCTTTGTGAAAAGTCTTATGAGCCATAATATGATTCTTTACGTCTACTAATGAGAGAATCACATAGTTAAAATAAATGTGTGTAATCTTTTAGTTACTTAATCCTCGTGTGAAATTACTGTTTATTATGTACATATCATATGCAACACTTGCTCAAGTTAACTAAGTTAGGCAATTATTTCCTTTCCTTGAGATAGTGCACTTTGTGATTTCTAGGTTCATGGTATGCTCAGAGGCCCTAATCATACTTCTGTTCCCAAAGGATTTCGAGATCCCTCTAGTCGTTGGGTCATGACAACGCATAACCACGCTTATGAACCCAACAACACCATGATCACCTATCATCAAGGGATACTTTTTATTTTCACAAGTTATAAGATTCAAATTTTAGTAATTAGAATAGCAAAACATGAGTCTCTAAAATTCTATTCTTGTCTTAAAGATTCAACCTTTATAAGAAAATGATACAAGATGCTAGCTTTATGATTTAAAAGTCTTATTCTTCAAGAAAGTTGACACTTTTAATCATTATAAGACCATCAAGATTCCAAATTTATGATTTAAAGTTGTCTTAAAGTCTAAAAGATTTTTCTTTATGAAATAATGAGACAAGACATTAGCTTTAGAATTAGAAAGTCTTATTGTTTATAAAAGTTAACCCTTTATGCATTATTTTGACTTAAGATACAAACTTTATAAATTAAAAGTTGCAAGTCAACACTTTTATGACTAATAAGTGACATTCTTGAAGAAAGCTTAGAACTTTACTCAACATTTTCATCTCAAGGTTTAACCTTTATAAGATCAAAGTGTAAATCTACAACTTTATGACTTGAGGTTATTTCTTGATTAAAGTTTTAGACTTTATAAAAGGTCTTGTTACTCAAGATTCTATTTTTAAGATATGAAATGACAAGTTCTCATTTTCATGATTCAAAAGCTTCATGTTCCATAAAGCTTAAACTTTTACACATATTCTTGTCTTCAAGAAAGGCAAAATAAAACTTTAGAGAAGCACATAACTTGCGCCGCTTTTAAGGTTGCAAGGAATAAACTTTTTGAAGTTTTATGCATAAAGAATGTTCTTAGTCTTACCAAATCAAGAGAAAGTGATAAAGATGACAACCTTTCCAATCATAAGCATCATCATAAGAAAATAAACAACTTTTAACCCAAATACCACCAAGAACATCATTCTTTTTCCAACAACTCATAAGAAACATCAAGCTCTCATGCATCAAGAAAGAAAAATAGAAATTTTGAAGTATTCAAGAAAGCAACATCCAAATAATCAAGAACAACTCATGAACATAATTTTCTAAAAAGGAAAACTTTTGCTCATGAAGAGTATAAGGATTTTTCTCAGGCTTTCACTTGAAGATCTTAGTCATGGTAGCAACCAAGTTTCAAACTTTCTTGAGTAAATGATAGAGCATTCATTTATACATTATTCTAGTGTTATTCCTAGCTTGTTTACATCATAATTGTGCTTTAATTGATGCAAATAAATGAGTTTGATGACATTGACCTTCATTGAGAACTTGTATAAATGTGTGCTAATTTTCGGATTTTATACTTATTTTGACCTTTCTATCTTTTGCAGCCCATATCTTAAGCTACAAATATTAGAATTAAGCAATCTTTAGTTTGTTGGAAAGATAACAAAAAATCCTACAACTTTGCTGAAGACCTCAAGACCGAAATCTGTCAGATTCTAGACGTAATTTTTGTTGCAAAGAGGCTATAGTAAACAGGCCCAAAATTGAGTCCTTCTTGGGTCTATTTGTTTCAGATGGGCTTGGCCTTCTTTTGAGGTTTTTAGTTTTCTAAAAACATTATTCGAGGGAGAAAGAGGGGGAATTGGGAGGAGTTTAGGTTTCATTAGAAAATAAGTTTCAATTATTATTATTTTTCGATTTTTGATTTTTATTTTGGGGGACGTTTCTATTTTATCTGTCCATGGAGATGGAAGGCTGAGTTTTTCTTTTAGCTTAGGAGATTCATCACTCAATGCATGGATTCTGAGGTTTAGTTTTTAATTAGATTCAATTTCAATTTCTATTCTTCTCTTTCTCTCTACAATTCTGATTTTTCATTTTGGCTCTCAAACATTGATCAATGCTTGATGAAGCTATTCTGATTAGAATAGAACTCTTTGTTTCAAAATTGAATCCTAATTCGAATTGGATTAGATTAAAATAAAGGCTAATCTCGGATTTGGGAATTAGGTTAAAATTGAATTAAAAACTTGAAGATCTTCTTGTTTTTAGTTTGAAATTAACAGAATGAAACAGAATGCCAAATGCTTCTTGTGAATCTATGACGAATCCTAGTTAATGTGAATGAATTTCCTAAGTTGATCCTTAATCAAGTGATTTTTCTACAACTATCCTTAATTCAATTAGATTTCTAAATTCTTGTTAATGAAAACCCCCCCAACCTTGGTTATCCTAATGTATTCACGAAACTTAGAGTAATTCCTTGGGAAACGATCTAGGTTTGCACCTATTACTACATTCTTTTGTTCAAAACCTAGTCTATTTGAGTGCATTGTGACAGTGCGCATCAAATTTGGCGTCGTTGCCGGGGAATTATTCTATTTTTCCATCACATTAGGATTTTCATCTATATTGTGTTTGCATTCTGCATGTCTTGTATGTGTTCTATGCATTTATGTTCTACTTATGCATGTGTTTAAATTTTGCATCATTCTGTGTGCACTTAATGCATTCTGCATCATTCAGCATAATTCTGCATTGGTAATTCTATGTGTTTTGAGGTCATAGTGCCTAATTCTATTATGTGTTTCTGCAGTTAGATAGTTTTCAATTTTGCAATTTAGTGTTTAAAAAAAAATTCCCAAATCTGTTTCTGCAGTTTATAATCAGGAAATTTAGGTAGTCTTCGTATGCTAGGCAGTTTTTCATAGTTTAGGCATTTCTCATTTTGCATAACTGTTTCATAAACTGTTTAGTATAGAATCATTATTGCATCGTACAATTTCCATTTGACATACATTTTCTCTTTAGAGTAGTTATTCATATTAACATTGTCTTTAGTGTTACCTTGCTAGTAGGTAGAAGTAGCATTTTATTTTTTATGCATCACCTAACAAAACAGTGTTTTTCTTTGTTTCTATAGACTACATTAATCATAGTAGGATTGTTGCTAACCTTGTTTTAGAGTGCTAACACTGATTTTGCATAATCACACCAAGGGAGCCAGACAGGAGTTGCTGAAGTAGATCCTAAGTTGGAGTTTGAAGCCAGGGATGCCCAAAGTTGTACCATCATCCTGAGCAAAAGTGACCCATAAGGTCAGGTGACACCTATTTTTGCCAAATTCCATCATCTGGTATGACTTTTTCAAAATTTTAGGCTAAAACTTTGAAGTGGCATAACTTTTTGCACACAACTCCGTTTGATGCAAATTATATGTCCATTTTATATAACTTTTTGAGATCTAACTGTGCAAATGCTAGAGGCAGTTTGGGACGCAAACTTTTCAAAAAAACCCTCATTTAGGCCATTTTTTCTTAATTTTTAGGATTTTCTGATTTTTCTACTTCAATTTTCAGGTAGCAAACCAGTAGATTTTAATTTGAGCTTTTTTGTGCTTCATCTACATCCTAAAACTGATCTGATCTAATTCCCCACTATCTGGTTTGAGTGTGTATGCATGCTGTTTTATGTGTTTTTGCATTTTTAGTGTTTTTCTTGCATTGCAAGTAATCTTGTCTAGTAGTGCATGACCAGGTCCAAACCTGGGAATTTGATTGACATTGATCCTAAAATAGATAAAACATTTCATAGACTCATTAGGCTTCAAGGTAGTGTGCATAGTCATTTGCATAGTAGTAGTTCGCAGAGTAGAGATAGTTTTAGTGAGTTTGCATCTGAATTTGATGCTTCAAGTTCTAAAACTGAACATTTGCATCTAGAAAACATGGATAACAATCAGCATGAGAGAACCCTTAAGGAGTTGGTTGCACCTGATGTGACATATCAACCATTAGGCATTCAATATCCTAAAATTGAAGTCCCTTTTGAATTAAAGTCTAGACTAATCCATTTGCTGCCTAAGTTCAATGGTTCTGCAGGTGAAGATCCTCATAAGCATTTGACAAAGTTCCATATAGTCTGCTCAACCATGAGGCCCCAAGGTGTTCCTGAAGATCACATCAAGCTGAAGGCATTTCCATTCTCTTTAGATGGTGCAGCAAAGGACTGGCTATACTACCTCTAACCAGGAGTAGTCATTTGCTGGAATGACATGAAGAGGCTGTTCCTAGAGAAGTTTTTTCCCTGCATCTAGAGCTGTAACAATCAGGAAGGAGATCAGTGGCATTAGACAGCTTCCTCAAGAAAGTTTGTATGAGTACTGGGAGAGATTCAAGAAGCTGTGTGCAACCTGTCCACACCACTAGATCAGTGATCAATTGCTCATCCAGTGTTTCTATGAAGGACTTGCTCCAATGGAGAGGAGTATGCTTGATGCAGCCAGTGGAGGAGCTCTCATGGATAAAACTCCTATTGTAGCCAGAGCATTGATTAATAATATGGCAGAGAATTATCAGCAATTCAGCACAAGAGCCATGATGCCAACAGGAGAAGTCCATTAGTTAGGCCATCCACTTCCACCTGCTCCTAGTAATTCATGGCCTTAAGTAATAGTGGAGAGTAATTTTGGCAAAACCTAATCTGGCTCTACTCCTGATCAAGTGATAGCATAGAGTGGGCTCGAGAGCAGAATTGATGAGCTGACCACCTTTGTAAGGCAATTGGTCATTGCCTGACAAGATCTTTGCACAAAAGATGATGGTGAGAGATTGTTTCATTTGCTATTCCCAAGAGCATACCTCTGATTGTTGCCCTATGCTTCAAGAAAATAATCAGCAAGCTTCCGTCCAAGGAGTTTATAGTGGAGGTCATCAACAATTTAGGCAGCAGCAACAACAACCACAGAATTTTCAGCAATCTCCAAAGCAATGGTACCAATACCAGTATCAGTCTCATGATCCTGCATTAAGGAACCATCCGAATATGAGATATGTTCAACCTCCTCAATAGCAACAGCAACCAGTTAGGCAGTATAGTGACAAAGCCTCCTCCATTCAGGCAGCAGCAGCAGTGGCAAAACATGCAACCAACTCAACCAAGCCAAAATTCTGAACCATCGTTAGAGGATTTTATGAAGCAAATGGCCAAAAATAATCTGCAGTTCTAGCAAAATGTGAATACTTCTATCCAAGACCTGCAGACACAAATTGGTCAATTAGCTACTACTGTGAACCAGCTGAAATCTCAAGGAAGTGGTCAGTTGCCTTCTCAACCAAAAATTAACCCTCAAGGAAATGTGAGTGCAATAGCCTTAAGGAGTGGCAAGGAACTGCCTATAAAAGAGCCAACTAAGAAGCTGCAAAATAAGCATGAAAAGCTTAACAATTTGCTGCAAAATCAATCTGATAAGCTGCAGAAAGATCCTGTAGATGATGATGCTATATAGAAAATGGATTCTGCCCCAAGCACTTCAGATAATACTGCCCAAAAATCACCTCTTCCTTTTCCAAACAGAGTTGCTAAACAAAAATCAGTAGCTGCAGATTCTGATAAAGAGCTTCTTGAGACTTTCAAAAGAATTGAAGTGAATATTCCTTTGCTGGATGCGATCAAACAAGTTCCTAAGTATGCCAAATTCCTCAAGGAGTTGTGTACTAGCAAGAGGAAACTGAAAGAAGATGAGAGAATTACCATGGGAAGAAATGTGTTAGCCCTCATTCAACCCAATATGCTTGAGAAATGCAAGGATCCAGGAATGTTCACTGTCCCTTGCACCATTGGGAATTCCACCTTCCAGAATGCACTGCTTGACCTTGGTGCTTCCAATAATGTGATGCCTACATCCATTTACATGTCTTTAAACCTAGGTCCTTTGCAGCCAAGTTGTGTGATCATTACTCTAGCAAACAGAAGCATAGCACACCTTATTGGAGTTGTGGAAGATGTACTGGTCAGAGTGGATAAGCTGATATTTCCAGTAGATTTCTATATCCTGGACATGGAAGAGGGATCTTCTTCACGCAGTCTTACCTTGATCCTTAGGAAGCCATTTCTGAAAACAGCAAGGACAAAAATTGATGTGTATTCCGGCATTCTATCGATGGAGTTTGGTGATGATGTAGTGCAATTCAACATTTTTGAGGCCATGAATCACCCCATGGAAGATCATAGTGCATTTTAGTTAGATATTACTGAGTTGCTGGTTGATGAATCTTACTCAGAATTGTTCTTGGATGTGTTGCAGTCAGAGTTTCCAGAACGTCTTATTAATGACACCTTCACCTGTCCTGATTCCACAGAAACAGGATTGTGCAGTGTGTGTGTGTAGAAATTGAGGCATGTTTGCAGAATAAAGCCGATGATTCTGATGCTGCTTTAGAGGATGCTGCAGCAAGATTAGAATGTTTCGATTTGATTACAGCAAGTTCATCTAATTCTGATCTTGTGGCAGAATTAGATTTTTCCTTTAGACTACTTTACTCCATTGTGCAGCCACCAGACTTGGAGCTCAAGCCTTTGCCTAAGCATCTGAAGTATGCATTTTTAGAAGCCAATGACAAGCTGCCAGTGATAATTTCAGCAGAGTTAGATGCTGAACTAGAGGAAAAGTTGCTACAGATGTTAAAGACTCATAAGCAGGCGATAGGTTGGACTTTAGCAGACATTCCGGGAATTAGTCCTTCCACATGCATGCATAGGATCCTGCTGAATAACCCCAAAGAAAACTTAACCCCACCATGCTGGAAGTGGTTAAGAAGGAAGTGAGCAAATTGTTAGCGACTAGCATGATTTACCCCATTTCAGACGGTGAATGGGTAAGCCCAGTCCATGTAGTTCCAAAAACGACCGGGGTGACAGTGGTAAAGAACTAGCATGATGAGCTAGTTCCCACTAGAATTCAGAATGGCTGGCGAGTATGCATAAACTACAGGAAGCTGAATCAAGCAACTCGCAAGGACCATTTTTCCCTTCCTTTCATTGATCAAGTTTTGAAGCAAGTAGCGGGAAAGTCACATTACTATTTTTTTGATGGATTCTCTGGTTATTTCCAGATTCACATAGCCCTAGAAGACCAGCATAAGACCACTTTCACCTATCCCTTCGGTACATTTGCCTATCAGAGGATGCCATTTGGTTTGTGCAATACACCTGCCACCTTCCAGAGGTGTATGATGAGCATCTTTGCTGACTTTCTAGAGACTTCACTTGAGGTATTCATGGATGACTTTACTATTTATGGTTCCTCATTTGATGCATGTTTAGAGAGACTATCTAGAGTTTTAGATAGGTGCATATAGTTTAACTTGGTTCTGAACTGTGAAAAGTGTCATTTTATGGTAACTGAGGGGACTGTATTGGGGCATGTTATATCTAGTAGGGGCATTGAGACAGCTATAGCTAAGATTAATGTGATTGCATCTTTACCTTACCCCACTTGTGTACGGGAAATGCGCTCTTTTCTTGGACATGCAGGTTTTTATAGGAGGTTCATCAGAGACTTTAACAAGATTGCCCTATTGCTGTCCAACCTTTTGCAGAAAGATGTGGAGTTTCTGCTTGATCAGGCTTGCAAGGATGCATTTGATGAGCTGAAGAGACACCTGACCTCTACACCTATCATTCAGCCTCCAAGATGGGACATTCCATTTGAGCTCATGTGCGACGCCTCCAACTATGCTGTTGGCGCAGTCCTTAGTCAAAGAGTGGATAGACAACTTTATGTTCTTGCATATGCTTCTCGTACCTTGGATAAAGCACAGGCAAACTACACCACTATAGAGAAGGAGCTTTTAGCTATTGTTTTTGCATTAGATAAATTTCATTCATATTTGCTAGGCTCTAAAGTTATTGTTTTCTCTGATCATGCAGCTTTGAGATACTTGCTTAAGAAGTCAGATTCTAAGCCGCGACTGATTCCTTGGATGCTTCTTTTGCAGGAGTTCGATATTGAGATTAGAGATAGAAGTGGTGCAAAAAACTTAGTGGCAGATAATTTGAGTAGAATTCAACTGCCACTCGAGGATTTCCCCATTCGTGATACATTTCCAGGTGATTAGCTGTACCAGATAGGAGGGCAAGATCCTTGGTATGCAGACTTAGTGAATTATCTTGTTGCCAAAGAGATCCAAGCACACTTTTCGAGAGCACAGGTTGCCAAGTTACAGAGTGATTCCAAGTACTACATATGGGATAATCCTTACTTGTGGAAGATATGTAGTGACTAGATCATCAGACGATGTGTGCCAGATCATGAATTTCAATCTGTACTCAAATTTTGTCATTCCTTGGCTTGTGGTGGTCATTTTGGGCCCTAATGCACAGCCCAGAAACTCTTGGACTCTGGATTGCATTGGCCCACCTTGTTCCGAGATGCACACAACTTCTGCAAGACATGTGAGCAATGCCAGCAGACCAAGAATATTTCAAGCAGAAATGATATGCCTCAATAACCTCTTCTTTTCTGTGAGGTATTGGATGTATGGGGTATAGATTTTATGAGTCCATTTCCTGTTTCATTTGGCTTTGTTTATATACTATTAGCTATCGACTATGTCTCCAATTGGGTAGAGGCAAAGGCCACTCATACTGATGATGCTCGAGTTGTTGTAGATTTTGTTAGGTCACACATTTTCTGCAGGTTTGGATGTCCTAGAGTTTTGATCAGTGACTATGGATCACATTTCTACAACCGCATCGTGGATGCCTTACTGCGTAAGTTTGGGGTCATGCATAGAGTTACACCATACCACCCCCAAACGAATGGGCAAGCAGAGATCTCCAACCGGGAAATTAAGCAGATCCTGGAGAAGACAGTTCAGCCTAACAGGAAGGATTGGAGTTTTCGCTTAAAGGATACTTTGTGGGTGTACAGGACTACCTACAAAACACTGATAGGGATGTCCCCTTATCGAGTTGTTTTTGGTAAGGCATGTCATCTTTCGGTGGAAGTAGAGCACAAGGCATTCTGGGCGGTAAAGCAATGCAATATGAATTTGGAAGCATGCAGTTTGCATAGGAAGCTTCAGCTGCAATAGTTGGAGGAGATTCGTAAGGAAGCATATGAGAACTCCAACATCTATAAGGAGCGGACCAGAGCATTTCATGACAAGATGATAGGGCGCAGAATTCAAAATTGATGGAAAAGTTCTTTTATACAATTCTAGACTTAAGTTGATACCTGGTAAATTAAGATCTATGTGGGATGGTCCTTTTCTTGTTGTTAATATTTTTCCTTATGGTGTAGTGGAGCTCCAAGACATAGGAACTAAGAAGAGCTTCAAGGTTAATGGGCATCGACTCAAGCACTTTCATGAGGACTTAATAGAGCAAGCGCCAGAGGAAGCCACCTTTGGGTTGGCTATTTACCCTAATTGATCATAGGGGAGTGTTCTTACCCCACTTTTGTTTTGATTGTTCTACATTGTCCATTATATCTCATGTTGTTTACATTGAGGGCAATGTAATCTTTAAAGTGTGGAGGAAGCACAACATTTTTATTTTTATTTTTATTTTTTTGCTATTTTTGTTGTTACATTCTATTTTGCATATTGTTTTGCATGCTATCTATTGGATTTTAAGTGTTTTCAAGGTTATGAGCATATATTAAGTGAGTGAAAATGTTCATTGTTTGAATGGATTGAATGACTTGCATTTTGGATTCAATAAGTGAGCTTTAAGAGTCATTTGTATGGATCATTGTGAGATTTTTTTTTTTTTGGGCCTATTGTATAAATGACAACATCATGTCATTCTTTCTTCCCTTCTTGTGTGTTGCATTCATGATTGTATTCACACTAGAACTTGCCTTGAGTTTTCTTTGAGGTCACATTTTGGCATGCATACATAAATATGATTGAGGCATTGTTTCTTGAATAAGCTACTTGGCCAAATAGCCAACCTTGTATTATATCCATTGTTGAGCCCCTTGAGCATATTTTAACCAATTCTTGTTCTATTAGCTCATTACAAGCCAAAGTGGAAAACCATGAGTTGACCTTACCATTGAGGATAAAAGAGCTTTGGAATTTTTTTGGGAACGATTTAAGAACATGTGTGGGGGGTGGCCTTGAAGTTTGTCAACCAAAAAAAAAAGAGTAGTAGCATAAAAAATAAATAAATAAATAAATTGCAGTCTCAAAAAACCAAAAAGGTGAAGAAAGGAAATTAAGGATTGCTATCTAACATTGGCATTCTTTGGGGTAACTTTCATGCTAGCTTTTATGATCATTCCCCATTATTCTTTTATGCTTCTTTGGTATTGCCTTATTTATCCTTACATATCCTTACCTTTTCCCTTAGCCTCATTACAACCTATTAAACTCCTCTTGATTTTTGTGTACATGTATTTTGAGTGGTGGAGAAGTAAAACAATAGGCAAGCTTATGGTTATGCATGCTTCATGATGTACATTTGAGTGATATATAGTAACCTAAACACTTGAGAGTTTAGAGTATGACTTGTGACGTTTCCTACTTTTGATCCATTCATTTGACTTGATTAGTTTCTCTTGTTGACTTAAGTGTGAGAAATGATATCTATAATTACTTTGTTCTCTTGACCTTGCTTGGTTTTTTTCATAGTTCTACAACCTTGATTTCCATAGAAAGTGTTGTTTAGTGCATGTTTGTTTCTTGTGCATGTTTTGATTTCTATTTCCTCAGTCTTTCATTTTAGCCTTGCCCGAGGACGTGCAAAAGATAAGTGTGGGGGGATTTGATAGAACATTCATTTATACATTATTCTAGTGTTATTCCTAGCTTGTTTACATCATAATTGTGCTTTAATCGATGCAAATAAATGAATTTGATGACATTGACCTTCATTGAGAACTTGTATAAATGTGTGCTAATTTTCGGATTTCATATTTATTTTGACCTTTCTATCTTCTGCAGCCCATATCTTGAGCTACAAATATCAGAATTAAGCAATCTTTAGTTTGTTGGAAAGATAACAAAAAATCCTACAACTTTGCTGAAGACCTCAAGACCGAAATCTGTCAGATTCTAGACATAATTTTTGTTGCAAAGAGGCTATAGTAAACAGGCCCAAAATTGAGTCCTTCTTAGGCCTATTTGTTTCAGATGGGCTTGGCCTTCTTTTGAGGTTTTTAGTTTTCTGAAAACACTATTAGAGGGAGAGAGAGGGGGGAATTGGGAGGAGTTTAGGTTTCATTAGAAAATAAGTTTCAATTATTATTATTTTTCAGTTTTTGATTTTTATTTTGGGGGACGTTTCTATTTTATCTATCCATGGAGATGGAAGGCTGAATTTTTGTTTTAGCTTAGGAGATTCATCACTCAATGCATGGATTCTGAGGTTTAGTTTTTAATTAGATTCAATTTTAGTTTCTATTCTTCTCTTTCTCTCTATAATTCTGATTTTTCGTTTTGTCTCTCAAACATTGATCAATGCTTGATGAAGCTATTCTGATTAGAATAGAACTCTTTGTTTCAGAATTGAATCCTAATTCGAATTGGATTATATTAAAATAGAGGCTAATCTCAGATTTGGGAATTTGGTTAAAATTGAATTAAAAACTTGAAGATCTTCTTGTTTTTAGTTTGAAATTAACAGAATGGAACTGAATGCCAAATGCTTCTTGTGAATCTATGACGAATCCTAATTGATGTGAGTGAATTTCCTAAGTTGATCCTTAATCAAGTGATTTTTCTACAACTATCCTTAATTCAATTAGATTTCTGAATTCTTGTTAATTAAACCCCCCCAACCTTGGTTATCCTAATGTATTCACGAAACTTAGAGTAATTCCTTGCTAAACGGTCTAGGTTTGCACCTATTACTACATTCTTTTATTCAAAACCTAGTCTATTTGAGTGCATTGCGACAGTGCGTGTTAGTAAACAAAAGAGAAGTGTAAAGATCACTATCTAGAGCCAAAAAATGGCGTCTTTAACAAGAGAAGAAGATGATGAAGGCTCCTCCTTGATGATGATAGTGCCAGTTTGCAAGGAGAAAGAGAGAACTCTTGAGTTCTTGATTAAAATGGAGCTTGTAGTGTAAAGATCTTGTCTCCAAAAATCAAAAGATGTGGTCTTTGAAGGGCTTAGTGAGAAGGTTTGGTTATGGCAGTGGTGGAGAAAGGAAGAAGAAGATGAAGAAGAATGAAGAAGGTGTAAAGAGAAGTGAGAGGATGAGAGACTTAAAAAGAGAATGAGAGTGTGAAAATGAAAAATGAATGTGTGTGTGTGTGTGTGTGTGTGTGTTGTTGGCCGTAGGTTTGAGTAGGGTATAGGGAGATATTTTTATGTCATTTTGTGTTATTATGTGTTAATTAGTGATTAAGGGGACAAATGGGATGATGAAGAGACAAAATATAGTCATACTCTTACATAAAGCACTCTTGTCTAGTGCTTTTTGCTTTGCTGACATCACCCTTTACTTTATTGTCTAGTTGACTAAATTTGAATTTTAATGATGTGATTAAGTGCTCATACAACTTAATTAACATGATTAAGCAAGGATTAGTGATTAACTCATGTGATCATGATGAACAAAAATTAATTTTATGATTAAGCTTAATTATCCTTAGTTAGACTCGATTAAGCTAATTATGTGAGATTAGTGCTTGATTAAGTTATTAAGGGTTTGACTTGCTTAATTAGAGATTCTCTAATCTTAATTAAGTATTGTCTTAACTTTTCTCCTCATAATTACCTCATAATCACTTCGTTAATCCCTTAATTAAGCCTTAGTCTCATAATTTCTCATTAAGTGTCTAATTACTCAGGGTTATTAAGGTAATTTAGCATGATGAAAAATTGAGGATGTTACATGGCTTAGTGGCATGCATAGCATTTTACATGTTGGACTTGGGTTCGAGCCTCACGTCCTTCAAATTTTCATTTTAACAATTTTGCAAGTTGGGCCAGCAACATATGCCTTTTGCAGCAACTGTTAACCTTTTTTTAAGGCAAACTGGGCTAGCAGCCCAAACCTTGTTAAAATGAAAATAACAAAACCTTAGTTATTTTTACCCTCTTTAGATTTCTTTCCTAAAGATGGTTCATGTAACATCCACCAGAATTTTCTTATCATTTTTCGCCTAATTTGTTCGGATTTTTATCAAATAATTGAAGTTAATTAAGATTCAACTAGAATGTACACGAGTTCTGACCTCAGGATTGATCCCAAAGTTCAACTACACGAATTCTGACCTCCGAATTGATCTTCAAGGAGTTATACACGAGTTCCGGTCTCCGAATTTATCTTTCATTTCTATTGATGTTCCCGAGTTTGAGCTCATGACCTACTTCCGAGATTGAATTGAGTTCCGGGATTATATAAGTTCTGACTTCCTGGTTCTTAAGGTTACTGTTTTGATTCCTGACTTCCGAGGTTGTGAATCGATCTCTGAGATTAATTTTGGATTGAGTTTCGGAATTACATGCATAAGAGTTTTATGGGCTAGTTCTCAACTTCCGAGATGTGGGTATGAGGTTTTATGTTCTGGCACTAACTTTCAAATTTATGATGAATATCCTCAACTTCCAAGTTTAAGTATTTTACGTTTCATATTCTTGTCCTTGATTTCTGATTTTAAGGTGAAATGTTTGCTGTAATTTTGATTTCCGACCTTAAGTCACAATTAGTCTTCCAAAATTTTTATGTATTTCCTAAGTTCTGAGTTCTGACTTTAAGTAGAATGGAGATGAGTTCTAATTTCAGATAGAATGAAAACGAGTTCCAATTTTTAGGCAAAATGAAGAACGATTTTCAACCACCAAAGAGGGAAACATGGTTGAATTTTATCCACAAGATTTCAACCAATCAAAACTCACAAAGCCAACTACCTCTTTAATGCTTAAATCAAATTTTTCCCTGCTAATTTGCATCACTCTCTCCTTGCTTCTGACTTCTTTTTCTCTTCTCCACTTCTTCTTCTCTTCTCCTCCCAACCAAACTTCAGAACTTAGCAAGATCATATATAAAGAGGTAGAGGTTTAATTTTGTTCTTGTTGTTTTGATTGTGGGTGGCTAATTTTGATTTTATTTTCTCATTTCTTAATGTGATTAGTGAATGATTATGATGATCTTTGGTTGTTTTAATTCGATTAAGAAGTAGGAAAGAGTGAGAATAAGAAGATGTGAGGGGCTGAGAGACTAAATTCCCTTGGCAGTCCGTACAGCGGAGTGTACGGCTCTACCTACAGTAGTTCAAATTCAATGAAACTATTTTTATATGAAACTAGACATTCAGGGATTTCCACAAATATATCATATAAGGCCATTGGATTAATATTGAGAGAGATATGAATTTTTGAAGTTTGACTTAGAAATCAGGACTTTCATCTGGGCAGTGTGAGTTGAGAAGGTTGTGACTCACCCTACATAGATTCAATTTGAGTGAAACTAACTTTGTTAGAAAGCTTACACATAGAAGAACATCCATAAAAATTTCTTCGTTAGATACGATCTCGTTTGCTCGCAGTGATTCAAAGAAATTGCCCTATGTCCAAACTAGCCCAAAATAGTGCAGTTCAGGAAGGTCAAATTTTGGGGCTTATAACTCGAGTTCTACTAAAGCAAATGAAATGGGATTTATTTCAAATGAAATCTTGTCCTGTTATCTTTAATATGATACCATTTCGTATTATTTAAGTTGGTTTTTGATTTTTAGTGGACTTTTAATTTTAAGTGTGTAATTTTGGCTAGTCTCAGGGTAGGCTGGGATAAAACTTAAATAACTTGAGCTATACTTATCAAAATTAGATGGGACTAAAAAGGTTAGAAAATAGATACATAATACTCTAACATCTCCAAAATTGAGATCCAGATGAGTTAAATAGAAATTTTGGCTTGATTTACAAAAAACTGGGTTAAATGCATGTATTGAGACAGCACCCATATTTTGATTTACAATGATTATGCCATGAATTTGATGTGTGAAATATGAATAAAATGTTATGAGTTCTCTGAAAATTTGATGCTCTAAGTACTGACACTATTCATGGAAAAGCGGGCACATTCCATTATGCTGCCAAATTTCGGTAAGTCTATGCATGAGTTATACTCTACATTCAAATTCATATGTATTTGCAAGAAGTTCGTAAAGGTTATGTATGATGAACATAAAGGTTGTGTTATGATGAAAGTTCCATGATACTTGGGCCAGCTAGATTAAAGTTAATGGGAATAGAACGGTGGGAAGGTCGGGGAAAGTAAACCCGGCATTTCTATATAGGAACGAGCTCGATCCTGAAAAGCAGATTATTACCCAGGAGTCTAAATGGCCAAGAACTCCCAGGGGACCAAGTAATGGAAAAAGTTATGAGAGCAAGTGCTGGAAAAGTTTATAAAGATAACTACAAGCATGAGTTTTGCATAGTTGCATTGAATAATCATTACAAATGATTTACAGTCTGACTGTTATATTTACTTACTGCTGTATGTTCAGTTATTCTGCTTATTATTCTGTTTCTTATACTGTCCCAAGTAAAATAGAATCTTGTCTCAGACCAGACGCTTTCTATTAAATATGGATAGTTCAATTTGATCCCATGTTTTCATAATTAAATAAAAATCGAGGTAACTGAGAATGAATGTGAAGTCAGTTAAATACCATATATAAACCTAAATGAGAATTTCCTCAAATTCTCACCTTGCTTTATATTTCCGCATCATTCTCAGATGCCGGTGATGGACTGGACCGCTACACTTTTTATTGAGATTCCTAACTTGTAGCTCCACCACGATCCTATAGTAGACTCGCTATACATAGCCGGCTCCTGTAATTTTTATCTCTACCATTTTAGCAATAGGAATTTTGCTATGCCCCTATTCCACCCTGCTTTTGACCCTGCCACCCCATATTTTCCATTTCCATTGCATATGGCACACCCTCCTCCAGCACCTCCAGCGCCCGCAGCACCTGCTGCACCTGCCAGTCCTCCACTCGAGTCACCTCTGCAGATAGTGCCAGACATCCTGCTTAGTTTCAAGAGCAACCCTTTGGAGGCTACTAGCTCATCATCCTCCTCCTCGAGACCTAGTATGGACTACTCCCCAGCCGAGCCTGGCGTGGCCAATGGCTACCTGACTGAGTAGGTCCCGGCCGAGAGTTCTATTGTACAGCATGGCCCTCTTTAGGCAATGTGCAGTGTTGGGTCATAGGCTTAGCAGCAGGTATATTGGTTGTTTTGACATGTCCTCTGAGGACTACATAGGATCATTTTGACTGACATGGGCCTTCTTTTTGATACATCGGCCCCACTTATGTATCCTATTTTACGTTGGTACTTAAACTGAAGCGTCAGCTTCTATATATATATATATATATATATATATATATATATATATATATATACACCTATGTATACAGTTGATGACATATTACCTGTCTGTCATAATTTTAAGTATATTCTGCGATATTGATCACGTTTATTATATATAGCGCACCGTTTCGCCTGTTTAAACAAAAAAAAATTTAAGGTAATAGGAAGATATGGGACATGATAAGTTAATAGTAAGCAGAGTTTTGGTAACACAATCTACTTAATTTCATGTTATAACTTAAGCATAACATTAAATTGGTAGGGTGTTACAGTTCATATAACACTCTACTACCTAATTATTATCGTACCATTTAATTTAGCTTATTTAATCTATATAATAATTAGTTAGCTAAGTATTACTAAACTTACCAACTTAATTTTATGCAGCTAAAATTTTTTTTTTTTGTTGATTGTTAATATCAATTTTATTCTTCAGTTAATTACTTTATATGGCGGAAGTATTACTACCATATGCTAGTTGGAATTCCGCAGTTAAGGACATCCATCATATGCAGAAAACATTAGTCACTACTACTAAGTCATAGAATATACAAATATCAGTCCGTAATACATAGCCTAAAATATACCAGAAGACGGGACGCCTATACTATTACTAATCTTCCTCACCTGACCTAAACACAGCCTAGTAAAAGCTCTATCATAAAACATGTTGGATGAAGATGCCAAAAAGACCATCCTATGCTACATCAAAGCATACTAGTGCCTGGTCATTAATAATAGTGATAACAAGTGTACGATCTAAAATATGCAATAAGATCCTATTATTCAGCACATCTAGCTCAAAGGCCATATCTATCTCAATGTTGAGAAATGATCTATGTCATCTAGAAACACTAAATAAAAAAAAGGGGTAAGAGAAGTCTCCAAATAGGGTGGTGTTCCAAGGGGAGTCCAGTAATGTCCCAAAAACGCTAAGAATGGAGGCGAGAGTGCAGCAATATGCATAATATACAATTAGCCAAATCACGAATTAAAATATTAGAACATTTAACAGCAAAATGGCATATAATAAATCACAAGCAATTAATAAGATAAATTATCATTTTCAGCCATTTATTAGTGTCAAGCAAGTAGAAGTGCATTGTATAATAAAAGCAGTAAAGCAGTAATATAATGAAGCAATGAACAGAATTAATGGGTGCATTTGTTTGTGCTTCTAGTATAAAAGAGTACTTTTTTAAAAAAGAATTCAAAAAAAGTACTTATAAAAATTTTAATGTATGTTTGTGCTTCTAAAAAAAAGTAGAAGTAAAAAATAATCAATTTTTCTGCTTTTGTAAGAAGCAGATAGGGAGCTGTTTCTCCCAAAAATAGAAATAGTAGAAAAGAGAGAATGTTGCTCGTTGAAATTAGCAACCACTTTTTTCTAACTCAATTATGATTTTATCCTCAAAACTTTTAAACATTGCCACTCTCATTCTCTCTCTCCATATCCTTAATTGTAATTTTATTAAATAAAGTACTTTTATATTTATCATATCCAAAAAATTTAATAACTTTTAATTTTGATGAAAAGTAGTTATACGATTATATCCAAACATAAAATAATTTTTTGTTTTTGCTTCTACTTCTACTTCTACTTTTTAAGAAGTACTTCTCCTAGAATTTTAACTGAATAGGCCTAATAGCAAGCATACTGTTGATCTTTTTTATTGCTTCCTATTTCCTTTTCTAATGGCTAAAGTCTGCAAGGTTTATATCAATTATTTGGATCCATGAGAGCTCTTATTACTAGGGCGTCCTCTAGTCAAATCAGTGATTGCCAAGTCTGTATCTGCTATCTTGGCGGGCCCGAGGCATTACTTTAACAAACACCTAGACCTTGTTCGCTAACAAGGCAAGGCTTGAGGTGTCGTTTTAGCCACTGCAAGACTGTGATCACCAAGTCCTTATTCGGTAGCATGACGAGGCCCGAGGTGTAATATAACGACCATTAAGTCCTTGTCTGCTAGCATGGCGAGGCCTGAGGTGTCGTTTATTCATTCATTCTCATATAACAATCCATTCACATAGTGCACATACTCAAACTCATTCTTATCACATAACGCATATAATGTCATAATCACCTCAACATGCCTCGAATCATTTTCATCAAGGGCCCATAATAACATTTTCTAGACTCAAGCCTTGAGCATGTTCATGTGCACAATCAAATTCTAAACATCACCATTTAACCATAATATGCATTATTCCAAACATATTGTTATAGTGCATCTTTTACTAATAACTCATAACACAAGTGCCCACACAATGACACACATTCATAGCCAATTATCATACTCATATTTGAACAGACACATAAACCAAGAGTAGGCATATTCTTGTACAAAAACAATGTTTCAATAACAACTTTCAAAGAATAGTTCAAAAAAACACTTGTTCTTAAACCAAACCTTGAAAACCACTTCAAGTAAGGAACTAGCTAGTTCATATGAAATTTCTAGTAGGACCTTTAACTTAAATCTTCATGTTTAATGTTCATTAGTGTGATTAAAGGTGTGATTAAGTCCAATGTCCATAGACATAGCCCAAAGTCCATAATCCAATGTCCAAACATAGGCACTCCAATGCATAGGAATGACCACAAAAGGTCTCAAACAGGTCCAAGCAAGTTTCAAGGTCTCATAATAGTCCAAATAAGTTCATACAAGGTCCAATAGCGTAGGTCAAGGTCCACAAAGTCATAAACTCCAAGCATAGGTCATAGTTCATTTTATTAAGTTTTAAGTGACTTGTAGTATCTTATTAAGCTTTAATGATCCTAAAAGAACTATCATATAAACCACACTAATTCAAATATGCTCAAAAGGTTTGAAAACTTTCATCATAGCAAAATAATTAAAATAACTTCCACGTTAAAAAGAAGTACATAGCCAAAAACATGTACATGGCTAAAAATAAGGTATTTTGCTTCAAAACTTTTCAAACTTGTGCACAAAGTTTTATTAAGTGAAAACACATAATTTAAGACATCAAACCAAGTTTATAATGTAACATCCTCCCAAGCACAGTACTATGCTTAAGTCATAGTACCACACCCTGGAGATGTTATCATTACTGAAGGACCGCATCTCGACAAAGAACTTCACTGCCTTCGGAAACTTCTAAAATCATCTGGAGACAACATGAAAATAGGAGTGAGAATTATAAAATTCTCAATAGGATTCTCTAATTTCCATACATAGTGTCATCATGGTCGTCTCCAGTTTACTTCGGTTTATATAAAAAAAAAAAAAAAGTGAACATGTCATGTAAACTGTTTGATTCCACAGTTTGAAAAATACATTATCCGAAGCAAAGTACATTTTATTCATACACTTGTCAACTCATGAATTATATTATGAATGATAACTGGAACATAAATAGAGTATAATAGCATCAATTTCCTGGAAACATAGCCTCTACTCATAACTTTACTTGTACTTGAATTTATATATATACATAAATTTACTTCTCTTTCATTCGGTACTTACACTAGCTGAGTCATGCCATGTCTCATGTAAGTTCTGTCCCCTGTACTCACACTAGCTGGGTTGATGCCATGCCTCATGTGATTGGGGTGCTTGCATATACTTTAATCTTTAGTCTTTAGTCTTTTACTTGGCACACATAGGTGTTACGTATCGCCGTCCCTAGGGTGCTTTTACTGCCCTTGGGTAGCCTAGCCTTGGAGTGAGCTCGTCAGCTTCACCCGTGACCGTCGTCACACCGACTCACCCACAAGGGGACCCACTGCCTCTAGGTTGGAAGGACCCAATGTGAAACTGCCTCCAACATAGAGGGACCCAAGTCTTTAGCTGCCTTCACAAGGAGGGACCCATGTGCAACTGCCTCCAGGTGAAGGGACCCATGTCTTTATCATTTAACTGCCTTCATAGGGAGGGATTTCAAATAACTGCCTCCGAGTAAAGGGACTCACATTCAATATATTCACATTCTTTTATTCTCATGCATATTCAAGCATAGTTATACTGAGTATACTCATACATATACTTCATTTATTTTCATATGTCATTGTACACATGATCTTCACGTACATATTTATAACGTATAAAGGCTCGTAGCCTCTTTACCATTCTACCGACACTCATACATATGCTTTGTCCTTTACTTTCATATATCTCATCTCATACTTATGTCATTGAATATAGGGTTTCTATATACCCATTCATACTCTAATTCATCCTTACATGTAAACATTCCTAGTTTCATAGACTTCTGCCGTAAATCCGGCAGCATGACGGATCAGCTCCGCCTCCCCATGAATAGTGCCAGTTCACACAGACCGTTCAGTCATAGTAATATAATCAATCTATTCATATATATGGATCAATATAAAACTGGCAATCCTCAACTCAAACTTTATAGGTTTCACTAATACTTGCAAAAACTACTAATTTGGCCATTCTGCCACATTCTATTCGGTTCTGCCCGAATATCATATGACCCACCTTTATTTCTATTCAACTCATTTAAATCTGAATTTTGGATATATCATAGCTCTATATGTCTACTTTCTAACCTCTTTGGTCCCATGTCATTCTGATTTATATAAATCAAGATATTCAACTTTTACTTCAGCCTGTTCAGTCACTAGCCCGAATTACACTCCTGGGAATATAAATTCACTAAAAATCGAAACTAAGCTCAAATCTTACGAAATTGGTCTCATATAAAAGCTAACAGGACAACCTTTCATTTGCCACAAGTTTCACTCCATTTTCTTAAGTATACCTCGAGTTATAAGTTCTGAAAGTCGACCTTCCTGAACTACCCTGTTTTGGTCTGGATTAGACATAGGACAATTTCCTCGAATCACTGGGAACAATTGGGACCATAACAAACTCGGAATTTCATACTGAGATGTTTCGCTATGTGTAGGCTTTCTAACAAAACTGGTTTCACTCAATTTGGAGTTGTATAGGGTGAGATATACTCTCCCCATGTCACCCTGCTCAGATGAAAATCCTGAACCCTAGGTTAAACTTCAGAAATTCGTATCTCTCTCAATACTAATCCAATAACCTTATATGACATATCTATGGAAAGCCCTGAATGTCTACTTTCATCTAAAAATGGTCTCATCGGATTTGACCGATTGTAGGCGGCGCCGTACGCTCCGTCGTACAAACTGCCGTGGACTCCCTCACCAAGACAGCATCCCACTTCTCCACTCCTTCTAATTTTCTCCTTCTAATCATAATTCTAACTCAAAGTCTTCTATTAATTCAATCATAATTCATCATAATCCATCATAATACATCCAATAGTTCATCAAAAACATAAAGAAGAGTACAATCTCATGCAATTATAGTGCAAGGAATTCAAGAATAGAAGTAGAATCCTACCTCTTTGGAGCGTGATTTGAGCTAAGTGTTGAAGCTTAAATTGTTAGAATCTTATCTTGAAGGAGTGATGGGGTTATGTGAGTGGAGAAAAGAGAGAAAGAACTGAACAAGGGAGAGATAACGTGAAGATGAGGCTGAAGGAGAGAAAGAGATGAGTTTATAAGCTTGAGGTGGTAATTAACTTGGAGGGCTTTGATTGGCTGAATTTCTTGTGGACAAAATTTAGCTACGTCTCCCTTTTAGTGGAACTCATCGCCATACTATTTGAAATCGGAACTCGCCTCTATTCTGCGTGAAGTCGGATATCGAAACTCGTCCCTTCTACATTGCTTGAAGTTGAAGCCGGATGTCAGAACTCGTATCATGTTGTTTGTGACTTGAGGAAATCTTGTTTATTCTGAGACTTGGAATCAAGGTCGGAGGTCGGAAGTCATGTGGCTGACAATCATAAAATCTCGAAACTCCCTATTTGAACTCGGAAACACCAACAGAAATGGAAAGTTCCTGGGAATGAACTCGGACATCGGAACTCGTGTATGACTGGTAGTTAACTCAAAAATTCGAACTCATGTCCATTGAGTTCAACCCTAAGGCCAGAACTCGTTATATTAAAATCGGAGGTCGGCACTTGCACCATTGTGTTAAAGTATCAACTTGGGTCAAGTCAGAAGTCGGAATGAGGATGCTGGGTATGCTTAAGGTCGAAACTCAGAAGCCGCTCCATTTAACTCGAACTAGAACATGAAGTCGGAAATCAGGAATAATCAAAATTGAAGAGGAAATTGGAAATCGGGCATGACATGAAGTAAGACGAACTCGGAACTCGATAATTATCCCATTTTATGTGAAATTTGAAGATGAAGTCGGAAATCAAGAAGATGTGTGTAAGGAGGTCGGAAATCGGGATGTTACATATAAAATATTATAATGAGTGAAATGAACATGTATAACTTACTACCCCAAAATAGGAAAGATTTGAAGTTAAACTTTTAGTTTATGTAATCGACTCTTAAATACAAGAAACTTAGCAAATAAACTCATGACATGGCAATATATTTCAAGCATCAAACCATCATTTTAAGAATGTTAAAATACATCAAATTCATGATACATGCTCACATTTCATATAAGGCAGAATTTACAAATTCACTTGATCACATGTTTCAAATACATAGATTAAGGAAATAAGCATATATCTTGCACATTCTAATTCAAAAGCTTAATCTAATGAAAACTCATTATCTAAGACATAAAACCAACCATTTAAATGCAAAATATGAGTAAGATAGAAAGAGTTTAGGTGCTAATCAAAATAGGGCAGCCTTCAAAAATCAATTTAAACACAAGTTTCATGTATCAATCTTATGTAAAATCAACATATAGGCACATTGCATTAAACTATAGTTTATGTGACATCAAAATAACAATTTTACGCACTTTAACATACGAGAAAACATGTTGGAAAATTGCAAACAAAATAGGGCAGCACACATATACATAAGTAAATCACAAGTTCATGTCTCAAATTGCAAGTATATAAGAATTTAGCTCATAAAGGACAAGTGCAACATATTAAGATATTAATTCATCATCATGAACTCTAAACAGACACAAGAACATATGAAAACACGAGTCAACCACTGCCCTTGGTGAGGTTGTGAGGTTCAAATAGACATATTCAAAGATTATTGAACCTTAATCACCCAAAACTCATGGTAATATGCTCTAATACTTATAGCATCATCAGAAGAACATAGAAACACCATGGAAATTAATGAAACAAAACCATCATTCTTAGCACTAGATATGGCATGACCCTTGTAGTCATGCACAAGAAGATTTAATTCATAATCATACAAAAAGACATGTTTTAATGCATGTAAGCACAAGTATACATGAACAAGGCTTCAAATCATTAAAGAAAACTATAGAAACGTCAATCTTTCATGGACATTTAGAGACTTCAATACTGATAATATATTCTGGAAAATATGCTAAAAAACTTCAAACAACACAATCAATCACATAAAACTCATGTATGAACCCTAAAAGGCGAAAAAAAACCTTACTTGTTTTGAACTCTTGAAACTTGATGTGAACAAGGGCTGGGCAGCAGTTATGCTCAAGCTTCTTGCTTCTTTTTGAGGCTTGGATATGAGTTTCAAGGGTTAGGATTGATGGTGTTTGAGGTTGATGAGAAAGGATGCAAACTTGGAGGTGTTTAGATGGAGTTTCAATGGAGTTTTTAGGGAGAAAATGACGTGGAAGATGGAAGAAGGTGATGTGGCTGAAAGGGTGAGTTTGGGAAAAAGCTAAGTGTGTCTCAAGTGTGGGGAGGTCAGTTAGTGAGGGTATATTTATAGAAAAAAGGCAGAATTAGTTAGAGTTAATCATAGGATTAGTTTTAGCTTAATTTAGGTAGTTTAGTTAGTTAATTATGCCACCAATGATTAATTAATTTAATAACCAATTAAAATTGATTTAGACATACTATAACACTCATCTTATGTGTTGATTAAGGTTTAAGAAAAGATTAAGGTGATTTAAGGCTTAATTAGTGCATAATTAGTAATTTTACTCAAACTATATTAGAAAATTTAACCTTTAATTAACAAAATAATTAGAAAATAATTAAATTTCTTTAATTTATCATCAAATCCATGTTTAAATATATGTTAGATGATATCTCTGAATTTTCAGAATTTTTTCTACATTTTTTTAGTATTTTTAGTGCATTTTAAACTTAATTAAGCTTATTTTAAGTTAATTAACATAATTAATTATCTATAAATAAATTAAAAAATCTATACTATAGCCCAAGTGCTTAGCCTCCACCTTTAGTTGGTTTAGGAGACAAGATTATCTTAGTAAAAGATTAAGTCAAAAGTTAAAAGATTTAGTAAAAGTTAATAAATGTTATAGTTGACTTGATGGTGACAATTGGTTAGATAATTATTACCTAATTGACATAAAACTGAACCACAGGGAATAGAGAGGCTGGTTAGGGCATGCTAGGGTTAGGGTTAGGGATTTTAATAATTTTTATTTAATTTATTTAGGTTTTATGAAGAAATTATGATCGTTTTGGTGTAATTACGCCCAAAATTGTTTCAAAAAATATTGAGTCTAGTGTAGCAGCTGCCAAGGTCCATTTAGAGGTCCAATCACATGGTCCATCTAGTTCAAGCCCAAAACTCTACTGATTCATTGTCGTACTATAAGTTAGAGTGACCTTATAGTGTTTTCGGGGCCTATTTTGCACCTCGATGAGGTTATTTTTATGTAATTATGAAAATATTTCTCAATTTTGCTAAAAATTGATATTTATCTTCAAAAATATATTTAAAATGTATTTATAATTTTTTGGATTTTTTCAGGGTCTTTTGGGTAATTTTTGACCTTCTGTAAGTCCTTTAGTGTTTTTTGTCTGTTTTCTATCAAAGTTTTTACTATATTTTCTATTTTCTATAACTAATGGCATTTTTATGATTATGGGTAGGTTTACAGGCATCCCATGTCATTTTATACTTGGATATCTCCATGGCTCAATTGGTTGATATTTAGGTTTCTACAACTTTGTTGTGTTATTCTACTTTGCTTAAACTCCTACTTTGCCAATTCTACTAGTGCTAAGACCTAAATGTCATTTTCTTAAAGTTTTAGGGTCAAACTAGAAATAACTTTTGGGATCAAAGTGTAATTTCTAAAAATTTTGGGGCAATTTTATAAATAACAAAAGTTTACACCATAAGGGCATTTATGTCATTTCTTAATTTTTAGTATACGATAGTGTCATAATTTCAATAGCAGTGTCAAACTGCGCTATAATTCTAAGTATGAAGATCGTCATAGTATAGCGCTGCCTTAGGAATTCTCACATTACCTAAGTGAAATAATTCAAAATTTCTACTATGCTATATTAAGAAAAATGGGGACGTTCCAGTTCATCCTCTCTATAGTAGCTAGTCAGCTCTTTTTTTTTTAAGTTTATATTTTTTTCTCTCTTTTTTATCTACCTTTTATTGTCCACTCCCCTCTAGTTGATGATGTGCTTGATCTTCATGTATAGTGAATTGTCTTGATGGCATGATGTTTGGATCAGGGATTCATGCTTTGGAGTCTTGTGATTGTATCTTGGATCGGACAATTGTGTCTGTGGCAATGGTGGATTGACAACCTCTACTAGTGGATGTTAGCTAGGACTTTTTTTGAGGTAGTGAGCCTTTTTCTACAACATAAGGTTGTCTTCGAAGACTTTGGTAATCTAATGTATACCACGGAATGGGCTATTGACATACAGACTTGGCTATCATCATATTTGATAAAATAGATGTTGCCATGTTTAGCTTCTTAACTCTAAGAAGTTGCAACTATTACGTTTTATTTCTATACAACCAAAGAAAGATGGCTTTATGATACTTTAGATAGATCTAAGATTTGACGTGCTGACCTTTGTGTTCATGGCTATCTGTGGTGTGATACAATAGCATCCATGTTTTGAAGTTTCTATTAAAGTTGTATAGTTCTTATTGGTTAATTTCCTATGCTAACTATTTTTGTTAACAGATTTTGATGTATTATACCCAAGCTTTATCTTTGTTTATTAATCAATGGAGTTTTTCTAACAAAACAAAAAAGTCATTTGTACCCCAAATAAAAAAAAAAAACCTAGTCATCTTCTACCTTAATACTTCACCTCTTCTTTCTTCCTCATGGCAGCAACGATGGAGGTCGAGTTTCTCTTTTTGTGATCTAGCAGTGTTAGGCAGGCAGTTGCGAGGATGTGATTTGCCTTTTCCTTCACGACATGACCAGCGAGGATCACTTATGGAGTTTCCCATGATGGCCATGAAAGTTACACTGCAATGTGATGGAAATGTTGCTTCTCTTACTAAAAGGCAGCTATAAGAGGCCATAGTTTCATCTCCATCACAGTCTCCCTGCCCTGGTTGCCCGATTATAGCATTCTTTACTATTATTAACTCGGTTTTGGCATTCTCATCCTTAGCTATGGACCGTGCAATGACATTAATGGCTACATTATCTCCCCAAGTCGGTGGTTCACTCAAGCCATAATGAAGCCCAACAAATAGATCACAGAACTTGCAGAAAGTGCTGAAGGAAAAATTTCGCCTTATTGATTTTAATACCAGTATTATTGTACCATGTCCATGGCAATGGTAATATAGCCATGATGGAGTTGCTCGACTCCAATAATGATGGCTGCCATATCACACTGAACCATTATGCCAAGATCTCTAGTAGGCTAATCTTATTGTATTTTTTATCTAATGAAAAGAGCATGATTTAATCAAATAATAAAGGCATTATAATGCAGACATGCTTCAGGCTCATACAAATTAAAATTATACCAAGAACAAAGTTATTAGAAAATTTTACTTCTGAACCAAAGCAATTCTGGTTTAAAGGATCTTCAAATTCAAATAATTTAGAAATCCTTAAATTAGGTTCCAAACCTAATACAACCTATTTTGATACCAACTATTATTGATCTTGTATTTCAAATGAATCTATATTAGGATTTAGATCACCAATTTATCAAACATGAAATTAAGAACATTATGTACCTCTTGAAGGCCTCCCATTTAGGGTGATAATCTTGGCCCATAGTAGATGCCACTGCCACTACACAGTGGTTCTTCCAGTCTATAATGATTTATCGTAGATGGAATATGGTATTGTTTAACCGTGCTTAGACTAAGGACTTTGTGCCTTATTTTCAGAGTCATATTCTGCCTATCAAAGATTCTTACTCTTACTATGTCATTAAGGATAGAATGTCTCCACAATTATCAAATCCAATTTGTTTGAAATTATGACAAATAATAGCTTCATGATAAGTGCATTTTATTCACTTATTTTATATTCTTTTCTATGCTTGTTCGTAGTTTTAATCATGTAATATAAAGTTTTTATTTTACTATTTGTGTTTTGTAGGAAAATAAAGCTTAAGGATGATTTTTGAGCTGAGCAAGAGTAAAATGACTCACTTTGGAGCTAATTTAAGAAAATGCTAAGAATTGAGTGTTGGATAACATGAGCAATATGTCTTTCCAAGGGCATAACTTTTTCCTCCGAAGTCAAAATGACATGATTCCATTTGGAGATGAAAGTAGACATCCAGAGCTTTAATTTGACACCAAGATCATCGAAAAGTCTAACAAACTAGAAAGATTGAAGCTACCAAAGTTGGGCTTGATGCTGACCCGTCACTGCATTCAATGCAGTTTTGCTCAATCCAGTTCTCTCTTGATATAAGCCCAAATTGGATGATTCTAGAGCCAAAAATGAAGCCCAGGATGTTAACTTTCCAATGGTGGTTGAATTACTCTCATCCAAATCCCTTTGGTCAATGAAATTTACATGTGAAGCAGAGCTGCCAGAAAAAATTGAAATTGTCAATTTTAATTAATGAATGGTGGGCCAATTGAGTTCAATTCATTTATGGATTTTCATTGTCTGATTATCGGTTGTTAAAACTTAATTATCAGAATTATTTCTGATAATCACCAATTCTTTGTGAGAATACAACCTACAAAGCTAGTTTAATGTGGAGTTACACTTGGAGCAGTTACAATTTGAATGGCTGAGGTTACATTTTGGCAAGAGACCAGCAGCCATAGGGGGAAGAGGAGTAACAAATAAGCATTTTTTCTCTTTCTAGAGAGAAAAATTTTTGTGGAGAGAGAAAGAGGTTTCAACCACTCATCCTTAGAAACCATAGTTACAATATTGGAGTTGTAGAAGTGACATTTTCATCAAGCTTGTAGCTATGAACATCACTTTTTGCTGCTCTTTAGGGATTTAATTGAGGACAAGAAGAAGAGATAGGTGCTGACGATTAGAGTTTGGGCAACTTTGATTTCACCCTTTAGTCTGCACATGTTTTCTTTCTTTCTTAACTCATGTCATGTATTCTTCAATTTGTGATATGGTTTTCTTTAGAATGTTAGGCTAAGTTGTTTTTATGGTTATGGGTGAACTTTGAACCTGAAATTATCATGTAAGTAAATTGATTTTCAGACCTCTATTTTCTTGAGAGTTGATTATATTCTCCTACTCACTTCATGATTATGGTAGTAATGTGACATGTTTGGATTGCCCACCCTTATATTTCGTGTTATAGCTGATTGTTAGATTTAGGATTATGATGTTCATTATCCTTTATCCATATGTAGTAACTTATGTGCAAACTTAATGGTCAAGTTTTGATTGTATGCAAGGGAGAATATAACCTAAGTCACTTAGTCCTATGTTAGAGACCAAAACTTAGATCAATCTATCCTTCTAGTTGCAATTGTTAATTGAACTTAGTGGATTTTCCCTATGTCAATGAGTGATTAGAATAGGTTAATGGATGTTCCTTAATCTATTTAAAAGAAGGCAGAAAATAGAATGTTTCATTGCCTAAGATTGGAAACTATAAAAGGAGAATTGGAGGCTGAAATTGAGAATTGATTGTATGATATAATTTGGTGGGCAAAAAGGATCCCATAACCAGTTTTAAGTGATTTCAACAAAACAGCATCATTTGCTGTTGTTTATTTTTTTTATTTTTGTGTAATTTTTTTATATAATTTTTGTTTGAATTATAGAAACAACAAACCCGCCCCCCCCCATTTTGTGTTACTTTGTCTTTTTAGAGTTTATTAGAATCAGAATCTAAAATAAGCTAAATAATTAAATTAATTTAATTCCTCATGGATCGACCCTTTGTTCATTACTAAACTAATTTTTCCTAAACCAAGCAAAGGTTTTTAATTTGGTAGTTTAACGACATATCACTTCATAATAGCCAAATCAAAACTATCAAGTTTTATGCCAAATCATGGGTGAGAAAATCACAACAATATATAAATTAAATCTTATAGAATATTGAATAATTCATGTGAATTTTGAGGTAGATTTCTTGAATACTCCTTCAAATGATACAATACTCCCTTATAATGCACTCAACATAAATCTAGTATCAACAAAATAAAATTTTCCTAGAAAATCAAAGCAAGTTGATGTATTATTAGCCCACTCCCTTATAAGCTAATAAAATCTTACCGTTAAATTATATGTTACCTTATGGACTTTTCAGTTCATGTTGACATATCAATACTTTTTTGAAAATTCTTGCGTCAGATGTTGTTCATTCCTAACCAAGTAAGACATAAGTAAATTTCAAATCAAAGGAGCATGTTGCTAAGACATTTTGAATTGGAAAATCCTTTTTACACAATATTTAAGGACTTTTTATATATAAACTTTTACAAGCATATACGTGCCATTAATCGCTCCTACACAATTTTGGATTTAAAGTCTAATTAAAATTTACATCTTTTTACATTTTTATCATCTTAATTTACAATTCAATAAGATTGTTTTTACCATGAAATATGGGTAAAACTTAACGTGATTGAGTATTTCTTTACGAACTTGTACACCATTGGGATGCTTCAAAAAAATTTCTTCCAAGTTTATTGTAAATATTCAATATTATATATAAATATAATTTTTATTTAATATATAGTGTCATATTTGTATTTTACATTTTTATAAACATTTTGTGTTTACATATTGTATTGTATCATATTCAATGCTTGTAATTGTACTTATACAACACGGAACTTTATAAATATAATAAGGGACAAAAATGTAAAATATTTATTTTTAACATGCAAAAATTTTCATTACTTTTCATTCCATCCTAAATTTGTAGGAAGAGAAAATGGCTTTTTGAAAGGGAATAAGGGGGAATCATTCCACTTGAGTTCTATTCCCTCCCTTCTTATTATTAAACTTCCAAACAAGAAAACATGTTCCCTTTTTCCATTATTTCCCTTCCCTTTCCCCCATTACAGGTCATCGGAACATATTGTAAATAAAACTATATTGGCTAATTTTCCAACAATATAAAGTCCCCATTTAACACGTTTGCTAGCCAATAACTCCATAATGCTTCCTAATTTCTAGGGTCTTCCTTCCAATAGGTTCTGCATGTTTCTTTTACCACCTTCAAATCCACCTTATTTGGATTTGAAAACCACCTCCAACTGGTGCCCTCTATTTTTTGAAGTGGGTATAAACTTGGTAAATCATCTACCTATGTTGTTCAGACCATCTCCATAAACAACCAAAAACCAAATTTCATGATAAGATAAATGTTTCTGCTTTACTTACAAGTAGTAGTCCATTGATAGGCCCAACATCCAAGCCCAAATATGGCCCAATATCCTCAATCGATGGCTAGCTTCAACCATCGGCTAGACCTTCGTTCCTCTATTCTTGCTCGGCTATTTCCCTTTGACCATCATTTTCAACTAATTTTTTATAGTGTCAACACTTCTATATATATATATATATATATATATATATATATATATATATATATATATATATATATATATATATATATATGTTAGCTTTAACTGACTTAATTGCTTAAACTCAATGGGATCCGATCGCCAATTTTTCCAAAAATCGGCCGAGTCAATCGAATTCATATCCGACAGATTACGTATTTAATATAAATGACGATTTGGATTGGTTACTCGGTCAATCCATTGGTCTCCTATTCGAATTCACCGATTTGATTCGAGTTTAGTAACTATGAATAATCGAGAGGGATTTGGTATTGGATGGTTTTAAAGTCTTTAATTGTTGACTATTCTATGTTTGTCTTTTGCTCCATATTATTGCGTAATAATTCTCCGTTGCTCGTTCAGTTAGTGTGCTGGATTCACAATTAATTCATAATGGTTTAAAAAAAAAAAAAAAACCACTGGGTCATATTTTCTTATGAATAGTTTTTTTTTTTCTTTTTTTTCCTTTTCAAATAAAATAGATAGAACAATAGTAAAAACGGGTTAAATAGGCCTTAGTTGCTCGAGTAAAGATATTTACATAAATTTATAACATAATGTTCATACGTACGTATATACTTACAACCATGCTGATTTTTTTTTTTTTTTTTTGTTATTAGCACTGTCAACCATGGCGATAACTTTTAATGAATAAACCTAGTTATAGATTTAATTTTAATAAATTATTATGCATTAATCTAACTTTGTGTCAATATATCGTTACATATACCAGAATTACATTCCATAGTTCATACAAATGTCTTTTTTGTATATTATATGAACAAAAAAGACTGATTAAAATGAATTTATCTAAATAAACAATTAAGGATTTTTATTTGCTTTTTATTCAATAAGTATAAACTACATAATTTTAATTTTGATAAGCAATTTTTTGGTACTCTATATTATAATAAGCAATTTGAAAATAATTATATTTTATTTATCAAATAAAAAAACAAACTCCTTGCACTCGTGCGTCGCGAATTACACCATTGATCATGTCCGACGCTGTCACGTTATCTACAGCTTATTTTATTTGCTTTGGTCAATTATCTACAGCATTTTGCTAGCCCACGGCCCTTAACTTTTCAAGATTTTGCTAGACATCGAAATATCGAATAATGCCGCAGAGGAACAAACAGACAACGGGTTGATTTTAGAGTAAAATATATTTTTTTTAGTTTTAATATTTGAAATTGATATTAATTTAATTTAAAATAAATTTTTGTATTAATTTAATTTTAATATTTTTAAATTTTACATTCATTTTATTATTTTATCAAATCATTTGTAACTTCCATTATGTTTCTTTCTTGAATTTGGTTTATTTTGAGGGAGTGAGACAAAAATAGATCAGTACAAAAAAAGGTACATAAGTAACATAATTCAATCAACTATAATGAAACATAATAAAAGTTACTAATGATTTGATGGAATTAGGTTCATTTTGAGGGAATGAGATAAAAATAGATCAATCAAAAAAAGACACATAAGTAATATAATTCAATCAACTATACGAGATATAATAAAAGTTGCTAATGATTTGATAGAAGAATATATAAAATTGATGATAAATTTTAAAATATTATAATTAAATTAATGCCAATTTTTTATTTTTAGATTATACTAATGTCAATTTTAACATATTAAAATTGAAAAGATATTTACTCTTATTTTAACTTCCTAGAATAGCAAGCAAACTATTTCCCTCACCACATACGGAGTGAATGCCCATTTGGCTCACTAATTGAAGATAAACACAAAGAGCTTAAATGGCTTGTCAATTCTTTATCTTTATTTATTTTTAGCATAATCATTTGTCTTTAATTTTTTAATTTCACTCGTTATATTACATGTATGATCCATAATTACTTTTCTATCTAAAATTAGTAAAAAATATTGACTTAACGCAGATAATATCTAATATTTTTCATTAATTTTATGACAAAATAATTATTAAAAATCATATTTATAGAAAAATTGTAATATGAAAGAACAAATTAAAAAATATAAATAAATATCACATTAAAGAAATAAATAAAGACAAGAAAAAATGTCCTTTTTGCTGCTCAAAAACTTAATTTTTCAAATACAAAAGGTTAAAACAAAGACATCACAGAAATAAAACAAAAAAATACAAAAGGCTCCAATACATAAATAAAAGATATCAATCACAATGCGCGAAATCCATGGTTCCGATTATGCAATAGAATGTTCCAAAGTTATTTAACCGAAATAGAAAGACAGATATCACCATGACTAATATCTGTAATAGGTGATATAATTCTGCAAAAACAGCAACAAGATCTGCGACAATAAATATACCATAATACATGCCAACCATACTAGTTTCCATGCAATGGTGGGAGGCATTACATAAACCAACATCAGAATCATCACTTTCCCTCTCCACCCGCTAAAGCCACATATAATCAATCAGCTTCAATGCCAGCGCCATTATTGGCTGGAGTTACGGTTGTGGCGGTTGAGTTTTGATTCTGCTTGCTTGAACCCTCTTGGCAGACTTTGGCAGGGTATTTTATAGCATTGAGTACAACCTTTCTCAAAGCAGCTTTTCCAAGATCAATTCCACAGATGTCAGAGAGCCTGACAAGGTAGAGCAAGACATCCGAAAGCTCTTCCCCCAGATGTACTTTTTCCTCATCTTTCCAATCTGGAAGTCCCTTCGGAACCTCACCTTTCCACTGAAATATCTCAGACAATTCTCCAACCTCACCCACCTACACAATCACCAAAATACACAAAATATATATATATATATATATATATATATATATATATATATATATATATATATATATATATATATATATATATATATATATATATATCAAAGGTGAATTATACTGAACTACCTATTAATTTAGTGTAATTATACTCTACACCCCTCTATTTTGTGGATAACATACTTTTCATCCTAATAATGGTAAACTAAAGTTAAAGCAGACCAGAAGACAAGGCAACCAAAAAGAAAAAGTATATATTACATGTGTTTTTTGTGGTAACAACAAAATGAAATCTGATTTCAAAGTCGATTTGACTCAGGCTTGGCAAAGTCACAAAAACCTAAAAATAGACCATGGCCAACATGAAAAGTCGTGGGATTTAAGAAAGTTTAAAGCTTTGAAAAAACCAGAAAGAAAAGGAGCCAACTTGCAAGGAAAAAGCTTGAACAAAAAAACCCCAGGAATCAGTGCCAATCCCATTCATGTAAAATGTGCGTCGGTTGGGCCAGTCTTCATACAATCATAAAATGGATTGCGTTACCAAAAAATAAATAAAATGGAATGTATAATAAATTAACATAACAAGAAAAGTGAATCATCTTCCCCTTGACCTCTCTTCTTCCGTGGATCACAAGGGACTCAACGAAACAGCATCATAAATGGGTATTCCTCAAAAATGACAAACAAACAAAGTTCATACAATGTTGCAACAAGAACCCAAAAAAAATAAAGGATAATTTTTTTATCTGGGTATTGGAAAAAGAAGCATACCAAAGCCAAAAAAAGGTTCCTTGGGCTATGATACTGGTCCCAGTCCCTTTCCTTGGCAAACTGAGCCATTATCTGCTTAAGCATATCAAGGGTGACAGAGCTTCCTTCAGGAATTCCACTCATCTTGGAGAAAAGAAGACTGAAAGAAAGAAAAGAGAAGTAACCAAAGAAAGGGAGGGGCAAGAGGAAAGAAGGAGGAAAGAGAGAAAGAAGAGAATCAGGCAATTATGAAAGAGTGAATCATTGCTTGTTTCTCGGGAAGCATCACAATATACTTATGTAGAAAACAAGAATGGAAGAGAAAAGGCTGAGGGGGTGGCTAAGGCGCAGCCAGGCATGGAGGCTTTTGTTTTGAATTCTTTTCATTTCAACATATCGTTCAGCTTTATTAAATAGGTACATTTGAAAATTAATGGATCTTAATATAATTTTGTATCAAGATACATTAATTTTTAAATGAATCACTTTGATCAAGTTGATACATATATTAAAATGGAGGAATATTTTTATCTAAGTAAATGGTATTAGACTATGAGAAAAAAAAAAGCTTTAAGCACATTAACTTTTTTAAAAAATTAATTAATAATCTAAAACTTATCAATATTCATTTATTAATTGCCGAATTAACTTATTAGTGTTTAAAAAAGAACGTATTTTTTTTACTGATTTTTTAAAATAAAATTTCAAATTTCTTCTTTTATATTTAAATATATTAATTTTTAAATATTTCACTTTAGTCAAACTGAGAGATATATTAAAACAGAAGGAATAATTTTATCTGACAAATGATATTAGACTTTGAGAAAAAAAACTTTAAATACATTAACTTTTTTAAAAGAATAATAATCTAAAAATTATAAATATTAATTTATTAATTGCTTAATTAACTTATTAGTGTTTAAAAAATAATGTATGGTTTTACTAATTTTTTTAAAATAAAAATTCAAATTTCTTCTTCATTTTTTAGAAAGGAGAGTGAAATTCCCAATTGGGTCCACTTGACCTTAATTTAATTTAGTATAATTTTATCATGTTTGACCAAGCTATTGTTATATATATTATTATTGTTACGGTCCGTTTAGTGCACATGGCAAAATAAAGTTTGATTGTCTAAAATGAAAAATTTTAATATATTCCATGGAGAAAAGAGTACTTGTTTCTCTCCAATGAATTATAACCTCATAAAACTTTATATAAGATCCATTTGTACTATATTCAGATATTTTGGGGTAAAAATAAACGATGGAGGAAGAATTCTTTCTCAGTATGCAATAGAATGGCTTGTCTAAAACATAGTAGCATAAAATCCAATAACAAGACTTCTTAAAATTTTAATATTATAGTCATATTAAAAAAATATTATCCAATGTTTGATATAACTTTATATCATATACTTATATATTTTCAATGATAAATTTAATCACAAGCAAAAATCTATAAAAAAAAAATAAAATTATAATAAATTGTAATTTTATTAAGTATTTAATTATAAAATAAAATATATTATTAAATAATTTTTTATTTTAAATTATAATTATTTTAAATACTACAAAATTTTTATTGTACAAAATTATATTTATATAAAATGTTATTTTTGTATATATTTCAGTAATATTTTTTGTAATACCCTTCTAGTTACGGTATCATGCTTAAGTCATAATACCTAATTAGAAATTGTTACTACTTTTCTTAAAAGAATACCTTTATAGAATGTAGGGATAATAAAAATAAAAATAGAAATTTTTTTAAAAATTGAGCCTGTACAAGAATTGTGATCATAATACTTGCGAGTGCATACCGCGAATTTTCCTTGTCATTAGACCTATCGAAATGGGTTGAGCTCAATGGGCCAGCCCAAAGAACCGAAAAAAAAACGTGTGAGTTGGGCTAAAAAAATTTAAATAAAAAACAAAGTTAGTTCGATATAGCACAACCCGATTTAATCAACTCACTATATCCTGGGCTAGCCTGATGACCCGAACACTTCTTTGTTTTTTTAAATAATTGATTTCAAGTATGTGTCATTATTACTTGATCTCGTGTTTTGTTGATTTATTTCTTCACTTAAAAAAGTTTAAATTGCAAAAAATATATTGACAAAAATTAAAAAAAATTAAAAAAAAAATCTTCATTTCACTTTTGCAATAAGTAAAACTACTAAATCTAATTACTGTAACAAAAAACTTATACTTTTGTCCATTGATCTTTTATATAGACCATAAGGCAATAATAAAATCATCCTTTTTAAAAATAAATTTGTTCAATTATTTCAAAATATATTTATTGCATTTAAAAAATTAGTAAGCCGACTCAGTGTCCGGCCCGTGGCTCAAATAAGATTGGGCATTTTACTAGCTTGAAACTAGCTTAGCCCAATCAAGCCCAACCTGAAAAATGACCCGACCTAAAATGGGCTGGCCCCGCCATTTTGATAGCTCTGCCTGTCATCATGTGAAGTTCCCTAGGGCTGTTTGTACTTGCATGATGTATGGCATCACATACTGCCTCCAAAGTTTTATAAACTTACTTTTACTGAAGCTAGACACCTAGAGCTTTCCATATATATATATATATATATATATATATATATATATATATATATATATTATAGAATCATTAGATTAGTATTGAGTGAAATATGATTTTTGGAAGTTAGCCCCAAAATCCTGATTCTGATCCTGATTCTGAGCAGACTGAGGTATCTAGGGAATTTCACGCCCTATACAACTTCAATTTAAGTGGAATCAATTTTGTTAGAAAGTTAAGACCTAGAACATCATTCCATAAAAATTTCAGAGTTAGATTTGGTCCCAGTAATTTAATAAAGTCGCCCTAAGTCTAACCCGGGCTAGAACAAGGAAGTCCATATTAATCAACTTCAAGAGCTTATAACTCGAGCTCTGCTTATGCAAATGAGATGAAACTAGTTGGGAATAAAAAACCTTTAATATGATATAAGTTTCATGTGATTCAGACCGGTTTCTTTTTTTAGTGAATTTTTACTTTTGAGTATACAAATCTGGCTAGCAGGCCAAGATAAATCCCCAGTAATTTAAGCTACATTCATCAAAATTGGATGGAACTAAAGAGGTTGGAAACTAGACAAGTACCACTCTAACATATCCAAAATTTAGGTCTAAATGAATCAAATAGAATTTTAATTTACAAAATTAGATAGAACTGAGTAGAAGTAGCAAGAAACTAATTCAGGTGTGAATATTACAAAATTTGTATAAGTGTTGGATGCTTGATGCTCTATGTAGATCTTGTTGTCTGATAGACTTTTTGGTAGTTTGGCACTATTCATGGTGAAATGGACTCAATCCATTATGCTGCCAAAATTCCAGCAGAAATTGTACATGACATGTGGAATATTTATCAATGCATATGATACTCAAGGCAAATTAGTCTTGTTTATGTAGTTCATGAGAGTTATAAAAGATTCCATATTACTTGGGCTAGCCCCGAAATAAAGTTAAGGGGAATAGATCGATCGGAAAGTTGGGCAAAGTAAACTTGGCAATCCTGTATATGAATAAGTTCATTCTTAATAAATAGACTATTGCCCATGAGTCATATAGCCAAAGACTATTGCCCTATGGATGGCGATACATAATGCCTCGTATGTTGAACTATAATAGAAAGGGTTAAGGAAATAAGCGCATTCTATGTCCTTGCATTTTCGCATTTCTTTTTATAGTGATTGAAGGTAAGTTGCATGATTATTGCCTGTGCATGGGTTTATTCGTAAATAACTTCATTGATTATCCCTTATGTTCCTTTGTGATGTTTACTATACATTTTATTTCATTCAATAAAATAGAATCTTGCTTCGGGTGAAATTTCTAATATTCAAATGAAATTGAATATAGTATTTTGTTAGTCACTTTTTACTAATTAAATAAAACCAAAGCAACTAGGAATGAATACGATGACAGGGCGGTGCAGTAAGTAGAAATCCTACAAAAAATTTAAATTCTCATTTGTGGATCCATGTGATTCCCAAATGGTGGGGATAGTGGCCACGATCATCTTCTACACTAAGGTGCCAAAAGTGGTAGCGGCACTATGACATGGCATTGGATTCTTTATACCTCATGGTCACTTCCTGCTTCCGTCTCTATGTTTTCTTCCACCGTACTTTTGCTACTCCTGTGTATAGCCCACTGTTCGACCCAGCATTCCCTTATTTAGCTATACCTATACACTTAGCGCATCCCCCTGCACTAGCACCACTACCATCTCAGCCCATCCAGCAGGTACCCTCTAAGAGTGACCCCTCAGAGGAGATGGATACATCTTCTTCCTCCTTTGGAGCTTCTAATGACAGTTATGCTCCTACGGACTCTAACATGGCGAATAGATTCCTCTCCTTGGAGTCCGCATAGTGGAGTTGCCTGAGCATACGACTGACAAATTGCATAGGATGGCCTTCTTTTGGCATCTTGGGCCATAGATAGTACTATTGCTTTTGTTTTGTGTTTTCATACCCTCATGTACCAGCACTAGTGAAATGTCCTTTGAGGACCTGTATAGAGATGTTGTTTCTGACATGTGCCTATGTCTTTTTGTGTATGGCCCAATCAAATGTACTCACTAATATGGTTATATGAATACCTGAGAGGACGGTGTTTATATCTGCATAGTTTATCTCGACGAATTTCTATTTTTGTTTATCTGTACCAATTACATTTTACCGTTTGACTATGTTCATTTTCCTTTCATTTATATTGTAATAACTTTAATTAGCAAAGATTTCTATTCGTCTCTATCAAACTACCACTTATTGCTACTAAGTCAACTTAACGAGAGCTTGTATAGTGCCTTGATCGCGTAATGGTCTACAAATTTTAGTTCTATGACATAAGCATAGTATTATATTCGTAGGATGTTACACATTAAGTTTTGATAGGTACAAATTGAGTTATTGAAATTTAACCTACGTTTGCCTGCTATTTGGCAGAATTGGGTGATAAAGAGTAAAAATTCACCAAAAATGGAAATCTTATTGGATTCATACGAAACCTATGCCATTTTATAGCTAACTGAACTAGATTTCATTTCCAATAAGCTTCATTTCATTTCAGTAAGCAGAACTCAAGTTATAAGCTCTCAAATTTGGTGGAATTTCCCTGCCTTATCTTTGTACAGTCAAGATATGGAGCAACTTTAATGAATTACTACCATATGTATAAGCTTTCTAATTGGTTGCACTTAAATCGAAGGTAAACAGGGCGAGTTATGCCTAACACAACCCACTCTAGTCAGATTTAGAGGCAAAAATCTAGGGTAAACTTCAAAAAATAATATCTCACTCAATACTAATCCAATGGCCTTATAATTTATATGGTTGAAAAGCTACAAATGTCTAGTTTTATTTAAAATTAGTTTCATCAAGTGCTGATGGCTATGTATGAAGTCGTATACTTTGCAAGTACAGATGCCGTAAGGTTTCTATTTTCCAGCAACCTTATTTTTGTTCTTCTTTCAGTTTTTTCCTAATTAACCATCCCAAACCAAGAATACCCATCTTTAATCACTTGAAAGATGTCATAAGATCATCAAATAACATCAGAACAAGAAGGACAACTTAGACCCAATCACCTACATCTCATTAAAATCAAGCAAAGAGTAATAATCCTACATTAGTTTTGATGTGTTGAGTGACTAGATTCAAGTTCTTGGTGGAGGAAGTGGATAAAGATTGAAGATGGAAGAAGGAGAGATGGAATAGATGAAGAAATGGATGAGAGCACTCACCTAAAGGGAGGGGGCGAAATGTGGTGGGATTAAAAGGGAAATTATGGAAATGCTATAAGACTTGGTAGTTGGAATGAATGGTTAGATGTTAGCCAAATCTTCCTCTATCTTGTGGCTAGTTAGGTGCCACTTTGAGGGGTTAAGTGGCTGAAATTTAGTCACTCCCTCTAGGGTTAGGTTTGTATAAATTTCTACTAATTCGATTCTTGCAGATTAAAATACTAAATCTCAACCGGTTTCCTTCAAATTGGCTAAATATTGTTAGAATTTTCTGCATGCTCATTTTAAGTTCTTTTACTCCTAATGTTTACATTTAATTCCTAATTGCTCTTATTTTTCTAACATAACGGAATAAATTAATTAGCAATGCTAATCAGACACATTGTTCTGCGAGATGTTACAAAACTCACCCTCCCCATTTGAATGAAAAATTCATGAAGCTTTGATAACAATAAATTAATCATATGATAATTAAGCTAATTCACTAAAATTAACACAAAATGTGCATAAAAATCTCAAAAACGCAACTAAAGGCCAAATAACCATGCTTGGCAATGTAACCTTTATATCATACTTATAATAATATGATTTTAATAGTTGATTAAGGAAATTTGGCGATTTACTAATTATTTGAGATGATTAGCCATAAACAAGCTTAAATAGTTTAGGTTAAACTATTATATTTACACTAATTGATGAGTAACTCCTATAACACTCCCCTAATTCATTCTTAATCATGTGATTATCATTCTAATATGTCTCTGAATAAAGTTTATGAGGCTTCTAAGATAATTAACTAAAGCCTTGACAATTAACTAAATTAACTAACTAATTAAGACAAAGACTAACCAAAGTAATTAAGGCTAACTAACTCAAACCTCTTGTCTATAAATAAGACCCTCAAGACCTCATCCTCACACTTTTGCTTTAGCTTACACACCCCTTAACTTGGCCGAAATCCTCTCAATTCTTTCCAAGACTTTGCTTTCAAAACACACCAAAAACTCCATCAAAACTTCATCATCCTCCTTAAGTCTCAAACACACTCATTCCAACCATCAATACTCGAATACAAGCCTTCTAAAAGGAGGTTAGAAAGCTTGAAGAAGCCATTGCCTAGCTCTCAAGTTTCAAGTTTCAAGCAACCAAAGCAAGTAGGGTTTTCCTTTTCACCTTTTAGGCTTCATACATGAGTTATGTGTGACTCCTTATGCTATTTGAGGCTTTTAACTTTTATTTTCAGAATATATATTCTTCTTTAAAACTTTCTAAAATTTGATGAAGGGCTTGAGTTTTTCTGGATTCTTTGAGGTTATTGAAGCTATATTTATGGATTCTTGTGTTTATATGCTTGTACAGATGTTTCACTTGCATTTTTGGAAGCTAAATCCTCTTCTTTCATTGAGAATGACTCATGGCCATATTAGGCTAGTGAGGAACACATATGTATTTGTGACTATAGATGATGGTATTCGTGCTGGTTTGATGGTTTGAGATACGTAATCTTGAATTATATTGTTCTTTGTCTCAAATAAAATCAAAATCCCTAACCCATGACCCTATGAAGCTCTCACGATTGTAGATAGGGCTGAGGGTAAGACTCTTGCTTTTATAAGTTTTGATGATGCAGCTATGTTGACTTGATGGTTCTTTGGCTGTAAGATTGATTACCATTAGTTGATTGATTAAAGCTTGAAAACTCACCATCTTGGTTCCATGAACCTCATAGCCATCACCATGGCTAAGAGTTTTCTTTTGTGATTATGTGTGTTTTGAGGTTTATAGATGATGAGTTAAAGCCTTAACATGTTAGCCTTGCCCTTTGGAAGCTTGATTCTTGGATAGTTTCAATTTATATCACAAAACTTATTATTTTCATTCAAAACTTATATTTTGCCCTGTTTTGGATTCCATATTCCAGCATGTTTTTCATGTGTATAAAGTGTGTAAAAATGTTATTTTGATGTTATAAAACCCATATCTTGATGATATGTGCTTGTATACTAGTTTTACTTGACTTTGGTGCACTAATTATGTGTTTAAAGTTAAAATTGAGGTCTGCCCTATTTTTGACAGCAACCTATCTAATTTTATTTCACTTATTTAAAGGATTTAAAGTGTTAGTTTGGTGCCTTGGATGATGAATTTCTACTTCGTGAAGGTTTAGGACTTATGTCTAAATGATACATGCTTGTTCTTTAATTTCTCATTGATCATAGCACTTAGAATATATGGTACAAGTGAAGTTCTAAATCTACCCTATTTTATTCTTATACTCCTAGCATGTATTTGAGGTGTTTAAAATGTGTTAAGATGATGTTTTAAAGCAATAGAACCTATGTTATTATTATCATATATGCTTACTTGCTAGTTTTCCTTGTTTTTGGAGTTCAAACTAGGTGATACAAGCATGTTATAAAAAATTTCCCTGCTTTCGGCAGCAAGCTAATCATTCTTATTTCAACCATTAATAGATTTAAAGTGTTGGATTGATGCTTTATATGATTTGTTTTGATGTGATAAAGCCTTATGTGAAAGATTGTTAAATTTTGAAACAAAATGACCAAGTTATGGCCCTATACATGTCTCAACCATGAACAATTTTTAAAGCATAAAACTATTTTATTTGAATTGTCATGACTATGTGTTTTCAAAGCCTTGAACATGATTGAATTAGCTTTGTTTATGTGATAGCTTCTTTTGGGACAATTAAGAATAAATAATCCTTTAAAAGACACTTAAAACTTAATGAATTGAACTATGACCCTTACTTATGGAGTTGATAACCATTGGACATGTTCCCATGATTATAAACTTTGTACGGACTATGTTTATACTATAATGAGTGTTGGAGACTCACTTGGACTTATTTGAGACCACTTAAGGTCTTACACTATGCTTTGGAGTCCTTTTCTATGGACATAGACTATGGATATTGGGCTTTGGACCTTTGGACTTAACATACATTAAATCACACTAATAACTGTAAATATGAAGATTAAGGTTAAGGTCCTATTAGAAATTTCATATAATTTAGCTAGTTCCTTACTGGAAGTGATTTTCTAAAGCTCAATGTGTTCCAAACGGGTTTTCACTCAAACCCTTACTTTTACTTAGTTCGTATCCTTTGCTTGATTTGTGTTAGCATTCTTGCTTAAGGCAAACGTTCTTAATGGCATGAATGTATGTATAATTCACATGGCATATATGATTTGGTAAAGGAATTGTTTACTTAGCCTAACAATGTTGTGTGAGCATGGCTATTTTAAATGATTATGCTCTGTTGTCTTAGTAGGTGTGCTTGTTTTGAAAATTTATGAAAATGTGTGATTAGTATTCTCACCATGAGGAATTGTGGAATCATATGAAAATTGTCTTAAATTGAGCATGATATGAAAGTATGAGTTATGTGCACCCTTATGCAAGAACATGAGATCTCTTGGCACATTATATGAAAAGTTGTGCACTATATGTTCTTGAAATGCCTGAGTATTGCTCAAATGTGCACTATGTATGAAATATATGGCTGCTGTATAAAATAAATGAATAAGTGAGTATGTGAGCCCCATTGTATAGTGGATAAGCCATACATTTCACTAGTGACACCATGGGCCCTGTCTAGTAGCGGATTAGGACTCAATGATTACAAAAGTCTTGTAATGAGATTAAATGACACAGGGCCCTGCCTTGTAGCAGATAAGGACTTAAAAATCACTGATCTGACTAGTAGACGCCATAGCAATGAGAGCTCTCATAGATCTAGATATTTGATTCAAACCTTATAGACTTTAGTCATAAGAAAGGAACTAGGAAGCAACAAAAAGGAAATATGAAAATATACTTGCCATTATACATTCTATTAATGATTATGATGTTTATGTGCTGCTTTACTACTTATGCTTATTATTATATTCTGTCATCTTACTCGACACTTAAAGATAGTTGGGAATAATAATTAATGTTATTTACTGTAACATCCTTCACGAGTTCCGACTTCTGACCTTGTTTCTAAGATTCAAGCAAAATAGACAATTTTCACGATTACCGATCTCATTTTCAATTTTCATGATTTTCGACTTCGAGTTTCAAATGAAAGGTGAAATTTTCACGATTTTCCAATCTCAGGGTTGATGTCCAATAGAATGGATACGAGTTCAGATCCTTGAGTTGATCTCTAAGTTCGAACAGAACTTACATGAATTCCGATTTCCGACTTAACCTTACTTGATTAACTAATATCCGAGTTTATCTATTCCCGATATCCGACTTTAATCTTAAGAGAAAATAGATATGATTTTCAACCTAATAAACTTCACACCCGAGTTTCAACTTTACTCAAGACGGATGCAAGTTCCGAGTTCAGAACAAGTGCAAACGAATTCTCATTTTGTGTAGAGGATAATTAAGCCACATTAGACCATAAACAAAAGGAGGCTTGGCTAGAAATCAGCCACAGGAAATTCAGCCACTTTGGCCACAATGCATGAAGAAGCTTGGCTGAGTTTCAGCCATATATATTTCAACCAATCACAACCCTTCACTCTAACCACTTCCATGTCTTTATATAACACATTTCTTCTCTTCCATTCAGCCCATTTCTACGTTGCTTTCTTACCTCATCCCAGCTCTCTTCTTTTCCTCTCCACTCACTCAACTTCATCAAATCATCAAGCCCAACCAAGTTTTGTTGATCCAAGTTCCAAAATCAAGCCAAATTACAATATAACAAGAGGTAGGGGTTTAATTCTTGTATTGATTCTTTGATCTTGGCTGGCTGATGGTGGATTATTTTCCCAATTTTTGATGTATTAATTGAATGATTATGATAATATATGGCTGATTTATTGACTGTTGCGAGGTGAAAACCAAATTGGAAGCAAAAAAGGAGGAAAATAGGAAGAACTAGGAAGCTAGAAAACCTAAAACCCTCGGCAGTCCATACGGCGGAGTATACGGCTCCGCCTACCACCATTTAAATTCAATGAAACCATTTTTATATGAAACTAGATATCTAGGGCTTTCCATACATATATCATATAAGGTTATTGGATTAGTATTGAGAGAGATATGAATTTTTGAATTTTGACCTAGGAATCAGGACTTTCACCCGAGCAGTATATCTTGAGAAGGGTGTAACTCACTCTATACAATTTCAAATTGAGTGAAACCAATTTTTTTAGAAAGCTTACACGTAGGAGATTATCCTACAATGAAGTTTTGAGTTTGTTATAGTCCCATATGATCCCAGTAGTTCAAAGAAATTACCTTACATCTTAACCAAGCTAAAGTAGGGCAGTTCAGGAAGATCAGATTTCGGGGCTTATGACTTGAGCCCTACTAAGCCAAATGGAACAGTACTTTTTTGTAAATAAAAGCTTGTCCTGTTAGCTTTAATATGAGACCTATTTCATAAGATTTGAATCTGTTTTCAATTTTTAGTGGATTTTTACTTTTAGGTGTCTAATTTTGGCCAGCCACTGGGCAGGCCGAGATAAAACCTAAATAATTTGAGCTATAGTTATCACAATTAGATGGGACCAAAGAGGTTAGAAAATAGACACATAACACTTTAACATATCCAAAATTGTGATCCAAATGAGTTAAATAAAAATTATGGCTTGATTTACAAAAATCGGATTGAATAATTATGCTGAGGAAGAAGCTCTACCTTAATGAGATCAATGTTTCTACAAGTTCAATGTTAAGTTATGAATGCAATATTGTGTCTTCTATGAGAAATTGGTATTCTGATGTACTGGCACTACTCATGGGAAAGCGGACACATTTCATTATATTGTCAAAATTTTGGTAGAATCTATTGACTCGCGCGTCGTAACACGAGCAAATTAAACCGAATAGTGACTATAGTATAGTAGCCAACTCGGATCGTTTCCCAAAGATGAACACACTATTTGATCAGAAAATTTAGGGGGTTTTTATAACAAACACTTAAAATGCAATACTAAATTCCAAAGCAAACAGAAAACAAAAAGACTAAACCGAATTAAAATTCTAATCCAAGACACACAAGAAGAAAACAATCAACACTCAATCATTGGATTCAAATGTACATGCACACTCCAATTCGATGATTTATTTTAGATTCAATTGAAACCTCAAATCAAACCTAGCATTCACATGAAAATCTCCATGCATTCAACTAATCACTCAAGCCATTCGGTTTAGAGACCTCTAAAACCGAATTGATTTTGGATTAGCTTCCAAACCAATGCTCTCATCTCATATTCAGAACCGAAATATGAATCACACTCTTGAACAATAGAATCACATATATCAACCGAATTATACATGATTTGATTGACTCTTAATCAACATGCATGAATGAAAACCTCCAATTCAATTACGAGATTAAGAAGAAGAGAAGAGGAGTGAAACTGAAATTGGAATTTCCATGTCTTGATGCACCAATCCTCAAGAGCTTGAAGGCTTCTCTTGATGCCTTGGATCAGAGGAGGATCACCCCTCCATTAATGGAGGAAAGCATAAAAAGAAAGAAAGAGAGAAAGAGAGAAAAAGAGTTTTCTTATTCCAAAGAAGGTCCAAAATCCAAAATGAGAAAAAGAAGGTCAAAAGTCCCTGAAGCATAATCAGAATTTCTATATATACCTCTAATTAAAAGTCACTAATTACTTAATTAAAATAATCCTCTTTTCCTAAGCTAAATTTGGATAGCTCAATTGCCCAATTTGGATGCTTAGAGAGAAAGTTGTGCCCAAAACAATTTGAGTGGGCTCTCTTAGACTCAGCAGCGACTTCCAACACGTTTTTGGGCCTCATAACGGTTCTTCTTGGCTTAATGTTCTGAACATAAAATGAAGCCCTGGATGTTAGCTTTCCAATGCCATCGGAATGGGCTCAATTGAGTCCCTGTAGCCCAAGATATGGTCCAATCATTGAAGGCTGCTCAGAAACCGCGCCCAAACGCTTCAGTTCAGTTCCGAGCCCAATTTCGCCTTTAAGATCTCAGAGTTAGCCCTTGCCCTCTTCATAGAAATTGTAGCTCTATCTCTTAGCTTTCCTACAAATTAAGAAGCATAATAAAATGAGGTATAGAGCTCAAGATATGATCTAAACACTGAAGCAGGTCAAACTAACCGAAATGTTGCAAAAATTAACTAAGTCTCACTAAGATCCAAAGAAAGGAAAATGATCTAAACTCAACCAATTAAGTGCAAAGGAGGATTAATGAGACAAGTATTAAGGATAAAAATAGTATAAAAATCCAATTCATCATCTATACATAAGTTATGATATACATGTTGATACATGTGCACTTTCAAGAAAGCTGTGAAAGTTATGATAAGAATTATGTTATTATGAAAGTTCCATGCTACTTGGGCAAGAATTATGTTATTATGAAAGTTTCATGCTACTAGCTCCGGATAAAAAGTTAAGTGGAATAGATCGGTGGGAAGGTCAGGGAAAGTAAACCCGGTATTCATGTATAGAAACGAGCTCGATCCTGAAAAGCAGACTATTACCCAGGAGTCTAAACGGCCAAGAACTCCCAGGGGACCAAGTGATGGAAAATGATGAAAAGTAATGGAAAGGCTTATGAAAGAAGGTTCAAGAATGAGTCTGCATGATTACATGAATGCATGATTACTTGGAATAGTTATGTTAAGATGTTTGCAGTTGTCTGTTATGTTTATTTACTGCCATTTGTTCACTTACTCTGTTTATTATTCTGTGAATTATTATTAGTAATCTATTCTGTTTATTATGCCATTTAAAGTAAAACTGAACCTTGCCTCGGACTAGATGTTTCCTTGAACTCATTAAAATGGATAGTTTAGTTTGAATACATGCTTTTATAATTAAATAAAAACTGAGGCAACTGAGAATGAATGTGACGTTAGATAAACACCATACACGAACCCTAATAAGAATTTCTTTAAATTCTCACCTTGTTCTGTATTTCTGCATCATTCTCAGATGCTGGCGATGGACTCCACGACCATCCTCTTTATTGAGATCCTAGATTTGCAGCTTCATCATGATCCTGTCCTAGATTCTCTGTATATAGCCAGTTCCTGCCACTTTCGTCTTTACCTATTTAGTAATAGTAACTTTGTCGTCCCTCTATTTCATCCTACTTTCGATCTTGCTACTCCGTACGTTGCCATCCTACTACACATGGCGCACCCACCTCCAGCTCCTCCTGCACCTGCGGCACATGCAGCTCCTGCTGACCTTGCACCAGAGTTACCCCCGCAGGTGGTTCCAGATATGCCACTTAGCTCTGAGAGTGACCCTTCCGAGGCCACCGGCTCATCACCCTCTTCCTCCTCGGGGCCTAGTGCCGATTATTCTCTAGCCGGGCCTGGCATAACCAATGGCTACCTGATGGAGTAGGTTAGCCGCAGGAGATATTGTACAGCATGACCCTCTTTTGACAGCACGAAGCTTTGGGTCATAGACTTAGCAGCAGGACTAGCAGTAGATTTGAAATGTCCTCTAAGGACCCATAGGATTATTTTGACTGATACGGGCCTTATGTCTTTTTGGTACGCCGGCCCCCACTTATGTATTCCATTTTGAAATTCTGTACATAAACTGAAGCAATGGCTCCTGATATATATTTATATATATATATATATATATATATATATATATATATATATATATATATATGCACGTATACAATTGATGTGATTGTACTGTTTCTTATCTTTTGCGGTATTTTGTTAAGTTTCGTTACGCTCATAGTATAGCAGCGTGCCATTTTGTCTGTTTACAAAAAAAAAAGAAAATGAGATGCGACACAAATCATGAAAGGCAAGCAGAGTGTTAATACCGTAATACAGTCTACTTAATTTCATACTATGACTTAAGCATAACATTAAATTAGTAGGGTTACATTTACTACTTGTGGTTTATCTATGTCTTGTAACATCCACCGGAAATTTTCCTATTATTTTTCGTCTAATTGTTCGGTTTTTATCAAATAGTTAAGATTAATTAAAAATTGACTAAATATTTATTTAGGATCAATTAATTAGCAACTAATTGAGTTTAGAAATGAGAGAATTATGTTAGAAGTATAGAAGATTCCATAAAAAATTTCTTAAACCAATTTACCAATTTAAAGGAAATTGATAAGACTACAGTATTTTAAACTATCGGAGCCGAACCAATAGGATTTTTCACCCAATAACCCTAAATTAGGTGGCTGAGAACTCAACCACTTAACACATGAAAGTGGCGCAAGAAAGGCCACAAGGAAGGAGGGAGTTGGTTGAAATTTGGCCACAAAGCTCCATCTAATCAAAACCCTCCATTCCAACTACCTCACCAACACTTTTATAACACACTTCTTTCTCTTCCTTTAGCCCAACTCTGCGCCCCCTTCTCCCTTGCTTTAGCCCTCTTCTTCTCTTCTCCACTCACCCAACTCCATCAAACCTTCAAGCTCAACAAGGTTTTGATAATCCAAACTCCAATATCAAGCCAAATCACATATAAAGAGGAAGAGGTTTAATTCTTGCCTTGCTATTCTGATTGTGGAAGGCTAGTGGTGGCCTTATTTTCTCAATTTTTGATGTGATGATTGAATGATTATGATGATATTTGGCTAATTTGTTGATTTTTTGTGATGTTAAAATCGATTAGGAAGCAAGAAAGGATGAAAGTAGGAAGAGGAGAGGAGCTGGAAAACCAAGAACCCTCGGTAGTCCATATGGTGGAGTGTACAGCTCCACCTACCGCCATTTAAATTTGATGAAACTATTTTTATATGAAACTAGACATTCAGGACTTTCCATACATACATACATACATACATATATATATATATATATATATATATATATATATATATATATATATATATATAAAGCTATTGAATTAGTATTGAGTAAGATATGAATTTTGGAAGTTTGACCTAGGTTTTTGAGTTTGATTTTGGATAGACTGGGTTGTTCTAGGCAAAACTCACCCTATACTACTTGGAATTGAATGAAACCAACTTTGTTAGAAAGCTTACATATAGTAGAATATTCCATAAAAATTTCAGAGTTAGATAAGGTCCCGTTTGTTCCCAGTGGCCCGAGAAAGTTGCCCTATGTCCAAACCAGGCCAAAATAGGATAGTTCAGGAAGGTTAAATTTCGGGGCTTATAACTTGAGCGATACTAAGGCAAATGGAATGAAACTTTTTTCAAATGAAAGGTTGTCCTATTAGCTTTAATATGATCGTGTGATTTGAGCTGGTTTTTTATTTTTAGTGGATTTTTACTTTTAAGTGTGTAATTTTGGCTACCTACAGGGCAAGCCGGGATAAAACTTGAATAACTTTAACTATATTTATCAAAATAAGGTGGGACAAAAGAGGTTAGACACATAACACTTTCACCTATCCAAAATTCAGGTCCAGATGAGTTAAATAGAAATTGTGGCTTGATTTACAAGAACCGGGTTAAGTGATTATGTTGAGGCAGTAACTCTGTCTTAATGTAACTAATGCTCCTATGAGTTAAATGCTGAATTATGAATGCAATGTTATGATTTCTATGAGAAACTGGTATTCTGAGTACCGGCACTATTCATGGAGAAGGGACACATTCCATTATGCTGCCAAAATTTCGATAAAGTCTATGCTTGAGTTATAATATACATGTAGATACATGTGCATTTTCAAAAAACTGATAAAGGTTATGTTATGATGAACATGAAAAGTATGTTATGATGAAAGTTCCATGATAATTGGGCCAGCCCCAGATTAAAGTTAAGGGGAATAGATCGATGGGAAGTTGGGGAAAGTAAGCCCGGCATTCCTGTATAGGAACGAGCTTGATCCTGAAAAGCAGACTATTACCTAGGAGTCTAAATGGCCAAGAACTCCCAGGGGACCAAGTAATGGAAAAGTTTGGAAGATCAAGTTACAAATTAAAGAAAAATACGAATTAAGTCAAGTGCACTTGCATACAGCCAAGTATAAGCATTTTATGTGCATTTTCAATTATCTTGTTAAGTCATAATGTTATTATGTTTCTTGTTGAAGCATATTTTACTGTCCATATTTTTATAACTGTCATATGACATGGCAAGTGATTGTTAAAATATAACCCGCTTCGAGAAAGATGTTTTCAACTTAAAACTGAACCACTGGCTGTGAATATGTGCTCACATTTTTTTATAAGAAACCGAAGCGGCTGGAATGTCTATGATGACATCATATGGTTTGAATTTATCTACTGAGAACCATAGGTTCTCATTGCCTGCTTATATGTTTTTCTTTTCCGTAAATATTCTAGTACCTAAGTTGAAAATCAAGTATGAGATAGAATACTAGGATGTCCACAGAGCAAGACACGGAAGCCAACTAAATCAGGAGACTACTGAAGCTCTGATGACCAGTAGGAGCAAGTTCTATGTGACATATTAGTCACAAATTTAAATTGTAATTATTTTATTCTTTATATGTTGGAGGCAACAAAATTTATGAACTATTTTTCAGTAATAAAGTGTACAATTGGAGGGCCATGTATTTTATTTTCCGCATTTTAAAGATTCTCTTAGCACAGTGACAACCTCTTAATATACTCCGCGACTCGGTGTTACATGTCTCATTTTGCTGCTAAATATCCTATATTATTATTATTGAATTCTTGTTGTTCATATGTGGTGTATTAGTGTTTTTAGTAAGCTGCAGGACTCTACTGAGAACATCACTCTCTTGGGAGACTTCTCTCATCTTATTTTTCCTTGGTGTTTCCAGATGATGTGGATCATTCTCAATATTGATATAGAAGTAGGTTTTGAGCATGATGTTATCAATAATAGGATTATATTGCACATCATGGAATGAGTTCTCACTATTACTGTTATTAATGATTAAATTCTAGTATGACCTGATGTAGCCATTGTTAGGATCCTGTTTTTTGTATCCTTTTTTGACATCCTCACCTAACATAGTTTATCTTTCAATTTTGAGGGTTTTACATGGGTTAGGTGGGGATGATTAGCAGCACAGAGCATCCCTTTTTTGTGTTTTGGTTATGTATCATACATTGCTACTTGTGTAACCATGATAGCACTTTAATTTAGTAGTTATGATGTATGTTTTAGTATGTAATAGTTGCTTTAGCTGTGGATAAACTGACCAGTATAAGAAAATAAAAATTAAAAACTATAATTGGCGAAAAAAATTTACCTCTAAAAAACTAAGGTAGGAAGTTGGTAATATTTTATTGATTAATTATTATTAAAGTAAAATAAATAGTAAAAATAATAATTATAATAATAGTGCGTTACATATAGCTGAAACGAACTCGATTTGGATCCTTCTAAAAGAGCACATGCTTGCAGGAGGTGGTCGAGCTCTATGCTGAGCTATAGGGCCTATGGAATATGTGTAGTCTACAATTATATATAATAATACAATTTCAAGATCTTTAAAACTAATTATCCTTAAAAAAATGTTTTTGAATAATAATATTTATTTCTTATTTTGTTATTATAATTTTGTTTTGTAATTTTTTTTTATGATTAGAAATACTTGTGATAGTAAAAGAATAATATTATTTTATGGGACACTATATTTTATACAATGACATAGTTAATATAACTTAGTATTATTATATTAAAATTTTATTAAGCTTTACATAATCTAACTTTATACTGTATAGTCTTGTTCTATCATGTTATATCCTATCGGACGTGTTAAAAGGATTTTTAATGCAAAATTTCATTTTTAATAAGCAACTTAAAAATAAATATATTTTTATTTATTAAAAAACGAGACCTCACCAGTAGCACTCCTACAACGCCAATTAGCCCGCTGATCAACATGTCCCACGCAGTCGCGTTATCTACAGCGTATTTTGTAATCTTTAGTCAATCGCCAATAGCATTTTGCTTGTGTATGTGCTAGCCCCCGGTCTTCAACTACTACTCGAGATTTTGCAATACATCGAGTATAGCAATGCATTTGTATATAACTAATAGACATAATAATAGTCATTTATAGAGTGAAAGATATAAAATTTTAGTCCCACCTATCATTTTTTTTTTCTTCTATAGATATCTAGTACTATATAAACTTTATAAGTACAAATAACATTATTGCAATAAATAATACCACATAGACACAAATGGACAACAGGTTGGTTTTCCTTCCTAGAAGTAGAAAGGAAACTATTTCACTCTCATCATAGACCAAGTGTACCCGCAATTTGGCCTACAAATCGAAGATAAACTGAAAAAAATAAAAAATAAAAATAAAAAAAGATCAAATACTAAAGGTTCCTGAAGGTGTATGTAAAAATTAAAGATATCACATTGCAGAGAATCCATGGTTCCGACTATGCACTAAAATGTTCCCAAAAGTTATTTAAACGAAATCAAAAGACAAATTTCACCATGTGTAATATATGTAATAGGGGATTTTATTTTGCCAAAACAGTAACAAAATCTGTGAGAATAAATTTATCAAAAAAAAAATCTGTGAGAATAAATGTACCAGTGCACTTGCCAACCATACTAGTTTCCATGCAATGGCATGAACCATTACATAAACTACCACCAAAGTCACTCAACCACTCCACCCCCTAAGAGCAGCTAAGCACATGAACCACATATCAACAATCAGCTTCAGTGCCAGTGCCATGATTGGCTGGAGTTTCGGTGGCGGGGGAGCTTTGATACTGCTTGCTTGAAACCTCTTGGCAGACTTTTGCTGGGTATTTTATAGCATTGAGTTCAACCTTTCTCAAAGCGGCTTTTCCAAGATCGACGCCACAGATGTCGGAGAGCCTGACAAGGTAAAGCAAGACATCTGAAAGCTCTTCCCCAACATGTACTTTTTCCTCCTCTTTCCAATCTGGAAGTCCCTTTGGAACCTCACCTTTCCACTGAAATATCTCAGACAATTCTCCAACTTCACCCACCTACAGAATCACCCAAAAAAAAAAAAAATTATAATGCCCACATCTTATATAGCTTGAGCATAATGTTTAACATAATTTTGACACACTTTTCATCCTAATTATAGTAAACTAAAGTTAAAGCAGACCAGAAGACAAAGCAACCGAAAAGAAAAAGTATATATTACATGTGTCTTGCGTGGTAACAACAAAATGAAATCTGTTTTCAAAGTCGATTTGACTAAGGCATGGCAAAGTCACAAAAACCCAAAAATAGACCATGGTCAACATGAAAAGTGCCGGGAAGAACTTGGGTGAAAGGTTGGATGAGGGTGGCAGATTTTGATGCTTGATTGAAGAAGCAAGAAGAGCTTAATACGCAAATCTCACTTTGTATATCATTCTTTAGGTTCTTCATCTTAAAAGTGACGAAGAAGAACAAGGTCGGGACTTTCGATGACTCCTCTTTCCTCTCTTCTTACTGCAGCTAAAGCACATTGGAGGAGCGAGGGAGAAGAGTTTTTATTTTGTTTGATCACACACTCACACACACACACACACACACAAACATTTACCAACTCTATTACTATTCTATTGTACAATTATACTATCATCTTGACTACTTGTTAACTAACTTTCAATCTCATTAGGACAAGTGTTCATCAATATAAATTCTGAATTTTTGTAAGGATTATTTTATGTAGCTATTTTCTTGTAATTTTTTCAATTTAACTCATGTTAATTAGGTTAGACTTAATTAATTTATTCGCTCTAACTTATAATTGTTCATCAAATTATATTTGGTCCTCCAAATTATTCTAAGTGTGCCTCTAATTTTTCAGAATTTTTCTCAACTATTTGCTTATTTTTAAATTATTTTTTTAATCCTACAATTCACTAATTATAACCTGAAAATGATAGAAAATCCAAATAAATCCTAAAAATTCTTATTTTAATTCTGTAAGCTCACCCTAATTAGGCTCCATGAAAATTTTCATAATTTTTGGAAAATATTTCTATTTTTCCTAAATTCTTATTGAATTTCAGGCACTATTATATTAATTAATAATTAGTTAATTATCTAGAAAAATTCCAATAAATTTTCTAGTGATTATTTACTTTATTTAGGGTCAAACTAATAAGAATTTTATTAAGGGCTATCTAAAATTTTTGGTCAATCTTGGATTTATTTCCTTTATTTAGAATTATTGTTTTTGTCAAACTAAGGGATTAATTAGCCTAAGTTGCCTTATAATTGCTTCTACAATTTTAGATTATCTCAAATTAGTTGCTCATTAATTTATAATTTTGATGGGATATTACAATATTCCTCAAATGACAAACAAACAAAGTTCATACAATAGTGCAACAAGAACCAAAATAAAAAAAAAAAAAAAAAAAAAACTCAATTTTTATCTGGGTAATGTAAAAAGGAATATACCAAAGCCAAAAGAAGGTTTCTTGGGCTATGATACTGGTCCCAGTCCCTTTCCTTGGCAAACTGAGCCATTATGTGCTTAAGCATATCAAGGGTGACAGAGCCTTCTTCAGGAACCCCGCTCATCTTGAAGAGAAGAAGAGTGAAAGAAAGAAAATAGAAGTAACCGAGGAAACGAGGGAAAAGAAGAAAGATGGAAGTGGAGAATAGAAGAGAATCAGAGAATGGACAAGTGAAGCATTGTTTGTTTCTCAGGAGGGATAACAATATATTTATATAGAAAACAAGAATACACAGAAAGCAGGCAAGGGGTAAGGAGAGAAATTTATCTCAAATAATAATTTCTCAGAATCAATTTAATATTAATCCGATACATGAATCAGATTTAATGAAATCATTCCACTAATAGAAGGATTGGATTGGATTGGATTATACCTGACTAGGCTGGATGGGTAATATGAATCAATGAATTATTTTGTCACTTCTTAGGAAGATATAATTTTAATTTTTTTAACATACTTTGAATTAAAATATTCAGATTCCCATGCCTTTTTTTACTACTCACGCTTTTAACATGGTATATTTTTTATATTTAATAAGTTTATAGAATTAAATTTTGAATATTCTTATGTAGTTTTTCATACAGAAATAACATTAAAATTAAATAAAACTAGTTTGATTAATAATAAATCAAATATTTTAATTGGACGCATAAGGAAATTAAAATCATAGTTTTTCTTTTATTATGGAAGAAATTAAAGTCATAATTAATTAGGAAAATGTTGAATAGTCAAAGAAAAAGTGTGGTAACCACTAACGCTTAATTTTTTGAAGTGATTTAACGCTTAATTCCTTTTAAGTAATATTTAGGTTTTCAAATATTATATATAAAGAAAATTAATACTAAAAAAAATTTATTTTCATATTAGAACAATTCAACTCAAGTCAAATCAGTTGGATTTGTTTAAAAAAATTCTAACAACCTTGTTTTATTAATTAAGTCAAAAAAATATTAATTGTTTTATCTTTCGGTTTCTCTATATTTGTTTTTACAGCTCATTTCACTTGAAAAAATGCCTTTGAATTTGTATTTTCTCATCTATAGGAAGTTGTGTAAATTTGTGCATTAAAGTCACAGTAGAAAATCCCAATTCAATTTGTAAAACAAAGTAATATTTATCTAATATAAAAAATTAAATACCATTTAATGTGATTTTCAGCATTAACTAATAATTTATTCTATCACGAAAGGGCAATTTTACAATGCAAATAAACAGAGAATACATATTTACTGGCATACAAAAGTTATTAATTTCAGTAAAAAAAACTATATGATTTATTTTTAATTATTAAAAGATCACAAATTTTAAACTATTTTATAACATTAAAGCCAGACCAGCTTAACTTATGCTTTTTTTGAATGAGAAGAGAAAGTGAGAGAAAAGATAATAGAAAGAAAGAAAATGAAGAGAAGAGAAATTTCTCTTCTATTATTTAGTTGAGTAGAAAAGTGAGAGACAAAAAGAAATATAAGTGTATGAAAATGATTTTATGTTATTGTCTTCTTTGATTAAATAAACAAATTTTAAGGATAAATAAGTAATTTTGCTGTCACCAATTGCTTTCCAACATAGAGCAAAAAACTTCTTTCTTTTTCCCCTTCTGTTCTATGCTATTCCAAATGGAGGGAAAAAAAAAAAGATTCTTACAATTTTCTACTCCAGCAAATCATTTCCTCTTGTTTTCCCTGGATCCAAATGAGTGCTTAAAGTGTAGCACAAATTTGCTGCAGAAATTTATCTAGTCTAATTTTAGTTTTTGAGGACTTCAACCCAATCTAAATATCTTCTAGCCAAAGCATAAGCACCCAATACTTGAAAATAAGTTACTGGTAGTGGTGGATTTGGGGATATTTGCATTAAAGCAATTAGCATTAACTATGCAATTAGCCATTTATTAGCAGTTTATATTGTGGTTTGGGAAACTAGTGTTACATATAACAGGACATTTGTTTTGTGCTTTGTCAAATTATTCTTCGGAATACTTTTTTTAAGAATGATATATTCCTAGGTTTGTTGCAAGTTTTAAAAAGGTGTTCTTGAGTATTAAACATTTCCAAGAAAATTATATTATATTCCCATATTGTAGAAGATTCTCATGACATGGAAATGAAAATCAATATTGTGCAAAAATATTGAAAAGTCCCTCATTTATTAATGTAAAATCCCTACGTACGCCCATGTTTCCCTTTTCATATATATATATATATGTAAGAGAAATAGCAATTTTATAAAATTATAATTAAGCCCCTATATTTTAGGAAATTGTAAAACTACCCCCAAATTTTAATTATAATTATGTCCCTAAACTTTTATTTAAACTACATTTAGGTCCCTACATTTTGAAAAATGCAAAAGGTCCCTAACCATAGAAATTGAAAATACTAAGTTACCATTAAACAAAATTGTCAAAATGACCCATGTCCATAATGTGAAGATACCGGCGGTGCCCATGGAGGAAATTACACAAAATGCCCTTGTGACATGAGAAAATTATAGAAATGCCACTAGTATAGAAAAATATGATTATAGCAAAATTAGTTTATGTAAATCCTGAAATTTAAAACATAAAGGTAAAATTTGTCTGAAAACTTAGGAAAACTTCCAAAATTTTTTTTGAAAAATTATAAATTTATTTTTAAGACAATTTAGAGTATAATAATTAATTTTTAACAAATTTGAACATTATTTAAACAATTATACAGAAATTTCAAGTATATATAGGGCTCTAAAAACACTATAAAGCCACTAAATCTTGCTATAGGAAAATTTACCAATTGAGTTTTTGGCTTGTGCCTTTCAACCACAAAATTGGGCCATGAACAGTAGCTTGACATTTATTGGGCTTTTTGGACAAAAATTAGGCCTAAACTACAAAAAGCCTAAACAACATGACATAAACGAACAAAAGTTGAAAACACAAGCCATGGGCCCTCGAGGACCTCATGGCCATAGTACACACACACCTTCATACTTCTTGAATTATGAAGAAAGTTCATAATTAGTCAAATTAAATAAGTAAGTATCATTAGTCAAATTCATCTTTTTTACTAAATCAAATTGATAATCACCCTAGGTCAAGCTTTAGGCATCCAACCCATTGCCATAGACCTGCCAAATGAGTTTCATAAAGTTAGTAAATTCATAAATTAATCCAGGGTAATTAATTATAAAAAATTAACCAAGTTTTAACTAATTAACCTATAATTAACCTAAATTGATCCTAAGCTTCTCTCCATAAATAAGACCCCCCTAACCCCACCTCCACACCTTTAGACACACGATCAAAAACACCATAAAGAAAGAGTGGAGAGTTGAGAGCTTCTACCACCTAAAAACCTTAGGAGAAATCCTTGAAATCTATCAGGAATTTTATAAACACTTAGGGCCTTAATCTCCATAGCCAGGGACTGAATTCAAGCATCACAAGGAGTTTAATAGCTTGAAGAAAATCCACCTTTTCAACCTTGAAGCTCATGGCCTAGCCATCACCAACAAGTTGGGTTTTTCTTTTTCAAACTTCCAAGGCTTGTTTTTGTGCTCTATGTGATTATTTGTGTTCATGAGGCACTATAATAACTATTTTCAGTTTATATTTCATCTCATATATGTTCTTACAGGTTTCCTTTGATTCATGAAATATGAGGGATTTTGGTTGTTCTTTTAGTAATTGAAGCCTATGCTTCTAGTTTTAGGTCCTCTAAGCTTGAATCTTATTTCTTATTGATTTTTATGAATAAATGGTTTGGTTTTTTCTTTGTTAAGGCTCACGACCATATTCAAGGCTGAAGGAATGTTTGAGCTTTATGAAAGTTTTTTATGGCACTTGATGAGGTATGATTAGTCTTCTTGTGAAAATATTGTTTTACAAGATATATATGCTTGATACCTTGAAAAATCCTAATTCTTGATGTGTTTCAAGCTCATGGTCTGAGTTATGGCAAAGGCTATGAATAATGTTTTGTGCAAGTAATTGATGATACTTGATGAGGTTTGAGTGCTTATTTCATGAACATATGATTTTATATTATGAATATGCCAAAAGCTTAGCTAATCATGTTTTTGTGCAATATTTGGGGCTCATCCATGTTTTGCTTATGAAAGGGTTCTATGTTCTTTCTATGTATGATGATTCCATGGTAAAATTTTGAAGCTCATGATGTTGATTCTGATGTTTTAAAGCTCAAATTTTCATGAACATGAATATTGAAGTCAAAAACCCTAGTTTTCCTATGAATATGCTCTCGGCCATGACAAATCCATGATGGAAGCTCTTTTGTTTCATGTTTTTGATGAAGTGATGACGGTTTGGTGCTTTAGATGCTCCGCTTTCATGCTTGAAGCTTTTGTCTTGAAGAACAAGAAATTTAAAGCTAAAAATCTTAATACCATGATAAACGTTTATTCAGCCATGTCTAGGTAATGCATGAGTCCTTTCATTTCTAAGATTTTGATGATTTGATAATATGCTTTGAAAACCCATGATGCTACAAAAAAAAAAAAGGTGCTTACGTGGTTTATTTGCATACATGAAGACTACTTTTGATGATTATAGTGCTTTGTGGTTCAAAAATTTCTCCCTTGATGCATGATGAAGCACTCGGCCATGAATGATTAACATGCTTTCAATTTGTTTTAAAAATGACTCTTAGTATGTTCATGAAGCCTTTGATGTGCATGAATGATTTTTGAAGGATTTGCATGAATAATGCTCGTAAAGATGTCTTGAAACTATGATACATGCTAAATGTTTGATAAAATTCCTCAATGTTGTGCTTATGCTTTTAAGTACATTTTTTTCAGTCTCTAAGCATGTTTGAGTTGCCTAGTCCCATGTGGTGATTTCTTTAGAGACTATTAAGATTTAAGAACCTATCTAAGACATATAAGACTTAAAATTTATAAACTTGACCTATGCTCTTCAACTATGGACTATGAAATTTATGGATCTTTGAACTATTAACTATTAATCCATATGCTGGTTTTGATTCTTCCTGTGGACTATATTCGAGGCTTTAGTGACCAATACCCATGCTTGGAGCTATGCATGGACCTATATTTTGACATGACTATTGGACTATGGACTATGGACTAATCACATTTAAAGCACACTAATAATAAGCCTAATTAAAGATTAAGAGTTGGGTCCTTTTAGAAATTAGCATATGAAGTAGTTAACTCCATGCATGAGTAGTTTCTAAGTTAATTCTTTTGAATTCACATTATTCTATTTACATGACTTGAACTATTCTCTTTCACTTGGTTTTGAGCCTTTGTGCCTGTTCTTTGTTTGCATCTTTCATTAGTATCATATTTTTATCGTGAGATGTGTCATATGATTGTTCTTAGTAAAGGATGTGAAGCATGTACTTAGAATCTATTCATCAGAATGGACTTCGCACATCATGCATGAAATATTTGGACCATGCACTTGGATTTGTGTATTTATGACTAAGGTGAAATCATATGCACTTTTCGCTAAAAATATATGAACTTTGATGGCTAGAATTATGATAACTAGGTACTGATGAAAATGCATGATGGCATGATTATGTGTTATGTGCTCCATGTATTTGAATATATGCTTTGTAGTTGTGCTATGAATTGTGGAAAAGACAAGAAATGTATTGGGCCACCTCATAGTCAATAAGTTATACATTCACAAGGTGACATACGATCCCACCTCGTAGTAGACAAGTGGTGTGTTTACTGTCTAACAGTGATCTATAGTAATGCATCACCCCACCACCGATCTAACTAGGGGATGCCCTGGCAATGAAAGCTCTTGTAGATCTAATACTAGGATAGCGATCGCGTAGACACTTAGCTATTAGACTGGAGCACAAGGTAGCAGCACAAATTATTGACAATATACTTGAATCAAATGAGTTAAGTGATATTGTTTTATGTTCTGATTATTGTTTGCCATTTATGCTATTAAGAAAGGTGCACATGAATATTATATTCTAACACTATTGATAATCTCTTAGTTTTAGCTAGGAATGATAATTTGCTGCTAGATGCTTTATTCAAATACTGTCTATGTTTCCTTTAATACACATTTTGTAACATCCCCAATTTTCATTGTGCTAAATTATCTTCCATTCTGCTTGAACTTGGAACTCGTCTCAATTCTGCTAGAACTCGGAGATCAACTTGAAGCTTGGAACCTGATATTGTTTGTTCTGCTTGAACTCGGAGCTCAGACCTTGATACTACCTATTTTGCTTTAACTAGGAACTTGGAAATCATAACATCCCCAATTTTCTCTTGTGCTAAATTACCGCAGTGACCCTGAGTAACTAGGCACTTAATGAAAAATTAAAGAATAAAGGCTTAATTAAGGGATAATAAAGGTAACTAATAAGGGAAAAATTGAGAAAATGCTTAATTAAGATTTGAGGATTTTGAATTAAGCACTAATCACTAATAATTAGCTTAATCAAGTTTAATTAGGGATCATTAAACATAATTAAAAATTTAATTTCACTAATCATGACAACATAGTTAATCACTAATCCTTGATTAATTAAGTTAAATAAGTAGTAAGAACACTTAATCACATCATTATAATTGAAATTAAGTCAACTAGACAATAAAGTATTGATCATATCACTAAAGTGAAAAAGTGGAGGATAGATAACCTTGATTTATGTAAGAAAAGGGTACAAGCTTTGTCCCCCATCATCCTATCTGTCTCCTCTTAATCACTATTAGCACAAAACAAAGAAAATAACTACCCCTTAAGCATGTGAAGGCCACGGTTTTACCCCCCATAACACACTCATTTTCACTTTTGCAACTTTACACACTCTCTCTAGCTCTCTCGCTTTTCCAAGTTCTCTCTTCTTCTTCTTTTTATTCCTCTTTGTTCTCCAAAGACTCCATAACAACATTCACCACTAGCCCTTCAAAGATCACACTTTTTCATCTTTGGAGACAAGATTCAAACACTCAAACCTCTACTTTCTCAAGGAGAGAACAAAGCCCTCACCTTTTTCTTTCTTCAAGCTGCGGTCACACCACCTATTAGAGGAGATCATCCTCATCTTTTTCTCTTCTCCACAAGGCACAAACAACACCCTAGGCAGTGACTCTTCACTTTCTCTCTTGGTTGATTCAAGAAGCTTGAAGCTTTGGCTTTCACCATAGCCAAGAGCAACAAATGTCACTTAAGAAAAGTTCTTATTATCTTAGAAAAGCTTGCACCTTGATCTTGTTTATGGAATGTTTTCTTGTTGTTTGCTGCAAATTTCTTTTCTTTGATGTTCTAAAAGCTTTTGTCTTTTAAGTGATCCATGTATTCTTGATGCTCTTTTGAGTTGATGAAACAAAAATGCCTTTCTTGAGTTACCTTGATCAAGTCTTGTTCTTCCCTAAATAATGTTCTTATGATTAAAAAGTTTCTCTCTTTACACTCACAATATGATTTTGATATGGCCATTAATATTCCCTAACATAAAAGTTGGAAAAGTTTACTTCTTGAACCCTAAAAAGTGGCGCCTAAGGGTATGTCTCCCTAAAGGTCCATTTTGTTTTTCATGAAGATGAAATAAGTAAAGGTCCAAACTTTCTTAAAGAATAAAACTTTTTACTCATAAAGGTTAAATCTCATAACTTTATTTAAACTAAAAATCATTTCTTGATGATGGTGAGTACATGGCGTACTTGGGTTCATGAGTGTAGGCATGCTTTGTCATAACCCAAAGGATTAGAGAGATCTCGAAATCCCTTAGGAATAGAAGTATGATTAGGGGAATAGAAGTATGATTATGGCTCCAATGGTAATGCCATAAATCTAGGAATCACTTGTATACCATCTTAAGCAAACTAAAAGATTTAAAAGCAAAAAGTTCGGTTGAAAAGCCCTAACTATAGTCACAACCCTAACAAGAAGAAAAAGGGGAATAAAGTGTAATAAAATTTTAACTCAAGAAAATCCAACTCTTAAAATGTGAAGATAAGAAACCTAGCAAGTTACATGGTAATTATGAAGGTTAAAACTATAATCATAATCATGGTTTTAAGTGATAATGTAAGACAAAAGATATTCAGTACTTAATCTCAAGATAATTAAGACCCAATATGCAAGAATGGATAAATTGATATTTCACTTAAAATAAAAGTAAAGAAACAGGTATTCGAAACCATTAAATGAGGTATGCCTTCACTTAAAGTATAAGTAGCTAAAAGCTTATAGCATATATTTATCCTAGGCTATATGATTCTGTAATAACCCATTTAAAATAAAATGTTTGTTTAAAATAAAATGTTGATAATGAGAAATTTTAAAATTTCTCGTTAAGCTTTATAGTAATAGAGGAATTAAATTAGTTAGAGGGAATAAAATGTGAATTAAGAAGAGTATGCATAGAGATAGAGGGAAAGAAAAATAAATAAATAAATAGAAAATCAGCTTAGACCACCAACACCTTTAGTGAGGTGGACTACTCTAGACCCCTTCCTTTTCCCTTTTTCCTTCTCGTTCTTTCTCGATTCTTCTCTCTGCTTCTTTGACTTCACTATATCTAATCCCTATCTAAACTCTCTCTTTGATTATGTCTCCCTCTTTCTCAACCCCTCACCCTACCCATCACTTTCCTTCCCTCACCATCACTAGTTCAGCTCTCTCCACCACCCCCACCACCCATGAGCTCTTCCTTTCTTCGCTATCTTCCTTCACTTGTGCCACCCCTATTGTCTTGTCCCTCTTCCTCCCTGTTTCGGTCATGCCTCCTTTCCAATGGGACTATCAAGAGGCGACGCCAGGCTGGAGCATGCATAGTGATGGCATAGCAGTAGCGAGGACGTGACCCGCGGTGGCTTCCTTCTTCCTCTAGCGAACCATAGGGATGACCTCCACCTCGAGTCAATGAGTTCTCCATTCAATCATTGTTTGAGTTCTCGAAGGTGTTGAGACTATATGCTATTGTTGGAAGAATATCTTTTGGTTTGATATGTGAGCATGTTTTTATGAGAAAATTGATTTGGTAGTGTTGTTAATCTTAAAAAAATTTTTGGTTTGGCTTTTGGTGGATTATGTGAATATGCTGTTAGAGCATCACTTGCCTATTGCCAAAGTTTTGATATTCTTGAGCCTATTAGGACTAAAGTGGTTTTTATTAACAAGTTTTAGTCTCTCTTTGACCTTGGCATCTAAACCCCCATTTAGTCCCAATAGCAGATTATCTTTTTGGTAGTGGGACTAGAGTCTAGACTTTGCTTTTCTCAAACTGAGATAATCCCTCTTTCATTGGTTCAATCCAGTTTTGATTCGTTAATGCTTCATCAGTACTTTCTGGTTGAATTTCAAAGATAATAGCAAGATTGGATTTGCTTTTGAGTGAAGATCTTATTTTAATTCCTTGAGAAGGTTCACCAATAATTTCATTTTGAGAGACAGCTCTTAAGTCTCTTACATCAGTGTATCTTCACTTTCGAGGGGTACCTTCTGGTTCTTCAAAAATATCATCAAAAACATGGTAATGAGAAGGAAGTTTAGATATATCATCATCATCATTACTAGTGGCAATATGAAGGTTTTGCTAATTTTGGGAATTGTCATTTAATGACATATTTTCCATTTCTTCTTCTAGATCTACAACCTTCTGATTTAGGTCATTTTTCTTTTCCAAGAAGCTTATATGAATTGTTTCTTCCACAACTTGAGTCTTCTTATTGAACACTTGTAAGCTTTTAACACAAAGAGTATCCTAGGAAGATTCTAGGATCAGATTTGGTATCAAACTTTGAAAGTTTGTTCTTAGTATTAAGTATAAAACATACAGATCCAAAGATATGCAAATAAGAAATGTTGGGTTTTCTTCCCTTCCATAGTTCATAGGGAGTTTTCTTGAGAAAAGGCCTTAAGTAAATATGTTTTTCAATATAGCAGGCAGTGTTAAATGCTTTTGCCCAAAAGCCTTGTGATAAACCACTTTCAAGAAGCATAGTTCTAGCCATTTCTTGCAATGATCTATTCTTCCTTTCCACTACCCAATTATGCTGAGGAGTTCTAGGATAAGAGAAGTTATGAAAAATGTCATTTTCATTTTTCATTTCGAATTCTTTTTAAGAAAGATTTGAAGGCCTCCCAAGCTTCATCCTTATGGATTAGCAATATAATCCATGTGAATCTTGAATAACCATCCACAATGATTAGACCATATTTCTTACCACCTAGACTGGTAGTTCTAGTTGGTCCAAAAAGATCAAGATGTAAAAGCTCAATTGGTCTAGTAGTTGAAACTACATTTTTGCTATGGAAAGAACTTTTGGTTTGTTTGCCTCTGAGATAGAACTCACAAGATAAGCCATTGTCAAAATTGATTTTAGGCAAACCTTTGACTACCTCCTTCTAAGAAATCTCATAAATTAACTTCATATGAGTATGACCAAACTTCTTGTGCCATAGCCAGTTTTCATCCATGAAGGAAGCTAAGCATGTTACATTTTGATCTAGAAGGTCATCAAGATATAATACATAAGTATTTTACATTTGGTAGCAAGTGTCATAGCCTGCTTGAAATTATAATTTAAAAATACTTAATTACACTAAAATTGGAGTATAGTGTAGCCAAGGTCATCTCACAAGGATGTTGTTGCTATCTTTAAGTAACAAGGGATTTTGTGTAAACATGTAGTAAATAAGCTATAAAAGAAAATTACATGAAATAAAAATAAACACTAGTTCAAAGAGTTCCTTAGGCATAAGGTGAATCAATCACTAACGCACAATATATCAAACACATGGAGTGTGACTAATTTAAGCTATTAGAGAGACCTCCACTAATAACCCCACAATTCTACCTAGAGACCTCTAGGCATTCAACCAACATACAATCTATTAGATAATTGAGAACTCAACTCTAATTAACTTATGTTGATTTCTAGCCCCAATTGTATTAGACTAGGTTCGAACCCAAACCCAATTCCTAATTCTTTAATTAATCAAGTTCATACCAATTGATCAATTGGCAATCACCCAACTGATTCCTCATTTATAAACCCATATATCAATACCATTCAATGCAAATTTAGAAACAGAAGAGGGCAAAGAATCAAGAAAACAAACATGATTGAGATTCGAGTATAGGGTTTCAAGATTATAATCATAATGCCCTTGGAGTCTCCTTGAACTAGCTTGAAGTCCCACTCCTTCATAGCAATGAAGGTTACAAAATAGAACCCAAAACAAGTAGCTTACAAAATGAAAGGAAAAGAAAAGAAGAGGAGAGGAGAAGAGAAGAAAGAAAAATGAAAAATGTTGGAGAGGAGCCTTCCTTCGCGTCTCTATTTTCTCACTACTTATCAGATCTAAAATCTAAAAATCCAAAAATGACTTTGATCCCAAATTAATCCTCTGCCTCTCAGCTTTAAGTGAATACCCAATTTTCTGACTACTTATTAGAGCTAAAATCTAAAAATCCAAAAATGACTTTGATCCCAAATTAATCCTTTGCCTTTTAGCTTTAAGTGAACACCCAATTTGCTTAATTTGAACTTGAAATGAGTGAGTTATGGCCTAATCTTTATAACATGCCTAGGTTGTACATTTATTTGCGCCAATCCATTTTAATAGCCAATAAATCCATAAAGATGTCATTATTTTGGAGAGTGATCTGCATATGCATTGAAGCTTCATGTCTTAGCTTTTAAATGGCACTAATTTCACCTCAATCCAATGTCTATAACCCTAGTTATGGCCTAATTAGTGCACACTGCTTCGGCTCCAGCACAACAGCCCTGTTATGAATTCATGGCCCAATTTGACCCAATAGACATTTGTTGATTTCTTTATCAAAGTTGTAGATCTTTCTCTCAACTTTCCTACAATATAAAATTTGTAATTTTTAGAGGTCGACAACTCAAGATATGCTCAAAATACAGGAATAGTATAAATTTGAAATCATATTGAAAAATACAATTAAGCCCAATTAGAGCCCAAACTCATAAAATATGTCTAATATTAATTAGTTAAGCACAAAAGAGGTCCAATAAACTAAATATGAGGATTAATCAATAAATCAAAATGTTACTTATCAAATTCCCTACACTTAGCTTTTTGCATATCCTCATGCAAAATCCAAAATATACTCAAGGGTGTTGAAAATGAGACATCAAAATCTAAAACAAACACATAAGTCCTAGATCAAAAAATGATCAAATACCATGAAAAATAAATTTCCAATGGATCCTTAAGAGTGTTAAGCATATAGGCAAAAAACACATCCAAGACATCAAGAAATTCAACAATCAAGACACATCTTTACGAAGGTGCAAGCAAGGTAAAAATCATTCCAAAAAGTATGGATCAAGCATGGAGGATCTCACAAGATAATATGTTTAGCAACCTTACTCTCAAGTGCTTAAGGCTCAATTATACCACTCAAATCACCTCAAAAGCAAAAGCACTACCATAAGCTTGCTTATTATAACATCCTCAATCTCATATCGTGCTAAATTATCTTAGTGACCTTGAGTAATTAGGCACTTAATGAGAAATTATGAGATTAGGGCATAATTAAGGGATTAACGAAGAGTTAAGAGTTAACTCGGATGAGAAAAGTCAAAAGAATGCTTAATCGAGATTAGAAAATCTCTAAATAAGCAAGTCAGACCGTTAATAGCTTAATTAAGCACTAATCACCCTTAATTAACTTCATCGAGTTTGATTAAGGTTAATTGAGCTTAATCACAAGATTAATTTTTGTTAATCATGTTCTTATGTGTTAATCACTAATCCTTACTTAATCATCTTAATTAAGTTGTATGAGCACTTAATCACATGATTAAATTTAAATTTAGTCAACTAAACAATAAAGTAAACAGTGATGTCATTAAAGAATAAAGCATAAGACAAGAGTGCTTTATGTAAGAGTTAGTATATGCTTTGTTTCCTTATCATCTAATTTGTCCCCCTAAACCTTAATTAACACAAAATTAAGAAAATATCTCCTTCCTTCCCCTTTATGTTGGACGCCACTTTCTCTCTCCCCACCCTCATCCATTTTCATTTTCACACTTTCATTCTCTCTTTAAGTTTCGTACTCCTCCAACTTTTCTCTAAAATTCTCTCTTCTTCTTCTTCCTTTCTCCACCACCACCACCACCCAAAACCTCTCACTTAGCCTTTCAAGGACCTCATCTTTGGGTCTTTGGAGACAAGATCAAACCCTACAACTTCCATTTTCACAAGATCTCAAGAGCTTCTCCTTTCACCAAGCCAAATCGCCACCATCATCACCAAGAGGAGCCATCATCTTCTTGTTCTCCTTCCTTGTTGTAGTGCCATTTTGATAAAGAGGTAGTGATCTTCATCTTTTTCATTTTGTTTGCTCAAGAAAGCTTGGAGTTTGGTTCTTTCATGACCAAGATCTCTAAGTGAAAACTTGAGAAAATCCTTTATGCTCTTCAAGAGCAAAAGTTTCCATTTTTGGAAAAATATGTTCTTGTTGTTCTTCAAGTGTTCTTGATGTTTCTACCTTTGGAAAAATATGTTCATGTTCTTATTCTTGAATGTTTGGTATCTTGCTTAAAGTTGTTCTTTTTCTTATGATGAGTTTATGATTAGAAAAGTTTCATCTTTATATGCTTTTCATAATTTGATAAGTCTATGAACATCCTAAAAGCTTAAAACTTTAGAAAGTTTGCTTCTTGATTCCTTAAAAGTGACGCAAAATTTAAGCTTTCACAAAGTCTTATTTTGTTTTATTTTGAAGACAAGACTTTTCATAAATTTTCAAACTTTAATCAAGAATGAGACCTTTAAGTCAGAAAAGTGTTGTTTTATAACATCTAATTCATAAAGTTTAGATCCTAAACCAAAACAATGCTAAAAGGCATTAACTTTTATAAAGATCAAGACTTTTTAACTTTAAAGTTAATGCTTCATATCACTAGTTGATAAAGTAAGAACGTTTTTAATGTTGAGACAATTTTAAGTCATAAAGTTGAGACCTTGATAGTCTTAGAATAATTAAATGAGTTAACTTTCATAAAGAACAAAACTTTTTAGTTGAAAAGCTAGCAACTTGTATCATTATTACATAAAGATCTAATTTTTAAGACAAGAGCTTAATTTTAGAGGCACTTACTTTCATAAAGAATAAAACTTTATGACTACTTTATAAAGAATGATAACTTTAATAATGTTTAAGGTAAAACCTTGATATGTTAATAATGAAAGCTTAAAACTTTGTAACTTGATTGAGTTAAAAATCACCCTTGGTGTTAGTGAACATGGTTTTGTTGGGTTCATGATGTGGTTATGCGTTGTCATGACCTAAAGATTAGAAGGATCTCGAACTCATTGGGAATAGAAGTATGATTAGAGCCTATGAGCATACCATGAACCTAGAAATTACTAAGTACACTATCTCAAGGAAAGAAAACAATCACTTAACTTAATTAATTTGAACAAGTGTTCCATAAGACATGAACTTAAGTAAAGAATAATTTCATATGAGAACTAAGTAACTAAAAGACCTCACACATATATCTTAACTATGTGATTCTCTCATGGGTAACTACTAGAAATCATGTGATGATTCATAAGATTCTTCACAAAGATTAATGCAACTATAAACCCCTTTAGGGTATGAATGTATGATGCCATTCGGCATGAAGAATGGCAAGTTTGATTGAGCTTTGTCTCATGATTGAATGATATGAATGTGATGGACTATTAGTTGAAAGTTGTGATTGGCATTTTGGGGAAGCTCTGGTCTAGCCGTTATGCTGCCGAATTTTCTTCAAAATTATGGACTTAGTCATATCATTGCATGTGTCTAATCAAAGAAGAACTATGCATGTAAAGTACAATGATAAGAAAAGAATTAATGGGACATGACCCTTCAATCACTTTGGTAAGGGAAGTGAGAGAAGGTGATCTACAAAGACTCAAGGAACCTCTATAAGGGAGGTAATGGTGACATGGAGGACCCTCCAACTTAGGGGTAACCAATAAGCTTAGTCTGATTTGGTTTAGTACTGCGTAACGATAGTCACGGAATGAGCTCATGTCCAAAAGCAATCTATTTCAAAGGAAAAGTAAAAGAATATTAAGCATGTGCTGAAAACGAAAGTCAAAGTAGGACCATGGTCAAGTTGATGAATTGCATAGTCATGCATGTTATCACATTCCTTATGGTATTGTGAATGTTTATTATATATATTAGCATGTATGCCTATGTATGATGTTTGGATATGATGATTAATTTAAAAGCGACCTGATTCAGGATTTACATTTTTGGAAACTATTAAAATTGAACCGATATCTGTCCACTATTTTATATTAAACCTGAGTGGCTGAGACGATGAAGATGACACTATGTCTAGTCATGATCCTACTAAGAAATTTAGTATTTCTTACTCCTACATTTTCATGTTGTCTTCAGAGGATGCCGACATGGGGCACAGTGGTGATTTTTGTTGAGTTCCTAGTGATGCATTGGCACTTTGACCCAGTGCTAAATGCATTTGTGATGACTGCTCAGGCAGCGATGCGGGTCTACATGTTCCATAGCCGCCAGTATCGTGCATCCATGTTGAGCCGTTTGCCTGCCTTTCCATCCTCCGAGGTACCCCATTGACGGAGATTCCGACTTGGATACCCGCCTGACTCTGACAGTTTCATTGGATTTCGATCCTTTGGAACCGTCCTATCCGAGCTACCATGTGGAGATGGACCCATCTGAACCTTCCTTCCCATCTGTGATTTGCCTGTCGTCTGATTTGTCTTTTTTTTTAGCAGCCCTTTGTCATACTCCAACCCTGGCTCGTGGTCGCGGGTTCATTTGTACTCGTGCCATGTCTCCTGGGCATGGTCGTGCTCGAGGAGGAGGACGCGGTGATGTTTCTCCTACTGGATTCAGGAACGGCTACCTCCTGCCAAACGAGTGAGGTGTTGATTGGCATACGGAGCTAAGCATGAGGATAGCCCCTTTTTGGTTGTAGCGAGGGTTATCATTTTCATTCGACATGTATGTGCGGATTGGGATTTCTTATGTATTTCCTTTTATCATGTATTTTGTTAGGGTATTTTGTAGGGCCGACAGTAGGTGTTGGACCCATTATTATCTTTGTGTATGACTACTACTATTACCACTATTATATTAACTATGGGATGGCTATGGAATGAATGTTATTTTTATCTAACATTATGGTTATTCTCATTGCTTCTATTTATGTTTAATGCGATGTATGTATGAGACAGCGACGTTTGTATTACACGTTCACGATGCGCTCATAGCTCTCGATTTAAAAAACGGTTTACTCATTATTGTTCAAAAAAAAAAAAAAATTACCCCTATTCTCGTTAACAAGTAATTTCTAAAAGGTAATGTTAGTTCTGCCAGCAAAAGTAACAACTAGTAATTCCACAATATGACTTAAGTATAGCATGGAACTATTAGGGTGTTATGTTTTGGTATCAAAATTGTTCGTCCTTGAAGAACTTGGGGATGGACTGACTATGCTTCTAAGCATACTTGTTAGTTAAGTCATGCTTTGAGTCTCATCTGTATGATGGGACGTAGGGATTAGATATGCATGATCATCTGTTCTGAATGTGGTTAGTTGCTGGTTCACTTAACATAAATGTTGAGCCTGATTAACTCAATGTCTTCTGTCTTGTGTACCAGGAACAAATGGCTTCAGGAAGACGTGGTAGGCCTCGTAATAAGCCAAAAGGTCCCGAGGAAGTCATGGAGATGCTTTGTGAAATGGTTGCTACCATGAGGGAGCAAGCTGCTGCTGCCCATCGCATGATGGAGCGAATGGAGCAAAGGGATAAGGAGAATCCCGAAGGGCACAATGGAGAAGCTGAGGTAGATCTTGAGTACCTTAAGTTTGCTGAGTTCAGGAAGGCAAATCTGCCGAGCTTTAGAGGGACGTACAACCCCGATCGAGCTGATGAGTAAATCAAGACCATTGAGAAGATTTCATGATGTTAGCCTGCACCAAGGAGCAGAAGGTAGCCTTTACTACCTATATGTTGGAAACTGATGCTGAGTTCTAGTAGGTAGGCACAAAGAGGCTATTGGAAGGAGCCCAGACTTATATCACTTGGGAGATTTTCAAGTTGCAGTTTTATGAGAAGTATTTTCCAGCATCTGTGAGGAATATGAAGAAGTTGGAATTCATGAGTTCGCGACAAGGGACCATGAATATTGCTGAGTATACGGCCAAGTTCGAAGAACTATGCAAGTTCTCGATGATCTATCAAGGGAACCTGGATGAGCGCTGGAAGTGTGTCAAGTTTGAAGGGGGATTGTGTGAGGAAATCCTGGTGTCTGTAAGGCCTATAGAGATCCATGATTATACTACACTGGTCAACAAGTGCCGTTTGGTGGAGGATTGCAAGCGCAAGCTATCTGTGGCAAGGTCCGAAGCTTACAATAAGAAGTTGGCACTGCAAGGGCAGAAGTTCAAGCCCTAACCCTTGAGGAAGCCATTTCAAGGTGGAGGTTTCAAAGGAAAGCAACCCCAAAAAGCCTACTGGGAATCTACTAAAGTCTGCGAATAGTTAAGCTTGCCCTAAGTGTGGCAAACACCATGGAGGATGCCCTTATTTAGCTGGCTAGAATGCGTGTTTTTGATGCAAAAAGCTTGGGCATATGGCTAGAGACTACATTGTCAAGCTGTTATCCCCTGCTAACAGCCTCAACACCAAGGAAAGGTCTTTGCCGTTAATGCTGAGGAGGCCACTCAGTTTGACGATCTGATCTAAGGTAAGTGCGGGGTTAATGGTAAAACCTTAACTGTGCTGTATGATTCTAGAGCTACACACTCCATTATTTCTCATGATTGTGTAGATAGATTAGCATTGTCTGTGTCTGAATTGCCTTATATGTTAATTGTTTCTACTCCTGCTAAGAACCAGTTAAGACTTATCATTGTTGCTTGAGTTGTCAATTCCAAATTGATGGTAGGTCTTTCGTAGCAAGTTTGATTTGTTTGCCTTTGTCTGGTTTGGATTTGATTCTAGGCATGGATTGGCTTTCGGCTAACCATGCTATGATAAATTACTTTGAAAATTTTGTTGTTCTTCCCTCTGTACCTATTAAGCTCGTGGAGCCTGTTAGTTTGTTTTTGAACTCTGTTAAGGTAGGAAGTAGTGAGTTTGGTGATCAGGGATATGTTGTCCTTATGGTAAGTGAAGTGGAACTCGAGCAGGTATTGGATGAGATTCCCATAATTAGGGAATACCCAGATGTGTTTCCTGATGACATATCCAAATTTCCCCCGGAAAGGGAAATCAAGTTTTCTATAGAGTTGGTATCGGGAATGGGGCCAATCTCTATAGCACCTTATAGGATGTCCCCACTGGAGTTGTTGGAGTTGAAAGGACAATTGAAAGAGTTATTGGAAAAGAAGTTCGTAAGACCTAGTGCTTTACCTTGGGGAGCTCCGATGTTATTTGTGAAAAAGAAGGATTGTAGCATGAGGCTATGTGTGGACTATAGGCAGTTGAATAAAGTGACTGTTAAGAACAAGTATCCCTTGCCTAGGATAGATGACCTCATGAACCAACTGTGAGGTACAACTGTATTTTCTAAGATTGATCTAAGATCCAGATATCATAAGATAAGGGTGAGAGAGGAGGATTGTAACATCCCCATTTTCATCAAAGCTAATTAGCTCGATGTCTCCGGCTAATTAAAGGGGTTAGCGATTAATCAAGAATTAATCGATTAATCTCGAGAGCAAGGGCTTAGTAAATTAAAAGCAAGTCAACAAGATAAGTGAAAGTCAACGATTAATTAGAAAATTCAACAATTGAAGCATAATGCATTAAAAGTTACAATTAAGAGCCTAATTGTCCAATCCTTATTAATCCATGATTTAGAACATATAATCGAGGTGATCTAACCTTATTAATTAAGTGCATAACAAGTATCACATCTTAATCACATGAAAAATTAACCCTCACACCCTCTTTACATAATTAGTGAGGAAAATCCTTTTCAATAAAAATGTGTTAAGATAAAATTGAATCAATCGAATTAATTAATATTTAGATAATTGTAACAATTGTAAAAATTTAGAAACTTCCCTTTTATTTAATGTTTGAAAGTTTGGTCAAGGCAAGAGCCATATCCAACCATCCATTTGCCTTCTCATCATACACCATTAGATCAACAGTCCATACTAGTAGTATTCCTTAAGTTAAGCCAAGAGATGTACTCTTCTTCATTAAGATTGTGACACTTGGAGTGATCATATTCACCTAATGTCAATCCTAAGAGAGGTCATGCTTTTAACCATTTGAAAAATACTACAAAGTCTTTAGCCAAGTGCCAAGACTCAAAGGAAACACAACTCCCTTTTTTGCCCTAAGATTTTTCCCTACTCTCTTGCTTATTGTAAGAAGCAAAATCACATCACTCCCTCCCCCCTCATTTGTGCCATTCAGCCCACTCTCTCTCCCCCTCATTTCATTTTTCATTCCTCTCACTAAGATACAAAGCTTTCTCCTCTCTCCAAGTCTCATTCCCACTCTTTTATTCTTCCAACCCTCCTTGTTCTTCTTCCAATCTCCTTACTACTTCCTACCTCATTTTCATCACCATCCTCACAATCCCTTTAAGGACCACCATTTTTAGTCTTTGGAGAAACAAGGCCACCCATACACAAGCTCCATTTCCAAGCTTTCAAGCAGGAAGGCTCTCTCCAACCTTCTCTACATTCCAAATCTTTCAAGAAGCTCTCTTTGGTAGTGACTCTAGCCCTTCTTTTTCATGTATTTTTCAAGCACTAGAACCCCTAAGCTCTTCATAGCTAGGTGGTTTTAGGAATTGCTTCAAGGTCTCATGACCATATCTTGCTCTATGAGTTTTCTTGCCTTGTTGAAAATGTTGTCTTAAAATGAGATTTTGTGATATGATGATTTTTATGTATCTTGCTTTATTTTTCTTTTAAAATACTGATTTGGTGATTAAAACCTTGAATATGATGATGAGATAAAACATGAAAATGATGATTTGAAATGGTATAACAACATCTCCACAAGTTTGATATGTAAAATATAAAAACTAGTTAAGCTGGAATTCTGGTAGTCTATAATACGTAAAGTATAACTCATTCTACAAAACTTGAAATGTGATGAAATAATTTTATTTGAAAGTAGACTCAAAGAGCTTTCCACAAATATAAAATACGTGAAATTTGGATTTAAAATGAGGGAGATATGATTTTTCAAAATGGACTATTCTTGAATGGGTTTCTATTTGGGTAGTCTGCACTAAAAACCTTATAACTGGAGCTAGAAAAATTATTTTTGAGTGGGACTAAGTTTTTTAGAAAGCTAAGACATATAGGAAGTTTTTTAGAAAGCTAAGACATATAGGAACACCCCCATAAAACAGTTTTGTCAGATTCCATGTGAGGAGCTCCCAGTGGAGTTGACAAGCCACTAACCTGAGATGAATTTTCAAGTCTAAACAGTCAGAATAAAATATGCATATCTCAAGTTATAAAATTGATTTTTGAGCGGGGTTTTTTTTTTTATAAAGAATAGACTCAGAGAAGTATAATCATACCAAAATTCAAAGCCAAAGAGTAAAAGACCAAATTATGGTGAATTTTTGAAATTACTGCCCCATTATAAAAGTAAAACTGGTTATGGTTAAGTTTTAAAGAGTAATGAGAAATAAGCTTAAAGACATTAAGACCCTTACATTAAGTATTGGAAAACCTTCATAATTCAACTTAAAAGTTTCAAAAAGGATAATAGACAAAATTGGCCCTATGCCTAATAAAAGAATTTTATAAAGGGGAAACCTTAACTAAAAGCTTACGCTAAATTTATTAAGCTAAGCTCATAAAACTTTGCTTGAGAATATGCCTATGTTTATGTGCAAGCATGATGCTATGATGATGACAAGTGATGATGAGGATACAAATATGATATGTTGATGATATGAATCTGATATGTTGATGATATGATGATATGTGATATTAGATTCTCTGCTCGACAAAATTTTGGGAAGCTTCGGTCTAGCCGTTATGCTACCGAAATTCTGCAAAAATTGTGGATTTAGAAATATTTTGCATCATAAGCTTTAATAAGAAGAGATTTAATTAAGTGTGTGATCCTTCAAAAGGGCAGGTGACCTAATTTAAGCTCCCCTCATCCATGACTCACATGAGGCATGACATGACCCAGCTAGTGTGAGTATAGAGGATAGGGCTTACGTGAGGCATGGCATGACCCAACTAGTATAAGTACTGAAAATTTTATGGTGGCAACGGCCATGGTATGAGCTCATTACCACTTATGTTTAGTGGGTGAAAAGAAAAAGACCTATGATAAAGGTTAAATGAAGAAAAGAAAGGGACATCGGTCTGACTCAAGTAAAGAATGAAACTCTCAAGATGTTCATGCATGATATGAATTATCATATAAGTTCTTATGTATACCATAATGTTAGCATATGAGAAATACGTACTTAAAATGGAATCCACTTTGGATATTGATGTTTTCGAAAAACCTAAAAATTGAACCTATTGAATGCTCATTATTTTCATTTATAAAACTGAAGTGGCTAGGATGATGACGATGATACTTTCGTGTTAGGTTCAAGTCTTACTGAGAAATCTTATTTCTCGCTCTAGTTATTTTCGTTTCATCACTAGATACCTATGGCACATTCGGTGGTGTGGAGCATGAAACCACCCCACCATGGGTGGGCTTACGACGCTGATGCTCAGGCTATCGTGCCCATGACCACCATGGTAGTCTGCACTTACTTTTACTTGGGTCGTATACATGAGGGAGAGGAGTCTGATGTTCCACTAGCCCCCGTAGACATTTCTTTGACGTACCTTGGACAGCCACTGGGTCCTTGGGATTTTCCGCCTGAGTGGTTGCTAGATATTGAGATGGAGCCGATGTCTCCGGACCTGCCCACAGCCGAGCCCATGCCACAGCCTGTGATTCCTGTGGTCGACGTGAGTTCCACGGCCACTCCTAAGGCCGCAGCCGCTTCGCCGTCACTCCCTGAGTATCACCCCATTACATCTGAAGAGGATCCCTTCGAGGAACATTCCTCTGCAACCAGCTATACTCCGGGTCATCGTGTTCATCACATAGAGGTGATCAACAGGCACCCTCGCATCATCCGTACTCCTCACATTCCTTGAGGCCGAGGAGCGAGGGGAACCAGGCACTCGAGGACTTGCTTCCATCCGATCGAGGGGTGCAAATAGGGCAGAGAAAGCAGCACATGTCTACATGGACCTATTTTATTATTGCTCCTTATCCTATGTATTTCATTTTGTGACGAACCTTGTCATATTTATTTATGTTTGATATTTTGGGGCCATGGCGTGACCATGATTTCCTTTTTCATGTATTGTTGAATATTATGAGACTTTATCTACGTGATTGTTTTAGTAAGGTGAATGCAATATATTTCTATTGATCTAATGTTCCTTTATTTTACGACTTGAATTTATGCGATACGCTAGTTTATATCTATCTTCTCGCTCAAGGCTTTATTTTCCCAAAACGTTGCAAAGCGACGATGTATTTCAAAAAAAAAAAAAAAATCTTACTGTATTTTCTGCGTAACTTAATTTCAAGTGAAGTTTAGTTTTCCACAAGTATAAGTAACAACTAATAGAATGCCGTAATACGACCTAAGCATAGTATGGGTTTATTAGGGTGTTACATTATGGTATCAGAGCACTTCATCCTATTAAAGCCTGAGGTTGGACTGACTATGCTTCCAAGCATAACTCTACGTGCACTATGTTAAGTCATGCTATGGATCCTGTCTGTATGATGGGATGTAGGACTTAGAATGTATCACCGTCATGTGGGATTGCCTTTAGTTGTTGCCATGCTTATGCTTGATATTGGGCTTGATCAACTCGATATTTTTGTTTTAGTGTGTTCAGGAACTAATGGCAACTCGCAGACATACCGTCAATGAGCCTAGTGACAGCACAAACATTGCTGATTTCATGAGGACTTTCCAAGTGAAGTTTAGTTTTCCACAAGTATAAGTAACAACTAATAGAATGCCGTAATACGACCTAAGCATAGTATGGGTTTATTAGGGTGTTACATTATGGTATCAGAGCACTTCATCCTATTAAAGCCTGAGGCTGGACTGACTATGCTTCCAAGCATAACTCTACGTGCACTATGTTAAGTCATGCTATGGATCCTGTCTGTATGATGGGATGTAGGACTTAGAATGTATCACCGTCATGTGGGATTGCCTTTAGTTATTGCCATGCTTATGCTTGATATTGGGCTTGATCAACTCGATATTTTTGTTTTAGTGTGTTCAGGAACTAATGGCAACTCGCAGACATACCGTCAATGAGCCTAGTGACAGCACAAACATTGCTGATTTCATGAGGACTTTCCAGCATATGGCAAATGCCATGCAAGCTCAAGCTACAACAGCCGAACACATAATGGATCAACTAAACCAAAGGTTTGAAGAGTCCGTTAGCGGAAATGGAGCAAGTACTGAGTATCAGAAGTTCTCGGAGTTTCGGAAGGCAAACCCGCCCAGTTTCAAAGGGGGCTTTCAACCTTGAAGAAGCTGATGAATGGATTAAGGAGATCGAAAAGATCTACTCTATGCTGACTTGCTCGGAGACCCAGAAGGTAGCCTTTGCTACTTATATGCTGAAGGCGGATGCTGAATTCTAGTGGAAGGGAGTGAAGAGCTTGATGGAGAGCGATCAAAGAGAAATTACTTGGGACGCCTTCAAGGCAACTTTCTATGAGAAGTACTTCCTGATGTCTGTAAGGAATGCAAAGGAGATGGAGTTCCTGAGGCTTTACCAAGGAGGTATGAGCATTGCTAAATACTCTGCAAAGTTTGAGGAGTTGTGTAAGTTCTCTACACTATATCAATGGAACCCCAGTGAGCACTGGAAGTGCATGAAATATGAAGGAGGTTTAAGGGCTGACATCCTTGCATCCACGGCCCCATTGGAGATTCGGAATTATGTGGCCTTTGTCAACAAGAGTCGCGTAGTGAGGAATGCAATCGTAAACTGGCAATCCAGAGATTGGAGGCCCATAAGAGAAGGCAGGCATCTCAAGGGCAACACCGAAGTAGACCCCGCAAAAGAAGCCCTACCATGGTGAAGGTTCTAAAGGCAAGCAACCGTAGAGACCCTCCGCCAATCCTCCAAGACCCGCTGGCTAGCCCCCGAATCCTGCAACAATTCCCGTCTACCCTAAGTGTGGGAAGCAACATAAAGGGGTTTGCTACGCCGGACAAAATGTTTGCTTCAAATGTGGACAGCCCGGGCATTTTACCAAGAACTGCACCAAGGACACACCTGCCCCTAAACTACAACGCTAAGGGAGGGTCTTCACCATGAATGCTGAGGAGACCACAAAGTGTGATGATCTCATTCGAGGTATGTGTGAAGTGAACGGTAACATCTTAACTGTACTGTATGACTTTGGTGCTATGCATTCTTTTATTTCCCATGATTGCATAAGTAGATTGGGGCTGTCTGTTTCTGAAATGCCTTATATGTTGCTTGTTTCTACTCCTAGTGGGAAACCAGTTAGAACTTGTCTGTGTTGTTTGAAATGTCAAATTCACATTGATGGTAGAACCTACGAGTCTGATTTAATCTGCCTTCCTTTATCTGGTTTAGATCTAATCTTAGGCATGGATTGGCTCTTAGCCAACCATGTTATGTTAGATTATACCGCCAAGTCGATCATATTCCCTTCTATACCTTCCAAACCTGTTAGTCTAAGTTTGAAACCTGTTGTGTTATACTATTGTAAGACTGAGAATCAAGAATACGTTCTCCAATTGACTAGTGAGGCTGAACTAGAGCAAGCTCTTGATGAGATTCCTGTGGCGAATGAGTATCCTGAAGTCTTTCCTAAGGATATCCCTGAGTTTGCCCCTAAGAGAGAGATAGAGTTTTCCATAGAATTAGTGCCAGGAGCTGGACCAATATCTATTGCACCCTACCGAATGTCCCTTTTGGAGTTAGAGGAGCTAAAAACTCAATTGGAGGAGTTGTTGGAAAATAAGTTTGTGAGAACAAGTGCCTTACCTTGGGGAGCCCTAGTGCTATTTGTTAAGAAGAAGATGGAAGTATGAGGCTGTGCATAGATTATCGGTAGTTGGACAAGGTTATAGTAAAGAACAAGTATCCCTTACCAAGGATAGATGACCTGATGTATCAACTTAGAGGAGCAGAGGTGTTTTCAAAGATAGATCTGAGGTCGGGATACCATCAAATTAGAATGAAGGAGGAAGATATTCCGAAGACGGCCTTTAGGATTAGAAATAGGCATTATGAGTTTAGAGTAATGCCATTTGGATTGACCAATGCCCCAGCCGTGTTTATGGATTATATGAACAGGATCTTTAGGCCATATCTGGATAAGTTTGCGGTGGTCTTTATAGATGACATCCTCATCTATTCAAAGATGAAGGAGGAACACGAAGAGCACCTTAGGATTGTGTTGGAAATCCATCCGAAGTTGTCGAAGTGTGAGTTTTGGCTGGAAGAAGTGAAGTTCTTAGGTCACATCATGTGTAAGGGAGGGATACCCGTAGACCCAAGCAAAGTGGAAGCTGTAATGAACTAGGAGAGACCTACGACAGTGACGGAGATTCGGAGTTTTCTCGGCCTAGTCGGATACTACCGAAGCTTTATAAAAGGATTTTCTCAGATATCCCTACCCTTGACTAAACTCATTAGGAAGAATGCTACTTTTGTTTGGACGGCAGAGTGTGAGAAAAGTTTTCAAGAGTTGAAGGGTAAGTTGACTTGCACACCTGTACTAGTTCTGCCTGACCCTAAGGGAGCCTTTGGGGTTTATTGTGATGCCTCTAGAAGAGGTTTAGGTTGTGTTCTGATGTAAGATCGTAATGTGGTAACTTATGCCTCTAGGCAACTGAAACCTCATGAAGTTAATTATCCAACCCATGACCTGGAGCTAGCAGCTGTGGTGTTTGCCTCGAAGATATGGAGGCACCATTTATATGGACTTAGATTTGAGGCATTCTCGGATCACAAGAGCCTAAAGTACTTGTTTGATCAAAAGGAGCTTAATATGAGGCAGAGGAGGTGGATGAAATTCTTGAAGGATTATGATTTCGGTTTGAACTACCACCCTAGTAAGGCCAATGTGATGGCAGATGCGCTAAGCCGCAAGTCATTACATGTGTCATGGATAATGGTCAAGGAGGTGGAGTTGATTGAGAATTTTAGAGAAATGAACCTCGGAGTTGCCCTGACCCCTCACAGCATAAGATTGAATCTGATCAAGGTGACGAGCGAGTTCAAGGGACAAATTATGCAGGCTCAGGAAGAGAATGAAGAGTTCTTGAGGATAGTTACCCAGGTGAATAAGGGAAAGTTGAAAGGATTTACTCAAGGTGTTGATGGCATGTGGAGGTACCAAGGGAGGATATGTGTACCTGCTAAGGATGACCTGAGGAGGATGATTGTAGAAGAAGCTCACAAAGGTCATTTCACCATGCATTCTGGCATGACGAAGATGTACCAAGACCTCAAGAGGATGTTTCGGTGGTCGGGCATGAAACAGGATGTAGCAGATGTGGTGAATAAGTACTTAGTTTGTCAAAAGGTGAAAATTGAGCACCAAAAGCCCTCAAGCATGCTTTAGCCATTGGAGATCCCTGAATGGAAATGAGATGGAATCTCTATGGATTTCGTGACGGGTTTACCTCGAACACAAGTTGGATTTACTGCAATATAGGTTGTTGTAGATAGATTGACAAAGTCTGCTCACTTCTTACCTATAAGAGCGAATTATCCTTTGGATAAGCTAGCCCAGCTATACATCCAAGAGATTGTACGACTGTACGGAGTACCTGCGACTATTGTATTTGATAGAGACCCAAGGTTTACCTCTAGGTTTTGGGGAGCCTTGCAAAAGGCATTTGGGACGAGACTTTGTTTAAGTACAGCCTACCACCCCCAAACTGATGGACAATCAGAAAGAACCATACAAATCTTAGAGGATAAGTTGAGAGCATGTGTAATAGATTGACTCGAAAGTTGGGACAAACACCTACCCCTCATCGAGTTTGCCTAGAACAATAGTTTCCATGCTAGCATTGGGATGGCGCCTTATGAAGCCCTGTGCAGCAGAAAGTGCCAATCTCCGCTTTGTTGGTATGAACCGGGTGAGCAAAGCCTCTTAGGGCCTGAGTTGGTTAGACAAACCACCGAACAAATTAAGCGGATAAGGGAAAGGATTCTCACTACACAGAGTCGTCAGAAGAGCTATGCGGATAAGAGGAGAAAGCCAATTGAGTTCCAAGAGGGAGAACACGTATTCTTGAAAATCACTCCTACAATAAGTATTGGTAGAGCCCTTATAGTCAAAAAGTTGAGCCCTCATTTTCTTGGCCCTTTTCAAATCTTGAAACGAGTAGGAACAATTGCCTACCAAATAGCATTACCACCCCATTTGTCAAACCTTCATAATGTTTTCCATGTCTCGCAACTGAGAAAGCACAACTCTGACCCTAATCATCTTCTTAAGCTAGAAAGTGTACAGTTAAGGGAAGACCTAACCTTCGACCTATCGCCTATGAGAATCATAGATAGGAAGGTTAAGCAGCTGAGGAACAAGTCTATGCCCTTAGTAAAAGTGGCCTGGGGAAGAGGAAACTTGGAAGAGCACATGTGGGAATTCGAGGCAGAGATGCAAAGAGTTATCCCCACCTATTTTTAGGTAACGAATTTTGAGGACAAAATTCTTTTCAAGGAGGGGAGAAATGTAACATCCCCATTTTCATCTAAGCTAATTAGCTCAGTGTCTCTGGCAAATTAGAAAGGTTAGCGATTAATCAAGAATTAATTGATTAATCTCGAGAGCAAGGGCTTAGTAAATTAAAAGCAAGTCAACAAGATAAGTGAAAGTCAACGATTAATTTGAAAATTCAACAATTGAAGCATAATGCATTAAAAGTTACAACTAAGAGCCTAATTGCCCAATCCTTATTAATCCACGATTTAGAACATATAATCGAGGTGATCTAACCTTATTAACTAAGTGCATAACAAGCATTACATCTTAATCACATGAAAGATTAACCCTCACACCCTCTTTACATAGTTAGTGAGGAAAATCCTTTTCAATGAAAATGTGTTAAAGTGTAATTGAACCAATCGAATTAATTAATATTTAGATAATTGTAACAATCGTAAAAATTTAGAAACTTCCTTTTTATTTAATGTTTGAAAGTTTGGTCAAGGCAAGAGCCATATCGAACCATCCATTTATGTTCTCATTATACACCATTAGATCAAGAGTCCATGCTAGTAGTATTCCTTAAGTCAAGCCAAGAGATGTACTCTCCTCTATTAAGATTGTGAGACTTGAAGTGATCATATTCACCCAATGCCAACCCTAAGAGAGGTCATTCTTTTAACCACTTGAAAAACACTGCAAAGTCTTTACCCAAGTGCCAAGACTCAAAGGAAACACAACTCCCTCTTTTGCCCCAAGGTTTTTCCCCACTCTCTTGCTTGTTGTAAGAAGCAAAATCACATCACTCCCTCCCCCCTCATTTGCGCCATTCAGCCTACTTTCTTTCCCCCTCATTTCATTTTTCATTCCTCTCACTAAGGCACAAAGCTCTCTCCTCTCTCCAAGTCTCATTCCCACTCTCTTGTTCTTCTAAACCTTCTTGTTCTTCTTCCAATCTCCTTACTACTTCCTACCTCATTTTCATCACCATCCTCACAATCCCTTCAAGGACCACTGATAACTCTTTGCCAAGTACACCAAATCGTTAAAGTAATAACCACGGTAAGTGGGTATCGTCCCACAAGGATTGAAGTATCAAGCAACACTTCACTAACAAAATTCCTATTCAGATTAAATCAAAGTAATTTGGATTGAAGATAGCTCTTCACAATGAAAAAAATTAATAAAAATAAACTATAAACGAGCAGATAATAAAAACTAACAAAATACGTAACAACTTAAATAGAAAAGTTTCAAGGTTCTAAAACGCTAGAGGATTGAGGTAGTATGATTTTTCTTAAGTTTTTATGAACTCTTATATCACTTGAGTTGGAGATTATTAGACTAATGAAAGGATCTTAAGTAGTTGATGCTAATTCCTTAGTTAATCAACTCTCCTTTTCCTATTAAACATGATAATTCCTTAACCATGCTCAACAAGAAAAAGGAATTAGGCATAAAATTCAGTCCACAATTCATATAAGATTCAAGATAAATTCCTAAACCTTGAATATTATGAGGTTCATATCTTAAGCTAGCTCAAACACAATTTTCCCAAATTATGCAAGAACCCTAAATCAATCCATGAACAATACGTCATAAAATTGTACAAGAAAACAAGAAATAAACCATTAGTTTAACAATTCCAACATCAAGAATTCAAGAATTTAAAACAATTACAACCATTTCAGACCAAACCCCTAACCCTTAGCTATGCATTAGCAACTCATAACAAAATAGAAAATAATAGAGAAGATAAGAAGAGAATCCATGTCAAAAACCCAAGAATTGGAGTGAAAGAGTCTTCAATCTCCCCTCCTCTTGTTGTCTTCCACTTTTTCTCCAAAGCCCTCTGTTTTTCTTCGCTTTTCGCCATCCAAAAAGATCCCAAAAGTCCCGTTTCAGTCTGATTAAAAATGGACTCATGCGTGTAGATTTTCCGTCACTGCCTAGGCGGTGGCTTTTGAGCGCCTAGGCGGTGGAACTCCAGTAAGCACACTTTTTTTTTCGCTTCCAGCGCTTGGGCGGTGCATTTTGAGCGCCTAGGCGCTCGCTGCAAGGCCAAAACATAAAATTTTAATTAATCTAGACAACCTAAAACATGTAAACATAATTAAAACTCTAAAATTAAAGTGAACTCAAAGATATTGCTTGAAACAAAATCCTAATAAACAAAACATTATCAAAGGTTCAAAATATGCTGATTTTTGACAATTTTTTATATGCAAAATTGCACACATATATGACCCATCAACCACCATTTTTGATCTTTGGAGAAACAAGGCCACCCATACACAAGCTCCATTTCCAAGCTTTCAAGTAGGAAGGCTCTCTCCAACCTTCTCCACATTCCAAATCTTTCAAGAAGCTCTCTTTGGTAGTGACTCTAGCCCTTCTTTTTCATGTATTTTTCAAGCACTAAAACCCCTAAGCTCTTCATAGCTAGGTGTTTTTAGGAATTGCTTCAAGGTCTTATGACCATATCTTGCTTTGTGAGTTTTCTTGCCTTGTTGAAAATGTTGTCTTAAAATGAGATTTTGTGATATGATGGTTTTTATGTATCTTGCTTTATTTTTGTTTTAAAATACTGATTTGGTGATTAAAACCTTGAATATGATGGTGAGATAAAACATGAAAATTATGATTTGAAATGGTATAACAATATCTCCACAAGTTTGATATGTAAAACATAGAAACTAGTTAAGCTGGAATTTTGGCAGTCTGTAATGTTATAGTATAACTCATTCTACAAAACTCGAAATGTGATGAAACTAAATTTCTTTGAAATTAGACTCAAAGAGCTTTCCACACATATAAAATATGTGAAATTTGGATTTAAAATGAGGGAGATATAATTTTTCAAAGTGGACTGTTCCCGAATGGGTTTTTGTTTGGGCAGTTTGCACTAAAAACCTTATAACTGGAGCTCCAAAAATTATTTTTGAGTGGGACCAAGTATTTTAGAAAGCTAAGACATAGAGGAACAACACCATGAAATAGTTTTGTCAGATTCCATGTGAGGAACTTCCAGTGGAGTTGACAAGCTACTGACCTGAGATGAAATTTCAAGTCTGAACAGTCGAACAAAATGTGAATATCTCAAGTTATAAAATTGATTTTTGACTGGGGTTTATTTTGTTTAAAAATAGACTCAGAGAAGTATAAACATACCAAAGCCAAAGAATAAAAGAAGAAATTATGGTGAATTTTTGAAATTACTACCCCACTATAAAAGTAAAACTGGTTATGGTTATGTTTTAAAGAATAATGAGAAATAAGCTTAAAGACATTAAGTCCCTTACATTAAGTATTGGAAAACCTTCATAATTCAACTTAAAAGTTTCAAAAAGGATAATAGACAAAATTGGCCCTATGCCTAATAAAAAAATTTTATATAAGGGGAAACCTTAACTAAAAGCTTGCACCAAATTTATTAAGCTAAGCTCATAAAACTTTGCTTGAGAATATGCCTATGTTTATGTGCAAGCATGATGCTATGATGATGACGAGTGATGATGATGATACGAATATGATATGTTGATGATATGAAACTGATATGTTGATGATATGATGATATGTGATATTGGATTCGTTGTTTGACAATTTTAGGAAGCTTCGGTCTAGCCGTTATGCTGCCGAAATTCTGCAAAAATTGTGCACTTAGAAATATTTTGCATTATAAGCTTTAATAAGAAGAGATTTAATTAAGTGTGTGATCCTTCAAAAGGGCAGGTGACCTAATTTAAGCTCCCCTCACCCATGACTCACATGAGGTATGGCATGACCCAGCTAGTATGAGTATAGGGGATAGGGCTTACATGAGGCATGACATGACCCAACTAGTGTAAGTACCGAAAATTTTATGGTGGCAACAGCCACGGTATAAGCTCATTACCACTTATGTTTAGTGGGTGAAAAGAAAAAGACCTAAGATAAAGGTTAAGTGAAGAAAAGAAAGGGATCTCGGTCCGACCCAAGTAAAGAATGAAACTCTCAAGATGTTCATGCATGATACAAATTGTCATATAAGTTCTTATGTATACCATGATTTTAGCATATGAGAAATGCGTACTTAAAATGGAATCCGTTTCGGATATTGATCTTTTTGAAAACCCTAAAAATTGAATCTATTGAATGCTCACTATTTTCATTTATAAAACAGCAATGGCTGGGACGATGACGATGACACTTTCATGTCAGGTTTGAGTCCTATTGAGAAATCTTACTTCTCACTCTAGTTATTTTCCGTTTCGTCAGTAGATACCTATGGCACATCTGGTGGAGTGGAGCATGGACCCTCCCTGCCATGGACGGGCCTACGACGCTAATGCTCAGGCTATCGTGCCCACGACCACCACGGTAGTCCGCACTTACTTTTACTTGGGTTGTATACATTAGGGAGAGGAGCCCGATGTTCCACCAACCCCCGTAGACATTTCTTCGGCATATCTTGGACAGCCGCTGAGTCCTTGGGATTTTCTGCCTGAGCCGTTGCCAGATATTGAGACAGAGCTGATGTCTCCGGATCTGCCCGTAGCCTAGCCCATGCCACAGCCTGTGATTCTCGTGGTCGACGTGAGTTCCACGGCCACTCTTAGGGCCACAGCCGCTTCGCCGCCGCTCCTTGAGTATCACCTCGTTACATCTGAGGAAGATCCCTCCAAGGAACATTCCTCTATAGCCAGCTATACTCCGGGTCGTCGTGTTCGTCGCATAGAGGTGATCAGCAAGCACCCTCGCATCATCCGTACTCCTCACGTTCCCTGAGGCCAAGGAGCGAGGGGAGCCAGGCACTCGAGGACTTGATTCCATCCGATCGAGGGGCGCAGAAGGGGCAGAGAAGTCAGCACGTGTCTACATGGGCCTATTTTATTATTGCTCCTTATCCTATGTATTTCATTTTGTGACGGACCTTGTCATATTTGTTTATGTTTGATATTTTGGGGCCATGGCGTGACCATGAGTTCCTTTTTCATGTATTGTTGAATATTATGAGACTTTATATACGTGATTGTTTTAGTAAGGTGAATGCAATATATTTCTATTGATCCAATGTTCATTTATTTTACGACTTGAATTTATGCGACACGTTAGTTGATATCTATCTTCTCGCTCAAGACTTTATTTTCCCAAAACGCTGCAAAGTGACGACGTATTTCAAAAAAAAAATCTTACCGTATTTTCTACGTAACTTAATTTCAAGTGAAGTTTAGTTTTCCACAAGCATCAGTAACAACTAATAGAATGCTGTAATTCGACTTAATTGTAGTATGGGTTTGTTAGGGTGTTACAAGGATATACGTAATACGGCTTTTAGGACAATGTATGGGCATTATGAGTTTACGGTGATGTCGTTTGGATTGACTAATGCCCCTGCTATTTTCATGGATTATAAGAACAGAATCTTTAGACCTACTTGGATAAGTTTGTAGTTGTTTTGATAGATGATATTCTCATATATTCGAGAACAAAGGAGGAATATCAACAGCATTTGAGGGTTGTGTTAAGGATCTTGAGGGAAAAGAAGCTATATGCTAAGTTATCCAAATGTGAATTCTGGATGAAGGAGGTAAAGTTTTTAAGACATATGGCGTCACAAGGGGGTATCGCTGTGGATCCAAGTAAGATTGAGGCTGTGATGAATTGGGAAAGGTCAACCTTAGTGATTGAGATAAGGAGTTTCTTGGGTTTAGCCGGTTACTACCGCAGGTTTATAAAAGGATTTTCCCATATATCTTTACCCTTAACCAAGTTGACAAGAAGGATGCCCCGTTTATATGGATCATGGATTGTGAGAAAAACTTTCAAGAGCTAAAGGGAAAGTTAACCTCAATCCCAGTGCTAGTTTTACCTGACCCAAGTGGACCATTTGAGGTTTACTATGATGCCTCTGGGAGAGGTTTAGGTTGTGTCTTGATGCAGAATAGGAACATAGTAGCTTATGCCTTTGCAGTAAGTGTCGTAGCCTACTCTAAAATATAATTTTAAAATACTTAATTACACTAAATTTGAAGTATAGTGCAACCAAGGTCGCCTCCTAATAATGTTGTTGCTATCTAGTTAAGTAACAAGGGGGTATGTGTAAACATGCAGTAAATAAGGTATAAAAGAAAATTAGATGAAAATAAGAAAAACAAGTTCAAAGAGTTCCTTAGGTAGAAGGTGAATCAATCATCAACGCACAATATATCAAACACATGGAGTGCGGCCAATTTGAGCTATTAGAGAGACCTCTACTAATAACCCCACAAGTCTACCTAGAGAACTCTAGGAATTCAACCAAAACATAATTGATTAGATAATTGAGACCTCAACTCTAATTAACCTATGTTGATTTTTAGCCCCAAATGTATTAGCCTAGGTTTGAACCCAAACTCAATTCCTAATTCTTTAACTAATCAAGTTCATACCAATTAACCAATTAGCAATCACCCAACTAATTCCTCATTCATAAACCCACATATCAATATCATTCAATGCAAGTTTACAAATAAAAGAGGGCAAAGAATCAGGAAAACAAACATAATTGAAATTCAAGTATAGGGTTTCAAGATTACATGTAACATCCTTAATAACATGTTGTGCAAAATTACCTCAATAACCCTGAGTACTTAGGCACTTAATGAGAAATTATGAGACTATGGCTTAATTAAGGGGTTTATGATCAATTGGATTTTTATATACTTATTTTCCCTCATTCCTAGCTCATTAATTCTCTTTTGTGCCTAATTGTTTTGAATTGGACCATTTTGTATTGTTTGGATTTTGTTTGGGTTTGAGTTAAATTTTCCAGCATTAGGCGAATTCTGACACTACTTTGATTTTTGGGTTATATCTTGAGTTGTAGAGCTCATTTTATTGTGATTCTTGATTTGTAGAAAAGCTGAGAGATAAGCCTACAAGTTATATGAAGAAGTCAGAGGCCAATTTTGGTGTTAAGAAGCTGAAATTGGACCTAGAAGTGAACTAAAGTGGTGCAGCCGTGGATTCTGAGCAGGGTGTGGTATTTGGCCATATCTCGGTCCACAAATGTCCGATTGAGCCCATTCTAGTGGCATTTTGAAGCTGACATCCAAGGCTACAATTCTTCTTCAGAGTGGAAATCCAAACGGAATCGTTTTGATAGCCAAAACGGTAGAATAACATTACTCATGGAATTAGTTATAATGATTTCATGTTTTTAGTGTAACTTTCTTTCTATAATTCAGATTTTAGCAAATAAGATGTCCAGATTCAAAGGAGAGAGAGAGAGGATTAATGTAGTAATTACAATTTAATAATTTTAGGCAGTTTTGATTATGATTTTGGCTGGTTTTTGGAGGAGGGCAGACTTGTAACACATTGAACAGATTTTTGGAATAAGCAATTTTCGGTTTTTGACTTCTTCTTCCTCTCTTCTCTCACGCCCCCCCACCTTACAATTTGTTTTCCTCCATTCATGGAGGAGTAAGCTTCTATCTAATCCAAGGATTCAAAGAAGCATTGGCTATCTTCAGGATTGGCGCAACCAAACTTCATCAATTGAAATCGGTTTTCTACTCCCTTTTCTTTCATTATTATTAATCCAATTTCGGATTTGAAGGTTTTTGATTCGGAATTGTGGTTGATTATAATTGATTGCTTACTTGCTTGCATATTGCTTGATTGATTAATGTACTTGCTTGCATATTGCTTGATTGATTAATGTGTAATGCAATTGCGTGAGTAGAATCATTTTCAGGTTTGAATTTGAGATTGATTACATTGGTGCTTGAAAATTAACATGAATTGGTTAGATTCTAGAGGTTTATGAACTTAATTATTTATCTGTTAATTGAATGCATGAAGGTTTTCATGTGCAATGTCATATCCGAATAGAGGTTTTTTTCAGGTTTGATGTTAGTCATTGATTTGGTTTGAATGATTATTTTTAGAATTCGATGATAGATTAGCCACTGTCTTTCTTGGTTCTTGGATTGGAGTTCCAATTTCTGTTCACTTCCATTTTAAATAGTTTCATTTTTGGTTTGATAAACAAACCCCCCCCAAATTCCTGATCATATAACATTGTTATCATTGGGAAACGACCCAGGTTGCGCCCTTGCTATGAGTTTAGTGTAATTCGGTTTTTATTGTAATTTGACCGAGCTCGGCACTCGAGTCAGTTCATGAAGATTTTATGAGTTAACTCGGATGAGAAAAGTTAAGAGAATGCTTAATCGAGATTAGATAATCTCTAATTAAGTAAGACTCTTGATAGCTTAATTAAGCACTAGTCGCTCTTAATTAGCTTAATTGAGTTTGATTAAGGTTAATCGCAAGATTAACTTTTGTTAATCATGTTCTTGTGTGTTAATCACTAATCCTTGCTTAATCATCTTAATTAAGTTGCATGAGCACTTAATCACATGATTAAATTCAAATTTAGTCAATTAGACAATAAAGTAAAGAGTCATGTCATAAAAGTATAAAGCATGAGACAAGACTACTTTATGTAAGAGTTTAACCATGCTTTGTCTCCCTATCATTCCATTTGTAACATCCTCAATTTCATGTCATGCTAAATTATCTTAGTAACCCTGAGTAATTAGGCACTTAACGAGAAATTTTGAGATTAAGGCTTAATTAAGGGGTTGACTCGGATGAGAAGGATCAAGAGAATACTTAATCGAGGTTAGATAATCTCTAATTAAGCAAGTCAAAGCCCCTATAGCTTACTTAAGCACTAATCACCCTTAATTAGCTTACTCGAGTTTAATTAAGGTTAATTAAGCTTAATCATAAGATTAATTTTTGTTAATCATGTTCTTATATGTTAATCACTAATCCTTGCTTAATCACCTTAATTAAGTTGTATGAGCACTTAATCACATGATTAAATTCAAATTTAGTCAACTAGACAATAAAGTAAAGAGTGATGTCATAAAAGCATAAAGCATGAGACAAGAGTGCTTTATGTAAGAGTTTGACCATACTTTGTTCCCCCATCATCCAATTTGTCTCCCTAAACCTTAATTAACACAAAATGAAGCAAAAATATCTCCCCCCACCCTACTAAAAGTTTCGGCCACTTTCTTGCACACACACACACACATTCACTTCATTTTCAACTTCTCATTCTCTCTCTAAAGTTCTCAAACTCTCCAACCTCTCTCTATATTCCTTCTTCTTCTTCTTCATCTTCTTCATCATTCTCCACCTCCATAACCAAACCTTCCTCACTAAGCCCTTCAAAGATCACATCTTTTGGTCTTTGGAGACAAGATCAAAACACTATAAGACTCATTTTCAAGAGAACTCAAGAGTTCTCTCTTTGCTCATTCAAAACCGTCACCTTCATCATCAAGAGAAGTCATCATCTTCTTCTTCGACTTCTCTTGTTTTACGCCATCTTCAAGAAAGGTAGTGATCTCCATCTTTTTCATTTTGTTTACTCAAGAAAGCTTAGAGCTTGGTACTTTCATAACCAAGATTTCTAAGTGAAAGCTTGAGAAGATCCTTCATGCTCTTCAAGAGCCAAAGTTTTCATTTTGAGTAAAATATGTTCTTGATGTTCTTCATGTGTTCTTAAGTTTCCTTTTTTGGAAAAATATGTTCTTGATGTTCTTCATGTGTTCTTAAGTTTCCTCTTTTGGAAAAACATGTTCTTGATGTTCTTGATGTGTTCTTAAGTTTCCTCTTTTGGAAAAATATGTTCTTGATGTTCTTCATATATTCTTAAGTTTCCTCTTTTGGAAAAATGTGTTCTTGATGTTCTTCATGTGTTCTTAAGTTTCCTCTTTTGGAAACATATGTTCTTATTATTCTCTTGCTTAAAGTTGTTCCTTTCTCTTTATGATGAGTGAATGATTAGAAAAGCTTCACCTTTCTATGTTTCCATGATTTGATAAGACTATGAACCTTCTAAAAGCTTTAGACTTTAAAAAGTTTGCTTCTTGATTCCTTCAAAGTGGCGCAACTTTTAAGCTTCCATAAAGTTTTATTTTGTTTTGTTTTGAAGACAAGAATACATGTGAAAGTCTAAACTTTTTGAGTTAGAAAAATGATATCTTGTCACTTTAGGCTTTAGAAATCAAACCTTAAAGAAAAGACCTTTCACAAAGTTTCAAACTTTATTCAAGAATAAGATCTTTAAGTTATAAAAATGTTGTTTTATAACATTTCATTCATAAAGTTTAGACTTTGAACCAAAATAATGCAAAAAGATGTTAACTTTTGTAAAGAACAAGACTTTTATTCAAAAAGCTAGTAACTTGTATCATTATTTCATAAAGATCCAATCTTAAGTTAAGAGCTTAATGTCAAAGGCACTTACTTTCATAAAGAATAAGACTTTATGACTACTTTATAAAGAATGACAACTTTAATAATGTTTAAGGCAAAACCTTGGTATGTTATTAGTAAAAGTTTAAAACCTTGTAACTTGAATAAGTTAAAAGTCACCCTTGGTGATTAGTGAACATTGGTGTTGTTGGGTTCATGATGTGTTTATGCGTTGTCATGACCCAAGGATTAGAGGGATCTCGAACTCCTTGGTAACAGAAGTATGATTAGGGCCTCTGAGCATACCATGAACCTAGGAATCACTAAGTGCACTATCTCAAGGAAAGGAAACAATCACATAATTTAATTAATTTGAACAAGTGTTTCATAAGACATGTACTTAAGTAAAGAATACTTTCATCCAAGGACCAAGTAACTAAAAGACTACAAACACATATCCTAACTATGTGATTCTGTCATGGGTAACCATGGGAAATCATGTGATGATTTATAATATTCTTCACAAAGAACAACACAACTATAAACCCGTTTAGGGAATGAATGTGTGATGCCACTCGGCATGATGAATGATGAGTTTGATTGAGCTTTGTCTCATGATTGAATGATGAGTGTGATGATATGATATAGATATGATGAACTATTGGTTGAATGCTGATGATTGGCATTTTGGGGAAGCTCCGGTCTAGCCGTTGTGCTGCCGGATTTCCGTCAAAATTATGGACTTAGTCATATCATTGCATGCGTCTAGTTAAGGAAATGTTATGGACGTAAAGTATAAAGATAAGAAAAGAATCAATGGGACGTGACCCTTCAATCACTTCAATAAGGGAAGTGAGAGACGACGATCCACAAGGAACCTCTATGAGGGAGGCAAGGGTGTTTTGGAGGACCCTCCAACTTAGAGGTAACCAATATCGGCTTAGTCTGATTTGGTTAGTACTGCGTGATGATGGTCACGGAATGAGCTCATGTCCAAAAGCAGTCTATTTCAAAGGAAAGTAAAAAATGTTAAGCACGTGCTAAAAATGAAAGTAAAGTCTAAGTATAACCATGGTTACGTCTATGATGATGCATGTCTTTGCATGTAAGTATATTGCCCATTTGCATTATGAATGTTTATTCTATGTTTTTGTACATATGTTAGTCATGATGATGTGGTTATGATCTTAAGTTTAAAAGCAACCCTCTTCGAGGTCTAAGTTTTCAAAACCATTAAAAATTGAACTTATATCTGTCCACTATTTTTATAATTAAACCCGAAGTGGCTGGGACAATGACGATGACACTGTGTTTGTCTAGTCACGATCCTACTGAGAAATTTAGTATTTCTCATTCTTACGTTTCCGTGTCATCTTCAGAGGATGTCGACGTCGGGCACGGTGGTGATCTACGTTGAGTTCCCAGTGTGGCGTTGGCGCTTTGACTCGGTGCTGAATGCCTTTGTGCTGTCGGTGAGCGCAGCGATGAGGGTCTACATCTCCCTCGACCACCAGTTTCAGACTCCCATGATGAGCCCATTTTTCCGACCACATCAGCCATTCGGCAAGGTTACTATGGATGACATCCGCCCTTACTTTGAGCCACCGAGATACCCCACTGATGATGATGAGATTGACTCGGATACCCGCTTGACTCCGACTGTTTCACTGGATTCCGATCCCTCGGAGCCGTCTTATCCGAGCTTCCATGTGGAGACCGATCCGTCTGAGCCCCTCTATTCGACTCATTCTGGGGGATCTCACCGTTCGGGTTCATCGCAACCTTCGGTGATTCGTTTATCTTTTGATTCTTCTGCTTCATCTGCTGGCCCAGTTTCACCCTCGGTTCACAGGTGTGGGTTCATTCATACCCGCGCTGTGCCCCGTGGGCGAGGGCGTGCTCGAGGAAGGGGACGTGGTGGCACTTCTCCCAGTGGATATGGGAACGGTTTCCTCCCGCTTGATGCTTGATGTGATGACTGCATGCGGAGCCGAGCACGAGGATAGCCCCTTTTGGTTGAAGTTATAGGGTTATCATTCTGTTATGTGGCATGCTTGGGTAGTAGGTGTAACACCCCCCCAAGCACAGTACTATGCTTAAGTCATAGTACCACACCCTGGAGCTGTTACTGTTACCTGAGTGGACCTCATCTGACAGCAACTTCAACCGTCTTCGGAAACTTCTACAATCATCTGGAGACAACATGGAAATAGGAGTGAGAATTATAAAATTTGGATATGTCATAGCTCTATATGTCTACTTTCTAACCTCTTTGGTCCCATGTCATTCTGATTTATATAAATCAAGATATTCAACTTTTACTTCGGCCTGTCCAGTCACTAGCCCGAATTACACTCCTGGCAATATAAATTCACTAAAAATTGAAACTAAACTCAAATCTTACGAAATTGGTCTCACATCAAAGCTAACAGGACAACCTTTCATTTGCCACCAGTTTCACTCCATTTGCTTAAGTATACCTCGAGTTATAAGTCCTGAAAGTCTACTTTCCTGAACTACTCCGTTTTGGCCTAGATTGGACATAGGACAACTTCCTCGAATCACTGGGAACAATTGGGACCATAACAAACTCAGAATCTTATATTGGGGTGTTCCTCTGCGTGTAAGCTTTCTAACAAAACTGGTTTCACTTAATTCGGAGTTGTATAGGGTGAGTTATACCCTCCTCATGTCACCCTGCTCGGATGAAAATCCTAAACCTTAGGTCAAACTTCAAAAATTCGTATCTCTCTCAATACTAATCCAATAACCTTATATGATATATCCATGGAAAGCTCAAATGTCTACTTTCATCTAAAAATAGTTTCATCGGATTTTACCGATTGTAGGCGGTGCCGTACACTCCGCCGTACGAACTGCCGTGTACTCCCTCACCAAGACAGCATCTCACTTCTCCACTCCTTCTAATCTTCTCCTTATAATCATAATTCTAACTCAAAGTCTTCTATTAATTCAATCATAATTCATCATAAACCATCGCAATACATCCAATAGTTCATCAAATACATAAGGAAGAGTACAATCTCATGCAATCATAGTGCAAGGAATTCAAGAATATAATTAGAATCCTACCTCTTTGGAGTGTAATCTTGCGGAATTTGAGTTTTGGATTGATGGAACCTTGACCAAGCTTGGAGATTTGATGGAGTTGGTTGAGAGAGGAAGGGAAGAAGAAGAAGGCTGGAGCAAGGAGGGGAGGGAGACGTAAATCAGCTGGGAATGAAGAGAGAAGTCTGACTTAAATAGATGGGGGTAGTTGGAATTGTGGGTGTTGATTGGTTGAAGTTTTGTGATTGAAGTTCGGCCATGTCACCTATTTTTGTGGCTGTGTTGCTCTCCACGTTGTCCCAAAAACTGGGATACGCTTCTGTTCTATCTGAAATCGGAGCTCGTTTCTATTACACCTTAAGTCGGAACTCGTGTTATCCCAGTTGAGACTGGAGCTGAAGTCGTATGTCGTAACTCGCCCCATCTCGTTGTGACTTGAGGAAATCTTGTATCAAGGTCGGAGGTCGGAAGTCATGCAGTTGGCAATCATATAATCTCGGAACTCCCTATTTGAACTCAGGAATGTAAATGCTGGATGTAAAATCGGATATTGGAATTCGTGTGACTGGAAATTGGCTCAAGGGTCTGAACTCGTGTTCATCCCAATTGAGTTCAACACTAAGGTCAGAACTCGGGAATTCGAGTCACATTTCCCAACCCAAGTACTTAAACTCGGAAGTCGGTATCTTACATTTGATTATATCAGAAACTGTGTATAAATACCTTTGAGACATGAAGTCGGAAGTCGTAAAGTAGTAAATTATGCCACTTGAGGTCGGAGATTATGTCCAATGTACCTTACCTCTAAGTCGGAAATCGGTAATAATCAGAATTGAAGATTAAATCGGAAGTCGGACAGGATGTGAAGTCGGAAATTTTGTGGAATCCGAAGGCGAACTCGAAACTCGGAAACAGGATGTTACATTACTACCCTCCTTAAAAAAATTTTGTCCTCAAAATTTGATTACAAAACTAACTATGAGTTTGAAGAAAAAACTTCACACATAAGCACACTGAAGTTGAACAAACATAGTCAAAGAAAATACAATAAACAGTTAGCGAAAAGTGAATCTTTGTTCTGGTTTATCCCAAATATTTGCGATGGCTCCCCTGAGGAAGTAGTTCTTTTAGCTTTCAACCTTGGATGTTACCGCTTAGGAATAGGTAGCTGATGGCTGGGGCATTTTCTAATCAGGTGTCCTGGCTTTCCACACTTAAAGCAAACCTTTTGTCTAGCCAAACAAGGCCTTCCTCCATGATACCTTCTGCACTTCGAACATTCTTGATTAGTGGTTAGCCTTTGCAGCTGCTTTTCTTCATTTCCGTTAGGTTGAAATGGCTTCTTTGGTGGGGGATTATACTGAAACTCCTGATCTTCAGGTGCCAACCTCTTTCCACAAACATCCATCCTGGCATTAGTGAGCTTCTTGTTATATCCCTCGACTAATCGACTCTTGTTTGCTAATGCAGCAAAATCCCTTATTTCCATTGGCCCCACCGAGACTAAAATGTCCACATTTAATCCTCCTTTAAATTTGAGGCATTTCCAGTTCTCGTCAGGGTTGCGCTGATAGATGGTGCAGAATTTGCAGAGTTCTTCAAACTTAGCAATGTACTCTGAAACACTCATGTGTCCCTGTTGAAGCCTCATAAACTCCAATTCCTTAGCATTTCGCACCGAGGCTGGAAAATATTTCTGATAAAATGCCTCCTTGAATATGTCCCAAGTGATATCAACTTGGGGTTCCCCCAACAGTCTCTTCGCACCATTCCACCAAAACTCGGCATCCGCTTCCAACATATAAGTGGCAAAGGCCACTTTCTGTTGATCATTACAGGCCAAGACAGAAAAGATCTTCTCCATTGCTTTGACCCATTCCTCGGCTTTATCTAGATCGAAAGCTCCTCGAAAGCTAGGCGGGTTCGCTTTTCTGAACTCAGCAAATTTAAGATAGTCCAGGTCTGCTCCTAGGCCATTGGAGTTTCCACCGTGACAGGCTCCAGGTTGTCTTCCCAGCTGGTCCATCATTTGGTGTGCTGCCGCAGCTTGTTCGCGCATGGCATATGCCATCTCTCATAGAGTGTCCATGAAGTTAGCAGGGTCTTCTGAAGTGGGTGCAGTTTGTGGCCTACCATGGCCCCTGGAAGCCATTAGTTCTTAATTACACACAATCTGTTAAATCTTCTGCCACTTGTACATAAGATCTCAAATATTCAACTCATGAAAATATGCAATCGCAAGGCTTAGCAGTTACTGTATTAATTGACATCAATATATAGTAATGATAATGACTTTGTCACAGAGGTCCATATATTCTTTCCCAAAATGCTCATCCATTCAGCTGCCCTTAATTCAATAATAAATTTGCCCCCCCCCCCACTACGGTTCTTTAGAAACATGGGCTTAGACCTTTCCTCCATATTATAACTAGAAGCCTTATCTTAAAACTCCATCTTTTTGGTAAAAGTTGTCCAGTACCTGATGCTTGGAGGAGGATTTTAGGCTGCTTCCACTATACGGATTTAGTTCTAAGACTCATGTCTCTTTCTATTAGTCTAATATCCTCCTCGATTCCTAGTTGTTGAGATACAGGCAACTTAATGTGAAAGCCAAGGTTAAAAGTCAGGTCCTTTTTACTGAAGTTGTAGAGTTCCCTTACCATATTGTCTTACAAGATGCCTTTCCAATATCCATGCAGAAAGTTGTCGCATATCATATGGGTGCCATAATATACTTTGTTTTGCCGACGTTCTGATCCACCATCAAGTTCATCGAGTAAATTCCTCATCCTCCTTGTCATATGTTTGACGACTTGTGCACTATATTTTCCAGTAAATTCTCTAATACTTGTGCCTTGGGCCCTAAATATCAACTGAAAAAGTTCTCTTGTGGATTTTATTTCATCTTTTCATAATTTGCTGATTGGACCTCTTGCCCTTCTTGTTGAATTTCTCAATAATTACCGCAATACTTGTCCCCTCAGAATTCGATCAATTTCACGTAATGAAAGGATTGTGGGACAGCCGAAGTCCCTGCCACCCTTCTACTTTCTTCAATTGGTTAGCATGAAGATTCCTCGACTATCGTGTTAATGTCTACTTCCCACTTTTATGGGCACTAGTGTTACCAATCTCATTGGGGTTTGTCCTAATACAATATATGGAGGTGTGTTAGCTTCAGTGACTAAATTTCATATCACCCTCACGCACTATACCTTGAGCTGGATTAAAAGTGATCTTCACTAATGCACCAGGTTTCCTCAGAATTCCGTAGTTAAGCACGCTCAGACAAAAGTAATATGGAGATGGATGACCATATGGGAAATCCTCATATTGAAACTCCAACAGGATAGCAAGACCATCCTTTCCATCTCTCACACAAATGGAGTGCATCCTAGGGTCAAAATGTTACGAGGGATAGCTAGAAGGCTGAATTCTGCCCTCAAAATTCCTTCATCCCTAATAAGCCAGCTGAATGCCGTAGATCTCTGCATACACCATGTAACACCCTAATAAATCCATATTACGCTTAAGTCGTATTACGGCGTTTTATTAGTTGTTACTTATGCTCGTGGAAGACTGAACTTCACTTAAAATTAAATTACGCGGAAAATACAGTAAAATTTTTTTTTGAAATATGTCGTTGCTTTTGAAAAGTAAAGCCTTGCGCGAGAAGATAGCGAAGAAGCGTATCGCAGAGATTTCGATATAAATGGAAGGAACATGAGATAAATCATAAAGTCATACATTCAAATTATAACATCAATTACATAATATACTTAATCTCACAATATCCAAACAAATACATATAAAGGAAACTCATGGTCATGCCATGGCCCCAAATATCAAAGGTACACAAGTCTGATAAAATCCAATACAAAATGAAATACAAGAGTTAAGGAGCGCAAATCAAAATAAGCCCACGTAGACATATCGACTTCTGCCCCTTCCATGCCCTTCCATCGAACGGACTCAGGTCCTCGAATGCCTAGTCCCCCATGCTGCTCGGCCTCGGGGAACGCGAGGAGTGCGAATGATGCGGGGGTGCCTGCTAATCACCTCGATACGACGGATGCGACGGCCAGGAACATAGCTGCCCACCGAAGAACGTGCCTCGGAGGGATCCTCCTCAGATGCGACAGGCCGATACTCGGGGAGTGGCGGCGAAGCTGCTGCGGCCCTAGGGGTGGCCGTCGAACTCACATCGACCACGGGAACCTCTGGCAGCGGCACAGGTTCGGCTACGGGTAGACCGGGAGACATAGGCTCCATCTCGATCTCGGGCAATGGCTCGGGCGGGAAATCCCAAGGACCCAACGGCTGTCCAAGGCGTGACGAAGATACGTCCACAGGGGCTGGCGGAATCTCGGGCTCCTCCTGCTCAAAAACTCGACCCGGATAGAAGTATGTGCGAACTATCGTGGTGGTCGTGGCCACGATAGCATGGGCGTCCTCATCATAGGCCCACTCATGGTGGGGAGACTCCATGCTCCATGTCACGTGAGGCTCCATGAGTATCTGGTGATGAGACGGAAAAACAACTAGGATGAGAAATGAGATTTCTCAGTAGGACTCGACCCTGACACGCTGGTGTCATCGTCCTCGTCCCAGCCACTTCGATTTTTAAATGAAAACTGTGGGCATACAATAGGTTCAATTATTTGATTTTCGAAAACGTTACTATCCGAAGTGGATTCCATTTTTAGTACTTATCCTCGTTGCAACATCATGGCATATATGAAAGCTTAAATGACTATTCATAACATACATAAACATGTTGAGAGTTATACTCTTCACTTGGGTTGGACCGAAGTCCCTTTCCTTCCTTAACTTGACTTATCTTAAGTCCTTTCTTTCCACCCACTAAACATAAGTGGTAATGAGCTCATACCGTGGCCGTCGCCACCATAGAATTTCGGTACTTACACTAGCTGGGTCATGCCATGCCTCATGTAAGCCCTATCCCCTATACTCACACTAGCTGGGTCATGCCATGCCTCATGTGAGTCGTGGGTGAGGGGAACTTAAATTAGGTCACCTTCCCTTTTGAAGGATCACACTTTATCCAATCTTTTCTTATTAAACTTATGATGCAAAATATTTCTAAGTCCATAATTTCTACAAAATTTCGGCAGCATAACGGCTAGACCGCAGCTTCCCAAAATTTTGCCAAGCAGAATACCAGTATCACAGCATCATATCATATCATCATCATCATATCATCATTATCATGGCATCATAATCACATCATCATCACATCATGCTTGCAACATAAACATAGGCATACACTTAAGCAAAGTCTTATGAGCTTAGCTTAGTAAAGTAGGTGCAAGCTTTTACATTGGCTTTCGTTTTATTGATTCCTTCTTCTCAATTATTCTAACTTGAGTTATATGATTTTCATATTTTAATTTGGAAAATTTATAGTTTAGGTTTTGCATTATAGTTTGATTAGAATCTTATGAACTTAATCTAGTACATTAACTACATTTACATTCGGTTTTTCGTTTTATCCGCTTCTTTTGTTAAGGATTAGGTGAGCTTAGTATTTTATTCTATCTAGTCCTCATTAAGTAAATTATGAAGTTTCATTACTTTAGGCTAACGCCTTTTACCTTTTTAAGTCATTTATGCGTAGTCTTACTTAAGGTTAAGTTTTGACAGTTTTACTTTTACCCTAGGCAGTAACTTTAAAAATTCACCATAATTTGGTATTTTATCATTTTAATGCGAAATTTTATATGCTTATAGGGTTCTGAGTCTAGTTTTTAACAAAACAAGTCCCACTCAAAAATTCGTTGTCTAACTCCAGTTATGCATATTTTATTCTGACTGTTCAATTTCTAAGTTCACTCCCGGTACAGTGGATTGTTACTTCTCATTATAATTGCTCCGAAGGAATCTGAGAAAACTGTTTTATGGGTTTGTTCCTGTATGTCTTAGCTTTCATTTAAACTTGGTCTCACTCAAAAATCATTTTTGTAGCTCTAGTTATACACATTTTAGTGTAGACTGCCCAGACAGAAACCAATCCGAGAACAGTCCACTTTGAAAAATCATATCTCACTCATTTTAACTCCGAATCTTATGTATTTTATATGTATGGAAAGATCTCTGAGTCTATTTTCATATAAAATTGGTTCCACTAATTTCTGAGTTTTCTGGGAAAAGTTATGCCGTTCGGTTTACAGACTGTTAGAAAATCCAGATTTCACGTTTTGATTTTTCTCATGTTTTCTCCAAAACACTCAACCTCACTTTCAAGAAACCCTTCTCAAGTTATAAAACACTCATATACCATGAAAGATTAGTGAAAAACTAACATGTTGGAGTTCAAAAATATTGAGTTCAGCCATGCATCACACCAAACCGAAAACATGTTTTCAACAAACAACCATACAAGCAACAACATCTCATTTTATGGCAAGAATGGCTATGATACCCATAATCAATCTTTAAAATCACCTAGCTATGGAGAGCATAGGAGTTCTAAAGCTTGAAAAACAAGAGAGAAAAAGAGTTTAGAGCCACTACCAAGAAGCTTTCTTTGAAGGAACTTGTGATGGAAGAAGGTGATGGTGGTGGTATCCCTCCTCTTGGATCTTGAAAGAGGCTTGATATGTGATTGTTTTTGATTCTCCAAGAGCAAGAAATGGTGGCTCTTGAAGAGTTTGTGAGTGGGATGAGGAGAGGAAAGGATGAGAGAAGTGGAAGGGTTCTAGAGAGAAGTTGGAGAGTTTAGAGAGAAGGAGGAGAATTTTGAAATTGAGGAGAGAGAAGAGAGCTTTGTGTGTGTGTCTTTGGGAGAGGAGTGAAAGAATGAAAATGAGGAGAGAGGAGGGGCTGAAGGTGGCGAGTTTGAGGGGGGAGAGATGATGTGACTTTGCTTCTTACAACAAGCAAGAGAGTGGAAAAACCTTGGGGCAAAAGGGTGAGTTGTTTTTCCTTGAGTCTTGGAGGCATTCTAATGTCCAATTTATGCTTTTCTCTAGGGGTTAAAGGGGAGTATCCCTCTTAGGATTTGGTTGCTTGTCTAAGACTCATCCAAGTGTCAAGATCTAATGGTGGATGACAAGGATCCTAGTCTTGGCTTTTGATCTAATGGTGTAGGATTAAAGAGATTGAATGAAGGGTGAGATGTTGCTCCTCCTTGGTATGTCTTTTTAGGGCATATGCATGGAAGAACTTTTATCTCTAAATGTTATTAGAATTATTTAAATATAACTTAACTTAATTGGCTTAATTACCCATGAGTTAACTCTTGTCAATTACACTTTTTATGATGTCTTGCATTACGGTTAAGCATATGCTTAATTTGGGGTTTAATTTTTTTAAGAGTTGTCTTAAGTGTCTTAATCATTATAAACTTAATTAGTAAGGTTAGATTGTCTTACTTTTGTTTTGGCACCTTCGAGTAATTAAGGATTAGGCGATTAAGGTTTTATTAAAACGCTTAGGACATTATGATTAAATTGTTGGCTAGACTTAATTTATTAAGCTCTTGCTCTCGGGATTAATTGATTAGTTCTCAATTAATCGCTAATCCCTCTAATTAGTCGGGAACACCGAGCTAATTAGCTTAGGTAGAAATGGGGATGTTACACACCAAACTTCATATTGAGGTGATCAAGCTCAATATGCAGTCAAGTGCGATAGAGAAGCTACAACACACAACAGAGCTGCCATACACAAACATCTATGTCCTTTTTCATGTAAGGACCTGAAGTATGGCCTTTCTAAACTTTCAGAGTTATGCCTCCTTGGAAGCATAATCAGCCCATCCCAGGTCCGATTAGGACGAACTGCTCTGATACCATTTATGTAACATCCCCCCAAGCACAGTACTATGCTTAAGTCATAGTACCACACCCTAGAGCTGTTACTGTTACCTGAGTGGACCTCATCTGACAGCAACTTCAGCCGTCTTCGGAAACTTCTACAATCATCTGGAGACATCATGGAAACAGGAGTGAGAATTATAAAATTCTCAGTAGGATTCTCAAATTTTCATACATAGTGTCATCATGGTCGTCTCCAGTTTGCTTCGGTTTACTTTGAAAAAGGTGAACATGCTGCACAAACTATTTAATTTTACATTTCGAAAAATGTCTTATCCGAAGCAAAGTTCATTTTTACTCATATACTGGACCTTTGGGAAAGTGTACACAAGATTAATTCATGAATAATACCATGGATAATAACTTCAACATATAAAACGCACATAGCATTAATCTAATGGGAACATAACATCTGTACCTAACTTAACTTGCACTTGAATTCATACATATACATAAAATCTTACTTTTCTTTTGTTCGGCACACCTAGGCGTTACGTATCGCCATCCCTAGGGTGCTTGAATCTGTCTACACTTGAGCGTTACGTATCGCCGTCCTCAAGTGTAGCATCATACCATATTCCAGAGTATGATCGCCATGTCATACCCCATCAGAGCGTGATCGCCATGTCACATTCCTTAGGAATATGGGATCCTCATGCTATATTCCAGAGTATGATCGCCATGTCATACCCCATCAGAGCGTGATCGCCATGTCACGTTCCTTAGGAATATAGAACCTTCATTTAGTACTTACACTAGCTGGGTCATGCCATGCCTCATGTAAGTTCTGTCCCCTGTACTCACACTAGCTGGGTCGATGCCATGCCTCATGTGATTGGGGTGCTTGCATATACTTTAATCTTTAGTCTTTAGTCTTTTACTTGGCACACCTAGGCGTTACGTATCGTCGTCCCTAGGGTGCTTTTTACTGCCCTTGGGTAGCCTGGCCTTGGAGTGAGCTCGTCAGCTTCACCCGTGACCGTCGTCACACCGACTCACCCACAAGGGGACCCACTGCCTCTAGGTTGGAGGGACCTAATGTGCAACTGCCTCCAACATAGAGGGACCCAAGTCTTTAGCTGCCTTCACAAGGAGGGACCCATATGCAACTGCCTCCAGATGAAGGGACCCATGTCTTTATCATTTAACTGCCTTCACAAGGAGGGATTTCAAATAACTGCCCCCGAGTGAAGGGACCCATATTTTATCTTATTTAGCTGCCTTCATAAGGAGGGACCTCGAATGACTGCCTCCAAGTGAAGGGACTCACATTCAATATATTCACATTCTTTTATTCTCATGCATATTCAAGCATAATTATAAAGAGTGTACTCATACATATACTTCATTCATTTTCATGTATCATTGCACACATGATCTTCACGTACATATTCGTAACGTATAAAGGCTTGTAGCCTCTTTACCATTCTACCGACACTCATACATATGCTTTGTCCTTTACTTTCATATATCTCATCTCATACTTATGTCATTGAATATAGGGTTTCTATATACCCATTCATACTCTAATTCATCCTTACACGTAAACATTCCTAGTTTCATAGACTTCTGCCATAAATCCGGCAGCATGACGGATCAGCCCCGCCTCTCCATGAATAGTGCCAGTTCACGTAGACAGTTCAGTCATAGTAATATAATCAATCTATTCACATATATGGATTAATATAAAACTGGCAATCCTCAACTCAAACCTTATATGTTTCACTAACACTTGTAAAATTATCATTTTGGCCATCCTGCCAATTCTATTCGGTTCTGCCCGAATCTTGTATAATCCACCTTTATCTCTATTCAACTCATTTAAATCTGAAATTTGGATATGTCATAGCTATATATGTCTACTTTCTAACCTCTTTGGTCCCATGTCATTCTGATTTATATAAATCAAGATATTCAACTTTTACTTCGGCCTGTCCAGTCACTAGCCCGAATTACACTCCTGGGAATATAAATTCACTAAAAATCGAAACTAAACTCAAATCTTACGAAATTAGTCTCACATCAAAGCTAACAGGATAACCTTTCATTTGCCACCAGTTTCACTCCATTTGCTTAAGTATACCTCGAGTTATAAGTCCTGAAAGTCTACCTTCCTGAACTACTCCGTTTTGGCCTAGATTGGACATAGGACAACTTCCTCGAATCACTGGGAACAATTGGGACCATAACAAACTCAGAATCTTATATTGGGGTGTTCCTCTGCATGTAAGCTTTCTAACAAAACTGGTTTCACTTAATTCGGAGTTGTATAGGGTGAGTTATACCCTCCTCATGTCACCCTGCTCGGATGAAAATCCTAAACCTTAGGTCAAACTTCAAAAATTCGTATCTCTCTCAATACTAATCCAATAACCTTATATGATATATCCATGGAAAGCTCAAATGTCTACTTTCATCTAAAAATAGTTTCATCGGATTTTACCGATTGTAGGCGGTGCCATACACTCCGCCGTACAGACTGCTGTGGACTCCCTTACCAAGACAGCATCTCACTTCTCCACTCCTTCTAATCTTCTCCTTATAATCATAATTCTAACTCAAAGTCTTCTATTAATTCAATCATAATTCATCATAAACCATCACAATACATCCAATAGTTCATCAAATACATAAGGAAGAGTACAATCTCATGCAATCATAGTGCAAGGAATTCAAGAATAGAATTAGAATCCTACCTCTTTGGAGTGTAATCTTGCAGAATTTGAGTTTTGGATTGATGGAACCTTGACCAAGCTTGGAGATTTGATGGAGTTGGTTGAGAGAGGAAGGGAAGAAGAAGAAGGCTGGAGCAAGGAGGGGAGGGAGACATAAATCAGCTGTGAATGAAGAGAGAAGTCTGACTTAAATAGATGGGGGTAGTTGGAATTGTGGGTGTTGATTGGTTGAAGTTCGGCCATGTCACTTGTTTTTGTGGCTGTCTTGCTCTCCACGTCGTCCCAAAAACTGGGATATACTTCTGTTCTATCTGAAATCGGAGCTCGTTTCTATTACACCTTAAGTCGGAACTCGTGTTATCCTAGTTGAGACTGGAGCTGAAGTCGTATGTCGTAACTCGCCCCATTTCGTTGTGACTTGAGGAAATCTTGTATCAAGGTCGGAGGTCGGAAGTCATGCAGCTGGCAATCATATAATCTCGGAACTCCCTATTTGAACTCGGGAATGTAAATGCTGGATGTAAAATCGGATATCGAAATTCGTGTGACTGGAAATTGGCTCAAGGGTCCAAACTCGTGTTCATCCCAATTGAGTTCAACACTAAGGTCGGAACTCGGGAATTCGAGTCACATTTCCCAACCCAAGTACTTAAACTCGGAAGTCGGTATCTTACATTTGATTATATCGGAAACCGTGTATAAATACCTTTGAGACATGAAGTCGGAAGTCATGAAGTAGTAAATTATGCCACTTGAGGTCGGAGATTATGTCCAATGTACCTTACCTCTAAGTCGGAAATCGGTAATAATCAGAATTGAAGATTAAATCGGAAGTCGGACAGGATGTGAAGTCGGAAATTATGTGGAATCCGAAGGCGAACTCGGAACTCGGAAACAGGATGTTACAGTAGGATTTTCTGATTATTTCCTTTTATTATGCATTGGTAGGCTTTTTGTGTAGGGCTGACGATAGATATCGGACCCATTATTATCTTATGTATGATTCTGGTATGATTATTATTGTATTATCATGCATGGCCGTGGAATGAATGTTACATTTATCTAAGAATTGTGGTTACTCTTATGGTTTCTATGCTTGTTAAATGCGATATATGTATGGGATAGCGGTGTTACTTTATATGTTCATAATGCACTCATGGCTCTCGATTTCAAAAATGGTTCACTTGTTTTGTAGAAAAAATTTTACCCCTATTTTCGGTACAAAGTAATTTCTAAAAGGAAATGTTAGTTCCGCGAGCAAAAATAACAACTAGTAATTCCACAATATGACTTAAGCATAGAATGGAACTACTAGGGTGTTACACCATTTGTCCCCTTAATCACATATTAACACAAGATAACACAAAGTGAAGCAAAAATATCTCTCCCCATGCCATTACAAGTTACAGCCACAACAACACAACACACACACATTCACTTTATTTTCAACTTCTCATTCTCTCTCTAAAGTTCTCAAACTCTCCAACCTCTCTCTACATTTCCTCTTTTTCTTCTTCATCTTCTTCATCATTCTCCACCTCCATAACCAAACATTCCTTAGTAAGCCCTTTAAAGATCATATCTTTTCGTCTTTGGAGATAAGATCTAAACATTACAAGACTCATTTTTAAGAGAACTCAAGAGTTCTCTCCTTGCTCATTCAAAACTGCCACCATCATCAACCAAGGAGGAGTCTTCTTCATCTTCTTCTCCTTCCTCAAAGACGCCATTTTCCAATATATATATATTGTTTTGTTTACTCAAGAAAGCTTGAAGCTTGATTCCCTTCATGACCAAGATCTTTGAGTGAAAACTTGAGGAAATCTTTCATGTTCTTCTTGAGCAAAAGTTTCTATTTTTGGTTAAATATGCCTTTGATATTCTTCAAGTGTTTTTAAGTTTCTACTTTTAGAAAAATATGTACTTGATATTCTTCAAGTGTTCTTAAGTTTCTACTTTTGGAAAGTATGTTGTTATTGCTGAGTGTTCTTGATAGTATCTTGTTTGAAGTTCTTCCTTTTCTTATGATGAGTTGATGATTGGAAAAGCCTTATCTTTTTATGTTTTTCTTGATTTGATAAGACTATGAACATTCTAAAAGCCTTAAACTTTAAAAAGTTTGCTTCTTGATACACAAAAAGTGGCGCAAGTTTTAGTATCATCAAAAAGTCTTCTTTTGTTTCGTTTTGAAGACAAGAATACATGTAAAAGTCGAAGCTTTTTGGCATAATAAGCCTTTTTGAGTTAGAAAATAATATCTTGTCACTTTATATCTTAGAAATCAAACCTTAAAGAAAAGACCTTTCATAAAGTTTCAAACTTTAATCAAGAATGAGACCTTTAAGTTATAAAAGTGTTGTTTTATAACATTTCATTGATAAAGTTTAGATCTTGAACCAAAACAATGCTAAAAAGTGTTAGCTTTTATAAAAATTAAGACTTTTTAACCTTAAACTAATGTTTCATATCACTATTTGATAAATAGGAATCTTTTGAATGTAAAGACAACTTTAAGTCATAAAGTTGAGACCTTGATGGTTTTAGAACAATTAAATGAGTCAACTTTCATAAAGAACAAGACTTTTTAGTTAAAAAGCTAGTAACTTGTACCATTATTTCATAAAGATCTAATCTTTAAGATAAAAGATTGAAGCTTTGTAACTTGATTAAGTTAAATCAACTTTGGCATTTAGTGAACATGGTGTTGTAAGGTTTATGATATGGTTATGCGTTATCATAACCCAAGGATTAGAGGGGTCTCGAGCTCCTTGGGAACAGAAGTATGATTAGGGCCTTTGAGCATACCATGAACCTAGGAATCACCAAGTGCACTATCTCAAGGAAAGGAAACAATCACTTAACTTAATTAATTGGAACAAGTGTTCTATAATACATGAACTCAAGTGAAGAATAATTTCATATGAGAGCTAAGTAACTAAAAGACCACATACACATATCTTAACTACGTGATTCTCTTATCGGTATCCATAAGAAATCATATGATGATTCATAATACTCTTCACAAAGAATAACACATCTATGAACCCTTTTTAGGGCATGATTGTATGATGCCATTCGGCATGATGAATGACAAGTTTGATTGAGTTCTGTCTCATGATTAAATGATGAGTATGATGATATGATATAGATATGATGAACTATTGGTTGAAGGTTTCTGATTGGCATTTTGGGGAAGCTCCGGTCTAGCCGTTATGTTGCCGGATTTCCGTCAAAATTACAGACTTAGTCATATCATTGCATGTGTTTAGTCAAAAAAGGAACTATGCATGTAAAGTATGATGATAAGAAAAGAATTAATGGGACATGACCCTTCAATTACTTTGGTAAGGGAAGTGAGAGACGGCGATCCACAAAGACTTAAGGAACCTCTATGAGGGAGGCAAGGGCGACATGGAGGACCCTCCAACTTAGAGGTAACCAATATCGGCTTAGTCTGATTTGGTTAGTACTGCGTGACGATGCTCACGGAATGAGCTCATGTCCAAAAGCAGTGTATTTCAAAGGAAAAGTAAAAGAATGTTAAGTACGTGCTAAAAATGAAAGTCAAAGTAGGACCATGGTCAAGTTGATGAGTTGCATAGCCATGCATGTTATTATATTCCTTATGTGCATTATGAATGTACATCATGTACATTAGCATGTATGCCTACGTATGACACTATGGATATGATGATAAAGTTAAAAGTAACCCGCTTCGGGATTTACGTTTTCTAAAACCATTAAAATTGAACTTATACCTGTCCACTGTTTTTATAATTAAACCCGAAGTGGCTGGGATGATGACGATGACACTGTGTTTCTCTAGTCGTAATCCTACTGAGAAATTTAGTATTTCTTATTCCTACGTTTTTCGTGTCGTGTTCAGAGGATGTCGACGTCGGGCACGGTGGTGATCTACATCGACTTCCTGGTGTGGCATTGGCGCTTTGACCCGGTGTTGAATGCTTTCGTGTTGTCGGCGAGCACAGCAATGAAGGTTTACATCTTCCACAACCGCCTGTTTCAGACTCCCGTGATAAGCCCATTTTTCCGATCGCATTAGCCATTTGGTGAGGTAACTATGGATGACATCCGCCCTTATTTTCAGCCACCGAGATACCCGATTGACGATGACAAGACTAACTCGGATACCCGTTTGACTCCGACTGTTTCACTGGATTCCGATCCCTCGGAGCTATCTTATCTGAGCTACCATATGGAGACCGATCCGTCCGAGCCCTTCTATCTGACTAATTCTAGGGGATCTCACCGTTCAGGTTCATTGTAGCCTTCGGTGATTCGTCTATCTTCTGATTCTTTGCTTCGTCTGCTGGGCCAACTTCACCGCTGGTTCGTGGGCGTGGGTTCATTCGTACCCGCGCTATGTCCCGTGGGCGAGGATGTGTGTAACATCCCCATTTCTACCTAAGCTAATTAGCTCGGTGTTCCCGGCTAATTAGAGGGATTAGCGATTAATTGAGAACTAATCGATTAATCCCGAGAGCAAGAGCTTAGTAAATTAAGTCTAGCCAACAATTTAATCATAATGTCCTAAGCGTTTTAATAAAACCTTAATCGTTTAATCCTTAATTACTCGAGGGTGCCAAAACAAAAGTAAGACAACCTAACCTTACTAATTAAGTTTATAATGATTAAGACACTTAACACAACTCTTGAAAAATTAAACCCCAAATTAAGCATATGGTTAGCCGTAATGCAAGGTATCATAAAAAGTGTAATTGACAAGAGTTAACTCATGGGTAATTAAGCCAATTAAGTTAAATTACATTTAAATAATTCTAATAAAATTTAGAGATAAAAGTTCTTCCATGCATATGCCCTAAAAAGACACACCAAGGAGGAGCAACATCTCACCCTTCATTCAATCTCTTTAATCCTACACCATTAGATCAAAAGCCAAGACTAGGATCCTTGTCATCCACCATTAGATCTTGACACTTGGATGAGTCTTAGACAAGCAACCAAATCCTAAGAGGGGTACTCCCCTTTAACCCCTAAAGAAAAGCATAAATTGGGCATTAGAATGCCTCCAAGACTCAAGGAAAAACAACACTCCCTTTTGCCCCATGGTTTTTCCCACTCCCTAGCTTGTGTAAGAAGTAAAAATCACATCACCTTTCCTCCCTCTTTTGCGCCACCCATCAGCCCTCCTCTCTCCTCATTTTCATTCTTTCACTCTCCCAAAGACACACATAAAGCTCTCTTCTCTCTCTTCAATTTCAAAATTCTCCTCCTTCTCTCTAAACTCTCCAACTTCTCTCTAGAATCCTTCCACTTCTCTCATCCTTTCCTCTCCTCATCCCACTCACAAACTCTTCAAGAGCCACCATTTCTTGCTCTTGGAGAATCAAAGACAACCACATATCAAGCCTCTTTCAAGATCCAAGAGGAGGAATACCACCACCATCACCTTCTTCCATCACAAGTTCCCTCAAAGAAAGCTTCTTGGTAGTGGCTCTAAACCCTTTTTTTCTCTCTTGTTTTTTCAAGCTTTAGAACTCCTATGCTCTCCATAGCTAGGTGGTTTTAAGGATTGATTATGGGCATCATAGCCATTCTTGTCATAAAATGAGATGTTGTTGCTTGTATGGTTGTTTGTTGAAAACATGTTTTCGGTTTGGTGTGATGCATGGCTGAACTCAATAGTTTTGAACTCCAACATGTTAGTTTTTCACTGATCTTTCATGGTATATGGGTGTTCTATAACTTGAGAATGTTTTGTTGAAAGTGAGGTTGAGTGTTTTGGAGAAAACATGAGAAAAGTCAAAACGTGAAATCTGGATTTTCTAACAGTCTGTAAATCGAACGGTATAACTTTTTCCAGAAAACTCAGAAATTAGTGGAACAAATTTTATATGAAAATAGACTCAGAGAGCTTTCCATACATATAAAATATATAAGATTCGGAGTTAAAATGAACGAGATATGATTTTTCAAAGTGGACTGTTCTCGGATTGGTTTCTGTCTGGGCAGTCTACACTAAAATATGTATAACTCGAGCTACAAAAATGATTTTTGAGTGAGACCAAGTTTAAATGAAAGCTAAGACATAGAGGAACAAACCCATAAAACAGTTTTCTCAGATTCCTTCTGAGCAATTATAATGAGAAGTAACAATCCACTGTACCGGGAGTGAACTTAGAAACTGAACAAGTCAGAATAAAATATGCATAACTGGAGTTAGACAACGAATTTTTGAGTGGGACTTATTTTGTTAAAAACTAGACTCAGAACCCTATAAGCATATAAAATTTCGCATTAAAATGATAAAATACCAAATTATGGTGAATTTTTAAAGTTACTGCCTAGGGTAAAAGTAAAACTGTCAAAACTTAACCTTAAGTAAGACTATGCATAAATGACTTAAAAAGGAAAAAAGGCCTTAGCCTAAAGTAATGAAACTTCATAATTTACTTAATGAAGACTAGATAGAATAAAATACTAAGCTCACCTAATCCTTAACAAAAGAAGCGAATAAAACGAAAACCGAATGTAAATGTAGTTAATGTACTCGATTAAGTTCATAAGATTCTAATCAAACTATAATGCAAAACCTAAACTATAAATCTTCCAAATTAAAATATGAAAATCATATAAGTCAAGTTAGAATAATCGAGGAGAAGGAATCAATAAAACGAAAGCCAATGTAAAAGCTTGCACCTAATTTACTAAGCTAAGCTCATAAGACTTTGTTTGAGAATATGCCTATGTTTATGTTGCAAGCATGATGTGATGATGATGTGATTATGATGCAATGATAATGATGATATGATGATGATGATATGATATGATATGATCATATGATATGATCTTTGTGATCTTGGTATTACATTTGGCAAAATTTTGGGAAGCTGCGGTCTAGCCGTTATGCTGCCGAAATTTTGTAGAAATTGTGGACTTAGAAATATTTTGCATCATAAGCTTTAATAAGAAGAGAAGGTAAACTAAGGGTGTGATCCTTCAAAAGGGAAGGTGACCCAAAGTAAGTTCCCCTCACCCACGACTCACATGAGGCATGGCATGACCCAGCTAGTGTGAGTATAGGGGATAGGGCTTACATGAGGCATAGCATGACTCAGCTAGTGTAAGTACCGAAATTTTATGGTGGCGACGGCCACGGTATGAGCTCATTACCACTTATGTTTAGTGGGTGGAAAGAAAGGACTTAAGATAAGTCAAGTTAAGGAAAGAAAGGGACTTCGGTCCAACCCAAGTAAAGAACATAACTCTCAACCTGTTTATGTATGTCATGAATAGTCATATAAGCTTTCATGTATGCCATGATGTTGTTAATACAACGAGGATAAGTACTAAAAATGGGACCCACTTCGGATAGTAATGTTTTCGAAAATCAAATAATTGAACCTATTGTATGCCCACAGTTTTTCATTTAAAAATCGAAGTGGTTGGGACGATGACGATGACAGCAGCGTGTCAGGGTCGAGTCCTACTGAGAAATCTTATCTCTCATCCTAGTTGTTTTTCCGTCTCGTCACCAGATACTCATGGAGCCTCACGTGACATGGAGCATGGAGCCTCCCCACCATGAGTGGGCCTATGACGAGGACGCCCACGCTATCGTGGCCACGACCACCACGATAGTTCGCACATACTTCTATCCGGGTCGAGTTTTTGAGCAAGAGGAGCCAGAGATCCCGCCAGCCCCTGTGGACGTATTATCGTCACGCCTTGGACAGCAGTTGGGTCCTTGAGATTTCCCGCCCAAGCCATTGCCCGAGATCGAGATGGAGCCTATGTCTCCTGGTCTACCCGTAGTCAAGCCTGTGCCGCTACCAGGGGTTCCCGTGGTCGATGTGAGTTCGACGGCCACCCCTAGGGCCGCAGCAGCTTCACCGCCACTCCCCGAGTATCGGCCTGTCGCATCTGAGGAGGATCCCTCCGAGGCACGTTCTTCGGTGGGCAGCTATGTTCCTGGCCGTCGCATCCGTCGTATCGAGGTGATTAGCAGGCACCCCCGCATCATTTGCACTCCGCGCGTTCCCGAGGCCGAACAGCATGGGGCACTAGACATTCGAGGACCTGAGTCCGTTCGATGGAAGGGCATGGAAGGGGCAGAGAAGTCAGCATATGTCTACGTGGGCTTATTTTGATTTGCGCTCCTTAACTCTTGTAGTTCATTTTGTATTGTATCTCATCAGACTTGTGTACCTTTGATATTTGGGGCCATGGCATGACCATGAGTTTCCTTTATATGTATTTGTTTGGATATTATGAGATTAATTATATTATGTAATTGATGTTATAATTTGAATGTATGACTTTATGATTTATCTCATGTTCCTTCCATTTATATCGAAATCTTTGCGATACGCTCGTTTACCGCTATCTTCTCGCGCAAGGCTTTACTTTTCAAAAGCAACGACATATTTCAAAAAAAAAATTTACTGTATTTTCCGCGTAATTTAATTTTAAGTGAAGTTTAGTTTTCCACGAGCATAAGTAACAACTAATAAAACGTCGTAATACGACTTAAGCGTAATATGGATTTATTAGGGTGTTACAATGTGCTCGAGGAAGGGGACGTGGTGGTGCTTCTCCCGGTGGATATGGGAACGGTTTCCTCCCGCCTAATGCTTGATGTGACGATTGCATGCGGAGCCGAGCATGAGGATAGCCCATTTTCCTTGAAATGTAACATCACGTGAACTTTTGAAAGAGGAGAATAATAAGTAAAGCAAGTTACTCAGGTTCCACTTTTGCCAGTTGGGAAACTGAGGTAGGGAAATGAGTGGTTTTTTTCTTATTATTTATTTATTTGCTTTCTGTAAAGTGATAATTAAGCAGCATAGTCTCCTTAGAGGCTCTGCTTTTCAACATGATGCCCCCTGCTATCATGTAGGGTGATTCTATAGCCTTGTAGTTATCACTTTCATGTCTACAACTTCATTATATGATGATTATGATCTAGTATTAATTCTCATCATTGAAAACTTAGAGACAAATTAACGTTGTTAATCGTTCCGTTTTAGTTTAAGCCATGAGCTTGGAAGACTCTTTTTTAAAAAAATAAATAAATGAGAAGGAAGATTAATTACTAAAGTCTAATGGCTACTTACTAATATAAGCGAGAACTTGATCAAACTAACAATTTGTAGTTTTATTTCTTGTACAAAGATTATTGATGATTAGGCAATTTTCCCTACCTTATATAATAAATATGACAATTGGAAATTCAATAATAATAATAATAATAATAATAATGGCCAATGTCTAGCATAAAGGAAACTCCATCAAAAGATTTCTGAATCTAGAAAAATAAAGCTTAATAAATAATTCACCAATAATCTACAGTGCTAACAAAATCATTTATATGTACATAGCACGACATTGTGAATTAGATACTTTAACCTGGAGATTTATAATTCTTTCAGCCACACCAATTAAATGCTATCTACACATTTTAATGAAAGAAGGAAATGCCCAAAGAAAGAGAAAAGGACAGGAACATATTACCCAAGCTAGGCCACAAAGCTACGGAGTTAGAATATAGGCACAGAATGAAGACAAGCACAGTATGAAGACATTGACTATTTGTGTGTACAATACAACTTATTTACGGAACTTATAACAAGTGAGAATAAGACTTACAAGTCTCATCACTCCTTTCCTTCCATATTTATCACCACCTTCATAAACACGTCTCAGAGCTCCAATAAGAACTTTCCAGAATTCAGTTATGAACTCACTTCCCTTTTGCCTACTATTTTGCAAGATGTTATTAGCCAAGTATAGAAAAGAGATGCTGCTCTTTAGAATAGAACATCAACACCCCTCAATTAACATAATACTTCATTATCCTACCCCATTTAGGATAAAAACTCTTGAAACATTAAAAAACTTCTTGCATGGGCGCAATTTAAAACTTCTAACAGCATCAAAGAACCATGAACACATAATGTCCCTGAGCTTCTATTTTTATCTACACCATTATATTTAATAAAATGCATGTCAAAAAAAAATTCTGTCATTCCTTTATTTTACACATACACACAAAAGGAACCCCACTAACTTAGAAAGATATCTAAAGAATTGCAAACAGTCTCTAAATGATAATGATCGAAAGTGGCATGCATTCAATGTCTTAGAAGCAGCATGCCATTCCTTTAATAATGAACAATGACCAATTATTGAAAGCATAGTCTCATTCTATGTACAACAAGCTATGTAGTATACTCTCCCCAATAATAAACGGTTAAAACAACACAAAACGGGAAACATGAGTAATTAGGGGTAGTGAGACATTAGATTAGATTGTGAATTCATAGAGAAAAGTATTCGAGCCTAAGTGGGAAAGGGTTAGTAAAGTACTACATTAAAAGCAAGTTATCAAGTCGAATAGAACAGGTGGTGATCAGCTATTGGAAAAATTGAAAATTGTAAAAAGAATTGCTGAGACAAAGACAGGAATCAGTAATTGGTCTATTGTAATTTGAATAATCAATAATCATACATGGGAGCAATATCCCTACTTATAGGTAGAGAAGATGTCTCATTCTATATTTTAACCTAGATCCCCACTTATAAAGGTTGAGAATATGTCTTATAATTCTATATGTTAGCCTTAGACTTATTAGTATTATTATTAGCATTTGATTAGACCTTAGAAGTAAGACTAGCTAGAATCATAAAATCGTTTGCACATGAACTAATCAACAGAAGGCGATGTGACAAATTAGGAAAATTGTTCTTCATTAGAGAGTTTAGCTTGTATAAGAATTTCTTAAGACAAATGAAATATTCTCTCTAATGGGTTTGTGCAAGTGCAGTTAATAAGGCTGATGGAAGAAGATAAAATCTACAGTTTCATTTCATAGAACAAACACTAGGGCCTAGCTCTAGTTCGTTTGTGTGAAATACATGTGCCTTCCCCACATGTTAGACCCATGTCAAGTTTGAATAGCAGTCATCATTCAAAGTAGGTAGAGATTGTCTTATCCAAAAAAAAAAAAGGAAAGAAAAATGTTGGAGATTTCTCATAAATCATGTTGATAACTTGATATATCTTTTTTTTCCCCGTTTAATTTATACACCTTTTGATTTTATATCTATTTCCAAAGGTGGGAAAAAAATGGAAAAATGTTGTAGAGCTAAATAAGTCAGAATCCAAGATCTAACTATCTAAGCCACAGTCAATAATAGAACTTAAACTGACCATAATGTGGGATTTTTTTCTCAAGCTTGCTCTATCATGCAGTAGCATCAGTGGCACTAAAATAAGCATGACACGGATACAAGAGAATCATTTACCCATAGACAGAAATAATGTACATGAATATATGATATATTAGGATGAAATAGATTGATTTACAATTAGAGAAATAACAAAGGGATTCGTTCAGTGGAATTAGTAACACAGGAAATAGAAACGAGAGGAGAGCGCACCATGTTTGTGTGAGCTAAGCTACAACACTAACACCAACAACAAGATCAGGATCACAATTGAAACAAGGTCTGAGGATCTTCCTTCTCTTTTCCCAAAATCTTAATGCCTTCGAATTTCGATAATTCAAGCAACAGGTATTGAGGAATGGGGACAAGCATTTAAGGAAACATTGTTGGGCCCTGCAATTCTTTCACCATTGACTCTATAGAGATGAAATAAATCATGTCAAAAAAAATCCAAAAAATAAATTTAATAAAAAAAACTTTCAAATAATGAATGGCATAAGAACTTCATTAAACCATAACCATATTCAGAGAGCACAAAGAGACAATGAAGCATGCATAGATAGATGAAATGAAATATATAAACATGACCAGAGGTAATCAATCAATGAAGTCAGACCTAGGATGTTGGCTGCTGGTTCGGGTCCCCGGCGTTATGCTGTGGGTTATCAACGCTGTAATGTGGAGAATGAAGTTGAAATAAGGCGCAAGAGAGAAACGGGGTTTGGGATTTCAGAGTAGAGAAGAGAATGAAAACACTGATACACAAGAGAAAAAGGGGGATTAGGGATTTATTTCTTTTTTTCGTATTTTTGGAGATCAAGAAAATCCGAATACACCAAGCTTTTAGCGCGGGAGAGAGAAGAGTGTTAGGGCCAAAATAAAATGCAATCTTCTGAGGGTGGTTTGTCCAACCACCAATAAATACTCATTTTTTTGACACCTAAGGCGGTTGTTCTCAACCACTGCTAATCATGCGCCGTTGGTTGCTTATTTTCTTGTAGTGATTTAGGCATTCAGAAAGGTCATATGCACTTTAGAAGGACGAACAGTTGAGAAGGCTATGTGTTGAAGGGTGACCTCAAGAAAGTTAATTCACATGAAAAACCTCAACCTTAAAGCTTCCTTTGCACGATTCATGGATCGTTCCTAAAAGTCAAACTTGACAAGACAAGATCCAAAAGAAGCATGACAAGTTTGAAAGGTTGGTGAACCATGTAACATCCCCACGAGTTCCAACTTCATTTCTCATGACTTACGACTTCCGATTTCATCTTCAAGTCAATGGACATTCCTTCTGACTTCGAGTTTCAAATATGGTGTACATAATTTCCAAATTCTGACCTAATCTCAAGAATATACCGAGATCCGATGCTCGGGTTGATTTAGAATGAATAGAAGTGCCGATTTTAGGGTTGATCTTGACTAGAATGGGCATGAGTTCAGATCTCTGAGTTGATCTCCAAGTTCAACCAGAATTTACACGAGTTCCAGCCTTCGACCTCATAACCGATGTTCAATATTAACTAGAATGGACAGGAAGTCCGATCTCCGTGATTATATGCAAGTTCAACGAGAATGAACATGAGTTCCGACCTCAGAAGTTACTTCCAAGAGCTTTTCGTTTCTATTAACGTTCCCTAGTTTGAGTTTAGGACCGGCTTCCGATATTTCTGAGTTCCGAGTATAAGTTCTGATCTCCGGGCAAATAAGGATAATGTACTAATTACTGACTTCCGGAGTTGTGCCTAGCTTGACTCCCGACTTCCTCGGTCATATTTGTACTAGTTCTTCGGGATTGATTCTTGATCGGGTTCCGAAGTTACGGTTTACTGAGATGCCGAGTTTAGGAATTTCGAGTATGAGTTTGAGTATCCTTGTTTCCCGATTTCCTGGATTCGGGTACAAGGTTTCATATTCTGATCCCACTTCCTATTTCCGATATTAAGAATCTTCAAAAGCTCTTGTGTTTCCTAAGCTCCGAGTTCCACATTAAGTATGAAATGGGCATTATTACCGATTTTCGACTTCATCTCTAACTTGAAGTGATTCTCGATATTCGACTTTACTTCCAAATTTCAATGTGAATAAATCTGATCTCTGAATTCATGCTCCAAATGGATAGGAGTTCCGATCTCATCGTTTATTTTCCAATTTCAAATATGATGGACGTGAGCCCAACCTCCAATTTGATATTCAAGTTCAAATAAAAAGGGTATGGTTTCCGACCTTGAGCAAGGTGGAGGCGAGTTCTGATTTAAGGCAGAAGGAAAACGAGAATCAATTTTTAGCCACAAAAAGGGGGAGAGATGGTCGAAATTCAGCCATCTCCACCACCATAAATGGCGCCATATGGCAGCCATATGATGGGGAAAATTGGCCAAATCATGACCATTGAAACCAAATATCTCAAGCCATCCTTATCTAGGTCGTAAAGCCTAGAAAAATCTCACCCATCTCCTTTTAACTTGCGCTCCACACCATGTTTTAGCCTTCTTCCATCTCTTCTCCTTCTTCTTCCTTTCTTTCCTTACCTCCATGGACAAGAACTTCAAGCTCAAGATTGGAAGCCCTCTTAACCTCAAATCCTCTTGCTCCTTTTATGAAAATTGATCCTCACCTCCTTCTCTACAAAACCCCTCTAACAATTTAATGATTAAGCATCAAAAGAACCTCCCCACATTCATATGAGCTGCTGCCATGATGAAGGAAGAAGGCTAGGAGTTGGTTTTTGACCTCCTTGCTTCCATAGTTTCAAGGATTTCAAGGTAGGTAGCTTAAATCCTTAGTTGTTTAATGTATCATGTGACTATGCGGCTGCTATGTTCCTCTTATGCCATACTTGTATGATGGTGCTTTGATGTTCTTCCAGTGTTTTGAGGTGAGGAAACTTGGTTTAAGTTGAGGAATTTATCAAAAACTCAAAAAGGAGCTAAGCAGAATCTGTTCTTATGAGAAAAGCCTACGGCGTCCGTACTGGCAGAGTGTACGGCTCCACCTATAGCCGTTTCAAGTTAATTCATATATTTTTATATGAAACTAGACATTCAGGGCTTTCCATACATATAAAATATAAGGCCATTGGATTAGTATAGAATTAGTTATGAATTTTTGAAATTTAACCTAGAAATCTGGATTCTTATCCGGGTAGCAAGAGTTGAGAAGGGTATAACTCACCCTACACAACTCCAAATTGAGTGAACCCAAGGTTTTTTAAAAGCTAACATGTAAAGGAATATCTCATAAAAGTTTCAAAACCAGATTCGTTGCCATCTATTCCCAGCACACAAGTGAAGTTGACTTAAGTTTAAACCGGGCTGAGATAATGTAGTCCCGAAGGGTCAAGTTTCAGGACTCATAACTCAAAATATACTCATGCAAATGATATGAAATTTAATTCATTTAAAAGCTTGTTCTATTAGATTTCATTTGATATAAATTTCGAATAATTTTACCTAGATATCTATTTTTAGTGAATTTTTACTTATAAGAGCACAATTCTAGCTAAGAACAGGACAACCTGAGGAAAAATACTTCTATCTTGAGTTATACAAATCAAAATGAGATGGGACTAAAAGGATTGGAAACTAGACACATAAGGCTATGACATATCCAAAATTTAGGCTTAGATGAGTTGAATTGGGCAAAGAGTGGATTATAATAAAATCGGGCAGACTAGGAGGGAGTCAACTGAAAACCCCATAGATGCTTGAATTGAACTTAATGAATGATGCCATGAATATCTATATAATTGCTGATCCATATTGAATTGCAAGTTTGAAAGATTTTACTGGTTGTCTGACACTATTCATGGGGAAGCAGACTTGATCCGTTATGCAACCGAATTTTCGGCAGGAATTTATGAGAACTTATGCTATGGTTGATTATGCTTTGAATATATTTACATTTACATATCATGTTCATGTACATCATGCATGCAAGCATAATTAGAATATGATATGAGAAATAAGGTATGAGACATATTCATGAATGCACCAAGCGTCCGCATGCATGACAAGATATGAAAAGGAAAAGATAATAAGAACTTGCAAGAAAGACGTACCAAGCTACCACATGAGGCATGGCATAGATCCAGCTAGCGTGGGCCAGAGCGGTACTGTCTAAGACTTGGGCCAGCCCTCGACCAGATTTAAGGGGAATAGACCGGTGTGAGGATCGGGGAAAGTAAACCCATCACTCATGTATAGGTACGAGGTCGAACCTGAAAAGCAGGCTATTACCTAGGGGTGAGAGAGGCCATTCACCTCCGGGGGACCAAGTACAGAAAAGAGCAAGATCAAGTTGCAAGTTAAAGAAAGATACGAATTAAGTCAAGTGCACTTGCATACATACAAGTACAAGCATCTCTATGTGCATCTTCAATTATCCCATTAAGTCATAATGCTTTATGATTCTTGTTGAAGCATATTATACTATTCATATTTGTATGTCTGTCATATGAAATGGCAAGTGGCTGTTAAAACATATCCCGCTTGAGTAAGGTGTTTTCAAGTTAAAATTGAACCACTATTTATTTATATGTGCTCATATTTCCATGATAAACCGAAGCATCTGGAACGTTTATGATGACACTGTAAGATTGGTTTGAGTTTACCTACTGAGAACCGTAGGTTCTCACTACTTGCTTGTATGTTTTTCTTTTCCATAAACATTTCAAGCACCCAAGTTAGAAATCAAGTGTGAGGTAGAGTACTGAGCCTTCCCTTGAGCAGGGATCGGGCGTAAACCAGATCAGGAAACTATTGAAGCTAGATAACGACTAGTTGGATGTAAATGTTGTGTACTATGTCAGTTACAGTTTTTTTTAATGTGTAGTTATTTTGTTCTCTATGTATCAAAGATTATTAGTCAGTAATAAAATGAGTAGTTCAAGGGCCATGTATTATATTCTCCATATTTTTAAGATTTTTTAGCACAGTGACAACCTTTTAATATAACTCCATGACTCGAGCATGGCTTGTATGATAGAGGTTGTTACATTTATTGGTATCAGAGCAGTTCATCCTGTATAGGCTTGTGGATGGACTGATTTTGCTTCTAATGCATACTCTGAGAATCTAGATGCACCATGCTTTAGGCCCTCGCGTGAAGAGGGCATAGAAACATTATGCATGGTGGCCTTGTTGTGAGTATTGTGGGCTACCTGTTGCACTTAACTGAATGTTAAGCTTGATCATCTCAATATAAGGTTTTGTGTAAACAGAGGCCTGAAACACCCAGCAGGCTTATTAGGGACCTTTTAAACATAATTATTAGAGATAAAACTCCTAGAAAGTAGCAATGGCATAAGGGGGTAGACAATTGAGCAAGTCAAGGGGTGCAGAGAATTGGGGATTCAATCAAAGGAATCGTGTTAGATGGTTTGCTATAGACATAGTGAACCTAGTTATACCGAAAAAGGTTAGTTGTAAAGTGTTGCCGGGTAGCCGAAGATTTTCCATTATCAAGGGCAGGATCTTAGTTGAAGACGAGCTGAGCAAGAATTTTCTTCGCCCTGATGGGGCTTGTTTCCAGCTTTATTGCGATTACCCAATCCAGACTATCTTCTCTAGCTTGAACGTAGGGGATTCTTCTACTTACTCGACAGGAGTAAGGTGATTACCCACTGATGAGGTTATCCTATGTGGCATGGATAGTGTCTTTATTTTCTTCATAAATGAGATTACCCCGGGGATACCTTGCCAACAAATTCAGTTAATGGTTTTTATTTTGGATTTTGATAATACCACATTACAAAGACCTGATCCTTCATTAAGAAACTTGTAGGGAGGATGAATGAAGCAGAGGATCAGTGAAAGAAGCTAAGGGCAAAAGCTTTGTTAGCGCACAGAAACCTTTAGGTCCCCTGGCCCTGCAGAACAGAGTGGCTTCTCCCTCAAGGATATAGGGAACTAACCTTGTAGCGATTGCAAATTGGAAGAGTACTAAGTGGAATCTTGGCTTCGAAAGGGAAACAGTTGAGCACACTGTAAAGAGACCCATCTAACTATACATTGGATCAAGATGGAGATACGGCTATACACAGTATGAAAAGCAGATGAAATTATAAGTGTAACAAGAAGGAGAGACAATATATCTCCTACTAACCTGAAGTAGAAACACTTTCAGACTAGAGGTGGCATACGAATCAAGTGTAATTTTCCTACCTTTCAGGAATAGAGGGAATGTTAGAAAATTTAGTCATATTCAAATTCTATCAACCTCAGTCATTATAAGGACTGGATGATAGAATCATCTTTAACATGTTATTAGTAGAGGAATGAGGCCATTCAGAGAAGAAAGGCAAAGTCAAACAATCGCCTTTAGGTACCATTATATGTGTTATGGATGGAGTAACTCGATAAGGAATGTATTTAGATTCAGGTGAGAGTAATGAAGATTTAAAGTATGCAACTAATCCCGATAGACCAAGGGAACAACGGCAAGGTAGGTTCAAATGAATGAAAACAGACAAGTTTCTACAGTAACAATAGAACACAGTAGGAACAAGTTAGGAACAGAGGAAGTTTGGATTTATGGCTGGCTCACTAAAGAGAGGAAAGCTACCTAGTATGAGATTACGATGCAGACAAGATTGTGTACGAAATACCAAGTAGGGTTGCCTTGGCATCGGTCATAAGTGCAACAGACCTAATGCACCATAACCGAGACTGGGTGATGCACCAATATAAGATCAAACAGGATTTGGAAGCGTGCCCCATGAGGGGCAAGGTTACGATGTCGGAATTAGAGACAGTTAGAAGAGTCTCTATAACTTGGGCCAAATTAAATGCGATCATCACTAACGCACTAGGTTCCATCAGAGTTCCATAATCAAGCGTGCTCGGACAAGAGTAATATTATGATGGGTGACTTTCTAGGAAGTCCTCATATTGTAACTTTAACAGGAAAGCAAGACCATCATTCCCATTTCCCACAGCAAATGGATTACACCTTAGGAGCAAGATATTATGAAGAATAACCAAAAGGTTTAGCAGTAAGGTACCCACAAAAGTGAGAGGTGGACATCAACACAATAGTCGAGGAATCTCCATGCTAACCAATTGAAGAAAGTAGAAAAGTGGCAGGAATTTCTGCTATCCCACAATCCTTTTCCTTACGTGAAGCTGATCATATTTTCAGGGAGCAAGTATCGCAACAATCCTTGAGGAGTTCAATAAAAATGACACGAGATCCAATTAGCAAATAATGAGAAATGGAGTAAGGTCCGCAAAAGAAGGAGAGATTTTGAAGCAAGGACTATAGATATATTTAGAAGGAAGCTCTAGCATCACACCCAAGACCTAACGGAAGGAGGATTCATCACTGATCGAAGGGGATCAGGTAGGCGAGAGTTTGGATATGGCCTGGCCAGTTTCTCGAAAAATTTCGGTGAAGCCATTATGGCTACTATATGTCGAAGTTGATCGTTGCTATAGCTGGTAGTTTTCGTAATGGCAAGAACTTCTATAGTTGGTATTTGGGACCCAAGGCACAAGTATTAGCAAGTTTACCAGAAAACGTAGCACACAAGTAGTTAGACACATGACAAGGAGGATGAAGAATTTACTCGATGAATTCGATGATGGATCAGAATGTCAGCGAAACAAACTATATTTTGGCACCCATATAATCCACGACAACTCTCTGCTTAGATATTAGAAAGTCATCTTGTAAGACAATATGGTAAGGAAAACTTTGCAGCTTCGATGAAAAGATCTAACTTTTAACCTTGGTTTTCACATTAAACTGCCTGTATCTCAATAACCAGGAGTCAAGGAGGATATCAGACTAATAGGAAGAGTCATAAGTCTTGGAACTTAATCCGTATAGTAGAAGTGACCTGGAATTTTCCTACAGGCATTAGGCACGAGGCAAATTTTACCAAGGAGAATGAGTCTTAAGATAAGGCTCCTAATTATAATTTTGGAAAAAAGCCTAAGCCTATGTTTCTAAAGAACCGTATCGGAGGTGAATTTATTATTGAATTAAGGGTAGCTGAGCGAATAAGAATCTTGGAAAAGAATATACAAACCTCCTTGACATAGGCATTATCATCACCACATATTGACATCAATTACTATGATAACTGCTAATCTTTGCAATTGCGAAACCTCATGAGTTGAATATCTGGAGTCTCATGTATAAGTGGCGGAAGATTTAGCAGCTACCACAAAGCAGGACTAGTGGGGTATAGAGCAAGGGAAATGAGTAAGAGTCTCCAATAAATTGAACAATGATTTAGAGCGCCATAGGGACATGGCAAGCTCGGACACCAACATAACCCTTATGGATTCTTTGTACGTATTAAGATATTACCTCATAGCTATCGGCAAGTAATCTCAAGACAAGATGCAAACTCAAAAAGAGGAATATCTCTACAAGTTAAAAGGAATTTTTCCTTGACCCTTCTTAATCCTAGAATTTTGAGGACAAAATTTTTTTTCCCAGGAGGGTAGTAATGTAACATCCCCATGAGTTCCGACTTCATTTCTCATGACTTACGACTTTCGATTTCATCTTCAAGTCAATGGACATTGCTTCCGACTTCGAGTTTCAAATATGGTGTACATAATTTTCGAATTCCGACCTAATCTCAAGAATATACCAAGATCCGACCCTCATGTTGATTTAGAGTGAACAGAAGTGCCGATTTTAGGGTTGATCTTGACTAGAATGGGCACGAGTTCAGATCTCTGAGTTGATCTCCAAGTTCGACCAGAATTTACACAAGTTCCAGCCTCTGACCTCATAACCGATGTTCCACATTAACTAGAATAGACAGGAAGTCTGATCTCCGAGATTATATGCAAGTTCAATGAGAATGAACACGAGTTCTGACCTCAAAAGTTACTTCCAAGAGCTTTTCGTTTCTATTGACGTTCCCTAGTTTGAGTTTAGGACTGGCTTCCGATATTTCTGAGTTCCGGGTATAAGTTCCGATCTTCGGGCAAATAAGGATAATGTACTGATTACCGACTTCCAGAGTTGTGCATGGCTTGACTCCCGACTTCCTTGGTCATGTTTGTACTAGTTCTTCGGGATTGATTCTTGATCTGGCTCTGAAGTTACGGTTTACTAAGATGCCGAGTTTAGGAATTTCAGGTATGAGTTTGAGTATCCTAGCTTCACGATTTCCTGGATTCGGGTACAAGTTTTCATATTCTGATCCCACTTCCTATTTCCGATATTAAGAATCTTCAAAAGCTCATGTGTTTTCTAAGCTCCGAGTTCCACATTAAGTATAAAATGGGCATTATTACCGATTTCCGACTTCATCTCTAACTTGAAGTGATTCTCGATATTCGACTTTACTTCCAAATTTCAATGTGAATAAATCCGATCTCCGACTAATTCCTGATCTCCGAATTTAGGTTCCAAATGGATAGGAGTTCTGATCTCATCGTTTATTTTCCAATTTCAAATATGATGGACGTGAGCCCGACCTCCAATTTGATATTCAAGTTCAAATAAAAAGGGTATGGTTTCTGACCTTAAGCAAGGTGGAGACGAGTTCCGATTTAAGGCAGAAGGAAAACGAGAATCAATTTTTAGCCACAAAAAGGGGGAGACATGGCCAAAATTCAGCCACCTCCACCACCATAAATGGCGCCATATGGCAGCCCTATGATGGGGAAAATTGGCCAAATCATGACCATTGAAACCAAATATCTCAAGCCATCCTTATCTAGGTCATAAAGCCTAGAAAAATCTCACTCATCTCCTTTTAACTTGCGCCCCCGCCATGTTTCAGCCTTCTTCCATCTCTTCTTCTTCTTCCTTTCTTTCCTTACCTCCATGGACAAGAACTTCCAGCTCAAGATTGGAAGCCCTCTTGACCTCAAATCCTCTTGCTCCTTTTATGAAAATTGATCCTCACCTCCTTTTCTGCAAAACCCCTCTAACAATTTAATGATTAAGCATCAAATAGAACCTACCCGCATTCATATGAGCTGCTGCCATGATGAAGGAAGAAGGCTAGGAGTTGGTTTTTGGCCTCCTTGCTTCCATAGTTTCAAGGATTTCAACGTAGGTAGCTTAAATCATTAGTTGTTTAATGCATCATGTGACTATGTGGCTGCTATGTTCCTCTTTTGCCATACTTGTATGATGGTGCTTTGATGTTCTTCCAGTGCTTTGAGGTGAGAAAACTTGGTTTAAGTTGAGGAATTTATCAAAAACTCAAAAAGGAGCTAAGCAGAATCTGTTCTTGTGAGAAAAGCCTACGGTGTCCGTACTGGCGGAGTGTACGGCTCCACCTACAGCCGTTTCAAGTTGATGAATCTATTTTTATATGAAATTAGACATGTAGGGCTTTCCATACATATAAAATATAAGGCCATTGGATTAGTATAGAATTAGTTATGAATTTTTGAAATTTAACCTAGAAATCTGGATTCTTATCCGGGCAGCATGAGTTGAGAAGGGTATAACTCACCCTACACAACTTCAAATTGAATGAATCTAAGGCTGTTTAAAAGCTAACATGTAAAGGAATATCTCATAAAAATTTCAGAACTAGATTCGTTGCCATCTGTTCCGAGCACACCAGTGAAGTTGACTTAAGTTTAAACTAGGCTGAGACAGTGTAGTCCAGAAGGGTCAAGTTTCAGGACTCATAACTCAAAATATACTGATGGAAATGACATGAAGTTTAATTCATTTAGAATCTTGTTCTGTTAGCTTTCATGTGATATAAATTTCAAATAATTTCACCAAGATTTCTATTTGTAGTGAATTTTCACTTATAAGAGCACAATTCTGGCTAAGAACAGGACAGCCTGAGGAAAAATACTTATATCTTGAGTTATACAAATCAACATGAGATGGGACCAAAAGGATTGGAAACTAGACACATAAGGCTATGCCATATTCAAAATTTAGGCTTAGATGAGTTGAATTGAGCAAAGAGTGGGTTATAATAAAATCGGGCAGCCTAGGAGGGAGTAAACTGAAAACCCCATAGATGCTTGAATTGAAATTGATGAATGATGCTATGAATATCTATATAATTGCTGATCCATATTGAATTGCAAGTTTGAAAGATTGTACTGGTTGTCTGGCACTATTCATGGGGAAGTGGACTCGATCCGTTATGCTACCGAATTTTCGGCAGGAATTTATGAGAACTTATGCTATGGGTGATTATGCTTTGAATATATTTACATTTACATATCATGTTCATGTACATCATGCATGCAAGTATAATTAGAATATGATATGAGAAATAGGGTATGAGACATATTCATGAATGCACCAACCGTCCGCATGCACGACAAGATATGAAAAGGAAAAGATAATAAGAACTTGCAAGAAAGACGTACCAAGCTACCACATGAGGCATGGCATAAACCCAGCTAGCGTGGGCCAGAGCGGTACTGTCTAAGACTTGGGCCAGCCGTCGACTAGATTTAAGGGGAATAGACTGGTGTGAGGGTCGGGGAAAGTAAACCTATCACTCATGTATAGGAACGAGGTCGGACCTGAAAAGCAGGCTATTACCCAGGGGTGAGAGAGGCCATTCACCTCCGGGGGACCAAGTACAGAAAAGAGCAAGATCAAGTTGCAAGTTAAAGAAAGATACGAATTAAGTCAAGTGCACTTGCATACATACAAGTACAAGCATCTCTATGTGTATCTTCAATTATCCCATTAAGTCATAATGCTTTATGATTCTTGTTGAAGCATATTATACTATTCGTATTTCTATGTCTGTCATATGAAATAGCAAGTGGCTGTTAAAATATATCCTGCTTCGAGTAAGGTGTTTTCAAGTTAAAATTGAACCACTATTTATTTATATATACTCATATTTTCATAATAAACCGAAGCGGCTGGAACGTTTATGATGGCACTGTAAGATTGGTTTGAGTTTGCCTACTGAGAACCGTAGGTTCTCACTACCTGCTTGTATGTTTTTCTTTTCCATAAACATTTCAAGCACCCAAGTTAGAAATCAAGTGCGAGGTGGAGTACTGAGCCTTCCCTTGAGCAAGGATCGGGCGTAAACCAGATTAGGAAACTATTGAAGCTAGATAATGACTAGTTGGATGTAAACGCTGTGTACTATGTCCGTTACAGTTTTTTTTAAAGTGTAGTTATTTTATTCTCTATTTATCAAAGATTGTTAGTCAGTAATAAAATGAATAGTTCAAAGGCCACGTATTATATTCTCCATATTTTAAAGATTTCTTAGCACGATGACAACCTTTAATATAACTCCATGACTCGAGCATGACTTATATGATAGAGGTTGTTATAAACCATCAACGACAAGTTTTTTCCTATGAAGCACGGAGATAGATACGAGATATCGATACAATACAATACGGATACAATGATACGATAATATTTAAATTTTATAAGACACGATATGGCTATAGTATGACATATAAAATTAGTAAAAAATTAAAATAAAAACATAAATGTTAAGGCAAAATAGAGAAATAATGATTTGAATATTAGCATAAATTCTTGTAAACATACTATAATACATTTATTTTATTGAGTGCTTTAGAATTTCTATTTATATAGGTATAAAAATGTCCAAAAATAAAGTAAAAATTTTTAAAATATAACTAGAAGTTTCTAAAAGTATCTATAAAGTGTCTGACATGACATGTATTGGATATGGATACGACGGTTATTTTGAAGTGTCTATACAGTATAGGTTTTTTCCTCTGTGATGATATTTTTACTTGCTGAGAGAGAAAGCATCGTCTTCTCTCTTCAATCTGAGACCAGTGGATCAAAAAGCTCTGGACTCAAGGTCTGAAGTCTCAACGGCTAGATTTTGAAGCCTATTTAAACTTAGAAGACGATGAAGAAAAAGTTAATCAGTTGAGCACTTTGCACATTTGAATATCTTTCAAGACTTTATCTTCCTCAAACTTCTAAACGTCCAAAAAGTTACTTGTTGTAACTTCTTCAAAAGAAAAAATTCTTCTCATCTGCTGTGTATTAGCCAATATCCTCTTGTTGAGAGTATTGAGAAGTTATTGCACATTACACTTAAGTGATTATACACTCTAGAGTGATTTAGTCTGAGTGTTATCCAAACACAAACCATTCAATCTTTATATTGTAACTTGACCTAGTAGTGCTCTTTGTGAGCTTAGGGAAGCTAGGACAAAATACTACTCACTGTTAGCTTACAGAGGCTTTATAAACACTACTCATTTAGCTTGGAAAGGCTGGGAAGAACTACTCAGATGTAAAAACTTAGAGAAGCTTGGACAAAGAATACTCAATTTGTTAAAATCTCAACAAAAGTGTTGGGGATTAGAGGTAGGCACGTGGTTTGGCTAAACCAGTATAAATTTCCTTATGTTATTCTCTATCCTTATTACTTTTATTGCTTTTCTTAGGTAGTTTATTTTACTATGTGCATTCATTTACTTGCTACATTGTAAAAGTATTGTGAAAACAACTCCTTCTAATATCTAACTCAAATGCTTTCGCACTCCAAGTCCAAAGACTTGAGAAAAGTGTGTTTAAAGTTTTCAACAACAAATTGTTTCACAAGCACGGTTCAACTGCCCCTTCTCATGCTACTTCTTCCTATAAGGAAAAGATGGAAGATTGATGCAATTCTTGGAGGTGGAAGAACCCTAAAGAGAGGAACAAGAGAGCGAGAGATTTCAGAGAGAAATGAAAGAAGGGTTGAAAGCCCAAATCTTATCCCCGTAGCGGGCGCCAACCACTTGAAGCCAATTCTTATCAACATAGCTATCGCCTAGGCACTGGCAATCTTTTATTCTTTTAAGAGCACATACTCCCACAACTTCCAAATACTCAAGAATATTAATCTAGAAGATCACACAAAGGTCGATAATTCAAACAAATTTAAGACTTATATCATACAAAACCTTAAGGCATCACATTATCCCCTTTTTAGGAAATTTGGTCATCCAAATTCCATTGTATTTACCTTGAGTTTCAAATAGGTGTGGATACTTGGAATGCATTATATCCTCTGATTCCTAAATGGCTTCCTCAATAGTGTGATTTCTCTAAATCAACTTCACTAAAGCTACTTCTTTCAAACGTAACTTCTTTACTTGCCAATCCACAGTAGCTATCGGTTCCTCTTCATAGCATAAGTTCTTATGCAGCTGAATCGTTTGAGGTGTAAGGACATGAGAGGGGTTGTGCATATATTTTTAAAGCATAGAAACATGGAAGACTAGGTGGATCATGGATAAGTCAAGTGGCAAGGCTAATTGATAAGCCACTACACCAACATGCTTAAAATTTCAAAGGAATTGATATAACACGGATTGAGTTTTCCTTTATTACCAAATCTCATAACACCCTTCATGGGAGAGACTCAAAGGAACACAGGATCTCCAATCGAAAACTCTAAATCTCATCTTTGGTAGATTCTAGATCTTGTCTCTAGTTGTCACATTTTGCCTACTTTGAGCAGCTAAAAACCTTTCTCTTATCATGTGAACCTTTTCCAAAGAGTCTTACACTAAATCTAGCCCTAGAAGCTTAGCTTCACCAGTTTCAAACTAGCTAATTAGAGATCGACAATGCCTTCTGTATAAAGCCTCGAAAGGTGCCATTTGAATACTAGAATAATAGCTATTATCATACAGGAATTCAATTAGAGGCAAGAAGCGGCTCCACCTCCTACCAAAGTCAATAATACGAGCTTTTAGCATATCTTCTAGGATTTGGATAGTTCTCTTAGACTGTTATCTGTCTGAGGGAGAAAAGCAGTACTGCGATCTAAGTGTGTTGCTAAAGCCTCTTGAAAAGTTTTCCAAAAGTGGGATATGAATTGAGGGCCCCGATCCAATATAACGGATACAGGTACCCCATCCAATCTAACTATTTCATCAATGTACATCTGTGCATATTGAGCCACACTGTAAGTAGTGTTCACTGGAAGAAAATGGCCAGATTTAGTCAATCGATCAATAATCATCTGGATGGAATCGAATCCCTTAGAAGTTTGTGGCAACCTAATAATGAAATTTATAGTAATTCTTTCCCATTTATACTCCGGTATCTCTCTTTGTTGGTGAAGACTAGCTGGTCTTTGATGCTTCGCCTTAACATGCTGACATGTTAAACACTAAGATACAAAATCACCAACATCCTCTTTCATGCCTTTCCACCAATACAACTACTTCAAATCTTGGTATATTTTAGCCGAACCAGGATGAATGGTATATTTGGAATTATGGCCTTCTTCAAGGATTATTCTTTTCAACTCACCTGAGTTAAGCACACATAGGTGATTGCCACACCTTAAGGCACCTTCCCGATCTAAGGTGAAGTTAGAATTCTTGCCACTCTGCACTTCTTTCATTAGCTTCTTTAACTTTGGATCCTTTCTCTAAGCTTCTCTAATCTATTTAGCCAAAGATGACCGAGTTCTTATACAAGCCACAAGCACCCAAACTTACTCAACTCAAACTGTACACCTCCTATTTCTATTTTGTGAATCTCTTGTATTTAAGGCTCTTAATAGGAGTTATATGGGCCAAACTACCATTGACTTCCTACTCAGAGCATTTGCTATGACATTTGCTTTTGCCTTGAGTGGTATAATATGGTGCAGTCATAGTCTTTCAGCGATTCTACCGACCTTCACTACCTTAAATTCAAATCTTTCTATTGAAAGATGTATTTAAGACTTTTATGTAATATCATAAGCCTCACCATATAGGTAATGTCGCCATGTTTTCAAAGCAAAAACAATTGCTGCCATCTCCAAGTCATGGGTGGGGCAGTTTTACTTATTCTCCCCGAGTTATCTAGAAGCGTAAGTAATTACTCGGTCATGTTGCATCAGAACACACCCAAAGCCTACCCTTGACGCATCACCATACAACGAGAATTTGCTCAAACATGAAGGCAAGACAAGAACTAGAGTCATAGTTAAGCAAGTATTGAGTTTTGAAAACTTTCTTCACAAGCCTCAGACCATTGGAACTTCAAGTTCATTTGTGTTAACCGAGTCAACGGTGCAGCAATCTTAGAGAAATCCTTAATGAAACAATGATAATAGCATGCAAAACCCAGGAAACTACAGATCTCTGTAATAGTTATAGGCCTTGGCCATTGCTATATAGCTTTAACTTTCTTTGGGTCCACCATAATTCCTTTTTTAGATACTACATGACCCATAAAAGCTACCTTATCTTGCCGGAGGTCCCACTTAGAAAACTTGGCATACAATTGGTGATCTTTTAAAGTCTAATGGACAATCTACAAATGCTACTCATGCTTCTCCTAGGTCTTAAAGTACAGCAAAATATCATCAATGAAGATGATCACAACGTAATCCAAGAAAGCCTTAAAAAGACGGTTAATCAGGTCCATAAAAGCAACTGGGGCATTATTTAACCCGAAGGACATTACTAGAAACTCGTAATGTCCATAGCGAGTACGAAATGTAGTCTTCAGAATATCTGCTTCTTAACCTTCAACTGGTGATATCCAGAATGAAGGTCAATCTTGGAAAAGCAAGAAGCTCCTTAAAGTTGGTTAAATAGGTCATCGACAAGGCAAAGGATACTTATTACGTGTAGTCACCTTGTTAAGCTACCTATAATCCACACACATCACAAAGGCCCATCTTTTTTCTTTAACAACAACATCATAGTGCCCCATGGAGAAGTGCTTGGGTGAATAAAACCCTTATCTAATAAGCCTTGCAACTACTCCTTCAACTCCTTCAATTTAACCGATGCCATGTGGGATAGAGGTATGGAAATAGCATGGGAGTTTGGGAATACATATATACCAAACTCAATTTCCTTATCTCGAGGCATTCTAGGTAATTCTTTTGGAAATACATCCAGGAAGTCCCTAGCTATAGGGACTTGCTCCACGCTAATTACTTTTGCCTTAGAATCCTTAGCCATCACAAGATATCCTTGGCTTCCATTACTCAATAGACGTAAGGCATTCAAGGAAGAAATTAGGCTAGTAAGGGTTATGCAATTATTCCCCTTGTATATGCATTGCGACCCTCCAGAAATTTCAAACCTTACCTCTTTCAAATGATAGTCCACTGTGGCATGACATGAAGCTAGCCAATCCATGCCCAGGATAACATCAAAATCAATCATTTCCAAGAGCATCACATCTACTAGAGTGTCAATAGTACACACACAAACTACATAAGATTTGAATACCACTTGAACTATGAGTAACTATCCCATGGGGGTACTTGTAACATCCACCGTTTTTCGCCTAATTATTCGGTTTTATCGAATAATTGAGAATAATTAAAATTTGGTTAAATAATTATTTAGAATCAATTGATTAGCAATTACTTGAGTTTAGATATGAGAGAATTAAGTTAGAAGTATAGGGGATTTCATAAAATTTTATTGAAAATCGATTTGCCGATTTAAAGAAAATCGGTAAAATTATGGTATTTTAAACTGTCGGATCCGAACCAATAGAATTCCAATTCTTTTACCCTATCTTGAGTGGCTGATAACTTAGCCACTTAACCTCCAAATGTGGCGCTAGTTTGGCCACAACTCATGGGGAGACTTGGCTGAATTTCAGCCATACAAGTTCCACCAATCAAATGCCAAAGAAAGCCAACTACTACCACTCATGTAATCAGATTTTTCCTCCCTTTTTCACCTATTTAGACCCACCTTTCTGCGCCGATTTCTCCTTTCCTTTCAGCTCTCTTCTTCACTCACACAACTCCAGCCAACCATCAAGCCTAATTAAGTCTTGCTCATCCAAGCCCCAAAAATCAAGCAAAATCACATATCGCAAAAGTAGAGGTTTAATTCTTGCATTAATTCTGTGGTCTTGGCTGGCTGAGGTTGGATTATTTTCACAATATTTAATGTGTTAAATGGATGATTATGATGATGTATAGCTGGTTTTGGCTGTTTGTTTGGTTAAAACCGAATTGGAAGTAAGAAAGAATGAAAATAGGAAGAGCTGATGGGTTGGAGAACCAAAAACCCTCGGTAGTCCGTACGGCGGAGTGTACGGCTCCACTGTAAGCCGATTAAATTTGATGAAATTATTTTCACATGAAACTAGACATCTAGGGATTTCCATACATATATCATATAAGGCTTTTGGATTAGTATTGAGAGAGATATGAATTTTTGAATTTCGACCAAGGGTTTTGACTGCAGTTACAAGTGCATCGGGTTGTTCAGGGTAGAACTCGTCCTATACTACTTGAAAATGATTGAAACCAATTTTGTTAGAAAGCTTACATAGAAGAATGTCCCATAAAAATTTCAGCATTAGATAAGGTCCCAGTTGCTCCCAGTGATCCAAAAAAATTGCCCTATGTCCAAACTGGGCCAAAACAGGGTTGTTTAGGAAGGTCAAAATTCGGGGCAAACTTGAGCCCTACTAAGTCAAATGGAATAGAACTTTTTGTAAATGAAACTATACCCTGTTCGCTTTAATATGAGTCCAATTTCATATAATTTGAGTCAGTTTTTGAATTTTAGTGGATTTTTACTTTTGGGTGTCTGATTCTGGCCAGCCACTGGGCAGGCTGGGATAAAACCTAAATATCTTGAGCTATAGATATCAAAATTAAATGGGACCAAAGAGGTTAGAAAATAGACACAAAACACTTTAACATATCCAAAATTGAGGTCCAAATGAGTTAAATAGAAATTATGGCTTGATTTAGAAGAACCGGGTTGGCTGACTATGTTGAGGCAGAAACGTTGCCTTAATGATATTATTGTTATTATGAGTTCCATGTTGAAATATATATGCAATGTTGTAACCTTTGTGATAAATTGATGTTCTGGTGTGCTGGCACTATTCATGGGGAAGCGGACACATTTCGTTATGCTGCTGAAATTTCAGTAGAATCCATGCATAAGTTATGAATTACATGTTAATGCATATGCATTTTCAAGAAAGCTATGAAAGTTATGATAAGAATTATGTCACTATGAAAGTTCCAAGCTACTTGGGCCAGCCCCGGATAAGAAATTAAGGGGAATAGATCGGTGGGAAGGTCAGGGAAAGTAAACCCGGCATTCCTGTATAGGAACGAGCTCGATCCTGAAAAGCAGACTATTACCCAGGAGTCTAAATGGCCAAGAACTCCCAGGGGACCAAGAGATGGAAAATGATGAAAAGTAATGGAAAAGCTTATGAAGAAAGGTTCAAGATTAAGTTTGCATGATTACATGAATGCATGGTTACATGAAAAAATTATGTTAAGATGGATGCAGTGTCTATTAAGTTTATTTACTGCCATTTATTTATTTATTCTATTTACTATTCTGTGAAGCATTATTAGTAATCTATTCTGTTTCTTATGCCAACTAAAGTAAAACTGAACCTTGCCTCGGACCAGACTTTTCCTTAAACTCATTAAAACTGATAACTAGTTTGAACACATGCTTTTAGAATTAAATAAAAATTGAGGCAACTGAGAATGTATGTGACGTCAGATAACCATTATACACGAACCCTACTGAGAATTTCTTTAAATTCTCACCTCGTTCTGTATTTCCTGCATCATTCTCAGATGCTGGCGATGGACTCCACAGCTACCCTCTTCATTGAGATCCAAGATTTGCAGCTTCACCATGATCCAGTGTTGGATTCTTTGTATATAGCCGGTTCTTGTAACTTCCGCCTTTACCTATTTAGCACTAGGAACTTTGCTGTCCCTTTACATCATCCTATTTTCGGCCCTGCGACTCCTTACATTGCGGTCCCACTGCACATGGCGCACCCACCTCTATCTCCTCCTGCACCCGTAATACAGGCAGCTCCTGCTTACCCTGCACTAGAGTCACCTCCGCAAGCAGTTCCAGAGGTGCCGCTTAGTTCAGAGAGTGACCCTTCCAAGGTCACCGGCTCATCACCCTCTTCCTCTTCGGGACCCAGTGAAGAGTATTCTCCAGCCGGGCCTGGCATGGCCAATGGCTACCTGACAGAGTAGGTCAGCCAGTAGGAGATGTTGTACAGCATGACCCTCTTTTGACAGCGCGTAGCTCTGGGTCATAGTAGGACGAGCAGTAGGTTATGAAATGTCCTATGAGGACCATAGGATCTTTTTGACTGATACGAGCCTTACTGTCTTTTTGGTACGCCGGCCCACTCATGTATTCTACTTAGAAACTCTGTAAATAAACTGAAGCAATGGCTTCTGACATATATATATATATATGCATGTATACAGTAATGTTATTGTACTATTCTTATCTTTTGTGATATTTTGTTAAATTCGTTTCGCTCTTAGTATAGCAGCACGCCGTATCGTCTGTTTACAAAAAAAAAGAAAAAGAGAAATGATGATGAGAGGAAACACGAATCATGAAAGTAAGCAGAGTGTTAATACGGTAACATAATCTACTTGATTTCATGCTATGACTTAAGCATAACATCAAATTAGTAGGGTGTTACATTTTTGGTATCAGAGCAGTTCGTCCTAGCTAAGGCCTGAGGATTGGACTGACTATGCTTCGCGCATATTCTATATTCTTTGCTGATAATATGCACCAGATCTTGCCTGTACGGTTGAGGTATAGTTGTACATATGTATGAAGTACCTGACCGTATGAGCTGTTATTTACTAGCACATTAGACTTAGTATTAAGCTTGATCAACTCAATAACTTTTGTTTTGTGTGCTCAAAACTTAATGGCTTCCGGAAGGCGGGGCAGACCATGTGCAGAACCTACTCCAAAGGACGCGACTGATTTTATGGCCACAATGCGAGAAATGGCCCATGCAATGCGGGAGCAAGCTACGGTGGCTCACTAGATGATGGATCAGCTAGGCAGACGACCTGAGGCAAGCTATGGAGGGAATCCTCATGGCCCAGAAGTTGATCTGGACTATCTCAAGTTTGCTGAGTTCAGAAAGGCAAATCCGCCAAGTTTTCGAGGGGCGTATGATCTGGATAAAGCTAACGAATGGATCAAAGCCATGGAGAAGATTTTCTCTGTCTTGGATTGCTCGGATCATCAGAAGGGGACTTTTGCCACTTACATGCTCGAAGTAGACGCCCAGTTTTGGTGGAATGGCATACAAAGATTGTTCAAAGAATCTCAGACGGTAGTCACCTGGACGATGTTTAGGGATGTATTTTACCAGAAGTACTTTCCGGCTTCCGTTCGAAATGCCAAGGAACTTGAGTTTATGTAGCTTCGTGAAGGGAACCGGACAATATCTGAATACATTGTTAAGTTTGAAGAGCTGTGTAAATTTTCCACGATTTAGCAGAGGATCTCGGATTAAGCTTGGAAGTGCGTTAAATTTGAAGGAGGGTTACGAGAAGACATTCTTACCACGATAGGGCCAATAGAGATCAAGGATTTCCCCACGTTGGTGAATAAATGCCGGCTTGTAGAGGATTGCAATTCGAAATTAGCTGCAGCCAGGGCATCTGGTGGAAATTTCAAGAGGGGGTTGGCCGTACAAGGCCCAAAATTTAAGCCCAACATACAATAACAGTGGAGATTTCCGCCAGCAGCCAACAAGGGCAAGCAGCCCCAAAGGCCTCTTCCAAATCCAACTTATACAAAATGCGGTAAGAATCATGGCGATCAGCCGTGTTTGGCAGGCCAGAATGTCTGCTACGGATGTGGCAAGTCAGGCCACAAAATTTATGAGTGTCCAACCAGAAATCCATCACAGCTGCCTCGACCCCAACGACAAGGACGGGTTTTTACAATGAGCGTGGAAGAAGCAGACCAGTCGGAAGGACTAATCCAAGGCACCTATTATGTGGACGGTGAGACTCTAACTGTACTCTATGATTCGGGTGCTTCACATTCGTTTATTTCTCATAGCTGTGTAGCTGCTTTGCAATTGCCAATTTCTGAATTATCTTATGATTTATTAGTTTCTACTCCTACCAATGGACCTATTAGAACTAGTCAGATATGCATCAATGTTCCTCTTCGAATTGAGGGTAGGACCTTTGCCGCCAATTTGATTTGTCTCCCTATGTCTGGTCTTGATGTAATTCTGGGCATGGATTGGCTTTCTGCCAATCGAGTCGTACTCAATTGTTCTGATAAGACAGTGGTACTCCCTTCTGTCTCACTTTCTGAATCCCAAGCCATAACACTCTTTTACCTGAACTCTTTTGGGTCAAAGAATCAAGGGTATATCCTCTTGTCAGCTAATGTGATAGAAGCTGAGCAGGAATTAGGGGAGATTCCGGTTGTCAAGGAATATTTGGATGTTTTTCCAGAGGATATTCCTGAATTCCCTCCAGAGAAAGAGATTGAGTTTACCATTGAGTTGGTTCCAGATGCGGGACTAATATCTATAGCTCCGTATCGAATGTCACCTATGGAGCTGATGGAACTAAAAAGATAGATCAAAGGCTTTTAGAAAAAGGATTCATACAGCCAAGCGCGTCGCCATGGGGAGCTTCGGTCTTGTTGGTCAAAAAGAAAGATGGAAGCATGTGCTTATGTGTGGATTATAGGTAGCTGAACAAAGTGACAATTAAGAATAAATATCCACTACCAAGGATTGATGATCTCATGGACGAACTACAGGGTGCAACGGTATTCTCCAAGATCGACTTGTGCTCTGGATATCACCAAATTCGAGTTCGGGAACAAGATATCCCTAAGATAGCTTTTCGAACTCGTTACGGACACTATGAATATACCGTGATGTTGTTTGGACTGACGAATGCACCAGCAGTATTCATGGATTACATGAATCGAATATTTCGCCTATATCTAGACAAATTTGTAGTGGTCTTCATTGACGACATACTTGTCTACTCGAAGACGGAGCAAGAGCATGTGGAACACTTGCGGCTAGTTCTGCAAATTTTAAGAGAAAAGAAACTCTATGCTAAATTATCCAAATGCAAATTTTGGATAAAGGAGGTAAAATTTCTTGGCCACGTAGTATCATTTGGAGAAATCTCTGTAGACCCCAGCAAAGTAGAAGTAGTTCTAAACTGGGAAAGGCCGACCATAGTCTCTGAAGTCAGGAGTTTTCTGGGCTTAGCTGGATATTACAGGCGATTCGTTAAGGATTTTTCTCGAATAGCCTTGCCCTTGACCAAGTTAACCAGAAAGAATGTTCCATTTGAGTGGACGCTGGAGTGCAAACAGAGTTTTCAAGATTTGAAGAGGAGATTGACCACGACACCAGTGTTAGCCTTACCAGACCCACCTTTCTGCGCCAACCATCAAGCCTAATGAAGTCTTGCTCATCCAAGCCCCAAAAATCAAGCAAAATCACATATCACAAAGGTAGAGGTTTAATTCTTGCATTAATTCTGTGGTCTTGGCTGGCTGAGGTTGGATTATTTTCACAATCTTTGATGTGTTAAATGGATGATTATGATGATATATATCTGGTTTTGGCTATTTGTTTGGTTAAAACAGAATTGGAAGCAAGAAAGAATGAAAATAGGAAGAGCTGATGGGTTGGAGAACCAAAAACCCTCAGCAGTCCATACGGCAGAGTGTACGGCTCAGCCTACAGCTGATTAAATCTGATGAACGCATTTTTATGTGAAACTAGACATCTAGGGCTTTCGATACATATAACATATAAGGCTTTTGGATTTGTATTGAGAGAGATATGAATTTTTGAATTTCGACCTAGGGTTTTGACTCTGGTTCTGGGCAGACTGGGTTATTCAGGGTAGAATTCACCCTATACTACTTGAAAATGAGTGAAACTAACTTTGTTGGAAAGCTTACACATAGGAGAGTGTCCCATAAAAATTTCAGCATTAGATAAGTCCCAGTTGCTCTCAGTGATCCAAAAAAGTTGCCTATGTCCAAACCGGGCCAGAATAGGGTAGTTTAGGAAGGTCAGAATTCGGGGCATATAACTCGAGCCCTACTAAGTCAAATGCAATGGAACTTTTTGTAAATGAAACTTTACCCTCTTAGCTTTAATATGAGTCCAATTTCGTATAATTTAAGTCAGTTTTCGATTTTTAGTGGATTTTTATTTTAGGTGTCTGATTCTAGCCAGCCACTGGGCAGGCCGGGATAAAACCTAAATATCTTGAGCTATAGACATCAAAATTAGATGGGACCAAACAAGTTAGAAAATAGACACATAACACTTTAACATACCCAAAATTGAGGTCCGAATGAGTTAAATAGAAACTATGGCTTGATTTAGAAGAATCGGGTTGGCTAACTATGCTGAGGCAGAAACTTTGCCTTAATGAGATTATTGTTATTATGAGTTCCATGTTGAAATATGTATGCAATGTTGTGACCTTTGTGATAAATTGATGTTCTGGTGTGCTGGCACTATTCATGGGGAAGTGGACACATTCCGTTATGCTGCCAAAATTTTGGTAGAATCCATGCATAAGTTATGAATTACATGTTAATGCATGTGCATTTTCAAGAAAGCTATGAAAGTTATGATAACAATTATGCCACTATGAAAGTTCCATGCTACTTGGGCCAACCCCGAATAAGAAGTTAACGGGAATAGATCAGTGGAAAGATTGGGGAAAACAAACCCGGCATTCTTGTATAGGAACGAGCTCGATCCTGAAAAGCAGGCTATTATCTAGGAGTCTAAATGGCCAAGAACTCCTAGGGGACCAAGAGATGGAAAATGATGAAAAGTAATGGAAAAGCTTATGAAGAAAGGTTCATAATTAAGTCTGCATGATTATATGAATGCATGGTTACATGAAATAATTATGTCAAGATGGATGCAGTGTCTATTAAGTTTATTTACTGCCATTTATTTATTTATTCTATTTACTATTCTGTGAAGCATTATTAGTAATCTATTCTATTTCTTATACCAACTAAAGTAAAACTAATCCTTGCCTCGGACCAGACTTTTCCTTAAACTCATTAAAACCGATAACTAGTTTGAACACATACTTTTAGAATTAAATAAAAATTGAGGCAACTGAGAATGTATGTGACGTCAGATAACCATTATACACGAACCCTACTGAGAATTTCTTTAAATTCTCACCTCGTTCTGTATTTCCCGCATCATTCTCAGACGCTGGCGATGGACTCCATAGCTACCCTCTTTATTGAGATCCCAGATTTGCAGCTTCACCATGATCCAGTGTTGGATTCTTTGTATATAGCCGGTTCTTGTAACTTCCGCCTTTACCTATTTAGCACTAGGAACTTTGCTGTCCCTTTACATCATCCTATTTTCGACCCTGCGACTCCTTACATTGCGGTCCCATTACACATGGTGCACCCACCTCCAGCTCCTCTTGCACTCGCAGCACAGGCAGCTCCTGCTGACCCTGCACCAGAGTCACCTTCGCATGCAATTCCAGAGGTGCCGCTTAGTTCAGAGAGTGACCCTTTCGAGGCCATCGGCTCATCACCTCTTCCTCTTCTGGACCCAATGCGAAGTATTCTCCAGCCGAGCCTGGCATGGCCAACGACTACCTGACAGAGTAGGTCAACCAGCAAGAGATATTGTACAGCATGACCCTCTTTTGACAGCACGTAGCTCTGGGTCATAGTAGGACTAGCAGTACGTTATTAAATATCCTCTGAGGACCATAGGATCTTTTTGACTGATACGAGACTTACTGTCTTTTTGGTATGCCGGCCCACTCATGTATTCTACTTAGAAAATCTGTACATAAACTGAAATAGTGGCTTCTGATATATATATATATATATATATATATATATATATATGCATGTATACAGTAATGTTATTGTACTATTCTTATCTTTTGTGATATTTTGTTAAATTCGTTTTGCTCTTAGTATAGCAGCGTGCCGTATCGTCTGTTTATAAAAAAAAAAAGGGAAATGATGATAAGAGAAAACACGAATCATGAAAAGTAAGCAGGGTGTTAATACGGTAACACAATCTACTTGATTTCATGCTATGACAAAAGCATAACATCAAATTAGTAGGGTGTTACAGTACTAACCCAGAATGGACTATCTAACCTTGTAGGAGGCTTATTGAATCGAGAAGCAAAATACGGGGAAATGTATGAATGTGTGGATCCCGAATCAAATAATACATGAGCATCAATGAAACACACTTGGAGATGTGGTTGTCCTCTCCCTACTTGATCGGCTTCTCTACCTTCTATATTTCTACAACCCACTCCTCTTCTAGCTAATCCAGAGGTAGCACCTTGTTATGGTGTTGAAAAGGAAATGGACAAAGCAACTGGCTGCATTGAACCTTGGCTAGACCCTCTTAGCAGTTGAGAGTGGTCCTTTTTGAAATGGCCTACCTGATCGCAAACAAAATAGGCTCCTGGACCTCTATGGCACACCCTCGAGTATGCTTTTCCATAACTTTGACAAAGTGGCCATGCTTGACTTGAGTGTTCAAGCCCTTATGCAGTCTGTTGTGATGCATTGCCGGATTGAGATACTGTGGCGGAGACATTCATTGGGTTGGGCCTTGATACTGTGGCCTTCCTCGATGAACTCGCTGCTAACTTTGGGGGCCATAACCTCCCCTAGAACTAGAACCACCAGAAAAGAAACCCAGGTCTTTTGGCATCTTAGCTGTTTCCTTCGAGGCTCTTTTCTCCATTTCACTAGATTTAATCAGTAATGTAGCATTCATTACTTCAGCATATGTCACTTTGCCAAATTGGATACTAGAGTGGTGAACAAAAGATCTGCCAACCCTCGATGAATCTCTCAGCCTTCAAGGCGTCTATGCCCACCAATTATGGAGCGTAGTGAAAAAATCAATTGAATTCCATGCCATACTCTGTAATTGACATCCCTGATTTCTGCTTCAACTTCCTTAACTCTGTAGCAAGGTCCGCCCTTTTACTAGTAGGACAAAATCAGGCCATAAAAACCTCAGAGAATTCCTCCCAAGTAAAAGGAGGTAAAGTAGCTGATCTCTTTGTTCTCAAAGTCTCAAACCATTATTCTACCAAGCTATCCAATTTGTAAGTTGCTAGCACAACTGCTTTAGTGGTCAAACACTCCAGCACACAAAGAGCTTTGAGAGTCTTGTCCAAGAATAACTGAAGGTCCTCTAGCATGAGATTGGCCATAACGGAGGGGGTCCAACTTGAGAAAATCTTGGATCATGACATCTCTGCCTACAGGAGGTAAGAGATGCACCTGCCTAGGGGCAGCAAGTGTTGTAGCAGCTAGTTGGGGTTATCTTCCAACCTATCCTAGATCTGCCATCATTCCTACTAGGTTTTCAATGGGCTGGTGGACTTTGTGGATCTTTGCTATCACTTCAAGCATAACACCACCAAGGGCAAGTTTATCTGCTCGCCTGGCCATTCTATTATGGCCTCTACCCTGTTGATCGACCAAAACCCTTTCCTTTAGGTATTGGACAAGGGATCCAGTCTAATTCTATAACACCCTAATAATACCATACTATGCTTAAGTCATTTTATGGCATTACTAGTTATTGCCCTTAACTAGCGAAAGTTTTTATAATTGAAATTAGCGTAATATGTGACAATAGCATGTAATTTTTTTTTTTTTGTAAAACCTTTATGCTTGAAAATTGAGTCTTTGAGTGCTTACTTATTCGTATCATTGAGCTACTAAAAGGACGTATGACGAAGTTGAAATAACATAACACAATACTTTAAGACAATAATGTAATTATAGATAAATCAAGAATCATAATCGCACTTAATAATTATCATATATGTAATAAATCAAATTAAGAAGCAAGACCTCCAACACACACTTAATTACATACAAACTACCCTGCTAGGGCTCTTAAGAAAATAATAACATTATGCTACTATCTCGATCATCTTCAGCCAAGTGTCATAACAAGACAACTCCTCATCACATCCTATCAGGTACCATCGGAAAGCACTGCCATGGATGCCATCAACTCCGTCTGAAGATGACACGGAAATATGGGAGTGAGAAACACAAGACTTCTCAGTAGGATCCCAACTAGACTGTTAAGGTGATACTATTGTCATCCCAGCCACTTTGGGTTTAATTATGAAAGGATGAATATGCATAGATCCAATTTTAAGGGTTTGAAAACATAAGCTCCAAAACGGGTTTCTTTTAATCTTAGTCATATAAACATAACATAAAGAGACACAAGGCCATAAGATAAGAGCATATATAAATATACGAAAGCATAGTGTAAACATTCAAGACCATGTATGTGAGAAAGTAAAGATGTATACACATTCATGTAACTTCATGGACTTGACCAGAGTCTTTCTTTAACTTTACTTTCATACTTAGCATATGCTTAAGATTCTTTACTTTACATACTCTCGGATAGACTGCTGTTGGACATGAGCTCATTCTGTGGCCATCGTCACACAGTACTAATCTAAAACTAGACTAAGCTGACAAGGGTTCCTCTAAATTGGAGAGGTCCGTGCCTCGTACCTCCAAAGTAGAGGAGTCTCTTAATGGGTCACTTTCCATTTTGAAAGATCACACCCGTTTATCTTGTCTTTGTGGATCATATTCCTTTTTGAAGGATCACGTCCAATTATTCCATTTCTTATATTACATCTTATATTTTCATATGCATTATGCTCAAAGACATGACACAAGTAGGCATGCAATGGATATGTCTAAGTCCACAATTTTGACGAAAATCCGGCAGTATAATAGCTAGACCGAAGCTTTTTCAAAATTTTCTAAGCATGGAAAATTCAACCAATAACCAGTCATATTCATTCCATATCATCGTATCAAGCATCAACAATCATTCAATAATAAGTCAATACTCAATCAACTTGTCGAGCATCATACTTAATAGCATCATACACTCATACCCTAAAGGGCACCTATGGTTGCATTGTTCTTTGTGAGACGTCTTATGAGTTATCATATGAATCCCCATGTTTACACATGAGAGAATCATATAGCTTAAAATAAATGTGACACTTTGTCCTGTCTGACCCTGCGAAAGCTCTAAGTCTGGAGCTTATGCCCTCTTGAAGGGCTATATGATTGGGACATTTTCATCGGATCAAAAGCCCCGATAATTGTTCTTTAGATATCCAAGAATCGAAGAATGATTTTTAACGAATTTTTGGAAGTTATTAACTCTTTCGTTTTCAACCTCGAAGTTTAAGAAAATGAGAGTTTTTGGAAGTTTGTACTAAACTCTAAAAGTTGGATTTTGATTCTTCAGGAATTTGATTTTTCTAATATTTTTATTAAATTTAAATACGGGGTATTCCCCTATTTATATTTATATTTTAAAGTTAATGGAGAGAAATACAAGTAAGTATATGATGGTATTTGAGAAGTGTTTGACAAAAAAAAAAAAAAAAGGACTGGGTGCCTAGGCACCCAATACCAATGCCTAGGTATTGCTTGCTCTGCGAATGCATGGCTTTCAGCAAGACGAGCACCTAGGTGTCCAGTTCGCAGTGAGCAAGCGGCTGCTAGACATCAACAAAGAAGGTTTTGACCCTTCTTCTCCAATTTTTACCTAAACCTCTCTTTCTTCTTCCTCTCTCATGCTTCTCTCCCCACATGATTTCTATCACTCCTTCACCATTACTATCATAGTCATCTTCTTCCTTCATCACCATCATCATACTTTAGCTTGGTTCTCCTTGGAGCTCTCTCTCTTTTCCTTTCTAGTGAGAGAAATGAAGGAGGGAGAAGACCTATGTCCTCCATCGAGTTTCTTTCTTCTTTGGTAACCCAAGGTAACTCTCTGAGCTCAAATCTTCTTCTATTTCTTGGGTATGGAAGGATTTTCTTGGAGGATTAAGTTTAAGGTTGAGATTTGGGAACTTAGGGTTCCAAATTAGGAATTTTGTACCTTGGGAGGTATTTTAAGTTAATCCTTAGCTCTAGAAACTAATTGATGCTTGATTTGTGTTCTTTATGATGTTAGATACTCTTTGGAATCTCTTGGTGGCTCCAAGACTTCATGGAGTTTGAGCTCTTTCCTTTCCAAACTTGATCTGTGAGTGATAGTATACCTGTAACCTAATTTCTCTAATCTTCTAAATATATGCTTAGAAAGTATTTTACTAAATTTATGATGGAATATGATTGGTTGCTATCCTATGTTTATGAAACTCTTGAAGTAACTATGTTAGATATGCGTTTGTATCTATATGTGGGAGAAGCTTATTAAAAGTTGAGTTTTGATACTAGAGTAATTTGATTGAAAGATCTGAGATGATTTAATTTCAATGTTGTTGCGAAAGAATTCTAGATAATTGAAGTTTAGTAATTGGAAAGTATTATGTTGTGAACTTATACTTGATAGAATAATTAATTTGAATAGTTGAAAATTTGGAACTTGATTTTATGTATACGAAAGTAAAGAGGTTGATGTATTGGAAGTTATATTGGTTGGTCATACTCAGCAGTTAGAATATGTTTATAGTTTGATGAACTTATTTTGAAACATAGAGATTCGAGGATTTTCTTAGAAATTTGATAAACAGTTTAAATGGGAGGGTTTCTTTAACAAAGCTGCTAACGGCAACAGACGTTAGCCCTTGGTGCACCTTGGTAGAATCCTAGCTAGTAGGGGGTTGCTAGCCCAACATGTTTGGCCAACATGTCTGGATTCAATATGAACACCCTGGGGATGGCGATATGTAACGCCTAGAGGTGATTGATAAAAGAACTACACTGGGGATGGCGATATGTAATGCCCATATGTGGAAAGGATTAGAATAGAGATTCTGATTAAGAATCCTCCCTTAAGTTTTATTATGATTTTTAGGTGAGCATTTGCTCTTCATGTTGTGAGAAAATATTTCTATCTTTATACCCAATTTTATATATATTTACACATGATTTATCGTAGTTATTTCTAAACATATTATGCTTATATATATATATTTATTTATAAAGAAGTTTATATTCAGTAGAATAAAAATAGTGTTCTTAATGAGCTAGGGAAGTTTTAAAGACAACTCATATATCAGAAATGTTTTACCAAAAATTTTATAGTATTTGATATGTAGAAAAGTATTCTACTTAAGAAAGGATGTATGAGTTTCTTATGAAGCTTATAAAGTTATATCTTGCTAAAGGTTTATGCTTGAAGCTTGTCCCACTCTTGTTATAGGTATATTATCTCTCACTAAGTCTGTATGACTCATTCTTTTTTTCTTCCATGTTTTTAGATAGGTTCAAGATTATGCTTAAGCTTCCATAGCTAACTAGAAGTTTTTGTATTTAAGTTTAAGTGTAAAATCTCTAGAAGTGCTCTAATAACCTATAGGCAGGGTCCTCTCTATGTTAGGTCATATGTTGTTATATGTAAATTGTTTTGAGTTGTAATTAGTTTAAATCTCAATGATTATGTATCAAAGCTCCTTGAATAGTTATGTGAACACATTTTTATAAGTGATTATGCTTTAAATTCTCATATTATGTGTTGTGGGGTGCATTCGGAGAATGCCTGGATCCCCAATAAGTTTGCATGTTTATATGTTTTGTGCAGGGTGAGGATCCTTTTTTGGAATAGTTCTAAATGCAAAGGAGACTTTGTAACATCCCCGTTTTCATCTAAGTTAATTAGCTCGATGTCTCCGACTAATTAGAGGGGTTAGCGATTAATTAAAAATTAATTGATTAATCTCAAGAGCAAGGGCTTAGTAAATTAAGGCAAGTCAACAAGATAAGTGAAAGTTAATGATTAATTAGAAAAGTCAACAATTGAAACATAACGCATTAAAAGTTACAATTAAAAGCCTAATGGCCCAATCCTTGTTAATTCATGATTTAGAATATAAACTAAGGTGACCTAACCTTATTAACTAAGAGCATGACAAGCATCACATCCTAATCACATGAAAAATTAACCCTCACACCCTCTTTGCATAAATTCATGAGGAAAAATCCTTTTCAATAAAAAATGTGTTAAGGTATAATTGAACCAATCAAATTAATTAACATTTAGATAATTGTAACAAGTGTAAAAATGTTGAAACTTCCCTTTAATTATTATTTGAAAGTTTGGTCAAAGCAAGAGTCATATCCAACTATCCATTTGCCTTCCATCATACACCACTAAATCAATAGTCTATATTAGTAGTATTCCTTGAGTCAAGACAAAAGATGTACTCTCCTCCATCAAGATTGTGACACTTGGAGTGATCATAGCCATCCAAGCCAAATCCTAAGAGAGGTCATGCTTTTAACCACTTGGAAAAAGCACTACATGGTCTTTACCCAAGTGCCAAGACTCAAAGGAAACACAACTCCCTCTTTTGTCCCAAGGTTTTTCCACTCTCTTGCTTGTTGTAAGAAGCAAAGTCACCTCACTCCCTCCCCCTCATTTTTGTGCCACTTCATGTAACACCTTACCAGACAAAGTACTATGCTTAAGTCATAATAAATTATTTGATAAGTGATTACGTGTAATACTGGTTTAATTCTATTTTCTGTATTAGTATTAATTACTCGCGTAAGAATACTTAATCGCGCAACAAAATTTCCTGTGCGACGGCGGAATAAAACTAGTTAATCGGTATACTGTAAATAACATAACATAAATACAAAATACAATAAGAACAGAACAATTGCAAACAGCATCATAAACATGTATATAGATATCTGATTTTAAAGTTAGTCAAAATAATACAAGGTGACAAAATGAGGCCGCTAATACAAAATGAAACGGCCAGTTCCTATGAACAGCACCTCAAGTGGTCCCCATGGGACATTTCATGTACATCTCCTAATATCTACCCATCCATCCATGACCCAGACTGCCAAAAGAGGGCCATTCTGTACATATACTACCACTAAGGCAAAACCCACTATCTAACTAGAATCTGAAGAAAGAAACCCATTCGCCATGGGTGCATCTGCAGGAGGGTGGCCTGCGCTGGGAGCGGAGGACGAGGAGGAACTCGCTGCCTCAGATGGGTCCTCCTCTGATGTCGAGGCGGAAAGCATCGGCTGTAGTGGTGAAGCAGGAAGGACCATAGGAGCGGGGACTGCTGCTGCCGCTGGTGGTGGTGCTGCTGCTGTTGGAGGAGGTGGAAATGGATGGGCCATATGAAGGGGAATGGCAATATATGGGACAGCGGGGTCAAACAGTGGGTGCATAAGTGGTATGGCGAAGTCTCTCTGGAAAAAGAAATATAAACGAAACTAGCACCTGCTAGATATATATATATATATATATAGAATCTAGAAATGGGTCTAGGTGGATGTGAAGCTCGGGAAACTCAATGAATAGGACTCCGGTTGCGGCGTGCTCCATGGTTTGAGAATGACGCGATAATATACACTAGGGTGAGAAATAGAAATTTCTCAGTAGGAATTCCTAGTTCTATACATATGTCATCGCTGTCATTCCCAGTTGTTTCAATCATGCAATAATTTTCAAATAATATGATAAAATGATAATATTTAACTTAAATACTTGTTTGTAAAGCATACACCGAAATAAATTCAATTTTAGTTAACAGATACACTGATATAATCAAACAGTAGTCATGGTGGAACAATAGCATGTTAAGAATAATAAATAGGGATCTAGACAATCAATAGAAAAGTATTACACTGTACATATGCATGTGCAATGAGAAGATGCATCTTATTCTTGGAGGCTTTCGCCTATTAGAACTTATCTCCATCATTGGTCCCCTGGGAGTCATTAGCCATATACTCCTGGCTAATAGTCCGCTTTTCAGAACCGAGCTCGTTCCTATACAGGATGGCCGGGTTTACTTTCCCCGACCTTCCCACTGATTTATTCCCCTTAATTTATTCCGGGGCTGGCCCAAGTGATGTGGAATTCTTTATAATGTCATGAAATGAATGCACATCTAGCTTGTCTCTTTACATATGATGTACTCAAGTTGTCATAAATTTCATAACATATGAATTTCTTACCGAAATTTCGGTAGCATAACGGATCAAGTCCGCTTCCCCATGAATAGTGCCAGACAACCAATATATTTATACAACTTACAATTTCAGTATAGAGCAGCAATTATCCATGTACATTCATAACATCAATCAACAATTTCAATTTAAACATCAATAGGGTTTCAGGTTAACCTCCTCTATTCTGCCTGAATTTGGTGTGCCTCATTTCTCATTCAATTCAACTCATTTAAAGCTAATTTTTGGATATGTCATAGCTTCATATGTCTAGATTCTAACCCTTTTATTCCCATCTCATTTTGATGTGTATAACTCTAGATATAAACAATTTACCTCAGATTGCCCTGTTCTCAGCCAGAATTGGGTCCTTATAAGTAAAAATTCATTAAAAATAGAAAACTAGGTGAATTTATACGAAATTTATATCAAATTAAAGCTATCAGAATAAGCTTTCAAATGAACTAAGTTTTATGTCATTTGCATAAGTATATTTTGACTTATGAGTCTCAAAATTTGGCCTTACTAAACTACCTTGACTCAATCCGGTTTAGACTTAAGCCAACTTCCTTGGTGCACTGGAAGCAAATGGCTAGGAGTTTGGTTCTGAAATTTTTATGGGATATTCCTCTACATGTTAGCTTTCAAAAAATGGGTTCACTCAATTTGAAGTTGTATAGTGTGAGTTATACCCTTGTCAACTCCTACTGCCCAGATAGGAATCCAGATTTCTAGGGTAAACTTCAAAAATTCATAACTAATTCTATACTAATCCAATGGCCTCATATGATATATGTGTGGAAATCCCTAGATGTCTAGTTTCATATAAAAATGGTTTCATCCAATTTAAATGGCGGTAGGCGGAGCCGTACACTCTGCCGTACAGACCGTCGAGGGAAAACCCTAACAGCTTCTAGATTTGGCTTTTTCCTTCAAGCTATTTGCCCTCAAATCCAATTTTAATCACAACATACATGCAAAACCAGTCATAAAACATCATTATCACTCTATAAAACATCCAAATCTCAGATTAAGCATGCTCCTCATGTAACACCCTACTTATTTAATATTATGCTTAAGTCATAGCATGAAATTAAGTAGTTTGTGTTACTGTGTTAATATTCTATTTACGTTTCATTTATCCGAATCATTAGGGTAAATGGGATGCCATACAATGAATGTGATAGAGTTTATTTCGTTATAACCACACAGTAAGCATAAATAACACACATACTATCAACTGCATATAGGTATATATATATAGACAGGAACCACTGTTTTGATTTACAGACAAGTTTCAAAATAGGATACATAAGTGGGGTCGGGTACCAAAAAGAAACATAAGACCCATGTCAGTCGATCCGTTCCTACGTGGTCCTCAGTGGACGTTTCAAATCTATCACTGCATGTATGACCCAAAGCCGCATAATACCAAAACAGGGTCATGTTGTACAATACGGCCTGTGGCTGACCTACTCAGTCAGGTAGCCATTGGCCACACCGGGCCCGGCTGGTGAGTAGTCTGAAACTGATCCAGAGGAGGAGGAAGATGAGCCGGTGGCCTCTGAGGGGTCGCTCTCGGAGCTAAGCGGGATGTCTGGTACTACCTGCGAAGGTGACTCCGGTGCAGGGTTAGCAGGAGCTACAGGGGCTGCAGGTGCAGGGGGCGCTGGTGGAGGATGTGCCGCGTACAATGGGACCTCAAAGTATGGGGTGGTAGGATCAAAAACAGGATGACGTAAGGGGACAGTAAAATCCCTATCACTAAATAGATACAAGCGAAACTGGCAAGAGCAAGCTATATACAATGAGCCTATTGCTGGATCATGGTGGAGCTGCAAGTCTGGAATCTCAACAAAAAGGGTAGCTGTCGTGTCCATCGTATGAGGCGGAAATGCGAAGCGAGGTGAGAACTTGGAGAAATTCTCAGTAGGGTTTGCATATAGTGTATACTGACCTCGCGTTCATTCTCAGTTGCCTCGGGTTTTATGAAATTTTCTTAAAACATGAGATTAAACTTAACTACATATACTTAGTAAGGTTGAGAAAAATGTCTAGTCCGAGGCAAGGTTCAGTTTTACTTAAATAACATAAGAAACAAAATAAACCATCAACATTACTACATAGGACAAAGGGGCAAGATAGTGAATATACAACCACAAGTAAACACAACGGACAAACTGCAAACAGTATGCAATGACATGTTAAATGCAGCCATGCACTTGATGTAATTATGCAAGTCTCATTCTTCATAACTTTTCCTCTTACTTTTCATCATTTTCCATCACTTAGTCCCCTGGGAGTTCTTGGCCATTTTAGACTCCTGGGTAATAGTCTGCTTTTCAGGATCGAGCTTGTTCCTATACAGGAATGTCGGGTTTACTTTCCCCGACCTTCCCACCGATCTATTCCCCTTAACTTTTTATCCGGAGCTGGCCCAAGTAGCATGGAAATCTCATCATAACATGTTCTTTGAGTTCATCATAACATAGCTTTCATAGCTTTCTTGAAAATGCACATGCCTCTACATGTATCTCATAATTCATGCATAAGCTTTACCGCAATTTCAGCGGCATAACGGAACGTGTCCGCTTCCCCATGAATAGTGCCAGTATTTAGCATATCAATTTGTCAAGAGAAACACTTCATTTCATACATAAATCAACATATTTCATTCATGTATCAATCCTCAATTCAAGATACAAGTATTGCACTTTAGAATATGCTTACTGCCTCACTGCTTGTATTCAACCCGGTTCTTGTAAATTATGCCATAATTTCTATTTAGGTCGTTTGGACCTAAATTTTGGATATGTTGAAGTGTTATGTGTCTATTTTCTCTCTTTGGTCCCATTTGATTTGGATAACCATAACTCAAGATATTCGGGTTTTATCCCGGCCTACCCTGTGGGTGGCCAGAATTGCACACTTAGAAGTAAAAATCTACTAAAAATCGAAAACTGGCTCAAATCATATGAAATTAGCCTCATATTAAAGCTAACAGGACAACCTTTCATATACAAAAAGTCCCATTTCATTTTCCTCAGTAGGGCTCGAGTTACAAGCCCCGAAACTTAGCCTTCCTGAACTACCCTGTGTTGGCCTGGTTTGGACATAGGGTAACTTCTTCAAATCACAGGGAACAACTGAGATGATAACAAACTCGGAATTTCTATGGATATTGTTCTCCTATGTGTAAGCTTTCCAACAAAATTAGTTTCACTCGATTTGGAGTTGTATAGGGTGAGTTACACCCTTCTCAACCCATACTGCCCGGGTGGATGTTCTGATTCCTAGGTCGAACTTCAAAAATTCATATCGCTCTCAATACTAATCCAATGGTCTTATATGATATATGTGTGGAAAGCCCTAGATGTCTAGTTTCACATAAAAATGGTTTCATTAATTTTTAACGGCGGAAGACGGAGCCGTACACTCCGCCGTACGGACTGCTGAGGGTTTTGAGTCTTCCAGCCTCTCAACTCTTCCTATCTTCATCCTTCCTTGTGTCTAATTCAGTTTTAATCTTATAGACAGCCAATAAACCAGCTATAATTCATCATAATCAATCAATCAACATATCAAAATTAAGGATTTAAATCACCATCAATCATCCAAGAGTCAGAAAATCAAGCAAGAAGAAAACCTCTACCTTTATGATCAGATTAGTAGCTGAAATGAAAGTTGGATGGAGTGGGTGAGTGGAGAAGAGAAAAGAGGGTTGAATTGAGGAAGAGAAGACAACGTGGGAAGAGTGGGGCTGAAGAGGTAGGAGGAGGATATATATACACAAGGCTCTGAAGTGGTAGTTAGGATATGTGGCTTTGATTGGGTGGAATTCTTGTGGGTAAAATTCAGCCATGTCTCCTTCTTGTGTGACAAAAATGCTCTCCACGTCGCTTAAGAAGTGAAACTCGCTGCCAGCGCATAGGAATGTGACATCGGAACTCGTGAGATTCTTAAAGTCGGAATTCATGCATAGCTATTCGGATGAAGTCGGAACTCGTAATTATCTTCTCATTTAGTCAGAATTGGTGTATAAAGTCGTAATCCGGAAATCGCAAGGCACAGCTACCTTAAAAGCGAAAGTCAGGGCCAGAACGTGAAACCAAAACACTCAAACCCGGAAGTCGGGGTCATCCTATAAACTTGAATCGATTTTTAAGCATAGCACCAGATATAAGGATTCAAAACATAAATTCTGTGTACCTGGAACTCGGAATTTATAGAACCTGGCACTCCAACTCGATATCTAACTCTGAACGAGGAGAAAAGATCTTGGTAATGAACTCGGAATCCAATTTAGCTAAACTCGGAGGTCGCACTTCGTGTCTATTTTGAATCACCTAATATCGGAACTCGGATATCACGTTCGTTCCTATTTGAGCATAAGGTCGGAAATCGTATGAGGTCGGAATTCGGAATAAATCCCTTGTAAGCCTTGGAACGAAATCGGAAGTCGAAGATAATACTGAGGTCGGAAGCGGAATTATAAGACAAACTCGGAACTCGGAATTTTCAACATTAGATGGGATCGGAAGTCGGAAATCGGACGTTACACCTCATACAGCCCCAAATCAAAGAAAATAAGAGAAGAAGTAGGATTTCTTACCTTGTCTTGTGTAGTTTAGGCTGATTTTGTGCCTTTGATGATGGTGGCTTGAGGTGAGACTTGAAGATGGATGAGAATGGGGTAGAAATGAAAGCAAGGAGGAGAGAAAGAGAAGAGCTTCAGCACTAGAAAAGGCTAGCTGACTGGTCAAATTTTTCGATGGGAAAAAGAGAGAAAAAGTGAGATATTTGAAGGTGGAATGCATGTGATTGGTGGATCCAACTTTAGTCTTGATTTTGGTTGAGCTTCCCATCATCAAGGGCTGCCTTAGGCACCACTTGGGTGGGTTGTTTAGCTAAATCTTAGCCGTTGATTCTAGGGCACTCATAGAAAAATTCTACTGATCTGGTTCCGACAGATTGAAATACCGAAATCTTACCGATTTCCCTTAAATCGGTAAATTGGCTTTAAAATTTTCTGTGAGGTCTTCTATGCTCTTAATCTAATTCCATCAAGGCTAATCCATCTAAATCACACTTAATTGATTTTAAGTAAATGTTTAATCAAGTCCTGATTAAACTCACTTATCTTATAAAACCAAACAATTCAGTTGTTAACGTTAAAATTTTTCGGACATTACACTTCAGCCCCCTCTCTCTCCTCATTCCATTTTTCATTTCTTCTCTCAAGACACACCAAGCTCTCTCCTCTCTCCAAGTCTCATACTTACTCTCTTCTTCTTCCAATCTTCATTGTTCTTCTCCTAACCTTCTGACTACTTCCTACCTCATCTCCATCACCACACTCACAATCCCTTCAAGGACCACCATTTTTGGTTTTTGGAGAAACAAGGCCACTCATACACAAGCCCCATTTTCAAGTTTCCAAGTAGGAAGGCTCTCTTCAACCTCCTCCTCATCCCAAATCCTTCAAGAAAGCTTTCTTTGGTAGTGACTCTAACCTTTCTTTTTCATGTATTTTTCAAGCTCTAAAAGCCCTAAGTTCTTCATAGCTAGGTGGTTTTAGGACTTGTTCATGGTCTCATAACCATATTTTGCTTTATGAGTTTTCTTGCCTTGTTGAAATTGTTGTCTTAAAATGAGATTTTGTGGTATGATGGTTTTTATGAGTCTTGCTTTATTTTTGTTTTAAACACTGATTTGGTGACAAAAACCTTGAATATGATAGTGAGATAAAACATGAAAATGGTGATTTGAAGTGGTATAACAACTTTTCCATAAGCTTGATATGTAAGACATAAAAACTAGTTAAGCTGGAATTCTGGCAGTTTGTAATACGTATCGTATAACTCATCCTACAAAATTCAAAATGTAATGAAACAAATTTTCTTGAAAGTAGACTCAAAGAGTTTTTCAAGAATATAAAATACGTTAAATTTGGATTTAAAATGAGAGAGATATGATTTTTCAAAGTGGGTTGTTCCTGGATGGGTTTCTGTTTGGGCAGTCCGCACTAAAAACCTTATAACTGAAGCTACAAAAATTATTTTTAAGTGGAACCAAGTTTGGTAGAAAGCTAAGACATAGAGGAACACCCCCATAAAATAGTTTTGGCAGATTCCTTGTGAGTAGCTCATAGTAAAGTTTAAAATTCACTGTACTGAGAATAAACTTAAAAGCTGAGCAGTCAGAATAAAATGTGCATAACTCAAGTTACAAAATGAATTTTTGAGTAAGGTTTCTTTTGTTTAAAAATAGACTCAGAGAAGTATAATCATACTAAAATTTGAAATAAAAGAGTAAAATATGAAATTATGGTGAATTTTTGAAATTACTGCCCCACTGTAAAAGTAAAACTGGTTATGGTAAAAGATAAAGGTTAATGAGAAATAAGCTTTAAGACATTAGACCCTTACATTAAGTACTAGAAAACCTTCATAATTCAACTTAAAAGTTTCAAGAGAGATAATAGATGAAATTGGCCCTATGCCTAATAAAAGAGTTTACACAAGAGACAATCTCAATTAAAAGCTTACACCAAATTTATTAAGCTACTCTCATAAAACTTTGGTTGAGAATATGCCTATGTTTATGTGCAAGCATGATGTTATGATGATGATGGATGATGATAGTATGAATATGATATGATGCTTAATGATATGTGATATTGGTTTCTCTGTTTGTCAAAATTTTGGGAAGCTTCGGTCTAGCCGTTATGCTGCCGAAATTTTGTAAAGATTGTGGACTTAGAAATATTTTGCATCATAAGCTTTAATAAGAAGAGATTTAATAAAGTGTGTGGTCCTTCAAAAGGGAAGGTAACCTAATTTAAGCTCCCCTCACCCACGACTCACATGAGGTATGGCATGACCAAGCTAGTGTAAGTATAGGGGATAGGGCTTACATGAGGTATGGCATGACCCAGCTAGTGTAAGTACCGAAATTCTATGGTGGCGACGGCCATGGAATGAGCTCATTACCACTTATGTTTAGTGGGTGAAAAGAAAAAGAAAAAGACCTAAGATAGAGGTTATGCGAAGAAGTGGAAAGGACCTCGGTCCGACCCAAGTAAAGAATGAAACTCATAAGATGTGCATGCATTATGTGAATTGTCATATAAGTTCTTATGTATACCATGATGTTAGCATAGGAGAAATATGTACTTAAAATGGAATCCGCTTCGGACATTGATATTTTCGAAAACCTAAGAATTGAACCTATTGAATGCTCACTATTTTCATTTATAAAACCAAAGGTGCTGGGACGATGACAATGACACTTATGTGTCAGGTTCGAGTCCTACTGGGAAATTTTATTTCTCACCCTAGTTATTTTTTTTTTCCGTTTCGTCACCAGATACCTATGGCACACCCCGTGGAGTGGAGCATGGACCCTCCCCACCATGAGTGGGCCTACGATGGGGATATTCATGCTATTGTGGCCACGACCACCACAGTAGTTCGCACACATTTTTACCTGCGTCAAATTTTTGACGAAGAGGAGCCAGAAGTCCCGCCAGCCCTTGTAGACATTCCTTTAGCTAACCTTGGACCGCCGTTCGGTCCTTGGGATTTCCTGCCCGAGCCATTGCCAGATATCGAGATGGAGCCAATGTCTCTGGGTCTGCCCGCAGCCGAGCCCGTCCCACCACCGAAGATCCCTGTGATTGATGTGAGTTCCACGGCCACTCCTAGGGCTGCAGCCGCTTCGCCGCCACTCCCCGAGTATCACCCCGCTGCGTCTGAGGAGGATCCCTTCGAGGAACGTTCTTCAGTGGCTAGCTATACTCCAGGTCGTCGCATTTGTTGCATTGAGGTGAACAGCAGGCCTCATATTATCCATACTCCTTATGTTCCCCGAGGCCGAGGAGTGAGGGGGACCAGGCACTCGAGGACTTGATGTCCATCCGATCGAAGGGCGTGGAAGGGGCAGAGAAGCCAGCACATGTCTACATGGGCCTATTCCATTATTGCTCCTTATCTTTTGTATTTCATTTTGTAACAAACCTCGCCAGATTTGTTTACGTTTGATATTTTGGGGCCATGGCATGACCATGAGTTCCCTTTTTATGTATTATTGGATATTATGAGACTAATTATATTTATATGGTTATTGTAGTAATTTGAATGCATGGTATTTTGATTTACCCCTTGTTCCTTGAATTTATGACTGGAATTTTTACGATACGCTCGTTTATTGCTATCTTCTCACGCAAGGCTTTACTTTCCAAAGTGACGACGTATTTAAAAAAAAAAAAATTTACCATATTTTCCACGTAATTTAATTTCAAGTGAAGTTTAGTTTTCCACGAGCATAAGTAACAACCAATGAAATGCCGTAATACGACTTAAGCGTAGTATGGACTTATTAGGGTGTTACAAACTTTGCCCGATTTCCTATTAGAATAAAGTCTAAAGTAGGCTTGCTAGGAACGTGTCCTTACGCGCCAGTCACGACCTAGGTTGGGTCATGATAGTTGTAGGCTTTTAGCTACTTACTTCTTGGGTGAAATTATGCTTTGATTAGGGGCTTACATACTTCTTCCTATATCTTTAAATTAAGAGAAATGTCTATCCACTACAAAAAGCGCACTAATTAGAGGCAGTTTTATAGAAGAGGTTGTTGAAAACTGCCTAAAATTAATAAAAAGGTGGCGATTTTTGGTTTTACCCTGTATCATTCTATCAACGACATTTTTTTCTCACAATTTGGGGAGGTTTCAAACCACCTCAAATAAAGGAGACCCATCAGTCCCACTTCTTTCATGTTTTGTTAAGGGTTTCAATACTCATTACTCTCCCTCTAACACTTTCACATTTTTCCCCCTTTGCCGTAGATTACTCCTTCTCCGCAATTATTGCTCCTTTTCCACCCTTGCTACTCCACCACCGGTGGTCATCCACCGTGCATTGACTATTCAGCCGCTACGACTGACTGCTTCATCGACCACGGGTAATGTCTCCTCTCTGTTCATTATGAATTGCTTCAGCTTCTATAGGGTTTTTGTTTCTTCTTTTGGCTTTAGTTATTGTTATTTTCTATTTTGGTAAGGGTGAGGTTGGTTTTGATACGTGATCTTTTCTCTTCAAATTTTGTGGTGAGTCTTATAATCTCATAAAGAACCTCTTTATAGAGGGTGCCTTTTTAGTGGTTTTGAAATTTTGGGCACCTTGATGCTTGTAGTGCTTTGATCTATTTGAAAATATAGTTTTTCAGCATTCTTTGTGTATTTCGAGCCGGTTTTGGTGCTTGAGTTTTGATGATTAAACTTCAATTGGGGTTTTGGTCATGGGCATGATGTCAGGTTTCCCTTTATCCCCTATTTTCCTTGTCCTTACCTGTTTCCTTGTTGAGAGTTAGTATCGATTGTTTTGCACTTGGGGCTCTTTTTTCCTGCTAGCTAAGGTGAAGTCTTTGGGCATAGAACTCTTTTCTCATGGTCCCGCAGCTGTTGGTGTTCATGAGGGAATTGATGACTATTTCTTTGGAAAACTACCCGCGATGTCTAAACTTGATAGAAGTTCTTTTTGGTGTGGTTGCCTTTTTTATTATCGTTTTTCTTTATGCTGCTCATCCTTTGCTGTTGTACTTGACTCATTTTTACTACTGTTGGAATTCATTAGTTTTAATTATAATCTTCCTTTTTTTCTTAATTATTATCTACTTGATGAATGGAAAAAGTGATACTTTTCTTCCTTTTAGGTTCTGTTTCGGGGAAATTACGATTAAAGAAATAGTACTTGGGATTGGAAATGTAACACCTTAATAAATTCATACTCCACTTACATCGCATTACATTTTATTAGTTGTTATTTATGCTTGTGGCAGACTTAAACACCACTTTTTAAATTAAATTACGTGAAAAATAAGGTAATTTTTTTTAAAAATACGTCATCGCTTTGTAGTGTTTTGGAAAGTGAAGCCTTAAGCGAGAATATAGATATAGAGAGCGCATCGTATACAAATCATATCACAATATCATAAAACATGAGAACGATAAATAAATAGTGGCCATAAATGCATCACATTACATAGCTATTCATATCATCCATAAAGCTCATAATGTTAAAGAATACATAGAAGGGGCTCATGGTCATGCCACGACCCAAATACTATATACCAAATACAAGCTAAAATGACATAGTTCGTCGCAAAAAGGAATATGTGAAAGGTGCAGAGCAATAGTAACTATAAGTCCAAAATAGCATATTTTGGCATCCTTCATCATACGTCCACTCGTAGCTTGGGGGATCCCTGCTCCACTCCACCAGATGCACTATTGGAATTTGATGACGATATGAAAAATAACTAGGGTGAGAAATGATATTTCTCAGCAGGACTCGAACCTGACACAGAGGTGTCATCATCATTGTCCCAGCCACTTCGATTTTATTAATGAAAATAGTGAGCATTCATAAGGTCCAATTATTAGATTTTCGAAACATGAATATCCGAAGCAGATTCAATTTTTAACATACACTAGTCATGGGAGTTATGTCATAAAATGCATGGGAACAAGTATAATTAAATATAACATGGATGGATGTGTTATAGGCTTCTATTAACTGCCGATAATCGACGCACAGTCTTAAGCTTCCATCCTTTTTCTTAACAAATAACACTGGAGCTCCACAAGGTGAGACATTAGGTCTCACAAACTTCTTCACCAGTAGCTCCTCCAGTTGACTCCTTAGCTCCATTAACTCCAACGAGGATATCCTATAAGGTACTATGGATATTGGTCTCGTTCCCAGCATCAACTCTATGGAGATCTCTATTTCACTCTCGGGGGGAAACTCGGGGATATCCTTAACTGCAGGAATCTCACTCAAAGCTTGCTAGAGGTCAACCTCACTAGCCAATAGGTGAACGTATTCTTGATTCTTAATCTTACAACAGTACAACACGACAAGTTTTAAACTTAAACTTACAGGTGTAACAGGTGCAGAAGGAAACACAACAGATTTTGTAGCATAGTCTAATATAACACGGTTGGCCAAAAGCCAATTTATGCCCAAGATTAGGTCCAAACCAGGTAAAGGAAGACAAGTTAAATCAGACTCATAGGTTCTATCATCAATATAAAATTGACATTTCAAACAACACAGGCAAGTCCTAACTAGTTTCCGGGTGGGAGTAGAAACAAGCAATACATAAGGCATTTCAGAGACAGACAATCCTAGCTTACTAATGTAATCATGAGAAATAAAAGTGCATAGCACCAGAGTCGTACAGTACAGTTAACATGTTACCATGTACTTCGCACATACCTTGGTTGAGATCATTAGACTCCATGGTCTCCTCAGCATTCATGGTGAAGGCTCTCCCTTGGCATTGTGGTTTAGGGGCAGGCATGTTCTTGGTGCAGTTCTTGGCAAAATGCCCAGGTTGTCCACATTTGAAGTAATCATTTTGTCAGGCGTAGCAAATCCCTTTGTATTGTTTACCACACTTTGGCCAGGCGGAAATTGTTGTAGGCTTTAGGGGCTGGGTGGCAAGTCTTGGACAATTGGCGGAGGGCTTTGTGGTTGTTTGACCTTAGAGCCTTCACCCTGGTAGGGCTTCTTTTGCAGGGGCTGCTTCAGGTGTTGCCTTTGAGATGCTTGTCTTCTCTTATGGGCTTTCGATCTCTGAATGGATAGCTTCCGATTACATTCTTCTTCTACGCGGCTCTTATTAACAAGCACTGCATAGCTCCTTATCTCCAATGGGGCCACAACGCCATAATATCGGCTTATAGTCGCCCCTCATACTTCATGCATTTCCAGTGCTTATTAAGGTTTCATTGATAGAGTGTGGAAAACTCACATAGCTCCTCAAACTTTGCTGTGTATTCAGCAATGTCATACCTCCTTGGTAAAGCCTTAGGAACTCCATTTCCTTCGCATTCCTCACCGACATCGGGAAGTACTTCCCATAAAAAGCAGCCTTGAAGGCATCCAAGGTAATTTCTCTTTGATCACTTTCCATTAAACCTTTCGTTCCCTTTTACCAAAACTTGGCATCTGACTTCAGCATGTAAATGGCAAAGGCCACCTTTTGGGTCTCCGAGCAAGCAAGCACGGAGTAGATCTTCTCAGTCTCTTTGATCCACTCGTCGGCCTCATCGGGGTTGAAAGCCCCCTTAAAACTGGGGGGGTTGCCTTTCAAAATTTTGAGAACTTCTGTTACCAAGTGGCCTCACGAACTTAAGAGGGGGGGTGAATTAAGTTCTTAAGTTTATCTTAATTCTTTTGCCAAAAATCTCTTTCTTTTAAATCTTATTAAAAAATAGGTGATTAAGTGATTAACTATTTGAAAATTAATGCAAGTTTCAAATAACTTCAATAATAAACTGTATGAATTTAACTTGCAATTAAGTAAAAAAGATAAGAGTAGAGAAGAGCAAACTCAGATTTATCCTGGTTCGGTCACCCTTTGTGGCCTACGTCCAGTCCCCAAGCAATCAACTCAGGATTTCTCACTATGTCAAATTCTTCAAGGTTTTAAAACCTTTACAATACTTGAGTACTCACACTTTTGGGATCCCTCACCCTAGTGTTTGAGTTTCTCAAAATCAAAGAGGGATACCTCACCCTTTTCTTTCTTGAGGGATGCCTCACCCTCTCTCAATTTGATACAGAATAAAGGAAATTGATCACTCTCTCAAAGAGAAAATAATACAACTTGAAGCACTATGAAGCTTTTCAATAGCAACTCTCAATGGCCACAAGAACTGAGTTAGAAATCAAGGAATGGAAAGAGTTGATTAAGAGTTTCTTTAATTCTTCAGTCATATTGAAAATGTGTTATAAATGACTATTTATAGGCTTCAGATTTTCGTTCTAGCCGTTTGAGAAAAATAGCCAACGAACATGACTTTTCAGAACTAGCCGTTTTTTGCCGTTAGAGCTCGTGGTAATCGATTACATGTCTTTGGTAATCGATTACCGTCGCAAAATAACTAATTTCTGGGCAAGTCTTTGAATGTGGTAATCAATTACACTTTGTGGTAATCGATTACAAATGAACCCAGAATGGTAATCGATTACAATATGATGGTAATCGATTACAGCTTTAGAAAACGCGGTTGTAACGACTTTTTGAAAATTCTAACGAACGTAATCGATTGAAAACATTATGTAATCGATTATACCTTACTAAATCAAGCTTTTACTTAATTTAAAAACACATGTTCCATAAACTATCTTTAAAACTAATTATTTAGAAACTTATAATATGTTTTGAAAAAGCTTGGCCATGAGAATTAATAACAGAAAAGCTTTTAACACAAAGAACCTATGGTTATACCTTGCTAACTATGCTTGAACCCGTTTGTCTTCAAGGATCTTCATGCTCTTTGATTGCAGCCGTTTATCACCCTTTTGGCATCATCAAAATCTATAGTTATAAGTCTATACATTCTCCCCCTTTTTGATGATGACAAACTTCTTATGTGAGGATACAATTACAAATATAGAGATGAGAGTATTGAATAAGATACACAATCAAGTATACCATACATGGGCACAATCAAATATGAACTCCCCCTAAATATGTGCATATCATAATATAATGACACCTCACCAATGTCCAATTCTCCCCCTTTTGGCATAATCAAAAAGACTAGAAAGTGAAACAAACATAAAGAGCACAGGTCCAGAAGCATAACAAAAGTGTATAGACAGACGAAAAATAAAACAAAACAAACAACAAAAAAAAAACAAAAAAAAACAACACAGTGAAGGGCATCCGATCATGAACTAAGTCTCATCAAAGTCGCCATCATCCTCAAGATCATCAGTCGCCGTAGCATCAGAGTCATCGGAAGTATCAGAATCATCCGAAGCACCAGGCTGAAGGATAGTGTGACCTATAGGAGGGAGTAAATCAGAGGGGTCAGTAGTATCACGGCTACCCAAGGTTTCACGATCCTCAGAAGCTGCAGGAAAGGGACGATGAGATGCATGAGAAGTCGGAGTAAAGTGAGCCGGAGAAGGAGGTGGTGGAGTAGCAAAGCCGGAAGGGATAAAATGCAGACGTAGGGCATGAAGATTAGTCTCCATACTATCCATCCGAGTCCCATAACCAACTAAGGTATTCTCATAGTGGTCCAAACGAGTCTCAAGGCGATCAAAGCGCTCTCCAACATAGGTGCGAAGACCTCGGAACTCCTCAAGCATCACCGCCATATAATCCGAGGAAGGTGGAGGAATAGAGGTAGAGGCGGAAGTGGAAGCAGGACCAGGAGCAGAGGGAGGAGGAGGGATGTTACTGGCAGGCCTATTAGGAATGTACCAGTCGCCAGCATAGTTCTTGAAGCCCATTTTGGTCAATGTCCCTTCATTAATGGGATAATGAGGAGTCTCGTCTAAGGTGATCTCACCACTGAGAGGAATGCGAAAATGCTGAAGAAAACGAGTAATGAGCATCCCATAAGGTAAAGCACACCTAGCCTTCTTCTTAACCTTTAACATGTGCTGAATGATATAGTATCCCCAGTTTATGGGTCGCTCAATAGTCATAGCCCACATAACCAAAACATCATCAGAAGAGATCTGAGCATAATTACCAGCTCTAGGGATTAAGACACACACAAGGATATAATGAAGAATACGATCTTCTAAGGAAAGCCTACCCACTAAAGTTCTCTTATTGGTTGTGTCACCTTCTCCTATAAACTGTGCTAAAGCCAAATCATGATTACAATCTTCCTTCCATTCATCAGGAGCAGTGCCCTTCCCAGGTAAAGTTTCTCCATCAAAAGACAGACCAGTGAATTGATAAAACAGTCCCCTATCAATGACTATCTGGACATGCTTCACTTTAAAATAAGGTGCATCCTTGTACTTCAAATTTGAATAGAAAACTTTAACCAATTCAGGATATATCTTATCTTTCATAGTGAGGAACTTAACCAACTCCCATCTATTCAGAAGAGCAAACACTCATAAACTGGTTTGATTGAAGAAATCAGAATCTAAATATCTTGGTGTGACAAGGTCACGAGTCTGGAAATGAGCAATGTAGGAGTCCATTTGCTTTTTGGATGAGAAGAAGCGCGACAAGTCCACAGAAGGAAGAGAGGGAGTGGTAGGTTCGGCGTTCTTGGCGGAGGCTTTCCTCTTCCTAAGAGCTCTAGATGACTCAGCCATGGAATCGTGGATTTACGGGACAGAAAGTATATGGGTTTTGTGGAGAGGAAGAAAAGAAGCAGCTTGGTGAAGATCCGGAGTGATTTGATGCAGAAATGAGGGAGTAATGGTAGAGAGAAGGGAGAGCTCGACAATGGCGTTTTTGGGAGAAAGAGAGAGAGGGAGCACGAGGAGAGAGAAGTTTTAGTGTGAAATAAGGAGAGAGAATGGGGACGCGGAGGCTTTAGACCCGTCTTGTAATCGATTACGAAATTGGTGTAATCGATTACCAGTTATCCAAATTTAGTAATCGATTACCAAAGACATGTAATCGATTACTATAGTGTTATTTTTCCAAAACCAGTAATCGATTACTAACTAGTGTAATCGATTACACTAAAATTAAAATTGAACTCGGGGGTAGCAGAGACGGATGTAATCGATTACCATGCGTATCGTAATCGATTACCAAACCTTAAACAGCATAGACCTTCAAGGTATTTCAGATTATGAGCCGTAAGGATCTTAACAATGACAGAGTTCCTGCAAAATAATTTTAGTGAAATCTCTAATGCTTAAGTTAATGATTTGAAAAAAAAAAAAAACTATATATGTGAAGAAGCAATTATTCCTAATTCTCTTCGTATATTGAAGAAACTTTCCCTAGCTAAAGGTTTAGTAAATATGTCTGCTAGTTGTTTACTTGTCTCAACAAATTCTAAGATGCAATCACCTTTCTGCACATGATCGCGTAGAAAATGATGTCTAATTTCAATGTGTTTGGTTCTAGAGTGCAAAATAGGATTTTTAGATAGATTTATGGCACTTGTGTTATCACATCTTATAGGTATATAGTCAAGGTGTAATCCATAGTCTGAAAGTTGTTGCTTCATCCAAAGAATTTGAGCACAACAACTTCCAGCTGCTATGTATTCCTTTCTGCGATGAGACAATGCCACACTATTTTGTTTCTTGCTATGCCAAGAGACTAAAGCACTACCAATTAATTGACATGCTCCACTGGTGCTTTTCCTATCCAATTTACAGCCAGCAAAATCTGAATCAGAGTAACCAATTAAACTGCGTGAGGTTCCCTTAGGATACCATAAACCTATATTCACTGTTCCAATAAGATATCTCATAATTCTTTTTACTGCAGTTAAATGAGATTCTTTAGGATTAGCTTGATATCTAGCACACATACATATACTGAACATTATATCAGGTCTACTAGCAGTAAGATAAAGAAGAGAGCCAATCATACCTCTATATTTTGTTACTTCTACAGGCTTACCTTCATCATCCTTATCTAAGTAACAGGAAGTGCTCATAGGAGTAGTAATTTCCTTTGCATTATCCATTCCAAACCTTTTGAGCAATTCCTTGCAATATTTTGATTGATTTATGAATATTCCATCCTTTGCTTGCTTAATTTGGAGTCCAAGAAAGTAATTAAGTTGCCCCATCATGGACATATCAAATTCATTCTGCATTATCTTGGAAAATTCTTGACATAAAGAATCATTAGTAGCACCAAAGATAATATCATCCACATATATTTGTACCAATAGTATATCATGCTCCTTATTTTTAATAAATAGTGTAGTGTCAACTTTTCCTCTTGAGAAACCATTTTCTAAGAGATATTTACTTAATCTATCATACCAAGCTCTAGGAGCTTGTTTTAGCCCATAAAGAGCCTTTTTCAATTTGAAAACATGATTGGGTAAGTCAAAACTTTCAAAACCAGGAGGTTAATCAACATACACTTCTTCTTGTATATAACCATTTAGAAATGCACTTTTTACATCCATTTGATAAAGTTTGAAATCCATGATAGATGCAAATGCTAGTAACATTCTAATGGCTTCTAATCTAGCTACAGGAGCATATGTTTCTTCATAATCTATTCCTTCTTCTTGATTATATCCTTTAGCTACTAATCTAGCTTTATTCCTTATGATGACGCTATTTTCATCAAGTTTGTTCCTAAAGACCCATTTGGTGCCTATGATAGGATGATCACTAGGTCTTGGCACAAGTTCCCAAACTTGATTTCTTTCAAATTGATTTAATTCTTCTTGCATGGCTAACATCCAATGTTCATCAATAATGGCTTCTTCTATATTTTTAGGTTCAACTTGAGAGACAAATGCCATGTGATTACATGTATTTCTAAGAGAGTTTCGAGTTGTTACCCCTTTGGTGATATCACCTATAATATTGTCAAGTGAATGGTGTTTAGAAGTCCTCCACTCTTTTGGGAGATCATTTGTCCTTGTTTGCTCTTGTGGTGGAATTTCTTTCTCACCTTCTTCCTTTTTCTTTTGCTCCTTTTCTTTTTCACTGATGTGAGAGTTTTCCAAAGCTTCTACAACATCATCAATAATATCCTTTCTTGGACCAAATAGGTTAGTCTCATCAAAAGCAACATGAACAGACTCTTCTATAGTCATAGTTCGCTTATTATAGATTCTATAAGCTTTACTATGCAATGAGTATCCAAGAAATATTTCTTCATCAGCTTTAGCATCAAATTTACCTAAGTTATCCTTTCCATTATTTAAAACAAAACATTTACAACCAAAAAATGTGAAGATGGGATATATTTGGTTTCCTTCCTTTGTATAGTTCATAGGGGGTTTTCTTTAAAATAGGTCTAATTAAGGCTCTATTCATTACATAACAAGCGGTACTAACCGCATCTGCCCAAAAATACTTAGGAAGATTTGATTCATTTAGCATAGTTCTTGCCATTTCTTCTAAAGAACGATTTTTTCTTTCAACTACTCCATTTTGTTGTGGAGTTCTTGGTGTAGAAAAATTATGTTCAATGCCATGCTCATCACAAAAGTTTTCAAAGGACTCATTTTCAAATTCCCCTCCATGATCACTTCTTATAGATGCAATGTTGAGATTTTTCTCATTTTGAATAACCCTAGCGAGTTTTCTAAATGCTCTAAATGCTTCACTTTTATGAGATAGAAATAATGTCCATGTAAATCTAGAGTAATCATCCACAATTACCAAAGCATAATAGTTTCCTCCAAAACTCATAGTTCTAGAAGGGCCAAAGAGATCCATGTGTAATAATTGCAAGGGTCTTGAAGTTGAAACAATATTCTTTGATTTAAAGGATACCTTTACTTGTTTACCCTTTTGACAGGCATCACAAAGCTTGTCTTTTTCAAATCTAAGTTTTGGTAGTCCAATTACTAATTCTTTCTTAACTAGCCTATTTAAGTGATCCATGTGAATGTGTGCAATTCTTCTATGCCATAACCATGAATTATCTTCCTTACTCATGAGACAATGAATATTATTTGATGGAATATTATCTAGGCTAATCACATATATGTTGTCTGCTCTATGTCCAACAAATTTAACCTTTTTATCACTAATTCCTTCAATAATGCAACAGTTTGAATCAAAGATTACTCTATTTCCTTTATCACATAATTGACTAATGCTAAGTAAATTATGCTTAAGGCCATCAACAAATAAGACATTTTCTATAGAAGAAGTAGAAGGAGTGTTACCAATTTTACCAACTCCAAGTATTTTTCCTTTATTGTTGTCTCCATAGGTCACATGTCCATGCTTCTTAGGAGTTAATTGTGAAAACTTTGATACATCTCCTGTCATGTGCTTGGAGCATCCACTATCAAGGTACCAATTTGAGCTCGTGATCTTTAAGCATACCTGCATCACAAGTTCAATTTTTGGATTTAGGTACCCAAATTCTCTTGGGTCCTTGATTGTCAGTCTTGGGTGATATTTCCTTTGGAACCCATATCATTTTTCCACTTACATGTCCATTCTTTCTAATATAACATGTTGAAGCACTATGCCCTTTCTTACCACAATAAAAACATGTTATAAAAGGAGAGCTAGAGATAGATGATAATGAAAAGAAGTTTTTATAATACTTTTGTTGTTTCTTTGGATTATAACCTAATCCAGCTTTATCAAACATACATCTTTGTTTTCCCAATAATATGTCTAGGTTATTTCTACCTAATGTGAACTTAGCAAGCACATTTTTCAAATCAATAATTTCTTTTTCAAAATTCTTACATGATGAACATGAAATTGATGTAGTTGTATTTTCATATGATAGACATTTAGAGCAAGTGGATTTTGTATCAATTAATTCAAGTGTTTCATTTTCAATTTTTAGTTCCTCTAATTTTTTGTTCAGCCTAGTAATTTCTTCTTCCAAAGATAAAATTATTTTCTTAGAGGAAGCAACAATTTTAGTAAGTCTTAAAGACTCTTCATGCAAATCATTAAAAGCATCTTGTAATTCATCAAAAGAAGGAAAAAGATCAGTATTTGAAGTTGTTACCTCTTCATCACTTTTGCCATCTATCGCCATGAGACTAAGGTTAGCAACTTCATTCTCAGAGTCACTAGATGATTCAGTGTCATTTTCCTTCCAAGTTATATATGCTTTCTTGCCTTTCTTTTCTTTGTTTGATTTCTTCCCAAATTTCTCTAATTTCTTCAAATAGATTGGACACTCCATCTTTATATGGCTAGGTTGACCACATTCATAACATTTTGGAATGGATGAAGTATCTTCACCTTTGTTGATATTCTTCTTTGGGATAAAGGGGGTTTTTCTTTATTTTCCTTTCTTTCTAAGAAATCTCCCAAATTTCTTCACAAGGAGACTAAAGTTTTCATCATCTGCTTCTACTTCTTCCAAATTGACTTTTTCATCTTCATCACTTCTTTCATGAGTGGAAGAGGTAGCTTTTAAGGCTATTCCTTTCTTCTTTTTGTCACTTTCCTCATGTTGATTAAGCCTGTTGAGTTCCAATTCATGCTCTTGAAGTTTTCCAAGGAGGGTAGCAAGAGTCATTGTAGCCAAGTTCCTTGATTCTGATATTGCTGTTACTTTTGGTTGCCATTGCCTGTTCAAGCATCTTAAAACCTTGTTAATTAAATCTTCATTTGGAAATGTCTTTCCCAATGAAGCAAGATGATTAACAATATGTGTAAATCTCTTTTGCATATCTTGCATGCTTTCATTTTGACTCATTCTAAATAATTCATATTCATGTGTTAGAGTGTTAATCCTAGCCCTTTTAACTTCACTAGTTCCTTCATGAGTAACTTGTAAAGTATCCCACATTTCTTGGGCTATTTTACAATTAGACACACGAAAGAATTCATCATGTCCTAAAGCAGAAGTAATGATATTTTTTGCTTTCAAATTATATTGAACCTTCTTTTTATCCTCATCAGTCCATTCATTTCTAATCTTTTCAACTATTTTTCCTTCAACCAGTTTTATTGGAACAAAAGGTCCTTTCTCCACTGCATCCCAAACATCTAAGTCTATGGCTTCAATAAAGATTCTCATACGAGTTTTCCAATATGAATATCCATCCCCATTAAAAACAGGTGGCCTATTTATGGAAGTACCTTCAGACAAAAAAGAGTTTGATGAGGCCATTACTCTTGAAGCGGTTAAGCCTTTACAAGAATTGGGCTCTGATACCACTTGTTACCAAGTGGCCTCACGAACTTAAGAGGGGGTGAATTAAGTTCTTAAGTTTATCTTAATTCTTTTGCCAAAAATCTCTTTCTTTTAAATCTTATTAAAAAATAGGTGATTAAGTGATTAACTATTTGAAAATTAATGCAAGTTTCAAATAACTTCAACAATAAACTGTATGAATTTAACTTGCAATTAAGTAAAAAAGATAAGAGTAGAGAGGAGCAAACTCAGATTTATCCTGGTTCGGTCACCCTTTGTGGCCTACGTCCAGTCCCCAAGCAATCAACTCAGGATTTCTCACTATGTCAAATTCTTCAAGGTTTTAAAACCTTTACAATACTTGAGTACTCACACTTTTGGGATCCCTCACCCTAGTGTTTGAGTTTCTCAAAATCAAAGAGGGATACCTCACCCTTTTCTTTCTTGAGGGATGCCTCACCCTCTCTCAATTTGATACAGAATAAAGGAAATTGATCACTCTCTCAAAGAGAAAATAATACAACTTGAAGCACTATGAAGCTTTTCAATAGCAACTCTCAATGGCCACAAGAACTGAGTTAGAAATCAAGGAATAGAAAGAGTTGATTAAGAGTTTCTTTAATTCTTCAGTCATATTGAAAATGTGTTATAAATGACTATTTATAGGCTTCAGATTTTCGTTCTAGCCGTTTGAGAAAAATAGCCAACGAACATGACTTTTCAGAACTAGCCGTTTTTTGCCGTTAGAGCTCGTGGTAATCGATTACATGTCTTTGGTAATCGATTACCGTCGCAAAATAACAAATTTCTGGGCAAGTCTTTGAATGTGGTAATCGATTACACTTTGTGGTAATCGATTACAAATGAACCCAGAATGGTAATCGATTACAATATGATGGTAATCGATTACAGCTTTAGAAAACACGGTTGTAACGACTTTTTGAAAATTCTAACGAACGTAATCGATTGAAAACATTATGTAATCAATTATACCTTACTAAATCAAGCTTTTACTTAATTTAAAAACACATGTTCCATAAACTATCTTTAAAACTAATTATTTAGAAACTTATAATATGTTTTGAAAAAGCTTGGCCATGAGAATTAATAACAGAAAAGCTTTTAACACAAAGAACCTATGGTTATACCTTGCTAACTATGCTTGAACCCGTTTGTCTTCAAGGATCTTCATGCTCTTTGATTGCAGCCGTTTATCACCCTTTTGGCATCATCAAAATCTATAGTTATAAGTCTATACAACTTCTGATACTCGGTATCAGCTCCATTTCTGCCAACGAACTCTTTGGACCTTTAGTTCAGTTGGTCCATCATGTGCTTAGCAGCTGTAGCTTGAGCTTGCATTGCATTTGCCATCTGCTGGAAGATTCTCATGAACTCAGCGGGTTTGTGCTGTCGCTGTTCTTGTTAGAGGTACATTTGCGAGTTGCCATTAGTTCTTGAATACACCAAACAAAGATATCGAGTTGATCATGCCCAATATTAAGCATAAGCATGGCAGCAACTAAAGGCAATCTAACATAATGGTCATGCATTCTAAGCCCTACATTCTATCATACAGATAAGATCTGAAGCATGACTCAACATAGCATATGTTGTATTATGCTTGGAAGCATAGTCAGTCCAACCTTAAGCTTTATCAAGATGAACTGCTCTAATACCATAATGTAACACCCTAATAAACCCATACTACGGTTAAGTTGCATTATGACATTTTATTAGTTGTTACTTATGCTTGCGGAAGACTTAAACATCACTTTTTAAATTGCATTATGTGGAAAATAAGGTAAAATATTTTTTTTTTGTAATACGTCATCGCTTTGCAGCATTTTGGAAAGTGAAGCCTTGAGCGAGAATATAGATATAGAGAGAGCTCGTCGTATACAAATCATATCACAACATCATAAAACATGAAAGTGATAAATAAATAGTAGTCATAAATGCATCGCATCACATAACTAGTCATATCATCCATAAGGCTCATAATGTTAAAGAATACATAAAAGGGGCTCATGGTCATGCCACGACCCAAATACTATATACCAAACACAAGCTAAAATGACATAGTTCATCGCAAAAAGGAATATGTGAAGGTGCAGAGCAATAGTAACTACAAGTCCAAACAGCATAGTCTGGCATCCCTCATCATATATCTGCTCACAATGTAGGGGATCTCTGCTCCACTCCACCAGATGCACCATCGGAATCCGGTGACAATACGGAAAATAACTAGGGTGAAAAATGATATTTCTCAGTAGGACTCGAACCCGGCACAGAAGTGTCATCGTCATCACCCTAGCCACTTCGATTTTATTAATGAAAATAATGAGCATTCATAAGGTCCAATTATTAGATTTTCAAAACATGAATATCCGACGCGGATTCAATTTTTAACATACACTCTAGTCATGGGAATTATATCATAACATGCATGGGAACAATTATAATTAAATATAACATGCATGGATGTGTTATAGGCTTCTTTTAACAGTTTCCCTTCAAGGGTTTGGACTGTTGTCCCTTTTCTTTCCTTACCTTGACTTTACCTTAAGTCTTTTGAACCCCCTAAACTTAGGTGGTAATGAGCTCATACCATGCCCGTCGCCACCATAACTTTTCGGGACTTACACTAGCTAGGTCAATACCATATCTCATGTAAGCCCTATCCCCTATACTTACACTAGTTGAGTCTATGCCATGCCTCATGCGCGTCGTGGGTGTAACATCCTCCCTTTTATGGTACTATGCTTAAGTCATAACACTATACTCGGAAGTGGTTACTGTTACCTGGACGGGCTTTGTATGACAGCTATCTCTAGCTATCTTCAATATTCCTTAAACTATCTAGAGATAACACAGAAAGAGGAGTGAGAATTGAAAATTCTTAGTAAGATTCCTTACTCACAATATATTATGTCATCGTTATTATCTCTAGCTACTTCGGTTTACTAAGAAAAAAATGAACATGCTATGTAATCTGCTGAATTTAATAGTTCAAAAATATATTGTCCGAAGCAGAATTTGTTTTATTCAAACACTGATTAATCAAAGAAGGAGTAATTATGAAATAGTAATATGTAAAATCAATAATAATAACAACTAGCTAGCAGAAAGTGATGCATGCAGATGTACAAGTTTTAATTCATATCAAATATTGGGATTATTCATTTACTTCTTAAACAAAGTAGGAATTGAAGCTTAAGTATAGTAATCTAAAGAAAAAAAATGAATAATATGCAAATATGAAGGCAATAGGAATTCTTGATCTAGATGCTTCCGTTTCTTTTTAACTTCCTTTTCTTAGCACACCTAGGTGTTACATATTGCCGTCCCTAGGGTGCTTGTTTTTATCCTTATCCATATGTGGTTCCCTGGGAGTCTTTAGTCATATAACTCCTGGGTAATAGTCTGCTTCTCAAGATCGAGCTCGTTCCACTATAAGAATGTTGGATTTACTTTCCTTGACCTTCCCACCGATCTATTCCCCTTAACTTTAATCCGGTGCTGGCCCAAGTGTTATGGAACTTTTCTTATAACTCTTATAAATCTCATGCAAGTATGCACATGTATCAAAGTGTATTTCATAACTTATACATAAGCCTTGCTGTAACATCCTCAATTCCATGTCGTGCTAAATTATCTTAGTAACCCTGAGTAATTAGGCACTTAATGAGAAATTTTGAGATTAGGGTTTAATTAAGGGGTTGACTCTAATGAGAAGGGTCAAGAGAATGCTTAATCGAGGTTAGATAATCTCTAATTAAGCAAGTCAGAGCCCCTATAGCTTACTTAAGCACTAATCGCCCATAATTAGCTTACTTGAGTTTAATTAAGGTTAATTAAGCTTAATCGCTAAATTAATTTTTGTTAATCATGTTCTTATGTGTTAATCACTAATCCTTGCTTAATCACCTTAATTAAGTTGTATGAGCACTTAATCACATGATTAAATTCAAATTTAGTCAACTAGACAATAAAGTAAAGAGTGATGTCATAAAAGCATAAAGCATTAGACAAGAGTGCTTTATGTAAGAGTTTGACCATACTTTGTTCCCCTATCATCCAATTTGTCTCCCTAAACCTTAATTAACACAAAATGAAGCAAAAATATCTCCCCCCACCCTACTAAAAGTTTCGGCCACTTTCTTGCACACACACACACATTCACTTCATTTTCAACTTCTCATTCTCTCTCTAAAGTTCTCAAACTCTCCAACTTCTCTCTACATGCCTTCTTCTTCTTCTTCATCTTCTTCATCATTCTCCACCTCCATAACCAAAGCTTCCTCACTAAGCCCTTCAAAGATTACATCTTTTGGTCTTTGGAGACAAGAGCAAAACACTACAAGACTCATTTTCAAGAGAACTCGAGTTCTCTCTTTGCTAATTCAAAACTGCCACCTTCATCATCAAGAGGAGTCATCATCTTCTTCTTCCACTTCTCTTGTTTTGCGCCATCTTCAAGAAAGGTAGTGATCTCCGTCTTTTTCATTTTGTTTACTCAAGAAAGCTTGGAGCTTGGTTCTTTCATGACCAAGATTTCTGAGTGAAAGCTTGAGAAGATCCTTCATGCTCTTCAAGAGCCAAAGTTTTCATTTTTAGTAAAATATGTTCTTGATGTTCTTCATGTGTTCTTAAGTTTCCTCTTTTGGAAAAACATGTTCTTGATGTTCTTCATGTGTTCTTAAGTTTCCTCTTTTGGAAAAATGTGTTCTTGATATTCTTCATGTGTTCTTAAGTTTTCTCTTTTGGAAACATATGTTCTTATTATTCTCTTGCTTAAAGTTGTTCCTTTCTCTTTATGATGAATGAATGATTAGAAAAGCTTTACCTTTCTATGTTTCCATGATTTGATAAGACTATGAACCTTCTAAAAGCTTTAAACTTTAAAAAGTTTGCTTCTTGATTCCTTCAAAGTGGCGCAACTTTTGAGCTTCCATAAAGTTTTATTTTGTTTTGTTTTGAAGACAAGAATACATGTGAAAGTCTAAACTTTTTGAGTTAGAAAAATGATATCTTGTCACTTTAGGCTTTAGAAATCAAACTTTAAAGAAAAGACCTTTCACAAAGTTTCAAACTTTATTCAAGAATAAGATCTTTAAGTTATAAAAATGTTGTTTTATAACATTTCATTCATAAAGTTTAGACTTTGAACCAAAATAATGCAAAAAGGTGTTAACTTTTATAAAGAACAAGACTTTTCATTCAAAAAGCTAGTAACTTGTATCATTATTTCATAAAGATCCAATCTTAAGATAAGAGCTTAATGTCAAAGGCACTTACTTTCATAAAGAATTAGACTTTATGACTACTTTATAATTAATGACAACTTTAATAATGTTTAAGGCAAAACCTTGGTATGTTATAGTTTAAAACTTTGTAACTTGAATAAGTTAAAAGTCACCCTTGGTGATTAGTGAACATTGGTGTTGTTGGCTTCATGATGTGGTTATGCGTTGTCATGACCCAAGGATTAGAGGGATCTCAAACTCCTTGGGAACAGAAGTATGATTTGGGCCTCTGAGCATACCATGAACCTAGGAATCACTAAGTGCACTATCTCAAGGAAAGGAAACAATCACATAATTTAATCAATTTGAACAAGTGTTTCATAAGACATGTACTTAAGTAAAGAATACTTTCATCCAAGGACCAAGTAACTAAAAGACTACAAACACATATCCTAACTATGTGATTCTATCATGGGTAACCATAGGAAATCATGTGATGATTCATAATATTCTTTACAAAGAACAACACAACTATAAACCCCTTTAGGGTATGAATGTGTGATGCCACTCGGCATGATGAATGATAAGTTTGATTGAGCTTTGTCTCATGATTGAATGATGAATGTGATGATATGATATAGATATGATGAACTATTGGTTGAATGTTGATGATTGGCATTTTGGAGAAGCTCCGGTCTAGCCGTTATGCTGCTGGATTTCCGTCAAAATTATGGACTTAGTCATATCATTGCATGCATCTAGTCTAGGAAATGTTATGCATGTAAAGTATAAAGATAAGAAAAGAATCAATGGGACGTGACCCTTCAATCACTTCGGTAAGGGAAGTGAGAGACGGCAATCCACAAGGAACCTCTATGAGGGAGGCAAGGGTATTTTGGAGGGCCCTCCAACTTAGAGGTAACCAATATCGGCTTAGTTTGATTTGGTTAGTACTGCGTGACGACGGTCATGGAATGAGCTCATGTCCAAAAGCAGTCTATTTCAAAGGAAAGTAAAGAATGTTAAGCATGTGCTAAAAATGAAAGCAACGTCTAAGTATGACCATGGTTACGTCTATGATGATGCATGTCTTTGCATGTAAGTATATTGCCCATTTGCATTATGAATGTTTATTCTATGTTTTAGTACGTATGTTAGTCATGATGATGTGGTTATGATCTTAAGTTTAAAAGCAACCCGCTTCGGGGTCTAAGTTTTCAAAACCATTAAAAATTGAACTTATATCTGCCCACTGTTTTTATAATTAAACTCGAAGTGGCTGGGACGATGACGATGACACTGTATTGTCTAGTTGCGATCCTATTGAGAAATTTAGTATTTCTCATTCCTACATTTCCGTGTCATCTTCAGAGGATGTCGACGTCGGGCACGGTGGTGATCTACATTGAGTTCCCGGTGTGGCGTTGGCGCTTTGACCCGGTGCTGAACGCCTCTGTGCTGTCGGCGAGCGCAGCGATAAGGGTCTACATCTTCCACGACCGCCAGTTTTAGACTCCCGTGATGAGCCCATTTTTTCGACCGCATCAGCCATTCAACGAGGTTACTATGGATGACATCCGCCCCTACTTTCAGCCACCGAGATACCCCACTGATGATGATGAGACTGACTCGGATACCCGTTTGACTCCGACTGTTTCACTGGATTCCGATCCCTCGGAGCCGTCTTATCCGAGCTTCCATGTGGAGACCGATCCGTCTGAGCCCCTCTATCCGACTTATTTTGGGGGATCTCACCGTTTGGGTTCGTCGCAGCCTTCGGTGATTCGTCTATCTTCTGATTCTTTTGCTTCATTTGCTGGCCCAGTTTAACCCCCGGTTCGCAGGCATGGGCTCATTCGCGCCGCGTGCCCGTGGGGGCGACGCTCGAGGAAGGGGACGTGGTGGCACTTCTCCCGCTGGATATGGGAACAATTTCCTCCCGCCAGATGCTTGACGTGACGACTGCATGCGAAGCCGAGCACGAGGATAGCCCCTTTTGGTTGTAGTTATAGGGTTATTATTCTGTTATGTGGCATACTTGGGTAGTAGGATTTTCTGATGTATTTCCTTTTATTATGTATTGGTAGGCTTTTTGTGTAGAGCCGACGATAGATATCGGACCCATTATTATCTTATGTATGACTCTGGTATGACTATTATTGTATTATCATGGATGGCTGCGGAATGAATGTTACATTTATCTAAGAATTGTGGTTACTCTTATGGTTTCTATGCTTGTTAAATGCGATGTATATATGGGATAGCGGTGTTACTCATGGCTCTCGATTTCAAAAATGGTTCACTGGTTTTGTGGAAAAAAATTTTACCCCTATTTTCGGTACAAAGTAATTTATAAAAGGTAATGTTAGTTCCGCGAGCAAAAGTAACAACTAGTAATTCAACAATATGACTTAAGCATAGAATGGAACTACTAGGGTGTTACACTTGCCGAAATTTCGGCAGCATGACGGATCATGTCCACTTCCCCATGAATAGTGCTAGGTGACTAGAAAATTCAATCAAGCAGTAAAAGCAACATAGAGCATCAAGTTTATAACAATAATATCAATCATATAATATGCCAACATAAATTAAGTTTCTCTGCTCATTCTACTCAATTCTGCCCGATTTTGTAAATCCCACCAAATTTCTATTCAATTCATTTAGACCTCAATTTTGGATATGTTATAGTGCTATGTGTCTAGTTTCCAACCCTTTTTGTCCCATATCATTTTGATTTATGTAGCTAAGTTATTTGAATTTTATTTCAGTCTACCCTACAACTAGCTAGAATTGCACCTTAAAAGTAAAAATTCACAAAAAATAGGAAACTAGGTGAAATCATACGAAACTTATAAACTTATACCAAATCAAAGCTAACAGGATAAGTTTTTATTCCCAACAAGTTTCATCTCATTGCATAAGTAGACCTTGAGATATAAGCTCTGTAATTTGACCCTTCTGGACTGCCCTATTCTAGTCCAGTTTGGACTTAAGGCAACTTCATCAAATTACTGGGAATAATTGGGATCAGATCTAACTCTAAAGTTTTTATGGGATGTTTCCCTATATGTTGGCTTTCAAACCCAATTGGTTGCACTCAATTTATAGTTCTGTGGGGTGAGTTACATCCCTCGCAACTCATACTGCCCAGAAAAGAACCCTAAATTTCAGATTAAATTTCAAAAATTCATAACTCACTCAATACTAATCCAATAGCCTTATATTTTATATGGTTGGAAAGCCCTAAATGTCTAGGTTCGCATAAAGTATGCTCATCAAGTTTTGATGAATAGATTTTGGTCCGTACAAGATAAACGTACGGATGTCATAAGGTTTTCTATAACACCCTTGAGGTAATTTCAAGTTTTCTATGATAATCCTATTTGATAGATGTGTTTAATCCGATTGTAATGGAAATTTAGTTGGTATATGATGACTTTGGGTGTTGGATGTCATTTGGAATCAAAGAACCAAGTTTTAGGATGTTGTAATCAATTATCAAAGGGGTGGTAATCAATTACAGGGCTCTTTGTGTGCCCACGGGTTGAAAATTTCCTCGTGGTAGTCAATTACCAAGGATGGTAATCAATTACCAGTGGTTTGTTCGTGGTAATCGATTACCATAGGTTAATATATATTTGGGGACGCGTCAAGCACCCTCATTTTCAAAATTCTTCTTCTCTCTCTAATCCAAACTCTCTTCCTTCTCTCTAGAATTTCTTTCTTTCACCATTCCTTACATCTATTACATCCAATCCACCATTTTCAACTAAATCATCAATAACAACATAATACCTTCCTCCATCTAAACACAAATCATCCATGTAATCTGATCTTCCTTCATTTTCCTTGCTTGGGTGGCTTTGAAGTTGGAAAGCTCACCTCTATTCATATCCTGCTCATTCCAATTCCAAGGTAATTCTCATGTCTTACTCCTTCCTTTTTCTTAAGCAACTCCAACTCCTTGATTGTTAGAAGAATCCTTGAAACCCTAGGGTAGTGAGATTAGAGAACTTAAGGTATGGAGAATGTTAGTGATCCATAATTGATTCAATATCGTATTGTGGTGTTAGATTATTCCAACGAATTTCCTTCCAGCTTTGTGGCTCCAGAGAATTAAGATTTTCCTGTGACCGGTGATCTATGCATGATAGAATACTTATGAATAACTTCTATTTTAAATTATAATTGTTTATTTACTTTAAGAATGCTAATCATGAGTCGATGATGGGAACAAATCAAATGTTTATTTGAAATTGATGATTTATGAACATGAAAGGATAGGAAAGTTTGTAATAGGATATGTCTGCTAATGCCAGTAGACGTTAGCCCTGGTGCACCTTGAATTATGATTTACATGGCTACTCGAGGGGTTGGTGCGTGATGGACATTACATGGCCATACATATATAGTGTGGTGCATGCTTGAACATCACAGCCTCTCAAAGATGGGTGCATGCCTGATTTCGGGATTCATACTAAGGAACAGCTATCTAAGTGTGAATCCTACCTGTTTATTCTGTTAGATATTTTGGTTGTTTTTCTTTGTTCGAATGAAATCATTTTATACTTATATGTACATTGACTCATGAGGTTCAAAAGTGTTTTGTTTCCCACTGAGCTTCTCAAACTCGCCCTGTGGTTATTATATTCTTTTCAGATACAGGTTCAAACTTGGGAGCTGATCCTTCTGCTCAGGATCATTAGATTCCTATCTTGGTGATCCCTTAATAGTAAGGGCCCTGATTTGTATTCTGTTTTGTTTTGTAATCTTAGTGTAGCTCCATAATACTACAGGTAAGGTCTATATTAAATTTGATTATGAATTGAACATGGAAATGTATATATGATTGGATGAATTTGTCTGATTATAAATTGTGCTGTATGTTGCAGGGTGCATTCTGACAATACTTGGATCCCCTATGGAAGTGTGTGCTTATTGAATTACAGGATAAGTACTCGTATTTGGGAAATATCCTAAATATAGAGGAAACGCTGCCCAAATTTTGTGAAATCTTGATGCGTAAGGCTTGCTAGGGAGCGTGCTCTCCAAGCGTCGGTCACGGCCTATGTCGGGTCGTGACAAAGATGGTATCAGAGCCTAGGTTTCCCTATATACTATGGAGCAAGTGTCCTATAGTAGGATCATGATTGTGCAAATGGAAGCTAGCGCATTTTCACAAAACGTGATGCTACCAGAGGTCTTTAGGATTATCATTCATGTGTCTATCCTTCATGTTTTGTGCACTTCAAGTGTTTTCTCGTCTTGTATATCAATTTGGTCCTAACCTTGATAAACTCTTCCCTTAGGTGATATGCTATCTGGAACTCGCACCCGTGTTGCAAGGGCAAAAGCCCATGAGCCTTCTGATGCTGAATCTGACTAGGTCCCCTTTCCTCTTAGGAGAGGGAGAGGCCGTGGTCAAAGATGAGGCCGTGGGAGACCGGCCAGACAACTGGAAAAGCCCACTTTTGAAGAAGAGCCAATCAATTTGGCAACTGAAATCAGAAGGGTTCACTAGACTCTCAATACTCTAGTGGAACTCCTAGCTCATCAAAGGAGGAATGAACCTCAACCTCATGTGGAGCCAACTTGACCTGTCTGTGATCCTCATCATCAGTGAGAAGCGACCAAAGTGTCAATCGAATCTTTTCTTAGATTGAACCCACCAAGTTTCTCCGAAAATCCCTTAATGGATGACCCTTAACAATTTCTTGACCGCACCAACAAGGTCCTCAGGGTCCTTAGATACCTGAGTGAGAGAGCAGTGTAGCTGGTAGCTTATAATCTGAATAGGCTTGCAGAGCAGTGGCATGCCACACTCATGGGAGGCAGGGATGCTTCTGGTTCACCTTCCCTCACCTTGGAAGAATTTACTAAGGTTTTCATGATGAGATTCCTTTTGGTCAACAAAAGTGAGAAGTATGCTGCTGATTTTAAAGATTAAGGCAAACCCCAAGAATGTCCATAGCAGATAATAAGGAGCAATTCACCAAATTATCCCGCTATGCTTATCACCTGGTATCCAATGACACAGTGAGAGCTAGGAGGTTTATCTGAGGCTTACTTGACCCTTTATTTGCCAATCTACTTCCTATGGTTGGGAGAATGACTTATGCTGAAATTGTGGATGTGGCTTATGGTCTCGAGATTGGGAGAGAAGAGCGGAAAGCAGCCAAGGAGGCAGGCAAGAAACAGAAAATGAACGAGAATATTTTGGGTGGATCTAGTTCTAAGGGAGCTCAGAATTATCAGGGCCGACGTTAAGCACCATCAGGTGGGGCTACTTCTTCAGGGCCCATTACAATGAGTGTGTTTGCCTCAGGGTCCCAAGCTGGCAGTGCATCTCAGCTAGGTATGCAAGGTGTAACATCCACCGGATTTTTCTTATCGTTTTCGCCTAGTTATTTGATTTTTATCGAATAATTGAGATTAATTAGAATTTGACTAAATACTTATTTAGGATCAATTAATTAGCAATCAATTGAGTTTAGATATGAGGGAATTAGGTTAGAAGCATAAGAGATTTCATAGAAATTTCTCAAAACTGATTTACCGATTTAAAAGAAATTGGTAAGATTACAATATTTTAAACTGTCAAAACTGAATCAAATTATACACCCAAATTCTATTGTGTTAGGACTGAGTACTCAGCCACTTGCTCATCACTTGGTGGTGCCACAAGGGCCACAAAGAGAGGGAGACTTGGCTAAAAATTGGCCACAAACCATTATCCAATCATAATCTACCTAGCCAACCACCCTCTTTATACTTGAATCAAATTTCCTTTCCTCATTTTCATACTAATTGCGCCTCCCTCTTCCCTTCTAGCCTTCTTCTTCTCTGCTCTTCTCAACCAACTCCATCAAACCTTCAAGCTTTGCTAGGGTTCCATCAAATTAAACTCAAATCTAGCAAGATCACACCCAAAGGAGGTATGATTCAATTTCTGCTCTTAATTTCTCTGAATAGTGGCTGCATGAAATTTCACTCTTCTTCATTTATTTGATGATATATTGGATGTATTTGATGCTTTATCATTGGATTAACATGAAATCTTGAGTTGAAATTAAAGTTAAAAGGAGAAAACTAGAAGGAGTAGAGAATTGGAATGCTGTCTAGGTGAAAAACCCATGGTGGTTTGTACAGTAGAGTGTACGGCTCTGTCTACAGCCATTCAAACTAGATAAAACTATTTTTATGTGAAACTAGACATTTAGGGCTTTCCATACATATATCATATAAGGCCATTAGATTAGTATTGAGAGAGATATGAATTTTGGAAGTTTGACCGAGGTTTTTGAGTTTGATTCTACACAGACTAGGTTGTTTAGAGCTTTGCCCTATACAACATGGAATTGAATGAAACTAAGTTTGTTGGAAAGCTTACATATAGAAGAACATCCCATAAAAATTTTAGAGTTAGATTCGTTGCCAATTATCCCCAGTACATTAATGAATTTACCTCAAGTTCAACCCGGGCTGGAACAGGGTAGTTCAGGAAGGTCAAGTTTCGGAGCTTATATCTCGAATTATACTCATGCAAATGATGTGCAACTTCTTTTATTTGAAAGCTTGTTTTGTTAGCTTTAGATTGATATAATTTTGCATGATTTCACCCAGATTTCTATTTTTAGTAAATTTTCTCTCATAAGTGTGCAATTTTGGCTAGAGACATGTATGAATACTAGGTCGAGTTTCGTTAATATCGGAACTCGGTACTTAGCAGACAGAGAACTAGGTCAAGAATACTTAAGGTTGAACTTGGAAGGGTATAATCAATGTTGAACTCAGACATAGTGAAATAAGAGCACTAGATTGGGTAAGATTAATGTTGGAACTCGGAACATAGGAAACACCTTCATGAAGGTCTTGGAAGATCACTTGTGGCATAATGTCGGAAATTGGAAGTTGGATCAGAATATGAAACCATATACATGAATCTCGGAAGTCGGGAAACTAGGATGCTCTAACACTCGTATACACGTAGTTCCAAAACCTAGTATCTCCGTAAGCATATCACCTCGAAACTCGATCCAGAATCCATCTCGGAGATCGATTCTAAACATGATCCCGGCAGTCAGGAATCAAAACATTCATAACCCCGGAAGTCAGGAATCAAGACATCGACTTTATATACATAACTTTACATGATTTTGGAACTCGGAAGTCGGTACTAAGCTCGAACTCGGGAACAACATTAGGAGTTAAAAACTTGCAAGATAGATTAAGACTTAAGAGTTTAAAACTTGCACCTATTGATATTGTTATGTTCTTGGTATGATTATAATATTCTACATTGAGGTTGCTGTTTGATTAAAGTTTCTTGGTTACTGGCACTATTCATGGGGAAGCAGACATGATCCGTTATACTGCCGAATTTTCGGTAGAATAGTAAGAAAGTTATGAGCATTTATATATTATGAATATATATGTAGAAATTCCATATGTAAGGATATAGGAAAGCAAATGATGAAGCATATGTATAAGTGCATTTAGCATGTCTATGCATGATTATGTATGAGAATGAAAGGATATGAATATATTAAATATGAATCCTTTCACCTGGAGGTAGTTATGAGATCCGTCCTTGTGAAGGCAGTTAAATAAGATAAGATTAGGTCCCTTTACTTAGGGGCAGTTGCACATTGAATCCCTCCCTGTGAAGGAAAACCATGAGATCCCTCTACCTTGGAGGCACGTGGTCAAATGAGCTCTATATTAAAGGTAAGTGGTCAGCTGAGATCCCTCTATTCTTAAGACATGTGACTAGAAGAGATCCCTTCAATTTAGAGGCACGTGGCCAAAATGAGATCCCTCCAAGACTAGAGGCACGTGAATCCCCTTGTAGGTTAGTCTGTGTGATGACGATTATGAGTTGAGCTGATGAGCTCACTCCTAGATCAGGCTACCCAAAGGTAGTAAAGACTAAAGATTAAAACATATGCAAGCACCCTAAGGACGGCGATACCTAGCACTTAGGTATGCCAGGTAAAGAAAGCAAAGAAAATTAAAGAAGAACGCTAATGCATTTGTATAAATTCAAGTATGAGTATTTGCATAATTATATCCGTGATGAGTTCGTATTCCTAAGGAACGTGACATGGCGAATCACGCTCTGCTGGGGTATGACATGGCAATCATACTCTAGAATGTGGCATGATGATCCCACATCCTAAGGAATGTGACATGGCGATCACATTCCGATGGAATATGACATGGCGATCATACTATGGGACGTGGCAAGAAGAATACATTCCTAAGGAATGTGACATGGTGATCATACCCTGATAGAATATGACATGGCAATCGTACTCTGGGATATGTGAAACAGGTAAAGGAAGATAAAGGAAGATAAGAAGGTTATGTGTATTTGCAGAAATGCAAGTGCAAGTAAAGGCATGTACAGGCTTTATGTTTTCAGTATATTGGCGCTATTGTATCTTAATACGTTTCAGTTATTATTGATAGTGTAATTCATGAATTGATTTCTTTTTTTCTTTTTGTATTTGGTTCACCCAAATTACAGGTGTATGAATAAAATGAACTTTGCTTTGGACAATATGTTTTCGAACCATAAAATTAAACAACTTGTATAACATGATCACCTTTTTCATAATAAACCGAAGCAACTGGAGATGACAACGATGACATTATGTATGATAGTTAATGAATCTGATTGAAAATATATAATTCTCACTCCTGTTTTCATGTTACCTCCAGATAGTTCGAAAGTTCCAAAGAAGGTCCTCCGAGGCGGAGTTAACTAGTAAGACCGAAGGTTGCTGCCAGACAAGGTCCGATTAAGTGACAGTAACAACTCCTAGGTGAGGTATATGACTTAAGCATAGTACCGTACTTGGGAGGATATTATGCAAGGAATTGGTCAGTGAACTTTCTCCAGGCCTTCATGTCAATCTTGTAGGAATTACCACTCAGGGTAGTGTCATAAAGCCATTGGAGCTTGTTTTGGATGTGGCCAGACAGGACATCTCAAGAAAGAGTGTCCCTATTCAAAAGGGGCTTTTGATCCGAGCTTTGCATGTCTTTCTATGCCAGCACCATCTTACTCAGCCTTATCTCGAGGAGCTTCCCATGGACCCTCTGGAAGGGATTCAGGCAAGGGAGCAGGTGGCAGAGGTCCTGGTGGTAAAGGGGCAGGCAGAGGCCAGCCCAGAGTTTTTGCCTTGATAAAGCAAGATGCCCAGGCTTTGAATGTGATGGTGGCAAGTACCTTGCATGTTTATTCTTTTGAAGCATGTGTGTTGTTTGACCCGGGTTCCACCCACTATTATGTATCCCCATATTTTGCTTCTCGTTTCAATTAGCAACTAGTACTATTGGATCACCTTTTTTGGGTTGGAACCCCCATGGGAGAATCCTTCATGGTTCAGTTAATGTTACCTTCCTGTATAATTAGTGTCAAGGGAGTGGATACTCTGGCCAACTTATTGTTATTGGAGATGACGGACTTCGACGTCATCCTAGGTATGGACTGGTTGTCTTCATGCCATGCCTCGGTGGATTGCCATTCCAAGGCTGTGAAGTTTGAGATGGCTGACGGCTCATCTCTTATATTCTAGGGAGATAGCAGCTTAACCCCCACCAACCTAATTTCTTCTATGACGGTGATGCGATTGATGGATAAAGGAAATGAAGGCTACCTTGTGATGGTTGATGACGTAGAAATGATGATGCCTAGTCTTGATCAAGTTCATGTGGTGAGGGAATTTCCAAATGTGTTCCCTGAGGAACTACCGGGAATGCCTCCCGATAAAGAGATTAAATTTTATATTGAATTGACTCTAGATGGTCGACCCATTTCTATTCCTCCTTATCGCATGGCTCCAGTAGAACTTCGAGAGTTGAAAGTTCAGTTGCAAGACATGCTGAAAAAAGGCTTTATTCGTCCTAGCACATCACCATAGGGTGCTCCAATGCTCTTTGTAAAGAAGAAGGATGGGTCCATGCAATTATGTGTGGACTATAGATAACTCAATCAGTTGATGGCTTGTAATAAATATCTATTACCCCGAATTGATGACTTGTTTGACCAGCTTCAAGGGGCATCATGCTTCTCTAAGATTGATCTTCGGTCCGGATACCATCAGTGGAGAATTCGGGAGGAAGATATTCTTAAGATTGCTTTTTGAACCCGCTATGGACATTACAAATTCTTAGTAATGTCTTTTGGATTAACTAATGCCTAGCTACTTTCATGGACTTGATGAACAGAGTGTTCAGACCCTTCCTGGATCACTTTGTGATCATCTTTAATGACAATATCTTGGTTTACTCAAAGAGTGAGGAAGAGCATGAGTGCCATTTGCGGGTTGTTCTGCAAACTATAAGGGATCACCAACTCTATGCTAAATTTTCCAAATGTGAGTTTTGGTTAGATCAAGTGACCTTTTTGGGTCACACAGTATCAAAGGAAGGAACTATGGTGGATCCTAGGAAGATTGAAGCTATCCAAAATGGCCAAGGCCAACAACCGTGACAGAAATTCGGAGTTTCTTAGGATTAGCAGGCTACTACCGAAGATTTGTGAAAGACTTCTCCAAAATCTCTACTTCCTTGACTAAGCTAACACAAAAAGGTGTCTTTTCAATGGTCTAATGATTGTGAAGAGAGCTTCCAAAGGCTTAAAGCTTGTCTAACTACAGCCCTCGTGCTGGTTTTGCCCTCAGTATCTGGAGGGTATTCGGTCTATTGTGATGCCTCCCGGGTAGGGCTCGGATGTGTTCTTATGCAATATGGATAAGTCATTGCTTATGCCTCAAGATAATTAAAGAGACATAAGCAAAACTACCCCACCCACGATCTGGAAATGGCAGTCGTGGTATTTGCACTAAAGATTTGGAGACATTATCTTTATGGAGAGATGTGTGAGATCTACACCGATCATAAGAGCCTAAAGTATATTTTCCAACAAAAGGATTTGAACTTGAGGCAACGTAGGTGGATGGAATTGCTCAAGGACTATGATTGCACTATTTTGTACTATCCAGGTAAGGCAAATGTAGTGGCCGATGCATTGAGCAGGAAATCCATAGGCAGTCTTGCACATATAGCACCTGTAAGAAGGCCTGTAGTGGAAGAGATCCACAAGTTAGAAGCTGAGGGTATTCACTTTGAACTTGGAGATTCCGGGCCACTTTTGGCCCATGTGCAGGCGCAATCTTCCCTGATTGAGCAAATCAAAACTGCCCAATATGAGGATACACAATTATGTAACTTGCAGAATGAGGTTCGTAATGGAAAGAAGCTTGAATTCTCCCTTGATCAAGCAGGAGCTTTGAGAAGCAAAAATTGCTTGTGTGTGCCAGATGTAGGCAATCTAAGGAGAACTCTCTGGAAGAAGCCCACAATTCCGGATATACGATTCGTCCAGGTTTCACTAAGATGTATCAAGATTTGAAACAATTGTTTTGGTGGGAAGGCATGAAGAGGGATATAGGGGACTTTGTATCATGATGTTTAGTATGTCAGCAACTCAAAGCCGAATCAAAGACCTACCTAGCTATTACAACAAGTTGAAATACTTGAGTGGTAATAGGAGAGAATTACCACGAATTTTGTGACCGGATTACCCCGGAGCTTTAGGAGTTTTGATTCTATTTGGGTGATAGTAGATAGATTAACCAAATCGGCTCATTTCCTCCCAGTCAAGACTACCTATAAAGCTTCCCGTTATGCTAAACTCTATGTTGATGAGGTTGTTTGACTTCATGGGGTTCCGACGCCTATTATCTCGGATCGTGGACCTCAATTCACTTCTCATTTTTGGAAGGCCTTCCAAAAGGCCTTAGAAACCCGACTAGATTTAAGTATGGCATTCCACCCTCAAACGGATGAACAATCTGAAAGAACAATTCAAACTCTTGAAGATATGTTGAGGGCTTGTATTTTGGACTTTGGCGAGAATTAGGATAGTTACATACCCTTGGTTGGATTCTCTTACAACAATAGTTATCAAACCAGCATCCAAATGGCACCATTTGAAGCCTTGTATGGAATACTCTATAGGTCTCCCATTGGATGGTTTGAGGTAGGTGAGGCTAAAATCTTGGGGCCAAACTTAGTGCAAGACTCTTTGGAGAAAGTTCGATTGATTAGAGAACAGTTGCTAGTAGCTCAAAGCAGGCAGAAGGCCTATGCTGACCACCGAAGGCGAGACCTAGAATTCTCCATAGGTGACCTTGTGTTCCTTCGTGTGTCCCCTATGAAGGGTGTGATGAGGTTTGGAAGGAAGGGCAAGCTCAACCTTCGTTACATTGGCCCTTTTGGAATTTTGGACAGAATTGGCCCAGTGGTGTACCACTTGGCCTTACCGCCTGGCTTATCCATGATTCATCAGTATTCCATGTATCAATATTGTGAAAGTATCTCCCCAACTTTTCTCATGTGCTTACTCCACATACTATCCACTTAGAGGAAGATTTAACTTATGAAGAAGAGCCTATGGCCAAAATCGATCGTCAAGTGAAGAAGTTGTGTTCAAAGGAGGTGATCTTAGTAAAGGTAATGTGGAAGAACCACTCGAGAGAAGAAGCGACTTGGGAGGCTAAAGAAGCCATGCAGATAAAGTACCCCCACCTATTCAAATAAGAGGTAATTATTGTTTAGTTCAAAATTCAGGGACAAATTCTTTTGAAGGGGGAGTATGTAACACCCTTGAGGTAATTTCAAGTTTTCTATGATAATCCTGTTTGATCAATGTGTTTAATCCGATTGTAATGGAAATTTAGTTGGTATACGATGACCTTGGGTGTTGGGTGTCATTTGGATCAAAGAACCAAGTTTTGTGGTTTGTAATCGATTGCCAAAGGGGTGGTAATCGATTACAGGGCTCTCTGTGTGCTAACGAGTTGAAAATTTCCTTGTGGTAATCGATTACCAGCTCTGGACTCGTGGTAATCGATTACCAGTTCTTCATGGTAATCGATTACCGGCTTGTGGTAATCGATTACCACAGGTTAGTATGTATGTAGGGACGCGTCTAGTGCCCACATTTTCGAAATTCTCCTTTTCTCTCTAACCCAAACTCTCTCCTTTCTCTCTAGAATTTCTTTCTTCCAATATTCTTTACATCTATTACATCCATTCCACCATTTTCAACTAAATCATAAATAACAACACAATCCTTCCTCGATCTAAACACAAATCATCCATGCAATTTGATCTTCCTTCATTTTCCTTGCTTGGGTGGATTTGATGTTGGAGAGCTCACCTCTAATTCATTTCCTCCTTATTCCAATTCTAAGATAAATCTCATGTCTTACTCCTTACTTTTTCTTAAGCAACTCCAACTCCTTGATTGTTAGAAGAATTCTTGAAACCCTAGGGTAGTGAGATTAGAGAACTTATGGTATGGAGAATGTTAGTGATCCATAATTGATTCAATGTCGTATTGTGGTGTTAGATTATTGCAAGGAATTCCCCTTCAGCTTCGTGGTTCCAGAGAATTAAGATTTTCTTGTGACCAGTGATCAGTGAGTAGATAGAATACTTTTGAATTACTTCTATTTTAAATTATAATTATTTATTTACTTTAAGAATGCTACTCATGAGTTGATGATGGGAACAGATCAAATGTTTATTTGAAATTGATGATTTATGAATATGAAAGGATAGGAAAGTCTGTAACAGGATCTGTCTGCTAACAGCAGTAGATGTTAGCCTTGGTGCACCTTGGATTATGATATTACACGGCCACCCAAAGAGGTGGTGTGTGACGGACATTACACGGCCATACATATAGTGTGGTGCATGCTTAACTTCACGGCTTCTCAAAGAGGGGTGCATGCCTGATTTCGGGATTCACACGAAAGAATGGCCACCTAAGTGTGAATCCTGCCTGTTTATCCTGTTAGATATTTTCGCAATTTTTCTTTATTTGAATGAAATCATTTTATACTTATATGTACATTGACTCATGAGGTTCAAAAGTGTTTTGTCTCTCACTGAGTTTTTCAAACTCGTCTCGTGGCTATTACATTTTTTTCAGATACAGGTTCAAACTTGGAAGCCGATCCTCCTACTCAGCATCATTAGATTCCTATCTTGGTGAGCCCTTAATAGTAAGGGCCCTGATTTGTATTTTGTTTTGTTTTGTAATCTTTGTTGTAGCTCTATAGTACTACAGGCAGGGTCCGACCCTTGCTAGTGTGTTAAGTTTATGTTCAGAGATTGTTTACACTGAGTTGGATTGACTATATATTAAATTTGATTATGAATTGAACTTGGAAATGTATATATGATTGGATGAATATGTTTGATTATAAATTGTGCTATGTGCTGAGAGATGCCTTTTGAAAATGCCTGCATCCCCTATGGAAGTGTGTGCTTGTTGAATTGCAAGATAAGTTCTTATATTTGGGAAATATCCTAAATATAGAGGAAACTTTGCCCAAATTTTGTGGAATCTTGATGTGTAAGGCTTGTCAGGGAGCGCGCTCTCTAAGCGTTGGTCACGGCCTATGTCGGGTCATGACATTTTCACCCAAACAACATCCAACTTCTTTCTATTCTCAAATCCTTCCACTCTAACTTCAATTCTAATCAAAACATACTATTAAACTAACACTAACTCATCATCTCTACCCAATATAGCATCAAAAATATGAAAGAAAGAAGAACCCCAAGCAGCCCCAATCCATAGAAAACAAGAACAGAAATTAGAATTTCTACCTTTTCTATGTGTTGAACTTGGTAGATTCAAGTCTTGGATTAAAGAAAGTTGTTGGAACTTGTTGGAACTTGAAAGCTTGATGAAGAAGGAGTGAATATGAGATGAGAAAGAAAGAAAATGAACAGGTGTTCTCATGGTAATAAGGCTGAAAATTGCAAGGGAGTGGGAAGGAATTTATATGAAACTTTTGGAAGAAATTTGAATGTGATTGGTGGATTTATTTCCTTACTTCAATTTGGTGTGGCTGCCCTCTTTAAAGGTTGATGTTGCGCCGCTTAGAAGGGGTTGGGTGGCTGAATCTTGGCCATTCAATCTAGGGTTCTTACAGTATAATTTCTATTGATTCAGTTCTGATAATTTAAAATACCGAAATCTAGAGTTCTTACAGTATAATTTCTATTGATTCAGTTCTGATAATTTAAAATACCGAAATCTTACTAATTTCATTTAAATCGGTAAGATGGTTTTGGAAAAATCCTATGAGGTCTCCTATATTTCTAATTTAGTTCCTTCAAATCTAATCTCTCTAAATGATACTTAATTGGCTTTAAGTAAATGCTTAATCGAATTTTAATTAATCTCAATTATTCGATAAAAATCGAATAACTTAGTTAAAAATAATAAAATTTTTTGGACGTTACAATGGATGGAAGGGTTTTCTTATTACGGGCCACCTTCCTTTTCGAAGGATCATATTCTTGGTTCAATCTCTTCTTATTAAAGCTTATGATACTAAAATTATTCTAAGTTCATAAATTTTGTGGAATTCCGGCAGCATAATGGCCAAACCCGAGCTTCCCCAAAATTGCCAAACAGAGAGTCCAATCTCACAGATCGTTAAGCATCGTTATCATCATCATATCATCATCATATTGGCACATGGAGGCATATGTAACACATAAATTCTTATGAGCTTAACTTAGTAAACTTGGTGCAAGCTTTTAATTAAATTTGCCTCTTGTGTCAATTCTTTCATTAAGTATAGGGCCAATTTCGTCTATTATCCTTTTTGAAACTTTTAAGTTCAATTATCAAGTTTTCCAATATCTTAAGTTGAGGTCTTAATGTCTTCAAGCTTGTTTCTCATGAACACTTTAAACTTAACCATAACTGGATTTACTTTTATAGTTGGGCAATAACTTCAAAAATTTGCCATAATTTCATCTTTTACAATTTTGACTTGAATTTTGATAGGATTATACTTCTACGAATGTATTTTTAAATAAAATAAATTCCACTCAAACATTCATTTTATAAAAAGAGATATGAACATCTTATTCTAACTGCTTAGCCTTTTAGATTCATTCTAGAATAGTGAATTGAAAACTTTATTGGGAGCTCCTTAGAAGGAATCTGCCAAAATTGTTTTATGGAGGTGTTCCTCTATGTCGTAGCTTTCTAACAAACTTTGTCCCACTCAAAAATGTTTTATATTGCTCGAGTTATTAAGATTTTTGTACAAACTGCCCGAATAAAAACACATCTAGGGACAGTCGACTTTGAAAATTCGTATCTCCCTCGTTTTGATGTGAAATTTCACATTTTTTATATGTATGAAAACCTCTATGAGTATTTTTTATTTAAAATTAGTTTCATTACATTTCAAGTTGTATTGGATAAGTTACTGGTCGCAAAATGAAGACTACTAGAATTTCCAACTTCAACAATTTTTGTTTCAATTAGTTTTCTTGTAAAAATATTATGTCTTTTCCTGAGGTGACCACTTTTCTCTTCTATACCACTTTTATACTTTGAGATCTTGATGATAAATCAATATTTTGAGTTCTAAAAAGTTGGGTTCAAGCAATCCGTATATATAACTAGAAATATTTTACAAGCAAAGAGCCATATCACAAGAAAACACTTCATATCAAGGAGCATGGCCATGAAGTCTTAGAGTAAATTCTAGAACCACCTAGCTATGGACAGCTTAGGAGTTCTAGAGCTCAAGAACATATAAAAAGAAAAAGATTAGAGTCATTACCACAAAGATTTTCTTGGAAGCTTGAAGGGTGGAAGTGGTGGAAAATGGCCTCCCTCCTTAGAGCTTGGAAGAATGTAGCTAATGTGTGTTTACTTTGCTTCTCCAAAGACCAAAGAAGATGGTCCTTGAAGGGTTTGTGATGGTAGTGAAAGGAAAGAGGGTTGAATAAGGTAAGAAAGTGAGAAGAAGAAGAACAAGAAAGGTTGGAAGAACAAAAGAGCTAGGATGAAGTTTAGAGAGAAATGAGAGCTTAGACTTGTAGCGAGAGGATGAAAACTTGCAAATAAGGAAAGAGAGGGGGTTGAATGGTGCCTTACAAGGGGTAGGTAGGAGGTGATTTTTGCCTCTTTCAACAAGTAAGAAGGTTAAGAACCTTAGGATAAAATGGGTGGTTATGTTTCCTTTGAGTTTTGGTGCATAGCAAGGACCATTTTGTATTTTCTCAAGGGGTTAAAGGGAGGCACCACTCTTGGGATTTACTTAATGGAGTATGATTTACCCATGTGGCATGATCCAAGTGGTGGATAGCCTTTCTTTGGTCTTGCCTATGGTGATGCTACTAACACAAGCTTAGATCCAAGGGTGCAAGATTTAGGAGACAAATGGAGGGTTGGATTTGGCTCTTCCTTGGCTGAAATTTTCATGCAATAATTAGGGAAAATTTTTTAATTTTCAAAGCTATTAGAATTATATAAGTTCTTAATTAAGTTGATTAGTTTAATTACTCGTTAGCCAATTTTGATTAATTACACTTTTAAGGCGTTCTTCTTCTAAAAGAATTGTTCTCATAAATTATGTATTTAGGGTGTAGGAATTTATTTATCTTAATTGTTTAAGGTAAAACAATTGTCATGTATTTAATTAATAAGATTATATTAGCTTAATTATATTTCTAAGTTATGAATTAATGAGGTTCGAATAATTAGGCTTTAATTAAAATGTTTAGTGCATTATGATTTACTTGTTGGCTTGACTCGATTTACTAAGCTCTTGCTCATCGAGATTAGTCAATTAGTCATCAGTTAATCGCTAACCCCTCTAATTAGCCAGGGATACTAAGCTAATTAGCTTAGACAAATTTGGGGATGTTATAGGAAATATCACGGAAGAAATAAAACAAAAGTTTATTTAAATTGAGTGTTTCATTTGTTTATTTATCCTTATTATTATGTGTATCCTAACGTTTCTTTGAAGGCTATTTGATTTCAGGTGAAATTTGTCTTACTTACTATATTTATCTATTTGTGTTTTCATTTACTTTCTCACTACTTGCCCAAAGGGGAAGAATTCATTAAGTTCATATGACAGAAGAACTAGTCTGCTGTGAGAATCCTTTCAGTGCTTCCCCATCATGGACCATTATTTTTGTATTAAAGTTCTTGATTCTTAATTGTGATATAAAATGTAAATTTAGTTTCATTGTCTCGTTTCTTTGATGCTACTATGTTTTGATTTGAAACTTGAAATTAAAGATAGCTTACACTTGTATTTCAGCATTAGTTCTGGGGCACTTCTCAGCCATGCAACTGATTGCATGCAAAACAAAAGGCTTAAACAACTAATACCTTGTAAATGTGATTAGCATCATTGAGCAAATCTTTGTTTTAATGTTCAAGGCTGTAGGAGCTCATTGCCTTTTACCCATTTGCAGCTACCGATATGATGTGCTCTTTTATTTATTGCTATTTTTGTTCCTTTCTTTTGCGGGTTGACAGTTGGTTGGGGATACATATCTATTAGTAGTTGAAGTGGAAAGTTCCAGCTCATTGTAGTGCATGATGATGGGAGCTACCAACTCAAATTAGTACTAGGCTCAATAAAGTTAGAGACTGAGTGGAATATTAAGAGGGCGAGTAGATAATATTGAGGCCTAATCTCTTTATCTCTCTCGTTTTTCAAGTTAATTGGGCCTATCTTTTGTTAACCAAGTTTGAATTGTGTTAGAAAACAAAGTATGTTATGTATTGTTAAACATGGAAAAATAATATTATTTAGCCCAAGTAGTGATTCACGAAATGAATTCGAATGACTCTTTAACCTTTGTTTAGGATTTTTTTAAAATTTTTTTGCTCCAATAAAATAGAAATAGACAAACGCAGAATTTGGACCACAATTTACCTTTTTTTCATCCGGCTGTGCATAGCAGCTTCCGATATGCTCTTCTATCATAACCTAGAAAGGTATATTTTGTTTTTTTGCGGGGATAGTGATTCTCATTAAACATAAAGTAGTTAATATTTGTCTATATGTCTAATTAACCTTAAATACAAATATAATAAATTATTTTACATTTATATAACAATTAGATAAAACATATAATTGAATAGCAAGCATTAATTATAAGAGTATTAATATCCTCATAAAAACGAAGAATAGAAAAAGAATCCCTTAAACTTGATAATAATAATAATAATAATAATAATAGTAATTTCCCTTAAATTTTGGTTATGCACTTCTCACTCTCAATTTCTATAATGTTGTTTTTATTGATTTGTTCTGTTGCATAATTTTGATTATGATGTTCTTACTCTTAGTTTCTTTTGTTTAAATTGTCTTTTTTTTTCCAATTTCAATTACTATTTTGATATGAAACTTGTTCACTATTTTTTTTTTTTTTGATTAACTATTAAACCTGTTTATTGGAGCCTAGAATTTGGCACTTAGCATATTTATAATTTTGATTTTAATTTTTTTAGCATATTTCTCATATTCATAATGTTGTGCATGCAACAAACAAAGAGTAATACTCTGTGGCAAGCAAATTGGGCAGTAATGCTTCTTACATTTGTTCATATACTGATTTTTTTTCAATCTTTTAGTTCTGATTTTTTTTTTTTTTTTTTTTTTTGCTTGTAGTAGAGTTCTTCTGTGGAAAATGTAGCTTGCTGTGTGAGGGCTGAGGACTTGAGCATTTCAGATTCTTGTGTCTAAGGGTAATTTTCTATGGGTGATTGCTAGTTTGGGGTTTGAAATATGATGTTTGCAATGTCTTGGAATTGCTGGTTGGAATTTGTAATGTTGGTCAATTATTGACTTGAGTTACTCACTTTCTGTACATTATTGTGTGAAGTAATGTCAATATATATACTTTCATGAAATCATTATGAGTTTTGTTTGATTTAGGAATTACGTTTATCTAGTGTTTATATCTTGACTCTTGGTGTAGTGCTATATATTTTTTTATTGGTACTTAGTTTAATTAGTCTAAATCACATTATTTAAATTTGTATATTATTTCTTACTAATTATTTCTTTTGCTATTTTAGCCATGTTATGTTGGAAGTGAGCCTACTACACCTATGGATGCAAAAAGATCATAGAAACACAAATCACCAAGCGAATATTTAGTGTTGTACTTTCTTTATCAACTGTTAAATCACTTCCAGTGAGAAGTTATTATAGATTTGCATTGATGATCATTTTGTGGATTTTATTATGAATTTAAAGTTATGAATATTGTGGATTTTATTATGAATTTAAATTTGTGAACTTTGTGGATTTTACTATGAATTTGAAGTCATGAACTCTTTATGAATGTTGATGATTGAATTTAGATCACATATAGATAGCTTAAAGAAATTATTTAAATTTGTGATTGTTTAGTACATACTTGTTATTTAATTGTTTTTTATATATTGTTAATTGATTGATTGATATTAGGAATAATTAAAAAAAAACTATATTATATATATGCAGCAATATTTAACCTCACAAAAAATTATAGTGCTAATTATAAAATTAAAATTATTGTAAATAAATAACTTCAAATCAATTCATATTTTGGCATTTATATTGCAGCAGTTATCCACTGATGCATTGTGACATCTAAATTGCGGTGTTTTCCACCCCCGCAATCAATTTTATATGTTAAAAGATAAAAAAAAGATTGAAGAGTTTAAAACTACCGTAAAAAAAATGGAACTGCCACAATTTGAAGGGGTTAAAAACTGCCACAATTAAACATAAGGTTGTGGAGGCTGTATAAAAACTGCCTCAAGTCATTTTGCCGAAGTTGAAAATCGGCTCTAAGTGAAAAAAAAAAAAAAACCGCCCTTAATTGACACATTTTTTGTAATGATTCATTAAATCATGCATTTTAGACCTTTGTTATTTCAAATTCGGGTATTAGGCATCTGCTTCCCCATTCCTTCTTGTTATGGTTAAAACTTACATAGGGTTTTTAGCCAAAGTTTCATCTTTGAATCTTATAGCCCCCTTGAAATGGTACACCAATGATTCCCAGATTCATGGTATGATCAGAGGCCTTAATCATACTTCTATTGTAGGGATTCCTCTAGATCTTTGGGTTATGATAGTGTATAACCACACTCATGAACCCAACAACACCAAGCACTTACCATCATCTAGAAGTGATTTTATTCCACATAAAGGTGAAAGATTCAAACTTTATTGAATAAAATTGCAAGATTCCACCTTTATGATTAAAGAAGTTTTATTCTTGATGAAAGTATGAATCTTCAATCATATATATGTCTTCAAGATCCAACCTTTATAAAATAGAGATCCAAGATTCTACCTTTATGGCTAAAAAGTTCTATTCTTTTAGAAAGTTTAAACTTTTAATCATTATTATGTCTTCGAGATTCCATCTTTATTAGATGAAGTTGCAAGATTCAACTTTTATCACTAACAAGCTTTAATCTTTAAGACAGTTTAAATATTTACTCTTTAGTTGGTCTTCAAGATTCAATCTTCATCAAATAAGGATGCAAGATTCTATTTTTATGACTAAAAAGCTCTAATCTTTAAGAAAGTTTGAAACTTTACTCAATGTTTTGTCTTCAAGGTTCAATCTTTACAAGATATGTTGCAAGTTTTCACCTTTATAACAAAAAAGCTTCATACTTTAGGAAAGTCTAAATTTTTACTCTGTCTTGTCTTTAAGAAAAACAAAATGAATCTTTAAGAGAGTATAATCTTTTACCATCACTTTTTAGACATCAAGGAACAAACTTTTTAAAGTTTTATGCTTTAAAATGTTCTTCGTCACATCAAAACCATGTTGAAGGGGCAAAAAGAGAATATTTTCAATCATGAACTCTTCATATTAAAAGAACAAACTTTAAACAAGATACCTTCAAGATATTAGTTTTTCTTTTCAACATCTTACAAGAACACCAAGAACACATGCATCATAAAAGAAAAATGAAAGCTTTTATAGTATTCAAGAAGAGAAACTTCCAACCAACACATAAAATCTCATGAGCAATGTGGATCACCTTCCCTTTTGAAGGATCACACCTGTTTATCTTGTAAATGTGGATCACCTTCCCTTTTAAAAGATCATGTCCAATTATTCTATTTCTTATATTACATCTTATATTTTCATATGCATTATGCTCAAAGGCATGACACAAGTAGGCAAGCAATGGATATGTCTAAGTCTACAATTTTGACGAAAATCCGACAGCATAGCGGCTAAACTGGAGCTTCCCCAAAAATTTGCTAAGCATGAAAAATTCAACAAATAACCAGTCATATTCATTCCATATCATCATATCAAGCATCAACAATCATTTAATAACGAGTCCATACTTAATCAACTTGCTGAGCATCATACTTAATAACATCATACACTCATATCCTAAAAGGCACCTATGGTTGCATTATTCTTTATGAGACATCTTATGAGTCATCATATGAATCCCCATGTTTGCACATAAGAGAATCATATAGCTTAACATAAATGTGTGTTATAGGCTTTTAGCCATTTACTTCTGCGGTGAAATTATACTTTGATTAGGGTTTTCACGCTTTTTCCTATATCTTTAACTTAAGAGAAATGTTTATCCATTAGATCATACATGTTAAACCTTTATTATTTCAAATTTAGGTATTAGGCATCTGCTTCCCCATTCCTTCTTGTAATGGCCGAAACTTACATAGGGTTTTTAGCCAAAGTTTTTTCTTCAAATCTTATAACCTCCTTGAGATGGTACACCAGTAATTCCTAGGTTCATGGTATGATTAGAGGCCCTAATCATACTTCCGTTCCCCGAAGGATTTCGAGATCCCTCTAGACCCTTGGGTCATGACATTGTATAACTACACTCATTAACCCAATAATGCCAAGTGTAACACCTTACCAAACAAAATACTATGCTTAAGTCATAATATATTACCTGATAAGTTATTACATGTGGCTGATTAATTAAACTTTCATAATGGATTCTATGTTAATTACCATATAGAATTAACTATTCAATTATTCATTTATTCTCAACTGTAGAATAAAAAAATGAGTTAACACTGTAATAGAAAGAAAACTGTAGAATAGATGTCTGTCTTCAAAGTTTGCCAAAAAGATACATAAACGGTACAAGTTATAAAAATGAGGCCATTAGAACAAAATAAACCAACCTGTCTCTATGAAACAACACCCTATGTGGTCCCCACGGGACATTTCATGTATAACTCCTAACCCCTACCCATCTGCCTATGACCCAGACTGCCAAAAGAGGGCCACTCTATACACCTCCTGCTGCTACTACACGTATGCTATCTAGATGGATTTCGAGGAAAGGAATCCATTGGCCATGCTGGCATCTGCCGGGGCATAGTTGCCGCTGGGTGCAGAGGATGATGACGATGAACTCACTGCCTCAGAGGGGTCCTCCTCCTCAGAGAACGAGATGGAAGGGGCCTGCGGAGGTGACACCACCGATGGTGCTGCAGGAGCTGCGACTGCTACTGGTGGTGGTGGTGGAAAGGGATGTGCCACATATATAGGGATGGCGATGTAGGGCGCAGTAGGGTCAAAAAGAGGATAAGAAAGTGGAATTGCAAAGTTTCTACCGAAGAAGAAGTAAAAATGAAAACAATAGCTACCGACAATATATACAAAGTCAAGCATAGGATCTAGATGGAAGTGCAAGTTTGGGAACTCAACGAATAGGACTCCTATCACCGCACTCTCCATAATTTGAGAATAAGGCGAAAGCATATGGTAGCGTGAGAAATTAAAATTTCTCAGTAGGAATCCTAATTCTATACACATCTGCTATCGCCATCATTCCCAGTTATTTCGGTTTTTCTTAATTCTAAATAGTACAACATGATGGTAATATTCAACTTAAAACTCATGTTGTAAAAATATAACTCGAGACAAACTAAATTTTAAATTAAAGCAATGAAATTATAGTTAAACAGACATGTGAATATAACAAAGGCAGTAAATAAACAATAACATATCATGAGAAATAAATAGGTAACTATAACAATCAATTAAGAATCATCATACAGTGCATATAAATATACAAACTGGAAAATGCATCTTATCTTTGAGAGCTTTCGCCTTCTATAATTTATAGTTTCCATTCTTGGTCCCTTGGGAGTCATTGCCCATATACTCCTAGGTAATAGTCTACTTTTTAGGATCGAGCTTGTTCCTATACAGGATTGCCCGGTTTACTTTCTCCGACTTTCCCACTGGTCTATTCCCTTTAAATTTATTCAGGGGCTGGCCCAAGTAATATGGAATCCTTTATATCTTTCATAATTTGCATGTACAACTAACATTATTTTGCTTGAACATCATTTATTCATACAAATATTTCATAAGGCATATGAATTCGTTGCCGAAATTTCGGCAGTATAACGGATCGAGTCCATTTCCCCATGAATAATGCCTACAATTCAATGTAAAACAGCAAGTTACAGCAATATTATTAATCATATGGTATGTCAAAATCAATAGAAATATCAATAGAGTTTTCTGCTTACTCTACCCTCTTCTACCCAAATTTTGTAAAACCCATCTTTGCACCTATTCAACTTATTTAAACCTGAATTTTGGATATATTATAGCTCTATGTGTCTAGTTTCCAACCCTTTTAGTCAAATCTCATTTTGATTTGTATAGCTCAAGTTATTAGTATTTTACCTCAGACTGCCCTATACTTAGCTAGAAGTGCACCCTTATAAGTGAAAATTCACTAAAAATAGAAATCTAGATGAAATCATACAAAATTTATACCAAATTAAAGCTAACAGAACTATATTTCAAATGAAAAAGTTGCATATCATGCACATGAGTATATTTTGAGATATATGCCCTATAACTTGACCCTACTAAACTACCCTATTCTAGCCTGGTTTGAACTTAAGGTAATTTCATTGATGTGCTGGGAATAATTGACAATGAGTCTGACTCTAAAATTTTTATGGGATATTCCCTTATATGTTAGCTTTCAAACAACATTAGTTTCACTCAATTTAGAGTTGTGTAGGGTGAGTTACTCCTTTCTCAACTCATACTGCCTAGATGAAAATCTAGATTTCTAAGTCAAATTCAAAAATACATAACTAATTCTATTCTGAACTAATGGCTTTATATTTTATATGGTTGGAAAGCCTAAATGTCCAGTTTCAATAAAAATATATTGGATCAAGTTTTGATGGCTAGATTTTAGTCCGTACAAGACGGACGTATGGACGCTGTGGAGTTTTCACCCAACAGCTCCTTGATTCATTCTATCTTCAAGTTCTTTCATTCCAATTTCAATTTTAATCACAACATACATGCAAAATCAACCATAATCCATCATCATCACTCCAAATTACATCAGTATCATGAGAGAAATAGAATCCCTACATAGCCCCAAATCAAAGAAGACAAGAAGAAGAGTTGAATCCTACTCTCCTAGGTGTGATCTTACTAGAGTTGTGCTTTAGTTATGGAACAGAAGTATGATTAAAGCCTCTGAGCATACCATGAACCTAGAAATCACTAAGTATACTATCTCAAGGAAAGGAAATAATCACCTAACTTAGTTAATTTAAACAAGTGTTCCATAAGACATGTACCCAAGTAAAAAGTAAATTCCTATAAGGACTAAGTAACTAAGATTTCACACTCATTCATTTTAACTATGTAATTCTCTCATAGGTAACCACGAGAAATCATACGATGACTCATAAGACATCTCACAAAGAATAATACAACTATGAACCCCTTTAGGATATGAATGTATGATGCCATTCAGCATGATGAATGACAAGTTTGATTTGAGCTCTATCTCATGATTGAATGATTAGTGTGATGATATGATATGGACTATTGGTTGAAAGTTTTATGATTGGCATTTTGGGAAATCTCCGGTCTAGCCATCATGCTACCGAATTTCAATCAAAATTAGAGACTTAGTCATATCATTGCATGTGTCTAGTCAGAGAAGCACTATACATGTAAAGTATAATGATAAGAAAAGAAAGAATGGGATATGATCCCTCTATCGCTTCAAGGAAATGAGAGACAATGATCCACAAAGACTTAAGGAACCTCTATGGGGAAGGCAAGTGTGACATGCAGGACCCTCCAACTTAAAGGTAACCAATATCGGCTTAGTCTAATTTGGTTAGTACTGTGTGATAATGGTCACGGAATAAGCTCATATCCAAAAGCAGTCTATTTCAAAGGAAAAGTAAGAATGTTAAGGACGTGTTAAAAATGAAAATAAAGTTAAAGTAAAACCATGGTGAAGTCTATGAGGTTTCATGTCAATGCATGTATTTATATTGTCCATACGCATTATGAATGTTTATTCTATGCTTTCGCATGTATGTTTACTTATAATGTTATGGTTTTGATGCCAAGTCTAAAAGCAACCCGCTTCAGGGCTTAAGTTTTCAAAATCATTAAAAATGAACCTATACATGCCCACTATTTTCATAATTAAACTCGAAGTAGTTGGGATGATGACAATGACATAATATTTGTCTAGTCACGATCTTACTAAGAAATCCAGTATTTTTCGCTCCTACATTTCCATGTCGTCTTCAGAGGATGCTGGCATCAGGCATGGTGGTGATCTTTATTGAGTTCCCGGTTTGGCATTGGTGCTTTGACCTAGTGCTGAATGCCTCGGTAATGTCTGCAAGCGCAATGATGAAGGTCTACATTTTCCATGACCGTCCATTTCAAGTTCCAATGATGAGCCCATTTTTCCATCCGTATCAGCTATATGGCGAGGTTGCCCTAGATGATATCCATCCCTACTTTCAGCCACCGAGATACCCCACTGACGATGAGACCGACTCGGATACCTGTCTGACTTCGACCATTTCATTGGATTTTGATCCTTTGGAGCCATTCTATCCAAGCTACCATGTGGAAACCGACTCATCCAAGCCCTCCTACACGTCCTTGATTCACTGATTCATCTTTTTCTTCAGCCACTCCTCGTCACACTCCACCCGTGGTTCGTGATCGCGCGTTCATTTGTACCCGTACTGTGCCTCATGGATATGGCTATGCTCGAGGAGGAGGACATGGTGACGTTGCTCCTGGTGGTTTCAGGAACGGTTTCCTTCCACCTGATGAGTGATATGGTGATTGCATGTGGAGCTGAGCACGAAGATAACCCTATTTTGTTGTAGTTATAGGGTTATCATTTTATTGTATGGCATGCTTAGGCAGTACAGATTTCCTATGTATTTTCCTTTATGATGTATTCAGTTAGGTTTCTTTATAGGGCCGACAGTAGATATTGGACCCATTATATCTCTATGTATGACTCTTGATGTTATTATTATATTAACTATGAGTGGCCGTGGAATGAATGTTATGTTTATCTAATTCATTGCTATTCTTGTCACTTCTATTTATTTTATTTGCACCGTATGTATGAGATAGCAATGTTCATATTATATGCTCACGATGCACTCATGGGTTTTGGTTTTCAAAATAGTTTATTCGTTATTGTTGAATCAAAAAAAAAAACTTACCATATTTTCATTATAAAGTATTTTCAAATGGTAACTTTAATTCCGCGAGCAAAATAACAACTAGTAACTCTATAATATGACGTAAGCATAGTGTGGGATTTTTAGGGTGTTGCAAACTAAATGCAAAAGCAAACTAAAGACTACTCTAAAATGACTTAAAACAACAAAAAAATATACTACAAAGGATGTTTTGGTTTATATAAACAAGGAACAAAAATGGAAGACACAAGGAAATATTAAAAAGATGCAAGAAAAATCAAAATAAATTGAAAAAGTGATCAAAACGATGGAATTTGGCCAAAATAGGGTAGGGCTCACTAAAATGGTGAGTCTTGTTTAGAATACTGAAAACCTTTGGACTACAAAGTTTCATGGTAATTTGAGCACAAATAGGAGAGAACAGCACCCAAAATTAGCCTAAAACACTAAAAATGACCAAAACTGTGAAAAATAAAGCAAGTGTAGGTATGCGCAGGTGCTTGCAGGTATTTACAAGTTAAATAACATCAACATCCCCGACAATGACACCAAAATTTGGTAGTGAGTGTTGTAGCCTGCTCCAAATTGCAATTTTAAAATATTTAATTACACTAAATTTAAAGTATAGTGCAACTAAGGTCGTCTCATGTGAATGATGATGACTATTTGATCCAAAATACAAAGAAAAAGAGCATTTGTCAAATAATTTCTATGCAAGAAAACTAAAAGAAGAAAATAACAAAATTAAAAAGCACTAGTCCAAGAAATCAAAGGATGTTGTAGTTCATTCTATCATAGACACCAAAACACAAACACAAGATATGCAACTAACTTTGGGTTATATGTGAGACCTCATCATACAACCCCACAATTCTACTTAGAAACCTCTAAGCATTCAAGAAACATGCAATCAAATAGAAGATTGAGACCCAAATTTCTAAGAGACTTATGTTGATTTATAGAACCAATTGCAATTAGCCTAGGATTAGACCTAACCCCAATTCTTGCCCCTTTCAAGAGATTAATCCCATATCAATTAACTAATCAATATATATTCAACCAACATCTCAATCATAAATTAACATGTCAATACCATTCAATGAAAACTCATAATCAAGAATAAGAGGAAGGCAATAAGAAAACATAAATTGCATTTAAAATTAAAGAGTAAGGTTTCAAGAATTCAAATCACACAACTGAATGAGTTCTTGAACTAGCAAGATGTGTTTACACCTCCATAGAACCAGAAATTAGAAGCAAAATAAAGATAGGTAGAAGAAAAGAAGAGAAGAGGAGAAGAGAAAATAGAGAAAACTAATATGCTCTAACCTAAAGAGAGAAGCTAAATTCCTAAAAATAAGACTTCTATTTCGCATCCCTATTTTCTCACTATTCATCAGAGCTCAAATGTGAAAATCCAACAATTCCCTTGAGTTTAACTAATCCTTTGCCTCTTAGCTTTAAGTCAACACCCAATTTACTTAATTTGGACTTAAAATGAGTTAGTTATGGCCCAATCTTTGTAGTATACCCAGGTTGTACCTCTATTCATATTAGTCAACTTCAACAGCCAATACTAAGACATTATTATTTTGGAAAGTGATCCTCATATGAATTGAAGCTTTATTCTTGGCTTTCAAATGGCACCACTTTTCCTGCAATCCAATGTTTACAACTCAAGTTATGGCCCAATAAGTGCACACTACTTAGAGTCCAGCAACAATAGTCTTGATCTACTTTCGTGGCCCAATTCGATCCACTAGATATTTGAATTAGCTTCCAACTTTTCATTAATGTTGTAGATCTTTCTCTTAGCTTTCCTATAATATAAAATTTGTAATTTTTAGATGTCTACAACTCAAGATATACTGAAAAATATAGAAATAGTATAAATTTATAATAATGCTGAAAAATACAATTAAGCCCAATTAGAGCCCAAACTCATAGAATGTGTCTAATATTTGATCAACTAAGCACAAAAGAGGTCTAATAAACTAAATATGAGGTTTAATCAATATATCAAAATATTTCTTATCAGCTACCCATGACAAGTTATGCTAAATGAGGAAACCACCTTAATTCTAAACATTAATAGCAACAAGTCAATGCCAATCACATCTCCAGCATTTAATGTAGATTCCATGATTGACTCTCGGGCATAATCAAGGAAGATCCTGCTCATTCTAGCTCTTTCCCAATAACCCTAGAAATATAAAGGACTTGGAGTCCCTAAGATATGATTAGATCTTTTTTCATACACTTATTCTCTTAAACCTTTTATGACTTAAGCATCAAAGTGTCTTTGCAGGTATCCCCCACCGCCGTCAACCACTGTGCCGTTGCAACACCTGCATCACTCCACCCTTAAGCAAGAACAAATAATAATAATAATAATAATAATAATAATTTTTAAAAATAAAACACAGAATAAATTAAAATAAATTCATTCACACCCCTAATTCTTGATTGCGGTGACTCAACATTTACTTTTCCTTTTTAAAAATATATCTTTAAACAAATTCTCTTTTAATAAAAGGAAGATTTTCTTGAATCAAATCTTTTTTATTTAAGGAAATATTTTATTTGGCCATTTTTTTTTTTTTGAAGAAGGGAATACATCTTTTAAAAATATATCTTTAAACAACTTTTTGATTTCTTCCAAAAAGATAAAACTATTAATTACTTTTTTAATTCTAGTGTAAATGAACGGAATAGATGCTTGCCCGCTATAAAAGTTCATGCATACCAACATCATAATGGTGATATTAGCGAGTGATCAGCATCTCCAGACTGTCCACAAATGTTGCTTTCACGCATAGCATGTTGACCTTATCTAACCAGCCCCCGTGAGTCAAAAATGTGATGCAGTTGTAGGGGGTCATGCAAAAACAAAAGACAGTAGCAGTGACAGAATCAGGTTCTAATATTGTCTCAGCTTCAGCTCAGATTCCAATTGCTTCAAAGCATCCACACTGATCAGAATAAATAACTACGGGCAATAAAGAAGCCAAGAAGGAGACACCAGCACCAGGAAATTCTGCTACCATAGGGGGCACAACTACTTAGAAACATAGAAAAATGGACTTCTAGAAGATTGAATTTCTATCATTACACGCTACTTGACACTAACGCCAGTTGCGTTATAAGCTTGTTGGCCACTTGGTGCCTACTGCCTACTTGTACTATCTAAACCTTCAATCTTCGATTTTTACAGTAATAGGAACTTTTTTAACAAAAATATTCCACCTTTGAAATCAATTTTTTGCTTTGAAGAAAATATACTTTAAGACTATCTAAATATGTTATAGGTTTTCTGTCAATTCAAACATTTTAAAATTTTGGTAAACTTTCATATTACGATACACATAAATGAAATTGTATTTTATTTAAACCGCACTGGGGATATATATTTCAATCAAAGTTAAATTTTTTAACAAAATTATCAAAGTATATAATATAAAAAAGCTTTGATTCACTTAAAATTGACTTCAAATTAAAAACTGTAATCAGTGATCCTTTTACGTGGTTTTTGTAATATCTCCCTGAATTTTCTTATCGTTTTTTCACCTATTTGTTCGGATTTTTATCAAATAATTGATTTTAATTAAGATTCAACTAAAATGTACCCAAGTTCTGACCTCAGAATTGATGTTCAAGATCAACTAGAATGGACACAAGGTCCGACCTCCAAGTTTACATCCAAGTTCAACAAGAATGAACATGAGTTCCGACATCAAAAATTGATTTCTAAGAAATACACGAGTTCCGATCTCCAAAACTATTTCCAAGAGCTTTTCATTTCTATTGATGTTCCCGAGTTTGAGCTTAAGACCGACTTCCAAGATTGAATTGAGCTCCGGGATTATATAAATTCCGACTTCCCAGTTCTTAAGGTGAATGTTTTGATTTCCGACTTCCAAGGTTGTAAATCGATCTCCGAGATTGATTATTGGACTGGGTTTCGGAATTATATGTATAAGAGTTTTATGGGTTAGTTCTCGACTTCCGAGATGCGAATATGAGGTTTTATGTTCTGGTACTAACTTCCAAGTTTATGATAATATCCTCGACTCCCAAGTTTAAGTATTTTAGGTTTCACATTCTTGCCCTTGACTGTCGATTTTAAGATGATTATGTGCTGTATGATTTCCGACCTCCGACCTTATGTTTCAAATAAATTGTGCATGATTTTCGACATCCGACTTTGTTTCCAAGTTTTGAATATAATAGACAAGATTCCCGATCTCCAATTTCATCTCTAAGTTTCAAATAGATGTTCATGAGTTCCGACTTTAAGCAGAATCGAGACGAGTTCCGATTTCAGATACAATGGAAGCGAGTTCCACTTGTAGGTGACGTGGAGAATAATATAGCCACAAAAGAGGAAGACATGGCTGAACTCTACCCACAAAATTTCAGCCAATCAAAATTCACAAAGCCAACTACCTCTTTAATGTTTAAATCAGATTTTTCTCTCTTGTTCCCATACTGATTTGCACCAGTCTCTCCTCTAATTTCAGCTTTCTTTTTGCCTCCTTCTTTCAACTAGCTCCATCAAACCCTCAAGCTTCACAAGGTTCTATCAATTCAAACTTCAACATCTAGCAAAATCACACTCCAAAGAGGTAGAGGTTCAATTTTGTTCTTGTTAACCTGATTATGGGTGATTGATTTTGGCTTTATCTCCTCGCTTATTGATGTGATTATTGAATTAACATGATGATCTTTGGCTGTTTTTATGCCTAAATTTGATTAAGAAGTAGGAAAGAATGAGAATAGGAAGATGTGAGGGGCTAGGAGACCAAATTCTCTCGGTAGTCCGTGCAGTGGAGTATACGGCTCCACCTACACCTTCAAATTCAATGAAACTATTACCCAGACTATTACCCAGGAATCTAAAAATGGCCAAGAACTCCTAGGGGACTAAGTAATGGAAAAGTTTATGAAGATCAAGTTGCAAGTTAAAGAAAGATACGAATTAAGTCAAGTGTACTTGCATACAATCAAGTATAAGAATTTTATGTGCATTTTCAATTTTCTTGTTAAGCCATAATATTATTATGTTTCTTGTTGAAGTATATTTTACTATTCATATTTTTATGACTATCATATGATATGGCGAGCGATTGTTAAAATATAACCTGGTTCGAGATGGACTTTTCAACTTAAAACTGAGCCACTGGTTGTATATATATGCTCATATTTTTTTAAGAAACCAAGCGGCTCGAATGTTTATGATAACACCACATGGTTTGAATTTATCTACTGAGAACCATAGGTTCTCACTGTCTGCTTGTTTGTTTATTTTTTCCGTAAACATTCCAGCATCTAAGTTGAAAATCAAGTGTGAGGTGGAAGACTGGGACGTTCACAGAGCAAGATTTGGAAGCAAACTAAATCAAGAGACTACTGAAGCTAGTTGATGACCAACAGGAGCAAGTTCTATGTGACATGTTAGTCACAAATTTAAATTATAATTATTTTATTCTCTATATGTCAAAGATAACGAAATTTATGAGCTCTATTTCAGTAATAAAGTATACAGTTGAAGGGTCATGTATCATATTTTTCACATTTTAAAGATTCTTTTAGCACAGTGACAACCTCTTAACATAACTCCATGACTTAAGCATGGCTTATATAATAAAGGGTGTTATAGTTTTAATATTATTAATGATATTTTAATTAGTTAAAATTTTCCTTGATGGTTTGAAGTGAATTATAACTATATAATGTAAAAGTAAAAAATATTTAAAGAAATTATAATTTGTGACTATAGAATAGAATAAATTAGCAATTCAATCTTTGAAATTATTCTTCATTCGTAACTTTGTTCGTAGATTTAACTATTATATGAGTTAATTCATCAATCATAGTAACTCAATTCTTTTCAAGAATTGAAATGAGGTACAAAAATAACTGAATTGATATGAATTTTTTAAGTTTAGGAATGGACTTATGCAATAATTAAATTTAAAAACTAATTTCAAAGTATGAAATAATTTAATAGATAAAGCTGAGAATTGATTATTTTTCTTTTTATATATAATTTTGGTGACATTATATATTTTTGTTTCATCTCTTATATGGATTTAGATTTATTTTTTTTCTTAACAATTACTCACACAATTTTTGGGCCTGGAGAGGTGATTGCGTGAAATTCCTCGCAAAGTGATGATTCTGTGATTTGAATCTCTAACGATACAAGTAAAGTTTGTCTAGAGTTACAATTCAATTCTACTGTGACTAATCACTTTTTCAATTTTTCTTTCTTTATCCCACCTTTCCCATATTCTAGAAGGCTCCTTTGTCAAAGACCCACAATCCACCGATAAACCCTAGGCCTTAAAAGAGCAAGGAAAAAAAGCCTTCAGTACTTCTAATGTAACATCCCCACTTTTCTTCATATAGCATAATAGGAATTTTGATATATTTCATTTAGGTAGTGTGAGAATTTCTCAAATAGCAATATGTTATAATGATCCTCACACTGAGAGCTATAAGGCAATGTGACATTGCAATTGAAAATACAACACTGCCATATTCTAAATATTAGGGAAAGATGAAAATGCTTTTGTAATACAAACTTTTGCTATTTATAGAATTGCCCCAATCTTTTCAGTAATTATACTTAGACCCCAGGAACTATTTATTTTTAGGCCCCTGAACTTTTAGAAATTAGATTTAGGTCTCTACACTATTAGAATTGGCAAAAAATTGTGCTTAAGTGAAATCGAGCGACATAGCAAAACCATAAAAATCCAAATATATACCGATTGGTTCACAGAAGTATCCAAGTGTGAAATAACCCAGGATGCCCTTGGACTTGCTAATAATTATGAAAATGTCATTGGTTACAGAAAACAAAAAACAAAAAATACAACAAAAACTTCGATAGAAAATACTAAAGGGCTTACCGAAGGTAAAAAATTACTCAAAAGACTGAAAAATTCTAGAGAAATTATAAATATATTTTTAATATAAATTTGGAGATAAATACTGTAACACCCTACTAATACCATTCTATACTTAAGTCATTTTGTGGCATTAGTAGTTGTTACTCTTATCTAACAGAAGTTCTTATCTTTGAAATTAGCTTAATATACGAAAATAGCATATAATTTTTTTCTTGTAAAACCTTTATGCTTGAAAACTGAGCCTTTAAGCGCTTATTTACTCATATACATATGAACATTGTTCTTCATATTGCTGAGTTAGTAATAAGATATACGACAAAATGGCAACAACATAACACAATACATTAAACCAAGAATGTAATCATAGATAATCAAGGTTGTCATTACACTTAATAAGTATCACTATGTAATAGGTCAAATTAAGCAGCATGACTTCCTACATGCTCTTAATTACACATCAACTGCCTAACTAGGGCTCTTGAGAAAATGAAAATGCTATGCTACTATCTCGATCCTCCTTAGCTAGGTGAAGAAACATGGCAGCTCCTCATCTTATCCAATCAGGTACCATCAAAAGTGTTGCCATGGATGCCATCAACTCCATCTGAAGACGACATGGAAACGTAGGAGTGAGAAATACATGATTTCTCAGTAGGATTGTGACTAGACAAACATGGTGTCATCGTCATCGTCCCAGCCACTTTGGGTTTGATTATAAAAATAGTGGACAGATATAGGTTCAATTTTAACAATTTCCGAAGATATAAATCCCGAAGCGGATTGATTTTACGTTTATTATCATATTCATAACATCATACATAGGCATACCTACTAACGCATGAGATAAACATTCATAATACGCATGAGAAATATAGAAACATGCATGACTATGCAACTCATCAACTTGACCACGGTTCTACTTTGACTTTACTTTCATTTTTAGTACGTGCTTAACATTCTTTACTTTCCTTTAAAATAGACTGCTTTTGGACATGAGCTCATTCCATGACCATTGTCACGCAATACTAAACCAAATCAGACTAAACCGATATTGGTTACCCTAAGTTGGAGAGTCCTCCATATCACGCTTGCCTCCCCCATAGAGGTTCCTTGTGGATCACCGTTTCTCACTTCCCGGAAGTGATCGAGGGGTCATATCCTATTCTTTGGTTCCTTATTATTATACTTTATATGCATAATGCTTCTTTGACTAGACACATGCAATGATATGACTAAGTCGATAATTTTGACGGAAATCTGGTAGCACAACGGCTAGACCGAAGCTTCTCTAAGATGCCAAATCATAAACTTCAGCCAACAGTCCATCATATCTATGTCATATCATCACACTAATCATTCAATCGTGAGACAAAGCTCAACCAAACTTGTCATTCATCATGCTGAACAGCATCATACATTCATACCCTTAGGGGTTCATAGTTCTGTTATTCTTTGTGAAGAATCTTATGAATCATCATTTGATTTCCCATGGTTACCCATGAGAGAATCACTTAGTTAAAATATATGTACATGTAGTCTTTGAGTTACTTAGTTCTCACGTGAACTTATTCTTTACTTAAGTACATGTCTTATGGAACACTTGTTGAAATTAATTAAGTTAGGTGATTGTTCCCTTTCCTTAAGATAAGGTACTTAGTGATTCCTAGGTTCATGGCATGCTCAGAGGCCCTAATCGTACTTCTGTTCCCAAGAAGTTCGAGATCCCTCTAATCCTTGGGTCATGATAAGGCATAACCACATCATGAACCCAACATCACTATGTTCACTAATCATCAAGGGTGATTTTTAACTTAATCGAGTTACAAAGTTTCAAGTTTTTATTACTAACATAACAAGATCTTACCTTAAGTATTATAAAAGTTATCATTCTTTATAAAGTAGCCATAAAGTTTTATTCTTTATGAAAGTAAGTGCCTTTAAGATTAAGCTCTTATCTTAAAGATTAGATCTTCATCTACATTAAAAGGTTCCTACTTTATGAATTAGTGATATAAGACATTAGCTCTAAAGTTATAAAGTCTTGATCTTTATAAAAGTTAGCATTTCTATGATCCAAAAGTGACTTTTTGATTTCAAGTTTCAAACTTTATGAAAGGATTTGCTTCCAAGGATCAATCTTTGAAACATAAAGTGACAAGACATCATTTTTCTAACTCAAAAAGGCTTATTATTCCAAAAAGCTTAAACTTTTACATGTAGTCTTGTCTTCAAAATAAAACAAAATAAGACTTTTATGAAGGCACTAAACTTGCGCCACTTTTTATGCTTCAAGAAGCAATCGTTTCAAAGTTTTAAACTTTTAAGATGTTCATAGTCTTATCAAATCATAAAAAGCATGTAAAGATGAAACTTCTCTAATCATAAACTCATCATAAGAAAAAGAACAACTTTAACTAAGACACCACCAAGAACATCAAGAACATTCAAGAAGAAGAACATGAACATATTTTTCCAAAAGTAGAAACATCAAGAACACTTGAAGAACAACAAGATCATATTTTGCCAAAAATGGAAACTTTTGCTCATGAAGAGTATGAAGGATTTTCTCAAGTTTTCACTTAAAGATCTTGGTCATGAAAAGAACAAAGCTTCAAGCTTTCTTGAGCAAACAAAATAAAAAGATGAAGATCACTACCTCTTCTTGAAGATGGCGCAAAAACAAGAGAAGAGGGAGAAGAAGATGATGGCTCCTCTTGATGATGATGGTGGCGGATTTGCAAGAAAGAAGGAGAAGCTCTTGAGATCTTATGAAAATGGAGGTTGTAGTGTTTAGATCTTGTCTCTAAAAACCCAAAGATGAGGTCTTTGAAGAGCTAAGTGAGAGGTTCTGGTTAGTGGTGGTAGAGAAAGGAAGAAGAAGATGAAGAAGAAGAAGGGAGTTTTAGAGAGAAGTGAGAGGATTAGATTTGAAGAGAGAGAATGAGATGAGTGAAAATGAAAATGGATGATGGTGGGAGAGGGAGAAAGTGGCGTCCACTATTCAAGGGGAAGAAGGGAGATATTTTCTTAATTTTGTGTTAATTTAGGTTTAGGGGGACAAATTGGATGATGGGGGAATAAAACATATACTAACTCTTATATAAAGTACTCTTGTCTTATGCTTTATGCTTTTATGATATCACTTTTTACTTTATTGTCTAGTTGACTAAATTTGAATTTAATCGTGTCATTAAGTGCTCTTGCAACTTAATTAAGATGATTAAGTAAGGATTAGTGATTAATACACAAGAAGAAGATTAACAAAAATTAATATTACGATTAAGCTTAATTAATCTTAAATAAACTCGATTAAGCTAATTAAGGGTGATTAGTGCTTAATTAAGCTATAAAGGCTCTGAATTGCTTAATTAGAGATCATCTAATCTCGATTAAGTATTCTCTTGCCTTTTCTCATCCGAGTTAACTCATAAACTCTTCATTAACCCCTTAATTAAGCCTTAATCTCATAATTTCTCATTAAGTGCCTAATTACTCAGGATTACTAAGGTAATTTAGCACATCACAAAATTGAGGATGTTACAAATACTAATTGTTAGCAAATTTGAAGAATATTTCAAAATAGCATAAAATAACCTTACCAGAGTGCAAAACGAACCCTAAAAACCTATAAAACAACTCTAACTTGCAGTGCAGCAATGAATTAGTGGATTTTCGGGTTTGGGCTTGTTGAGCCATGAAATTGGACCTTCATTTGGGTCTCCACAGATGCTAAAGTTGGACCTCGGCTTTTTGAAATAATTTTGGACCTGAATTACACAAAAAGGCTAGGATGCATCATAAACCTACATAAGTAACCCCCTAGTTCAGTTATAACTAAATGGACCAAACAAGATTCAAGCAAGTAAGTAAAATGTCAAAATCAAGTTACTTTACATTAATTAACTTTTACTAATTCAAAGCATCTTTTGAATAAAATCTTTTACCAAAGCCTCCATGTCCCCTTGACCTCTTAAAAAGGGATGGAGATTATCATGGCCAATGAGAATTTTTTTAAAAATTTTAAATTATTAATCATAGATAATTAATTATGCCAATGAACCCAAAAATAAGCTTAATTAAGGTAAAGATGACCTAAAAATTCTATAAATTGCAAAATAAATTCTGAAAATTAAATGATAACATATTTTACATACATAAACATGGTATTGATGATAGATTAGAGAAATTTAATTGTTTACTAAATAATTTGTTAACTAAATGTGAATTCACCTAATCTAGTCATAAGTAAAAATGCTAAATTTTGAGCTAAACCACTTCCTCTCTTTCTAAATCTCTATTCGGCACATAAGATGAGTATTAGCATGACTCTAAATACGTTTTGTTTGGTCCCTAAAACAATTAACTAAAAATGAAACAATTAACTAAGTTAACCACCTAATTAAGACAAAACTAATCCAATAATTAACTCTAACTAAACTCAACCCTATTTTCTATAAATAAAAGCCCCAAGATATCAACTGACACTTGAGTTTTAGCTCTCAACCCCTTGCCTTGGCCGAAACCACCATCATTTTCTACCTCCACCATTTTCATCCAAAATCTATAAGAAAACTCCATTAAAACACCTTCAAACCTTTACCTTTCTCTATCAACCTCAAACACTATCATCCCTCATCTTCAAAGCTCACATTCAAGCCTCCAAAGGAGAGTGAAAATTTGAGCAAGGCTATCCATTGAGTGATTCTATGTGTTATTTTCCTCTCTTGAGTGATCCTATGTGTTGTTTGAGGCTTATAACCTCCAATTTCAGAATATATAATCATCTTTAATGCTTTTAAAATTTTATGAATGGTTTGGTTTTTGATGATTTCTGTAACATCCTCAATTTCTTGTCGTGCTAAATTACCTCAGTAATCCTAAGTAATTAGGCACTTAATGAGAAACTATGATATTAAGGCTTAATTAAGGAGTTAACAAAGAGTTTATGAGTTAACTTGGATGAGAAAAGTCAAGAGAATGCTTAATTGAGATTAGATAATCTTTAATTAAGCAAGTCAGAGCCTTTATAGCTTAATTAAGTACTAATCGCCCTTAATTAGTTTAATCAAATTTAATTAAGGATAAATAAGCTTAATTGCAAGATTAATTTTTGTTAATCATGTTCTTATGTGCTAATCACTAATCATTGCTTAATCATCTTAATTAAGTTGCAAGAGCACTTAATCACATGATTAAATTCAAATTTAGTCAATTAGACAATAAAGTAAAGAGTGATATCACTAAATCATAAAGCATTAGACAATAGTGTTTTATGTAAAAGTAAATACTTGATTTATTCCCCCATCATCCACTTTGTCTCCCTAAACCTTAATTAACACAAAATAACATAAAAATATCTCCCTCCCTCCCTTTGAAACTTACGATCATAAATGACACACACACATACACTCACTTTTCATTTTTCAACTTCTATTCTTTCTCTAAGTTTCCTACTCCGCCAACTTCTCTCTAAAATTCTCTCTTCTTCTTCTTCATCTTCTTCTCCATTCTCTACCTCCATAACCAAACCTTCTTCACTTAGCCCTTCCAAGACCACATCTTTTGGTCATTAAAGAAGAGATTCAAACACTACAAGCTTCATTTTCAAGAGAACTCAAGAGCTTCTCCTTCCACTTTGCAAAACCGCCACCATCATTATCAAGAGGAGCCATTGTCATCTTCTTCTTCTTCTCTTGTTGTAGCGCCATTTTTAAGTATACGTAGTGATCTTCACTCTTTTATTTTGTTTGCTCAAGAAAGCTTGAAGCTTGGTTCTTCTCATGACCAAGATCTTTAAGTGAAAACTTGGGAAAATCTTTCATGCTCTTCATGAGCAAAAGTTTCTATTTTTGGTTAAATATGTTCTTGTTCCTCTTCAAGTGTTTTTGATGTTTCTACTTTTTGAAAAATATGTTCTTATTCTTCTTCAAGTGTTCTTGATATTTCTACTTTTGGAAAAATATGTTCTTATTCTTCTTCAAGTGTTCTTGATGTTTCTATTTTTGGTAAAATATGTTCATATTATAATTCTTGAATCTTCTTGATGTTCTTGGTGGTATTTTGCTTAAAGTTGCTCCTTTTTCTTATGATGAGTTTATGATTAGAAAAAGTTTCATCTTTACATGCTTTTCATGATTTGATAAGACTATGAACATCCTAAAAGCTTAAAGCTTTAAAAAGTTTGCTTCTTGATGCATAAAAAGTGGCGCAAGTTTGGTGTCTTCATAAAATTCTCATTTTGTTTTATTTTAAGGACAAGACTACATGTAAAAGTTTAAGGTTTTTGGGATATTAAGCCTTTTTGAGTTATAAAAATGGTATTTTGTCACTTTATGTTGTAAAGATTGATTCTTGGATGTAAGTCGTTTCATAAAGTTTTAAACTTTAATCAAGAAGGTGACTTTAAGTATCATAAAGTTATAAGTTTGCACACTAAGTCTTGTAAAGGTGAACTCTTGAGATGAATATATTAGTAAAGTTCCAAGCTTTAAGTAAAAATAGCACTTTTGAGTCATAAAAGTGTTAACTTTTATAAAGATCAAGACTTTATAACTCTAAAGCTAATGTTTTATATCACTAGTTCATAAAGTAGGAATCTTTTAGACTTTAAGACAACTTTAAATCATAAAGTTAAGACCTTGATGGTCTTAAAGTAAATAAAAGTATCAACTTTCATAAAGAATAAAACTTTATGACTACTTTATAAAGAATGATAACTTTTATAATAATTAAGGTAAGATCTTGTTATGTTAATGATAAAAGCTTGAAACTTTGTAACTTGGTTAAGTTAAAAATCACCTTTGGTGTTTAGTGAACATGGTGTTGTTGGGTTCATGATGTGGTTATGCGTCGTCATGACCCAAGGATTAGAAGGATCTCGAACTCCTTGGGAACAGAAGTATGATTAGGGCCTTTAAGTATACCATGAACCTAGGAATCACTAAGTGCACTATCTCAAGGAAAGGGAACAATCATTTAACTTAATTAATTTGAACAAGTGTTCCATAAGACATGAACTCAAGTGAAAAATAATTTCATATGAGAACTAAACAACTAAAAAACCACGTACATATATCTTAATTATGTGATTCTTTCATGGGTAACCATGGGAAATCATGTGATGATTCATAAGATTCTTCACAAAGAATAACACAACTATAAACCCCTTTAGGGTATGAATGTATGATGCCATTTGACATGATGAATAATGAGTTTGATTGAGCTTTGTCTCATGATTGATTGATTATTGTGATATGATAAACTATTGGTTGAAAGCTTATGATTGGCATTTTGGGGAAAACTCCGGTCTAGCCATTATGCTGCCGGATTTTCGTCAAAATTATGGACTTAGTCATATCATTGCATGTGTCTAGTCAAAGTATTATGCATGTAAAGTATAATGATAAGAAAAGAATTAATGGGACATGACCCTTCAATCACTTCAATAAGGGAAGTGAGACATGGTGATCCACAAAGACTCAAGGAACCTCTATGAGGGAAACAAGGGTGGCATGGAGGATCCTCCAACTTAGGGGTAACCAATATCGACTTAGTCTGATTTGGTTTAGTAGTGCATGACGACGGTCATGGAATGAGCTCATGTCCAAAAGCAATCTATTTCAAAGGAAAAGTAAAGAATGTTAAGCACGTGCTAAAAATGAAAGTAAAGTCTAATATAGCCATGGTTAAGTCTTTGATGATGCATGTCTGTGCATGTATTTATATTGTCCATTTGCATTATGGATGTTTATTCTATGCTTTAGTATGTATGTTTAGTTTTGGTGATGTAGTTATGATGTTAAGTTTAAAAGTAACCCACTTCGGGATTTAAGTTTTCAAAATCATTAAAATGAACTTATATCTGTCCACTGTTTTTATAATTAAACCCAAAGTGGCTGAGATGATGACAATGACACAGTGTTTGTCTAGTTGCGATCCTGCTAAAAAATTTAGTATTTCTCACTCCTATATTTTCGTGTTGTCTTTAGAGAATGCCGGCATCGGGCACGGTGGCGATTTTTGTTGAGTTCCCAATAATGGATTGGCACTTCAACTCGGTGCTAAATGCATCTATGCTGACTGCTCAAGCAGCGATGCAGGTCTACATGTTCCATAGTCACCAATTTCGTGCACCTATGATGAGTCTGTTTTTCCGCCCTTATGAGCCGTTTGAGGACATTATCATGGATGACGTCTGCCTGCCTTTTCATCCTCCGAGGTACTTGATGGATGAGGTCTCCGACTCTAACACTCGGCTGACTCCAACTGCTTCAATAGAGATGGATCCTTCTGAGTCATCATACTTGACTTATTCCGTGGGATCCTATCGTTCGAAGCCGTCTCAGCCTTCGGCGATTCGCCTACCCTTCGATTCTTTTACTTTATCTACTGGCCCAGCTCCACCCCCAATTTGCGGTCATGGGTTTATCCATACCTGTGCTGTGCCTCATGGGCGTAGGTGTGCCCAAGGAGGAGGACGTGGTGATGTTGCTTCCGGTAGATTCGGGAACAGTTTCCCCCTGCCAAATGAGTGATGAGGTGATTGTATGTGGAGTTGAGCATGAGGATAGCCCTTTTTGGTTGTAACTAGGGTTATCATTTTCTTTTGGCATGTATGGGTGGATGTGATTTCCTTTATATTTCCTTTACTGATGTAATTGTTAAGTTTCTTTTGTAAGGCTGACAGTAGATATCGGATCCCTTATATCACTATGTATGACTCTTAATATTATTATATCAACTAAGAATGACTATGCAATGAATGTTATGTTTATCTAAATTATTGTTAATCTTGTCACTTCTATTTATTCTATTCGCGCGGCATGTACAAGATAGCGTTGTTTATTATATGCGTTCATGATGTGCTCATGGCTCTTGGCTTTCAAAATAGTTTATTGGTTATTGTTCAAAAAAAAAAAATTACCACTATTTATGTATAAAAGTATTTTCCAATGGTAATATTAGTTCCGCAAGCAAAAGTAACAACTAATAATTCCATAATATGACTTAAGCATAGGATGGGACTATTAGGGTGTTACAATTTCCTTCATGGATTTGAAGCTCTAATCTTATTTTCTTGTGTTTTAATGTTTAAACACTTATTCTCTTGCATTTTTATGAAACATTTCTTTATGTTTATGGCTGAACCATGCCACGGCCATGGTTGAGGTTTCTTAGGGAACCTTGGGACTTATATGAACTTGATGATTCCCTTTAAAACTATGAAGTTCTAATCATGTATTTTGATGTTTAGGAACTTTTATGCATGTTTCCTTGTGTTTATGGAATGAAATTCTTATTTTTCCTTGCATGAGGCTTACGGCCCTATTAGGGTTCATAAAGGAAATATGTGATTTGATGGATACTAATACTTGCATCTATATGTATATGATAGCGCTTGAAAATATACACTTGAGTTAACATGGATTTTCACTTAATAAGCTTAAAATTTTACTCTTTATTTCCTATGAGGCTCATGGCCAAGCCATGGGTTGAAGGTAAGAGTTCTGCTCTTATGAATTTTGAAGATACTTCTACACTCATTTGATAGCACTTGATGTGTTAGAATGTGTCACCATGACTATGGTTGACTAAAGCTTGATATCTCACCATTTTGGCTTCTTGAACCCCATGGTCACCAACATGGCAGTGGGTAATTCTTTTGTGTTTTCATGTATATTGAGGTTCATAGATGATGAATGAAAGTCTTAACATGTTAAACTTGCCTTATAAAAGCTTGATTCTTATCTACTCCCTCCGTTTCAATTTATCTGTCAATTGGACCACTTGGTTCATTCTTAAATCAGTGTATCTGGATACAAAGTTTGTCCAAATTGACAGATAAATTGAAACGGAATAAGTAGATTTAATTTATGCACACAAGACTTGTGATTTCATTGGAAAGTTCATATGCTACCCCATTTTAAAGCCAAGGTTTCAGCAGGATATTCATGAGATTAAAGTGTGTAAAAATGTTATTTTGAAGTTACCACACCTATATTTTGATGTTATGTGCTTGTATACTAATTCTGCTTGTGTTTGGTACACTAATTAAGTGTTTACAAAAATTTTTGAGGGCTATCCTCTCTCGAGCAACACCTTAACTCTTTTTGTTTCATTTATTTTAAGCATTTAAAATGTTGTTTTGTGTCTTGGATAATGAATTTTTACTTCATAAAGCTTTAGAAGTGATATGTGAAATATACATGCTTGTTTTCCCTAATCTATGCACTTAAACCATGTAAATAAGTTTCATTCTAAATTCTGCCCTATTGAAACCATGAGGTTATAGTTTGAAAATGGAATTTTTATTAGTCTTAAAGTGATGGTTTAAAGCTTGAGAATCTATGTTATTGTATTATGAGCTTACTTGCTAATTTTCCTAAAGTTTAGATTTGAATTTATGTGTTAAATACGTGTCTTCCAAAATGCCCTGTTTTGGGCAGCAAGTAATTTGTTCTTATTTCTCTTATTTAAATGTTTTATAAATTTAGTTTGATGACTCAAACAATGTATTTTTACTTGATGAAGCTTTGTGAATAAGTTTAAGAAGTCTTGAAATAATATAACTTCATTTTATGAAGCTTTCGGCCAAATGCCCTTTTTGAAGCATGAAAATTAATTTATTTAGTTTGATATGATGAAGTGTTTTCAAACCTTTGAGCATATTTGAATTAGCTAGGTTTATACGGTAGTTTTTTGGAGACCATAAAACTTGATAAACTTCTAAAAGACACTTAAAACTTGATAAAATGAACCATGACCTTTGCTACTAAGTTTATTATGTACGTATGCTTATGGACCTCATATGAACCTCATATGGACTAAATTTGGACTATCATGAGTCTTTGAGACTCTTTTGGACCTATTTGAGACCATTTATGTCATACCTTTGCTATGGAGTATCTATGCTTTGGACATGCACAATGGACCTTAGACTATAAACATTTAGATTTAATACACTTCTAATCATACTAATAAACTTTAATTGTAAAGATTTAAGCTCAGGTCCCATTAAAAATTTCATATAAACTTGCTAGTTCCTTGCTTGAAGTGATTTTCTAAAGCTCAAGTGTTTTCAATAGGATTTTCACTTAAAATTATCACTTTTACTTGCATTGTCTTATGCTTGATCTGTGTTAGCATTCAAACCTATGACAAGCATATTTCATGATTTGATTGTATATTAATATTTTGTGTTATCCATGTGAGTTGGCAAAAGAGTTTGACTACTTGGCTTCATTATGCTTTGTAGGCAAGATTGTTTTAAAGAATTATGTGTAGTTGCTTTAATATATATATATATATATATGAACTCATGAGTATATGAATATGTGATTAGTGTCCTTATTATGTGTATGCTCACTATAATAACTTAAATTAAGAGCATGATATAAAGAACATATATTAAGTACATGGATATAAGGATCCTGGCCATATTATATGCTTGATGTGCACTATATGATTTTAGAACAATAATGAATTGCATGATTGTGTGCTATTTGAAAAGTATATGGCTGCTATAAGTAATAAATGAATAAGCGAGTGTATGGGCCCCACCATGTAGTGGACAAGCCATGCATTTAACTAAGTGATACCTTGGGCCCTACCATGCTAGCAGATCAAGACTTGGTGATCACTCAGTCTTGCAGTGGATTAAATGACACCTTGTGCCCCACCATGCTACTGGATAAGGACTTGGTGATTGTTATGCGATACCTTGGGCCCAACCATGCTAGCAGATAAGAACTTGGCAATCACTAATCTGACTAGGGGATGCTCTAGCAATAAGAGCTCTCACAGATCCAGATACATGATGCAAACCTTGTAGGCTTCAGCCATTAGAAGGGGATTGATAGTGTATATTGTAATGTCTGAACAACCTTATCATTTTTAACCAAGTTATTAGATTTTTATCAAATAATTGTAATTAATTAGAATTTGATTTAATATTCACTTAAAACCAATTTAGTGTGATTTAGGAGGATTAGACATGATGGAATTAGATTAAAAACATAGGAAACCCATAGGATTTTTCTAAAATTGTTTTACCAATTTAAAGGAAATCGGTAAGATTTTGGTATTTTAAACTGTCGGAATCGAATCAATAGAATTTATACTATGAGAATCCTAGGATGGATGGCCAAGATTTAGCCAACAAACCCTCACAAGTGGTGCCACAAACAGCCATGAAGAGGGTAGCCAAGCCAAGTTGGAATGAGGGTTTGAGGTCCACCAATCATATGATAGCTTCCTTCAAAAGTTTTCAATTCTTTCCCTTCCTACCCCTTGCAATTTCAGCCACTATATGCTACTGGCCTCTCATCATTTTTCTTCTATCTCAACTCATCATCACTCCATCTCCATCAATTCTTCAAGCTACAGCAAGATTTCTTCAACACAAAACACAAATCTAGCAAGAATCACACCTAAGAAAAGTAGGAATTTAATCTATCTTCTTATTTTCTTTGAATTAGGGTTGATTGGGACTCCACTTTCTTGCATGATTCTGATATTATCTTGAGTAGAGATGATGAATTATGGTTGATTTTGTATGTATGATATGATTTGAATTGAAATTGGAATGAAGAAACTTGAAAATTGAGAGAAGCAAGGAGCTGTTGGGTGAAAACCCTACGGCGTCCATACGTTCATCTTGTATCGACGGAATTCCAGCCATCAAACCTTGATGAATCTATTTTTACATGAAACTAGACATCTAGGGCTTTCCAACCATATAAAATATAAGGCCATTATTGAGTAAGTTATGAATTTTTGAAGTTTAGCCTGAAATTCTAGGCCCTTCTCTAGGTAGTATGAGTTGAGAAAGATGTACCTCACCCTAAAAAATTCCAAATTAAGTGCCACTAGTGCTGTTTGAAAGCTAACATGTAGATGAACATTTCATAAAAATTTCAGAGTTAGATTCATTCCCACTTGTTCCCAATCAATCGATGAATTTGCCTTAAGTCCAAACTAGACTGGAACAGGGCAGTCCAGAAGGGTCTACTTACGGGGCTTATATCTCGAGTTATACTTATGCAAATGAGGTGCAACTTCTTTCTAATAAAATTTTGTTCTGTTAGATTTAATTTGCCATAAGGTTTCTATGATTTGACCTAGGTTTCTATTTTTAGTGAATTTTTAATTTTAAGGATGTAATTCTAGCCAATAGTAGAATAGACTGGAGTAAAATTCAAATAACTTGAGCTACACAAACCAAAATGAGATGGGACCAAAAGGATTGGAAACTAGACACATAGAACTATAGCATATCGAAAATTTAGGTCTAAATGAGTTGAATAGAAATAATGGTGAATTTCACAAAATCGGGTAGAATAGAGTATAAAGGGCAGAAAACCTTATTGATGTTAGCGCACTACATATTTGATATTATTGTTATAGATTTGTTACTCTATGTTGATCTTTTTGCTTGATTGATTCTATTGGTAGCCTGGAACTATTCATGGGGAAGCGGACTCGATCCGTTATGCTGCCAAAATTTCGGTAAGGAATTCACATACTATGTGAAATATTTGTTTGAATATATGATGCTTAAGTAAGATAATGATAATTGTGCATGAAATTTATGAAGATTATAAAGGATTCCATATCACTTGGGCTAGCCCCTAAATAAGTTTAAGAGGAATAGATCAGTGGGAAAGTTGGAAAAAGTAAACCCGACAATCCTGTATAGGAAAAAGCTCGGTCCTGAAAAGCAGACTATTATTCAGGACTATATGGCCAAAGACTCCCAGGGGACCAAGAGTGAAAAATAAAAGTTACATAAGTTGAAAATCTCCAAAGGCTCTTTGCATTTTTCCATTTCACATATATATGCTCTGTTTATGGGTTTCTAAGTTAAGGTTATAATTAACTGCATATTCCTTGTGTTATATTATTGTTTGCCTAGGGTTATTGTTTCAGCTTGTTAGTATGCCTATTAAATATATTTGTATTGCTCTAATTTAAATTTAGCTTTGTTTCGGGTTCTACTTCTACAATTTAAATTAAGTTGAATATTATGTTATCATTTAAAATTAAGAAAAATCGAAACAACTAGGAATGACGACGATGACAAATGTGTATGGAATTAGGATTCCTACTGAGAAATTTTCATTTCTCACCATACTATATGTTTCCACGTCATTCTCGGATCATGGCGAATGTGGCAACCGGCATCCTCTACATCGAGTTCCCTGACTTGCATGTCAGTTCCGTTTTTACTTCTTTTTCGGTGGGGATTTTGCCGTCCCACTAGCTCATCCACTTTTCGACCCCTTCGCACCTTATATTGCCATTTCGCTGTATATGGCACATCCCTTCCTACCTCCAGCAGCAGCAACAGTAGCCCCCACGGCACCACCAGCAGCTTCACCTCCCCAGGCTCCTTCTATTTCATTTTCTAGGGAGGAGGACCCATCCGAGGCAGCAAGCTCATCCTCGTCATCTTCGGCACCCAACAGTGGCTATGCTCTGGCAGACGCCAGCATGGTTAATGGATTCCTCTCTTCGGAGTCCATCTAGGGGGAGGTTTACGTAGTACAGTAGGGGTAGATATACAGAGTGGCCCTCTTTTGGCATTTTTGGGCCATAGGTAGCAGTTTAGTGGATGTTATAGGAGGATGGTTAGTACATACAATGTCCCATGGGGACCAGCTAGGGTTCTGATTTTAGAGACAGGTCAGTTTTATTTTGTTTTAGGGTTTAGGGTTATTATACCCTATACTGTTTATGTACTTTTGAAAAATATGGAGATAGACATCTATGTACATGTATATGATGCCCTCAGATAATTATGTTTATTCCGCAGATTTTATTTATTTACTTATTTTATTATATTGTTTCTGTTCGGCGTTTACCCATTAATTATTCTACAGCCGAAGGAAATTAAAAAGTGAACAGTTAACTCTTTGCGGGTAATTAACATTGAAAAAAAAATGAAATTTAATGGATCAGACACACGTAATAACCTATCAGATAATATATTATGACTTAAGCATAGTATTTTGTCTGGTAAGGTGTTACATATATACTTGCTACTTCCAAGTTATTTACTATGATTATACTACTACTTTATTATTTTTATTATCATGTACTTCCATCTTGTTTGACACTAATAAATGGCTAGGAATGATAATTTATCTTATCTATTGCTTGTGTCTTATATATATGTCATTTTACTACTAAATGTTCTAATGATTCTATATGTGGTTTGATTTATTATGCAATATGCATACTGCTGCACTTTCGCCTTATTCTTAGCAATTTTGGGATGAAGCAGAACTCCCTTAGGAACACTATCCTACTGGGAGATTTCTCTCACCATTTTTCCTCGGTGTTTTTAGATGGCACAGATCATACTCAACATCAGGATGGACATGGCCTTTGAGCCGGACTTGCTTAATAATAGGATTTTTTACATGTTGTAGACCGTGTTCTTACTATTACTAGACTTTAGTATGTCATGATGCGGCTATATGACACCCCTTTTGCTTCCCCTTTTGGCATCTTCGTCTGACATATTTTATTTCTATAGTTTTGTGGGATGTATGTGGGTTGGGTGGGGATGATTAGTAGTATAGGGTGTTATATTTTGGTTATGTATTATGTACGGCTACTCTTGTACACTTTCATGACTTAGTATTAGTAGTGATGCATATATTTTGTAAATGAGAGTTGCCTTAACCAGGGAAATTACCGACTAGTATGCAATAAAATTATTTCCATTCCATGAAATTAATGACTTGGGAATGAAGTTAGTGATAACAAATGACGAAAAGAAAGAAAAAAAAAAATTACTCACATAAATTAAAGTAGCAAATTAGTAATATTTGCTAACTAATTATTATTAGAGTAAAATAAGGTAAATTAAATGATATGATAATAGTTATTTAGTAGAGCATTATATCTAAGATAGTTACATTAAAGTCTAAACAAAAAATTAACACTCTAATACATTTTGCTAAGTAAATTTTAGTATTTTTCACTTTTTGGATATAATCACACTTTAACGTTCTATTTATTAACAATAGGGTATTTTAGTACCTATGATTTACAACTTTTTTTCTTTTTTAAGATTGGGAATAAATAATAATAGTACCAAAAAAGTTTTTTTCATACATTAGCTTTGTTTGTTTTTTTTAATATGATTCCTTATTTTTATTTTTATTTTTTAAAATTTGATCTCATATGTTACAAATCATCTACCAATTTGGTCCCTAGTCACTTCTCCATCACATAACTAATAGAAAATACTGACATGGCATAAAATGCTATTGACATGGTAATGTTGAATAATTCTTCGACTATAATGGCATAGAAACTTGCGGCTCTTTTCAGCTTCCCTGCTTCCTTTTCTTCTTTGGGGAGTTTTTTATGCAACAAATATACTTTAATTGGTTACTACTAATTCTCTGTGCTCATTTTTTTCAACACATTATTTCTTTTTCCCGGATGCTTGGTTTTGTTATGTCCTCCTATGTGATCAACATCTTATTAGTGAAAGACTTGGTGTGGGTATGTTTGGATAGGAGATCTGCACTGGAGTTTTGCTCATGAGGGAAGTGTTCGATTTCATAGCCTTCAAAAACTTTTATCATTTCCTAAACTTTTTGCAAATACTTTACTAACTATGGTTCCTTCACCTAGAATTCACATTTGACTTTGCTGATCATTGGTTAAGAATCTCCTTTGATCACAAGACATCAAACCCCAAGATCTCTAGTAGTTTGAGGCTGACAATTAAAGTTTCATACTTAGCTTGATTATTACTAGCCTTGAATGATAATTTCAAGGATTGTACTATATACTGTTATGTCCTTCTTTGAGGATTACTTTGCTCTACTTCCTTTGCAATTGGAAGTTCCATCGACATACAACATCTATGTGCCTTCCTGTTCATTATTAGTTGTAAGCGGAAGTAACTCCATAATAAAATCTACTAATAATTAGGCCTTAATAGGTCCTCTTAGTGTCTGTATAATCATGAATTCTAATAATTCGACTAACTAGGAGATCTTCTTGCTAAGTATAGCTTCTTCAAGACCTGCTTGATGTGATACTCAATCATTACCATAATATAATAGCTTTGGAAATAAGGTTTGAGCTTTCTTGCTGTAATCACTAAAGCATAGGCCAATTTTTCAATCTTTTGGTAGCCAATTTTGCTCCTTGTAATAGCTTAATGACAAATTAAAGTGGCTTCTACTCATGTGCTTCTTCATGCTAAGACCAAGCTTAAGGCTTACTTGGTGACTAATAAATAGACATATAGAGATTCTTTTTCTATTGGCTTACAAAGGATGCTAGGGGTTGTTGAGAATTTCTTCAACTATTGGAAAGTTGTTTCATATTCTACCATCCACTAAAAGCTTATTTACATTTTGAGGGCTTAAAGAATGGATGAGCTCTCTTAGCTAACCTTGAAAGGAATCTAGACAAAGTTGCAATTCGACCTGTTAACTACTACACCTCCTTAGTGTGTTAGCAAAAATTTGAGGAATTTCCCACCTTAGACCCAAAGGCACATATTTCAAGGTTTGATCTCATAATATATCTTTGAAATTAGTCGAATATTTCTATCAGGTTTGCATAATAGGTTCTTCCTGTCATGGTTAGCAAACATGTCATCAACATAAACCTCTGTAATTCTACCAATTTGTTCTACAAACACTTTGTTCATTTTTCTTTGTTGTGTAGCTCCTACATGTTGGACTATTCTAAAAAACTTGTTGTGTTTTCCCTTGTGCTTGTTGAACCTATGAAATCTGACTATCTGTATTTGAATTCCATAGAGTTAGGATGTTGTAAGACTAAGAATTAGGGGTACATTTTCCTGTTAGCAATTGAGGCGGAACTTGAACAAGCTTTAGATGAGATTCCTGTAGTTAGTGAATATTTAGATATGTTTCCTAAGTACATACTAGAATTTCCCCCAGAAAGGAAAATTGAGTTTTCCATAGACTTGTTACCGGGAACTGAATCAATATCTATAGCACCCTATAGAATATCCCATTTGGAGTTGACGGAGCTGAAGAATCAGTTAGAGAAGTTGTTCAAAAAGAAGTTCGTGAGGCTAAGTGCTTTACCATGGGGAGTCTATTCCTTTTGTCAAGAAAAAGGATGATAGTATGAGGTTGTACGTGGACTAGTGGCAATTGAACAAGGTTACAATCAAGAACGAGTACCATTTACCTAGGATAGATGACCTTATGGACTAATTGCGAGACGCGGTAGTGTTTTCTAATATTGATCTGAGATCTGGGCATCATCATATAAGAGTCAAGGAGGAAGATTACCAAAGATGGCGTTTAGGACTAGATATGGATATTATGAGTTTACAATGATGTCGTTTGGTTTTACTAATGCCCCTGCAGCTTTTATGGATTACATGAACTAGATATTTAGACCCTACTTAAATAAGTTTGTAGTTGTTTTTATAGATGATATCTTAGTCTATTCGAGAACAGAGAAGGAACACAAAGAGAACCTTAGGACTATTCTGGGGATTCTAAGAGAAATGAAGCTTTATGCTAAGCTATCCAAGTGTGAGTTTTGAATGAAGGAAGTGAAGTTTTTAGGGCATATGGTGTCGTAAAGAGGAATATTTGTGGACTGTAGTAAGGTTGAAGCGGTAATAAACTCGAAACGGCCAACGATAATAATAGAGATAAGGAGTTTTTTGGGATTTGCAGGTTATTACTGTAATATCCCCATTTTTCTTAATATAACATAGGATAAACTTTGAATTATTTCACTTAAGTAGTGTGACACTGCCGTTGAAATTATGGCATTACCGTATATTAAGAATTAAGAGAAAAGACAAAAATGCCCCTCTAGTGTAAACTTTTGTTATTTATAGAATTGCCTTAGGATTTTTGGTAATTATAATGAGACCCTAGAAGTTATTTCTAGTTTGGCCCCAAAACTTTTAGAAAATGATATTTAGATCCCAACATCAATAGAATTCGCAAAATTGGAGTTTAAACATCGCAGAATAACATAGCAAAACTGTAAAAACATAAATCTCAGCTAATTGAGCTACGAAAGTATCCAAGTGCGAAATCATGGGATGCCTTGAACTTGCTCAAAATTACATAAATGCTATCAATTACAAAAAATAGAAAATACAATAGAAACTCCAACAAAAAATGCTAAAGGGCTTATGGAAGGCGAAAAACTACCCGAAAAATTTCGAAAAATTCCAGAAAAATTATAAATACATTTTTTAACATGTTGTTGAAGATAAATACCAATTTTTAGTAAATTTGAGCAATATTTACATAATTACACAAAAATAACCTCACCGAAGTGCAAAATGGGTCCCAAAAACCCTATAACACCACTTTAATTTGCAATACAACAAAGAATCAGTGGAGTTCCAGACCTAGGCTTGATGGACCACGTAAATGGGCCTTGGCAGCTGCTGAATTAGGCTGCATAGTTTTTGAAACAAATATAGGCCTAATCACACTAAAAAGGCCATAATTACTACATAAAACATAAAATAAATTAAATAAACATAGAAAACCCTAACCCTTCAGCCCATGGATGCCCCTAATAGCCCTCCAACCCCTAATTTCAGTTTTAGCCTTAATGTGATCAAGGATTGGTCAAATTTTACTAGGAGTCATTATCAAGTTGCTTTGTAATTATGAGTTTTTACCAAAAATCAAAGACTCTTTGACTAAACCAGATTTTTGAAGGATTTATCTCCTCAAACTTGATGAACTAGTGCAGCTGCACATGGTTTTGCAGCAGAAAATTATTTATTTAATTTATAGATAATTAATTATATTAATTAACTTAAAATAGGCTTAATTAAGGCAAAATAAACTGAAAATACTAAAAATTGTACAAAAAATTTGGAAAATTTAGAGATTTCTTCTAACACATATTTAAACATGGATTTGATGATAGATTAAATAAATTTAATTATTTTCTAATTATTTTGATAATTAAAGTTTAAATTGTCTAATCTAGATTTAAGAAAAATTTGCTAATGATGCACTAATTAAGCCTTAAACCTCTTTAATCTTTTCTTAAACATTAATCAACACATAAGATGAGTATTATAGTATATCTAAATCAGTTTTAATTGGTGGTTAAATTAATTACAATTGGTGGCATAATTAACCAACTAAACTACTTAAAATAAGCGAAAACTAATTCTATGATTAACACTAACTAAATCAACCCTTTGTCTATAAAAATACCTTCACTAATTGACCTCCACACCCTTTAGAAACCCTTAGCTTCTGGCCAAACCAACCCCTCTAGCTGCAGCACTTCTTTTCCTCTTCTGCTTCCATTTTCTCTCAAAAACATTACCAAAACTCTATTAAAACACCTCCAAGCTCTCATCCTTTCTAACCACCCTTAAACACCATCAATCCTCACCCTCAAAGCTCATTTTCAACCTTTCAAAGAGGAGCAAAAGCTCGAGCTTAGCTGCTGCCCAGCCTTGGTGCAGTTCAAGTTTCAACATCATATAATAAATAGGGTTTTTTCTTTCACTCTTTAGGTTCCATGCATGTGTATTATGTGATTATTTGTGTTATTTGAAGCTTTTAAACATATTTTCTAGAGTGTAAACTCAAATTTTGAAGCCCTTGTGTATACTTGTGTTTTTAAACATATTTGAAGTCTTGTTCATGTATACATGTGTTTTAACGTATTAGAACATGTTTTCTTGTATGTTTATGTATTAAATTTCCTTGTTCATGGCTCAACATGTCTCGACCATGTTTAAGTTCCATGAGAACCCTTGTGACTTGCATGAACTTGATGGTTCCCTTCATGGTCATATAGCCTACTTGATGGGTTTTTGTGTTCATGAGTTTGTATACATGTTTCTTTGTGTTTCTTGAATTGAAACTTTTGTTTTCCCTACATGAAATAAGTGATTCTTGTGTTTTTCATATGTTACGTGGCATACTTATGATAGATAAGAGTCTTAATATGATGCACTTGGCCTATAGAAACTTGATTCCTTGGTAGTTGCAATTTTTACTATGAAACTTGTGATTTTCTTATGTATATGTGGGCTGCACTCTTTTGTGTGAAACTTTCTGGTAGCAAGTGTCACAGCTACTCCAAATTACAATTTTAATATACTTAATTACATTAAATTTGAAGTATAGTGCAACCAAGATTGTCTCACAAGGATGTTGTTGCTATCTAGTTACGTAACAAAGGGTTCTATGCAAACATGCAGTAAATAAGCTATAAAAGAAAATTAGGTGAAAATAAAAACATTAGTTCAAAGAGTTCCTTAGACATAAGGTGAATTAATCATTAACGCACAATATATCAAACACATGGAGTGCAGAAAATTTGAGCTATTAGAGAGACCTCTACTAACAATCCCACAATTCTACCTAGAGAACTCTAGGAATTCAACCAACACATAATTGATTAGATAATTAAGACCTCAATTCTAATTAACCTATGTTAATTTTGAGCCCCAATTGTATTAGCCTAGGTTTGAACCCAAACCCAATTCCTAATTCTTTAACTAATCAAGTTCGTACAAATTGACGAATTAGCAATCACCCAACTAATTCCTTATTAATAAACCCATTTATCAATACCATTCAATGCAAGTTTACAAATAAAAGAGGGCAAAGAAACAAAAAAACAAACATAATTGAAATTCAAGCATAGGGTTTCAAGATTACAACCATAATGCCCTTGGAGTCTCCTTGAACTAGCTTGAAATCCTACTCTCCTATAGTAATGAAGGTTACAAAATAAAACCCAAAACAATTATCTTACAAAATGAAAGGAAAAGAAAAGAAAAGAAAAGGAGGGGAGAAGAGAAGAGAGACAATTGAAAAATGTTGGAGAGAAGTGTCTTCCTTTTTCATATCTCTATTTTCTCACTACTTATCATATCTAAAACATGAAAATTCAAAAATATTCTTCAGCCCAAATTAATGCTCTGCCTCTTAGCTTTAAGTGGACACCCAATTTGCTTAATTTGGACTTAAAATGAAAGAGTTATGGCCTAATCTTTATAGCATGTTCAGGTTGTATGTTTATTCATATCAATCAATTTCAACAGCCAATAAATCCATCAATATGTCATTATTTTGGAGAGTGTTCTCATATGAATTGAAGCTTCATATCTTAACTTTCAAATAGCATCAGTTTCACCTCAATCCAATATTTACAACTCAAGTTATAGCCTCATTAGTGCACACTACTCAGGTTCCAGTGCAACAGCCCTATTCTAACTTTGTGGCCTAATTTGTCCTAATAGACATCTGAATTAGTTCTTGACTTCTTCATCAAAGTTGTAGATCTTTCTCTTAGCTTTCCTATAATATAAAATTTGTAATTTTTAGAGGTCAACAACTCAAGATACGTTCAAAATATAGAAATAGTATAAATTTGAAATAATGCTGAAAAATATAATTAAGTCCAATTAGAGCCTAAACTCATAAAATATGTCTAATATTGATTAATTAAACACAAAAAAGGTCTAATAAACTAAATATAAGGGTTAATCAATATATCAAAATGTTACTTATCATTATCTCATATGTTAAAGTGTGTACATTTGTTATTTTAATGTCATATAACCTATAGTTTGATGATATGTGCCTATATGTCAATTCTACATGAAGTTGGTAAGTCGCTTAAAACTTTAGGGGAGTATTTGGTAAGGGGAAGTATTTTCATATTCCCTTGTTTATGCATGTTTATGCATGAGCCTGTGTTATCTTATTTATATTCTTCACTTTATTTCTTTGCTATGTTGTATGATTATATATGATGCAACATTGTACTCGATGCTTATGTGCAAAGGCTCATGTTTTTCAAAAGTTTATTTTATGTAGTTAAAAAAAAAAAGAAAATTTACCAGCTATTTTAATGTGTCTTATTTTCGTAAAAGATTTAATGTTTCCACAAAACAAAACGTAACAACTAATAAAGCACCATAATATAACTTAAGCATAGTATAAAATTATTAGGATATTACAAATGATATTAGCCATTAATTGAGGAAATGTGCCTCCTATTGGGCCTTGGGTCTTTATGATGGTCTGTGCAACCCACAAACCAATTTTGGGTATTTGAAGGAGAAATTTGTTTCAACTATTGAGCAGAATAGTTTGACCAAAACCACAGCCACTTTCTAGAAAACAGAAGTAGCTGAGGAAGGTGGGTCCTAGCTTAGAAAGTGGGGGAAATGATTGAGATGTTGTATAAGGAAGTAGCAGTAGGGAGTTGGAAGTGCTCCCTACGAAATAGGATGCATGGTGAGGTCATCAACTGATGGTTACATTGAATCTAGACATAATTGCAAATCAAATTAATTGAGGTTGTGTTCTTTAGTGCTAATTTTTATTGACCACTAGACGAGCATGTGAATAAGTGTAGGGATGTTGATACATGCTCAAGAGGGTAATTTGGTCATTCCAACACTGGAAAATAGCTTGTTTCTTAGATCAAATATGATTTAAATTCTAAAAGACAAATTGAATCAATTTAAATCTAAACAAATCTAGACTAAGTCAAAACAAGTCAAAAACGACTCTAGACACAATCTAAACATATTTTCAACATTATCAAATTGCTTGCTCCCCAAGTTACTTTAATTAAGCTTGATTCCTTGATCTCCAAGTAACTTGAAATAAGCTCTTGGTTTGCTTGATCTCCAAGGCAGAACCAACTTGCTAGAAACAAGCTCTTTTCTAGTGTTGGAATAACCAAAATACCCTCATGAGTACGTATCATTAATGATGCGGAACCCCATGGATATAACGATCCAGAAACCCCAGGCACACACTTTGATAGAAGATAAGATGTAGAATAAAGACCCTCCCTACTAAACCCCCAAGAAACCTGTCCTTGGAAACGTAGATAACAGGGAAAAGATAGAACATTCTGCATCACACAGAACAACATGAGGAAAAACCTCACAACTATCTCGGTAGTCAAACCATGATATAAAAATATGATCAAAATTCTTTATTGTCTATAGGCCAAGTTGCCTATTTATACATAAATCCGAAAACTAGAAATTACCTAATCCTATCTAAAAGATTTGATTTGAAACTAAAATTTAAAAATTAAAGATACGATTCTATCCAAAAAGATTTATCCCTAACAAAATTAAATCAGATTTGATCTTTATAGATTAGATCAAATTTGATTTAAGTCTTACAAGATAAACTAATTCAATTTAAATCTAAATAAGTCAAAACAAATCAAAAAAGAATCTAGCCACAATCTAAATATATCTCCAACATGATTAGATTGCTTGCTCTCCAAGTTTCTTTAATTAAGCTTGATTCCTTGATCTCCAAGTAACTTGAAATGAGCTCTTGAATTACTTGATCTCCAAGGCAGAATCAACTTGCTAGAAACAAGCTCTTTTCCACTATTGAAATGACCAAATTACCCTTCTGAGCATGTATCATTCTCCCCCTCTTCAAAAAGATTCGTCCTCGAATCTTGCCTTTGTAATCTTCAAAGTCATCTCCGCCGTTGCCTTTCCTCCATGAATCCATCTAAGAATCTACAAGTGAAGAATCTCACTAAGACTCTCTCCTCTCTTTTTTTTTCTCTCTTTTTTTTTTCCTTCTTTCCTTTTCTTTTTTTTCGCTTTTTTTCTTCTTCTTTTTTGGACTGAATATACCTCAAATACAAAAAAAAAAAAATGTGGACAAAGTAGACACAACGATTAAGGAAATGAGACTTAAAACACAAAGAAAAAAAACTAAGGAAATAAAATTAACAAAGCGGAAATAAAATAGAAACAAAGGATAGTAAACATAGGGTTTTCCTACTAGACCTCTAAGAAACCTGTTCTTAGCAACCTAGGTCACCGGAAAAGGATTTTCCTACTAGACCTCTATGAAACCTGTCCATAGCAACCTAGATCAAAGGAAAGAATTTCCCTACTAGACCTTCAAAGAACCTGTCCTTGACAACCTAGATCAAAGGAAAAAAAGTTATGCATATAATCCTCACCTTTTCTAATTTCTTCTCCTTTTTTTTCTCTTTTTTTTTTTTTATAACTGAGCTAGCAACAAAGATTAAACGCAAAACAAGAGAAACACAAAGATGGAACAAAGATGTGGACACAAAAGGATAGAATGCAAAAATACAAAAAAAGAAGAACGCAAACGGATAGAAAAGAAGACAAAAGATAAATGTAAAAGATAAAGATAGATAAATAGGAATTTATCTAGACCTTGCTCTGATACCAAATGATGCGGAACCCCATGGATATAACGATCCAGAAACCCCAGGCACACACTTTGATAGAAGATAAGATGTAGAATAAAGACCCTCCCTACTAAACCCCCAAGAAAGCTGTCCTTGGAAACGTGATATGAGGAAAGATAGAACATTCTGCATCACACAGAACAACATGAGGAAAAACCTCACAACTATCTCGGTAGTCAAACCATGATATAAAAATATGATCAAAATTCTTTATTGTCTATAGGCCAAGTTGCCTATTTATACATAAATCCGAAAACTAGAAATTACCTAATCCTATCTAAAAGATTTGATTTGAAACTAAAATTTAAAAATTAAAGATACGATTCTATCCAAAAAGATTTATCCCTAACAAAATTAAATCAGATTTGATCTTTATAGATTAGATCAAATTTGATTTAAGTCTTATAAGATAAACTAATTCAATTTAAATCTAAATAAGTCAAAACAAATCAAAAAAGAATCTAGCCACAATCTAAATATATCTCCAACATGATTAGATTGCTTGCTCTCCAAGTTTCTTTAATTAAGCTTGATTCCTTGATCTCCAAGTAACTTGAAATGAGCTCTTGAATTACTTGATCTCCAAGGCAGAATCAACTTGCTAGAAACAAGCTCTTTTCAGTTCTGCCTTGGAGATCAAGCAATCCAAGAGCTCATTTCAAGTTACTTCGAGATCAAGGAATTAAGCTTAATTAAAGTAACTTGGGGAGCAAGCAATTTGATTATATTGAAAATATGTTTAGATTGTGTTTAGATTCATTTTTTATTTGTTTTGGCTTAGTCTAGGTTTGTTTAGATTTAAATTGATTCAGTTTGTCTTTTAGGATTTAAATCAAATATGATCTAATCTATAAAGATCAAATCTGATTTAAATTAGTTAGGAATAAATCTTTTAGAATAGAATCATATCTTTAATTTTTAAATTTTAGTTGCAAATTAGATATGTTAGATAGGATTAGATAATTTCCAATTTTAGGATTTATGTATAAATAGGCAACTTGGCCTATACACAGAAGAGAATTTTGATCATATTTTTTTTATCATGGTTTAACTACCAATAAAATTGTGAGGTTTTCCTCATGTTGTTACATGTGATGAATGTTCTATCTTTTGCCTGTTTTCTACGTTTCCAATGACAGGTTTCTTGGGGGTTTAGTAGGGAGGGTCTTTATTCTACATCTTATCTTCTATCAAAGTGTGTGCCTGGGGTTTCTGGATCTTTATATCCATGGGGTTCCATCATCATTAATGATACATGCTCAAGAGGGTAATTTGGTCATTCCGACACTGGAAAATAGCTTGTTTCTAGCAAGTCAGTTCTGCCTTGGAGATCAAGCAATCCAAGAGCTCATTTCAAGTTACTTCGAGATCAAGGAATTAAGCTTAATTAAAGTAACTTGGGGAGCAAGCAATTTGATTATATTGAAAATATGTTTAGATTGTGTTTAGATTCATTTTTTATTTGTTTTGGCTTAGTCTAGGTTTGTTTAGATTTAAATTGATTCAGTTTGTCTTTTAGGATTTAAATCAAATATGATCTAATCTATAAAGATCAAATCTGATTTAAATTAGTTAGGAATAAATCTTTTAGAATAGAATCATATCTTTAATTTTTAAATTTTAGTTGCAAATTAGATATGTTAGATAGGATTAGATAATTTCTAGTTTTAGGATTTATGTATAAATAGGCAACTTGACCTATGGACAGAAAAGAATTTTGATCATAATTTTTTATCATGGTTTAACTACCAATAAAATTGTGAGGTTTTCCTCATGTTGTTCTATGTGATGCAGAATGTTCTATCTTTTCCCTCATTATTCACGTTTCCAATGACAGGTTTCTTGGGGGTTTAGTAGGGAGGGTCTTTATTCTACATCTTATCTTCTATCAAAGTGTGTGCCTGGGGTTTCTGGATCTTTATATCCATGGGGTCTCCGCATCATTTGGTATCAGAGCAAGGTCTAGATAAATTCCTATTTATCTATCTTTGTCTTTTACATTTATCTTTTGTCTTCTTTTCTGTCCGTTTGCATTCTTCTTTTTTTGTGTTTTTGCATTCTATCCTTTTATGTCACGGTCATATCTTTGTTCCATCTTTGTGTTTCTCCTATTTTGTATTCAATCTTTGTTGCTAGTTCAGTTAAAAAAAAAAAAAGAAAAAAAAAAAGGAGAAGAAATTAGAAAAGGTGAGGATTATAAGCATAATTTTTTTCCCTTTGATCTAGGTTGTCAAGGACAGGTTTCTTGGGGGTTTAGTAGGGAAATTCTTTCCTTTGATCTAGGTTGCTATGGACAGGTTTCATAGAGGTCTAGTAGGAAAATCCATTTCCGGTGACCTAGGTTGCTAAGAACAGGTTTCTTAGAGGTCTAGTAGGAAAATCCTATGTTTACTATCCTTTGTTCTATTTCGTTTCCACTTTGTTAATTTTATTTCCCTAATTTTTTTTCTTTGTGTTTTCCCCTAGTTTTTTTTTCTTTGTGTTTTGAGTCTCGTTTCCTTAATCGTTGTGTCAACTTTGTCTACATTTTTTTTTTTTTTGTATTTGAGGTATATTCAGTTCAAAAAGAAAAAAAAGCAAAAAAAAAAAGGAAAGGAAAAAAAAAAAGAAGAACAAAAGCGAAAAAAAAGAAAAAAAAAAGAGAGAAAAAAAGGAAAAAAAAAAAAGAGAGAGGAGAGAGTGTTAGTGAGATTCTTCAATTGTAGGTTCTTAGATGGATTCATGGAGGAAAGGCAACGGCGGAGATGGCTTTGAAGATTATAAAGGCAAGATTCGAGGACGAATCTTTTTGAAGAGGGGGAGAATGATACATGCTCAAGAGGGTAATTTGGTCATTCCAACACTGGAAAATAGCTTGTTTCTAGCAAGTTATTTCTGCCTTGGAGATCAAGTAATCCAAGAGCTCATTTCAAGTTACTTGGAGATCAAGGAATCAAGTTTAATTAAAGTAACTTGGAAAGCAAGCAATTTGATTTTGTTGGAAGTATGTTTAGATTATGTTTAGATTCATTTTTTTATTTGTTTTTTACTTAGTCTAGATTTGTTTAGATTTAAATCGATTTAGTTTATCCTTTAGGATTTAAATCAAATCTGATCTAATCTATAAAGATCAAATCTGATTTAAATTAGTTAGAAATAAATCTTTTAGAATAGAATCATATCTTTAATTTTTAAATTTTAGTTTCAAATCAGATCTTTTAGATAGGATTAGATAATTTCTATTTTTAGGATTTATGTATAAATAGGCAACTTGGCCTATAGACAAAGAGAATTTTGATCATATTTTTTTATCATGGTTTAACTACCGAGATAGTTGTGAGGTTTTTCCTCATGTTGTTCTGTGTGATGCAGAATGTTCTATCTTTTCCCTGTTATCTACGTTTCCAAGGACAGGTTTCTTGGGGGTTTAGTAGGGAGGGTCTTTATTCTACATCTTATCTTCTATCAAAGTGTGTGCCTGGGGTTTCTGGATCGTTATATCCATGGGGTTCCGCATCAGATGTGGCTAGTGGGGTTTAATGCTAAATAACTATTTTTGTATTTATAGATAGCCTTGTATATTACTTGTAAAAAAGGACACAATGCATCAAACAAATAGAAGTCTATTTTACATTTATCTTTACATTCTCTATACTGTAATTTCAACCTTTATATTCCTTCCTTCACCTTTATGCTTTTATTTTCATGCTTTTTACCTTCCTTACCTTTACTTTTAAGCACTTTACCATCTTTTCTTTACAATCTCTCATTTACTTTCAGTCTTTTAAGTTTTTTGTCCATCACATTAGCCTTCATCTTATCATCAATATCCTTTTTGATGACTAGATTAGCTAATTTGCCTATCAAGCGTTTTCTTTAACAACTTGAAAACCTACAACTAGAAAATAGGGTCACTTTTTTAGTGAAATCATGCTTTTAATAATATAATAATAGCTTTTAATAATATAATAATATATAATTAAATATATAAAAAGATTTCATTAAACAGTATGTTAAAATTAAATCATTTTACTGTTGAAGTAAGATAAAGGAGCGTTAATACGCTCCATCGTTTAACAGTAAAACCTAAGAAACCCAAAATATATAAAATTCTACTACATAAAGCTCAAACGTTAAAACTCTTGAATTTCTGCAGCATCTGATCTAAAATTATTTTTATTATAAAATGTACAATTGTTCTTTTTTTTTTCTGGTATGAAAATGTACAGTTTAAAAATATTAAGCTTCATTTAAGGGTTGAAATTTGAGCATTTTCACTCTATTTTTCCCCCAACCAAATACACTCTTAGCTTAAAAACATTCGAGCATATAATATCAAATTATAAAAAGAACGATTAACGTTGCGTTCGCATTTCAACTCACCGACACGTGTGCTATCAACGGCCAACGTTATCTTGAAGTAACAACCGGGAACATCCGGTGACCCTGGGTGGGTGGGCCCATGCACGGATTTCACTCAGTTTTTCCACCAATGTATAACAAAACAAAAGACGCGCATTCGCTTCCATTCCTGATCCGAAAACGACTGTGCAGAGCACCCTCCTGCCCCATTTCTTCTCTTACTTCTTTCCATGCTTATATTATTTTTTTTATTTTATTATAAATATATATCGTGATCCTCACCGAGAAAAACACACAATGGTTCACACTGTCATTCCTTGATTCTCTTCTCATCTCCTGTTTCTTCTCTCCTCTTCACTCCCTTGTCTTTTTGGGTTTCTTCTCTTTTTTCATTCATTCAGTCTTCTTCTCTTCAATATGACTGGGGTTCCTGAAGGTAGTGACTCTGTTACCCTTGATATGCTTAAGCAGATAATGGCTCAGTTTGCCAAGGAGAGAGACTGGGACCGGTTTCATAGCCCAAGGAACCTTCTTTTGGCTTTGGTATGCTTATTTTCCAATACCCAGAATAAAAAGAAAGGATCTTTTTTCGGTTTTTCAGGTTCTTGTTGCACCTTTGTATGACCTTTGCGTGTTGTGTCATTTTTGAGGAGTACCCATCTGTGTTGTTGTGTTGTTGTGATCCATGAAAGATGGATGCGTCAAGTGGAAGATGAATCACTTTTATTGTTATTTTAATTTCTAATCTATTTTATCTATGGCTCTTTGAAGACCGACCCAAATGATGTACATCTGATATGGGTGGGCTTGGAACAGATTCTGAGTGTGTTTTTTAGTCTTTTTCCTGGCAAGTTGGCTCCTTTTTTAGTGGGTTATTTTGTTGTTTTAAAGCTTTCAACTTGCTTAAATTCGAAGACTTTTCATGTTGGCCATAGACTACTTCTGAGGTTTTGAAACTTTGCCAAACCTCAGTCAAAAAATCGACTTTGTAAACAGATTCTATTTTGTTGTTACCACAAAAAACACATGTAATATACACTTTTTCTTTTCGGTTTCCTTGTCTTGTGGTCTTCTTTAACTTTTGTTTACTATTAGGATGCCAGAGTGGGTAAAAATTATGTTGAGCATTATGCTCAAGCTGATATATATAACATGTGGGTGTTGTGATTCTTTTTTTGTTGCTTTGGTGGTTCCGTAGGTGGGTGAAGTTGGAGAATTGTCTGAGATATTTCAGTGGAAAGGCGAGGTTCCAAAGGGACTTCCAGATTGGAAAGAGGAGGAAAAAGTACATCTTGGGGAAGAGCTTTCGGATGTCTTGCTTTACCTTGTCAGGCTCTCTGACATCTGTGGAATTGATCTTGGAAAAGCTGCTTTGAGAAAGGTCCAACTCAATGCTATAAAATACCCAGCAAAAGTTTGCCAAGAGGTTTCAAGCAAGCAGGATCAAAGCTCCCCCACCACTGTAACTACTCCAGCCAATAACGGCACTGACACTGAAGCTGATTGATTATATGTGTGGTTTGTGTGTTTAGCTGTTCTTTTGGGGGTTGGAGTGGTTGAGTGACGCTGGTGGTAGTTTATGAAATGGTTCGTGCCATTGCATGGAAACTAGTTGGCATGTGTTTTGGTACATTTAATCTCACAGATTTTATCACTGTTTTGGCAGAATCAAATTCCCTATGACATATTAGATATGGTGAAATCTCTGCCTTTCTTTTTCGGTGTAATGACTTTTGTATTCTGGGAACATTTTAGATGCATAATTGGACTCTCTGCAATGTGATATCTTTTATTCATATAACTTCAGGGGCCTTTTAGTATTTGAAAATTATTTAATGTTTATCTTCGGTTGGTGAGCCATTGGTCTGTGGAAAGTGAAATTCTTCTTTTCCTTCTCGTAGGAAGGAGACTCAACCTGTTGTCTATTTGTGCCTATGTGGCATTGTTGTATGTCTTGCTAAATTTTGAATTGGTTAAGACCGTGGGCTATAGATGCGTAGTTGATTGATCAAAGAAAATGACATAGACTGTAGATAATGTGACTGCGTGCGCCATGCTGTTCAACAATCAACAGTGTCATTGATATGGCCGTGGTGCCAGGTGTTCTGCAGTAATTTAATGCTTTAAGCTTTGACACATTGTTTAATGGTAATGGGTTGTCTTATGTTGAATTAGTTGAGCAATACAAAATTCTCCCGAGCTTTCCTTGTGCCCTTGCCCGGATTTCACCCAGCCACCCCTGGAGATGAACAAATTTCGCATTTTGTTTTAAGGATGATTCTAACATGGAGAGTTTTTAACAAGGAATAAGTTGGCCTTTGAAATCTAATGATTGATTAAAAAGATGTATTTATATATTTTTTCTTATATGATGTATTATAATTTTTTTGATTTAGTCAAATTAAAAAGAAAAAAATTAAATATATTTTGAAAATTATCAATTTTTTTTTTTTTTGTGAAATCTTGTTATTAATTGTAAGTTTTAGGTATTATAAAGATAAAATTTGATATTTTTTAGTGTTACAGAAATAAAAATTTAGTCATTTTTGAAATATAAAGAATATTATGCAAATAAAATTTGATCATTTTCTACGAAATTCTAAAATTAATTGAAAATGTTTAGATATCACACAGATAAAATTTGACATTTTTAAGTGTTATAGAAATAAAAATTTAGTCACTTTCAAACTTGATTAATTTTTATTTGTATAATCCAAAAAAATATTATAGTATATCACATAAAAAGAGATGCATAAATACATTCTTTTTATTTACTATTAAAACACAAAGACCAATCTAGTCCAAAACTCGTTGCGGACCAGGTTAGAATCAACCTTTGTTTTAAATACTCTCTTTATTTTAAAATTATATCATTCCTCTATTTTTTTAACTAATTTGTTATTTGGGGTAAATTTATAATTTTATTTTATTTATATTAATTACTTCTTTAATTTTTTCTTCTTTGCAATTAATATTCTATCTCCATTATTTTTTTATTTGAATAATATTATATTTTTCGATTTTCTCTTATCTAAATAATGTATGGGTGAATAAAAATTCAAGTAATATTTAACAATTCACGTAAAATATTTAATACTAATTTACGTGTTTAATATTACTTTAATTCATCTTATTTTTTATATTACGCATTTCTTGGATATCTCTCATATATTATTAAATTCTAATGCACACGAATATTATTTGAATTATAAAAGATGCACGAATTATATTACTTGAATGTATATTATTTTAATATTACTTGACTATCTCTCTAAAATATACTTGAACAATTAACATGTCTTTTGTTTTATCTTTTTAATTATATATTTTATTATCTAACCTTGTACTAAAACTTCGTACTTGTATTTTCATGAAGTTAATGTTGCTTTTATCATGAGTGAAGCATGAGTTATTGAACATTAATTTAATTGTATACAGGTTTTATGAAAAATATTTTATTAAATCAGTAAAGTATTGTATCCTAAGTATAATAAAACTAGTTAAATTTTTTATCACTTATATAAATAAGATGAAAATAAAAAAGAATTATATTATTTGAATAAAGAAAAAGGGTGGGCTATTGACACTCCAATTTGTCTATCCACACTCATTACTAATAGGTTATAACTTTAGTTCTCTAAATTATCCTCATCCAAATCAATTATTTTTTATTAAAATTAAATCTTTATTGATTATATTATTTTTTGTCTATTTACACTCATATTTAATACTAATTATTCCCTACCTTTTCTTACTCTTTCCTCTATTCAATATGTTCACTCTTTTCTCTATTTCATCTCGTGAGGCTCTTCTCTGTATCCCTTCACGCTAGACTTTTCATTGCTCTTTTTTCTACCATGGTATGTAATTGTTATTTTTTCTATTTTATTGTTTTATTTCTTCTGTGTTAATTTAACAAATTTGTTAATAATAGATTGATCAAGAACTACAATTCACGGAGGAGACGATGAATTAAAATGAAGTTCCTTCTCCTAATGATGAAAATAACTTGGACAGTGAATTGAATTCTTATCTCCAAATACTTTCATCAGGTATGTTATTTTTCCAAGTAAAAACTCATACTATTGTTCTTTACAAAATTGGAGTTGCACTACATGATTTTACCTAATTTATTAATTAAAAATTATTTTTGTGTTAGTACTATTATACTATAATTTAAACAATGATTTTTTGGGAAGAATGAGTATATGGAGTAAAAGGAAGAATTTTAGAAAAATAAAGTAGGGAATAATTAGTATTAAATAGAAGTGTGAATAGATAAAAAATAATATAATCAATAATGATTTTATTTTACTAAAATTAATTGATTTTGGTAAAGGTAATTTAAAAAATTAACATTATAATCTATTATTGGGGAGTGTAGATAGATAAGTTGTAACACCCTCCTAAGCACAGTACTATGCTTAAGTCATAGTGCCACACCTTGGAATGTATCGTTACTGAGTGGACCTCATCCGACAAAGAACTTCAGTGCCTTGGAAACTTCTACAATTATCTGGAGACAACATGGAAATAGGAGTGAGAATTATGAAATTCTCAGTAGGATTCTCTAATTTTCATACATAGTGTCATCATAGTCGTCTCCAGTTTGCTTCGGTTTACGTTGAAAAAGGTGAACATGCTGCACAAACTATTTAATTTTACATTTCGAAAAATGTCTTATCCAAAGCAAAGTTCATTTTTACTCACATACTGGTCCTTTGGGAAAGTGTACTCAAGATTAATTCATGAATAATACCATAGATAATAACTTCAACATATAAAACGCACATAGCATTAATCTAATGGGAACATCACATCTGTATCTCACTTAACTTGCACTGGAATTCATACATATACATAAAATTTTACTTTTCTTTTATTCGGTACACCTAGGCGTTACGTATCGTCGTCCCTAGGGTGCTTGGATCTGTCTACACTTGAGTGTTACGTATCACCGTCCTCAAGTGCAGCATCATACCATATTCCAGAGTATGATCGCCATGTCATACCCCATCAGAGCGTGATCGCCATGTCACGTTTCTTAGGAACATGGGATCCTCATGCTATATTCTAGAGTATGATCGCCATGTCATACCCCGTCAGAGCGTGATTGCCATGTCACGTTCCTTAGGAATATAAACTCATCATCATATCTTTACATGCCACATTCCAGAGTATGATCCCCGTGTCATACCTCGTCGGAGCGTGATCGCCATGTCATGTCCCTTAGGAATATGGGATCTTCATGCTATATTCCAGAGCATGATCGCCATGTCATACCCCGTCAGAGCGTGATCGCCATGTCACGTTCCTTAGGAATATAAGATCTTCATTCGGTACTTACACTAGCTGGGTCATGCCATGCCTCATGTAAGTCCTACCCCCCATATTCTCACACTAGCTGGGTCGATGCCATGCCTGATGCGAGTGGGGCATATATTTAATTGTTTAGTCTTTAAGTCTTTACTCTTTAATCTTTATTGCCCTTGGATAGCCTGGCCTTGGAGTGAGCTTATCAGCTCAACTCGTGACCATTGTCACACCGACTCACCCACAAGGGAATTCACATCTTTATGTTCACACTTAATATACTTATATCTTTTCATTCTCATGCGTCGTCAAGCATAGTCATGCTAAATGTACTCGTACATATGCTACATCAGTATTTCTCATATATCTCACATCCTACTGCTTCTTGATTTATTCTCATATATTTCATATCATAAATTCCTTGTAATTTAGACACTTATGGTCCTTTAGACTCCTGCCGTAAATTCGGCAGCATAACGGATCAGGTTCGTTTCCCCATGAATAGTGCCAGCTCTCACGGGCAAATTAGTCATAACAACATAATCAACTTAACACATATATATCAATATCAAACTGGCCATCCTCAACTCAAACTTTATATGTTTCCCTAATACTTATGAAATCTTCAATTGGGTCACTTTGGGAAACTATCACTTTGGCCATTCTGCTACCTTCTATTCGGTTCTGCCCGAATTTCATATTGTCCACTTTTATTTCTATTCAACTCATTTAGATCTAAAATTTGGATATATCATAGCTCTATATGTCTACTTTCTAACCTCTTTGGTCCCATATCATTTTGATCCATATAACTCAAGATATTTAAATCTTACCTCAACTCGTTTAGTCACTAACCCGAGTTACACTCCTGGAAGTATAAATTCACTAAAAATCGAAACTAAGCTCAAATCATGCGAAATTGGTCTCATATTGAAGCTAACAGGACAACCTTTCATTTGCCACAAGTTTCATTCCATTTGCATAAATATACCTCGAGTTATAAGTCCTGAAAGTTGACCTTCCTGAACTACTCTGTTTTGGCCTAGATTGGACATAGGACAATTTTCTCGAATCACTGGGAACAATTGGGACCATAACAAACTTGGAATCTTATATTGGGATATTCCTCTGTGTGTAAGCTTTCTAACAAACTTAGTTTCACTCAATTCGGAGTTGTATAGGGTGAGTTATACCCTCATCATGTCACCCTGCCCGGATGAAAATCCTAAACCCTAGGTCAAACTTCAAAAATTCGTATCTCCCTCAATGCTAATCCAATAATCTTATATGATATATCTATGGAAAGCCCTGAATGTCTACTTTCATCTAAAAATAGTTTCATCGGATTTGACCGATTGTAGGTGGCGCCGTACACTCCGTCATACGCACTGCCATGAAATTCTCACTCAGGCAGCATCCCAACCCATCCATTTCTTCTAATTTCTCCTTCTAATCATAATTCTAATTCAAAATCTACTATGAATTTAATCATAATCCATCATAATACATCCAATAATTCATCACATACACAAGAAGAGTTCAATCTCATGCAATCATAGGGCAAGGAATTTAAGAGTAGAAGTAGAATCCTACCTCTTTGGAGCAAGATTTGGCTAAGTGCTGAAACTTGGAGTGTTAGAACCTTGCTAAGCTTGAAGGAGTAATGGAGTTGATTGAGAGAAGGGAAGGAGAAGAAGGCTGGGAAGGAGAACGTAAATCAGACCAAAATGAAGAGAAGAGTCTGATTTAAATACATGAAAGTTGTGGTGTTGATTGGTTGGAATTTTGTGGTTGAAGTTTGGCCATGTCTCTCACTTTTGTGTCAAAATTGCTCTCCACGTCATCCAAAAACTGGAATACGCTTCTGTTCTATCTGAAATCGGAGCTCGTCTCTATTACACCTTAAGTCGGAACTTGTAACATCCCCAATTTTTGTCTATGCTAATTAGCTCTATGATCTTGGCTAATTAGAGAGGTTAACGATTAATTGAAAAATTAATCGATTGATCCCGAGAGCAAGAGCTTAGTAAATTAAGTCTAGCCAACAATTTAATCATAATGTCCTAAGTGTTTTAATAAAACCTTAATCGTCTAATCCTTAATTACTCGAAGGTGCCAAAACAAAAGTAAGACAACCTAACCTTACTAATTAAGTTTATAATGATTAAGACACTTGAGACAACTCTTGAAAAATTAAACCCCAAATTAAGCATATGCTTAACCGTAATGCGAGACATCATAAAAAGTGTAATTGACAAGAGTTAACTCATGGGTAATTAAGCCAATTAAGTTAAGTTACATTTAAATAATTCTAATAACATTTAGAGATAAAAGTTCTTCCATGTATATGCCCTAAAAAGACATACCAAGGAGGAGCAACATCTCACCCTTCATTCAATCTCTTTAATCCTACACCATTAGATCAAAAGCCAAGACTAGGATCCTTATCATCCACCATTAGATCTTGACACTTGGATGAGTCTTAGACAAGCAACTAAATCCTAAGAGGGGTACTCCCCTTTAACCCCTAGAGAAAAACACCAATTGGACATTAGAATGCCTCCAAGACTCAAGGAAAGTACAACCCCCTCTTTTACCTCAAAGTTCTTAGCCTTTTTGCTTGCAAAAGAAGCTAAACTCACCCACTCCCCTTGCTTGTTGGAGAAGCAAGAGCCATCAGCCCTCCTTCCCCCTTGTACGCCTCCCTCCCTCTCTCTTTCTCTCTTCATTTTCATTTCACTCATCCTCTTCTCTCTCCTCAATTCCAAAGTTCTCCTCCTTCTCTCTAAACTCTCCAACTTCTCTCTAGAATCCTTCCACTTCTCTCATCCTTTCCTCTCCTCATTCCACTCACAAGCTCTTCAAGAGCCACCATTTCTTGTTCTTGGAGAATCAAAGACAATCACATACCAAGCCTCTTTCAAGATCCAAGAGGAGGAATACCACCACCATCACCTTCTTCCTTCACAAATTCCTTCAAAGAAAGCTTCTTGGTAGTGGCTCTAAACTCTTTTTCTCTCTTGTTTTTCAAGTTTTAGAACTCCTATGCTCTCCATAGCTAGGTGATTTTAAAGATTGATTATCGGCATCATAGCCATTCTTGTCATAAAATGAGATGTTGTTGCTTGTATGGTTGTTTGTTGAAACCATGTTTTCGGTTTGGTGTGATGCATGGCTAAACTCAATATTTTTGAACTCCAACATGTTAGTTTTTCACTAATCTTTCATGGTATATGAGTGTTTTATAACTTGAGAATGGTTTCTTGAAAGTGAGGTTGAGTGTTTTGGAGAAAACATGAGAAAAATCAAAACGTGAAATCTGGATTTTCTAGCAGTCTGTAAACCGAATAGTATAATTTTTTCCAGAAAACTCAGAAATTAGTGGAACCAATTTTATATGAAAATAGACTCAGAGAGCTTTCCATACATATAAAATACATAAGATTCGGAGTTAAAATGAGTGAGATATGATTTTTCAAAGTGGACTGTTCTCGGATTGGTTTCTGTCTGGGCAGTCTACACTAAAATGTGTATAACTCGAGCTACAAAAATGATTTTTGAGTGAGACCAAGTTTAAATGAAAGCTAAGACATAGAGGAACAAACCATAAAACAGTTTTCTTAGATTCCTTCTGAGCAATTATAATGAGAAGTAACATTCCACTGTACCGGGAGTGAACTTAGAAACTGAACAGTCAGAATAAAATATGCATAACTGGAGTTAGACAACGAATTTTTGAGTGGGACTTCTTTTGTTAAAAACTAGACTCAGAAACCTATAAGCATATAAAATTTTGCATTAAAATGATAAAATACCAAATTATGGTGAATTTTTAAAGTTACTGCCTAGGGTAAAAGTAAAACGGTCAAAACTTAACCTTAAGTAAGACTATGCATAAATGACTTAAAAAGGTAAAAGGCCTTAGCCTAAAGTAATGAAACTTCATAATTTACTTAATGAAGACTAGATAGAATAAAAATACTAAGCTCACCTAATCCTTAACAAGAGAAACGAATAAAACGAAAGCCAACGTAAAAGCTTGCACTTAATTTACTAAGCTAAGCTCATAAGACTTCGCTTGAGAATATGCCTATGTTTATGTTGCAAGCATGATGTTATGATGATGATGTGATTATGATGCCATGATAATGATGATGATGACATGATAATGATAATGACGATATGATATGATGATAGTATGTTATGATGATGATGATGGCATGATAATGATAATGATGATATGCTATGATGCTGTGATACTGGTATTCCGTCTGGCAAAATTTTGGGAAGTTTCGGTCTAGCCGTTATGCTGCCGAAATTTTGTAGAAATTGTGGACTTAGAAATATTTTGCATCATAAGCTTTAATAAGAAGAGAAAGTAAACTAAGGGTGTGATCCTTCAAAAGGGAAGGTGACCCAAAGTAAGTTCCCCTCACCCACGACTCACATGAGGCATGGCATGACCCAGCTAGTGTGAGTATAGGGGATAGGGCTTACATGAGGCATGGCTTGACCCAGCTAGTGTAAGTACCGAAATTTCTATGGTGGCGACGGCCACGGTATGAGCTCATTACCACTTATGTTTAGTGGGTGAAAAGAAAAGGACTTAAGATAAGTCAAGTTAAGAAAAGAAAAGAAAAGGGACTTCGGTCCAAACCTTTAAAGAGAAAAAGTTAAGAGAAGCTTATAGTACAGTCATGCATGCTTTATGTGCTTATACTTATGCCCATGTATATTATGATATAAATGATTAGAGAGTATGTTAAAATTGAATCCACTTCGGATACTCACATTTTCGAAAACCTAAGAACTGAACCTTATGCATGCCCACTGTTTTCATTATAAAATCGAAGTGGCTGGGACGATGACGATGACACCTCTGTGTCGGGTTTGAGTCCTACTGAGAAATCTTATTTCTCACTCTAGTTACTTTTCCGCATCGTCACCAGATTTTTGGTTGGCACACCCGATGGAGTGGAGCTTGGAGCCACCGCACTACGAGCGGACGTACGACGTGGAATGCCAGACGAAGCTATTTTGGGACTCATAGCGACTGTCACTCTACATCTTCGCATATTCTTTTTGAGAGGAGCTTTGTCATTGAAGTCTGTAGTAGTACCTAGTACTTAGGTCATGGCATGACCATGAGCTTTCTTCGATGTAATGTTTATATATATATATATATTATGAATTCATATGGATGTAATGATTAGTTAATTAATGCAATGTATTTGTGAATTTCTATTTATTTACCTTTCTCTTGTCTTATGATATTTGGCTATTTATTTTATGCGACACGCTCTTTCTCTATCTACCTTCTCGCTCAAGGCTTTACTTTCCAAAGCAATGACGTATTTCACAAAAAGAAAAATCTTACCATATTTTCCGCGTAATTTAATTTCAAGTGAAGTTTAATTTTCCACGAGCATAAGTAACAACTAATAAAACGCCGTAATACGACTTAAGCGTAGTATGGGTTTATTAGGGTGTTACAGAACTCGTGTTACCCAGTTGAGACTGGAGCTGAAGTCGTATGTCGTAACTCGTCCCATCTCGTTGTGACTTGAGGAAATCTTGTATCAAGGTCTGAGCTCGGAAGTCATGCAGCTGGCAATCCTATAATCTCAGAACTCCCTATTTGAACTCGGGAATGCCAATGCTGGATGTAGAATCGGATATCGGAACTCGTGTGACTGGAAATTGGCTCAAGGGTCCGAACTCGTGTCCACTCCAATTGAGTTCAACATTAAGGTCGGAACTCTGGAATTCGAGTCACATTTCCAAACCCAAGTACTTAAACTCGGAAGTCGGTATCTTACATTTGATTATATCGGAAACCGTGTATAAACACCTTTGAGCCATGAAGTCGGAAGTCGTGAAGAAGTAAATTATGCCACTTGAAGTCGGAGGTCATAAATTATACCCAATATACCTCTAAGTCGGAAATCGGTCATAATCAAAATTGGAGATTAAATCGGAAGTCGGACAGGATGGTAGATATGAAGTTGGAATTTATATGGAATCCGAAGGCGAACTCGGAACTCGGAAATAATCTTCTTATCTGAGTTTCAAAGGTGAAGTCAGAAATTGGGATTGATCAATCTTGATGACGAAGTCGGAACTTGGAAATCGGGATGTTACATAAGTGGGAGCATTAATAGCCCTACCCAAAGAAAAATAGTAGAGAGAAAATATTAACTAGGAGAGGGAAAAGGTTAAAGAAGCAATTAATATGGATGGAATAAAATCATAAATTTACCCTTAATTACAAATTGATTAAGAAAAGAAAGGAGTGGGCTTTGTATCTAAATAAAATGTGAAGATTGCTAACCTCTATATGAAAATGTAACCTCCACATATTTTAGACATAAAAGTTCACACCCCTCTCTACATAATCAAATTATAATTATGGGTGTCTTTGTAATTTTATTTTTCACATTACTTACTACATTAACTTTTTCTCTCACGTAATTAATATTCTCTTTCCATTATTTTCTCTCATATGAGTAATATCCTTTTTCTATTTTTCTCTTATTTGAATATTATATAAGTAGCATTATTATATTGGTAAATATATTTTACTAATCTAATAATTAATACTAATTCATTATTCTATACTTTGGGTAATATAAAAGGTGTGAATTATTAATTACATTTATATTTTATATTAATTTAATTCAATATACTATACTTGGGTAATTTCATGTCAAAAAAAAAAAAAAGATAAAATGCTTGGGTAATATAAAATATGCAAGTTCAATATATTAATTATTAATTTGATACTTTAGAATTATCTGAATTATAAAGAAACTTGTAAATTATATTACTTACATTAATATTTATTTATGCGTGAAGAATTAATGTATTTCTTTACCTGTATTAATACTAATTAAGGGAAGAGAAAAATAGAAAACAAGAATATTATTCAAGTGAGAGAAAAATATTGGAAAGTAAATATTAATTGAGAGAAAGAGTTAAAGTAGTGATTAATGTAAATGAAAAAATTATAAAAGTATCCATAATTATAATTTGATTGTGAAGAGAGAGCTGTGAACTTTACTATCCAAGATAAAATGTGAAACTTGCTAATTTCCACATCAATATGTGGAGGTCTTCATGTGGAGGTTAGCAATCCCCTATATATATGAGTTAAGATCAAGTTATACGTGTGTAACTTTAAGTATAGTTACATCACTTAATAACATTCCATAAAATATATATTTCATCAGTTCAATTGTTAAATTACGATTACCCATCATGAAGTTCATTTGTTTCAAATTTCATAAAAATTGAATGTAACATCCTACTTTTGTGAATAAAACGTAATTAAAACTTTGAATTATTTCTCTTAGGCAATGTGAGAATTTCTCAGGCAGCGCTATGCCATGACGATCCTCACACTCAGAATTATAGGGTATTAGAATATTGCCATTGAAAATATGGCACTGCCATATGTTAAAAATTAAGAAATGATAAAAGTGCTCCTGTAAACTTTTATTAATTGCAGTGATGCCCCGAATTTTTAGAAATTATATTTTAACCCCAAAGACTTATTTCCACAATAATCCTAGAACTTTTTCATGAAGTGACCTTTATATCCTCACATATATAGAATTAGCAGAATGAGATTTTAAATAGAGCAGAATCACGTGGAAAATCTGTAGAAGTTTAAGTCTTTGCTGATTGGGCCATGGAGGCAGTCGGGTGTGAAATGACGTGGAGTGCCCCTCGACTTGCTCAAAATTACGGAAATGCCATTAGATATGGAAAACAGAAAATAGAAAAGTTGTAAATTTGCAAAACATTTAATTTATGACGTTAATCGATTTATTCGATTTCGTCGCATAAGTGAGATTAATTAGAAATCAACTAAGCATTTAATTAAAGCCAATTTAGTATTAATTAGAGAGATTAGGATTAGAGATTAGAATTAGAAACAATTAGAATAGAAACATAGAAAACCTCACAAAATTCTTCAAAATCGTTTTGCCAATTTGAAGGAAATCGGTAATAATTCGGTATTTTAAACTGTTAGAATCGAATCAACAGAACTATACACTCAAAACCCTAAATCAAGTGGCTTAAAACTCAGACACTTAACCCATTAAGAGGGGTGCAAGACAACCACAAGAGTGGAAGAGAGTTGGCTCCTTCTTAGCCACTTATGCTAAGGACCAATGCGGTGCTTTCCTTCTAACTACCCCAAAATTCTGCTTGCTTTAGTTCTTTTTCTGCACCCATTTTCATCCTTCCTCTTCCAGCAGGCTTCTCTCATTCTTCTCTTCATCTTCTTCATCTTCTTCTTCCATTTTCAGCCTCCCTCAAGGCTTTTTGTACCCATATCTTTCACTAGAACTCAAGACTAGCTAGTTTTGCATCCAAATAAAGGTAGGATTTCTATTTTCTGCTTCTTGTTTTCATGGATTAAAGCTATATGAGAGTTCAGCTCTCTTCACTTCTTTGATGATATACTTGATCTGTGTGATGATTTATGGCTAGCTTATTAAGTATTTGGAGGGATTGACGTTGAATCTTGTATGGAACATAAGATAGAGAGCAAACTAGAATCTGAAAACCTAGGAGAACCTATGGCAGTTCGTACGGCAGAGTGTATGGCTCTGTCTATAGCCATTAAAACAAAATGAAACTAATTTTATGCGAAACTAGACATTCAGGGCTTTTCATACATATAAATTATAAGGTCATTAGATTAGTATTGAGTGAGTTATGAATTTTTGAATTTTAACCTAAAATTCTGGGTTTCCTTCTGACTAGTACGTGTTGGAAGGGGTGTAATCTCACCCCATGCCCCTTCAAATTGAGTGAAACTAGTCTTGTTTCAAAGCTAACATGTAGAGGAACATCCTATAAAAATTTTAAAATCAGATTCATTCCCAATCAATCCCAATAATTTAATGAAATTGCTTTAAGTCTAAACTGGGATAAGACAGGATAATCTAGAAAGGTCAACTTGTAGGGCTTATAACTTGCATTCTGCTTATGCAAATGATATGCAATTTATTGAAATAAAAGCTTGTCCTGTTATCTTTAATTTGATATAGGCTTCATATGGTTTCACTTAGACTTCTATTTGTAGTGAATTTTTGCTTCGAAGAGTGTAATTCTGGCTAGTAACCGAATAGGCTGAGGCAAAATTTAAATATCTTGAGCTACACATATCAAAATGAGATAGGACCAAAGGAGTTGGAAACTAGACAACCACTGTAACATATCCAAAATGTAGGCCTAAATGAATTAAAATGAAAATTTGGTGGGATGTACAAATTTCGGGCATAATTGAATAAAAGGGGCAGAAAACCCCATTCATGTTAACTTGTTATATTGTTACATTCTTATTATGAATCTAATCCCCATATTGGAATTGTTGCCTGTTTGAATCTTTTTGGTAGCCTGGCACTATTCATGGGGAAGCAGACATAATCCGTTATATTGCCGAGATTCCGGCAGGAATATGTGAGTTATATGAATGTTATAAACATTTATATGTTATACTCATAAGATTCATATATGCAAGAATGATATGAAGTTATGAGGACTTATGCTATGGGTGAATATGCTTTAAATATAGTTACATTTACATGTCATGTTTATGTATATTATGCATGTAAGCATAATTAGAATATGATATGAGAAGTAAAGTATAAGACATATCTATGAATGCGTAAAGCATTGCCATGCATGTTAAGATATGGAAAGGAGAAGATAATAAGAACTTACAAGAGGGACGTACTAAGCTACCACGTAAGGCATGACATAGACCCAACTAACGTGGGCCAAAGCGATACTATCTAATACTTGGGCTAGCCCTCGACTAGAATTAAGGGGAATAGACCGGTGTGAGGGTCGACGAAAGTAAACTCGTCACTCATGTATAGGTACGAGTTCGGACCTAAAAAGCAAGCTATTACCCAGGGGTGAGAAAGGCCATTCACCTCCGGGGGACCAAGCATAGAAGAGCAACATTAAGTTGCAAGTTAAAGAAAGATACGAATTAAGTCAAGTGCACTTGTATGCAGTCAAGTATAAGCCTCTATATGTGCATCTTCAATTATCTCGTTAAGTCACAGTGTTATTATGATTCTTGTTGAAGCATATTATATTATTCATATTTCTATGTCTGTCATATGATATGGCAAATGGTTGTTAAAATATAACCCGCTTTGAGAAAGGTGTTTTCAACTTAAAATTAGACCATTATTTGTATATATGTGCTCATATTTTCATAATAAACTAAAGCGGCTGAAATATTTATGATGACACTGTAAGAGTGATGGTTTGAGATTACCTACTGAGAACCTTAGGTTCTCACTGCCTGTTTGTATATTTTTCTTTTCCGTAAACATTCTAGCACCCAAGTTGGAAATCAAGTGTGAGGCGGAGTACTAGGACATTCACTGACCAAGACTCAGGCACAAACCAGACCAAGAGGCTATTGAAGCTAGCTAATGACTAGTCAGAAGCAAATGCTATGTATTATGTTGGTCACAATCTCTTTTAAATTGTAATTATTCTATTTTCTATGTATCAGAGACGACGAAGTACATGAACTATTAGTCAGTAATAAAGTGTGTAGTTAAAGGACCATGCATTATATTTTCCATATTTTAAAGATTTTTTTTAACATAGTAACAATCTCTTAATATAACTCCATGACTTGAGCATAGCTTCTATAACAGGGGGTGTTACATTTTGGTATCAGAGCAGTTCATCCTATATAGGCCCGTGGATGGACTGATTATGCTTCTAAGGCAAACTCTGAGAATTTAGATAAACCCTACTTTAGGTCCTCGCGTGAAGAAGACATAGGGATATTATGCATGGCAGCCTTGTTGTGAGTGTTGTGGACTACTTGTTGTACTTGACTGAATATTGAGCCTAATCAGCTCAATATAAGGTTTTGTGTAAACAGAAGCCTAAAACACCTAGTAGGCTTATTAGGCACCTTCTATACATAATTATTAGGGATAAGACTCCTAGAAAGTAGCGATGGCATAAAGGGATAGACAGTTGAGCAAGTTAAGGAGTGTAGAGAATTGGGGATTCAATTAAAGGAATTGTGTCGGACGGTTTACTATGGACATAGTAAACCTAGTTATATCGAAAAAAGTTTGTTTATAAAGTGTTCCAGGTAGCCGAAGATTTCCCATCATCAAGGGCAGAATCTTAGTTGGAGACGAGCTGAGTAAGAATCTTCTTCATCCTGATGGGGCTTGTTTCAAGCTTCATTGCGATTACCCAATCCAGACTATTTTCTCTAGTTTGAATCTAGGGGATTCTTCTACCTGGTTTGTAACTTTAATACTCGACAAGAGTGAGGTGATTACCCGCTGATGAGGTTATCTTATATGGTATGAATATTGCCCTTATTTTGTTCATGGATGAGATTACCCCGAAGGTACCTCGCCAACAAATTCAGTCAATGGTTTTTATTTTGGATTGTGGTACTACCACATTATAAAGATCTGATCCTTCATTAAGAAATTTGTAGAGTGGACAAATGAAGTAGAGAATCAGTGAAAGAAGCTATGGGCAGAAGCTTCGGTTAGGTATACAGGAGACCTTTTTTAAGTCCCCGTCTAGAGAATGGAGTGGTTTCTTCTTCAAGGGTACAAGGAACTAACATTATAGTGATTGCAAATTGGAAGAGTACTAAGTGGAATCTTGGCTTCGAAAGGGAAACAGTTGAGCAAACTGTAAAGAGACCTATCTAACTATACATTGAAGCAAGATAGAGATACGGTTATACACGGTATGAAAAACAGATGAAATTATAAATGTAATAAGAGAGAGAGGCAGTATATCTCCTACTAACCTGAAGTAGGAACACTTTCAGACTAGAGGTGGCATATAAACCAAGTGCAATTTTTTCTACCTTTCAGGGATAAAGGAAGTACTAGAAAATCTAGTCATGTTCAAATTCTATCAACCTTAGCTACCATAGGAACTGGATGATAGGGTCGTCTTCAACATGTTATTAGTAGAGGAATACGGCTATTCAGAGAAGGAAGGCGAAGGCTAATGATCGCCTTCAGGCACCATTGCATATGTTGTGGAAGGAATAATTCGATGAGGAATGTATTCAGATTTAGGTGAGAGTAATAAAGACTTAAAGTATGCAACTAATCCTGATAGATCAAGGGAGCAACAGCAAGGTAGGTTCTGACAAATGACAACAGACAAGTTTCTGCAGGAACAATAGAACATTGTAGGAACAAGGTAGGAAAAGAGGAAGTTTGGATTTCTAACTGGCCCATTAAAAAGAGAAAAGCTACCTAGTATGAGATTACGGTGCAAATAAGATTGTGTATGAAATACTGAGCAGGGTTGCCTTGGCACCGGTCATAAGTGCAGCAGACCCAATGCACCCTAAGCAAGACCGGATAATGCACCAATATAAGATCAAAAAGGATTTGGAAGCGTGCCCCATGAGGGGCAAGGTTATGATATTGGAATCAGAGGTAGTCAAAAGAGTCTCCATACTCGAGGCCAGATTAAATGTGATCATTACTAATGCACTAGGTTCCATCAGAGTTCTATAGTTAAGGTGCTCAGATGAGAGTAATATTAAGATGGGTGACCTTCTGGGAAGTTCTCATATTGTAACTTCAACAGGGTAACAAGACCATCATTTCCATCTCTCATAGTAGATGGATTACATCTTAGGGAAGATGTTACAAAGGATAATTAGAAAGCTCAGTAGTGAGAGTAATGTCAAGTTTAACCATAAACTTGATACATATTATACTAGGATTGACTATCAATGAGGAATGTAGTGTTGGTGACCACTTGATATCTAAAGTCTAGAAGAAGGTGGATGTCAACATAATAAATGAGGAATCTTCTTACTGCCAAATTGAGGAAGATAGGAAAGTGATGGAATCTTATCAGCTCAACAATCCTTTTTCTCAAATTAAATTGATCACATTCTGGGGAAAAAGATATTGCAATAGTCATAAGAAGCTCAACAGGGACGACACGAAATTCGACTGGCAGATAATGAGAAAAATGGAATAGAGCCCATAAGAAGAGAAGAGATTTCAAAGCAAGGCCTACAGCAATAGTTTATGAAAATATTCTAGTCCTATACTCTAGACTCAACATAGGGAACTCATCACTGATCAAAGGTGGTCAAGTGGACTGAAACCTTGGAAATCTCTAAGAGTTGTTGTCAAAGACTCAAGGCACAAGTAATGAAGGGTTTACCAGAAATCACAATGCAATAGTAGTCAGACACATGGCAAGAAAAATAAGTAACTTTCTCGGTGAACTTGTTAATGGATCAGGCCATCATCAAGATAAAGTGTACTTTGGGCAGTCATATAATCTAGGGGGACTCTTGACGTGTTAGGAAGGTATCTCGTAGAAAAGAAATGGAATAAGGAAGAATCTGCAACTTCACTAAGGAAATATGGCTATTAACCGTCATTTCTACGCCGAATCACGTATACCTTGATAACCAAAAATCAAGGAGAACAAGAGGATGGTAATAAGAAGAGCTATGAATCTTATAAACTTTAACCATATAGTGGGAGTGACCTGAGATCTTCCCACAAGTAATGGAGCACGAAGTAAAGTTTATATGGAAAAGGAATTTTAAAATAAAGCTTCTAGTTATAATTTTGAGAAGAGACCTAAGCTTATACTTCTAAAGGGTGGTATCGGAGGCAAATTTATGATTGAACTAATGGTTACTAGGCAAATAAGAATATTGAGAAATGTTGTACACACCTCCTAAAACTTGGACACAACCATCATCATTATTACATATAGGCGTCAATTACGGCGACAATTAATTGTCTTTAAAAACTGTGAATATTTGCAAATTGATATTTGGAGACTCAAGTACAAACAACAGAAAGTTTAATGACCATTATTAAGCGAAAGTAGTAGAGTACTAAGCGAAGAAGCTGAGGGAAGTCTCCAATGAACTAAATGATGGTTCGAGGCATCATATGAGACAAGATAGGCTTCGGCGCCAACATGCTCCTTATGGATCTTTTGTACGTACTGAAGCAATACCTCGTAGTTACCAACAGGCAATCTCAGAACAAGAGGCAACCTCAAAAAGAAAATTGTCCTGGATTAAGAAAATCTTCCTCAACCATCCTTAGCCCTGGAATTTTGAGGACAAAATTCTTTTTATGGTGGGTAGAATGTAACATCCTACTTTCGTGAATAGATTGTAATGGAAACGTTGAATTATTTCTCTTAGGCAGTGTGAGAATTTCTCAGGCAGTGCTACGCCATGACGATCCTCACACTTAGAATTATAGGGTACTATAATACTGCCGTTGAAAATATGGCACTGCCATATATTAAAAATTAAGAAATAACAAAAGTGCCCTTGTAAACTTTTGTTAATTGTAGTGATGCCTTGAATTTTTAGAAATTATATTTTGACCCCAAAGACTTATTTCCACAATAACCCTAGAACTTTTCATGAAATGACCTTTATATCCCCATATATGTAGAATTAGCAGAATAGGATTTTAGATAGAGCAAAATCACGTGGGAAATTCATAGAAGTTTAAGTCTCTGCTAATTGGGCTATGGAGGCAGTCGGGTGTAGAATGACGTGGGGTGCCCCTCGACTTACTCAAAATTATGGAAATGCCATTAGTTATGGAAAACAGAAAACAAAAAAGTTCTAAATTTGCAAAATATTTAATTTATGACGCTAATCGATTTATTCGATTTCATCGCATAAGTGAGATTAATTAGAAATCAATCAAGCATTTAATTAAAGCCAATTTAGTATTAATTAGAGAGATTAGGAGTAGAAATAATTAGAATAGAAACATAGAAAACCTCAAAAAATTCTTCAAAATCGTTTTACCGATTTGAAGAAAATTGGTAATGATTTGATATTTTAAACTGTTAGAAACGAATCAATAGAATTATATACTAAAAACCCTAAATCAAGTGGCTTAAAACTCAACCACTTAACCCATTAAGAGGGGTGCAAGACAGCCACAAGAGTGGAAGAGAGTTGGCTCCTTCTTAGCCACTTATGCTAAGGACCAATGGAGTGCTTTCCTTCTAACTACCCCAAAATTCTGCTTGCTTTTATTCTTTTTTTGCACCCATTTTCGTCCTCCCTCTTCCAGCAGGCTTCTCTCCTTCTTCTCTTCATCTTCTTCATCTCTTTCTTCCATTTTCAGCCACCCTCAAGTCTCTTGTACCCATATCTTTCACTAGAACTCAAGACTAGCTAGTTTTGCATCCAAATAAAGGTAGGATTTCTATTTTTTGCTTCTTGTTTTCATGGATTAAAGCTGTATGAGAGTTCAACTCTCTTCACTTGTTTGACGATATACGTGATGTGTGTGATGATGTATGGCTGGCTTATTAAGTATTTGGAGAGATTGAGGTTGAATCTTGCATGGAACATAAGATAGAGAGTAAACCAGAATCTGAAAACTTAGGAGAACCTACAGCGGTCCGCACGACGGAGTGTACAGCTCCACCTACAGCCGTTGAAACAAAATGAAACTAATTTTGTGAAACTAGACATTCAGAGCTTTCCATACATATAAGTTATAAGGTTATTGGATTAGTATTGAGTGAGTTATGAATTTTTGAATTTTAACCTAAAAATCTGGGTTTCCTTCTGACTAGTACGTGTTAGGAGGGGTGTAACTCACCCCACACCCCTTCAAATTTAGTGAAACTAGCCTTGTTTCAAAGCTAACATGTAGGGAAACATCATATAAAAATTTCAGAATCAGATTCATTCCTAATCAATCCCAGTAATTTAATGAAATTGCTTTAAGTCTAAACTGGGCTAAGACAGGACAGTCCAGAAAGGTCAACTTGTAAGGCTGCAAATGATATGCAACTTGTTGGAAGTAAAAGCTTGTCTTGTTATCTTTGATTTGATATAGGTTTTGTATGGTTTCACTTAGATTTCTATTTTTAGTGAATTTTTGCTTCCAGGAGTGTAATTTTGGCTAATGACCGAATAGGCTGAGGCAAAATTTAAATATCTTGAGCTACACATATCAAAATGAGATGGGACTAAAGGGATTGGAAACTAGACAACCAACACTATAACATATCCAAAATATAGGCCTAAATGAATTAAAATGAAAATTTGGTGGGATGTACAAATTTCGGGCATAATTGAATAAAGGGGGCAGAAAACCCCATTCATGTTAACTTGTTATATTGTTATATTCTTATTATGAATCTGATCCCCATATTGGAATTGTTGCCTGTTTGAATCTTTTTGGTAGCCTGGCACTATTCATGGGGAAGTAGACACGATCAGTTATGCTGTCGAGATTCCAGCAGAAATATGTGAGTTATATGAATATTATAAACATTTATATGTTATACTCATAAGATTCGTATATGCAAGAATGATATGAAGTTATGAGGCCTTATGCTATGGGTGAATATGCTTTGAATATAGTTACATTTACATGTCATGTTTATGTACATCATGCATGCAAGCATAATTAGAATGTGATATGAGAAGTAAGGTATGAGACATATCTATGAATGCGTAAAGCATCCCCGTGCATGCTAAGATATGGAAAGGAGAAGATAATAAGAACTTGCAAGAGGGACGTACTAAGCTACCATGTAAGGCATGGCATAGACCTAGCTAACATAGGCCAGAGCGGTACTGTCTAAGACTTGGGCTAGCCCTCGACTAGAATTAATGGGAATAAACCGGTGTGAGGGTCGGGGAAAGTAAACCTGTCACTCATCTATAGGTACGAGCTCGGACCTAAAAAGCAGGTTATTACCCAAGGGTGAGAGAGGCCATTCACCTCCGGAGGACCAAGCATAGAAGAGTAAGGTTAAGTTGCAAGTTAAAGAAAGATACGAATTAAGTCAAGTGCACTTGCATACAGTCAAGTATAAGCCTCTATATATGCATTTTCAATTATCTCATTAAGTCATAGTGTTATTATGATTCTTGTTGAAGCATATTATACTATTCATATTTCTATGTCTGTCATATGATATTGCAAGTGGTTGTTAAAATATAACCCGCTTCGAAAAAGGTGTTTTTAACTTAAAATTGGACCACTATTTGCATATATGTGCTCATATTTTTATAATAAACTGAAGTAGCTGGAATGTTTATGATGACACTGTAAGAGTGATTGTTTGAGATTACCTACTGAGAACCTTAGGTTCTCACTGCCTGCTTGTATGTTTTCCTTTTCCGTAAACATTCCAGCACCCAAATTGGAAATCAAGTGTGAGGCAGAGTACTAGGACATTCATTGACCAGGACTCGGGCGCAAACCAAACCAAGAGGCTATTGAAGCTAGCTAATGACTAGTTAGAAGCAAATGCTGTGTATTATGTTGGTCACAATCTCTTTTAAATTGTAATTATTCTATTCTCTATGTATCAGAGATGACGAAGTACATGAATTACTAGTCAGTAATAAAGTGTGTAGTTAAAGGGTCATGCATTATATTTTCCATATTTTAAAGATTTTTTTTAACACAGTGACAACGTCTTAATATAACTCCATGACTCGAGCATGGCTTCTATAATAGGGGGTGTTACATTTAACATCAATGAAAATATAATCAATTAACTCTTATTCTTATATATTTAAAACATATATATTACGTTGATTTTGTTGTATATAAAAAATATACCAACCAGTTTTAGATTAATATGAAATTTTATAGTATAACCTATAAGCTATCAATTTCTAATCCAATAGTAGATTTTGTGAAAAAATACACTACTAAAAAGTTATTAAATAATGCAATAGTTACTTAAAGTTATATGGTGTAATATGATCACACACACACACACACACACACACATATAAGGATTAAGTGAGAGGAGTGGTTAATTATGAGAGTGAGAGGAGTAAATTTAGACCATTTGATTTTACATAAATTATCAAGATTAAAATATAAAAATTATATGGCTTTTTTAAGTGCTCATATGATAACTTTTTATCTTGACCATCCATGTATGACTATACGACCCATATTTACTCATCTCACTTATAATATATTCAATGACTTTCTACATAATATAATTTTTAATAATTTAACTATTAAATTTTTATTATCTATCATGTTAATTAAGGAAATTTTATGGAACTCTTGCATATCTTTGGGTTCCAAAACCCTTGCATGCATGGTCCAATAAAAAACATACACCTAGACTTATAATAATAGCACGTAAATTGTATTTATGTCAATATTTAATTTTGTAAAATAGTACTTAAAGAAATAATATTTATAAAAAAAATAATTTTTATATTTATAAAAAGATCATTGTAGATTAGATTTCCAATAGAGGGTATATTGATCTATCCCATGCAGGTTGACCCATGAATGTGCAAGACTTCTCCATATGGTTGCTAAATAGGTTACTTCGGCCCATTTTGGCTATGACCTTTTAGACCCATTAGTTAAATGGGTCAAATCAATTTATAACAATGTTAACAAATTAACAAAATGTTCCCCAAACCTGTTTAAGGATAGCTTACAGACTTGAACAGGCCTATGTAGCCCATTTAGGCCTGTCTTGTTTAGGCCTAGCCCATTTCAGCTTGTGAATTAAATCAGTCAGGTTAACCTATAGCAAGTGTTAACAATCCAACATAATAGCAGCCTAACCCATTTAAGGTTAGCCCGCGCGCTTAAACGGATAAATTTTTTAAAATTGGAATTTTTGAACTCTATTACATTATAAATGTAATAATGTTGGCTTATGTAACATCCTCAACTCTCAGAGTAGTCAGTGTAGAAGGAAGCCAATTTTGAGATAGTGGCAAAATGGTAGATAGTTGGATTATAGTTGAAGAGTGACAAAATTGTAAATAATGGCTTATGGTTGTTAGGAGGGGCATTAGAGGAAAAATCTCGATTCTGGGAACATGTAGGCCCATGACACTAATAGTTAAACAATATACATATAATAACCTTATAAATGATGTTTTAAGCACATGGTATTAAATAAAAGTGTAAGATCAGTCACACATGTAAATAATATCTCAAGTAACTTTAAGTACCCAAATTAATCGCCAGACACCTTGAATTAATCCTTAAAGGTCCTATATTATTTAAGATGAGTTTTAGGAATGATATTTTATTCTTTTGAGCATGGTAAATCAAAAGAAACAATCCTACATAGATTAAATAGGCATATCATGAAAGTGATTAGATTAGGCGGCTAAGAGTGTGCACACCACATACTAGGTAAAATGAGTGGCTCCAAAAGAAACCACCTTACCCAAATTAACAATCACCACATCCTCTACTTAACATCCACACGACCTCATCAGCACCGCAACCAATCCTTGCCAATCCAATGGCCAAGATTAAGCCACACTAGTTAGGGAAAAAATGGAGCAATCATAACTTTTCCTTTATCTAAGTGATGCAACATGCTTAATAACCACACAATTAATGAAATATCTTTAAGAAACACTAATGGTCATCATCTTCTTTTCTTTCTACAATAAAAAAACTTGCCATTCTCTCTCCCTCATACTCTCATCCATTGTTGTTCATACAAGCTCTCAAACCCTTAGTTTCTTCTTGTTTCTTCAACTACCACCTAGCTTTTGAGCTTGTTCATCATCTTCTAACTTATACAGGAGCCAAAATCTCTCCTCTTGGACAACATATGGCTTTAGCCAAGAAGGAGAAGGGAAGAGGTTTAGTGTTGTCTTGTGATTCCAATGAGAGTTTTGCAGTTGAAGGAAGTAAGGTTTGAAGTGTTTTTAAGCGTGGAATTAAGGTAGGCTCTTAGAATTCCTTATCGATGGTTATGATATCATATGAGCTAGGGCTTGTTATTTTATTGACCCTCATATATCTTGGCCAAAGATGATGTTTTGTAATCTTATTTCAACACACTAGAACTAGTGAAACTTGAGTTGATGAGAAAAACAAGCTAGAAAGTTAAAGTCACTTAGAATTGAAAATAGCCTAAGCTAGACAATCCTAAACAGGAGTGAATTCGTTGATTATATTTCAAGCTAGGAACCTTCAATTGAGGTGGAGCCAATTTTGAGTTGAAACACTTATAGGAGAGTATATCCACAAAATTTGAGGTTCATTGGACTTATGTCACGACCCAAACCTGGGCCGTCACCAGCGCATAGGGACAAGCCCCTGTGCAAGCCTTCCGCCATAGAATTTTATAAAAATTTCGACAGAGTCCTCTTTGTAATTAGGATATTTTCCAATTACAAAAGGTTACCCTGCAAGATAAACAAACACAATCTTTCATCGGTGATCCAGGTATTCTCAGAATACACCCCTCAGCACACAATATAATAGCAAAATATGTAAATACAATCGTATGCCCAAAATACATAGATTAAGTTCTTAAAAAGAACAAATCCTTTACACAACTTTAATTCCAACAAGTTTATATATATATATATATATGTGTGTGTGTGTGTGTGTGTGTGTGTGTGTATGAATAAATACACAACAACAACAAAAACAGAACAAGGCCGGACCTTACCTGTAGTACTATAGAGCTACATACTAAGATTACAACTGAAATAGAATTACAAATCAGGGCCTTACTATTGAGGGCTCACCAAAATAAAAATCTAATGATACTGAGCAGAAGAGTCGGCTCCTAAGTCTGAAACTGTATTTGAAAAGGATATAATAACCATGGGGTGAGTTTTGAGAAACTCAGCGAGAGATAGAATGACCCTAACCCATATGAGACAATGTACAAACTTACAGATATTAAGGCAATACAATAATATGGATAACAAAACCAAAATAGAAATCTTAATCAATTATTATCCAACTTTTCTTTTCCAAAAACAGAGTCCATCTATTCCAGGATAATCATTCAGGAATCACACTTAGGTGGCCTTTCCTTCGTGTGAAATCCATAATCAGGCACGCACCACCTTTTTCGTAGCCGTGAATATCAGGCATGCATTATACTATATGTATGGCCGTGAATAACAGGCACGCACCACTCTCTTTAGTGGCCATGAAATACAACATCCTTGGTGCACCCAGGGTTAACGCCTATTGCCGTTAGCCTACAGATCCTAGCCTTGACTTTCCTAAGTCTTTCTTTTCCATTATACAGAACATTTAATAAAGATTCTTGTAAAACATACCAGTATACCTTATATAATACAATAAAATTGTAATTTCAAAGAAAAACAAATCTTTAACACTTTAATAAATAAAAAATGAACAAAAATCTAAAGCTTTTATTCAAAAACCTTTTGAAACAAAGAAAATTTCCAAAGTTTAATAGGAAACCAAGGTAATATTTGCCACATTTTTCTTTTTGAAAATCAAGTCATTGTCTCATGTGAACTAGTAGAAATAGATAAGCTACCAAAATTTAAATTATATTGCTAGGACATACCAAATCATTTGCAGATGTATACATATAGACATAATACAATAAAACTAAGATAAGGATAAACTATCTACTCACAGACTTAGCGCCAATCGCGGAATCCTAATCCCATGAACTCAAAGAGCCAAAGCCAGTCCTTTAGTGGTATATACTATCAATAATATGGCAATTTACTTCAAGGTCAGTCACTTAAACTTAGGATTAATCTACTTTACTCCCAAATATGAAAATTCCTAATTCTTCTAACCTAGGGTTTCAAGAATTCTACTAACACTCAAAGAGTTGAAATTGTTTTTTTTTTAAGAAGAAGAAGAAATGAGGCATGAGAATTACAGTTAGAATTGAAGTAAAGAGGAAATGGATAGAGGTATGCCTTCCAACTTCAAATCCACCCAAGCAAGTATGAGAGAATGAGGAATGGATTAAATGGATGATTTGTGTTTAAAGGGAGTGAAGATTATGTTGTTGTTGTTGATTTAGTTGGAAATGATGAAATGGAGTTAATAGATGCAAGAGGTGGTGGAAGAAGGAATTCTAAAGAGAAGAGAGAGAGTTTGGGTTAGAGAGAGAAGGAGAATTCCGAAAAATGAAGGCGTGGGACATGTCCGGACCTATATATTGGCCTGTGGTAATCGATTACCAAGGGCTAGTAATCGATTACCACGAAGAACTAGTAATCGATTATCAAATTTGGTACTCGATTACCATAGCCAAAGAGCTGGTAATCAATTACCAATGATGGTAATCAATTACCACAAACCTAGAACCGGTAATCAGTTACCAAATATAGTAATCGATTACCACATAGAAAAATTTTAACTCGTGGCGTACAGAGAGGAGTGTAATCGATTACCAACTCCAAAAACTTGGTTTCCTCCTTCTCCAGTTCTTTCCTAGGTCCAAGATATTGCACAGACTTATTGACATTAAGTTAATGTCCCCTTTAACTTTACTCTTCATTAACTTTAAAACATAAATATAAATAAAGGAATATCCCCCATTTGGATTCAATAAAAATATCTAAAAATTCAAAATCCTTAGGAATCGGCATCTAACTTTTAGGTTTTAATAAAATTCTCCGAAAACTTGCATTTTTTATAAACTTGAGCGTTGAAAACGAAGGGGTTATCCATTCCCTAAAATTCGTTAAAAATCCCTCTTCAACTCATTGATGCCTAGAGAACCATTACCGGGACTTTTGATCTTAAGAAAATGCCTCGAACCTTTTAAGAGGTTTATCATGCCAAAAAGCTTAGACTTTTACATGCATTCTTGTCTACAAAACAAAACAAAAGAAGACTTTATGATGGCACTAAAACTTGCACCACTTTAAGAGTGTCAAGAAGCAAACCTTTTAAAGTTTTAAGCTTTTAGAATGTTCAAAGTCTTATCAAATCATGGGAACACAAAAAGATGAAGCTTTTCTAATCATCAACTCATCATAAGAAAGGGGACAACTTTAAGCAAGATACCATCAAGAACATTCAAGAACATATTTTGCCAAAAAGGGAAACTTAAGAACACTTGAAGAACATCAAGAACACTCAAGAACATATTTTGCCAAGAAGAGAAACTTAAGAACACTTGAAGAACATGAAGGATTTTCTCAAGTTTCCACTTAGAGATCTTGGTCATGAAAGAACCAAGCTCGAAGCTTTCTTGAGCAAACAAAATGAAAAAGATGAAGATCACTACCTTCTTGAAAATGGCGCAAAACAAGAGAAGTGGAAGAAGAAGATGATGACTCCTCTTGATGATGAAGGTGGAGGTTTTGAATGAGCAAGGAGAGAACTCTTGAGTTCTCTTGAAAATGAGTCTTGTAGTGTTTTGATCTTGTCTCCAAAGACCTAAAGATGAGGTCTTTGAAGGGCTAAGTGAGTGGTTTAGGTGGTGGTGGTGGAGAAAGGAAGAAGAAGATGAAAAAGAAGATGAGAGAGTTTAGAGAGAAGTAGGAGGATTTTGGTTTGATGAGAGAGAATAGGATGAGTGAAAATGAAAATGGATGAGGGAGAGAGAGAGAGAAAGTGGCATCCCACTTTAAGGAGGGAGGATGAGATATTTTTGCTTCACTTTGTGTTATCTTAAGTTAATTAATGATTAAGGGGACAAAGTGGATGATGGGGAGACAAAACATGGTCAAACTCTTACATAAAGCACTCTTGTTTAATGCTTTATGCTTTTATGACATCACTATTTACTTTATTGTCTAGTTGACTAAATTTGAATTTAATCATGTGATTAAGTGCTCATATAACTTAATTAAGATGATTAAGCAAGGATTAGTGATTAACACACAAGAACACGATTAACAAAAATTAATCTTGCGACTAAGCTTAATTAACCTTAATTAAACTTGATTAGGCTAATTAAAGGTGATTAGTACTTAATTAAGCTGTAGGGGCTCTGACTTACTCAATTAGAGATTTTCTAATCCCGATTAAGTATTCTCTGGACTATTCCATCCGAGTAACCCCTTAATTAAGCCTTAATCCCACAGTTTCTCATTAAGTGCCTAAGTACTCAGGGTTACTGAGGTAATTTAGCACGACATGAAATTGAGGATGTTACAGCCGGACCCTGCCTGTAGTACTATGAAGCTACATACTAAGATTACAACTAAAATAGAATTACAAAGCAGGGCCCTTACTATTGAGGGCTCACCAAAATAAGAATCTAATGATGCTAAGCAAAAGAGTCAAATCCCAAGTCTAAAACTACCTCTGAAAAGGATATAATAACCACGGGGTGAGTTTTCAGAAACTCGATGAGAGATAGAATGACCCTAACCCACATGAGACAATGTACAAACTTATAGATATTAAGGTGATATAATAATATGGATAACAAAACCAAAATAAAAATCTTAATCAATTATTATCCAACTTTTCTTTTCCAAAAACAGAGTCCATCTATTCCAGGATAATCCATTAGATATCACACTTAGGTGGCCTTTCCTTCGTGTGAAACCCGTAATCAGGCACGCACGACCCTTTCCGTGGCCGTGAATATCAGACATGCACCACACTATATGTATGGCCGTGAATAACAGGCACGCACCACTCCCTTGAGTGGCCATGAAATACAACATCCTAAGTGCATCCAGGGCTAACGTCTACTGCCGTTAGCCTATAGATCCTGGCCTAGACTTTCCCAAGTCTTTCTTTTCCATTATGTAGAACATTTAATAAAGATTCGTATAAAACATACCAATATACCTTATATAATACAATAAAATTGTAATTTCAAAGAAAAATAACGCTTTAACACTTTAATTAATCAAAAATGAACAAAAGTCTAAAGCTTTTATTCAAAAACCTTTCGAAATAAAGAAAATTTTCCAAAGTTTAATAGGAAACCAAGGTAATAAACATTTGCCACATTTTTCTTTTTGAAAATCAAGTCATTGTCTCATGTGAACCAGTAGAAATAGATAAGCTACCAAAATTTAAATTATATTGCTAAGATATACCAAATCATTTGCAGATGTATACATACAGACATAATACATTAAAACTAAGATAGGGATAAACTATCTACTCACAGACTTAGTACCAATTGCAGAATCCTAATCCCATGAACTCAGAGAGCCAAAGCCAGTCCTCCAATGGTATATACTATCAACAATATGGCAATTTACTTCAAGGTTAGTCACTTAAACTTAGAATTAATCTACTTCACTCCCAAATATGAAAATTCCTAATTCTTCTAACCTAGGGTTTCAAGAATTCTACTAACAATCAAGGAGTTAAATTTTTTTTTTTTTAAGAAGAAGAAGAAATGAGGCATGAGAATTACCATTAGAGTTGGAGTGAAGAGAAAATGGATAAAGGTATGCCCTCCAACTTCAAATCTGTAACACCCTCCTAGGCACAGTACTATGCTTAAGTCATAGTACCATACCCTGAGTCAAGTATCGTTACTCGAGCGGACCTCGCCTGACAAAGAACTTCAAATGGCCCTGGAAACTTCTAAAATCATCTGGAGACAACATGGAAATAGGAGTGAGAATTATAAAATTCTCAGTAGGATTCTCTAATCTTCATACATAATGTCATCATGGTCGTCTCCAGTTTGCTTCGGTTTATTTTGAAAATAGATGAACATGCAGCACAAATTGTTTAATTTTACATTTTGAAAAATGTCTTATCCGAAGCAAAGTTCATTTTTATTCATATACTGGTCCTTTGGGGAAATGTACACAAGATTATTTCATGAATCATACCCGGGATAATAACTTCAACATATAAAACGCACATAACATTAATCTACCGGGAACATAACATCTGTACCTAACTTAACTTGCACTTGAATTCATACATATACATAAAATTTTACTTTTCTTTCATTCGGCACACCTAGGCGTTACGTATCGCCGTCCCTAGGGTGCTGAATCGCTACACTTGAGCGTTACGACGCCGCCCTCAAGTGCAGCATCATGCCATATTCCGTAGTAAGATCGCCATGCCTCATATAAGTTCTCGTCCCCGTACTCACACTAGCTGGGTCGATGCCATGCCTCATGTGATTAGGGTGCTTGCATATACTTTAATCTTTAGTCTTTAGTCTTTTACTTGGCACACCTAGGCGTTACGTATCACCGTCCCTAGGGTGCATTTATCGCCTTGGGTAGCCTGGCCTTGGAGTGAGCTCGTCAGCATCACCCGTGACCGTCGTCACCCCGACTCACCCACAAGGGGATTCACGTGCCTCTAGTCTTGGAGGGATCGATTCTGGTCACGTGCCTCTAGCTAAAGGGATCGATTCTGGTCACGTGCCTCAAAATTGAGGGATCGGTTCTGACCACGTGCCTTCAACATAGAGGGATCTCATCTGACCACGTGCCTTCAACATAGAGGGATCTCATCTGACCACGTGCCTCCAAGGTAGAGGGATCTCATCGCCTTAATCGCCTTCACAGGAGGGATTCAAGTGCAACCGCCTCCAAGTGAAGGGATTCATATCTTTATCACTTAACTGCCTTCACAAGGAGGGATTTCAAATAACTGCCTCCAAGTAAAGGGATTCACATTCAATACATTCACGTTCTTTCATTCTCAAACATATTCAAGCATAGTTATACATATGCTACATCACTTACTCTCATATACCTCATAACATAATTATGTCATTCTTAAATATAGGGTTTCTATATACCCCTTTATATTTCAATCCATCCTTACATTTAAACATTCATGACTTCTTAGACTTCGCCAGAATTGGCAAAGATAACGGATCAGGTCCGCTTTCCCCATGAATAGTGCCAGCATTTCACGGACAAATTAGTCAAAGCAACATAATCAACTTAACACACATATAACAATGTCAAGCTGGCAATTCTCAATTCAAACCTTATATGTTCCACTAACACTTGTAAAATTATCATTTTGGCCATTCTGCCCATTCTATTCGGTTCTGCCCGAATCTTGTATAATCCACCTTTATTTCTATTCAACTCATTTAAATCTGAAATTTGGATATGTCATATCTCTATATGTCTACTTTCTAACCTCTTTGGTCCCATATCATTTTGACCCATATAACTCAAGATATTCAAATCTTACCTTAACCTGTTCAGTCACTAGCCCGAGTTACACTCCTGGAAGTATAAATTCACTAAAAATCTAAACTCAGCTCAAATCATGCGAAATTGGTCTCATATTGAAGATAACAGGACAACCTTTCATTTGCCACAAGTTTCACTCCATTTGCTTAAGTATACCTCGAGTTATAAGCCCTGAAAGTCGACCTTCCTGAACTACTCCATTTTGGCCTAGATTGGACATAGGACAACTTCCTCAAATCACTGGGAACAATTGGGACCATAACAAACTCGGAATCTTATATTGGGGTGTTCCCCTGTGTGTAAGCTTTCTAACAAAATTGGTTTCACTCGATTTGGAGTTGTATAGGGTGAGTTATACCCTCCTCATGTCACCCTGCTCGGATGAAAGTTCTGAACCCTAGGTCAAACTTCAAAAATTCGTATCTCCTTCAATACTAATCCAATGACCTTATATGATATATCTATGGAAAGCCCTGAAGGTCTACTTTCATCTAAAAATGGCTTCATCGGATTTGACCGATTGTAGGCGGCACCGTACACTCCGCCGTACGGACTGCCGTGGACTTCCTCACCAAGACAGCATCTCACTTCTCCACTCCTTCTAATCTTCTCCTTCTAATCATAATTCTGACTCAAAGTCTTCTATTAATTCAATCATAAATTCATCCAATACATCCAATAGTTCATTAAATACGTAAAGAATAGCACAATCTCATACAATCATAGTGTAAGAAATTCAAGAATAGAGCAGAATCCTACCTCTTTGGAGCAAGACTTGGCTAAGTGCTGAAACTTGGAGTTTGGATGAGCAAGGCTGGAACTTAGCTTGAGTTTTGGATGTGTGAGCAAGAGAGAAAGAGAGCTGAAGGAGAAGAGGAAAACAACGTGAATTATGGTCTGAATCAAAGGAGAAGGATGTGTTATATAGGCATGAGTGGGGGTTAACTTGGAAGGTTGTGATTGGCTGAATTTCTTGTGGACAAAGTTTAGCTACGCCTCCTTTTCAGAGTAACTTGCCGCCATATCGCTTAAAATCTAACTCGCTCCAATTCGCTTTAAGTCGGAACTAGTCCCTCTCATGATTGAGGTCGGAACTCGTGCTTTTACTCGAGCTTGGAGCTGAAGCATGATATCGAACTCGTACCATCTTGTTTGTGACTTGGGGAAATCGGTTTATGTTGAGACTTGGAAATCAAGGTCGGAGTTCGTAAGAAATGCAGCTCACAATCACTGATCTCGGAACCCATAGTTCAAAGTCGGGACTTCTTGAAATGTCGGAACTCGTGTGATTCGAATCACATTTCCAAACCAAGTACTTAAACTCGGAAGTCGTGACTATATACAGTGTGCTTGGTGACATCGGGCGGTTATATTTTCCTTGAGACATGAAGTCGGATCTCATGGAATCACGTTCATGTGTCCGGATGAGAGGTCCAAGTCGGAAGTCGGAATCCATGCATCTCCATTCGAATGACTCGAACTCGTAAACCTATTTAGAGATCTGATCCCCCGTTCCCCCGCTTGAAACAAAGTCGGATATCGGATTCTTGTCCATTCGGAGACTAAGGTCGGAAATCGGAAAATCCGACCAGCCACAAGACCTTAAGTTGAAGTCGGAAGTCGGAATGAATCAGTCTTGACGGCGAAGCCGAAATCGGAAATCGGGATGTTACAAAATCCATCCAAGCAAGTATGAGAGAAGGAGGAATGGATGAAATGGATGATTTGTGTTTGAAGGGAGTGAAGATTGTGTTGTTGTTGTTGATTTAGTTGGAAATGATGGAATGGAGTTAATAAATGTAAGAAATAGTGGAAGAAGGAATTCTAGAGAGAAGGGAGAGAGTTTGGGTTAGAGAGAGAAGGAGAATTTCGAAAAATGAGAGTGTGGGACACATCCGGACCTATATATTAGCCTATGGTAATCGATTACCACGAAGAACTGGTAATCGATTACCAATTCTAGTACTTGATTACCATGGCCAAAGAGCTGATAATCGATTACCAATGATGGTAATCGATTATCACAAACCTAGAACTGGTAATCGATTACCAAATATGGTAATTGATTACCATGCAGAAAAATTTTAACCCGTGGCATACAGAGAGGAGTGTAATCGATTACAGGTCCTCTGTAATCGATCACTAACTCCAAAAACTTGGTTCCCTCCTTCTACAATCCTTTCCCAGGTCCAAGATATTGCACAGATTTATTTACATTTCTTAATTTTAAGTTAATGTCCCCTTTAACTTTACTCTTTATTAATTTTAAAACATAAATATAAATAAGAGAATACCCCCCATTTGGATTCAATAAAAATATATAAAAATTCAAAATCCTTAGGAATCGGAATCCAACTTTTGGGTTTTAGTACAATTCTCTGAAAACTTGCATTTTTTATAAACTTGAGGGTTGAAAACGAAGGAGTTATCCGTTCCCTAAAATTCGTTAAAAACCCCTTTTCAACTCATTGATGCCTAGAGAACCAATACCGGGACTTTTGATCTTAAGAAAATGCCTCAAACCTATAGCCCGCCCTCCAAGGAGGCATAAGGTTCAGACTCAATATTTTTCAAGTTCTGATTTCGACAGGTAACTGCAACTCAGGCTGGGGTGTTACAACTTAAGATGAATAGGTTTTGGATTTTTAAAATGTGTTGTGGGCAGAGATGAATGGACCTAAGCAGTATGTGCTCTGATAGGAAAAGCTGGCCTTATAGATCTTTGATTTGAGGGCAACCAATTTTGTTAGAAAACTAACACTTTGAGAATAGTTTTGTAAAGTTTTGGATTCAAACTCCTAATAAGTTACTCCTAATAATTCAATGAAATTACCCCATGGTCTGTAAGTGTCAAAACATAACAGCCTCAATGTAGAGCTTATAACTTAAACTCTACTTAACCAAATTGAGTGGGATTTAGTTGTTTGAAAAAGGGTTAAAGTTAATATAGGCATGTAAAATTTTGGGGGAAAATGATAAAGAATGAATTTTTAGTGAATTTTCACTTTTAAGTGCCTGAAATTATGCCAAGATAGGGCAGTAGTAGATCAAATTCAAATAACTTAAGTTCTACTTATCCAAATTTAGGGAACTAAAGAAGTTTGAACTGGACTAATAGAGCAACATTCACCACTAGAAATGCGTTCATTACTGATGAAAAAATTACAAATATATGTTGGTAATAATTTCACCGAAAGCTTAGCCGATGTAAAAAATCCTTTGGTAAATGGTGCGTCGGTAATAAAAAATATTAATATTATCGACAAAAAAATTATCTATCAGTGTATTTTTTATTTTTCCAATGGAATGTAGATGTCAGTAAAAAAATATATACATCAGTAATAATAGAGTAAAAAAATGTCAATTGCGGTATTCTACCGATGAATTAATAATAATTACCGATGGATTATTCGTTGATAATATTAAAATTTAGTACTTTATGTTATATATTTATCGATGTAAAATCCGTGGTAAAAAAAATATTAAATATTTTTTTATCAATTATTATTTATTTAGAATTATTAATAATTATTTTGTCAATGATTATTAATAATTATTTATTTTTTTAGTTTCATCACAGAAGAAATTAAAAAATAATTAATTAAAGAAAAATATATACAATGTCATTTAAAAAATTTTTACAATTCAATTCTTAAAAAAAAAATCCTAAAATCTACAAATACTAATCATCATCAGTATCTGGATGCCATCTGTAACGTCCAATTTCCGACTTCCAATCCCATCCAATGTTGAAAATTCCGAGTTCCGAGTTTGTCTTATAATTCCGCTTCCGACCTCAGTAGTATCTTCGACTTCCGATTTCGTTCCAAGGCCTACAAGGGATTTATTCCGATTTCCGACCTCATGCATGTAGCTTACGATTTACGACCTTATGCTCAAATAGGAACGAACGTGATATCCGAGTTCCGATATTAGGTGATTCAAAATAGACACGAAGAGCGACCTCCGAGTTTAGCTAAATTGGATTCCGAGTTCATTACCAAGATCTTTTCTCCTCGTTCCAGAGTTCCGATATCGAGTTGGAGTGCCAGGTTCTATAAATTCCGAGTTCCGAGTACACAGAATTTATGTTTTGGATCCTTATATCCGGTGTTATGCTTAAAAATCGATTCAAGTTTACAGGATGACCCCGACTTCCGGGTTTGAGTGTTTTGGTTTCACGTTCTGGCCCTGACTTTCGCTTTTAAGGTAGCTGTGCCTTGCGATTTCCGGATTACGACTTCATACCCAAATTCTCACTAAATGAGAAGATAGTTACGAGTTCCGACTTCATCCGAATAGCTATGCATGAATTCCGACTTTAAGAGTCTCAAGAGTTCCGATGTCACATTCCTATGCGCTGGCAGCGAGTTTCACTTCTTAAGCGACGTGGAGAGCATTTTTGTCACACAAGAAGGAGACATGGCTGAATTTTACCCACAAGAATTTCACCCAATCAAAGCCACATATCCTAACTACCACTTCAGAGCCTTGTGTATATATATCCTCCTCCTGCCTCTTCAGCCCCACTCTTCCCACGTTGTCTTCTCTTCCTCAATTCAACCCTCTTTTCTCTTCTCCACTCCATCCAACTCTCATTTCAGCTATCAACTTAACAAGCTTAACCTGATCATAAAGGTAGAGGTTTTCTTCTTGCTTGATTTTCTGACTCTTGGATGATTGATGGTGATTTAAATCCTTAATTTTGATATATTGATTGATTGATTATGATGAATTATAGCTGGTTTATTAGCTGTCTATGAGATTAAAACTGAATTAGACACAAAGAAGGATGAAGATAGGAAGAGTTGAGAGGCTGGAAGACTCAAAACCCTCGGCCGTCCGTACGGCGGAGTGTACGGCTCCGCCTTCCGCCGTTAAAAATTAATGAAACCATTTTTATGTGAAACTAGACATCTAGGGCTTTCCACACATATATCATATAAGACCATTGGAGTAATATTGAGAGAGATATGAATTTTTGAAGTTCGACCTAGGAATCAGAACATCCACCCGGGCAGTATGGGTTGAGAAGGGTGTAACTCACCCTATACAACTCCAAATCGAGTGAAACTAATTTTGTTGGAAAGCTTACACATAGGAGAACAATATCAAAGAAATTCCGAGTTTGTTATCATCTCAGTTGTTCCCTGTGATTTGAAGAAGTTACCCTATGTCCAAACCGGGCCAACATAGGGCAGTTCAGGAAGGCTACGTTTCGGGGCTTGTAACTCGAGCCCTACTAAGGCAAATGAAATGGAACTTTTTGTATCTGAAAATTCGTCCTGTTAGCTTTAATATGAGACCAATTTCATATGATTTGAGCCAGTTTTCGATTTTTAGTAGATTTTTTTACTTCTAAGTTTTTATTTTGGCCACCCACAGGGCAGGCCGGGATAAAACCCGAATATCTTGAGTTATGGTTATCCAAATCAAATGGGACCAAAGAGGTTAGAAAATAGACACATAACACTTCAACATACCCAAAATTTAGGTCCAAACGACCTATATAGAAATTATGGCATAATTTACAAGAACCGGGTTGAATACAAGTAGTGAGGCAGTAAGCATATTCTAAAGTGCAATACTTATATCTTGAATTGAGGATTGAAGCATGAATGAAATATGTTGATTTATGTATGAAATGAAGTGTTTCTCTTGACAAATTGATATGCTAAATACTGGCACTATTCATGGGGAAGCGGACACGTTCCGTTATGCCGTCGAAATTGCGGTAAAGCTTATGCATGAATTATGAGATACATGTAGAGGCATGTGCATTTCCAAGAAAGCTATGAAAGCTATGTTATGATGAACTCAAAGAACATGTTATGATGAGATTTCCATGCTACTTGGGCCAGCCCCGGATAAAAAGTTAAGGGGAATAGATCGGTGGGAAGGTCGGGGAAAGTAAACCCGGCAATCCTGTATAGGAACGAGCTCGATCCTGATAAGCAGACTATTACCCAGGAGTCTAAAATGGCCAAGAACTCCCAGGGGACCAAGTGATGGAAAATGATGAAAAGTAAGAGGAAAAGTTATGAAGAATGAGATTTGCATAATTACATCAAGTGCATGGCTGCATTTAACATGTCATTGCATATTGTTTGCAGTTTGTCCGTTGTGTTTACTTGTGGTTGTATATACTCTATCTTGCCCCTTTGTCCTATGTATTAGTGTTGATGGTTTATTCTGTTTCTTATGTTATTTAAGTAAAACTGAACCTTGCCTCGGACTAGACATTTTTCTCAACCTTACTAAGTATATGTAGTTAAGTTTAATCTCATGTTTTAAGAAAATTTCATAAAACCCGAGGCAACTGAGAATGAACGCGAGGTCAGTATACACTATATGCAAACCCATCGAGAATTTCTCCAAGTTCTCACCTCGCTTCGCATTTCGCCTCATTCTCAGGCGTGGGCGATGGACACGACAGCCTACCCTTTTCGTTGAGATTCCGGACTTGCAACTCCACCATGATCCCAGAGGCTCATTGTATATAGCCGGCTCTTGCCGATTCGCTTGTATCTATTTAGTGATAGGGATTTTACTGTCCCCTTACATCATCCTGCTTTTGATCCTATCACCCCATACTTTGAGGTCCTGTTGTACGCGGCACATTCTCCACCAGCCGCACACTGCAAAGACTGTAGCCCGCCGACCGCAGACTGAGTCACCTCCGCAGGTAGTACCAGACATCCCGCTCAGCTCCGAGAGCGACCCCTCGGAGACCACCGGCTCATCTTCCTCCTCCTCTGGATCAGTTCCTGACTACTCACCAGCCGGGCCCGGTGTGGCCAACGGCTACCTGACTGAGTAGGTCAGCCACAGGCCGTATTGTACAGCATGACCCTGTTTTGGTAGTATGCGGCTTTGGGTCATACATGCAGTGATAGATTTGAAACGTCCACTGAGGACCACGTAGGATCGGATCGACTGACATGGGTCTTATGTTTCTTTTTGGTACCCGACCCCACTTATGTATCCTATTTTGAAACTTGTCTATAAATCAAAACAGTGGTTCCCGTCTATATATATATACCTATATACAGTTGATAGTATGTGTGTTATTTATGCTTACTGTGTGGTTATAACGAAATAAACTCCATCACGTTCATTGTATGGCATCCCATTTCCCCCAAATGATTCGGATAAATGAAACGTAAATAGAATATTAACACAGTAACACAAACTACTTAATTTCTTGCTATGACTTAAGCATAACATTAAATAAGTAGGGTGTTACACCATCCTGATCAATGTTGTCGTCGTGGTGCCCGACTCCAAATGGATGGCTGTGTGGAAAAAGTTGAGGCAATAAAGGTGGAGGTAGAGGTGGTGGAGATAGGGGCAAAGGTGGTGTAGTGGATGATGAAATACTGCTCCGTATATGCTCGTAGAAGGTGTACGTAGTTGTCATCCTCTACTCCATGGTCTGTAGCTACTGCCTCCATTGTTGTGTGTCTCTCTTGTGGTGCTAATATAGCACCATGTACCTCCTGTCGGCCTCCACTAGCTACCTCTGCACTATCTTATTCAGTGCATGGACTTGATTACAGATGGACTCCGAATCAATCCCAGCAAGCCCAACTCCATAGCCTAGGGAATATAACTTGTTATAAGAGGTCTACATCCCATAAATCTGTCCCTTGTAGCGACTGCCGACCATCTAGGCCTATACCTTATTTTCGCTAATAGGTGTGCCGGTAGAAGTACTCCCGTACCTCTGCTACAACTGCTATGATCAGCCTCAATCAACTGCTAGGTGAACTCACACTACAATTAGAAGAAATCAAATAAATTAGATTTAAATTATAATAAACATAATAAATTAAAAATTTTAAAATCCTAAATTATAATTACTTACGTATATAGTCTCTGATCGCGTATCAACCCACTGGGACTTGTCTTGCATCTGGGTATGGGTCTCCTGGAGCAGCTCCCTGATGAATTGGATTTTTATACTATTTTTATCCTTCATACTTGTCTCATTAATCCTCCTTTGCACTTAATTGGTTGAGTTTAGATCATTTTCCTTCTTTTTTGGATCTTAGTGAGACTTAGTTAATTTTTGCAGCATTTCGGTTAGTTTGACCTGCTTCAGTGTTTAGATCATATCTTGAGCTCTATACCTCATTTTATTATGCTTCTTGATTTGTAGGAAAGCTAAGAGATAGAGCTACAATTTCTATGAAGAGGGAAAGGGCTAACTCTGAGATCTTAAAGCCGAAATTGGGCTCGGAACTGAACTGAAGCGTTTGGGCGCGGTTTCTGAGCAGCCTTCAATGATTGGACCATATCTTGGGCTACAGGGACTCAATTGAGCCCATTCCGGTGGCATTGGAAAGCTAACATCCTGGGCTTCATTTTATGTTCAGAACACTAAGCCAAGAAGAACCGTTATGAGGCCCAAAAACATGTTGGAAGTCGCTGCTGAGTCTAAGAGAGCCCACTCAACTTGTTTTGGGCACAACTTTCTCTCTAAGCATCCAAATTGGGCAATTGAGCTATCCAAATTTAGCTTAGGAAAAGAGGATTATTTTAATTAAGTAATTAGTGACTTTTAATTAGAGGTATATATAGAAATTCTGATTATGCTTCAGACTCTGGACCTTCTTCTTCTCATTTTGTAATTTGGAGGTGGATTGAATAAGAAAACTCTCTCTCTTTTTCTCTCTCTCTCTCTCTTTCTTTTGCGTTTTCCTCCATTAATGGAGGGGTGATCCTCCTCTGATCCAAGGCATCAAGAGAAGCATTCAAGCTCTTGAGGATTGGTGCATCAAGACATGGAAATTCCAATTTCGGTTTCACTCCTCTTCTCTTCTTCTTAATCTCGTAATTGAATTGGAGGTTTTCATTCATGCATGTTGATTAAGAGTCAATCAAATCATGTATAATTCGGTTGATATATGTGATTCGATTGTTCAAGAGTGTGATTCATATTTCGATTCTGAATATGAGATGAGAGCATTGGTTTGGAAGCTAATCCAAAATCAATTCGGTTTTAGAGGTCTCTAAACCGAATGGCTTGAGTGATTAGTTGAATGCATGGAGATTTTCATGTGAATGCTAGGTTTGATTTGAGGTTTCAATTGAATCTAAAATAAATCATCGAATTGGAGTGTGCATGTACATTTGAATCCAATGATTGAGTGTTGATTGCTTTCTTCTTGTGTGTCTTGGATTAGAATTTTAATTCGGTTTAGCCTTTTTGTTTTTCTCATGCCTTTGGAATTCAGTATTGCATTTTAAGTGTTTGTTATAAAACCCCCCTGAATTTTCTGATCAAATAGTGTGTTCATCTTTGGGAAACAATCCGAGTTGGCTACTATACTATAGTCGCTATTCGGTTTAATTTGCTCGTGTTACGACGCGTGAGTCACTCCCCCTGGGCTGGCGGCTTGCTCATTGTCTTCTCCTACATTTCAAAGAATTTTCACGTGATTATATATATAACATTCAATACAAAAATAGAAAAACTAAATAAGAAAAGGACGATATTTACCATCTTGAGTCGCGTGCCCTCAATAGCTGTAGAGCCTCCAATGTGCAAAGAGTCACCGCAAGCTAATCCTCTGCTCGTTCGAACCTTCACCTACTTCTCCTTATATGCAAGTTAGTCTTAGTGGGCCCTCAAGGCTTGGAGGATCTTATCCGTGAGCAATGGGTGCTTGCGTCCTTCACATAAATGTCGTGAAATATATCACGAAGGTGCTTCTCGGATTTGGTCCTCTATACCCTGTAAATGGTAGCCTCCATGCGTGGATCAATAATGAACACACGCTGCATACCTATAACACATTGGTTAGCAGGCGAAGTAAAAATCAAAATTAAAATAAAAAATAAAAAATACTAATTATTTTGCCTTCCATTCCTTCCACCACAACTCCTGTGTATTATCAGGGGCTTATAGAAAACTGTGATGTAGGGTGTGGAAATTCTCCTCAAATACCTTGGTAGTCCTGTGCAGTCCCAACTGAGATGAAATCCAGTTGTGTCATAAAATAATAGATTATGTCAGATATCTATTAGTTAAATTCTCTATCACAATTAAAAATTTATAATAAATTTAAATTTTAAATTACTTATTAAGATTTGCTATCGTGTCTCAGCTCCATTCACTGTTTTGTGGAGCCCCATGAAGGGGTAGACGAGGAGGCTTGGGTACCTTACGAACCAGACTGACTAGGGGAAGGCGTAAAAGCAGGCTAACTGCGAGCCTACCTCTTGGAGATGGGACTGGAATTGCAGAAGCCTGCTACAAGAATGACGACCAAGGCTCTAAGTTATGATACCCAAGGTTGGGTATCATAATAAACTCTTGAGTATGTGGACCAGGAGGGACGAAGGAAGCACCCGCGGGAGTGGTGGATATATGCGCAGTGGAAGTGGTGGGGAGGGTACGAGTGGCAGGGGGTAGACCATGCTTCCTCAGTCTACCTCTATCCGTTTGGAACCTGGTGTCTGTCCTGGTATAACTAATCTGTATAATATATAAAAAATAAAAAATGTAAGACATATATTAACCAACTAAAGGTATAACACATTTATCATATCAATAATTATTTAATTTTAATAATATATTAAATAATTAAAAAAAAAATTTGGCAGAGTCTCCCCTTAAATTTGGAGCCTCTACAAAAATTAATTCAGTATTTAAACACCACAACATGACCAAAATAAAACACAATAATCATAGCATTCTAAAGTTAATCCTAATAACTGTTCTACAGCACATAACATCACAGCACACAATTTAAATAATGGGAAGGAACTCGAAGCCTTCCCCCAGTCATGCAATCCAATCCTACAATTCTACCATAGAAAATTTCAATATCTAACTAAGAAAATAACTTAGTTAACTAACTAACAAACATAAAACTTCAAGTGAAAAAATGGAAGAGAAAAAAAATGCTAAACTAAAAAATTAAATTGATCAAAATGTTATAAAACATACCAAGAACACAATAGCGATCTCGGATTGCGAAATGAAGGTCCCAGTGGTGGTGAAATGGTAGGGGGAGAGAGAGAGAGAGGCAACGATAAAGAAAGGAGAGGAGAGAGAGAAGAAGAAGAAGAAGAAGAAGAAGAAGAAAATGCAAAGTGAGGAAGAAGAAGGAGGGCTCGTGTTTTAACGATCAGTTTTGATTTTACCGATGGACATTCCATCAGTAAAAAATTAATGAAACGATTCATTTCATTTATTCCATTTTACTGACATCAAATTCATCGGTAATGATAAACCGAAATGAATCGTTTCATTTTATTAATGGAATATTACAGATGAAAAATCCATCACTAAAATGGAACATGAAAAGCCACTGTGCGGTCAATTCAAATTTTCAAATCCTTACAAATTATCCATTGGTAATATAAAAATATAAATTTCTGATAAAAAATTAAAAAAATGTTATTTTATTTCATTTTGTTGACAGAAAATCCATCAATATTTTTATAACATTATTTTTAATTTGTTCAGAAATAATTATCGTTATTTACTGACAGTTGTTCTGTCGGTAATTATTTGGCACAGAGAAATGTTTATCGATGTTTTTATCGATGAATAGTTTTGTCGTTAGTAAATTTACATGTCAATATTTTATTTTATTTTACTGACAGATTTTACCATCAGTAATATCTGTCAGTTTTTGACGAATTTCTAGTAGTGGTTCCTATTGAATTTGAGATTAAAAGAGTTTAAAATGGAATTTTGGCGTAATTTACAATTTTGGATAAAAGTGGGGAATCTCAATCTAACTTCTAGTTAAATTGTACATAACTTAGCTTAGATATCTCCAACCTATATGGGACCAAATCCAATTGCAAAGTTAAGGAATATATGTTGGTTTTAGTGTAATATATATATATATATATATATATATATATATATATATATATATATAGGGAGCATATCACATGAGAAAAGTTGTTTATTATGAGAGTGAGAGGAGGAACTCTAAACCATATAACCATACATGGATAGTTAAGATTTAAAGTTATTTAATGGTCACATGATCATTTAAAAAAATCATGTGACTTTATATTTTAATTTTGACCATTTAGGTAAGATCCAATAGTCAAGATTTGCTTCTCTTACTTTCACAATTAACCACTCCTCTCACTTGATCCTCTCCCTATATATATATATGCCATGACATAGCCATTAAATTGAAATCATTGAGATTGGGCTAGTTTGTGCCTTATATGATTACAAGTGTGATTGAATCTTATTATTCGTGTTGGAATTGTTTTCTCTGTTGATTGGCTGGTTAAATTGCTGATGAAATTTTTGGAGCCGTCATGTTAATGCCATTATATTACCAAATTTTTGGTTGAAATTTTTTGAAAGTAAGTTATACAGCACAAGCACAAGTGCATCAAGATTTTCATGTACAATCATGTACAAAGAATGTATATGAAGATATGAGCTAAGAAAATATATGAACACACGAGCTCACAAAATGATTATGATTTTAAATTACTTGGGCTGGAGAAAGTAAATCCAATTAAGTTAGGGGACGTATACCTAGATCCCTTGAATTGAGTTGGGAAAGGTAAACCCGACAATCACGTATAAGAACAAGCTCGATCATAATAAGCAGCCTACTACCAAGATTGGGAAAGGCCATCCACCTATCTCAGGGGACTAAGTATAGGTGCTCATGTCAAGAGTTTAAAGAAAGATTAAGAAGACAAGTGCACTTGCACAGCTCATCATATTTCCATTTGCATATGCATATTCTATTATTTTGCTATATTATCATAAACATTATGAACTATTTTTTAACTCCAAGTGTGTGAATAAAATGAACTTGGTTCGAATAAAGAGTTTTGGAAATTCATCAACTAAACTTTTACTCTCTTATCTGTTGAGAACATGATTTTTAAAAATAAACTAAAGTAGGTGAGGATAATGATGATGACATTGTATGTGATAGTATAGGATTTGCTATAGAGAATTTATAATTCTCACTCTTATGTGTGTTCCTGTATCATCTTTAGATAGTATAGGTGGCAGCAGCATAGGTGAACAAGTTCAACGCCCGTAGAAGATTACTAAAACTTTCTTAAGTTTAAACTCAGCTAACTACAATTTACATCCATATCTTTGGTTTTGGCCCTTATTTGATCTTAGTTAGGTGGTTATCATTAAGTAACTTGGGAAACAATATATGAGGAGGAGATACCCTTTTCAGAGTAATCATTTGGTTATTTGAATCAAGATAGCTAATTTAAGGCTAATTGATTTGAAGGTCTGGCATGCCTACCACCTTATTTAACTCAATCTTAGCCGAAAATAGCCCAACATATTTTAGGAATATGTTAGCACTAAAAATTGATGATAAGCCAATTGGAATATAATTAGGCTTAGATTAATATTTGGAGGTCAAGTAACTTCATTAAATTTTAGTAACTCAACCAAGGAAGCTAATTTTAATTAGTTGACTTATTGGCATAAATAGATGGCCACAACTAAGCTAATTTTATTTAGACAATTGGCAGCCAAGGTGTAAAGATGGTTTAGCGATCAAGCTAAGGACTATGTGACTTAATTGATTTACTAGAGCCAATGCATATTAGTTACAATAAGTAAATATTAATTGAAGCACGTATATTATCAAATAAAAATTTGAGACTTCACAACAAATGGACACTATACATGTGGTAGAGCAGTCAAGGCATTAAGGACATTAGTGGAAGCCCATGAAGCATAAAGAAAGCAGCCGAAAGTGGTTGCTAATGATTACCAAAGGCCATCTAGACAAGTTTGGATCAAGGAAGATTCGTTAGCAGTCTATAGATAGGCAAAGGTTTCCAATTGCAAGATCTCTTTTTGGCTAGACAAAATCAACACAACATTTTACTTTTTAATTATTATTTTACTAGCTTTTACATGCCTTGTATTTTTTAGCTTTCAGCCATGCAGTTTACTTGTTAGTTTGTTCTTCAATACTTTACAATCAATCATTTTGGGTTGTAATTGAAATCTATGGGTTTCTTGTTGTAACTTTCTTAAATATCAATAGAATTTGGTCGATTGCAATTTTTGTCCGTATCTTTGGCTTTGGCCTTTATTTGATCTTAGTCAGGTGCTTATCATTAAGTAACTTGGAGACCCATATCTAAGGATAAGATTTCCTTCCTTAAAATAATCATTTGATTCTTGAAATTAAGACATCTAAAGTTAGTTAATTCCAAGGTCCGGCACGCCTAGCACCTTATTTAACTTAACCTTAGCCAAAAATGGCCCAACATATTTTTGGCACACCTAGTGGGACCCCTAATAGATCAACCATCAAAGTTTTCAAAACTAGGATTGGATCATGCTTGAAGTATGTTTCTAGGAATAAGGAAATTCGTTATGCCAAGTCACGACTATTGCTGAAATAGATAGGTTAGAAATTTGGAGAACCACAAGTGCCTACATTGGTTGTGCCTTGTACACCTCAAAGGGGATCACAATTGATACAAGATGCCATGAGTTAGCGGTTTCTAATTTCGGGTGCTTCTTCTTCTACTACTACCCATTCAACATTGCTTGGGGCAAAGAAGGGACAGTCAAATGTCATGACCACATTTTTTATTTGTGAATAGATAGATATAGGATTAAATGATTTAATGCTAGAATTATTGAAACAATTGGTGGATATTGTTAAGCCAATGATACATAACAAAATCGAAATGGCTCAACAACAATCTAACATTATGAGAGAAAATTCTACTATTTCCATACGTAGGGAAGTTCCTGTTATGGTTAGACGATCGGCCAATCAAACTAGGGGGTAGGCCTTTCATCTACCTAACGTATAGTATGGCCAAGTCAATATGGCTAAGTGACCATGAAACACGTTTGATAATAACAACTTGCTATTGTCAGCTTTTGGTCAAGGTTTTAATCAATGACAAATAGGAAATACATACAATGAATTACCCACGATAGGTAGTTTTGCTGGAAATGTGAATGTGGATCCATAATCACAGAGCGATTATGCCCTAATTACTCAGCCTTGGGTAGGAAAAGTTCTTATTATAATTGCTTGATCTATGTATGGACAACTACCCATGATGAATGCAGCCACTCATGGTGGATCACAAAACAATTATCAAAACCAACCACTCTTCATACAACTTCTAACCCTTTTTATCACAAATCAACCTTTTTTTACAACAGCCTACAATTCCTTCCCTTCAGCCCCATCAAATGACCATGCAAGGACCAAGGTATCAACTATTTATTGATAAGTTACACCACCCCTTGTCCAAGTTCCACCACTTAGTCCACAAGTATAAGTGAACCCTTGGGAGACATTTTGGGATTCAACTTAAGCCTCTTGAAAGGCCTGTGTATAGGAAACCCTTATTAAGTGGATAGAATTCCTTTTCCTTGATGGTACAAGACCCCAAATTTCTTTACCTTCTCAGGAGATATTGAGAAATCAACTACAAGGCATGTAAGCCATTTTACAGCCTAGTATGGCTTCAACTTTTTGATACGTGCTCCGGAGGACAAATTGGACGTTCCAGCACTAAAGGGCAAGATGGGAATTTCAGCATGCCCGTGGGACCTATCACAAGGGCAAGAGCAAAGATGCTGAAGGAAAGCTTTGGGAACTTGGCTAAAGCAATTGTTGAAGACATGTATCAAGAATGGGCCAAGAAGATGCCAACACATACTAATGGACAACCCAAGATCTTGTTATTTGCTGCTAATTGGGCTTAGAAGCTTATACTGGCCATGTTGGGCCATTATCCTATTTTGGTCTTGTTTAGTTTAGTTAGTATTTAGGACATCTAAACTTTTAGTTATTTTATTTAGCCCATATTTTATGTTTTATGTTTTATCCAGCCCAATTCACATTATTTAGCATTAGAACACTTCTTATTGGGCTTGGACATAGTTTAAGTGTTTAACCTAGTGTAAGAGGTTATAAATACCTCAAGGAACACATTGTTTATCAGTTTTTGATTAATTGAAATTATGTTTTGTTTTCTTTCAAGAAAACAGTGCTTTTGTGTGCAAGTGAGGTGAGTGATTTGCTTTGCTTGTTGCATCAAGAAATTGAGAGAATTCATCCTAAGGTAAATTCCTTGCGATATTCAATCAATTTCTGTTCTATCTTTTCCCTGTTATCTACGTTTCCAAGGACAGGTTTCTTGGGGGTTTAGTAGGGAGGGTCTTTATTCTACGTCTTGTTTTCTATCAAAGTATGTGCCTGGGGTTTCTGGATCTTTATATCCACGGGGTTCCATCATCACTTTTCCTATTATCACTTATTGGGGTTGCATTTTCTTAGTACTTTTCTTTGGTATCAAATTCTGTACAACCTGGGCTAACATGAAAAGGTTGTTTCATGATAGATTCTATAAGCTATAGCTCAAAGTCTCCAAAGCAGATATAATGGGGATAAAACAATAGGAGAATAAGCTAGTAAACAAAATCTTAAAAAGCTTCAGAAGAGTTAGAAGACGTTATAGTGTTCAACTTCCTTAAGCAGAATGTGCAACTACAGCAGTGAATAATATGCATTTACAATTGAAGGAGAGGTTGATTGTCATAGAATATACCGATTTGGCTCAATTAGCTTCTAAGACCTCAAGGGTGGAAGAAGTTATTGTTAAGAGAGGACAAAGAAGGTCAAGCCAAGTTGATCCCCAAGGACCTCAACTAATTTTGGTCATTGAGTATGACTTGGCTGAGGAAGATGGTCTAGAGGAGTAGCCAAATTTATAGGCAAATAAAATGGTGGTTGAGTTTCTACAAAGCAAGCATATACATGCCTACTCTTACACTTTCCAAAGGGAAGGAGGAAGCTAAGCCTACATATTTGTTTGATATTTCTAAGGCTAATCAGATTTTTGATTATCTGGTGAAAGACCAGAAATTAAGTTACCAAATGGCCATAAAGCCCCTTCAGCTAAAAATATCAAGAAATATTTTAAGTGGCATCAATCTTGGACCATCCCACAGTTAATTATACGGTGTTTAGAAATGCCATTCAAAGGGCATTAAAGATAGATTAAAATTGGCCAATAAAGGGGAGATGATAGTTGATTCCAACCATTTTGGCTTTATATCCGTAAATATGGTTTCTATCGCAACCACATAAAAAGAGTATAAGAAGAGAGTGCCTAGGTGGGAACAAAAGCTTAAGGAGAAAGATGAAGCAGGGCCCTTGAGGAAACAGGTGTGGAAACCAAAGTCAATAGTGGTTAAAGAAACTGGGGACATGAATCAAGCCACAAGGTGAGCATATTCCAAAGGCTACAATAACCCAATTGCCTTAAGGGTGAAATCAGATCATGAAGTTATGGTCAGTCAAAGGAACAATTTGACCATCGGCTTCCAATTCATGGTACAATATGCCAAGAAACAAGCTAGGATAAAGAATGTTCAAACCAACATTCCCAAGATTTCAGAACAAACTATGCCAAAGGGAACTAAACATGCAGTAGAATTCAATTTTGAGAATGGAGTGTCCTAATTATGAATCACTATCTTGGATCAATAGCAATCTAAAGCCCAAAAGATGATTAAACTAAAGGTTGAGAGCAAAGTACAGGTATAGGCTATAAACAAACCATGCAAATGCCAAAAGCCAAAAGCCAAAAGAAAACTCAAAATCATAGCTAACTCAAACTCAGAAATGAAGGTTGCAAAGGAAAAAAATGAATTATAGAATGAAGAAGGTGTTAGCTATGCTTGATCGATCTACACGTGTTGAGAGGGAACTAGTACAATCTCTAGTGTTATCTCCAAAGCCTAGACTGGTGACTGAATTGTCTAATAACTTGGAGAAAATGATTGCCAAGCCAACTAGTTAATTAGATATGGAGGTAATGCTAGCCAAGCCAACAAAATTCATTAAAGATGATGGATACTTGGAGAATCTATGCGATGATGACTTTCTGAACGAACTCCAAGATGACCCAGTTTCAATAGATATGGTTAGGATTATTCCAATAGAGTTTGCCGATGAGTCTGGATTCTTAGGATACTCAGAGGGGGATGTGATGCTTGAAGAGGCCGAGTGTACAACTTTTGTTAAAGTGAAACCGAGGGAAATGAAATTCTAGAAGTTGCCATAGAGTAAAGCTAGACACCTTATACATATATATAGGATCATATTTGTTGTTTGGATTATGGTTTGGCCTTAATTCAATTTGTCCAACACTGTGCTCATTCTGACACTATTCTTGTATTTTGACCATAACTTGAGTCCTAGAGCTCATTAGACCATGGTTTTTGATTTGTAGGAAAGCTAAGAATGGGCCTACAAACTTCATGAAGTGGTCAGTAGCTAATTCTCAAGTCTTGGAAACAAAATCAAGCTTGAAGGTGTAGTTAGAGGTGCAGCCACGGTTCCTAGGTATGGAGGCCAAAATTCGGAACTTGGACCAGTATCCCTTCACTTGAAGGCTAGAAGTCGGAACCTAGAGTAGAAGTCACAATGCAGAGCATCAGTACATGCCGAAGCAAGCTTGAACGTTGGCATAGACTGCATCCATAACTCGGAACTTAGAAGAAACCAGGTCGCCAAGTATTGAATGAACCACGAGCGCTGGATTAAACATCGAGGAAATTAGAACTCAAAATTCAGTGGCCAAAAGCATAAGGCACTTCCCTAACTTGGTGCATAAAGCTCAATTTAGTTTTTTGGGCCATAATTAGCTCAATTTAGGTCCAAATTGCATGGGACCAAGCCAATTAGAAGCTAGCTCACACATCTTCTGACTTAGGCTAAGGGGAGCTGAAACTAAAAAGGCTAGGATTAGCTTTTAAAGGCTAAAGATTTAAAGATGTAGGGGTTTTTTTGAGCAGTATCTTTAAAGATCAAACACATCTTTTATTTTCTCTCTTTTATTCTTCATTGTTCTTTATCTCCATTTTATTTTCCTCTTCTTTAGAATGTTAGTGTAACCTCATAACCTAATCCAGACCTTGAAGATTGTTGGGTTAAGAACTTGAGATCCTTGATCTTTATCTATAACATGGTTCAATTTCTTCTCTTCATCTCTCTTTAATTTTCACATTTGTAATTATGATTGTAATTGGTGATATGAAATTCAATATGTGAGTGTGATTTTGATGGATTATTCTTAATTACATTCTTGATTGATTTGAAGAACTTAATTCTGATTTGAATTTTGGATTAGATGACTCAATGATCTTAACTTAAACATTGGTTCTATGCATTATGTTGGATTATATGTAATGCATGCTAAGTTTTTGATCAAATTCTAAGTGATTGCTCAGTAGAGAGTCATGGATTAATTTGTAATTGCAATTTAATTCCCCCAATCACTAAACTATGTTAATCTCTTGATATGTGACAGTTCTTACTCAATGATTGGATAGAATCTAGATTAGTGCCTCTAGAATTTGTTAATTTCCCTCAATTACATTTTTACTTGTATAATTAGTCTTCTGGTTAATTGATCAACCCCCTCTTTTTCATTAACTCATTAACTGATTCAATTGAAAGCCATTCAAAGATCCAAAGGAGGCAATCTAGGTGGATTCCTTATGTTACAAGAAATTAAGAGCCTAGTTTAATTTGATAGCGTTCGGTGCTTCTATCATGGACATAAAGGCCCATGTAAATGGTAAGTTGGTGAGTAGGGTGCTAATTAATGGAGGTGCAGTGTTAAATGTTATGCCATTCAGTACATTCAAGAAATTAGGCAAAAGGCAGAAAGATCTCAAGGAAACGAAAATGAAAATGTCTAATTTCACTAGGGAAAGTAATCTTGCCATGGGATTTTTTATTGTTGAACTAACAGTGGGATCTAGGACTACTACCTATCTTTCTGTGGTGGATGCAAAGCCTGGCTATATTGGGTTGTTAGGAAAGGTATGGAAACATGTGAACCATTATGTACCCTTGACCCTTTACCACTAATTGCAATTTTGGAATGCAGACAAGATAAGATTATGCAAGCTAATTTACATTTTTTTATAGCCAATGTGAGAGTACAAGATGCTCTGCTCTATTCTCCCAAAATGGAGCCAATTTCATGACCTTTGGATGTAATTTTGGACTCTATCAAGTTTTTTCACTTGTCATTTGATGGGTTTGAAGTTGTTGTGCAAGCCAATCCATGACCTTCAAGAGTAAACCATGATGAAGTCTAAAGAGTAGGCGTTATAGGCTTGCAATGGCCAACTATGTATTTTACTAAATCTAGGATTGAAGATAGCATATTAAAAGCGCAATTGGTCGAAAAAGATTGATCCAAAAAAGCTAACTAAAGGAAAAAGTAAGATGGAGAAAACATAGGACTACCTAAAAAGAATAAACCTAACTTTGAAGCATAAGATCCTTTATTAGAAGTTAATTTTGGCACTACAGAAGAATTAAAGATGACTGAAGTCAGTGGTTTGTTATTAGTAAGAGACTGAGATTGGCTAATTCAATTAATAAAAATTATGCTATACATAGGATTACCATGAGATGCGAAGTCTATCCAGAGAATTAGTTGAGCATCAGTTGCCTATCAAAGAGGGATATAAGCCACATAAACAACTTGCAAGGAAATTCAATCTCGAAATGTTGCCTAAGATCAAAGGAGAAATTGAAAGGCTACTCAAAGCAAGTTTGATTAGGACTGCTAGATGTATATGGCGGTTGTCTAATATTGTTCATGCAATCAAGAAAATGAAGAAGTTAGATTTTGTATAAACTAGCTATGCCTAAGGATGAATATGTAATGCTAATAGCCGATATGCTAATTGATGCAGTAGCTAACAATGGAATATTGACTTTTATGGATTGTTATTCAAATTATAATCAAATTTATTTAGCCAAAGAGGATATTTATAAAATAGCATTTCGTTGTCCTAGATCCATTGGGATCTTTGAGTGGGTTGTTATGCCATTTAGATTAAAGAATGTAGGAGTAACCTACCAAAAGGTGATGAACCTTATTTTCCATGATTTAATTGGAAGGAGTATGGAAGTGTATATTGCCAAGTCAAGTTAGTTGACTTCAAACAAAACTTGGCCAACTTGGAATGATCTTTCATCAAAATGTGAAAATATTCCTTAAAGATGAATCAGGCTAAATGTGCCTTTGAGGTCTCAGTTAGGAATTTCTTGGGTTTCCTCATACACAACTAAGGGATTGAGCTGATAAAAATAAAACTAAATTTGTGTTGGAAGCTAGATCCCCAAGCAATAAAAAAAATACTGTATAGCTTAATTAGAAAAATCAATTTTTTTAGGAGATTCATAGCCAACTCGGCTGGCAAAATGAAAGCACTTTTCACCTTTCTTAAAGTTGCAGTTAGCTAGTGAATTTGTATAGGGAGGAAAAATAGTAAAAGGTATTTGATCAAATTAAAGAAAGCTTAGCTAGTCTTCCAATGGTTACACAGCCAGCCATTGGTAGGCCTTTAAAATTATACATATTTGCCACCAAAGATTCCATCTATAGCTTGTTAGCTTGAGATGCCGAGCATGGGCAAAAAAGGTTGTATATTACCTGAGTCAATTGCTTAATGATGCTAAGACAAGGTATATACACCTATTAAGAAATTGTGTTTATCCTTGTTTCATGTTGTACCAAACTTGAGTATTATTTATAGCTAAGGGAAATGCTTGTAATGTGTAAAATTGATATAGTCAAGTACTTATTAAATTGGCCACTATTTCAAGGGAGAATTATGAACTGAGCTATCAAGCTTAATAATGCCTTTGCCTTAAAGTACTTCCCTTTGAGGGCTGTCAAAGGACAAACCTTAGCCGATTTCTTAGCAAAACATTGATGTATAGAGGTGCAAGGCCCTATGGATAATTTCCTAGGTTATGTTCAATTAGAGCCTTGGGTTTTAGCCTTTAATGGATCTAAACACCAAAATGGGGCTGGAGTAGGAATTGTCATCACTAGTCCAACAGGAGTCAAGAGCAAGTATATGTGCAAACTGGATCTTTAGTGCTCTAATAATCAAGTAGAATATCATGCATTAATTCTAGGCTTGAGGATGCTCCTATTGTTGGGTGCAAAAGTAATTAAGATCATGGGTGATTTACAACTTATAGTGAAGCAATGAACTGGAGAATATAGGTGTAATAATCGAAAGTTGTTGGATTATCTCAAATTGGCCAAAGTTTTGCCGGAATAGTTTGTCGATGTCAATATAATGCGTGTCCCTAGAAGCACTAATGAAACTGCTAATGATTTAGCATAATAGGCATCCGACTTTAAGCTAAATATATTTGAAATCAATCAGGTCGAGACAGAAGAACATCAACTAATTAAGGAAAAAGATCGGAGGTAAGATCTTAAATAATATCTCTCCAATCCTTCAACCAAAGTTGATTTCAAATATAAGCAAAAGGCTCAAAAATATGCATTAGTAGATGATGAATTATTTAAAAAAAGCTAAAAAGGATTGCTGCTAAAATGCGTTGATAAACAAGAAGCAAAAATGATAATGCATGAGGTGCATGAAGGAATATGTGGGGCACATAAATTAAGGCCTAAGATGAGATGGCTAATCCATCAATATGGATATTACTAGCCTACTATCTCATTTGATTACCTTGCATATGCCAAGGAAGGTGAATCTTGCCAAAAGCATGGATCACTTTAGAAAGTACTAGCCTAGAAACCCCACACTATAGTAAAACCTTAGCCTTTCAGAGGTTGGGCTATGGACCTCATTGGTAAGATTCAATCTCTATCATTTATGTGTTACACATTTATCATTGTGGCTGTAATACCCTCCTAAGCACAGTACTATGCTTAAGTCATAGTACTATACCCTGGAGTCATATCTTTGTTACGAGTGGACCTCGTCTGACAGCAACTTCAGCCGTCTTTGGAAACTTCTAAAATCATCTGGAGACAACATGGAAATAGGAGTGAGAATTATGAAATTCTCAGTAGGATTCTCTAATTTTCATACATAGTGTCATCATGGTCGTCTCCAGTTTGCTTCGGTTTATTTTGAAAAAGGCGAACATGCAGCACAAACTGTTTAATTTTACACTTCGAAAAATGTCTTGTCCGAAGCAAAGTTCATTTTTACTCATATACTGGTCCTTTAGGGAAGTGTACACAAGATTAATTCATGAATAATACCATGGATAATAACTTCAACATATAAACCGCACATAGCATTAATCTAATGGGAACATTACAGCTGTACCTCACTTAACTTGCACTGGAATTCATACATATACATAAAATTTTACTTTTCTTTCATTCGGCACACCTAGGCGTTACGTATCGTTGTCCCTAGGGTGCTTGGATCTGTCTACACTTGAGCGTTACGTATCGCCGTCCTCAAGTGCAGCATCATACCATATTCCAGAGTATGATCGCCATGTCATACCCCATCAGAGCGTGATCGCCATGTCACGTTCCTTAGGAATATAGGACCTTTATTCGGTACTTACACTAGCTGGGTCATGCCATGCCTCATGTAAGTTCTGTGCTTGCATATACTTTAATCTTTAGTCTTTAGTCTTTTACTTGGCACACCTAGCCGTATCGCCGTCCCTAGGGTGCATTTACGGCCCTTGGGTAGCCTGCCCTTGGAGTGAGCTCGTCAGCTTCACCCGTGATCGTCGTCACACCGACTCACCCGCAAGGGGACCCACGTGCCTCTAGTCTTGGAGGGATCTCATTCTGGTCACGTGCCTCTAGTTGAAGGGATCGATTCTGGTCACGTGCCTCAAAATTGAGGGATCTCATCTGACCACGTGCCTTCAACATAGAGGGATCTCATCTGACCACGTGCCTCCAAGGTAGAGGGATTTCATTGTCTTAGCTACCTTCACAAGGAGGGATTCAAGTGCAACTGCCTCCAAGTGAGGGGATTTCATATCTTTATCATTTAACTGCCTTCACAGGGAGGGATTTCAAATAACTGCCTCCAAGTGAAGGGATTCACATTCAATACATTCACATTCTTTCATTCTCAAATATATTCAAGCATAGTCATACATGTGCTACATCACTTACCCTCACATACCTCATAACATAATTATGTCATTCTTGAATATAGGGTTTCTATATACCCATTTATACTTTAATTCATCCATACATTTAATCATTCATAACTTCTTAGACTTCTGCCGTAAATCCGGCAGTATAACGGATCAGGTCCGTTTCCCCATGAATAGTGCCAGCTTTCACGGACAAAACAGTCATAGCAACATAATCAACTTAACACATATATGTCAATGCCAAGCTGGCAATCCTCAACTCAAACTTTACGTATTCCACTAACACTTGTAAAATTATCATCTTGGCCATTCTGCCAATTCTATTCGGTTCTGCCCATATCTTGTATAATCCACCTTTATCTCTATTAAACTCATTTAAATCTGAAATTTGGATATGTCATAGCTCTATATGTCTACTTTCTAACCTCTTTGGTCCCATATCATTTTGACCCATATAACTCAAGATATTCAAATCTTACCTTAACCTGTTCAGTCACTAGCCCGAGTTACACTCCTGGAAGTATAAATTCACTAAAAATCGAAACTAAGCTCAAATCATGCGAAATTGGTCTCATATTGAAGATAACAGGACAACCATTCATTTGCCACAAGTTTCACTCCATTTGCTTAAGTACATCTCTAGATATAAGTCCTGAAATTTGACCTTCCTGAACTACCCTGTGTTGGTCTGAGTTAGACATAAGACAACTTCCTCGAATCACTGGGAACAATTGGGACCATAACAAACTCGGAATCTTATGTTGAGATGTTCCTCTGTGTGTAAGCTTTCTAACAAACTTAGTTTCACTCGATTTGGAGTTGTATAGGGTGAGTTATACCCTCCTCATGTCACCCTGCCTGGATGAAAGTCCTAAACCCTAGGTCAAACTTCAAAAATTCGTATCTCTCTCAATACTACTTCAATAACCTTATATGATATATCTATGGAAAGCCCTGAATGTCTACTTTCATCTAAAAATGGTTTCATCGGATTTGGCCGATTGTAGCCGGCGCCGTACACTCCGTCGTAGGACAGCCGTGGAATTCTCACTCAGGCAGCATCCCAACCCATCCATTTCTTCTAATTTTCTCCTTCTAATCATAATTCTAATTCAAAATCTACTATGAATTTAATCATAATTCATCATAATACATCCAATAATTCATCAAATACATAAAGAAGAGTGCAATCTCATGCAATCATAGTGCAAGGAATTCAAGAATAGAAGTAGAATCCTACCTCTTTGGAGCAAGATTTGGCTAAGTGCTGAAACTTGGAGTGTTAGAACCTTGCTAAGCTTGAAGGAGTAATGGAGTTGATTGAGAGAGGAAGGGAAGAAGAAGAAGGCTAGTGCAAGAGGAAGGGGAACGTAGATCAGCTGGGAATGAAGAGAGAAGTCTGACTTAAATAGATGGGGGTAGTTGGAATTGTGGGTGTTGATTGGTTGAAGTTTTGTGATTGAAGTTCGGCCATGTCGCCTGTTTTTGTAGCTGTGTTGCTCTCCACGTCATCCTAAAAACTGGGATACGCTTCTGTTCTATCTAAAATCGGAGCTCGTCTCTATTACACCTTAAGTCGGAACTCGTGTTATGCTAGTTGAGACTGGAGCTGAAGTCGTATGTCGTAACTCGTCCCATCACGTTGTGACTTGAGGAAATCTTGTATCAAGGTCGGAGGTCGGAAGTCATGCAGCTGGCAATCCTATAATCTCGGAACTCCCTATTTGAACTCGAGAATGCCAATGCTGGATGTAAAATCGGATATCGGAACTCGTGTGATTGGAAATTGGCTCAAGGGTCCGAACTCGTGTCCACTCCAATTGAGTTTAACACTAAGGTCGGAAATCGGGAATTCGAGTCACATTTCCAAACCCAAGTACTTAAACTCGGAAGTCGGTATCTTACATTTTGATTATATCGAAAACCGTGTATAAATACCTTTGAGACATGAAGTCGGAAGTCGTGAAGTAGTAGATTATGCCACTTGAAGTCGGAGGTTGGAAATTATGCCCAATATACCTCTAAGTCGGAAATCGGTCATAATTAAGATTGAAGATTAAATCGGAAGTCGGACAGGATGCGAAGTCGGAAATTGTGTGGAATCCGAAGGCAAACTCGGAACTCGGAAATAATCCTCTTATCTGAGTGTTCAAGGATGAAGTCGGAAATCGGGGATGGTCAATCTTGCTGGTGAAGTCGAAACTCGGAAATCAGGATGTTACAGTGGCCATGAATTATTTTACCAAATCGGTAAAGGCTCAAGCCTCTATAATACAATTTATTAAAACATATATCATATATCAATTTGGAGTGCCTAAAACTATCACGAAGGATTAGGGAACTATGTTCAAAGGGAAAAGATAAAAGCCTTTGCCCAATAGTTTGGTTTCCGATTGGTTCACTCTTCTCCTTATTATGCTTAAACTAATGGCCAAGCTGAGGCCACCATTAAAATATTAATTGATATGATCAAAAGAACTATCAAGGAAAAACCGAGGAGATAACATGAAGTATTGTCTGAGGTTTTGTAGGTTTACAAAAACTCTAAGAGTGATACCATAGGTTTAAATCCCTATTGACAAACATATGGCCAAGGTGTCATTCTATCTTTGGAATTGGCAGTGAATTCCTTCAGAGTAGCTGAATAGCATAGTTTGCAGCTAGAAGAGTATTCACAAGCCATTTTGTAAAAATTAGTCACTTTGTAAAGAGAAGAGTTAGCAAGAAGTATCAATAGTAAATATCCCAAAAAATGTCACCCTATAATATGGGAAGAGGTTAATATTCATCAGAATTAAGGATGATAGCCACAAGTCAGCTAAATAGATGAGGAAGAACATAATTCAACACAAGAAATTTGTAAACATCATAAGCTATGTTTGGATTAGTGGTTAAGAAAAGATTTATAGTTTGATCCTCTACCTCAGCATCAGCTGCTATTTCCTATTGAGTCTGTTGGACTTCAATAGAAATCTCCAGATTAGGAATAATTGACTAAGAGGGCAAATTAGCCACAGAAGTTAAGGGGTTAGAAACCCCAATAAGGACTATAGGCTCCAAAATTGCAGAGGTAAAGACTATATCAGCTACAACAGAGGCAATAACGGCTACAGCAGAGGCAATAGTAGCATCTGCTATTTTCTTTTTTTGCATTAGCAAGTATGTTCCTATACTCGGCCCATGACAGCTCCAGCTCACTTAAACCTTGGATAATACTCTTTACTTCATTTTCCAAAATCTGCTCCTTTTCCTTGAGAAGGTGAGTTTTGTCATCCAAGGACCTAGCTTGGTTGTACAGTCAAATCTTAGTTTGAGGTCTGCCTTGAGGTTAGTAGTCATAGGAACCAACTTCAGCTCTAATTATTGTAGCTCAGCTTGGAGTCTTGTGATCTCTTGGTTAATCTCAATAATTCTATTTTAAACTATCTGTTGCTAATCTTACTTCACCTTCTGGTTAGAACCAACCACTTGGAACTGAGCCTTGAAGCCATCCTTTTGTGCCCTAAGTTCTGCTAGCTGATTCAAACATCTCAAGCCAATAGCTTTCCGGGTCTTATGTATCTTGTAGTTGAAGGAGAGCATCTCTAGCTTGACTACAAGACGACAAGCCTTTTTGATTGCTAGAGCAAGTATAGTGTTCGTAGATTTTGCCACCTTTAACAAAACTTCTATAAGTAAGCAATAGCAGCTAAATCAGTAGGAAAGGTTTGCTACAACCCCTGGTGAATGACTTGAAGGTGTTGCTTGATTGGAGAGACACTTTGTGTAGCTAATGGATGGAAGAATATTTCTCCAGTTACTCAGAAGGTACCTTAAGAACTTCTATTTTGGTTGTCGATTCTTGGAATGTAGGAGGATCAATGGGATCGACAACTAGTTCTAGGTTTACTTGGATCCTTCCTTCTTCTTCTTTATTTAAGGGCAATACCATGGTTTAGCGATGTTGAGTTTTTGTTTTAGCCTTCTTTTGAGTACTTACCCTAGTGGAGGAAGCCTTTTCACTGATGCTTTTCTTTTCTTTGGAAAAAAGATACATGTGAGTGAGTAAGGCAGAAATGTGATATAACTCCAATGCATAAGAAAAGGGAAAATACTTATTGTAATGACTAAGTCCAATACAAAAATTGGCCTCTATAGTGGTGTAGCTTGTTGAGGAGAAGCCACATTAATTCACCGGGGAGAGAGAGGTTGCCGAGAACTCCTCCATAATTTAGGAGTAGTTTCCTCTTGGACGTGTTGTCTTTTGGCTATTGTGCTTGATGTTTTCTTGGATTATTTTGATGAAACAAGAAATGATCAATAAAACCACAATCAAATAGGAATAAAACAAAATATTAAAAGAAAAAATAAGGGTGCTAAAACTTACTCTTGGTAGCCGAGGTCTCATTAGGCATATTTACTTAGGGCCAAGATTTCAAGGAAGTTCCTCCTTCTCCTGCTGGCAACAATGGCTGCCGAAGGGAATTGAGAATGCTTTCAGGCTTTAGCTTTGCTAATAAAGCATTTTGAATTAAGTGAAGAACTTCTTAAGAATAAGCTCCTACCAAGTAGCCTATTAGCCATTTTGTGGTACCCAATTCCTAATCAACTAGCCCATTAGCACATAGATTGGCCTATTCTAAATGAGTAACATATGATTCAAAAGGTATTGATATTCCTTGGGCTAGACAAATTGCCAAGCAAGGCAATGTGGGTTGTAAGGCTCTATGGATACCCTAGTTTGGCAAGAATTTGGCTTCACACCATTAAGGAGATCTCAAGCCATAAGAATGTTGCTCCACTATGGAGTGACTTGAGATAACTCTGAGTCCTAGGCTAACATGAGGGGTTGGCATATCCTGGTTGATTCGTATTTTCTATTCTATTATAGATATAGTTGATAGATTTCATAACTTGATCAGGATGTTAGCCACTTGAAAAGTAAAAATGTGGTAATGAAGGAATGTGAGCATAGAGATCACCATATGTAGAAGATCACTTTGTATGAGGTAGATCAACCAAAATTTCTTGCAAGTACTGTTGAATCTATAGCCAGAGAAACCAAAGGGGGCTAAAAATGGTTTTGATATCTTCCCCATTCTTCAACTGATACATTATCATGAATAGGCTTTTGTATAATAGGGAAAGAAACAGGGCTCCTAAATTAAGATAGCGACAGGTGAGAATTGCATTGACATAATAAGAGAAATCACCCACCATAGCTATTGAGCTGGTGTAGATGATGAACTTGGAAAGCCAATACAGTCGGAATGGCTAATGCTCGAGATCTTCTACAGGGCCTTTTCCTTTGTTAAAAGAAGCTATAAAGGTAGAATTTGTAGAATTCTTATTGGAAACCTTGATCCTAAGGTCCTCTGAAACAAGGTTATGAAGATTGGGCACCTCATCACCATCTATTGACAGGCCCAATATAGTAGCTACACCATAAAGAATGGGGCTCGTCATATCAAAAAGAAGAACAAACCTATAAATGGATGTATTCCAAAATTTAAGGAAGCCATAGAGCAAACTAAAGTTAGGAGGGATCTTTTTCTTTGAATGAGTAATCATGTCGAAGATCTCTTACTCCTTCCATTACTTTCCCTTCTCATTTGCAACCCATTCAATCCACTGGGTATAGTTTAAGATGGGCTTTGGTCATGGATAGATCTTTGAGGGACATCAAGAAATGGTGTACAATGGAGAAGAAATGGGGAGTTCGAATTCCTTAGGTGGCAAGAAAGATTCAATCAGTAATTACCCTTGTTCAGGGTTTTGCAAGGTCGAGTTAAAGATGAATTTCCAATTCTCCCCCTCAAAAACCCTAAGGTTTGAAGTGTTGAAAGTAGAAGTTATAAACATTTCCTTGGCAGGAGAAAGTGATGCAAAAGAGGAAAAAGAAGAAGACAAGAAGGAAATAGCAGAAAAATTTTAGTTACTAGCAGAATGGCTAGGATTTTTGAGAATCAAATTTAGAAGGGAAAGAGATGATGGCTAAAAAGTAAAGTTAAGTGAAAAGAGGAAAGAGTTAAGAGAGTTGAATAAGATGTGAGGCACAGGAATTGAAAGAAAAAGTAAAGGCATCTATTTTCACTGGCTGAATAATAAAAAATATAGTAAAAAACTAGTCATTGCAATGGCTAAATCAAGCTGAGTAATTTTTGCTAGTTAAAAAAGGTCCAATGGTAAAATTAAGCTAATGAATTATTTTAGCCATATTTATAGCTATATATTTAACATAATATAGGGGGCAATATGTTGGCACTAAAATCCGATGACAAGCTGATTTAGTTTTAGTACCTCAGTCGAGGAGGCTAATGTTAATTAGTTGACTTATGGGCTTAAATAGATGACTAAGCTAATTTTATTTAAATAATTGGCAGCGAGCTATAAAGATGTTTTAGCAATCAGGCTAAGGACCATACGATTTAGCTAATTTAATAAAGCCAATGCATATTAATTATGATGAGTAAATATCAGCCGAAGCACATATATTATCAAATAAAACATGTCAGACTTTATAACAAATGGACACTAAACGTGTGGCAGAGTGGTTAAGGACATTAATAGAAGCCTATGAAGTAGAAATAAAGCAGTTATGAGTGATTAATAACCATTACAAAAGGTCAGTTGAACATGTTGGATCAAGGAATTTTCCTCAACTGTCTATAAATAGGCAAAGGCTCCAAATTACAAGCTTTTTTTTTCTATGGACAAAATCAATGCACCATTTTACTTTCCAATTGTTATTTTACTAGCTTTTACATGCCTTGTATTTTTCATTCTTTTGCTTTCAACCATGCAGGTTACTTATTGGTTTATTCTTCAAACCTTTTACTTTACAATCAATCATTCTGAATTGCAATTAGTATCCATGCAATTTATGTTCATATCTTTAGTTTTGGCCCTTATTTGATCTTAGTCAGGTACTTATCATTAAGCAACTTGGGGACCCATATTTGAAGAGAAGATTTCCCTTCTCAGAGTAATCATTTGATTCTTGGAATCAAGAGGCTTAATGTAACATCCCCATTTCTACCTAAGCTAATTAGCTCGGTGTTCCCAGCTAATTAGAGGGATTAGCGATTAATTGAGAACTAATCGATTAATCTCGAAAGCAAGAGCTTAGTAAATTAAGTCTAGCCAACAATTTAATCATAATGTCCTAAGCGTTTTAATAAAACCTTAATCGTCCAATCCTTAATTACTCGAAGGTGCCAAAACAAAAGTAAGACAACCTAACCTTACTAATTAAGTTTATAATGATTAAGACACTTAAGACGACTCTTGAAAAATTAAACCCCAAATTAAGCATATGCTTAACCGTAATGTAAGACATCATAAAAAGTGTAATTGACAAGAGTTAACTCATGGGTAATTAAGCCAATTAAGTTAAATTACATTTAAATAATTCTAATAACATTTAGAGATAAAAGTTCTTCTATGCATATGCCCTAAAAAGACATACCAAGGAAGAGCAACATCTCACCCTTCATTCAATCTCTTTAATCCTACACCATTAGATCAAAAGCCAAGACTAGGATCCTTGTCATCCACCATTAGATCTTGACACTTGGATGAGTCTTAGACAAGCAACCAAATCCTAAGAGGGGTACTCCCCTTTAACCCCTAGAGAAAGGCATAAATTGGACATTAGAATGCCTCCAAGACTCAAGGAAAAACAACTCACCCTTTTGCCCCAAGGTTTTTCCACTCTTTTGCTTGTTGTAAGAAGCAAAGTCACATCATCTCTTCCCCCCTCAAACTCGCCACCTTCAGCCCCTCCTCTCTCCTCATTTTCATTCTTTCACTCCTCTCCCAAAGACACCCACGCAAAGCTCTCTTCTCTCTCCTCAATTTCAAAATTCTCCTCCTTCTCTCTAAACTCTCCAACTTCTCTCTAGAATCCTTCCACTTCTCTCATCCTTTCCTCTCCTCATCCCACTCACAAACTCTTCAAGAGCCACCATTTCTTGTTCTTGGAGAATCAAAGACAATCACATATCAAGCCTCTTTCAAGATCCAAGAGGAGGAATACTACCACCATCACCTTCTTCCATCACAAATTCCTTCAAAGAAAGCTTCTTGGTAGTGGCTCTAAACTCTTTTTCTCTCTTGTTTTTCAAGCTTTAGAACTCCTATGCTCTCCATAGCTAGGTGATTTTAAAGATTGATTATGGGCATCATAGCCATCCTTGTCATAAAATGAGATGTTGTTGCTTGTATGGTTGTTTGTTGAAAACATGTTTTCGGTTTGGTGTGATGCATGGTTGAACTCAATATTTTTGAACTCCAACATGTTAGTTTTTCACTAATCTTTCATGATATATGAGTGTTTTATAACTTGAGAATGTTTTCTTGAAAGTGAGGTTGAGTATTTTGGAGAAAACATGAGAAAAATCAAAATGTAAAATCTGGATTTTCTAGCAGTCTGTAAACCGAACGGTATAACTTTTTCCAGAAAACTCAGAAATTAGTGGAACCAATTTTATATGAAAATATACTCAGAGATCTTTCCATACATATAAAATACATAAGATTCGGAGTTAAAATGAGTGAGATATGATTTTTCAAAGTGGACTGTTCTCGGATTGGTTTCTGTCTGGGCAGTCTACACTAAAATGTGTATAACTCGAGCTACATAAATGATTTTTGAGTGAGACCAAGTTTAAATGAAAGCTAAGACATAGAGGAACAAACCAATAAAACAGTTTTCTCAGATTCCTTCTGAGCAATTATAATGAGAAGTAACAATCCACTGTACCGGGAGTGAACTTAGAAACTGAACAGTCAGAATAAAATATGCATAACTGGAGTTAGACAACGAATTTTTGAGTGGGACTTGTTTTGTTAAAAACTAGACTCAGAACCCTATAAGCATATAAAATTTCACATTAAAATGATAAAATACCAAATTATGGTGAATTTTTAAAGTTACTGCCTAGGGTAAAAGTAAAACTGTCAAAACTTAACCTTAAGTAAGACTATGCATAAATGACTTAAAAAGGTAAAAGACCTTAGCCTAAAGTAATGAAACTTCATAATTTACTTAATGAAGACTAGATAGAATAAAATACTAAGCTCACCTAATCCTTAACAAGAGAAACGAATAAAACGAAAGCCAATGTAAAAACTTGCACCTAATTTACTAAGCTAAGCTCATAAGACTTTGCTTGAGTATATGCCTATGTTTATGTTGCAAGCATGATGTTATGATGATGATGTGATTATGATGACATGATAATGATGATATGATGATGATGATGATATGATATGATGCTATGATACTGGTATTCTGTTTGGCAAAATTTTGGGAAGCTTCGGTATAGCCGTTATGCTGCCAAAATTTTGTAGAAATTGTGGACTTAGAAATATTTTGCATCATAAGTTTAATAAAAAAAAAAAAAGGATTCAATAAAGTGTGTGATCCTTCAAAAGGGAAGGTGATCTAATTTAAGTTCCCCTCACCCACGACTCACATGAGGCATGGCATGACCCAGCTAGTGTAAGTACCGAAATTTTATGGTGGCAACGGCCACGGTATGAGCTCATTACCACTTATGTTTAGTGGGTGGAAAGAAAGGACTTAAGATAAGTCAAGTTAAGGAAAGAAAGGGACTTCAGTCCAACCCAAGTAAAGAGTATAACTCTCAACATGTTTATGTATGTTATGAATAGTCATATAAGCTTTCATGTATGCCATGATGTTGTTAATACAACGAGGATACGTACTAAAATGGAATCCACTTCGGATAGTAATGTTTTCGAAAATCAAATAATTGAACCTATTGAATGCTCACAGTTTTCATTCAAAAACCGAAGTGGCTGGGACGATGATGATGACACCAGCGTGTCAGGGTCGAGTCCTACTGAGAAATCTCATTTCTCATCCTAGTTGTTTTTCCGTCTTGTCACCAGATACTCATGGAGCCTCACGTGGCATGGAGCATGGAGCCTCCCCACCATGAGTGGGCCTACGATGAGGACGCCCACGCTATCGTGGCCACGACCACCATGATAGTTCGCACATACTTTTATCCGGGTCGAGTTTTTGAGCAGGAGGAGCCAGAGATCCCGCCAGCCCCTGTGGACGTATCATCGTCACGCCTTGAACAGCCGCTAGGTCCTTGGGATTTCCCGCCCGAGCCATTGCCTGAGATTGAGATGGAGCCTATGTCTCCAGGTCTACCCGTGGCCGAGCCTGTGCCGCTGCCAGAGGTTTCCGTGATCGATGTGAGTTCGACGGCCACCCCTAGGGCCGCAGCAGCTTCGCCGCCACTCCCCGAGTATCGGCCTGTCGCATCTGAGGAGGATCCCTCCGAGGCATGCTCTTTGGTGGGCAGCTATACTCCTGGCCGTCGCATCCGTCGTATCGAGGTGATTAGTAGGCACCCCCGCATCATTCGTACTCCTCGCGTTCCCTGAGGCCAAGCAACGTGGGGGACTAGGCATTCGAGGACCTGAGTCCGTTCGATGGAAGGGCATGGAAGGGGCAGAGAAGCTAGCATATGTCTACGTGGGCTTATTCCAATATTGCTCCTTATCTGTTGTATTTCATTTGCATTTAGACCTTATCAAACTTGTACTTTTGATATTTTGGGGCCATGGCATGACCATGAGTTCCCTTTTTATGTATTTGTTGGATATTATGCGGATAATTATATTATGTGGTTGATGTTGGAATTTGAATGTATGATATTATGATTTATCTCTTATTCCTTCCATTTATATCGAAATCTCTGCGATACGCCCGTTTACTGTTATCTTCTCGCGCAAGACTTTACTTTCCAAAAGCGACGACATATTTCAAAAAAAAAAATTTTACTGTATTTTCTGCATAAATTAATTTCAAGTGAAGTTTAGTTTTCCACGAGCATAAGTAACAACTAATAAAACACCGTAATACGACTTAAGCGTAATATGGATTTATTAGGGTGTTACACTTAATCTAAGGGTAGTAGATTTCAAGATCTAGCATACCTAACACCCTATTTGATTACACCTTAGCCAAAAATAACCCAACTCCTTCCCCAAATTTGAAGTCCTCTAATTCATGCCAAGTCTTGCTTTCAATCTTCTAAAATCTTCAAACTTGAGGGGCTTAGTAAAAATATCAGCAACTTGATCTTGAGTCTTCATATAATTGGACTCTACCTCCTTTTTGTCAACAGATTCTCTCATAAAATGAAGCCTTGTGTCCATGTCCTTTCTTTGATCATGACATAATGAAACTTTCGCAAACACTTTTCCAGAATTAATTCCACACTTTTTCTTGTAACAATTTGCAAAGAGTCTTGTTTCATATCTCTTAACATCTCTTTGGTATTCTTCTTTGCCTTGAACAAAGATTTGACTCCAATTGCTTGATGACTCTTAGCAAGAATTGACAACTCCAAAGTTTTATTCTTATCAATAGCTCCAATCTCCTCTTCCATGGCTTGTCTCCACCTTTTGTCTATGGGAGCTTCATCAAAATCTAAAGGCTCACTGTCAGCAAGAAAACAAAACAAATTAAATGGCTCAGTTTCATCACATAATTCTTCAACACTTTTCATTTTTCTTGGCCTTCACTAGAACTCTCTTCAAAAGAGGATGATGCTTCATGAACAGGGGATTATGGTGGAGTTTCTTCCTGAATAGGTGTCATGGGCTCTTGATGTTCATCTCCAAAGTATGGAAAGAAATCATAAGTGCTTTCTTCATTTGCTTCCTATCTCCAAGAGGCTTTTTCATCAAACTTCCACGTCGTAACTCATAACAATCTTGCCATTACTTGGGTTGTTCAACTTGTCCCCTTTGAAATTTGCATCATAGCTAATGAAAACATGCTTCACACTTTGATCATCTAGCTCAGATCTTTCTTAGTAACGCACATGAACATAAGCAACACTTCCAAAAATCTACAAATTGTTGACACTTGGTTTAGTTCCACTCCATGCTTTTTGTCATGTTTGATCCTTGACATTCTTTATTAGAGAATGGTTGAGCAAATAAACTGTAGAAGAAACAACTTCGGCCCAAAATTCCTTCTACATATTTTTGGCTTTCGACATACATCTTGCCATATTAAGAATAGTTCTATTTTTTCTCTCCACTACACCATTTTGTTATGGTGATGAAGGAAATGTCAGAGGGTGGCAAATCCCATTTATTTCATAAAATTCATTGAACTCTTTGGATGTTAATTCGCCTCCACAATTGGATCTTAAAGCTTTGATTACATAATCATTCTCCTTTTACAAAAGCTTCAAATTTTTGCTTGAGAAAATAAACCGAATTCTTCCTACAAAAATCATCAATAAAAAGTAAAAGTACTTATTTTTACCAAATAAGGTAGGAATATTAATTGGGCCACACACATTAGTGTGAACAAGTTGTAGTAGCTCCGTTGCTCTTGTAGTTGCTTTCTTTGGAAAGCTTTCTCTTACATGCTTACAAGGATATATGCTTCACATAATTGATTAGGATGATTAACAAAGGGCATCCCATTCACCATCTTCTTTTCTCACAAAGCTTTGAGTGCATCAAAATTCAAGTGACCAAAACCCATATGCCAACACCATGTTTCATTTCCCACATGGCCTCCAAACAACTTGCTTCAATTGTGTTGAAATTCAACAAGAACATTCCATTTCTTGTCATAGACACCTTAGCAACCAAGTTAGCATTTTGATCACTAGGCCAAAGATAACAATCTTGCATTGGAATTTCATACCCCTTCTTAACAAGTTGTCCCAAACTCAAAATATTATTTTTAATTTGGGTACACAATAGGCATTTATTACTAATTTGTGGCTACCATTTTTAAGAGCAATTAAAATGGCACATTTTCCTCAAATTTGCACTTCTAAGGTGTCTCCAAACGAAACATTACCTTTCACCTTCTCAACATGCTCCACAAATTTTTCTTTGTGGCTATAGATGTGATTGCTTGCTCGATTATCCAAGTACCATGAATTTCAATTATCTTTTTCATCATTGAGTGCATCAAGGTTGGTTCTTCAGCACCATTAGTATCACTAGCTCATGCTTGTTAGGCCATTTTTTTTAGATATAATAAGAATTAAATTTAGCTATAAATTTTAAATATTAATTTAAATAGTAATAAAAAATAAATTTAATTTATATATATTGACAATAGAAAAAATTTTTATACTATCATCCAATCATATACTGCTACATAAGCAAACATGCATGACTCTTATTTCTACTACTCCAAAAGTCATGCAAATGAGAGAATGTGATTGGATGACAGTATAAAATAATTTTACACTATCAATGTATATAAATTAAATCATAAAAATATTAATTTTGATGCACTATTAATGTAAAAAAGTTTTATATATACATCTAATAATATATTATCATATCATGATCAGTAATGTGTTTGATTTTTGCACCCATATTGCAAAAGTCTTAAAAATAATAATATATAATTGGATAACGGTGTAAATTTTTTTTTACATTGATAGTGCATCAAAATTAATCTCATAATAAAAATAGATTTTATTGTTAACTATTATGCCAATTTCGGATATTTGTAGAGCTTAGATTTGTTTCATGATCATAAGTTTCATAAAATGTTTTGGGAGAATAATTATCATCTACAACATAAAATAAGAGATAAAAACCACACAGATATATAACATATAAACTTATATATTCAAGCATATAAGGGTTTAAAAGTTTAACAAATAAATAGTGTACGTATAAGAATTTAATTTTGATACACTGATAATGTAACAAAGTTTTGTACGGGCATTTAATTATGTATTTTCACATCAATAAAAGTATTTGATTCAACTATTCACTGTCCTAAAATTCTTACAAATAGAAGCACACATATATTGAGATGACATTGTAATTAAAAACTCTTTTATACTGATATTACATTAAAATTAATCTCTACATATAAAAATGTATAATCTATTCATCAATCCATGCAAATAAATATTCATTTGTAACATATGACAATATTGATACTTTATTTGTCAACACTCTTTTAGTAGTATTACGTAAAATAATATTATTAAACTTACACATAAATAGTTTTTGGGTGTATTTGTAGCAGGAAAGGACTTTTTTAAAAAAATAAAAAATAAAAAGGTGACTATTCAGATGAATACATAATCAAAAGTTGTAATTCATGCTCCCGCCATAATTGCATCGCATCCTTCTAAGTACTCTTTCTAAATTGTAATTCATGCTCTCACCATAATTTAAGAGTGTACGATATCTCACTAATGATAAATAGAGACAAAAGAAAAGATGGGTTTTGATAATAAATTACAAATGAGATAATTTCATATGACTACAGAAAGTGAGAAATGAACATTATGTAAAAGAATTGCAGAAAACTAAAATTTGATTACCATGTCATGTTATATACACACAAAGTACTTCCATCATTCTTTGCTCCATCATTCTTCTTCTTCTCTTCTCGTTGCAACGTCCTCTTCCGCAAGGGTAGTATCAGTAAATGCAAGAAAAGAGTATTAAATAAAAATAAATGACATTTTGCAAATGAACTGAAACTCAACTTGAAGCCCATAACAAAAAGCACATAGGAACAATATTAAAATGGAATCTTGAGGAAAAATTGAAACTGAAATAGTAGCCTTCCTTGTGATTAGAGAATTCCCTGTAAGTATTTATACATAGTCCATTGGCGGGTAAACAATGAAAAACTTAATTACACTGCAAAAAAAATTAAAAAAAATAAAAAATTCAAATACTCGTTGCTGTGCATCATGCACCAATATGTCACTCTCTTTTCCCCGTCACCAGTATGTATTAGAGCGAAAAAAATAAAAATAAACTTAATTCCGAATTAAAATTCGACTTAATCATGTGGCTTTTCTCTTTTCCATGTCATCTGTATTCTGTCCGAAAAATAAGAGAGTAGTTCAGTGTTGAAATTCAACATTTTTAACATATGAAGTCAAAATAAATAATACAAATACATGAAAAAAAAAATGCAAATACAACCTACAGTGGATGCTTGTAATCCAAGGAACACAAACAGTGGATCTTTGTAATCTAAAGAACACAAACAATTTTCCTGTGAAAGGCATCATTAAAAAAAAGAAAAAAAAATCAGAGACCAAAGTTATTACAATGAAAGTGCAAGTTATTGAGCACGGAAGAATTGATTTGAGTCAACATGCACAACCACTACAATTCAACAGTCACCCGCTTCAAGAATGAATAACATTGAGAAAGAGGGAAGTTCTGCAACCAACAGCAATTCATCAAATAATAATAATAATAATAATAATAAAGAGTTGAGAATAAAAAATTGCAAAGGAAGCTCTGCAAAAACAATGTTAAGTATATCTCAAAACCCAGTTCATTTAAACAGTAAAAAAGCACCAATTTGATGCTAGCCAATGGCACGACGGTCTAGAAGACCCACCGTTATTGGTATAGTTGGTGGCGTTCGAAGGAGAAAAAAAAAAAAAGTGAGCATGGGTGGCTCTTTTTAGGGAAATGTTAGTAGATAACTGCCTTTGCAAAACAAAAGCAGTTAAGTATGGAAGTAAACTGCGTTAATAAAAAACTGCTTGGAAAAGTGGGTGGAAGTTATATTTTAAGTGATGTATGTAAGGGTAAAAGCGGCAGAAAGAACTTGGACACCGAAATTAATTACTTTCAAGGAATAGATATAAGAAAAGCTTATGAAAAAAGGAAAATAATGAAAAGGTAAGTACCTCCGATGGAGGACATACTGAACTAAACCTTTCTCGTGTCTGTGGAGAATAAAACAACACGTTGACACACTTCTTGCACATCCTTCAAGCACCCTCCGAGCACAACCCAATTAGAAATCCTTCACATGTATTGTACCAAAATGGAGGAAAAAAATGTGCCATAAGAAAACTGCACAATGGTCAGAGCAGTTACCAAAAAGGAACTGCTGGAGTCACCAGCAAAACTACTCTTGATTGTGGGATATTAAAAATGTGGATGGTACCATTTTATTCTTTCGTTTAACTTGTTTAACCTATTATAAAAACTATTAAATACATTGCTTATAAGGGCAAAATGGGGAAAAAATTGGACACCCGAAAAACATTTAACTCCAACAAATCCCCTTTATGACAATTGAACACTTAAATTGAGACTTGTCATACACCCTCCCATTTGTTCTAAAATGATTTCCTCTTCCTCTAGTGACTCCTCCTCCATAGTCCCACGTTGAATGATGGCTTGTCTCTTCATTGGTTGAATTATCATGATTGTCTTTTCCTCTTCTACGATAGCCACAACTACGCCATCTTCTTGTTCACGTCCATGTCCACGTTCTCTAACCCATGTCTCCTCCATCACCTGTCAATGAAACATTGGCTTTAAGGACTTGTTTCAAAGGCTCATTTTGCCTTTCCAACATTTTTTCTTCTTCAGTTGTATGATCCTAAATAACCTATCAATGGCCATGGTGTCTACATCATTTGAGTTCTTAAAAAACACATGTAACATAATTAAATTTTGGAGTCAAAGAGCGAAAGATTTTATCCTTCACGTAATCATCTTCAACTTTTTCTCCATACCTCTTCATTTGGTTCACATTAGCCAGCACCCTCGAACTATAATTCAAGAAAGATTCAGATTCTTTCATGTGCAAAGCTTCAAATTCACAGTATAGAATTTGAAGTCACACCTTCTTCACCATGTCTGGTCCTTAGAGAGATTTTTACAAAATCCCCCATGCTTATATCACAGTTGACATATATATTGGCCACCTTCTCGAAATCAAATCACTCAAAACCTTGATGGATGAGGGACAAGGCTTGTTGGTCCTATTTCTTCAACTTTGTTTTTGCCTCCTTCTTAGCTGGAGATATAATAACCTTATTCTTTTGTTTAGAGTAACCAATCTCCATAACGCCTAAGCATCTTGGGACCTAAGCAATGTCTTTATATTGCTAGACCAAGACTCATAGTTATCCATTGTAAGATAAGGGAATTGAAATGGAAATATCCCATTATTTGCTGCCATCTTTCAAAACTCACAAGCTCTAATACAACTTAGTTAGAGTGGAAAAAGGTATTAAAAAAAAGGTATAGACACTTACAAGAAATAATTTTATTTCTCTCTTGCTCATCAAACTCCAAGTATGTACGATCATATAGAATTTTCACAAGAGACTTTCTATAACTCTAACAATAAAACAAAAAAATCTATATTAACTTCTAATATAATTCACACTTACTCCATAACCATAAAATTATTCTTCTAACAAATAACTCACTCTAACTCCAATATGATTCTTCCTAATGACTAATAACTCAAACTAGCCAACGGTCACATAACCAACAAAAACATCAAATCACCATTAACTTCAACTTACTACTAATTTATTTTATTTTATTCAACAGAACTTTCTCAACATTTTTTGTTTTATTTTAGATGAAACTACAACAATTTGGGATTTATAACTAGTAGCTGTAGCATTTCACAATATGTTAGTGTCGATGGCAATTTTTTGACTTGTTGAAGCAATTTTTATCACTTTAGCTTACGTGCCTTTGCACTGGTTGACGCCTTGTACATCTGAGTTTTTGCTATCTCTATATGTTTGATGGTATCTAGTTTCCAAATTTTTTATGACTAGTAGTCCACCATTGATCATGCAGTCAATCTGGCCATAGATCACTTCTCCTCCAATTTGTTAATCTCCTCAACATCCTTCTCATTTGAGTTTCCTACTTTGCTGGTCAACAATCTAGCTTGTCTAATTATCTTGATATCCACTCTCGTCTAACCTCTTAAAACTTTTTAGATTAATATGATCTCATCATTCTCCACTTGAAACAGTCCTTGTTTTAAAAGATTTATAGGCAACACCCTAAGTTCTTTAGATTATTGGGTATCTTAAGCAGGGTTTCTTACATTTAGTCTATCATGCATATTACTATGCCAATCTAATATCATTTATGGTAAGTTTACAAAATAGAAAAAACAAAAGTCAATTATTTTGGCTAGAGTGTATCTAAAGTAGTTGGATTTGCAAAATTTGTATAAACATAAGCGGAATCAATAAAATGCCTAGGTGTCTATGATAGGGCCCCATTAGTGAGATAGGTCTATGTGAGAAGAGCTAATATAGAGGAAGGCATAACAAACATAGACCAGGCCTAGTGATTGGGAGGTTGGTAAGGGAAGTTAGTTAGAAGTTAGTTTGTTGAGTTGGATGTTAGGGAGGTATATAAGGCTAGGAATTAGAGATTAGTGGGTGTCTTGATGTTCATTGTGAATTTTGGAGAGTGAGAGGAGGCTACAACTTCCTTTGAGTATAGATCCACATTCATTCCTAAATTTGTACCCAAATTACACGGTTCTTCGTGATTGTCATCAACCTTGTATCAATAAATTCACATATCTTCTCCTATCTCCTATCTCTGATTCCAGTTCTAACACTGGTATCCAGAGCCATAACCGATCCTGGAGGTGCTCCATATGGTTACATCTTGGAAAATGGAGGCATAATTAGACGCATTGGAGAAACAAGTAGAGGAATGCCTAGAAAGCGAGAGAAAAGTGCAAACTGCTACAATGTAAGATGCCATTGCAAATTTGTCAAAGAAACTCGAGGATCGACTTTCACGCATCAAGGAAGGGAATGGAAATCGCAATTAGGTGAGATTGCAGTGGGTGGATCCACACAGTGCGGGTTCAAGCACGTGTTCTAACATTGATGAATCATCGACAGGAAGGAGAGGGTGCCAGGTGGAGTAGTGGTGGCGTCACGATCTCCCTTTGTTCTAAGACAAAGATATGCAGGAATGGTTGGATCGAGTTGAGCGCTACTTTTAGATCAGGGGAGTACCACTAGAGGAATGGTTGTCAGTACTGAACGTCGCAACGGAGGGGCAAGCCCTATCTTGGTTCCATTGGTGGGAAGCATCGGCCATGGTGCACACTTAGCCTCGCTTTAAGGAGGTTGTGGTGAAGTGCTTTTTGCCGAGGTGGCATAGGACTGGTACTCAGCTCTATTGGCACCGAAGTAGGAAGGCACGGTTTGCGAGTACCGAGATTGATTTAATTCACTATTGAGGCCTCTGTGAATTGAGGAAAGGAAGTACCTCCATAACTTGTTTTTGAACAGGTTGCAAGACGAGGTAAGAGCAGAAATTTGTCTTCATAAGTATAATACTCTTTGATGAGATGCTTGAGTTAGCTAAAGTAATTGATGAGAGAAATAGAATCATACAAAAGGTTTTTGGTGGAGGCTTCAAGAGGGGCATTCGAGGACCTCCCTGGAACCAAAATTCTTGGGGAGACAAGTGTGGTAGTGGTCTGCTATTTTTGAGGGGAATAAGGATGGGCATCACACTGGGGTAGGTATTGTTTTACCTTGTATGCATGAGTTTCGACCATTGGATAAGGGAAACTGGAGGCATAAGCAAGTGAATGATGCTGAGTACCAGCAGAAAAGGAGTAAAGGACTGTGTTTTGCTTGTGATGAGAGATACACACTAGAGCATGTATGTAAGAACAAGCAAAATAAACAGTTTCGCTTACTGATTATTGAGGAGGAGTGGAACAAGGTGGAGAAGGTAAATGGTAGGATACGTTAGAGGAACTAAGAGGGGGCTTGAATTCTATGCAATTAAAGGTGAATGAATTGCAAGATATTGGAGGTTTGAGGTCCATATGCATTTGGGGACTGCTAGGGAAAAGGGTACGAGTGATGATTGATACTAACACATTTCACAATTTTATTTGCCATAAGTTGGTGTAGAGGTTGGGATTGCCTATCATGAACACGTCAGAATTCAGTGTGAAGGTGGCCAGCGAACAACATATCTAAATTAAAAGGGTCTGCAAGGCTGTAAATATTCAACTCCTTGAGTTGTTGGCGCAACAGAATCTATTTCTTTTTCTATTAGAAGGAGCAGAGATCATATTGAGACTTGCTTGGCTAGACACTTTAGGGGAGGTCTAGACTAACTTTAAGGAATGCAGGTTAAGGTTTAAGTTGCATGGGCAAAAGATGATGCTCAAGGGAGACCTTAAGAAGAAGTATGATTTTGGGGTGTCACAAGTAGAGTATTTGGGCCATTTAGTCTTTGCTAGTAGGGTGGCAGCAAATCCCAAGAAAATTGCAGCCATGGTTACTTAGCCAGTACCGAAGGACACTAAAGGATTGCGTAGATTTCTAGGACTTATGGGGTACTATCAGCACTTTGTGAGGAATTATGGAGTGCTAGCTAAACCTCTAACCAACCTCACCAAGAAGGACAACTTTGCATGGTTCGAGGAAGTGTAGTTTGCATTTGAGACACTAAAGACTGCTATGGCAAATTTGCCCATTCTTGCAATTCCTAACTTTTCTAGGTAGTTCGTCTTGGAAACTAATGCTTCCAGTCAGGGCATAAGCACTATCCTATCTTAAGGAAGTAGGCAGGCCGATTGCTTTCTTGAGTCAGGCTTTGTCTCCTCAGGCTCACAACAAATCGGCCTATGAGTGGGAATTAATGGCTATTGTGTTTGCGGTCCAAAAATGGCATCACTACTTGTTGGAGAGGCACTTTGTGATCTTGACAAATTAACAGAGTCTCAAATTTTGACCAATCAATGGTTATTGGGTGATGATTCATTCAAATGCACAACAAAGCTCTTGGGTATGGATTTTGAAATTTGATATCGGCCAGGATTCTAGAATAAAGATGCAGATGCCTTGTCTCAGCAAGTGATGTTTGGGAAAATCTCTATGCTACATACTATTTGACAACAAGTGGATATCGAGGTGCAAAAGAATCCACACTTGAACAGAATGTGTAGCAACTTTTGGTGGATGGAAAGTTACTAGCTACAAGGGGGTCATTTATTTTTGAATGGCAAGGTGGTATTACCTTCAACATCGAGCCAAATCCCATTGCTATTAGCTGAGTTCCGTGACTCTCCAATGGGGGGCCACTCTAGCTTCCTTCATACATACAAAAAGCTGGTTGCAATTGTGATGTGGCAGGGAATGAAAAAAACAGTCAAGAACTATGTGGCCATATCTCAAACCTGCCAGAAGAATAAATAGGAAGCTTTATCTCCTGGGGGCTTGCTGCACCCATTACCTATTCCAGATATGGATCAGGCTGAGATATCAATGGATTTCATTACCAAGCTATCGAAGGCTAAGGGCAAAGACACCATTTGGTGGTTGATCGGTTATCAAAATTTGCCCATTTCATAGCATTTCCACATCCATTTACAGCTAAGGATGTCACTCAAATTTTCATTAGAGAGGTGGTGTGACTCTATGGATTCCCTCAGGTTATTGTCTCTGATAGGGACCAATTGTTTCTCAGCCAGTTTTTGGTTGAATTGTTCTAATAGGCAAGCACTAAGCTCAAGTACAGCACTTTGTATCATCCGTAGATAGATAGCCAAACCGAAGTGGTGAACAACTACCTAGAGACATATTTGAGGTGTTTCACTAGTACTAAACTGAACTAGTGCCCAATGTAGTTATGCTGGGCAAAGTTTTGATTTAACACCACTTACAATGTCTCCTCTCAGATGATGCCATTTCATGCCCTTTATGGACATCCTTCACCCATTGTGTATTGTGGGGAAAACTACCCATCGAATATCCCACAAGTGCAATAACTCATAGAGAGCAGGGACATGGTTTTAGATGAGTTAAAGGAGAATTTATGATTGGCTCAGTAAAGGATGAAGTGTTATGCAGATAAACACCACAAGGAAGTTGTTTTTTATGTCGGGGATTGGGTGTACTTGAAGGTGCAACCGTATCAGCTGAAGTCACTTGCCAAGAAGAGGAATGAAAAGCAGAGTCCAAGATATTTTGGACCTTACTAGGTGCTGGATAAAGTAGAGGTTGTGGCTTACCGGTTGGCATTGCCGCCTTCCAGTCGTGTGCATCTTGTTTTTAATATCAGCTTGCTTAAGAAAGCCCTCCCTCTAAATGTCCAATCCCAAGACATCCCAAGGTGCTCACTGAAGATTGGGAATGAAGGTGGAGCCACAGGATTTGCTGGATTTGTGCTATAATAGCACAAGATCTGCTGAGGTCTTGGTTCATTCGCAACACCTCCCATCATGTGATGACTCCTGGGAACCCTTGATTGAATTGTTGGGTTGTTTCCCAATTCTCACCTTGAGGACAAGGTGTGTCTCTTTGGGGGGAGGGTGATGATAAGACCCCATTAGTGAGACAGGTCTATGTGAGAAAAGCTAATCAGGAAGGCCTAGAGAACATAGACCAGGCCTAGTGACTAGGAGGTTGGGGAGGGAAGTTCGTTAGAAGTTAGTTTGCTGAGTTGGAAGGTATATAAGGTTCGGAATCAGAGATTAGTGGTGTCTTGATGTTCATTGTGAATTTTGGAGAGTAAGAGGACTCTACAACTTCCTTTGAGTGTAGATACACATTCATTCCCAGATTTGTACCCAAATTCAAGGGTTATTGGTGATTGCCATCAACCCTATATCAATAAATCACATATATTCACCTATCTCCTATCTCTTATTCCAGTTCTAACAGTCTAGTATAAGGAATGTGCAGCGAATTGATTAGACTGAACACAAATGCATTGAAGACTATCAAAGTTCATGCAATTCTGTTTAACTGCCCAGATGAGACCAAGCACGTCACAACATATTTTCGTTTGCAGTGGCTAGCTTGCTTACACAGAAAATGGGACGTCCCTGCATGGGTGTCAATGGGTCTGCTTTTTTCAAATCTAGTTTTACCAATTTGTGCAAATGAGTAGAGTTCAAACAAATTACCCATGTGAACTCTTGGTTGCTTATGCCTAATAACATTTGGGACCACTTTCATGTGCCAACTTGCAGCGATGCTCACATATTTTTCTATCTTGTGAATCTGAAATTGGCTAGACATCTTTCCTCATTATCACTTGTGGTCATAACATTTTTGGTACAATCGTTTTTACACAATACCCAAATACCGAACTATGATTCTTCTAGTTAAATAGTCATTTTTCCGTAAGCCTTTCAACTGGGTTAAGAGATTAATCTCTCCTTTCCCTCCAAAACGCAAATGTAGGGGTTGAGAAGGTATATCAAGACAAGAAATTAAACGGCATTAAATACACAATATGCCAATTGAGAAACATCAACAATTCTGATATTTTTTACAATGACTTTAGTTTATCAGTTCGACAGTCAGGAAGAGAAATGACAGCTGGGAATAGAGAATCACCCATAACTTTGGGAATAGTAAAAACACTAATATGAAAGATACAATATAGGCTCCTCTATGTAATTGAAAGACAATATAATATTGCAAAAGCAAAATTTTTGCAGCTCAGCACAAGCACTCAACTGCTAGCATTGGAAGGAGGGTTATTGTTGGGTGACATACAGGAAATAAACTCACTTCTACTAGAACTCAGTATTACATTATTCTATAATCTATCAATGAATATCATCATATATCATCTATGACAAACGCATCTATAGTGGTATGGGCTATTGATTGGGTCGTTTCCTTCTACAGGCACTTGCTCAGCTCTGCACTTATACTTACAGCCTTTACATTCATTGAACGTACAAGTTGGTGCCGTAGATCCAATCATCAATCTCCTAGAAATCCTCATTGTCCATGCCTCTTTGCTACCCTGATGAGATCCCACATATTGTATGCAAAACTCTTTTAAGTGTAGAGGGAAAACATACAAGCAATTCAAATTGATAATTCATGTGTTTGGCTTACTTTCCAGCTTAATTCTCTTTTAGGTTGAGAGAATTGAGACACCCATCCTTCTGATTCAGCTCCTGCAACAACAGAGTGATGAGTTTAGGACACAGAAAGTACATTCTGAAGCAGATAGTAGCAGAAAACCTTGTAGCTTTTACAAAGAAACTATGCCCGGAGTCCTCTACAAGCTAAATGTCAAATACATATGCGTATAGCATCGTTGGAAACTGAGAAAAGTGAACTGTGTTAAGAAACCTTGGTGTTGTCCACGTGAAGAAGAGCATTGGCAGAAGCTCAGCAACAACATACAATTAAAAGTATAAAAAGAGAACAGTAGAAAGAATAGGAAGAATCAGATGAGAAGTGAGACATTCAGTGGAATTCAAAAGGAAAGAAAGAATTCAAATAGGACAATATGACACAAGACTACGACCTTGTATAACTTCAGCTGCAAGAATTAAGATCAAGAGTAGCAAGAGTTCTTTGGGTAGTTTGGTGCTGCCCATTCTCCCCCTTCTGTGTTGTAATAACTTCGAACGGGATATGAGGATTGATGGTGCGTATATTTGAGAGAGAAATATGAGAGTTTGTAGAAAGACAAAGACGGAGAGAGAGAGAGAGAGAGAGAGAGAGAGAGAGATGAGGGCTGTGCTGTGGTGAATTAATGACCATAAGAGATAGACTGGCAAAATCTGCAGTGAGACAGAGGTGCATGATCAAGAGGGACAGAATGCAGGTCCGCTAGCTCATGTGGGAATTCTAGACCCAACAATAAAATTACTAGAGTGCCCACACCGTAATTAGCCAGCCTATGGTGAAGATAGTGATTGATTTGATGTTTTGCATGGGCAGAAGTGGGGTTACAATGTAGAGAATCAACCGCAGGAGCCCATAGAAATTTAAAGACTTGTCAACCACCGAAAAGAGCATCTAGGGGTTCCTCATTTTGGATGTGCATTCAGGCTCCACCGAAAGATCTTGAATGAACGCGAAAAATCACATGGACTTCAATTCTTTCAAAAAGTACCATTCAACGTGGTCAATAGGAGAGCGAATTGAATGTTGTCATATCTAGAACATTAAAATATCAATCTCCAATTCTCAACAAATCAACACCCATTTATTAATTTCTTAAAATATTTGCTTAGGAAATGGTGGTTCTGAATCTTGTGTTGTTATCTTGTTTCTGCCCTAGTTATCAGGAATTTGGAGAAATTTTTAAGTATTTACTATTTATAGTAAAAGAGCCATAAATAAACAAAAGATACCTTTAAGGCCAAATGCATTTTGGAGATCCAAAAGCTTCCTAAATAAAACCACGGCCCCTACCTCTCTGTTTAATGGAATCTGTCTGAAGTCTTAACTCATTCTCACCACCTCTTTCACCCTGTACCAGAGCTTCTATTTTTAGGTACCTTCTTTAATCTCACCGCATCTCTCTTGTTCATCTGACTTTAGCTCTATCAAGTATGCTGCATCAACAATATCTGTGAGAAAGATTTCTTCCATTTTGTTGTTTCCATTATGCCTCTTCGCCAGAATCAATTGTAGGGTCAACAAGCACCGCTAAAGTAATTATTCTGGCGATCAAACACGCCATTTGTCAATGGACCTCAATGAGAATCTCTGTAGAGACAAGGTAGTAAAATATTTACCAATTCCGCTTGCATCCAAACACCATAGGCTATCATAGGCATGCAAATTGCTTTTTCATCTGAGGGAACTCTAAATTAGTCCTTAACAATATTATTATGTCCACATTGGTCCATAATAAGAAAGAATTAGTCTCAAAGTCCTCGAAAATTACAAGAATGGAACACTCATAGTTCCTAGGTCACTTATGACCTATTACAAATGTGATGTGGAGGTCAACATACTAAGTAGGCCACTAATCTCTAACTTACGTGCAACTGTGGCAGGGACCATCGGATACATTGGTCCTTACAAGACCCCACTCACTAATCCACTATCCTCATGTCTATGCCTTTTTTCTCCATTCACATAAGCAAAAGATCGAAGACATGGAGCAAAAAAAAATTGTAAATGATACATGCTCAGAAGGGTAATTTGGTCATTTTAATAGTAAAAAAGAGCTTGTTTCTAGCAAGTTGGTTATGTTTTTGGAGATTAAGCAATCCAAAAGCTCATTTCAAGTTACTTGGAAATCAAGGAATCAAGCGTAATTAAAGTAACTTGGAAAGTAAGCAATTTGATTATGTTGAAAATATGTTTAGATTGTGTTTAGATTCATTTTTTGATTTGTTTTGACTTATTTAGATTTAAATTGAATTAGTTTATCTTTTAAAATTAAAATCAAATCTGATCTAATCTATAAAGATCAAATCTGATTTAATTTTGTTAAGGATAAATCTTTTAGGATAGAATCATATCTTTAATTTTTAAATTGTAGTTTCAAATCAGATCTTTTAGATAGGATTAGATAATTTCCATTTTTATGATTTATGTATAAATAGGCAACTTGGCCTATAGACAAGAGAATTTTTGACCATATTTTTTTTATCATGGTTTAACTACCAATAAAATTGTGAGGTTTTCCTCATGTTGTTCTGTGTGATGCAGAATGTTCTATCTTTTCCCTATTATCTACGTTTCCAAGAACAGGTTTCTTGGGGGTTTAGTAGGGAGGGTCTTTATTCTACGTCTTGTTTTTCTATCAAAGTGTGTGCCTGGAGTTTCTAGATCTTTATATCCACAGGGTTCCGCATCATTTAGTATCAAAGCAAGGTCTAGATAAATTCCTATTTATCTATCTTTGTCTTTTACGTTTATCTTTTGTCTTCTTTCCTTGTTTGTTTCCTTTGTCTTTGTCCTTTTTTTTTATTTTTTTGCATTCTATCCTTTTGTGTTGTGGTCATATCTTTGTTCCATCTTTGTATTTCTCTTGCTTTGCATTCAATCTTTGTTGCTAATTCAGTTAAAAAAAAAGAGAAAAAAAGGAGAAGAAATTAGAAAACATGAGGATTATAAGCATAATTTTTTTCCCTTTGATCTAGGTTGTCAAGGACAGGTTCTTTGAAGGTCTAGTAGGGAAATTCTTTCCTTTGATCTAGGTTGCTATGGACAGGTTTCATAGAGGTCTAGTAGGAAAATCAATTTCCGGTGACCTAGGTTGCTAAGAACAGGTTTCTTAGAGGTCTAGTAGGAAAACCCCATGTTTACTATCCTTTGTTCTATTTCGTTTCCGCTTTGTTAATTTTATTTCCCTAGTTATTTTTTTCTTTGTATTTTCCCTAGTTTTTTTTCTTTATGTTTTGAGTCTCGTTTCCTTAATCGTTGTGTCTACTTTGTCCACGTTTCTTTTTGTATTTGAGGTATATTCAGTTCAAAAAAAAAGCGAAAAAAAAGAAAAAAAGAGAGAAAAAAAAAAGAAGAAAAAAAAGAGAGAGAAAAAAAAAGAAAACAAAAAAAGAGAAGAGAGAGTCACAGTGAGATTCTTCAATTGTAGGTTCTTAGATGGCTTCATGGAGGAAAGACAATGGTGGAGATGTCTTTGAAGATTACAAGGGCAAGATTCGAGGACGAATCTTTTTGAAGAGGAGGACAATGATACATGCTCAGAAGGGTAATTTGGTCATTTCAATAGTGAAAAAGAGCTTGTTTCTAGCAAGTTGGTTATGTTTTTGGAAATCAAGCAATCCAAGAGCTCATTTCAAGTTACTTGGAAATCAAGGAATCAAGCGTAATTAAATTAACTTGGAAAGCAAGCAATTTGATTATGTTGGAAATATGGTTAGATTGTGTTTAGATTCATTTTTTGATTTGTTTTGATTTATTTAGATTTAAATTGAATTAGTTTATCTTTTAAGATTTAAATCAAATCTGACCTAATCTATAAAGATCAAATCTGATTTAATTTTGTTAAGGATAAATCTTTTAGAATAGAATCATATCTTTAATTTTTAAATTTTAGTTTCAAATCAGATCTTTTAGATAGGATTAGATAATTTCCATTTTTAGGATTTATGTATAAATAGGCAACTTGGCCTATAAACAAGAGAATTTTTGATCATATTTTTTTATCATGGTTTAACTACCAATAAAATTGTGAGGTTTTCCTCATGTTGTTCTGTGTGATGCAGAATGTTCTATCTTTTCCCTGTTATCTATGTTTCCAAGGACAAGTTTCTTGGGGGTTTAGTAGGGATTATCCCTGTTATCTACGTTTCCAAGGACAGGTTTCTTGGGGGTTTAGTAGGGAGGGTCTTTATTCTATGTCTTGTTTTTCTATCAAAGTGTGTGCCTGGGGTTTCTGGATCTTTATATCCACGGGGTTCCGCATCATTTGGTATCAGAGCAAGGTCTAGATAAATTCCTATTTATCTATCTTTGTCTTTTACGTTTATCTTTTGTCTTCTTTCCTTGTTTCCTTTGTCTTTGTCCTTTTTTTTATTTTTTTGCATTCTATCCTTTTGTGTTGCGGTCATATCTTTGTTCCATCTTTGTATTTCTCTTGCTTTGCATTCAATCTTTGTTGCTAATTCAGTTAAAAAAAAAAAGAGAAAAAAAGGAGAAGAAATTAGAAAACATGAGGATTATAAGCATAATTTTTTTCCCTTTGATCTAGGTTGTTAAGAACAGGTTCTTTGAAGGTCTAGTAGGGAAATTCTTTCCTTTGATCTAGGTTGCTATGGACAGGTTTCATGGAGGTCTAGTAGGAAAATCCATTTCCGGTGACCTAGGTTGCTAAGAACAGGTTTCTTAGAGGTGTAGTAGGAAAACCCTATGTTTACTATCCTTTATTCTATTTTGTTTCCGCTTTGTTAATTTTATTTCCCTAGTTTTTTTTTTCTTTGTGTTTTCCCTAGTTTTTTTCTTTATATTTTGAGTCTCATTTCCTTAATCGTTGTGTCTACTTTGTCCACTTTTGTTTGTATTTGAGGTATATTCAGTTAAAAAAAAAAAAGCGAAAAAAAAAGAAAAAAAGAGAGGAAAAAAAAGAAGAAAAAAAAAGAAGAGAAAAAAAAAAGAAAACAAAAAAAGAGAAGAGAGAGTCTTAGTGAGATTCTTCAATTGTAAGTTCTTATATGGCTTTATGGAGGAAAGACAATGGTGGAGATGTCTTTGAAGATTACAAGGGCAAGATTCGAGGACGAATCTTTTTGAAGAGGGGGACAATGATACATGCTGAGAAGGGTAATTTGGTCATTTCAATAGTGAAAAAGAGCTTGTTTCTAGCAAGTTGGTTATGTTTTTGGAGATCAAGCAATCCAAGAGCTCATTTCAAGTTACTTGGAAATCAAGGAATCAAGCGTAATTAAAGTAACTTGGAAAGCAAGCAATTTGATTATGTTGGAAATATGTTTAGATTGTGTTTAGATTCATTTTTTGATTTGTTTTGACTTATTTAGATTTAAATTGAATTAGTTTATCTTTTAAGATTTAAATCAAATCTGATCTAATCTATAAAGATCAAATCTGATTTAATTTTGTTAAGGATAAATCTTTTAGGATAGAATCATATCTTTAATCTTTAAATTTTAGTTTCAAATCAGATCTTTTAGATAGGATTAGATAATTTCCATTTTTAGGATTTATGTATAAATAGGCAACTTGGCCTATAGACAAGAGAATTTTTGATCATATTTTTTTATCATGGTTTAACTATCAATAAAATTGTGAGGTTTTCCTCATGTTGTTCTGTGTGATGCAGAATGTTCTATCTTTTCCCTGTTATCTACGTTTCCAAGGACAGGTTTCTTGGGAGTTTAGTAGGGAGGGTCTTTATTCTACGCCTTGTTTTTCTATCAAAGTGTGTGCCTAGGGTTTCTGGATCTTTGTATCCACGGGGTTCCGCATTAGTAAACAAAGGGGGTGTGTCAAAAGGAAACAAAATCACCTATAGCCTAAACTACACACATTGCAAATAAAACCAAACTCAACAACACTACCATTGAGAAAACCCAACAAAACTCACCATAAACCACAACACCGAAAAAAAAAAGAAATCCACGAAATAAAAAACACGGCAATTTGAGGTTAGCACCAATGAGTCTGGTGGTTCCTACCGCATGGCTCCACGCGAGGTGAGGATTAATAGTCTAGTTAGTACGCTAACCTACACATCACATGTGTCACCACTCATAAGTGACCCAGGGATAATGGGCATCCAATTTTTACAATTGTCACAAACCTTAGGACTAATTATTTTTTGTCAAAGACCAATATATTCATCAATGATATTGTCATATTGATTTGATGGTTTACTCTTTTTGATTTATGGTAATGCTATTTTTACAAAAAGCTTTTCGAGGCTTACGTTCCAAATGCATTTAGTGTAGAGACTAAACTCCTGTGAATCATGTAGAATATACTTGGGATGAATCATTCCTATGTTTGGTTGACATTGACATCCCCGCAAATAGGATATATTATTCCAAATATACTCCTAACAATTTCAACTCAAATTAACTATCAAACACACATAACTCAAATTTAAATGTAATTCATATAATAATAACAAAAGCAACAGCAGCAGCAACAATGGTGGTGGTGGTGGTGTCACAATGTCCTTAGAGGCACGCCATGATGGAAAGACAATTTAACAAATTTTATTTGAAAAAAAAATTTCAATAAAGTTGCCACCAGATTTGAGAATTTGATTATGCATAGGAAAGGGCAGAAACTAAATCCAACTGCACCCCCATGACATCTGTCTTATGACTGTTACTTAAAGTTCATTCTGCAAATTAAATGACCTTGACAATTTTTATTTCTCCTTTAAAAAATGATTAAATCCTAAAAACTATTTATAAAATAAAAATAAAATTTTATAAAAATTTAATTTTGACTTAACTTGTGTTTCTATATATCCTCTGGTACAATAAAAAATTTAAAGTCTTGTAATTGTTGTAAAAGATAACCGTATGTTGGGTTACTTTTGTTCATGAAGATTTTATTTTATTTTACTTTATTTTTCAGAGAAAAACAAATCTACTTATGCACAGAATTTGAAATAGTATGGGCTATACAATAAACTCCTATAATTCTTATTACGCTTGATGACGGTTAAATCATATATCAATATTATAAGTTTGTTGCTTGGATCAAAAAATGTGAAAATATATTTTTTTATGTTTTTCAAAAGAAAATTTTTTCATTATTCATAGGATTATGAAATGATTAGAAGACATACAATTAAACTCACGCATCCAATCTCAAAACTCAAACCCCCTTTTTTTGCATCTTTTTTTATTTTCTTTTTTAATTTATTCACTTATTTAATCCTAACTATTTGACAAGGAGATTCTAAAATTCCTACATTATTTCCTAAGGGGACTCATTTGATTCAATGATTAATTTGGGCTCTAAAATAACTCACGAAAAACAAAACTACATGTCGCAGCCCAACAAAAGCGAAAGAGAACAACCCACAACTAAGTTTTAAATAAAAAATAAAGCCCTAAAGCTAACACGTAACACGATGAAAAGGGGTCATAGAGCAAGGCTGTTGGTGGCGGGTTGCTGCAAATGGAGCTCGATGGAGCAGGGTTTACTTGGCTGTGGCGGGTTATGAAGAGGTCTGTAGTAAAAATAATGTGCGATAAAATACAACTGAGTCATAGAGAGAGATTTACCGCACGCAGAATTAGAAGCCAAATGAAGAGATGTCGCAACGCCACTTGGGCCGCTCAATCGAGAATTTTTCTCCAATGATTTTTTCTGACCATCTGTTTTTTTTTTTTTTTTCTCCTTCTTTTTTTATGAGAGAATGCCTACTTTATAATGCTTGAAGAATGAATGCAATTAATTCCCAAATGATTTAATTGATGCTAATTATAATTTGATTGGGATTAATTGGTTTTAATTGACTAATTAATAGATACTGATTTATATTAATTAACAAATTAAAAGATATTGATGGACACAAATTGACAAATTAAAATATGTTAATTTATATTAAGTAACAATAAATGGATCTGATTTGATTTTATCTTTTATTTTTTATTTTTTATGTCAAAAGTGGCTAGGAGTCATGGACTAAAACATTGGGCCGAAAAATATGAGCTTTTATTATATTTATTTATTTTTGGTTCTATTTTTTCTTTTTTATTATTTTTTAATTCAAACAAAATTCAAGTTTTTTACACAATTAAAAATCGAGCGCTGATAACCTCCATTTGCTTGGTCTGTTAATTAAAAGGGTAAGTAGCCAATTTTTATTTGAGTTAATTTTTTTTTTAAGTTAAAGATAATGAATGAACAACGTTTCCTAAAACCTAATTAGATTTCATAAGAGTTAGAAATAAAAGAACTATGCCTCAAAATACCTTGGAAAAGAAAAGAAAGGCATCACAATACCTTTAATTGGGAGGTTGGGTGTCACAATACCTACAATGGAAAAGTTTAGACATCATAATGCCCAAAATAGGAAAAGAAAGGCATCACAATATCTTTCAATTAGTAAATTAGGTGTCATAATACCAAAAAATGTAAATGAACTAGGTATCTTAATACCTAGAATGCAATTAGTAGGTGTCTCAATACCTACAATTGGTAAACTAAGCATCAAAATACTTGGGATACAAATGAGCTAGGCATTTCAACACTTAGAATGCATATGATAGGCATCTCAATACCTAAAATTGGTAAACCAAACGTCGCAATGCCCTCGAATGCAAATGAACTAGGCGTCTCAATACCTAAAATACAAATAATAAGTGTCTCAATACTTGTAATTGGTAAACTAAGCATCACAATACCTAGAAAAGTCTTGGAAAACTGATTTTTGGTAGATGGGATTGGGTTTGAAATGGCTATGGGTTAGGTCGTATTGCAACCCAACAGTGAAGAAAATCTAAGATTTGAAAGGAAATGCAAACTTAACATTTGAGTTGTTTAACTATTAATTTTTTTTTTTAAAAAAAGCAAGACGAAACAAAATGCTAAATTAAATTTACTTTATTATTTTTTGTTTTGGACTTTTCTTTTTGCTTTTTGACTTTTATTTAAAAAACATAAATGCAAGGCCTAGAAAAGAGTTTATGATATATATATATATATATATATATATATATATATATATATATATAATTCTTCATAGCCATTTTTAAGAAACACACATGCAAGACTAAAGAAAAGAGCTTATGAAATTTGTTTTAAGAAACGCAAAATGCAAGGCTTGAAAAAGAGCTCATGAAAAAGTTATTTATTTATTTATTTTTTTAAGAAGCATAAATGGAAGTCCTGCCTAGAAAGAGAGCTTATGAGAAATTTTTCTTTCCCTTTTTTTTTTTTTTTTTACTATTGAAATGAGCACATGCAAAAAGAAGAGGGAATCAAAAAATGGAAACTAAGACAAACAATGAAAAAATGAAATTTGATTTATGAACCAATTTAGAACAAACAAAACTCTCGAGTTTAGCCATGGTTCACATCTCTACTAGACTTCTAAGTACATGTTTCCAAGGTTAGGTCTGAAGTCCTAAGGGTCAAAGGTTCCAAATTGCCCATATCCATAGAATAAGGACCTGGTTCTATGAGCTTAGCCATAAGGATATATAAGCCACTATACGATAATTCACTACTTTGGTAACAATTTGAGTAAGAGTGATACATACTCAGGAGGGTAACTTGGTCATTTCAACATTGGAAAAGAGCTTGCTTCTAGCAAGTTGGTTTGCCTTGGAGATCAAGCAATTCGAGAGCCCATTTCAAGTTACTTGGAGATCAAGGAATCAAGCTTAGTTAAAGTAACTTGGAGAGCAAGCAATTTGATAATGTTGAAAAATATGTTTAGATTGTGTCTAGAGTCGTTTTTGATTTGTTTTGACTTAGTCTAGATTTGTTTAGATTTAAATTGAATTAGTCAATCTTTTAAGATTTAAATCAAATCTGATCTAATCTATAAAGATCAAATCTGATTTAAATTAACTAGGAATAAATCTTTTAGGATAGAATCATATCTTTAATTTTTTAATTTTAGTTGCAAATTAGATATGTTAGATAGGATTAGATAATTTCCAATTTTAGAATTTATGTATAAATAGGCAACTTGGCCTATAGACAATAGAGAATTTTGATCATATTTTTTTATCATGGTTTAACTACCGAGATAGTTGTGAGGTTTTCCTCATGTTGTTCTGTGTGATGCAGAATGTTTTATCTTTTCCCTCATATTCACGTTTCAGGACGAGTTTCTTGGGGGTTTAGTAGGGAGGGTCTTTATTCTACATCTTATCTTCTATCAAAGTGTGTGCCTGGGGTTTCTGGATCGTTATATCCACGGGGTTCCGCATCAAAGAGAATCAACGATTATTAATGAAACATAAGCCTCACGATAACATAGTTAAAGCCACTTCTAGTCCTATGGGATTAGAAAGCTTAGGTATAGAGCCCAAAAAAGTGTGAGGTAAGTGATAATGATGTGTGTGTAACAATGAGGCCAAAAAAAATAAGGTTTGAACAACAAAATAAATAAAGACAATTATTTACAAATAAAACAAGCAACTATTCATAAATATAAACAAATAATTATTTGCAAAAAAATCAAACAATTATTTACAGATAAAAAATAATTATTTACAAAAAGGAAAGGCATGGTTTAAACAAAGCTAACGCTATTAGAAATTATTTTAGAACCGACAGATAAAAGCTAAATTTTGAAGTCGAATACTACCGACGATTTATATATCTGTCGATCAAACCGTCAATAAATATTGCACTAAATGGTAGTAAATCATAACCGACGGCTAATCCATTGGTAATTTAGATAAAATAAATATTAACTACTTTTTTCTTTTCTATCTGCATTTTAAAATTATAATTCCCGCCAGAATAATTTATACTGATGGAAAATCCATTGGTAAAATAATTTAATGAAATGATTCGTTTCATTTACCTACTACCAACATAAATTCCATTGGTAATATTGAGACTGAACACTAAAATGCGAATGGCTCCCTTCTTTCTCATTCTGCATGTAATGTCTCTCTCTCTCTCTCTCTCTCTCTCTCTCACACACACACACACACACACACACATCCCCCATTACAGCCTTAGGTCATTTTCTTACTGCTGGAACTTCTATTTTGCCACCGGATACTGTCATTGTGTTCGTGGTATATTAATGAGTATTTTAATTAGTTTAGTTTTTTTTTTTTTGTTTGGTCTCTGTTTGATATTCCATTTCTCTACTCAAGGTTTTTTGTTTATGAGTTAATTAACTAATTTGATTTGTTATGTTAACTATTAAAGATCTCTTTTGGAGTAGTTGGTGATTGGTGAATTAACTGACTTGAGTGAGTTTGGAAAGCTTTAGGTATGTACATTAGACCCATTTGTTATTCTTTATGTTTTTTGAAATACTAGAGACCTAAAATTTCCAGCGTAGAGTTGTATGATTGAAGAAAGATGATGGGATTGCATGACTGGGGAAAGGCTTAGTATTCCTTCTCATTGTTTTAATTGTGTATTGTGTGTTGTATACCTATCTGATGTGAAGTAAAGGGATACACTCTAGAGCAATTTTTAGGATTAACTGATTAATTTGTATGATTGCATATATTTGTTATTAATGTTTGATTGATAAAATAATTTCTATAGAGGCTTCTAAAATAAAGGGAAACTTTCCCTAAATTTTGTTGATCATTTAGAATAATGTTTGAATTAAATAATTATTGTAATGAAATAAGTAATTATTAGATGCTTTTAGGGGATAAATTAACTTTTGTGGAGGATCCTAATTTAAGGGAAAACTCTACCTAAATCTTTTTGATTGATATGTGATTGTATTGCTTTGTAGCTGTTGATACTATTGAGATATAAAATGTTTGCCCCAAATCGAGCATGGATGTATGATAGATTACACCCAAGTCAGGGAGGGATTATGTAACACCTTAATAGTCCCATATTATGCTTAAATCATATTATGGGATTATTAGTTGTTACTTTTGCTCGCGAAACTAACTCTATTGCTTGAAATTACTTTATACTAAAAATAAGGGTAAATTTTTTTTTGAAAAATAATAATATAAACCTTTTGAAAACAATGAGAGCCATGAGCGCAGCGTGAACGCATGACACCAAACATCATGTCTCATACATGCGGTGTGATAATATAAATAAGGCGTCATAAGGAACAATCATCTTGAATAAACATAATACTATGATACCATTCCACAGCCATTAGAGTTAGATATGGTTAATAGTAGCATGATAAGTTCTACATAATATGTCAGGGGTTTGATATCTACTGTTGGTCCTGCAAGATAACCTAACCAAATACAACATGAAAAAAAAAAAAGCAGAAATCCCTATTATCCATACGTGCCATACAAGAAATGATAAACTCTATAACCTACAACCAAAAAGGACTATCTTCACTCCAGCTCAGTAGGTGTTATCCATCAAATGGAAGATATCCGTTATCGAATCCAGTGGGGGCATTGACTTCCCGTCCTCCTTCTTATGAACACCCACATCTGCGCGGTACGGCACAGGTGCAAATGAATCCACGACCACGAACCTGGGGGTGGAGCATGACCAAGAGTTGCAGAAGATGAAGACAAATCAGAAGTCAGGCAAATCATCAAAGGATAAGAGGGCTTGAACTCCACAGCATACTTCAGGTAAGTCGATTTTGAAGGATCAGACTCCACCAAATACGATGATGTTAGGCGGGTGTCGGAGTCAAATTTTCTGTCAATAGGGCACCTTGGCGGGTAAAAAGGTGGACATATGTCATCCAAGGTGATATCTTCATATAGATCATGGGAGTGGAAAAACGGACTCATAATTGGTGCACGGAACTGACAGCACTTATAGCTGCTCGAGCTACCAGCACAGATGCATTCATCACCAAGTTGAAGTGTCAATGCATGACCGGGAACTCAATGAAGATCACCACAGTGCTTGACACCGGCATCCTCTAAAGACGACACGGAAATGTAGGAGTGAGAAATACTAGATTTCTTAGTAACATCGCGACTAGACAATTGTTGTGTCATCATCGTCATCCCAGCAACTTCGAATTTATTTATAAAAATGGTTAGCATGTATAGATTCAATTTTTAATGATTTTGAAGACATAAGTTCTCTAAGCAGGTTTCTTTTAGGTTTAATCTCATAAACATGGCATAAACAACATAAAAACATAGGATAGAACCATATGAACTAAGCATAACATCAACAGTCATGACCATGCATATGAGGAAATAAAGATGTGTGCACTTTCATGTAATCATATGGACTTGACCAACATCTTTCCTTTACTTTACTTTCATTCTTAGCACGTGCTTAACATTTTTTTACTTCTTCCCTTGAAATAGACTTCTATTGAACATGAGCTCATTTTGTGACTGTCGTCAAGCAGCACAAAACCCAATCAGACAAAGCTGACAAAGGATTTTCATGCCTCTAAGTTGTGGGCCCTCCTTTTCACCCTTGCCTCCTCAACAGAGGGTCTTTAAGTCTTAGTACGTCACCTTTCTTTACTTCCTTTACCAAAATGATTGAAAGATCATATCCAATTATTTCTTTTCTTTTGTTATAGTCATATCTTGCATGCATTGAAATTACTAGTGAGACACATGTGGATATGTAATGATATGACTAAATTTTTAATTTTGATGAAAATTCGACAGTATAATGGCTAGATCGCAGCTTCCCCAAAATTTGCCAAACATGAAAATTTCAACTAACAGCCAATAATATCCATCTCATACCATTATAGATTATCTCATCAAGCATCAATGATCCATCATGTCCATGAATCCATATTCAAATCAATCACGTCAATCAACAATCTTATATGAGAGTGATCTACACTCATACCCTATTTGGTATCTAGGATTTTATGCACTTTGTGGAACATCTTGTGAATCATGGTAAGTGTAACATCTTATCAGACAAAGTACTATGCTTAAGTCATAATAAATTATCTGATAAGTGATTACGTGTAGTGCTGGTTAAATTCTATTTTTCATATCATTATTAGTTACTCACATAAAGATGATCATTCGCGTAACAAAATTTTCTGCTTGACAGCGGAATAAATACTAGTTGATTGGTATACAGTAAATAATGTAACATAAATAAAATGCAATAAAGACAGAACTATTGCAAAATGCATCATAAATATATACATAGATATCTATTTTCAAGTTTTTCAAAATGATACAGGGTAAAAAAATGAGGCCACTAACACAAAACAGAACGGCCAGTCTCTACGAACAATACCCTAGATGGTCTCCATGCGACATTTCATGTACACCTCCTAACTTCTATCCATCTGCCCATAACCCATACTGCCAAAAGAGGGCCATTCTGTACATCAACTACCGCTACGGCAGACCAACTATCTAAACGAAGTCTGAAGAGAGAAATTCATTCGCCATACTAGCATTTGCAGGAGGGTGGCCCTGTTCGGCACAGAGGATAAGGAAGAAGGACTCGCCACCTTAGAGGGATCTTCCTCAGACATCTGCTGCGGTGGTGAGACAGGAGGGGCCATAAGAGCTGCAGCCATTACCGCTATTGGTGGAGGTGGAAATGGATGGGCCATGTGAAGGGGAATGGTAATATAAGGGACAACGGGGCCAAACAATGGGTGCATAAGCCGTACGGCAAAATCTCTATGGAAAAAGAAATAAAGATGGAACTGACACCTGCCGGATATATATACAGAGTCTATGAATGGGTCAAGGTGAATGTGGAGCTCGGGGAATTCAATGAACATCACTCCAATTACGGTGTTCTCCATGGTCTGAGAATGACGTGGAAACATACAGCAAGGTGAGAAATAAAGATTTCTCAGTAAGGATTCCTAATTTCTACATATCTGTTATCGCTGTCATTCCCAGTTGTTTCGGTCTTTCAGTAGTTTCAAATAGTATGACACAGTAGTGATATTTAACTTAAATACTTGTTTATAAAACATACACTGAAACAAACTAAATTTTAGTTAACCGATATACTATTGCAATTAAAACAGTAACTATAATGGAACAATAGCATATTATGAATAATAAACAAGTATCTAGAGCAATCTGTCAAGGAGTATCATACTATACATATAATTGTGCAATTGTAAAATGCATCTTATCCTTGAAGGCTTTCGCCTATTAGAACTTATTTCCATTCCTTGGTCCCCTAGGAGTCATTGGCCATATACTCTTGGGTAATAGTCCGTTTTTCAGGACTGAGCTCGTTCTTATACAAGATTGCCGGGTTTACTTTCCCTGACCTTTCCACTAATCTATTCCCCTTATTTGTTCCGGGTCTGGCCCAAGTGATATGGAATCCTTTATGATATCATGAAATAAATGCATATCTAACTTGATTCTTCAAATATCATGTACTCATGCTATTGTAAATTTCACAACATATGAATTTCTTACCGAAATTTCGGCAGTATAACGGATCGAGTCCACTTCCCCATGAATAGTGCCAGACAACTAGTACAATTGTACAAACTTGCAATTCAATATGGACCAGCAAATATATATATATATATATATATATATATATATATGTATATATATATGTATATATCATCATTTAACAATTTCAATTCAAGCATCAATAGGGTTTTTGTAACACCCTCCCAAGCACAGTACTATGCTTAAGTCATAGTACCACACCCTGGAGATGTCACTGTTACCTAAGCGGACCTCATATGACAGCAACTTCAGCCGTCTTCGAAAACTTCTGAAATTATCTGGAGACAACATGGAAATAAGAGTGAGAATTATAAAATTTTCAGTAGGATTCTCTAATTTTCATACATAGTGTCATCATGGTCGTCTCCAGTTTGCTTCGGTTTATTATGAAAAAGTGAACATGTTATGTAAACTGTTTGATTCCACAGTTTGAAAAATACATTATCCGAAGCAAAGTACATTTTATTCATACACTTGTCAATTCATGAATTATCTTATGAATAATAACTGGAACATAAATAGAGTATAATAGCATCAATTTCCTGGAAACATAACCTCTACTCATAACTTTACTTGTACTTGAATTTATACATATACATAAAATTTACTTTTCTTTCATTCGGCACACCTAGGCGTTACGTATCGCCGTCCCTAGGGTGCTCGCATCTGTCTACACTTGAGCGTTACATATTGCCGTCCTCAAGTGCAGCATCATACCATATTCCAGAGTATGATCGCCATGTCATACCCCATCAGAGCGTGATCGCCATGTCACGTTCCTTAGGAATATGAGATCCTCATGCTATAATCTAGAGTATGATCGCCATGTCATACCCCATCAGAGCGTGATCGCCATGTCACGTTCCTTAGGAATATGAGATCCTCATGCTATAATCTAGAGTATGATCGCCATGTCATACCCCATCAGAGCGTGATCGCCATGTCACGTTCCTTAAGAATGTAGACTCATCATCATATCTTTACATGCCACATTCCAGAGTATGATCGCCATATCATACCCCGTCGAAGCGTGATCGCCATGTCACGTTCCTTAGGAATATAGGACCTTTATTCGGTACTTACACTAGCTGGGTCATGCCATGCCTCATGTAAGTCCTACCCCCTATACTCACACTAGCTGGGTCGATGCCATGCCTGATGTGAGTGGGGTGCTATGCATGTACTTCAATCTTTAGTCTTTAAGCCTTTACTCTTTAACCTTTACTGCCCTTGGGTAGTCTGGCCTTGGAGTGAGCTACTGAGCTCAACTCGTGATCGTCGTCACACCGACTCGCCCACAAGAGGACCCATATCTTTATATTCACATTTAATATACTTATATCTTTTCATTCTCACGTATAGTCAAGCATAAACATGCTGAATACACTTATGCATATGCTCATCATTTATTTTCATATACTTCGTATCATACTTATATCATTCTTGAATATAGGGTTTCTATATACCCATTCATACTTTAATTCATCCTTGATAACTCATATCATACTGCTTCTTGATTTATTCTTATATATCTCATATCACACTTATATCACTCTTGCATATAAATATTTCTAATTGCATAGATTTCTACCGTCAATTTGGCAGCATAACGGATCAGATCCGCTTCCCCATAAATAGTGCCAGTTCTCACAGACAATTCAGTCATAGCATTATACTCAATCTAACATATATATATCAATGTAAAACTGGCAATCCTCAACTCAAACCTTATGTATCCATTGACACTTGTGAGTGGGGTGATGTGAGTGGGGTGCTATGCATGTACTTCAATCTTTAGTCTTTAAGCCTTTACTCTTTAACCTTTACTGCCCTTGGGTAGTCTGGCCTTGGAGTGAGCTATTGAGCTCAACTCGTGATCGTCATCACACCGACTCGCCCACAAGGGGACCCATATCTTTATATTCACATTTAATATACTTATATCTTTTCATTCTCACGTATAGTCAAGCATAAACATGCTGAATACACTTATACATATGCTCATCATTTATTTTCATATACCTCGTATCTTACTTATATCATTCTTGAATATAGGGTTTCTATATACCCATTCATACTTTAATTCATCCTTGATAACTCATATCATACTACTTCTTGATTTATTCTTATATATCTCATATCACACTTATATCACTCTTGCATATAAATATTTCTAATTGCATAGATTTCTGCCGTCAATTTGGCAGCATAACGGATCAGATCCGCTTCCCCATGAATAGTGCCAGTTCTCACAGACAATTCAGTCATAGCATTATACTCAATCTAACATATATATATCAATGTAAAACTAGCAATCCTCAACTCAAACCTTATGTATCCATTGACACTTGTGTAACCATCAACTTGGCCATTCTGCCAATCTTACTCAGTTCTGCCCAAATTTTGTATAATCTGCCTTCACTTCTATTCAACTCATTTAAACTTGGATTTTGTATATATCACAGATCTATATGTCTACTTTCTAACCTCTTTGGTCCCATGTCATTTTGATCTATATAACTCAAGATATTCAACTTTTGCTCAACCTGTTCAGTCACTAGCCCGAATTACCCTCCTGGAAGTATAAATTCAGTAAAAATCGAAACTAAGCTCAAATCATGCAAAATTGGTCTCATATTGAAGCTAACAGGACGACCTTTCATTTTCTACAAGTTTCATTCCATTTGCTTAAGTATACCTCGAGTTATAAGTCCTGAAAGTCGACCTTCCTGAACTACCCTGTTTTGGCCTGGATTGCACATAGGGCAACTTCCTTGAATCACTGGGAACAATTGGGACCATAACAAACTCGGAATTTCATATTGGGATGTTCCCCTATGTGTAAGCTTTCTAAAAAAGTTAGTTTCACTCAATTTGGAGTTGTATAGGGTGAGTTATACTCTACTCATGTCACCCTGCCCGGATAAAAATCTTGAACCCTAGGTCAAACTTCAAAAATTCATATCTCCCTCAATACTAATCCAATAACCTTATATGATATATCTATGGAAATCCCTGAAGGTCTACTTTCATCAAAAAATGATTTCATTGAATTTAACTGATTGTAGGCGGAGCCGTACACTCCGCCGTACGGACTGCCGTGGACTTTTCAACTAGACAACATCCTAACCCTTCATTCTTTCTAATTTTCCCTTTCTAACCATAATTCCAACTCAATATTTCATATAAATTCAACCATAATCCATCATATACACCCAATGCATCATCAAATAATTGAAGAAAAGTGGAATCTCATACAGCCACACTTCAAAGAAATCAAGAATAGAAAGTGAATCCTACCTCTTTGGAGTGTGATTTTGCTGAATTTGAATTTGAGCTGAAGGAAGCCTTGACAAAGCTTGGAGATTTGAGAGAGTAGGTTGAGAGAGGACAGAAAGAAGAAGAAGGCTGGGAAAGGGAACGTAAATCAGACCAAAATGAAGAGAACAGTCTGATTTAAATACATGAAAGTTGTGGTGTCAATTGGTTGGAATTTTGTGGTTGAAGTTCGGCCATGTCTCTCACTTTTGTGGCCAATTTGCTCTCCACATCGCCCCAAAACTGGGATACGCTTTCATCCTACATGAAACCGGAATTCGTCCCTATAATACTTTAAGTCGGAACTCATGACATTTTACATTGCTTGAAGCTGAATCCAGATGTCGGAACTCGTACCATGTTGTTTGTGACTTGAGGAAATCTTGAATCAAGGTCGGAGGTCGGAAGTCATGCAGCTGACAATCATAAAATCTCGGAACTCCCTATTTGAACTCGGGAATGTCAATGCTGGATGTAAAATTGGATATCGGAACTCGTGTGCCTGGAAATCAGCTCAAGGATCCGAATTTGTGTCCATCCCAATTGAGTTGCAACACTAAGGTCAGAACTCGTTACATTAAACTCGGGGTTCTGTATTTGTACCATTGTGTTAAACTATTACTTCTGAGGTCGAAAAGCACGTACACTATTTTTGAAGCATGAAGTATGAGGTCGGAACTCGGAAACCTCTATCTGAAACTTGAAGCTACATTATGAGACCGGAAATCAGATACATTAAATCGGATATTGGAACTCGGAAGCCTCTCATTTAACTCGTAACCATCACATGAAGTCGGAAATTGGGCAAAATGAACTCGGAACTCGGAAATAATCATCCTATTGAAGTCGGAAATTGGGATTGATCAATCCTGATGGCGAAGTTGGAACTTGGAAATCGAGATGTTACAGTTTTCAGTTTATTCTCCCCTGTTCTGCCCGAGTTTGGTATGCCCCACTTTTAGTTCAATTCAACTCATTTAAATCTAATTTTTTGATATGTCATAGCTCATGTGTCTAGTTTCTAACCCTTTTGGTCCCATCTCATTTTGATTTGTATAACTCAAGATATAAATAATTTACCTCAAACTGCTTTGTTCTTAGCCAGAATTGGGTTCTTATAAGGAAAAATTCACTAAAAATAGAAATCTAGGTGAAATAATACGAAATTTATATCCAATTAAAGGTAACAGAACAAGTTTTCAAATGAATTAAGTTTCATGTCAATTTCATAAGTATATTTTTAGTTATGAATCTCGAAACTTGACCCTACTAGACTACCCTGATTTAGCCCAATTTAGACTTAAGTCAAATTCCTTGGTACACTAGGAGCAAATGGCTATGAATCCGGTTCTGAGATTTTTATGAGATATTCCTTTACATGTTAGCTTCCAAACAACCTTAGTTTCACTCAATTTGGAGTGTGTAGGGTGAGTTATACCCTTCTCAACTCATACTGCCTGGATGAGGATCTAGATTTCTAAGTCAAACTTCAAAAATTCATAACTAATTCTATACTTATCCAATGGCCTTATATTTTATATGTATGGAAAGCACTGAATGTCTAGTTTCATATAAAAATATATTAATCAAATTTAATCAGCTGTATGCAGAGCTGTACACTCTGCCATACGGACTGCCAAGGGAAACCCTAACAACTTCTTAAATTGTTCTCTATTCTTCAAGCTAGTTGCTATCAAATTCAATTTTAATCACAACATACATGAAAAATTGGTCATAAATCATCATCATCACTCTATATAACATCAATATCTCAGGTTATACATGATCACCATGCAGCCCCAAATCAGAGAAAACAAGAAGAGAAGTAGGATTTCCCACCTTGTCCAGTTGAATTTGTGTTGATTTAGTGTCTTTGATGGTAACAACTTGTGATGAGACTTGAGAATGGATGAGAATGGAGTGAAAATGAGAGTAAAGAGAAGAGAAAGAGATGAGCTTCAGCAGCTAAAGAGGGTGGCCGAAAATGATAAGAAGGGAAGGAAGGAAAAGGTAGAGATTTTTGAAGGTACTTTGTTTTGATTGGTGGATTCAACTTTATCATCAATTTTGGTTTAGCTTCCCTCCCTCAATGGCTGATCAAGGCGCCATATGAGGGGGTGGTTTGGCTAAATCCTAGCCATTAATCCTAGGACACTTATAGAAAAATTTCTATTGGTCCGATTCCGACAGTTTAAAATACCGAAATCTTACCGATTTCTCTTAAATCGGTAAACTGGTTTCAAAATTTTCTGTGGGGTTTTCTATGCTCCTAATCTAATTCTATCAAGCTTAATCTTTTTAAATCATACTTAATTGGCTTTAAGTAAATATTTAATCAAATTCTGATTAAATTCACTTATTCAATAAAAATCGAACAACTCAGTTGTTAACAATAAAATTTTTCGGATATTACAGTAAGACTCCTCATGTTTCTCATGAGATAATCATGCCACCTAAAGAGGATATATGTTATAAATTTTTAATTTATAACTCCTCAAGTGAGGCTTTGCTTTAGCTTAATAGATTCTTTATGATCACATCCTAAAGAATGCATTCTTAGATTTAAAGTTTAAATATATTTGTCTCTTACTTACTCCATTATGGTCGAAGCCTATTATAGAGTTTTTAGCCGAAGTTTTTCATTCAAAATTTTTTAAATATCCTTGAGATGGTGCAGAAGTGATTCCTAGGTATGCCCCATGTAACACCCTAATGGCCCCATGATATGCTTAAGTCATATTATGGAATTATTAGTTGTTACTTTTGCTCATGAAATTCACCTTACCATTTTTAAATTACTTTATACTGAAAATAAAGGTTAATTTTTTTTTAGAAAGATAAGAGCATGAGTAAATCATTTTGAAAACTAAGAGCCTTGAACACATCGTGAACATATAAAGCCGAAAGTCTTTATCTCATATAAGTGGTGCAAATAAAATAGATAAAGGCGGCATTGATAACAAACATCTTAGGTAAACATAATATCATTCCATAGCCATCATAGTTAATATAATTAATAGTAGTGCAAGGAGTCATACATAAACATTCATGGATCTGATGTCTACTATCGGCCCTACAAAATAAACCTAATTGAATACAGGGAAAGGAAAATACATCTAAAATCTCATCTACCCATAAATGCCAAAGAAAATGACAACCCTATAATCACCAACCAAAAAGGGTTTCTTGTGATCGGCTCTGCATACAATCACTATATCACCCATCGGATAGGAGGAAACTATTCCTGAAACCATAGGGAACAACATTGTCACGTCCTCCTCCTCAATTACGTCCATGCTTACAAGGTACAACATAGGTACGAATGAATCCATTACTGCAAACCAGTGGTAGAGCTGGGCTAATAGATGAAGCAGAAGAATTGGAAGACAGGCGAATAACTGAAAGCTGAGATGGCTCCATGTAACACCCTACCAATTTAATGTTATGCTTAAGTCATAGTATGAAACTAAGTAGATTGTGTTACCATGTTGATAATCTGCTTACTAATTTCTTACCATGTCACATTTCCTTTATTTTATTTTATTTTATTTTTTGAAACGGGCGAAACGACGTGCTGTATATGACAAACATGACCAATGTCACAGAGCATAACAAAATTTAATAAAACATGACAGGAAGGATAAGAGTCAGCAATATATCATCAACTGTATATATATATATATAGTAGAAGCCAACGCTTCAGTTTATGTACAAATGAAAAAGAGGATACAAAAGTGGGGCCAGTGTAACAAAAGGAATATAGGGCCCACGTCAATCAAAACAAACCTACAAGATCCTCCAAGGACTGACTGATCCAAGTCTATGGCCCAATACTATATTGCCAAAAGAAAGTCATGTTGTACAATGTCACCCACGGCTGGGACCTACTCACTTAGGTAGCCATTGGGCATACCAGGCTCGGCTGGAGAGTACTCCATGCTAGGTCCAGAGGAGGAGGATGATAAGCCGGTAGCTGGAACCATCTGTGGAGGTGACTTAGGTGGAGGACTGGCAGGTGCGGCAGGTGTTGCAGGCACTGGAGGTGCAGAGGAGGGTGTGCCACGTGCAATAGGAACACAAAATATGGTGTGGCAGGGTCAAATGCAGGGTGGAACAGAGGAACAACAAAATTCCTGTTGCTGAATAGGTAGAGACGAAAATTGTAGAAATCGGCTATCTACAGTGAATCCACGAAGGGATCATGGTGGAGTTGTAGGTTGGGAATCTCAATATAAAGGGTGGCGGTCGAGTCCATCACTAATGTCTGAGAATGATGCGGAAATGCAAAACGAGGTGAGAATTTGCAGAAATTCTCAGTAGGGTTCGCACATGGTGTTTAACTAACATCACATTCATTCTCAGTTGCCTCAGTTTTTATTTAATTGTAAATCATGGGTTCAAAACTAGACTATCCAAATTTAATAAGTTTAAGAAAATGTTTGGTCCGAGGCAAAGTTCAATTTTACTTAAGATAGTATAGGAAACGGAAGAAACTATTAAGTAGTGATACAGATTAATGAGCAGAGTAAACAATCATACAATAATAGGTAAGTATAATAGTCAAACTATAAGCATCATATAATGACTATTCAATGCAACCATACAAAATCTTATTCTTGAACTCATCTTCATAAACTTTTTTCCATTTCTTGGTCCCCTGAGAGTTCTTGGCCATTTTAGACTCCTGGGTAATAGTCTGCTTATCAAGATCGATCTCATTCCTATACAGGAATGCCGGTTTTACTTTCTCCAACCTTCCCACTGATCTATTCCCCTTAACTTTTTATCCAGGGCTGACCTAAGCATTATGGAACTTTCATCATAATATAATCTTTATGCTCATCATAACATAGCCTTTGTGAACTTCATACAAAATGCACATGGATATCAATATATATATTATAACATCATACATAAGACTTACTGAAGTTTTGGCAACATAACGAAACGTGTCCGCTTCCCCATTAATAGTGCCAACAATTAGAACAGCAAATTCTCAAAAATCTCATAACATCTTATTCATTTTTCATATATCAAATTCATGGCACAATCATTGTAATTAAAATGTGGTTATTGTCTCAGCACTTGCATTCAACCCAATTTTTGTAAATCAGGCTATAACCTTATTTTAACTCATTTGAACCTCAATTTTAGATACATTAAAGTATTATGTGTCTATTTTCTAGCCTCATTAGTCCCATCTCATTTTGACTTGTATAGCTCAAGATATTCAAGTTTTATCCCAGTTTGCCCTGTAGCTAGCTAGACTTACACACTTAAAAGTAAAAATCCTCTAAAAATTGAAAACTAGTCTAAATCATATAAAATTGGTATCATATTGAAGCTAACAAGACAAGCTTTCATTTACAAAAGGTTCCATTTCATTTGCTTTAGTAAAGCTCGAGTTATAAGCCCCGAGATTTGACCTTCTTGAATTGTCCTATATAGAGCAATTTCTTTGAACCAATGGGAGCAAATAGGGTCGTAACAAACTCGAAATTTCATTGTGGATGTTCTCCTACGTGTAAGCTTTCTAAAAAAGTTAGTTTCACTCAATTTGGAGTTGTGTAGGGTGAGTTACAGCCTTCTCAACTCACACTGCCCAGATGAAAGTCCTGATTCCTAGGTCAAACTTCAAAAACTCATATCTCTCTCAATACTAATCCAATGGCCCTATAGTATATATGTATGGAAAGCCTTGGATGTCTAGTTTCATTTAAAAATAGTTTCATCAGATTTAACCGGCTATAGGCAGAGCCGTACACTCTGCTGTACGAACTGCTGAGAGAATTTGGTTTACCAGCCCCTCACATCATCTTATTCTCACCCTTTCCTATTCCTTAATCAATCAAATTTAACTAACCAACAACCAGCCAAGAATCTTCATACTCATACATTAAGAAGTGAGAAACATAAAGCTAAAAATCAGCCACTCATAATCAGAATAAAAGAACAAAATTAAACCCTTACCTCTTTGTGTGTTGTTTTGCTAAGTGTTGGAGGTTGGTTGAGAGTAGAAGAGAAGAGGAAAAGAAGAAGGCTGAAATTAGAGGAGAATGCAATGCTAGTCAGCAGGGGAGAAGAGAAGAGTTTGATTTAAGCATTGAAAAGATAGTTGGCTTTGTGAGTTTTGATTGGTTGAAATTCTTGTGGCTGATTTCCAACCATGCTTCCTTCTTTTTGTGGCTTAATGTGGCTTACTTATTCTCCATGCAAATTGGGATACGTTTGCACTCTGTCTGAATACGGAACTCATACTCATTCTGTGTAAAGTCCTAACTTGCGTCACTTGGAAAAAGATTATTAGATCGAAAATTGTAAGAAAGATAAAGTCAGAGATGTTACATAAACTTGGAAGTTAGTATTAGAACATAAAACCTTATACCCGCATATCGAAAATCAAGAACTAAGAAGCTTAAAAACTCTCACACAAAATGCCAAAACTTGGTCCAGGATCAATCTCGGAAGTTGGTCACTGACTCAATCTTAGGAATATCAACAGAAATGAAAATGCTCTCGAAATAAGTTCGAAGATCAGAACTTAAATAAACTCGGATATCGTTAATCACATCCATTTTGTTTGGACTTTAAAGGTTAAATCAGAAATCGAAAATTATCCCGTTTTATTTGAAACTCGAAGATGAAGTCAGAAATAATGTCCATTGTATTTGAACTTAAAGATGAGACCGGAACTCGTGTAAATTCTGATTGAACTTGGAGATCAACTCAAAGATCTGAACTCGTGTTCATTCTATTTGAGATTAACCCGAAGGTCGAAAATCATGTAAACTTCACCTTTCATTTGAAACTTAAAGTCAAAAGTCGGAAATCATGAACATTTCATTTGAATTGGAGGTGAGGTCAGAGATCAGAAACCTTGTTCATTTTACTTGGACCTCGGAAATAAGGTCGGGGGTTGGAAATCGTGGCGGATGTTACACTCCGAGCGATAGGATCCCATAAAATAAGTCGGGTATGATGACTCTGAAGGATCTGTCTCTATCGAAATAGTCGGCGTCAACTGGGTGTCAGAGTCAAAATTCCCATCTGTCAGGTACCTCAGAGGATGAAAAGGCAGATAGACGTTATCCATGGTAGTGTCTTCAAACGGCTTGTGAGGGCAGAAAAATGGACTCATCACAAGTGCACAGAATTGCTGGCTATGGAACATGTAGACCTGTATCATTACCTGAGCAGTCAGTACAAATACATTTAGCACTAGGTTAAAGTGCCAATGCATTATCGATAATTCAATGAAGATCACCACCATGCCTGACACTGGCATCCTTTGAAGACGACATGGAGCAGGAGTGAGAAATACTAGATTTCTCAGTAAGATCGAGACTAGACAAACATTATGACATCGTCATCGTCCCAGCCACTTCGGGTTTAATCATAAAAAATAGTGGACATGCATAGGTTTAATTTTTAGGAGTTTTGAAAATATAAGTTCTCGAAGCGGGTTGCTTTTAAGCTTAACATCATAATTAAACATACATATGAAAGCATGGAATAAACATTCACAATGCATATAGACAATATAGATACGTGCACTATCATGAAACCTTACAGACTTAACTATGGTCTTACTTTAACTTTACTTTCATTCTTAGCACATGCTTAATATTCTTTACTTTTCCTTTGAAATAAACTGCTTTTGGACATGAGCTCATTTCGTAACCATCGTCACACAGTATTAACCAAATTAGCCTAAGCTGATAATGGTTACCTCTAAGTTGAAGGGTCCTCCATGTCACCCTTGCCTCCCCCATAGAGGTTCCTTGAGTCTTTGTGGATCACTGTCTCTCACTTCTCTTATCGAAGTGATTGAAGGGTCATATCCCATTCTTTCTTTTCTTATCATTATACCTTACATGCATAGTACCTCTTGACAAGACACATGTGGACATGCAATGATATGATAAAGTCCATAATTTTGACGAAAATCTAGCAACATGACGGCTAGACCGAAGCTTCCCCAAAATGTTGATCATGAAACTTGCAATCAACAGTCCATTATATCCATCTTATATCATCATACCAATCATTCAATTATGAGACAATGCTCAATCAAGCTTGTCATATGTCATGCCTAATGGCATCATACATTCTTGCCCTAAGAGGGTTCATAATTATGTTATTCTTTCTGGAAAGTCTTATGAGCCATCATATGATTTTCCATAGTTACCCATAGGAGAATCACTTAGTTAAAATAAATGTGTATGTAGTTTTTTAGTTACTTAGTCCTTATGGAAAATTAATTTTTACTTGACTATATGTCTTATAGAACACTTGTTCAAGTTAACTATGTTACATAATTATTTCCTTTCCTTGAGATAGTGTACTTAGTGATTCCTGGGTTTATAGTATACTCGAGGCCCTAATCATACTTCTGTTCCCAAGGATTTCGAGATCCCTGTAGTCCTTAGGTCATGACAATGTATAAACACACTCATGAACCCAACAACATCATGTTCACCAATCACTAAGGGATGATTTTTAACTTATCCAAGTTGCAAAGTTTCAACCTTTTATCATTAACATAACAAGATTTTACCTTTAATGTTATAAAAGTTATCATTCTTTCTAAAGTAATTATAAAGTTTCATTCTTTAAGAAAGTATATGCCTCTAAAATTATGTTCTCGTCTTAAAGATTCAATCTTTATGAAATAATGATACAAGATATTAGTTTTAGAACTGAAAAGTCTTATTCTTTATGAAAGTTGACACTTTTAATTATTCTAAGACCATCAAGGTCTCAACTTTATGAGTTAAAGTTGTATCATGATTTAAAAGAATCTTTCCTAGAAGGAAGTTTAACACTTTATGTATTATTTTGACTCTAGATACAAACTTTATAAATTAAAAGTTGTAAGTTAACACTTTTATAACTAAAAAGTGATATTCTTGAAGAAAGCTTAGAACTTTACACAACATTTTCATCCCAAGGTTCAACCTTTACAAGATTAAAGTGCAAATCTACAATTTTATGACTTAAGGTTGCTTTCTTGGTTAAAGTTTGAAACATTTATGAAAAGTCTTGTATTCAAGATTCTATTTTCAAGACATGAAGTAATAAGTTCTCATTTTTATGACCTAAAAAATTTCATGTTCCATAAAGTTCTTCCTAGTCGACTATCGAGATAGACCCCTCTAAGGTGAGTTCATCATCTTCCTCAACCTCTTCTTTTGGAGGTGGCGGGCATCTAGCAGGCGGTCCTGAAGCAGTGGGCATTTTGGAGATCGGCTTGAAAGCCTTGAGCTAGATTAGAAGAGCGCATAGGATTTTTTGAGGATTGGTTCAATTGATATATAGCTGACTAGCTATTGCCACTTACTGTAGAGGGTGGTCCTATTGTAACACCCTCCCAAGTACGGTACTATACTTAAGTCATAGCATCACACCCAAGAGTTGTTACTATTGCTTGAGTGGACCTTAATACAGCAACTTCAGCCATCTTCAAAATCTTTTGAGCTAGCTAGAGATAACACGGAAAATAGGAGTGAGAAGTTTAAATTCTCAGTAGGATTCTCTAAACTATCACATGTAGCGTCATTGTTATTATCTCCAGCTGCTTCGGTTTATTATGAAAAATGTGAGCATGTTAAGTAGACTATTCAGTTTTATAGTTGAAAATATATTGTCCGAAACAGAGTTCATTTAATTCATGCACTTGAGTCACATTGGCAATATTTCATATTAGAAAATAATCGTAGTATATGTAGATAGAACAGCTTCAGCATCAATAAAACATGGGATGTCATTATGCAAATTCTTATTTTTGAATTCATGCAAATGCATTGATGCTTTTCTTTAACTTTCTTTGCTCTCTTTCACCTACTAAACATAAGTAGTAATGAGCTAATACCATGGAAGATGCCACCATAAACTTCTCGGCACTTACACTAGCTGGGTCATGCCATGCCTCATGTAAGCCCTATCCCCTATACTCACACTAGCTGGGTTGATGCCATGCCTCACGTGAGTAGGGTGCTTGCATATATTTTAATCTTTAGTCTTTACTGCCCTTGGGTAGTCTGATCTAGGAGTGAGCTCAACTGGTGACTGTCGTCACACAGTACTGACCTGCAAGGGGACCCACATGCCTTTAGTCTTGGAGGGATCTCATTTTGGTCACATGCCTCTAAATTGAAGGGATCTCTTCCAGTCACGTGCCTCAATAATAGAGGGATCTCAGCTGACCACGTACCTTTAATGTAGAGGGATCTCATCTGACCACGTGCCTCCAAGGTAAAGGGATCTCGTAGTTTTAGCTGCCTTCATAGTGAGGGATTCAAAGTGCAACTGCCTCCAAGTGAAGGGACCCACATCTTATCTTATTTAACTACCTTTACAAGGAGGGATCTCATAACTGCCTCCGGGTGAAGGGATCCACATTTAATATGTTCATATCCTCTCATTCTCATACATAATCATGCATAGACATGCTAAATGCACTCATGCATATGCTTCATCGTTTACTTTCACACATTCTTGCATACATGATTTCCACATACATATTCATGACATATAATGCTCATAACTTCCTTACAACTCTATTGAAAATTCGGCAACATAACGGATTAGATCTGTTTCTCCATGAATAGTGCTAATCTCAATAGATAGTCAGTCACAGTAAGAGATCAAATATAATGTATTAATCTTTCAAGCATCAACATGGAATTGCAACAGTTAGACTTTAATTGAACTCATATATGCATTAGGGTGCCAAATCCTTTACTCTTGGAAATCCTGCTCATATTCTTCAACTCTGCTCGATTTTAGAAATTAAGTCTTAAATTCATTTTAACTCCTTTAGATTTGAATTTTGGATATGTTGAAGTGTTATATGTCTATTTTCTAATCTCTTTGATCCCATCTAATTTTGATAAATATAGCTTAAGTTATTTAGGTTTTATCCCGGCCTGCCCTAAAGCTAGCTAGAACTGCACACTTAAAAATAAAAATTCACAAAAAATCGAAAACTAGCTCAAATCATATGAAATTGATCTAATATTAAAGCTAACAGGACAAGCTTTCATTTGAAAAAGGTTCCATTCCATTTACCTTAGTAGGGTTTGAGTTATAAGCCCCGAAATTGGACCTTCCTGAACTGCCCTGTTTTGGCCCGGTTTGGACATAGGGCAAATTCCTTGGATCACTAGGAGGAAACGGGACCTTATCTAACTCTGAAATTTTTATGGGACATTCTCCTATGTGTAAGATTTCTAATAAAGTCGGTTTCATTTATTTTCAAGTAGTATAAGGCGAGTTCTACCCTGAACAACCCAACCTGCCCAGAATCAAAGTCAAAAACCTAGGTCAAAATTAAAAATTCATATCTCTCTCAATACTAATCCAATGGCCTTATATGATATATGTATGGAAAGCCCCAGATGTCTACTTTCATATAAAAATGGTTTCATCAAATTTAAACGGTAGTAGCCAGAGCTGTACACTCCGCCGTATAGACTACCGAGGGATTTTAACCGCTCAACCTCTCCCTGCATCCTACTCTCACTCCTTTCTACTTCTAAATTGATTTTATCATTAAAAACAGCCAACAAACCAGCCAAGAATCATCATATACATTCAATCATCACATCAAGAAATAAGAAGATAAAGCCCCAATCAGCCACCCATAATCAAAAGAACAAGAACAAAGTGGAATCTCTACCTCTAGATTGAAAGATAACTTGACTAGATGAAGAGTTTTGATGTTGGAGGTGCTTGGAGCTTGAAAATGGATGAGAAATGAAGTGAATAGAAAGGAAGATGAGAGGGAATGATGAGAGGTCTGTGAGGGAGAGAGGGAGGCCGAAAATTTGAAGAAGTAAGAAAGGATTATATAAGAAGGATGTAGAGGTGGTGGGTGGAAGAAGTGGCTCATAAGTGAGCCAACCATGCTCACTCTTTGTGGCATGGGTGGCACCACTTTGGTGAGAGAGGTGGCTAAATTCTAGCCACTTGAAGTAGGGTTGATGAGTTGAAATCCTATTGGTTCGGTTCTGACAGTTTAAAATACTATAATCTTATCGATTTCCTTCAAATCGGTAAAACGGTTTTGAAGAAATTTATGGAGCTTTATATGTTTCTATTCTAATTATTTCTAATCCTAATCTCTCTAATTAACATCTAATCAAATCTTGATTAACCTTTAATTAATTTCTAATTAATCTTAAAGATTCAATAAAATTGAATAAATCGATTAACAGTGTAAATTAAACGTTTTGTAAGTTGAGGGCCTTTCTGGTTTTTGTTGTTCATGGCTAATGGCATTTTCATAATTATGGATAAGTCTAGGGGCATCCCACATCATTTTACATGTGGACACCTCCGTGGCTCAATCAGCTGAGGTTTAGGTTTCTACGTTTTCGCTATGCAATTCTGCTTCGTTTAAAACCTTATTCTGCTAATTCAATTGATATAAGGACCTAAATATCATTTTCAAAAATGTTTAAGGGCAAGGCTATAAATAATAAAAGTTTGCCCAATGACGTTTTCATTATTTCCTATAACGTTATATGGGGATGTTACACCTATTTTGGGAATTGTATGTGGTCTAGGCCACAGGCATAGATGTAGATCTTTTTTGCTCTCATGTATTTTCACTATCCACAAATAGGTGTCTCCACATGGCCTTTTTCTCTGAGTTTTGATTACGTTTGATGTATATCGAGTGTTAAGACCCTCTTGATGGTCGCATATTAGATGTACTCAAAAACTTGTATCGAATTACATGGGAATGCATATAGTGTAAAGATGTTCTGTAAATATTTATTTCAATTTACTTTTAGTACCTTTATAGTTCCCACTTTTTTTTAATTATTTCCCTATGATCTATCTTACAAGCATGTGATTTTCTGAATATAACTTAAACAAGAAATTTATAACACGCATTCCATCATAGAGTGAAAATGAGTAAATCGCAGACTCAAGTCTCTATTACATAGTCGAATTCTGAAATATATGGACTCTTTTAAATTTCTCAAAAAATATGAAAACTTGCGTATCAATTAAACAATTAACCTACCTTTTTTTAATTTTTCTAATTGTGACTGTGAGATTCCATTTTTTTTTTTTGGTACATTAAAAGTTTAAGTTGAAAGGAAGGTTGGCCCAATCCAGAGTTGGGGTATGCTTCCAAACTAATTGCTCACGAAAATTCTTATAGATTACCTACCAACAGAGGAATATGAAAATCAAACTCTTATTGTGCTACATGAGCGAAAGGCTGATCAAGTGAGTCAACTTCAATCAGTCGGATTGTGAGATTCCCAATACACTATTCATGTTCTCTTTCAAAAAGCTTGAAGGCTTCTTAGTACACACTGGTATGTTACTAATTCATCATGACAGATTAAGATAGATATATTTCTAACTGAAAATGCATTAAAATACAAAAATTTGTTGACAAACTTGCTAAAATTCAAGAAAGGAAAAGTCCACCTCTGAAAATGAAGTGGAGGAAAAATGCTAGTCATGAATTTGTCTCATCCTATAGTAGAGGACGAATGACTATCATCATTTAGTGGCAGAAGCTTCTCATTTTTTCAAAGCCCACATTTAGGTTTTCAATGGGAAAATTATGTATTTAGCACTATAATTATAAAACTCGATCCAATAATTGACTCGGCCAAGGTACCGATCACGGGTTATTGGGTCATTGGTTCAACTAGTGACCCATTGGTTGCACAATCATAATGTCATAAATAAATATAATTAAATAAATTGGCTAAAATAAATATATAAATATATATTAAAATTCAAATAAATACAATAAAATGGCACAAATAAATTTTATAATGGCCTAATAATTGTTTTTGGTAAAGATAAAAAATTATATTAATGATGTCATAATAAAATCATTTTAATATTTGCTTTGCTCTGAAGCCTTAATATATTTTTTTGGGTCTAAAATTCCAATTTCATTAATCGACATTAAAATAGATTAAGAAGCAAAGGCCCAAAGTACCAACCAGATCCAAAATTTAGCCAAATCTAATAATCCCTTATAAATATCAAAAACCTTAATTCCTATTGCATTCTTCTTTCCCCTGAATCCTTATAGTAGCCGCCACCTCTATCTTTCTTTGTGAGCACCAGCAAACTAAAGTAATGCGGTACAAGTGCAATAGTAGAACGCAACGACTGCGATGGGGCGATGACAGTCTCAAGGGTGGCGCGATGGCAAGTAGTAAGGCAGCACAATGGCATAGTAGTGACATACCGCTTTTGCATCCTCTTCTACTTGCATTCTTCCATTCTGTTTCTTCTTTTCCATGTCTTGATCCGTTTAATCAAACTGGTCGGGTCACTAGTTTTCATCCAAAATCGTCAAGTTGCATCAGTTCATTCCAATTCCAATGCATGACCACTTTTTAGAGTAGCTTAGACTGGCTAGTTGACTAGTTCACTGGTTTACTGGTCCAACCGGCTGTTTAGCACTATCTAATACAAAGAGGTAGTACGCATTTCACAAAAGGGGAAAAAAAGTACTAAAGCATATAGCAAAACAAAAATGTTATACATTTTTTAACACTTATAAATGTATCGTTTATTAGTAAAAAAGCAAATAAAAACTCACTTTCCCTTCTTTCTTTTTATTAGGGTTGCGGATCTAATTGGCTCAAGGGCGATGGGTGACAAGTGAGAAGAGTGGTTAGTTATGGGAGTAAGAAAAATAAATCTTGATTATTAGGTCTTATATAAGTAGTTAAGATTTAAGTCATACTATCTTTAAATAGCTTTTAATCTTAATTATTTATATATTATTATATGGCCAAGACTTTGTCCTTTCACCTTTTATATAAAAACACCCCTCTTACTTGATGCACCCCCTTCATACATATATATATTATGAGATGAGTGGTTTATTATAAGAGTGAGAAGAGAAAATCTTATCCATTGGATGTTAGATGAATAGTCAAGATTAAAACATAAAGTCATGTGATCTTTTTTTAAGTAATTATATACTCTTTATATAACTTTTAATCTTGATTATTCATATATAGTTATAAAATCCAAATTTGCTTCCGCCACTCTATAATAAACTATATCAAGTGACAGGAGCAAATCTTGACTATTAAATTATATATAAATGGTCAAGATAAAATTATTTAAAGGTCACATAATTTTTTAAAAAATTATATAATTTTAGAAAAGTATTATTTAAAAAAAATAAAAGAGAAAGTGTACTAAACTTTATATTTTAACACTTATATATGTCAAATCTGTATTTTAATTTATATAAAATAAATTAATTTAAGGATCGTGATTAAAATATTTAGATGTGAACACTAAAGTAATTGGTCATAATTGAATTAAACTATGATCTGAAATAAAGATCTCTTCTTTTGGTACATATCTGAAATAAAATTTACTTATAATGCCAGAGTTGAATTCTAGAATTGTTATATATTTTTTGGTCAAGGGAAGAGAGAGAGAGAGAGAGAGGGGGGGAGAAGGGGGGGCAGGGATGCAAATCGTATAAAACTAATAAAATTAGGATTCTACACCACAATGATTGATATTATTTGATTCGAAGTGAATGGAAGAAGTCATGATGGGATTATGAATAATTTGGAGTATTAGTGCTTAAATTAGGTAATTGATGATTGTTTTTAATAGGAAGCATAGATATAGATTTAAAACAACTTTCTGTATTTTTACACTTCATTCACAAGGTAACATTCTATTCATTTAGTTATTTTGTGGCTTGATAATCAACATAGTAAATATTTATGTTCATCCTTGAAAATGTTTGTAACATTAACTTCATTTTTAAATATTTATTGATTTTAAATTTATCCTTAAAATTAAATATGATTTCACATTAGATTCCAAAAATTGTTTGAGAAAAATTGGCCCCTAAGTATTAAAATATAGTTCACTTTATAGTCTTTTCAAAAATTATTTTATTTAATATCAATAGGTCCTAAAATCTCATACTTTATTGAAAAAGGGTCAAATAATTTTAGAAAGACTATAGTGATACAACATTTAAACTTTTAAGGAATTTTTTATGTAAAATTTTTTAATAAATTAATGTAATGTCACATTTTAAGTTTTATGAATCTATTTAATGTCAAAAAAAAAAAACTTTCAAAAACTAAAGATGTCAGTATACATTTTTTATGGACTAAAATAGATATTTATTGTGATCGATATTATCATATCGTAAATATCAGTTTCAATTATGACATAAAAAAGTCAATGAAACCCGACCATGCATCCTGTCTCCTCCTATACTCGTGGTGGAGACAAGCTTGCGAGTCAAAATTATCTGCTGAAAAGGATTCCACATTCAACTATCCCCTATATTTAATTTTTCTTCATAAGAAGCACTTGGCTCTGAGAAAGTTGGGAAGAAAAATCATGTATCTACTTTACAAAATCATTTTCTTATTATTTCTGTGCATTTCAAATGCAGAATCCCAAGATCCCTTGGGGGAATTCTGCAATTCAAACACTAACATAAGCAGTGGAGGGAAATTATCAGCTAATATTGACAAAATATTGGCTGAATTAGTCCTTCAAACTCCCTCCACTGGCTTTGTTGCTACCACATATGGCAAAGACCAAGACCAAGTTTATGGCCTGGCTCAATGCAGGGGGGATGTTAGCAGTCAAGACTGCACCATTTGTATTCAAGATGCGGCAAAACAAATCCGCCAACGCTGTTCAAACCAAGCTGATGCAAGGATTTGGTATGATTATTGCTTTCTAAGGTATAATAACAAGAGTTTCATAGGTGACGTTGATACATCATTTGGCATATTCTATTTTAATGTTGCAAATGTTACTGATCCTGAAACTTTTAATAAAGCGCTTGGAGGTCTGATGGATCAAATTAGAGCACAGGCTGTTATGCCCAAAGAGGAAGGGCTTGGGAAAGGAAAGTCGAATTTGTCTCCATTTGTGACACTTTATGCCTTGGTGCAATGCACAAGGGACCTGTCTGAGCTATCCTGTGCTCAGTGTTTGGCTATTGCAGTGAGCAACTTTCCCACCTTTTGCAACAATCGTAAAGGCTGTAGAGTGCTATACAGTTCTTGTTATGTTCGATATGAACTCTACCCCTTTTTCTTCCCCCTTGATTCAAACAGCACAGGACCTTCTAATACAATAAGGGTCATTATCCATCATTAAAGACCCTCTAGCTTTAATTTCTGAATCTACAACCATCTGAGCTAAAGCTTAGGTGCTACCAAAATTACTTTATGGAAAATATTTCTATCGCCCTGTATGGAAGCTGTATTTGGCAAGAAGAATTTGTCGAAGAAAAGAATAAATGAATAAAAAGAAAAAGAGATGAAGAATAAGAAGACTCGTCTTAGTACTAGGCATCACTCAAACTATGGAGTTGGGCCAAAAGCTTGATATCTCTCCGTTGTATGTCAAGTCTGGAGATATGTAACGTCTTTTCTATTTTCCATGTTACTTAATTATGGGTTTCAGCATGAATACCTTTCTTTATTCCAAATTTTACACGCAAAATGTCTCAGCCCATGCAATTGTGTTTTAAACTGCAACCCTGCGACTCAGCAAGAGGTGAGAAACTCATCATTGCAGGTAGTTATATTTACGTATAAGATTTTTAAACAAACTAAAGCATAAAAATTTGACGATTTCGTTATGTTAACATATGAATCGGAAAACTAATAACAGTTTATTGATATCTGATTTGAAGTGGCTTTTCTTCCTGCAAAAGGAATAGCTAGCACGCAATAAAACTTTTGTTATCAACCATGCAACTGTCAATCATGACTGACCATGTATATAAAATCCTCGCATAATTATGAATTTTTGGCAAAATAAATAAATATTAAACAAATATTCAAGCTTCTTTTTATAATCAAGCTTCTTTTTAAAAATTGACCGAGTCCGGGCTCTTTCTTGCTGCCCAGCAATGAAACTAGGCACGTGAGAGTGCTTTACCGAGCATGTCAGCTAGTTGATCGTGAGATGATATTTATATATACAGTGCAGCGACATATGCAGAATTTGCAGAAGTATATTTGTTAGAAACATTGTGACAAAATATTTGTGCCGAAGAGGTAGTGATGTGCAGACCCTGTATTATTGTTCGTAGTCACAAGTTATAACGTAGTCGCAAGTGCCACCCCACCCAATATTCAGCCTGAGAAGAAGGCTATGAATAGTTGCTTTTGGAGAACAAGGAAACGGGGCTAGAGTCAAAATTGTGGGGTCAAGCCATTTGAAAGAAAGAAAGAAAGAAAGAAAAAGAGGAGATAAAATGCATTAAATAAACGGCAGAAAATGTTGAATATGGAAATGCATGAATGGAAAGCATGTCCTAAGACGTTTGTTACGCGGAATGTCTTTCTGGAATGTAACCATGGAAATGTAATCAAATATTTGGCAAATTACAAAAATTGGATAATTAGGTATAATAGAACTTGATTTTTAATAAATATTATTTAGTATCTATTTAAATATTTTAAAACTAGTTTTTATTCGAATCAATTTAGGCCTAAAACTAGTTCTAGTTTAATTTCATTTCAATTTTTGCTCTTTCTATTTTATCTTTTACCATTATTTTCTTTTCATTTTACACTGATCCTTTCTTTTTCTATTAATCTTGTCAACCATCCGTCAACACTGTCATCCACGACCGTTGGCTACTACCGGCCACTACTATCTGCCACTATCTGCCGTCACTAGTTGCCAACATTTGCCATAGTCTAACATCATTCACCATCGTCCACCGCCACTGTCTACTATGGGCTGCTACTGCTGGCTATCATCGCCTGTCACTCATCTGCTGCCACACATGTTAAAACTAATTTTTTAAATTGTCGAACCAAAAAAGGTTTAATATAAAATTAATTCATTTTTATATAGGTTAATATAACTAATTCTATTTTGTATCGCGTTAAGTTGGTTTTTCAAGTTACTAAATAACCCTAGGGTTCTCATGTTTGGCATGTGGTTAAAAAAATATTCTGGAGTAATTTACATTCTTGGTGGTGTGTTTGGGGAAAATTTTCAAGGATGAACTTCATGCTCTCTATTTTTACCCCTCTACCAAACACACTATAGGAATGAAGATTGACTCGTTTTTTAGCTTTTTTATAGTTTTAAATTAAAAAAAATTTATTCATGTAAATACGCCATTTCAACATTATTTTCCAAAATATCCTATTTTTTTGGAATATTGATAAATCGATTTCAATTGCATCAATTTATAACTGTTCAAATTTAAAAAAAAAAATAGAAATCGATCTACACTGAATCAATTTATACACTATTGATATGAAAAGTGCATAAATCGATTTGATGCTTAAAACCTTATATACACTATGCAAATCGATTTGTACACTTAAAACCTTAAAACCTTATATACACTATGAGTTCATTGGTCCTGGAGATTGGAGCTTATAGTTGGTGCTGGTTTGTTTATTGAGAAAATAGTAAATAGGCCCTGTGAACTTAAAACCTTTTCATAAATTACTACCATAAATTTTAAAATCTTTCTAAATAATTTTTAAACTTTAAATCATGACTCAATAGATTATTTCACTAAAAAGATTTAGCACTAAAAAAAAAAAAAATCAGTGACTACAGCCTTGTTTGATTATGTTGAGAAGTATACAGCATATCCAGCAGCACACGTAGGATGAAGTTTAGTTGGTACGTTTAATAATATCGAGAATTTAAAATTGCATCCATGTTGACAAGCATAAACAATAAATTAGTTTGGCAACAAGTATAGGGGTAGATTAGATTATTGTAAGTTGAGCAGGGTGGATTAGAGATTATCGTATGTTGATCACGTTATAAGCATCAATCAAAATACTTGTTTCTCTTTTATCATTTTTGGCAGGATTTTGAGTTCAAATTTTATTAATAGAAAAAACCAACATTAAAAAAGTTTTACCCCTATGATGAGATTTTTGAATTTGAGTTAAATTAGTTAGAATTCAATAAATTTTAAATATTGATAATTTAGACAAAAAAGAACTTATTAACAAATTATCGATTGTTTCAAAATATCTGATTTAAGATAGGTGCTATCTTTGGTAATATATTTCTAGAGGTACCTGTTATAGTATTTGTTTAAAATTTATATTTTGAGATAAAAATAGTATTTTAGAATAAAAATAATTATTACATTAAAATATTTATTTCAACATCAATATATGCTTTAATAAATATTTTTGATATTATAATTCTTTTATTATAGGTTATTATAACCTTTTATTATTAAATTATAACTTCTTGAAAACATTGTAACATATATTTTTTTCAAATAAGTAATACCGAATTATGCGTCTTTAAAATATAAAAGCATTTATTTCAATTTTAAAATACTTTTTCAATTACTTTTCTTTTCCTTTATTCCAAGCTTGTAATTAAGCAAATTGATTTATATATTATTCATGTAAATAATGTATTAATTGATTTGATACAAATCAATTTATGCACTATTCACATAAATAGTATATAAATTGATTTGATATAAATCAATTTATGCACTATTCATATCAATAGTGTATAAATCGATTCATTGTAGATTGATTTCTGTCTTTTTTTTTTTTAATTTGAACAGTTATAAATCAATGCAACCTAAATCGATTTATCAATGTTCCAAAAAAATAGAACAATTGGAAAATAACATTGAAATGATGTATTTATGTAAATAATGTTTTTTTTAATTTTAAAACTGTAAAAAAGCCCCCATTTTTATCCTTGCCCCACAAAGGAAAGGTAGACTCCCATAGGAAGGGAATATTTCTGAATAAGTGAAAAGATGAAATTAACCCCATTATTAGCCATCACCAGTTTGCCACCGTTGCTGCCACTGCTATTTTGTCAATGGTGTTTCTGAAAAAATATATAATATTCTCAAAAATGTCAGTATCAACCATACACATATATGGTTCATTCCTAGGTATAATTTGCATTATGCTTGGGAATAGGCGTGTCACGACCCGATCTAACTCAATAACACATCCCAGCCTGAAGGTTATCGGTTGGGTTCAAGTTTGAAATATTTTCCAAGTATATTTTCGAGCCAAGTTCGGGTCATACTTCGGGTTGGCACAACCGGGCCGAAGTCACATGATTCTTTGAATGATATTTTTTTTAATAATATTAGTCATAAATTATGATTTTTTTTACATCAATCAATATGTTTTATATAACATAATATTATTTTTGTATTGAAATATATGTAGTAAAATATCTCTAGAATTTTGTTTGTAGCTTATAAAATTTCATGACTTCACCATACATAATATTCAAACTTGCATATATTGTATAACTATTGGGTTGACCTGGTTTGACCTAGTCATTTTTAGGTTATTATCGAATTGGGTCTGAGTTCTAAAAAATGACCTGGTCAAAACATTGGGCTAGGTTTGGGTCTAGCTCAACCCGACACGATCCATTCCTTGAACATCCTTACTTAGGAATTCAGTTTGCATGTCAAATGCGCCTAAACATCATGTCTAAATGAAAAATCATTCCATGTACCCAACGCCCTGTAAATGTAATAGCTCGGAAATGGAGACAACTTCAATTTGTGAATGCTAATATTGTAGCGTTTTCATACTATCATGTTATTTCATACACAAGCTTTTAGTTTTTCTCTCTCAAGATCAATCACCATAAAAAAATTTATGTTATTCTCATTCCACTATGTTGATGGGATGTCCATTTTTATATATCAAAATAATATATGTACCTCTAAATAGAGGTGCTTTTTTCATTCAAAGGAAGCTTGGAGAGTATAGGCAAGAAAGGAAAAATAGTAAATCCTAAAGATTATAGGGTGTAGAAAAATATATCTAAAAATTTTTAGGAACTATCTCTATTAGTAGTACTATTATTATGAAAGATTTACTCGAACAAAAGGGTTCATTAGGAAACACTATACTTTATCTCTTGTTTGAGAGAGTGTGGACATGATATTTTAATTATCTTGAATATGGTGAATATTTTTCAGAATTTGTCCCATTTATCAGTATTCGGGGTTTTTTTACATTACAATTTGTTTTTTTTTTCCTATATACTTTGCACACATATTTTTGTTGCTTAGTGTGGGTTGATAGATCTAATTATATCAAATTTACTTTGATACTCATTGCTATTCTACAAGATCATTTAACTTACACTTTAAAACGATCCTTAGCCTAACAAATGGTATTAGATGTCCAAGTTGAGGTCGAGATCTATGTTGTGTAAATTAAATAGAGGATAATATGGGCATCATGGTCAAACTAACAACTACAAATTACTTTATTTGGAAGCCAAACTATAAGGATTGACACGATCTTGTGGAGAATGGAGACAAAAAGTCAAATGACGTAATAGCAAAAAATTGAAAAAAGATGTATCGAAAGGCTGTTAGAATAATTAAGCAATGGGCGGATATTAACCTATTCCACTATGAGGCCATAAAGACAAATGCCATACTTTGTGGAAGACTTTACAGGATCTCCAGAAGAGTGAGTGCATAGCATAAAGCTTTCATAATTAGGAAGCTGGGGAACCTGAAGTACAAAGATGTAAGATTCATTCCTGAACACTTAAGTGACTTCCTAGATTTGGTAAGTCAACTAATATCATGAAGCTAGTGTTAAAGGATGAGTTACAAGCTTTTCTACTTATAATTTCTTCGTTAAACAGGTGGAATGCAATGTCCTCCTCTGTATAGTACTATACCTAAGTCATGGTACTACACCCTGGAGTTGTTACTGTTACCTGACCAGACCTTATCTGATAGCAATTTCAGCCGTCTTTGAAACTTCTCGGACTACCTGGAGATAACACGGAAACAGGAATGAGAATTTTAAATTCTCAATAGGATTCACTACGAAATTTCATACCGTGTCATTATTATTATCTCTAGCTGCTTCGATGTATTATGAAAAAGGTGGACATATTATATAAATTGTTTAATTTTATAGTTCGAAAATGTAACATCCTAATAAACCCATACTACGCTTAAGTCGTATTACGGCGTTTTATTAGTTTAGTTATGCTCGTAAAAAATTAAACTTCACTTGAAATTAAACTACGTGGAAAATACAATAGGATTTTTTTTTTTGAAATGCGTCATCGCTTTGGAAAATAAAGCCTTGAGCAAGAAGGTAGGTAGAGAAAGAGCGTGTTGCATAAAATAATACCCAAATATCATAAAACAAGAGAAAGGTAAATAAATAGAAATTCACAAATACCTTGCATTAATTAACTAATCATTACATCCATATGAGTTCATAATATATATATATATATATATATATATATATATATATATTACATCGAAGAAAGCTCATGGTCGTGCCATGATCCAAATACAACATACTAAGTACAAACTCCAAGGACAAGGCTCATCTCAAAAAGGAATATACGAAGATGCAAAGTGACGATCGCTATAAGTCCCAAAATAGCTTCGTCTGGTGTCCCACATCGTCCGTTCGCTCACAGTGTCAGGGATCCATGCTCTACTCCACCGGATGTGCCCTCGGATTCTGGTGACGATGCGAAAAAGTAACTAGAGTGAGAAATAAGATTTCTCAGTAGAACTCGAACCCGACACGGAGGTGTCATCGTCATCGTCCCAGCCACTTCAGTTTTATAATGAAAACAGTGAGCATGCATAGGGTTCAGTTCTTAGGTTTTCGAAAATATGAATATCCGAAGTGGATTCAATTTTAACATACTCTCTAATCATTTATATTATAACATACATGGGCATAAGTATAATCACATGAAACATGCATGACTGTACTATAAGCTTCTCTTAACTTTTTCTCTTTAAGGGTTTGGACCGAAGTCCCTTTTCTTTTCTTAACTTGACTTATCTTAAGTCCTTTTCTTTCCACCCACTAAACATAAGTGGTAATGAGCTCATACCGTGGCCGTCGCCACCATAAAATTTCGGTACTTACACTAGCTGGGTCATGCCATGCCTCATGTAAGCCCTATCCCCTATACTCACACTAGCTGGGTCTTGCCATGCCTCATGTGAGTCGTGGGTGAGGGGAACTTACTTTGGGTCACCTTCCCTTTTAAAGGATCACACCCTTAGTTTACTTTCTCTTCTTATTAAAGCTTATGATGCAAAATATTTCTAAGTCCACAATTTCTACAAAATTTCGGCAGCATAACGGCTAGACCGAAGCTTCCCAAAATTTTGGCAAACAATACCAAGATCACAAAGATCATATCATATCATCATTATCATTATCATGCTATCATCATCATCATAGCATACTATCATCATATCATATCGTCATTATCATTATCATGTCATCATCATCATCATAGCATACTATCATCATATCATGATCATCATCATCATATAATTGTCATCATATTAATACATGAAGGCATACACATCACACAAAGTCTTATGAGCTTAGCTCAGTAAATTTGGTGCAAGCTTTTAATTAGGGTTGCCTCTTGTATAAATTCTTTTATTAGGCCTAGGGCCAATCTTATCTATTATCCTCTTTAAAACTTTTTATGTTGAATTATGAAGGTTTTCCAATACTTAATGTAAGGGTATTAATGTCTTAAAGCTTATTCTTCATTAACCTTTAACTTTTACCCTAACCAGTTTTACTTTTACAGTGGGGCAGTAACTTCAAAAATTCACCATAATTTCATCTTTTACTCTTTTGTTTCGAATTTTGGTATGCTTACACTTATCTGAGTCTATTTTTAAACAAAAGAAACCCCACTCAAAAATTCATTTTGTAGCTTGAGTTATACATATTTTATTCTGACTATTCAGATTTGAAAGTTCTCTCGGGTCAGTGACTTTTAACATTTACTGTGAACTCCTCACAAAGAATATGACAAAACTGTTTTATGGAGATGTTCCTCTATGTCTTGGCTTTCTAACGAAATTGGTCCCACTCAAAAATGTTATGTATAACTTGAGTTATACACGTTTTATTACCTACTGCCCGGACAGAAACCCATCCAGGAACAGCAGACTTTAAAAATTCATATCTCTCTCATCTTAAAGCCAAATCTCGCATACTTTATATGTATGAAAAGCTCTTTGAGTCTACTTTCACAGAAAATTAGTTTCATTGCATTTTGATTTTGTAGAAATAAATATACCGAACGCCTTACAAACTACCAGAATTCCAGATTAACCCATTTTTAAGTTTTACATAATAAACTTGTGAAAATGTTGCTATACCACTTCAAATCACCATTTTTATATTTTATCTCATTACCATATCCAAAGTTTCAGTCACCAAATCAGTATTTTACTACAAAATAGAGCAAGATACATAAAACCATCAAGCCACATATTCTCATTTCAAGATAACATTTTTCAACAAGACAAGAAAACTCATAGAGCAAGAAATGGTCATGAGACCTTGAAGCAAGTCCTAAAACCACCTAGCTATGTAGAGCTTAAGAGTTTTAGAGCTTGAAGAATACATGAAAAAAAGTAGGTTAGAGTCACTACCAAATGAGTTTTTCTTGGAAGCTTGGAAGATGGAGTGGTTGGAGATGGCCTCCTTTCTCTTGAGCTTGATATTGGGGCTTGTGTATGAGTGACTTTGTTTCTCCAAGGACCAAAAATGGTAGTCCTTGAAGGGATGGTGATGGTGGTGATGGAAATGAGATGAGAAGTAGTAGGGAGATTGGAAGAACAATAAGGAAGATTGGAAGAACAAGAGAGTAGGAATGGATCTTGGAGAGAGGAGAGAGCTTTGTGTCTTGAGAGAGGAATTGAAAAATGAAGTGAGGGGAGAGAAAGAGAGGCTGAATGGCGCAAGAATGAGGGGGAGAGAGTGATGTGATTTTTGCTTCTTTTGCAAGCAAGGAGGCTAGGAACCATGGGGTAAAATGGTGGGTTGTGTTTGTACTTGGGTAAAAGGCTTTGTAGTGTTTTTGTCAAATGGTTAAAAGCATGAGCTATCTTTGGATTGGCATTGAATGATTGTGATTACTCCAAGTGTCACAATCTTGATGAAGGAGTGTACAACTCTTGTCATGACTTAAGGGATCTACTAACATGGACTCTTGATCTAGTGGTGCATGATGAGAAGGCAAATGGATAGTTGGATTTTGCTCTTGTCCTTGGCCAAGATTTGGTGCATCAATTAGGAGAATTTTTTTTTTTTTAAAATCTTCAAAGCTATTAGAATTATCTAAGTTGTTAATTCAATTTGATTAGTTAAGTTGCTCTTTAACCGATTTCGGTTAATTACACTTTTAAAACATTTTTCCTCAAAAAGAATTGATCTTATGAATTATGTAATTAGGGTGTAAGGATTAATCTATCTTAATCGATTAAGGTAAAACAATTGTCTTGTACTTAATTAATAGGATTGGATTAACTTAATTATATTTCTAAGTTACGAATTAATGAGGTTCGAATAATTATGTTTTAATTAAAACATTTAGTGTGTTATAATTCAATTATTGACTTGACTCAATTTACTAAGCTCTTGCTCATCGAGATTAGCCGATTAGTCCTCCGTTAATCGTTAATCTCTCTAATTAGCCAGGATCACTGAGCTAATTAGCTTAGACAAAAATTGTTACAGAAAACATATTGTACGAAGCAGAGTCCATTTTATTCATACATTTGTCATTTAGGTGAGCTAATGCAAAATAAATTCACGAATTATACTATGAATAATAACTGAAAACATAAAATCTGCACATGCTTTTACTTGTACTTGAATTTATGCAGATACACATAATTTTCTTTTCTTCCTTTATCTTCCTTTATTTGTTATTGACTCGAGTGTTGAGCTCGGTCAAATTACAATAAAAACCGAATTACACTAAACTCGTAGCAAGGGTGCAACCCGGACATTTCCTAGTGATGACAATGTTATATGATCAAGAATTTGGGGAGGGGTTTGTTTATCAAACAAAAATGCAACTATTTAAAATGGAAGTGAACAGAAATTGGAACTCTAATCCAAGAATTAAAAAAGACAGTGGCTAATCTATCATCGGATTCTAAAAATAATCATTCAAACCAAATCAATGACTGACATCAAACCCGAAAGAAACCTCTGTTCGGATACGACATTGCACACGAAAACCTTCATGCATTCAATTAACATATAAATAATTAAATTTAGAAACCTCTAGAACCTAACCAATTCATGTTAATTTTCAAGCACCAATGTAATCAATCTCAAATTCAAACCTGAAAATGATTCTACTCACGCAATTGCATTATACATTAATCAACCAAGCAATATGCAAGCAAGTAAGCAATCAATTATAATCAACCACAATTCCAAATCAAAAACCTTCAAATCCGAAATTGGATTAATAACAATGAAAGAAAAGGGAGTAGAAAACCGATTTGAATTGATGAAGTTTGGTTGCGCCAATCCTCAAGATAGCCAATGGTTCTTTGAATCCTTGGATTAGATAGAAGCTTACTCCTCCATGAATGGAGGAAAATGAATTTTAAGGTGGGGGGCAGCGTGAGAGAAGAGAGGAAGAAGAAGTCAAAAATCGAAAATTGCTTATCCAAAAATCTGTTCAATGTGTTACAAGTTTGACCCCCCCAAAAACCGGCCACAATCAGAATCAAAACCGCCTAAAATTATTAAATTGTAATTACTACATTAATCCTCTCTCTTTCCTTTGAATCTGGACATCTTATTTGCTAAAATCCGAATTATAGAAAGAAAGTTACACTAAATACATGAAATCATTATAACTAATTCCGTGAGTAACGTTCTTCTACCGTGTTGGCTATCAAAACGATTCCATTTGATTTCCACTCTGAAGAAAAATTGTAGCCTTGGATGTCAGCTTCAAAATGCCGCTTGAATGGGCTCAATCGGACATTTGTGGACCGAGATATGGCCCAAATACCACACCCTGCTTAGAATCCGCGGCTGCACCACTTCAGTTCACTTCTAGGTCTAATTTCAGCTTCTTAGCACCAGAATTGGCCTCTAACCTCTTCATATAACTTGTAGGCTTATTTCTCTGCTTTTCTACAAATCAAGAATCACAATAAAATGAGCTCTACAACTCAAGATATAACCCAAAAACCAAAATAGTGTCAGAATTCGCCTAATGCTGGAAAATTTAACTCAAACCCAAACAAAATCCAAACAGTCCAAAACGGTCCAATTCAAAACAATTAGGCACAAAAGAAAATTAATGAGCTAGGAATAAGGGAAAATAAGTATATAAAAATCCAATTGATCAAATTTCCCCACACTTAACTCTTGCATGTCCTCATGCAAGATTCAACTAAGGACATAAAAACATGTAACTTAAAAATCATGGAATAACCCAAAATGAACGAGCAAATTCTCCAATGAATCATCAAAAGTGCCAAGTTTAGGAGCATAAGAGCATACAATGCATCAAGAGTTTTCAACAGCCAAATCATTTAACACCCCATCTCTCAAAAATGCAAGTTAAGCAATATCCTTCAAAATGCAAATAGATCAAGCATGAAAGGGTTAATAAGATAGTGTTTAAATCTCTTAACTCTCAAGTATATGGGCAAAAGTGTTTCACTCAAGTTGCCTCAATAGACAATGTATTACCATAAGCTTATTAATCTTCTACTTCTCCACTACTCACAATCATATGCAAACATAAATCAAGAAGACTTTATTCAAGGTTGTAATGGGAGTCAGGGTAAAGGTATGAAAATATGAGGATATGACAAGATACAACCCAAGAAAATAGAAGTGACATTAGTCATTAAACAAATCAAGCCATCACACACTTACTCTCTTCGAACTTTCTTTTCCCTTTATCAAGATTTCCCATTTTATTTTTTCTTCTTTTTTTTCTTTTTTTTCTCCCCTTTTTTTTTCGCTTTCCTTGCATCCTTTCAAACCCCCACACTTGATCCCAAATACAACAATGATGATGAAACCAATGCACTCCCTATTCCCTAAGGTTAGGTATAACATGGTTTTCCACTTAAAGTTTATAATGTGCTAGAAACCAAAGAATGATCAATAAGGCTCAAAGGGGCTAAACAAGGGGCAAAATGCAAGGTAGGCTATATGGCCAAGTGGCTAAAATGAAATAAATGCCTCTATCATGTTCATGAATGCTTATGAAAAATGTAGCCTTAAAGGAGAATCAAAGCAAGTTCTAGAATAACAAAATCTATGAGGGAAAACACACAAGAAAGAAGAGAATGGCATGAAACGTAACCATCCAAAATAAGGCTCAAAAGCTCACAATGGTAATGTCCAACATACTCAATCATTGCAAATCACGATCAATCACCCAACTTACACATATCAAGAGGGGAAAGAAAAATGAAATCATGTTGGGACTCTATCCTCCCTAAAGCCTAATGCCTTAACTCGACAACTTTCAACTCAACAATGGAGAACCAAAGCAAAACAAAGCAAAACAAAGCAAAACAAAGCAATTTTTTTTTAAGAAGAAATGAAGTAAAAGCAACCATGAAACAAATCTATAATGCAAGACTAATTACCAAACAACCTATGTATAAACTATCCCGCCCACACTTCAACTTTACATTTTCCTCAATGTAATGCAGAATGGAAATGCAAGTAAAATGAAGTAAGGAAGGAGAAAGAGAAACTCCCCTATCAAGTGTAAGTGGCGGCTAGCAAGCGAACCTCCTCAATGGTCTCCAAGGGTGTGTCCTCTTGAAATGGCTTCAAGCGGTGGCCATTCACTGTGAATACTCTATCTGTTCTAGGCTCCAAAATTTGCACAGCACCATATGGAAAAATCTTAGTCACTATATAAGGAACAAGCCACCTAGAACGAAGCTTACCAGAAAAAATCTTGAGGCGAGAATTGTAGAGAAGCACTTTCTGGCCAATGGAGAACTCCTTCCGCAACAACTTCTTATCATGAATGAGTTTTGTCTTCTCCTTGTACATGCGGGAGTTCTCATAGGCTTCTAATCGGAGCTCCTCCAACTCCTAAAGTTGGAGCTTCCTATGAAGTCCGGAGTGGCTCATATCAAGGTTGCAGTTCTTGACTACCCAATAGGCTTTGTGCTCAATTTCCACTGGAAGGTGACATGCCTTGCCAAAGACAATCCTATAGGGAGACATCCCCAAAGGAGTCTTGTAGGCAGTGCGGTAAGCCCATAATGCATCCTCAAGCCTCTTGCTCCAATCCTTCCTGCTAGGTCATCTGCTTTCTCTCCAGAATCGCTTCAACTCCCTATTTGATACCTCACTTTGTCCATTAGTCTGCGGATGGTATGGAGTTGAGACCTTGTGGGTGACACCATATTTCTTTAGCAGAGTTGCCATGTTCCTGTTACAGAAATGGCTCCCCTGATCACTAATGATTGCTCTAGGCACTCTAAACCTGCAAAAAATGTGTGATCTGACAAAATTTACAACAATATGAGAATCTTCAGTTTGGGTGGCCTTGGCCTCCACTTACTTGGAGACATAATCAATAGCCAGTAGAATATAAACAAAACCAAATGAGACAGGAAATGGACCCATAAAGTCAATACCCCAAACATCAAATATCTCACAAAGCAATAGTGGTTGTTGAGGCATCTCATTCCTATGGGATATAGTACCTGTCTTCTGACATTGTTCACAATTCTTACAATAAGTGTAAGAATCGTGAAACAATGTGGGCCAATAAAAACCTGCATCTAAGACCTTCCTAGCAATGCATTGTGGTCCAAAGTGACCACCACAAGCCAGTGTATGACAGAAATGCAAAATAGAAGGAATCTCAAGCTCATGCACACAACGCCTAATAATCTGATCACTACACATGCGCCACAAATAAGGATCATCCCAAACATAATATTTAGCCTTACTCTTAAGTTTGTCTATCTGATGCTTTTTAAAGTAGGCAGACAATTCAGAAGCAACTAGATAGTTAACTAAATTAGCATACCATGTATCCTTACCTCGTAACTCTAAAAGTTGCTCATCTGGAAAGGTCTCACGGATAGGTAGAGGCTCTAAGGTTTGTGAAATGCGACTCAAGCGGTCTGCTACTAGGTTCTCAGCTCCACTCTTGTCCCTGATCTCAATATCAAATTCTTGCAACAGCAAAATCCACCTGATGAGTCTAGGCTTTGCATCCGGCTTCTTCAGTAAGAACTTCAAGGCTGCATGATCAGAAAAAATAGTAACTTTAGTTCCTAACAGATATGCACAGAATTTATCTAAAGCAAAAATAATGGCTAAAAGCTCCTTCTCTGTGGTGGTGTAATTAGCCTGTGCAGAGTCTAGGGTCTGGGAGGCATATGCTATGACATGGGGAATCTTCCCAACCCTCTGGGAAAGAACAGCTCCAACTGCAAGGTTTGATGCATTACACATGAGCTCAAACAGGTATTCCCAGTCCGGCGACTGAAGGATAGGAGCAGATATTAGGTGCTGCTTCAACTGGTCAAAAGGTCTCCTGCAGTTATCATCAAATTGGAAGTTTATATCCTTCTGTAGCAGCTTGGAAAGTGGAAGGGCAATTTTGTTGAAGTCCTGGATAAATCGCATGTAAAAACCTGCATGTCCAAGAAAAGAATGTACTTCCCGCACACATGTGGGGTAAGGTAAAGAAGCAATAACATCAATCTTGGACCTATCAATAGCAATACCCTCACTAGAAATCACATGTCCTAAGACTACACCTTGCCTAACCATAAAATGACATTTATCATAATTCAAAACAAGGTGAGACTCAACACATCTACGTAATACTCTGGCTAGGCTATCCAAGCATGCATCAAATGAAGTGCCATAAACAGTAAAATCATCCATACAATTTTCTAGAAAATCAGAAAAAAATACTCACCATGCACATCTGAAGTGTACCCGGGGCATTGCATAAACCGAAAGGCATCCTCCGGTATGCAAATGTGCCAAATGGGCATGTAAAGGTGGTCTTCTCCTAATCTACTGGTGCAATGTGGATCTGAAAATAGCCAGAAAACCCATCAAGAAAACAGTAGTGTGACTGACCTGCCAATCTCTCCAGCATATGATTAATGAAGGGTAATGGGAAGTGGTCTTTCCTGGTGGCCTGGTTTAGTTTCCTATAATCTATGCAGACTCTCCAGCTGTTCTACACTCTTGTAGGCACCAACTCCTCCTTTGAGTTCTTCACCATTGTTATTCCAGTCTTCTTTAGAACCACTTGCATTGGGCTCACCCACTTGCTGTCTAAAATTGGATTAATAATTCCTGCAGCTAGCAATTTGCTCACTTCTTTCTTCACCACATCCAAGATAAGCGGGTTGAGCCTTCTCTGAGGTTGCCTCACTGGTTTCACTCCCTCCTCTAACTGAATTTTGTGCATGCATGTAGAGGGGCTAATCTTAGGTATGTTTTCCAATGTCCAACCTATAGCCTTCATGTTCTACTTCAGGATGTTCAACAACTTCTCTTCTTGCTCTGGTTGCAGATCTTTGGCTATGATGATTGGTAGCTTCTCATTTGGTGCCAGAAATGCATACTTCAAATTTTCTGGCAATGGCTTCAATTCCAAGGTGGGTGGCTATATGATAGAAAGTGCTAATCTTGGAGTTGCTTCTGATGGTTTAGGTTCAGCACTTGCAATCTATGAAAAATTCTGCACAACAGCATCATCATATCCTATGGAAGGTAAAACAGAATCAGCAGAGTTAAAATGGTGTATAGAATTCAAAATCACAGAATCTAAAAATTTAGAATTTAAAATTAGCACATCAACATCAGAATCTGCAGAAACAGAATTTGCAGAAATAGAATTTACAGAAACAGACTCATCAATAGCAAAAATTTCTGTAAATGTAGAATTTATGCAACCAGAAACTGAAGTAGCAGAATGTGCAGAAATAGATGCTATAGCAGAATTTAAGTCAGTGGAAACAGAATTTTTTGCAATAGAAAATAATGTGACAGCAGCACCTTCAGAATTTTCAGCTTCAAAAATAGAACCAGAATTTTCAGATTTGCAATTAATAGTAGAAATAGAAATAGATTTGTCAGAAAAATTTGGAACAACAAAAAAAATAGGAACAACAGCAGAATCTGTACAATTAAAAATAGAATTTTCAGTAGAAACAGCAGAAATAGTACATTCAGTTGAAATAGTAGAAATAGCAGAAACAGTACATTCAGTAGAAATAGTAGAAACAGCAGAAATAGCAGAAATAGTACATTCAATAGAAATAGCAGAAACAGCATATTCGGATTCAGATTCAGCAGAAACAGCATTTTCAGCTTGTAAGCATGCAGCAAATTCAGCATAAATAGCACAAACAGCACATAAGTCATTACTACCATCACAATCGCAATCAGCACAATATAATTTAGCGAGCATGTTCTCATGCACTTCATCAACCAATGAATCAATAATGTCTATATGAAAAACAGAATGCTCTTCCGGTGGGTATCTCATGGCATCAAACAGATTAAATTGCACTTTACTATCTCCAAATTCCATGGATAATGTACCACAATGCACATCAATCTTAGTCTTAGTAGTTTTCAGAAATGGCCTACCTAAGATTAATGTTGGTTGATTAACATGCAATTCATCCTCCATATTTAGCACATAGAAATCAGCAGGAAAAATAAGGTCATTTACTCTTACCAACACACCTTCTAAAACTCCCTCAGGGTGAGTTGTGATTCAGTTGGCAAGTTGGATGACCACTCCTGTTGGCTTGAGCTCTCCAATGCACAAAGACTGGTAAATTGATTTTGGCATGACATTTATTGAAGCTCCAAGGTCCAACATAGCTTGACTGAACTGCTTACTTCCTATGATGCATGGAATGGTGAAAGTCCCCGGATCCTTACATTTCGGAGTAATATTTGGCTGAATGATTGTAGAAACATTTCTGCCCATGCTCACCTTCTCATTTCCCTTCAGCCTCCTTCTATGAGTGCACAAATCTTTGAGAAATTTGGCATACTTTGGAATCTGTTTGATGGCTTCTAGGAGCGGAATATTGACCTCCACTTTTCTGAATGTGTCCATGATCTCCTTGTCCAATTCAGCTTCTGCCTGCTTCTTGTTTTGTGTCACTTTATTGGGGAAAGGTAGTGGAATAATTTGTTCAGGTTGCTTGCTGCTGCTACTACTGCTTGGTTCTGCACCATTTGTCTTTAGTTATGCAAAATCAAATTTTTTTTGCTACCTCTAGTTGTTCTGCAGAATCTACAACATCAGGATCCTTAAGCTGCTTGCCACTTCTCAAAGTGATGGAACTGACATTCTTTGGGTTGCTCACGGATTGGGAGGGAAGGTTGCCAGAGTCTTGAGACTTCATCTCACTTACTGTTGTAGCCAACTGACCAATCTGTGTTTATAGATTCTAGATGCTGGCTTCTGTTCTCTGCTGAAACTGAACACTACTGGTTGCCATCTACTTCACTAATTCTGCCAAGCTTGGTTCTGAGCTGCTTTGTGGTTTATTTTGCTGAGCTTGGTTCTGATATTGTCCTGAGCTTGGTCCAGCAGAATTTTGCTTAAACTGAGATTGCTGAAACTGATTGAAGTTGTTGCCATACCTCAGATTTGGGTGATCTCTCCAGCCAGGATTGTATGTGTTGGAGAATGGATCATAACTCTTCTGCTGCTGCTGCTACTACTGATAAGGCCTACCAGGAAAAATTCCTGCAATAGTTTCATTGCTCTCCTACAGATGTGGACACTGATCTATTGGATGTCCTGGTATAGAGCAAATGCCACAAATCATAGCTACTGGTTGCTGGGGCTGCTGGGCAAGTGCCAATTGCCTCACCAAGGTTGTCAACTCATCTATTCAGTTCTTTATCCTCTACTGGTTTGTATCAGAGGTTTGCACTTCATTTACTCTACTTGTTGACACTATGGCTCGGGTACCAAATTGTTGTGCGTTGGCAGCTATGTTTGCAATTAACTCACGAGCTGCAGCAGGTGTTTTATCTACCAAAGCCCCTCCAAAAGCAGCATCAATCATGCTTCTGTCCATTGGCATGAGAACTTCATAAAAATACTAAATGAGAAGCTGGTCACTAATCTGATAGTGTGGACAGCTTGCACACAACTTCTTGAACCTCTCCCAATACTCATGCAATGTCTTTCCACTATTTTGCCTTATGCCACAAATTTCTTTTCTGATGGAAGCAGCTCTTGAAGCAGGGAAGAATTTCTCCAAGAACATCCTCTTCATGTCTTTCTAGCTCGTGATGGAACCTGGATGCAAGTAGTACAACCAATCCTTGGCAGATCCATCTAGGGAGAAGGGAAATGCCCTCAGCTTGATGTGATCTTCCTCCACTCCATGCGGCTTCATGGTTGAGCACATTACATGGAACTCCTTCAAGTGCTTGTGAGGGTCTTCTCCAGCTAAGCCATGAAACTTGGGTAGCAGATGTATCAGTCCTGATTTTAGCTCGAAGTCTGCATCCAAATTCGGGTACTGGATGGCCAAAGCTTGATAGTTAACATCAAGTGCTACAAGTTCTTTCAAGGTTCTATTAGCCATGCTGCTTGAAAAATCAGAATTGTCAACAAAGTTAGGAATAGAATCAAAAATAGAATTATTAGCATAATTAGTCTCAAACAACCTCCTTTTAGCTCTTCTAATTTGTCTAAGAGTCCTCTCTAATTCAGGATCAAATTCAACTAAATTAGGAGTTGGATCAGACCTAGTCATGCACTAATAAAATAGCAGACAGAACAATATGCACAAAGCACTAAAACATGCACACAAACACTCAAAATAATCAAAATAAATATAAAAACACTACCAGAAAATTTTTAAAAATTATTGGACCACCACACCTAAAAAATTTTACCCTTGAGGACTAAAAAAATACAAAGAAAAATCTTAAAAAATTTAAAAAGTGGTCTAAATAAAGGAATTTGGCTTAAAAATAAAGAGTTAATAACTTTGCTTTGATCCTGATCAGAAGGCCATTTTCCTTCAACTGACCAATTTTCAAGTCAATCGGAGCACAAAATCTTTTATAAAAATACCCGTTACGTCCCTAAAAACTACCGAAAAGATCAAAAAAACCTCTAAAAACCTATCTAACCGATGGAATTTGACAAAAACAGGGGGGCCTCAATCCATAAAGGATTGAGTTTTTCTCAGAATGATGTTTTGCTATGGAATCACATCTCCTGAAATAAACTAAAATGAGTTAGTCATTAAAAACTGTAAAACCGAACTACTAACTATGAATTAAAACTAACAACTTAACCAGGCACACATTAAGATAGAATATGCAATGATATAAACACCTATTAACAAGACCAAAAGCCATCAATCATCCTCGGCAATGGCACCAAAATTTGACTCGAGTGCCAAGCTCGGTCAAATTACAATAAAAACCAAATTACACTAAACTCATCGCAAGGGTGCAACCCGAGTCGTTTCCCAGTGATGACAATGTTATATGATCAGGAATTTGGGGAGGGGTTTGTTTATCAAACAAAAATGCAACTATTTAAAATGGAAGTGAATAGAAATTGGAACTCCAATTGAAGAACCAAGAAAGATAGTGGCTAATCTATCATCGGATTCTAAAAATAATCATTCAAACCAAATCAGTGACTGACATCAAACCCGAAAGAAACCTCTGTTCAGATACGACATTGCACACGAAAGCCTTCATGCATTCAATTAACAGATAAATGATTAAATTCAGAAACCTCTAGAACCTAACCAATTCATGTTAATTTTCAAGCACCAACGTAATCAATCTCAAATTCAAACCTGAAAATTATTCTACTCATGCAATTGCATTACACATTAATCAATTGAGCAAGATGCAAGCAAGTAAGCAATCAATTATAATCAACCACAATTCCAAATCAAAAACCTTCAAATCCGAAATTGGATTAATAACAATGAAAGAAAAGGGAGTAGAAAACCGATTTGAATTGATGAGGTCTGGTTGCGCCAATCCTCGGGATAGCCAATGGTTCTTTGAATCCTTGGATTAGATAGAAGCTTACTCCTCCATGAATAGACGAAAACAAATTGTAAGGTTGGGGGGGGGGCATGAGAGAAGAGAGGAAGAAGAAGTCAAAAACCGAAAATTACTCATCCAAAAATCTGTTCAATGTGTTACAAGTCTAACCCCCCCAAAAACCGGCCACAATCAGAACCAAAACTGCCTAAAATTATTAAATTGTAATTACTACATTAATCTTCTCTCTCTCCTTTGAATCTGGACATCTTATTTGCTAAAATCCGAATTATAGAAAGAAGGTTACACTAAATACATGAAATCATTATAACTAATTCCATGAGTAACGTTCTTCTACCGTTTTGGCTATCAAAACGATTCCGTTTGGATTTCCACTCTGAAGAAGAATTGTAGCCTTGGATGTCAGCTTCAAAATGCTACTTGAATGGGCTCAATCGGACATTTGTGGACTGAGATATGGCCCAAATACCACACCCTGCTCAGAATCCGCAGCTGCACCACTTCAGTTCACTTCTAGGCCGAATTTAAGCTTCTTAGCACCAGAATTGGCCTCCGACCTCTTCATATAACTTGTAGGCTTATTCTCAGCTTTTCTACAAATCAAGAATCACAATAAAATGAGCTCTACAACTCAAGATATAACCCAAAAACCAAAATAGTGTCAGAATTCGCCTAATGCTGGAAAATTTAACTCAAACCCAAACAATACAAAATGGTCCAATTCAAAACAATTAGGCACAAAAGAGAATTAATGAGCTAGGAATAAGGGAAAATAAGTATATAAAAATCCAATTGATCAGTTATACATATTCAAGAGTAAGATCACCATGTCATACTTTGTAGGGGTGTGATCACCATGTCGCACTCCTTAGGAATATGTTCATCCTGCCATGTCCTAGAGTATGATCACCATGTCATACTGCATTGGGGTGTGGGATCATCATGCCACATTCTAGAGTATGATCATCATGTCATACCCCATCAGAGCGTGATCGCCATGTCACGCTCTTTCGGAATATGGACTCATCATAGAATCTTTATTATAGGTTTAATCATAATCATGAATACATCTGTATAAAAGTGTATTTCGTAACCTAGGTATAGGTTTCGCCAAAATTTTGGCAGCATGACGGATCAAGTCACTTCCCCATGAATAGTGCCAGAGTATCAGAAAGATCAATCAAGCAATAAAACCAACATAGAGCATCAACTTTTATAACAATAATATCAATCATATAATATGTCAACATAAATACATATCTTAGGTTTTCTGCTCATTTTACTCGATTCTACCTAATTTTGTAAAATTCACCTTTACTCCTATTCAACTCATTTAAACCTGAATTTTAGATATGTTATAGCTCTATGTGTCTAGTTTCTGACCTTTTTGGTCCCATCTCATTTTGATTTGTATAGCTCAAGTTATTTGTATTTTACATCAGACTGTGAGGCACATTGTTGCAATGCACTCAAATAGACTAGGTTTTGAACAAAAGAGTGTGGTAATAGGTGCAAACCTAGATCGTTTCCTAAGGAATTACTCTAAGTTTCGTGAATACATTAGGATAACCAAGGTTGGGGGGGTTTTCATTAACAAGAATTCAGAAATCTAATTGAATTAAGGACAGTCGTAGAAAAATCACTTGATTAAGGATCAACTTAGGAAATTCATTCACATCAATTAGGATTCGTCATAGGTTCACAAAAAACATTTTGTATTTAGTTCCATTCTGTTAATTTCAAACTAAAAATGAGAAGATTTTCAAGTTTTTATTTCAATTTTAACCTAATTCCCAAATCTGAGATTAGCCTCTATTTTAATCTAATCCAATTCGAATTAATCAATCCGAATCTAATTAGGTTCAATTCTGAAATAAGGAATTCTATTCTAATCAAAATAGCTTCATCAAGCATTGATCAATGTTTGAGAGACAAAACGAAAAATTACGATTGTAGAGAGATAGAGAAGAACAGAAACTAAAATTGAATCTATTTAAAAACTAAACCTCAGAATCCATGCATTGAGTGGTGAATCTCCTAAGCTGAAAGAAAAATTTAGCCTTCCATCTCCATGGACAAATAAAACAGAAACGTCCAGCCAAATAAAAATCAAAACCGAAGAATAATAATAATTCAAACTTACTTTCTAATGAAAACCTAAACTCCTCGAATTCTCCCTTTATCTCCCGTCCCTCTTTTCTCTAATAGTCTTTTCAGAAAACTCAACCTCCAAAAAAGGGCCAAGCCCATCTGAAAGAAATAGGCCCAAGAAAGACTAAATTTTGGGCCGTTTACTACAGCCTCTTTGCAACGAAAATTGCGTCTAGAATCTGACAGATTTCAGTCTTTAGGTCTTCAGCAAAGTTGTAGGATTTTTCGTTATCTTTCCAACGAGCTAAAGATTGCTTAATTCCGATATCTGTAGCTCAAGATATGGGCTGCAGAAAATAGAAAGGTCAAAATAAGTATGAAATCCGAAAATTAGCACACATTTATACAAGTTCTCAATGAAGGTCAATGTCATCAAACTCATTTATTGGCATCAATTAAAGCACAATTATGACGTAAACAAGCTAGGAATAACACGAGAATAATAAATAAATGAATGCTCTATCAAATAACCCCACACTTATCTTTTGCACGTCCTCGGGCAAAGCTAAAATGAAAAGACTAAGGAAATAGAAATCAAAACATGCACTAAACAACACTTTCTACGGATAGAACTTTGAACAAAACCAAGCAAGGTCAAGAGAACAAAGTAATCATAGATATCATTTCTCACACTTAAGTTCACAAGAGAAACTAATCAAGTCAAATGAATGGATCAAAAGTAGGAAACCTCACAAGTCATACTCTCAACTCTCAAGTGTTTAGGTTACTATATATCACTCAAATGTACATCATGAAGCATGCACAACCATAAGCTTGCCTATTGTTTTACTTCTCCACCACTCAAAATACATCTACACAAAAATCAAGAGGACTTTAATGGGGTGTAATGAGACTAAGGGAAAAGGTAAGGATATGTAAGGATAAACAAGGCAATACCAAAGAAGCATAAAAGAACAATGAGGACTGATCATAGAAGCTAGCATGAAAGTTACCCCAAAGAATGGCAATGGTAGATAGCAATCCTTATTCTCTTTTTTTTTGTTTTTGAAGACTAAAATTTATTTATTTATTTATTTCTTTTTTTTTAACATATGCTACTACTCTTTTTTCTTTTTCTTTGTTTAACTGTTGACAAAACTTCAAGGCCGTCGCCACACTTGTTCTTAAATCATTCCCAAAACAATTCCAAAGCTCTTTTATCCTCAATGGTAAGGTCAACTCATGTTTTCCACTTTGGTTTGTAATGAGCTAATAGAACAAGAATTGGTTAAAATATGCTCAAAGGGGCTCAACAAAGGATATAATGCAAGGTTGGCTATTTGGCCAAGTAGCTTATTCAAGAAACAATGCCTCAATCATGTTCAATGTATGCATGCAAAAATGTGATCTCAAAGAAAACTCAAGGCAAGTTCTAGTGTGACATACAATCATGAATGCAACACACAAGAAGGGAAGAAGAATGACATGATGCTGTCATTTATACAATAGGCCCAAAAAAATCTCACAATGATCCATACAAATGACTTTTAAAGCTCACTTATTGAATCCAAAATGCAAGTCATTCGATCCATTCAAATAATGAGCATTTTCACTCACTTGATATATGCTCATGACCTTGAAAACACTTAAAAACGAGTAGACAACGTGCAAAACAATATGCAAAACAGAATGTAACAACAAAAATAGCAACAAAAAAAAAAGTTGTGTCTCCCCCCACATTTTAAAGATTACATTGCCTTCAATGTAAACAACATGAGATATAATGGACAATGTAGAACAATTAAAATGAAAGTGGGGTAAGAACACTCCCCTATGATCAATCGGGGTAAATAGCTAGCCCAAAGGTGGCTTCCTCTGGCGCTTGCTCCTTTAAGTCCTCATGAAAGTGCTTGAGTCAATGCCCATTAAGCTTGAAGCTCTTCTTGGTTCCTATGTCTTGAAGCTCCACTACACCATAAGGAAAAATGTTAACGACAAGAAAAGGACCATCCCACCTAGACCTTAATTTACCAGGCATCAACTTAAGTCTAGAATTGTATAAAAGAACTTTTTCACCAATTTTGAACTCTTTGCGCCCTATCATCTTGTCATGAAATGCTCTGGTCCGCTCCTTATAGATGTTGGAGTTCTCATATGCTTCCTTATGAATCTCCTCCAACTCTTGCAACTGAAGCTTCCTATATGAACCGCATGCTTCCAAATTCATATTACATTGCTCTACTTCCACCAGAAGATGACATGCCTTACCAAAAACAACTCGATAAGGGGACATCCCTATCGGCATTTTATAGGCAGTCCTATACACCCACAGAGCATACTCTAAGCAAAAACTCCAATCCTTCCTATTAGGCTGGACTGTCTTCTCCAGGATTTGCTTAATTTCCCGGTTAGAGATCTCTACTTACCCGTTCGTTTGGGGGTGGTATGGTGTAGAAACTCTATGCATAACCCCAAACTTACGTAGTAAGGCATCCATGGTACGGTTGCAGAAATGTGATCCCTGGTCACTGATCAAAACTCTACGAAACCCAAACCTGCAGAAAATGTGTGACCTAACAAAATCTACAACAACTCGAGTATCATCAGTACGAGTGGCCTTTGCCTCCACCCACTTGGAGACATAGTCCACAACTAACAGTATATAAGCAAAGACAAATGAAACAAGAAATGGACCCATAAAATCTATACCCCATACATCAAATACCTCACAGAAAAGACGAGGTTGTTGCGGCATCTCATTTCTGCGCGAAATATTCCCAGTTCGCTGGCATCGCTCACATGTCTTGCAGAAGTTGTGTGCATCTCGGAACAAGGTAGGCCAATGCAATCCGGAGTCCAAGACTTTCCAAACTATGCGTTGGGGCCTGAAATGACCACCACAAGCCAAGGAATGACAAAATCTAACTACGGATTGAAATTCATGGTCTAGCACACATCGTCTGACGATTTGGTTACCATACATCTTCCATAAATAAGGATCATCCCATATGTAGTACTTGGAATCACTCTTTAACTTGGCAGCCTATGCTCTCGAAAAGTATGCTGGGATCTCTTTGGCAACAAGATAATTCACTAAGTCTGCATACCAAGGATCCTGCCCTCTTATCTCATATAGCTGCTCATCTGGAAATGTATCACGAATAGCGAAATCCTCAAGTGGCAGTTGAATTCTACTCAAATGATCTGCCACTAAGTTTTTTGCACTCTCTAATCTCAATATCGAACTCCTATAAAAGAAGCATCCAACGGATCAGTCGCGGCTTAGAATCTGACTTCTTAGGTAAGTATCTCAAAGCTGCGTGATCAGAGAAAACAATAACTTTAGAGCCTAGCAAATACGAACAAAATTTATCTAATGCAAAAACAATAGCTAAAAGCTCCTTCTTTGTAGTGGTGTAGTTCGCCTGTGCTTTATCCAAGGTACGAGAAGCATATGCAATAACATAAGGCTGTCTATCCATTCTCTGACCAAGGACTGCCCAACAGCATAGTTAGAGGTGTTGCACATGAGCTCAAATGGAATGTCCCATCTCAGAGGCTAAATGATAGGTATGGAGGTCAGGTGTCTCTTTAGCTCATCAAATGCATCCTTCCAGGCCTGATCAAACAGAAACTCCACATCTTTCTGCAAAAGGATAGATAGCAGCAAGGCAATCTTGCTAAAGTCTCTAATGAACCTCTTGTAAAAACCTGCATGTCCAAGAAAAAAGCGTACTTCCCGCACACAAGTGGGATAAGGTAAAGATGAAATCACATTAATCTTAGCTCTATCTGTCTCAATGCCCCTATTGGATACAACATGGTCCAATACAATCCCCTCAGTTACCATAAAATAACACTTTTCATAGTTCAGAACCAAGTTAGACTGTATGCACCTATCTAAAACTCTAGATAAACTATCTAAACATGCATTAAATGAGGAATCGTAAATAGTAAAGTCATCCATGAATACCTCAAGTGAAGTCTCTAGAAAGTCAGCAAAGATGCTCATCATACACCTCTGGAAGGTGCCAGGTGCATTGCACAAACCAAATGGCATCCTCCAGTAGGCAAATGTGCCGAAGGGACAGGTGAAAGTGGTCTTGTGCTGGTTTTCTGGGGCTATGTGAATCTGGAAATAGCCAGAGAATCCATCCAAAAAACAGTAATGTGACTTTCCCACTACTAGCTCCAAAACTTGATCAATGAAAGGAAAGGGAAAATGGTCCTTGCGAGTCGCATGATTTAGCTTCCTCTATGCATACTCACCAGCCATTATGAATTCTGGTGGGAACTACCTCATCATGCTAGTTCTTTATCACTGTCACCTCGGTCTTTTTTGGAACTACATGGACTAGACTCACCCATTCACTATCTGAAATGGGGTAAATCATGCTAGTCACTAACAATTTGCTCACTTCCTTCTTAACCACTTCCAGCATGGTAGGGTTAAGTTTTCTTTGTGGCTGTCTAACAGGCTTGGCATCCTCATTCAGCAGGATCCTATGCATGCACGTGGAAGGACTAATTCCTAGAATGTCCGCTAAACTCCAACCCATCACCTGCTTATGAGTCCTTAACATTTGAAGCAACTTTTCCTTTTGTTCGGCATCTAACTCTGCTGAAATTATCATTGGCAGCTTGTCATTGGCTTCTAAAAATGCATACTTCAGATGCTTGGGCAAAGGCTTGAGCTCCAAGTTGGGTGGCTGTACAATGGAGGGAGGTAGTCTAGAGGAAGAATCTAATTCTGCAACAAGACCAGAATTAGAGGTACTTGCTATAATCAAATCGAAATATTCTAATCTTGCTGCATTATCCTCTAAAACAGCATCAGAATCACCATCTTTATTCTGCAAACACGCCTCAATTTCTATACACACACTACACAATTCTGTTTCTGTGCAATCAGGATAAGTGAAGGTGTCATCAATGAGAAATTCTGGAAACTCTGACTGCAGCACATCCAAGAACAATTCCGAGCAAGATTCATCAACAGTAACTCAATAATATCTAACTGAAATGCACTATGATCTTCCATGGGGTGTTTCATGGCCTCAAAAATGTTGAACTGCACCACATCATCATCAAACTCCTTGGATAGAATGCTGGAATACACATCAATTTTTGTCCTTGCTATTTTCAGAAATGGCCTCCCAAGGATCAAGATAGGACTACATAGAGAAGATCCCTCTTATATGTCTAGGACGTAGAAATCTGCTAGAAATATCAGCTTATCCACTCTGACCAGTACATCTTCTATAACTCCAATAGGGTGTGCTATGCTTCTATTTGCTAGAGTAATGATCACACGACTTGGCTGCAAAGGACAAAGGTTCAAAGACTTGTAAATGGATGTAGGCATCACTTTGATGGAAGCACCAAGGTCAAGCAATGCATTCTGGAAGGTGGAATTCCCAATGGTGCAAGGGACAATGAACATTCCTAGATCCTTGCATTTCTCAGGCATATTGGGTTGGATGAGGGCTGACACATTTCTTTCCATGGTAATCCTCTCATCTCCCTTCAGTTTCCTCTTGTTGGTACACAACTCCTTGAGGAATTTGGCATACTTGGGAACCTGTTTGATCGTATCCAGCAAAGGAATATTCACTTCAATTCTTCTGAAAGTCTCAAGAAGCTCCTTATCAGAATCTGCAGCTGCTGGTTTTTGTTTAGCAACTCTGTTTGGAAAAGGAAAAGGTGGTTTTTCTACAACATTATCTGAAGTGCTTGGGGCAGAATCCATTTTCTCAGACAAAGCAAAGATCATCTGAGTGATCTTTTTCAGCTTATCGATCGATTCTCTGACAAAGAAATGTTAAGCTTCTCATGCTCATTTTGCAGCTTCTTAGTTGGCTCTCTTGTAGGCAGTTCCTTGCCACTCCTCAAGGCTATTGCACTCACATTTCCTTGAGGGTTAATTTCTAGTTGAGAAGCCAACTGACCACTTCCTTGAGATTTCAGCTGGTTCACAATAGTAGCTAACTGACCAATTTGTGTCTGCACGTCTTGGATAGAAGCATTCACATTTTGCTGGAACTGCAAATTATTTTTGGCCATTTGCTTCATCAAATCCTCCAATGATGGTTCAGAATTTTGGCTTGGCTGAGTTGGCTGCATATTTTGCTACTACTGCCTGAATGGAGGAGGCTAGTATTTGTTACTATACTGCCCAACTGGTTGCTGTTGCTATTGCTGCTGAGGAGGTTGATCATATCTCATATTCGGATGGTTCCGCAATGCAGGATCATGATACTGATACTGGTATTGGTACCATTACTTTGGAGATTATTGAAAATTCTGTGGCTGTTGTTGCTGCTGCCTAAATTATTGTTGACCTCCACTATAGACTCCTTGGACAGAAGCTTGCTAATTATTTTCTTGAAGCATAGGGCAACAAATAGAGGTATGCTCTTGGGAACAGCAAATGAGACAATCTCTCACCATCATCTTTTGTGGAGCATCTTGCTGTGCAACAACCAATTGCCTTACAAAGGTGGTCAGCTCATCAATTTTGCTCTCTAGCCTGCTCTGCACTCTCACTTGATCACGAGTAGAACCACCAGATTGGGTTTTGCCAGAATTTCTCTCCACTATTACTTGAGGCCATGAATTACTATGTACAGGTGGAATTGGATGGCCTAACTAATGGACTTCTCTTGTTGGCATCATGGCTCTTGTGCTAAATTGTTGAGAATTCTCTGCCATATTATCAATCAATGCTCTAGCTGCGATAGGAGTTTTATCCATGAGAGCTCCTCCATTGGCTGCATCAAGCATACTCCTCTCCATTGGAGCAAGTCCTTCATAGAAATATTGGATGAGCAATTGATCACTGATTTGGTGCTGTGGACAAGTTGCACACAGCTTCTTGAATCTCTCCCAGTACTCATACAAACTCTCTTGAGGAAGCTGTCTAGTGCCACTGATCTCTTTCCTGATTGTTGCAGCTCTGGATGCAGGGAAAAACTTCTCCAGGAACAACCTCTTCTTGTCATTCCAGCAAGTAACTGATCCTGGTTGGAGGTAGTATAGCTAGTCCTTTGCTACACCATCTAAAGAGAATGGAAATGCCTTTAGCTTGATGTGATCTTCAGGAGCTCCTTGGGGCCTCATGGTTAAGCAGACTATATGGAACTCTTTCAAATGCTTATGAGGATCTTCACCTGCAGAACCATTGAACTTAGGCAGCAAATGGATTAGTCCAGACTTTAATTCAAAAGGGACTTCAATTTCAGGATATTGAATGCCTAATGGTTGATATGTTACATCAGGTGCAACCAACTCCTTAAGGGGTCTCTCATGCTAATTGTTATCCATGTTTTCTAGATGTGAATGCTCAGTTTCAGAACTTGAAGTAGCAAATTCAGATGCAAACTCACTAAAAGTATCTCTACTACTACTATGCAAATGACTATGCACACTACCTTGAAGCCTAATGTGTCTATGAAATGTTCTATCTATTTCAGGATCAATGTCAATCAGATTCCCAAACTTGGACCTCGTCTTGCACCACCAGACAAGATTACTTGCAATGCAAGAAAAACACTAAAAATGGAAAAACACATAAAATAGCATGCATAAATGCTCAAACCAGATAGCAGGGAATTAGATCAGATCAGTTTTAGGATGTAGATGAAGCACAAAAAAGCTCAAATTAAAATCTGCTGGTTTGCTACTTGAAAATTGAAGTAGAAAAATCAGAAAATCCTAAAAATTAAGAAAAAAGGGCCCAAATGAGGGTTTTTTTAAAATGTTTGTGCCCCTGCGGTTTGCACAGCTAGATCTCAAAAAGTTATATGAAATGGACATATAATTTGCATCAAACAGAGTTTTATGCAGAAAGTTATGCCACTTCAATGTTTTAGCCTAAAATTTTGAAAAAGTCATACCAGATGATAGAGTTTGGTAAAAATAGGTGTCACCTGACCTGTTGGGTCACTTTTGCTCAGGAGGATGGTACAACTTTGGACAAGAATCCCTGGCTTCAAACTCCAACTTAGGATCTACTTCAGCAACTCCTATTTGGCTCCCTTGATGTTATTATGCAAAATCAATGTCAGCACTTTAAAACAAGGTTAGCAACAATCCTAATATGATTAATGTAGTCTATAGAAACAAAAAAAAAAAAAAAATACTATTTTGTTAGGTGATGCACAAAATAAAATGCTACTTCTACCTATTATGCAAGGTAACACTAAGGACAATGTTAATATGAATGAATAACTACTCTAAAGAGAAAATGTATGTCAAATGGAAATTGTATGATGCAATAATGATTCTATACTAAATAGTTTATGAATCAGTTATGCAGAATGAGAAATGCCTAAACTATGAAAAACTGCTAGCATACAAAGACTACCTAAATTTCTTGATTATAAACTGCAGAAATAGAACAAAATTGGGAACTGCAGGAATTTTTTTTTTAAACACTAAATTGCAAAATTGAAAACTATCTAACTGCAAAAACACAGAATAGAATTAGCCATTGTAAACTCAAAACACACTGAATTACCAATGCAGAATTATGTTAAATGATGTAGAATGCATTAAGTGCACACAGAATGATGCAGAATATAAGCACATGCACAAGTAGAACATAGATGCACAGAACGCATACAAGACATGCAGAATGCAAACACAATATAGATGAAAATCCTAATGTGATGGAAAAATAGAATAATTCCCCGGCAACGGTGCCAAATTTGATGCACACTGCCGCAATGCACTCAAATAGACTAGGTTTTGAACAAAAGAGTGTAGTAATAGGTGCAAACCTAGATCGTTTCCCAAGGAATTACTCTAAGTTTCGTGAATACATTAGGATAACCAAGGTTGAGGGGGTTTTCATTAACAAGAATTCAGAAATCTAATTGAATTAAGGACAGTTGTAGAAAAATCACTTGATTAAGGATCAGCTTAGGAAATTCATTCACATCAATTAGGATTCGTCATAGGTTCACAAGAAACATTTAACATTCAGTTCCATTATGTTAATTTCAAACTAAAAATGAGAAGATCTTCAAGTTTTTATTTCAATTTTACCTAATTCCCAAATCTGAGATTAGCCTCTATTTTAATCTAATCCAATTCGAATTAAACAATCCGAATCTAATTAGGTTCAATTCTAAAACAAGGAATTTTATTCTAATCAAAATAGCTTCATCAAGCATTGATTAATGTTTGAGAGACAAAACGAAAAATCAAGATTGTAGAGAGATAGAGAAGAAGAGAAACTGAAATTGAATCTAATTAAAAACTAAACCTCAGAATCCATGCATTGAATGATGAATCTCCTAAGCTAAAAGAAAAATTCAGCCTTCCATTTCCATGGACAGATAAAACAGAAACGTCCAGCCAAATAAAAATCAAAATCGAAGAATAATAATAATTCAAACTTACTTTCTAATGAAAACCTAAACTCCTCAAATTCTCCCTCTATCTCCCGTCCCTCTTTTCTCTAATAGTCTTTTCAGAAAACTCAAAACCTCCAAAAGAGGGCCAAGCCCATCTGAAACAAATAGGCCCAAGAAAGACTAAATTTTTGGCCCGTTTACTATAGCCTCTTTGTAACGAAAATTGTGTCCAAAATCTGACAGATTTCGGTCTTGAGGTCTCCAGCAAAGTTGTAGGATTTTTCGTTATCTTTCAACGAGCTAAAGATTGCTTAATTCTGATATCTGTAGCTCAAGATATGGGCTGCAGAAGATAGAAAGGTCAAAATAAGTATGAAATCCAAAAATTAGCACACATTTATACAAGTTCTCAATGAAGGTCAACGTCATCAAACTCATTTATTTGCATCAATTACAGCACAATTATGATGTAAATAAGCTAGGAATAACTCTAGAATAATGCATAAATGAATGCTCTATTAGATTGCCCTACACCTAGCCAGAATTGCACCCTTATAAGTGAAAATTCACTGAAAATCGGAATCAGGGTGAAGTCATACGAAATTTATACCATATTAAAGTAATAGAACAAGCTTTTAAATGAAATAATTTCATATCATTTGCATAAGTATATCTTGAGATATAAGCCCTGTAAATTGACTCTATTAGACTACCCTGTTCCAACCCGGTTTGAACTTAAGGCAAGTTCATTGATGTACTGGGAACAAATGTCAATGAATCTGACTTTGAAATTTTTATGAGATGTTTCCTTACATGTTAGCTTTCAACCAGCGTTTGTTTCACTCAATTTAGAGTTGTGTAGGGTGAGTTACACCCTTCTCAACTCTGCCCAGATGAGAATCTAGATTTCTAGGTCAAACTTAAAAAATTCATATCTAAATCTATACTAATCCAATGGCCTTATATTTTATATGGTTGGAAAGCCCTAGTGTAACATCCGCGAATTCCGACTTCCGATCCCCATTATTGATGACATTTCCGATTTCCGAGTTTCCTTACACTTGGCCTCCGACCTCAACACTAGCTTCGACTTCCGACTTCGTTTCAAGGCTTGCAAGGGACTTCTTCCGATTTCCGACCCAAGGCATGCAGCTTACGCTCTCCGATTTAATGGATGGAGCTGACGATTTCCGACCTTGTAAGCGTGGATAAATTTTGACCTTCTCGGTATGAATTCCGACTTCCAATTTCGCGAGATGAAATGAGAGTGACTGATGCTTCCAACTTACGAGTTCGTTGTCGACTTCAGCATTCTTTACGACTTCCGATCTTATCGATCAAAGAGTAAAATGTTCGATTTCCGACTTCGTCTCTAAGGCTCAGATGAACTGAAAGTATTCCGAATTCCGACATTATGATTCACAACGGGTACGAGATCCGATCTTGAGTTCAATATTAGAAGCTCTCACTTCTATATCTTTTCGAGTTCCGGGATAGAAAGTTCATGATCTACGAGCTCCGACCTTAAGTGCTTGGCTTCTCACCAGGCTCTACTTTACGTTTCAATTAGACTGGATGTTTTCTGAGTTCCGACTTCATATACAGGAAGTTCACGAGTGCGACTTTATGTAGAGTACGAGTTCGATTTTGTTTCGAATATGCTAGAAACTCCTACCACTTGAGCGACGTGGAGAGTGATTCTACCACACAAAGAGGGCAACCAATCACAATCTTCCAAGTTAACTCCCACTCATGCCTATATAACACACTATCCTCCTTTGAATCAGACCATTATTCACGTTGCTTTTCCTCTTCTCCATCAGCTCTCTTTTCTCTTGCTCACACATCCAAGACTTAAGCAAAGTTCCAGCCTTGTTTATCCAAATTTCAAGAGCTCAGCACCAAAACACTTAAATCAAAGGTAGGGGTTTTAAATTTCTTGCATCAAATCCATGCACTTGGCTGGCTGGACTGAATTAGTTTCACCTTAATTGATGTGTGAATTGAATAATTATGCTTGGATTAATAGAAGATTTTGAGTTAGAAGTAGAATTAGAAGAAGAAAACTAAGAGGATTAAATGGCTGGAGGTGCTGTCTTGGTGGAGAGTCCACGGCAGACCATATGGCGGAGCGTACGGCGCCGCCTACGATCGGTCAAATTCGATGAACCTATTTTTAAATGAAACTAGACATCTAGGGCTTTCCATAGACATATCATATAAGGGTTTTGGATCAGAATTGAGGAAGATATGAATTTCTGAATCTCGACCTAGGGTTTTAACTCTGGCTCTGGGCAGATTGGGTTATTTAGGGTAGAACTCGACCTATACTACATGAAACTGAGTGAAACCAACTTTGTTGGAAAGCTTACACATAGGAGAACAACATCCAGAGAAATCCCGAGTTTGTTATCCACTCAGTTATTCCCAGTGATTTGAAGAAGTTACCCTATGTCCAAACCAGGCCAACACAGGACAGTTCAGGAAGGCTAAGTTTCGGGGCTTGTAACTCGAGCCCTACTAAGGCAAATGAAATGGGACTTTTTGTATATGAAAGTTTGTCCTGTTAGCTTTAATACGAGACCAATTTCGTCTGATTTGAGTGAGTTTTCGATTTTTGGTAAATTTCTACTTTTTGTTGCCTGATTCTGGCCAGCTAATGGGCAGGCCGAGATAAAGTTTAGATATCTTGAGTTATAGATACCGAAATTAGATGGGACCAAAGAGGTTAGAAAATAGACACACAACCCTGTAACATACTCAAATTTGAGGTCCAAATGAGCTAAAATGAAATTGTGGCATGAATTACAAGAACCGGGTTGGTTGTATATGCTGAGGCAGAATTTCTGTCTTAATGAATTTGATATGAATTGGAGTTTCATGTTGGAGTATACATGTGAATTTGTGCTTCTTGTGATATATTGATGTATTGATTGGCTGGCACTATTCATGGGGAAGCGGACACGTTCCGTTATGCTGCCGAAGTTTCGGTAGAACCCATGAACAAGTTATGAATTTCATATGAATGTATATACATTCTTAAGAAAGTCATGAAAGTCGTGAAAAGAAGCATGTCATTATGCAAGTTCCATACTACTTGGGCCAGCCCCGGATAGAAAGTTAATGGGAATAGATCGGTGGAAAGGTCGGGGAAAGTAAACCCGGCATTTCTGTATAGGAACGAGCTCGATCCTGATAAGCAGACTATTACCCAGGAGTCTAAAATGGCCAAGAACTCCCAGGGGACCAAGAGAGATGGAAAAATGATAGAAAGTAATGAAAGAGTTTATGAAAGAAAGTTCAAGAATGAGTTTACATGATTACATGAATGCATAAATCCATGGAATAGTTGCATCAGGATGTTTACAATTGTCTGTTACAACTGCTTACTGCTATTCATTGATTTATTCCATTTATCCTTCTGTGCACTAGTATTAGTACTTATTTCGTTTCTTATGCCAATTAAAGTAAAATTGAACCTTACCTCGGACCAGACATGTTTTTAAACTCATGAAAATGGACTTTAGTTTGAACACGTATTTTAATAATTAAGTAAAACCCGAGGTAACTGAGAATGTATGTGATGTCAGTCCCAGTGTAACCGAACCCTACTGAGAATTTTCCTGAAATTCTCACCCCGTCTTGTGTATTCCGCATCATTCTCAGATTCAGGCGATGGACTCCACAGCCACCCTTTTTATTGAGATCCCTGCACTTCAGTTCCACCATGACCTGGAGTTGGACTCTCTGTACATAGCCGGTTCGTGTAACTTTCGTTTGTACTTATTTAGCGACAGGAACTTTGATGTTCCTTTGCACCATCCCCTATTCGACCCTGCTACCCTTATATTGCCATCCCTCTACATATGGCGCACCCGCATCCTGCTCCTCCTGCAGCACCCGCTGACCCTGCTCCCGAGTCACCACCACAGGCAGCCCCCGACGTCCCTCTGAGTTCCGAGAGTGACCCCTCTGAGGCCACAGGCTCGTCGCCCTCTTCCTCCTCGGGACCTAGCGCGGACTATACTCCGGCCGAGCCTGGCATGGCTAACGGCTACCTGACGGAGTAGTTTAGCGGCAGGGGATGTTGTACAGCATGACCCTCTTTTGGACAGCATGTAGCTTTGGGTCATGGGTTTGACTGTAGAATTAGCAGTAGATTATGAAATGTCCTATGAGGACCATAGGGTAGGCTGATAGATGAGGGCAGTATGGTCTTTTGATACACTAGCCCATGTATGTGTTTTACTTTGAACCTTTGTACATAAACTAAAACAGCGTCTTCTGATATATATATATATACATATGTTTACACGCATGCAGTGACCTTATTGTACCATACTTATTTGATGATAGTCTATTCGGTTCATTTTGTTGATATTTCGTTTATTTTGTTTGTAATATAACAGCACGCCGCCTCGTCAATAGAGACGAGTTAAGGAGAACTTAAAGACAAGAAAGGTAAGTAAAGTATCAACACGGTAACACAACCCGACTAGTTTCATGCTATGACTTAAGCATAACATAAAATTAGTAGGGTGTTACACCTAGATGTCTAGTTTCATGTAAAAATAGATTCATCAAGGTCGGATAGCTGGATTCTCATCCATACAAGACGAACATACGGATGCTGTAGGGTTTTCACCCGACATTATCTAGCTTCTTTCAAATTTCAAGCTTTTTTATTCCAATTGCTATTCTAATCATAACATACATGCAAAATCAACCCTAAGTCGTCATCATCACTCAAGATAACATCAGAATCATGCAAGAAAGTGGGAAGAAAGTGGAGTCCCAATCACCCCAATTCAAAGAAAACAAGAAGCTAGATTGAATTCCTACCTTTCTTAGGTGAAATCTTGTTGGATTGGTGTCTTGAATTGAAGAAATTCTTGATGAAGCTTGAAGAGTTGATGGAGAAGGAGTGGAGACAAGTTGAGATGGAAGAGAATGATGAGAGGTATGCCCCTTTTTGATGGTCAAATTTGTCAAGGGCAAGGAAGGGATTAATCACAAACTTTTGAAGCAAGGTTTCATGTGATTGGTGGATGTGTTTGGCTAATTCAATTTGATGTGGCTACCATTCTCCAAGGCTGATTGTGGCAACACTTGTATGGATGAGTTGGCTGAATCTTAGCCATCCATCCTATGGTTTTCACAATATAATTTCTATTGGTTCGATTCCGACAGTTTAAAATACCAAAATCTTACCGATTTCTCTTAAATTGATAAACTGGTTTTAGAAAAATTCTATGAGGTTTCCTATGTTCCTAACCTAATTCCATCAAAGTTAATCCTTCTAAATGTTACTTAATTGGTTTTGGGTAAATACTTAATCGAATTCCAATTAATCCCAATTATTCGCTAAAAACCGAACAACTCGATTAAAAATGATAAATTTTTTTCAGACGTTACATGGAAGACATTGGTGGAGACAAGCTTGCAAGTCAAAATTGCTTGCTGAAAAAGATTCCACATTCAACTATCCCCTATATTAATTTTTTTAATAAGAAGCACTTGGCTCTAAGAAAGTTAGGAAGAAAAATCAAGTATCAACTATACAAAATCATTTTCTTATTATTTCTATGCATTTCAAATGCAGAATTTGAAGATCCCTTGGGGCAATTCTGCAATACAAATACTAACATAAGTAGTGGAGGGTAATTATCAGCTAATATTGGCAAACTATTGGCTGAATTACCCCTTCAAACTCCCTCGACTGGCTTTGTTGCTACCATATATGGTAAAGACCAAGACCAAGTTTATGGCTTGGCTCAATGCAGGGGGGATGTTAGCAGTCAAGACTTCTCTGATTGTATTCAAGGTGTGGCAAAACAAATCCGCCAATGCCGTCCAAGCCAAGCTGATGCAAGGATTTGGTATGATTATTGCTTTCTAAGGTATAATAACAAGAGTTTCATAGGTGAAGTTGATACATCATTTGGCATATTCTATTTTAATGTTGAAAATGTTACTAATCCTGAAACTTTTAATAAAGCGCTTGGAGCTCTGATGGATCAAATTAGAGCATAGGCTGTTATGCCCAAAGAGGAAGCGCTTGGGAAAGGAAAGTCGACATTGTCTCCATTTGTGACACTTTATGCCTTGGTGGAATGCACAAGGGACCTGTTTAGGTTATCATGTGCTCATTGTTTGGCTATTGTAGTGAGCAATGTAACATCCCCATATAACGTTATAGGAAATAATGAAAATATCCTTGGGCAAATTTTTATTATTTATAGTCTTGCCCCTGAATATTTTAAAAAATGACATATAAGTCCCTACATCAATAGGATTAGTAGAATAAGATTTTAAATAAAATAGAATCACGTAACGAAAATATAGAAACCTAAACCTCAGCTGATTGAGCCACAGAGGTATCCATATGTGAAATGACATGGGATGCTCCTAGATTTACTCAAAATTACGAAAATGCCATTATTTACGAAAACCAAATAGGAAAATGCTAAACGTTTTACGAAAAAGCGAAAATATAACAATCCAAAGAAATGGTGCGATTGATGTGCGCTGCTAATCAATTTATCAAAAAAATAAGAGTAATTAGGGATGAATTATAAATACTAGGGCTAAAGGAAATTTCAATTGTTATGTAAAATACTATGAGAAATTATTTAGCATAAAATCCGGAGTTACAATATGTTTAAATTATGATGTTAATCGATTTATCTGACTTTATAGAATATGTTGAATTAATTAGAAGTTAATTAAATAGTGATTAGGAGTTAATTAAGTGTTAATTAAAAATATTAAACTTAAGAAGATTAGAATAGACATATGGAAAACCTTACAAAATTATTTAGTGTTGTTTTGCCAAATTAAGGAAATTGGTAAAGATTCAGTATATTAAACTGTTAGAACTGAATCAATAGAATTTCACACCAATCACCCTAGTTTAAGTGGCTGTTATTTAACCACTCCTATCCCCATGGAGGGTGTCACTTGCTGCCAAGTTGGGGGGGAAGCTTGGCTTAATAACCACCAACCAATCCTTGACCAATCACAAGCCTTCCCTTATGTTTTAAGACACCAAAACCCCCTTGAAATCCACTCAAATTTTCATCCCCCTTCTGCAGAGTATTCTTCTCCATTTTTCTTCTATTTCACCTCCTCCTTCTTCCATCTTCAGCCTTCATCATCTTCTTTCACCAACAACTTGAGTTTTGCTAGCTTATACCTCAAATCTAAGGTAGGATTCTTTTGTTTGTGGTGTTTTCTTGAATTAGTGGGTTATATCATCTCTTTATTTGTTCTTTAAACTGCTGTGATATGTTGTATTTGAGGTGATTTGGGATGGATTTAATAGGGTTTTGATGGGCTTAATTCAAAGCTTGAAGGGCAAATCATTAAAATCCCCAAGAATAGAAATCAAGAAACTTAGGAAACCCTACGCTATCCATACTGCTGAGTTGTACAGACCATAATCCAGCCCTAGAAATTGAATGAAACTATTTTTAGATGAAACTAGACATTTAGGGCTTTCCAACTATGTAAAAATAAGGCCACTAGGCAGGTATTGAGGGAGATATGAATTTTGAAAATTTGAACTAGGTTTTTGAGTTTGATTCTGGACAAACGAGGTTGTTCAGGGCAAAACTTGCCCTATACAAGTTGGAATTGAGTGAGACAAACTTTATTAGAAAGCTTATACATGGAGGAACACCCCCATAAAATTTAAGAGTTATATCCTTTCCCAAATTTCCCAGTAATTCACTAAACTTGGCCCATATCCTGACTGAACAGAAACAGGGTAGACCAATCTAACCAACTTTAAGAGCTTATAACTTGAGCTCTGACCATCCAAATGAAGTGAAAATTATTGGAAATTAAATTTGGCTCTATTAGCTTTAAAACAACATAAGGTTGAAACAAATCCAATAATTTTTCTATTTTTGGCAGATTTTTACTTTCTAGTGCCCAATTCTGCCCATTATCAGGGCAGACTTAGGTAAAACCTTCATAACTCAGTCTATACTCATCAAAATTGAATGTGACTCAAGAGGATTAAAAATAGATACATAATGCTAAAACATACTAAAATTTCAGAGCTAAATAAGCTAATATGAATTTATGGTAGAATTTACAAATTGGGAAGAACCAAGGGCATAAAATAGAATAAGAAACTCAAAGAATTTACAAACTCCTCAAGACCATTATCAAACTTTTGAAAAGAGGATATATGCTTATAAGATCTCTGTTGATTGGATTGGTTGGCACTATTCACGGAGAAACAGACCTGATCTATTATACTACCGAATTTTCGGCAAAAGTTTATGAGAACATATGCTATGAATGATTGCACTATGATTATGAGTATACATGTGTTCACATATATGCCATGTCTATAAAACTCATGCATGCAAATGTGATTGAGGAATGATATCAGATACATGCATGAACACAAAACATTCGCATGCAAGACCATGATAAGATATGGAAAGGAAGAAGGAAAACTATAAGCACTTGCAAAGGGAAGTATCGAGCTACCACGTGAGGCGTCGCATAGACCCAGCTAGCATGGGCCAGAGCAGTACTTTCTAGGACTTGGCCAGCCTCGACCAGATTTAAGGGGAATAAACAAGAGTGAGGGTCGGGCAAAGTAAACCCGTCACTCATGTATAGGTACAAGCTCGGACCTCAGAAGCAGGCTATTATCCAGGGGTGAGAAAGGTCATTCACCTCCAGGGGCCCAAGTACGGAAAGGCAAGATACAGGTAAAAGATATACTTGAGGATGACGATACGTAACGCTCAAGTGTAAATCCCAGTAAACACGCTAGGATGACGATATGTAACACCTAGGTGTGCCAAGAAAAAAAAGTAAAGAAAGTTAACAGGAGAAATAATCACTTGCATCAAATGTATTGATGCACTCATATATGCATATTATTTAGTTGTTCTTTGATATGCTATGCTTATGCTTCAATTCTTTTCCCTGCTTATTAAGAGATTAATTATATCTATATACAAATGTTAATTATTCTGCTGTATTTATGTTTAGATTTTTCCTTTGATTGACAAGTGTATGAATAAAATGAACTCTACTTCGGATAATGTAATATCCCCACTTTAGTAAACCGAACGTAATGGAAACTTTGAATTAATTACCTTAGGCAGTGTGAGAATTTCTCAGGCAGCACTATGCTATGACGATCCTCACACTTGGAATTCTAAGGTAGTGTAACACTGCCGTTGAAAATATGCCACTGCCATATGTTAAAAATTAGGAAATGATAAAAGTGCCCCTATCAACTTTTGTTAATTTCACTCTTGCCCAAAAGTTTTAGAAATTGTACTTTAACCCCAAGTGGATATTTCCACAATAACTCTAGAACTTTTTATAAAATGACATTTACGTCCCCACATCGGTAGAATTAGCAGAATGGGATTTTAAGCGGAGCAGAATTATGTGGCGAAACCGTAGAAGTTTAAATCTCTGCCGATTGGGCCATGGAGGCAGCCTGGTGTGAAATGATGTGGGGTGCCCTTGGACTTGCTCAAAATTACAAAAATGCCATTACTTACAGAAAATAGGAAACCGAAAGGCTCCGGATTTACGAAAATATCTAATTTACTCCGTTAATTCGCTTATTCGGTTTCAATAGTTATGTAAGGGCAATTAGAGGTTAATTAAATATTTATCAAGAGTTAATTAGATATTAGTTAGAGAGATTAGGCTTAAGATAAATTAAATTGAACATGTAGATATCTTAAACTATTAAGTAACATTTGACCGATTTGGAGGAAATCGATAAATATTCGATGTTCTAAACTGCCAGAGCCGAATCAGTAGAATTCTACATTGATAATCTTAGGTTGAATGGCTAAAATTCAGCCACCCTTACCACATATGAGTGGCGCCAAGTGTTGCTCAAGATAGTGGAGAAACTTGGCCTCACCTCCACCGAATTTTTATCGTTTTCGCCTAGTTGTTCGGTTTTATCAACTACTTAAGATTAATTAGCATCCGACTAAATTTTTACTTAGAGCCAATTAAGTATCATTTAGAGAAATTAGATATGAGAGAAGTAGATTGAAAGTATAGGAAACTTCGCACTACAAGAAATTTGTTTTTTTGTGACGACATATTTGGCGACAACTAAGAAGTTGTCACTGAAAGTGATATTTTTGTGACTGCTTTTAGTAGTTGTCACTAAATTATATGTTTTGTGACCACTTAATAAAGTCGTCACAATAAACCGAGGTATTTGTGACAAGTTCTTAAAGTCGTCACATTAGACAAAACTTTTAGTGACAACTTACAGTAGTCATCACATAAATAAGAGATATTTGTGTGACGACTTTTGTTAGTTGTCCCTAAATTCAAATTATCAACTATATTTTACGACAACATAATAAAATGGTCACAATAGACCTAGTCATTAGTGACAAGTTCTTAAAGTCATCACATTCAACAATATTTTTAGTGACAACTTATAGAAGTCCTCATAGAAATAATTTTAATTTTTATGTCAACTTTTGTTAGTTGTCACTAAAAATCGAATGGTTAGCTGTATTCTGTGATAATATAAAAAAGTCATCACAATAGATCTAGTTATTGATGACAAATTTTTAAAGTCATCACACCACATAAAACTTTTAGTGACAACTTGTAGAGGTTATCACAGAAATAATTTTAATTTTTGTAACAACTTGTATTAACTATCACTAAATTTAAATTGTCAGTTATATTTAGTAACAACTTAATAAAATCTCACATTGGACCTAACTTTTAGTGACAACATATATAAGTCATCATAGATACAATTTAAATAAAATAAAATATTTTCATAATTCTTAAAAAGCAGTTATGTAAGTTGATAGCACATAATTTTTTATTGAATTTTAACAAATAATAATTTAATCAATTTTTTAAAAGTTTATAATTGATCTCAAAAATAAAAAATGAAAACTTCAGCCCAATTTTTTTAAAAAAATATGGTAACTCATTTTTTAAAAAAAATGACAAATAGATTGCTTTGAAAGACAAAAAACCATATTAGTTAAACAAATTAAAATTAAAAAAAAGTTGTTGTGCTTGTATATAAACACGCTCAATATATAAATGGGCTAAAAAAAATAAAGCTATTATATATATATATATATATATATATATATATATATATATATATATATATATATATATATATATATATATATATATGTTGAAATGATATAATAATTTTTGTATAAATTTTTATTTACATGCATAGCTTAAGTACATTGAGCGTCAAGTTTTCAATATTCTTACGCAACTTTTGAGTAATTTACGCAACTGTAGCTCAATATATGTTGCACTATTTTTTGTTTGTATATATAATAGTATCTAGTTCCCGTCAAAAAAAATTATATACATCTCGTTATCGGTGTATAACTTTATCATATTATTTAAATTTTAAATAAATAAATTTATAGATACAACAAATATAAGTATCGTTAAAAAAAGATAAACAATAAAAACTGCACAAGAATAATTATCTCTTGCTTTATAACCACCGTATTTCAAGGAATGAATAGTACCTAATCAGATAGATATAGAAGCAAAAATAATAATAATTTTGAATCATCCTTTTTTTATGTGTCATACCCACTTTCTCAAATTTCAAAATAACTGCCTCCCCATATCTCTCCCTCTCTTTCAATGTGCTATTCTTTCTTTCTAGCTCTTTCACCTCTACGTGTGCTATCTCTTCCTCTCTCTCAGACTCTCGGTGTGGGTATTTTTCTCCTGTGCCTATGACGATAAAATTGTGAACAGTTTCTCGCCTCCTTTTATTCTCAGGTAAATCTTTCACTTACTTGCCTATGATATTTCTTTCCTTTTGATGCATGTGATTGTTCTCTCTTTGATATACATTTGGCATGGCAGTTTTCACATTTTTTTCAAGCCCTTGAATTTTCATAAGGCAGTCATATGACTTAGAATAATTAGAGCGTCTCTGTTTTTTTGTCTAATGATTTCATATCAACTATTAAAGAATAATGAGAACAATGGTTGTGGTTCGTTTTTTGGTAGAAAGTAGAAAAGGAGATATAGAGTTATGAGCATATGATTTTCATGATTGGCTTGCATACTGTGATGTGCTTGTGTGATTTGTTCAAAGCTAAAAGCTACATATATCAAATTTTTGTGAGCTTAATTATTAGAAAAGGTAAGAATGGGAAAATAATAAAAAAATAAAAAAGGCAGGGAGCTCAGACTCTAGTTAATTATATGCTTCACCTATCCAAGCTTTAAGAACTCCACTGCGATACAAATTCCCCACTATAAAACTTGAAATAAATTCAATTTTATAATAGTGCTACAGTAAGGTCATGATGGATAAAAATTAAAAAAAAAAAGACATGCTCCTACATTTAGCTATCTAAATTCTTCTATTACTAGATAGGGTGTTAATTAATCCTTTTTATTGTATTTTGATCCTGCACTCCATTTACAATGTGTTGAGATATGGTTTTATTCCCAAAAGTAGAGAGTATTGCCGCCAAAGGTTTTGAAAAGAAACAATTGTTTTATATAATGATAAACTATTATATTTCAAATGATTTAACTTTTATTTTAAACTTAATGGCCTATTTACTTTTAATTCACATACATTTCAATTTTTTTTATAATCAATAATTGACCACTGCACTTCATTTATTCAATAGAGAAGTTCTACAAAACATATTGGGGTGATAATGTGGTTCAAGATAGAGTGAGTAGTGCTAGCACTCCTTTGGCAAGTTGTTTCAAGCTATCTATGGAATAATCAACCAAGAGAGAAATGGAGCATCAATTTATTTTTCATGTTCCCTATACTTATTTTCTTGGCAATCTAATTAATGTAGAAAATGGATTTCTTTTTTTTTCCTAGAATTGACCAAGCATATGCAATGGGAGCTAAGCAATTTCACGGCTAATCTAGGGAACTAACATTGAAAAGCTTGTTTTATAGCTGCAACTGTGTGTTTTTCATTTATTCTTCTTCTCAATTTATATGTGTAATAAAATAAATTAGTAAAGCAATATTGAATAGGACGAAGAAGTGATATATGTGTTTTGCAATTTGCATTTGATAGGTTAAGAGTGTTTTGCATATCTTATTCTTTGTGAATGAAATTTCAATAATATGAATAAATAATTCAATATAAGACTAACAAGAATAACCATTGTCTCTTGTTTCTCGTTTGACAATAATATCCCCATTTATGTAGAAAATACTTCAATAGAAAATTTTATGAAGAGTAATCATAGTTTTGTCCTCACATATCTCAAATGCTTTTTAACCAAATGTCGTCGAATTAATTTTACCAATAATATTTTCTTTTAAATTTCCTAGTTATATACATATTTATTCTTTAAACATGTTTAGTAAATAAGACATTGAGGAACCTATATAAAAATTGTTTTTCTAACTTAACACTACGCTATCTCTTTCTTTCACTCATTCTCTCAAGGTTATTATCATTGTACTTTTCTACTGCTCTTTCGTCGAGTTTTCTTGAGGATAACTATTGTTGCCGCGATCTATCTCTGTGTTCAATAAGTTCTTCTTACAGATAATTCATGTAGCTTTTCTCTCGCGCATACTTTTGCTTTTGTTATAGTATCTCTATTTTTCAATATATTTGGATGCGTGCTTCTTTGGATATTTTCTCAACCTGAGCTTTTTTCTTGCTTCATGTGAAGTCATCAGTATTTTACTCTTCATTGCATGATATTATTTCTTATCATTTTCTGTATATATGGGTGTGGGTTGGGTGGTACTTTTCTTTGGGAATTTATGAAACATGCAAAAGATATTTAGAACTCGGTCCGTACTAACAAAGTAATAATCATTATATATGATAGTTGCATGTTACTACTTACTAAAAGTGATTTTTTCTACTTGTTGAGATAATAGTTACTTCATTATCACATCACAGATAGTTGCAAGTTATTATAAAAAAATTAATTTATTCTTGTGATTTTTAATTGCATTCCTTCCATTTGCTTCATGGGCAAAAAGTATGTAGAACTATTATCCGCATATAATGCAAAATATGTGTAGCATACATGCAAATTCATACTATTAATGCAATTAGTCTTCTCAATTCTGTAGTATGCTATGATGGATAAGTCTTGGATAAGGATTAAAAATAGAGTTCATCCAAGGTTCATTAAAGGGGTGGATGCTTTTCTTGATTTTGCATTTAGTCAGCCTGGAGTGAATAATAGAATTCGATGTCCATGTAAACGATGTAAAAACACAGAGTTTGCATCTAGAAGAACTGTAAGGGCGCATATATTTGATAAGGGTTTTTTGGAGCAATATTGTGAGATTTGGGATCTTCATGGGGAAATTAGACAACCCAATAGTCCAATTCAAGATAATGAACTAAGCCTGGAAGAACCGCTTATTGAGGATGACATTATTGGAATGGTTCATGATGCTTGTGGCTTTACAAACATGGACTTCACAAGAAATGATGAAGATATACATGAGGAACCAACTGAAGGTGCGAACAAATTTTATAAATTATTAGAAGATACCAATGCAAATCTTTATCCTGATTGCAAGAATATCTCAAAGTTGTCATTCATTGTTAAGTTACTCCATTTGAAATGTCTTAATCATTGGAGTGACACGTCTATGGATATGTTGTTAAGGTTGTTTAAAGAAGTGCTTCCTAAAGGAGCGTTGGTTCCTAATTCTTACTATGAGGCTAGGAAAGTCATTCGTGATTTGGGCCTTGACTACGAAAAAATAGATGCTTGTAAGAATGATTGCATTTTATATCGAGGACAATTTCAAAATGCAGAATTTTGTCATGTGTGTGGATTGTCTAGATGGAAATCAAATGATAAGAAGATAGCTCATAAGGTGTTGCGATATTTTCCTTTAAAATCAAGGTTGCAAAGGCTATACATGCAAAAAAACACTGCTAAGGAGATGAGGTGGCACAAAGAGGAACATATTGATGATGAAGTATTAAGGCATCCGGCAGATTCTATAGCTTGGAAATCTTTTGATGAGAATCATCCATTATTTGCTAACGATCTTAGGAATGTCAGGTTGGGTTTAGCAAGTGATGGATTCCAACCTTATGGAAACATGAGCGCTTCTCATAGCATTTGGCCAGTGGTTCTAGTTCCATATAATCTGCCACCATGGAATTGCATGAAAGACCCGTACTTTATGATGTCACTTCTTATTCCAGGTCCTAAATGCCCAGGAAATGACATTGATGTATACTTACAACCATTAGTTGAGGAACTGAGAGAGTTGTGGGAAGAAGGTGTAGAGACATATGATGCTCATACAAGGACAAATTTTAAAATGCATGCAGCTGTTTTATGGACAATTAATGATTTTCCTGCATATGGGAACTTGTCTGGATGGTCTACAAAAGGAAAGCTTGCTTGTCCTTGCTGCCATATAGATACTTGCTCCCGAAGCTTGCGTAGCAAACTCTGTTACATGGGTCATCGTCGCTTCTTACCAGTTGATCATCCGTGGTGCCAAAATAGAAGAGCATTTGATGGAGAAATAGAAAATAAACCTCCACCTAAGGAGCTAACAGGCGATGAAGCACTTCAACAACTAGAAGGTGTTGGGAATGTTACATTTGGAAAAGGGCAAAAGCGAAAGCAAGATAGGCTAGCTGCACATAATTGGACGAAAAGAAGCATTTTCTTTGAATTGCCATATTGGAAAACTCTTATGTTGCGACACAATCTTGATGTTATGCACATTGAGAGGAATGTGTCTGATAATATTTTAGGAACAATAATGAATATGACAGGAAAAACGAAAGACACATTGAAAAGTCGCTTTGATTTGGTTGATTTAGGCATTCGAGAAAAGTTACATCCACAAGTTGATCGCAACAATGTTAACAATATGTTGATTCCAGCTGCTAGTTATGTATTGTCCTCTACTGAAAAATCAAAATTTTGTAACCTCTTGGCTAACTTAAAGGTTCCGGATGCTTTCTCATCTAACATTTCACGATTTGTGAATGTTCAAGACAAAAGGATTTTTGGATTGAAGTGTCATGATCATCATATATTGTTACAACATATTCTTCCAATTGCAATACGTGGATTATTACCTAAGGATGTTTGTAAGGTTTTGATAGAGTTGAGTATATTTTTCAAGAAATTATGCTCAAAGTGCTTGGTATTTGAAGAGTTATGTAGTTTGGAGGAACAGATCATAAAAATTTTATGCAAATTAGAGACTATATTTCCACCAGCTTTCTTTGATGTAATGATTCACTTGCTAGTCCACTTAGCTAAAGAAGCAAAAATTGCTGGACCTGTGCAATATCGTTGGATGTATCCTATTGAAAGGTTATCCTTTTTCCTTTGGGCTCATTTATCTTCTTTTGAGAGATATGTGATTATCATAGTAAAAAAAATTAACTTTTATGTTTGCACAAAACATTTAATATAGGTACTTACGTCAACTAAAGGCATATGTTCGCAACAAAGCTCATCCAGAAGGTTCGATTGCAGAAGGCTATCTTGCAACTGAATGTCTTACATTTTGTTCAAGATACTTTAATAATGTTCAAACTAAGTTTAATAGAGCACCAAGAAATGATGATGGAGGTGTAAGAGAAGAAGGTATATCTATCTTTTGGAAAACTGGTCGAGCAAAAGGGGCATATAAATCAATTTTTCTTTCTAATGATGAGTATGATCAAGCTTGCATGTATGTGCTTCAAAATTGTGAAGAGGTTTGGCCTTTAAAAGAGTAAGTTTGATTAGATTCTTTAAATAAATTTCATTGTCAATAGTTATAATATCTTACATAATAGTTTAATATTGTAGGCAATATGAAAAGGAGATCGGAAGAGAAGTTAGAGATGAACATAGAAAAGAGTTTCATGAATGGTTATATGAACATGCTCGGCAAATTGCAAATGACGAGCTTATGAGTTTAGCAGTTGGTCCTTCGAAAGTGGTGCATCGTTATGGAACTTACATTGTGAATGGGTTCAGATTTCATGCAAAGGATCGGTCTTTGCAAAGAAAAACTCAAAATAGTGGAGTTCTTGTAAGGGGAGATGATGAAAATACGGAAAAAGAATATTATGGTGTATTAGAAGATGTCTTAGAATTATCTTATGTGGGGAATAGAAAAGTATATCTTTTTCAATGTCATTGGTGGGATGTTGCTCGTTTGGGAAAAGGATATAAAATTGACGATTATGGATTCACAAGTGTGAATATACATGGTTCTTTAAATACCAATGAGCCTTATGTCTTAGCATCTCAAGCAGAACAAGTTTTCTATGTAGAAAATATTGTTGAGAAAGATTGGCTATTTGTAGTCAAGACAACTCCCCGTGACTTATACAATATGCCTCATGTGGAAGATAACAATGTTGATGATAGGGATGATGATTCGTGTGTTGATAAATAGGATGCTTACCAAGAAATTGAGATTGAACATGACATCCCACACAATGATATCATTAATAATGATATCAATGTAGTATTGTATAGAGATGACATTGAGCCAGAAAGGATCAGGTGTGAAAAAGAACAATTAGTGAGAGATCATAACAGACTAGATGATTTTATTAATGACAATGACTTGGATGAAGATTTAAGTAATGAAAGTAATGAAGATTTCCTTGATAGTTAGACTAGTACTGAAGATGATAATACATAAAGGTTGGCATTTTTTATTAAAAAGTAGTTAGCCTTTCATTTTGTTGCACCTCTATTTTAAAAGATAAATTGTTATTTACTCATATTTATACTATGTTGACTAGGTTATTGTTACTTGGAAATTGGGGCTTTTAAAATCAATGAAGTTATTGATTTTTTTTATGTTATGCAATTTTGCAGAAAATGCATGGGCGAGGAGGTGCAAATGGACAAAGAAAAGCAAACTTGTTGTATTCTTCAAGGAATGATAAAGCAAAGAAAGGTGATGGCACTTCAAGCTCATCTAGGTTTCAACCGACTCAAAACTCATGTGCACTAAAAATTCAGCAATCTATTCAACCAATTCACCAACCCACTCAGCATAGTCAACAACAAGAAGAAGAAACTCATGTATCATATGGTGGAGGAAATATTGTTTCTACACCAAGTACAGCAGGTATAATAATATGCCAACTTATAGCTCTAAAGATGTAAAATATATTTATGTGTATCACAAATTTTGAACTTTTTTTTTATAGGTTCTTGTAACCCAAACAAGAAAACTAGAGGGAAATATAAATCCATAAACCTGGACATGAAAACAATGGGCGGAAAACTTGATATTCATATTCCTGATGATATCTTAAGAGCTGTTGGAGAAAATGCTAGGAACCTTGTGAACTATTATGGGTTAGTGGTTAGGACAACAGCTCCATTGACAGCAATAGATTGGAAAGAAGTGACAGATAGAGTGGGTGAGCAAATGCTTTTGAAGATTAAGGTAATAAATTTGCTGCTAATTGTGTTTATTTTCAAAATAAAACTAGTAATTATGTGTGTTTGTTTCTTCCATTCAAAGGAAAAGTTCAAGGTTAGTGAAAACATGAAATATTGTTTGGATGCATTTGCTTTGGAGACTATGCGAAGACTTTACAGAATTTGGAGAGGTCGGTTGAGTAAACACTATAAACAATTTCAAACCGATGAGGAGAGGCTAGCCAATCAGCCAAATGATATCGATACAAAGGACTGGAAGCATTTGATTGATTATTTTGGTACTGAAAAATTTCAGGTATAACAAATTTATAGAACTTTTTATTTGTTTTTTATTAGTTAAATATTGACCTAATAATTTTAATATAGAGAGTAAGTGAAAGAAATGCAAGGAATAGGCAAAAGCTAGTTGTCAAGCATACATGTGGCACTAGATCTTTTGCTGAAGTTGAGGAATCAACGGTAAAATTTATCATTTTTTTCCCACTTCTTTTTATATAAAAAACATATTTTAATTAAATTAATGAAGTTTAATGTATAGAGAGATCCTGACACTGGAGAAAAAGCACAAGTTGATGAAGTTTGGTATGCTCAACATACCAAAAAGAACAAAGAGGGGGAAGTTGTGTGGTCTGATCCAAGGTCACAAGAAGTCCATGTAAAACTCAATTATCTTCACTTATGATTTGAATATATTTATTAGTTTAGTTTGCAATACTATTTGTATTATTTATGCAGGAGAAATTGAAGGAGCTTGTATCTCAACCAACCCCAGAGGATTCTACTCCAATGACTGGGGAAGAGATGTTGTTAAGTGTGCTTGGTGAGAGAATAGGGTATTTTAGGGGAAAAGGTTATGGAAAGAAAGCTCCATCAAAGAGGGCAAGAATTCAAGAAGCTGAAATTAATGCTAGAATCAATGAAGCAGTGGAGGAAAGAGTTGAACAAAGAATTGAACAAGTTAGAGCTGAGTTTAACAACAACATAGAGAGTATTATTGAATCACAACTTGCTTCTATACTTGGCAACTTGTCCCAATCAAATATCAACAATATTATTGAGGGTCATATCTATTCGAGTGTTAGGTTGCAAATGTTTATCTACATTTATAATGAATCTATAATGTTTCTGTCCAAATAATACACATGAGACATCGAGTAGTCCTAGCAGGGAACCAAACACCTGAGTTTGGATTGCAGCATTTTGGAATGAGATCAAGCATTTAACTCTTGAACTATCCTTATTTTTTCTTTTGAAAAGAAACTAAGTATCTAGCTTTTAGATTTTATTTTAATTTTTTGTACAGAACTAAGATTTAGCATAGACTATAATTTTTTTTTATTTGTATGAAGAACTTGGCTTTTATATTATAATTTTATATTTGATCTTATAAATGTTGTTTAATGAATTTGATTTTATAACTATTAATGTGAAAACTAAAGTTATTTATATTTCTAATCATATGCAATTACTATAGTATGAGAAAAAGATAATGTATCATTCTAAATAAGAATAATAAATTTAAAAAGTATATAGTGACAACTATAAGTTGTCAATAAAACTACCTCTTTGTTACACCACTTGTAAGTCATCACTAAAAAGTGTTATAGTGAAAACTATTTTTAGTAACTAAAATTAAAAATAATTTTTAGTAAAACTATTTAGTGATGAAAATTGTTAACACTAAAACTCTTTTTGTGACAACCTATTTGTGTCGTCACTGCATGTGCAACTTTTTAGTAACGATTTTTAGTTGTCACAAAATAACTCTTGGTTTATTTAGTGATAATTGAAGTTGTCACAAAATGTGTAACTTTTAGTGACTACTTATGTCATCACAAAATATTTTCATCTATAGTAACGACTTTAGACATCACAATAGGTTTTACTTTAGTGACGACTATTAAACTCGTCACTATTAACCTTTTAGCTACGGTGCATACGGGACGACTTTTAGTCGTTACAAAAAATACAAAAAGTCGTCACTAAATGTTTTTGTGACGATATTGAAATGTTTTAGTGACGACTTTAGTTGTCACACAAAACCGATTTACCGATTTAAAGGCAATCGGTAAGATTTCGGTACTTTGTACTGTCGGAACCAAACCAATAAAAATTATACTGTGAGAGCTTTAGGATGGATGGCCAAGATTCAGCCAACACACTCTATAAGTGGCGCCACAATCAGTCTTCAAGAAGGCAGCCAAATCAGATTGGAGAAGGAAAACACATCCACCAATCACATGCAATCTTGCTCCAAAAGTCTTCAATTATTTCCTTCCAACTCCCTTGATTAATTTCAGATTTATAACCTACTGAACTCTCAATATTTCTCTCCTATCTCAACTCATCTTCACTCCATCTCCATCTACTCTTTAAGCTTCATCAAGATTCTTTCAATCCAAGGCACCAATCTAGCACAACAACACCTAGAAGAGGTAGGAATTCCAACTTCTTTCTTGTTTCCTTTGAATTGGGCTGATTGAGACTCCATTTTCTTCCCAATTTCTTGCAAGATTCTGATGTTACCTTGAGTGATGATGATGAATTAAGGTTGGTTTAGGGTGTATATATGAGTTTGAATTGAAGATTGGATGGATTGATTAGAGAAAAACATGAATCCAAGAAGAATTCAAGAAGCTGTTAGGGTTTTTCCCTCGACGATCCATACGGTGGAGTGTATGAATCCCCCTACAGCTGATTAAATTTGATGAAAATATTTTTATATGAAACTACACATTCAGATCTTTCCATACATATAAAATATAAGGCTAGTGGATTAGTATAGAATTAGTTATAAATTTTTGAAGTTTGACCTAGAAATCTGGATTCTCATCTGGGCAGTATGAGTTGAGAAGGGTATAACTCACCTACACAACTCCAAATTGAGTGAAGCTAACGTTGTTTGAAAGCTAACATGTAAGAAACATCCCATAAAAATTTTAGAGTCAGATTTGTTGCCATTTGTTCCCAGCACATCGATGAATTTGACTTAAGTTTAAACTGGGCTGGAATAGGGTAGTCCAATAGGGTCAAGTTTCGGGGCTTATATCTCAAAATATACTTATTCAAATGAGATGAAACTTATTTCATTGGAAAGCTTTTCCTGTTAGATTTAATTTGATATAAATTTTGTATGATTTCACCTAGTTTTCTATTTTTAGTGAATTTTTACTTCTAAGAGTGCAATTCTGGTTAGTTGTAGGGCAGACAGAAGTAAACTTTGAATAACTTGAGCTACATAAATCAAAATGAGATGGCACCAAAAGGGTTGGAAACTAGACACATAGATCTATAACATATTCAAAATTTAGATCCAAATGAATTGAATAGAAATTATGGTGAATTTTACAAAATCAGACAGAATTGAGTAGAATGAGCCAAAAAAAAAAAAAACTTTAGTTATGTATTTATGTTGACATGTTATATGATTGATATTATTGTTAGAAAACTTGATACCTTATGTTGGTTTTGCTGCTTGATTGATCCTTCTGGTAGTCTGGCACTATTCATGGGGAAGCGGACTCGATCCGTTATGCTACCGAAATTCGGGCAGAAATATGTGAATTATATGAATATTATACATTTATATGTTATGCTCATGAGATTCATATATGCAAGAATAATTTAAGTATGATATGAAGTATATGAATGATTGCATGTAGCATATGCATGTATAATCATGTCCAAAGAAGAATAAGATTTATGAGAACTTACAAGAAAGACGTACCAAGCTACCACATGAGGCATGGCATAGACCCAGCTAGCGTGGGCCAGAGCGGTACTGTCTAAGACTTGGGCCAGCCCTCGACCAGATTTAAGGGGAATAGACCAATGTGAGGGTTGGGGAAAGTAAACTCGTCACTCATGTATAGGTACGAGCTCGGACCTGAAAAGCAGACTATTACCTAGGGGTGAGAGAGGCCATTTACCTCCGGGGGACCAAGTACAAAATGGTAAGGTTAAGTTGCAAGTTAAAGAAGAGATAAATTAAGTCAAGTGCACTTGCATACGTTTAAGTATATGCATTTATATGTGCATCTTCAATTAGCTAGTTAAGTCATAATGCTATTATGATCCTTGTTGAAGCATATTATACTATCCGTATTTCTATGTCTGTCATATGATATGGCAAGTGGTTGTTAAAATATAACCCGCTTCGAGAAAGGTGTTTTCAACTTAAAATTGAACCATTATTTATTTATATGTGTTCATATTTTTATAATAAATCGAAGCGGCTGGAATGTTTTATGATGGCACTGTATGAGTAATAATTTGAGTTTACCTACTGAGAATCTCAGGTTCTCACTGCCTATTTGTATGTTTCTCTTTTCCGTAAATATTCTAGCACCAAGTTAGAAATCAACTACAAGGCAGAGTACAGGGCCATTCATTGAGCAAGAATTGGGCATAAGCCAGACCAAGAGACTATTGAAGCTAGCTAACGACTAGTCGGATGTAAACGCTGTGTACTATATCAATTACAGTTTTTTTTTAAAGTGTAGTTATTTTATTATCTATGTATCAAAGATTATTAGTTAGCAATAAAATGAGTAGTTCAAGGGCCATGTATTATATTCTCCATATCTTAAAGATTTTTCTTAGCACAGTAACAACCTTTTAATATAACTCCATGACTCAAGCATGGTTTATATAATAAAGGTTGTTACAGATAATACGTTTTTGAACTATAAAACTGAAAATCTATTAACATGTTCACCTTGTTCATAATAAACCGAAGCAGCTAGAGATAATAATGATGACACGATATGTGATAGTTAATTGAATCCTACTGAGAATTTATAATTCTCACTATATTTCCGTATTATAATTCTCTTTGCAAGTCCTTGTTATCCTTTTTCATTCTTGTACATAAACCATGCATGAATATGCTATATGCACTTATACACATGTTTCATATCTTACTTTCAAACATTCTTGCATGCATGATTTCCATGTACAAAATACATACATACTCATAGCTTCACATCACATACTTCTGTTGAAAATTCGGCAACATAATAGCTAAAAGATGAGGCTTCGCCATATACAAACTATAACACCCTAATAAACCCATACTACGCTTAAGTCGTATTATGGCGTTTTATTAGTTATTACTTATGCTCGTGGAAAATTAAACTTCATTTGAAATTAAATTACGCGGAAAATACGGTAAGATTTTTTTTTTTTTGAAATACGTCGTCGCTTTGCAGCGTTTGAAAAGTAAAGCCTTGAGCGAGAAGACAGATAAAGAAAGAGCATGTCGCATAAGATACATAATCCAATCTCATAAAACAAGAGAACGATAAATAAATAGTAATTCACAAATACATTGCATTACATAACTAATCATTACATTCATATGGGTTCATAATATATATATACATACATATATATATCAGCATTACATTGAAGGAGGCTCGTGGTCGCGCCATGATCCAAATACTAAATACAACTTAAATTGACATCATTCGTCACAAAAAGGAACGTATACGGCAACTACAAGTCCAAATTAGCATTGTCTGGCATCCCTCATCCTACATCCGCTCGTAGTGCGGTGGCTCCAGGCTCCACTCCATTGAATGTGCCAGCAAAATCTGGTGACGATGCGGAAAAATAACTAGAGTGAGAAAAAAGGTTTCTCAGTAGGACTCGAACCCGACACGGAGGTGTCATCGTCATCGTCCTAGCCACTTCGGTTTTATAATGAAAACAGTGAGCATGCATAAGGTTCAGTTCTTAGGTTTTCGAAAACATGAATATCCGAAGTGGATTCAATTTTAACATACTCTCTAATCATTTATATCATAACATACATGGGCATAAGTATAATCACATAAAACATGCATGACTGTGCTATAAGCTTCTCTTAACTTTTTCTCTTTAAGGGTTTGGACCGAAGTCCTTTTCTTTTCTTTTCTTAACTTGACTTATCTTAAGTCCTTTTCTTTTCATCCACTAAACATAAGTGGTAATGAGCTCATACTGTGGCCGTCACCACCATAAAATTTCGATACTTACACTAGCTGGGTCATGCCATGCCTCATGTAAACCCTATCCCCTATACTCACACTAGCTGGGTCATGCCATGCCTCATGTGAGTCGTGGGTGAGGGGAACTTAATTTGGGTCACCTTCCCTTTTGAAGGATCACGCCCTTAGTTTACTTTATCTTCTTAGTAAGGCTTATGATGCAAAATTATTTTAATCCTTTTTCCATATTTAGGCGTTACGTATCGCCGTCCCCAAACGTGATTTCCTTTATCAATCACCTCTGGGCGTTATGTATCGCTGTCCCCAGGGTATTCATATTTATTAATCCTTTCTACATCTGGGCATTACGTATCGTCGTCCCCAAATGTGATTCCTTTAATGTATATCATTAAATATCATATCACTATCATAATCATCATATCATATCATCATTATCATTATCATATCATCATCATCATCATCATCATCATCATATCATGTTCATGTCATCACTATCATCATCATATCATTGTCATCATATTGACACATAGAAGCATACATATCACACAAAGTCTTATGAGCTTAGCTTAGTAAATTTGGTGCAACCTTTTAATTGAGGTCGCCTCTTGCATAAATTCTTTTATTAGGCATAGGGCCAATTTTATCCATTATCCTTTTTGAAACCTTTAAGTTGAATTATGAAGGTTTTCCAAAGCTTAATGTAAGGGTCTTAATGTCTTAAAGCTTATTTCTTATTAACCTTTAAAACTTAACCATAACTAGTTTTACTTTTACAGTGGGGTAGTAACTTCAAAAATTCAAGATAATTTCATCTTTTATTCTTTTATTTCGAATTTTGGTATCATTATACTTCTCTGAGTCTATTTTTAAACAAAAGAAACCTCACTCAAAAATTCATTTTATAGCTTGAGTTATGCACATTTTACTCTGACTGCTCAGCTTTTAGGTTTATTCTCAGTACAGTGACTTTTACACTTTACTACGACCTCACAAGGAATCTGCCAAAACTGTTTTATGGCGGTGTTCCTTTATGTCTTAGCTTTCTAAAAAACTTAGTCCCACTCAAAAATGTTCTGTATAACTTGAGTTATTAAGATTTTATTACATACTGCCCAAACAGAAACATATCCGGGAGCAGCACACTTTGAAAATTCATATCTCCCTCGTTTTAAAGCCAAATTTCACATATTTTATATGTATAAAAAGCTCTATGAGTTTATTTTCATTTAAAATTAGTTTCATTACATTTGGAGTTATATTGAAAGAGTTATTGGTTGCGCCATATAGACTGCTAGAATTTTCCAGTTTCCACGGTTTTGGTTTCAAGGAGTTTTCTTGTAAAAACATTAAGTCTTTTCTCCAAGTGACCATTTTACATATCCAAACCATCTTTAAACTTTGAGATCTTGGTAAAAATCAATATTTTGAGTTCTAAAAAGTTGAGTTCAACATAAAACAAAATGCACAACCAAAGTCATTTTCCAAAAGAAGAGCAAAATCACAAACAACCTCATATAATGAAAGCATAGCCATGAGGCCTTTAGAGCAAGTCCTAAAACCACTTAGCTATGAAGAGTTTAGGAGTTTTAGAGCTTGAAAAACATAGAAGAAGGAGGGGTTAGAGTCACTACCACAAGGATTCTCTTGAAAGCTTGAAGAATAAAAATGGTTGGAGATGGCCTCCTCCTCCTTGAGCTTGATAATGGGGCTAAATGAGTGTTTGTTTTGCTTCCTCAAGAACCCAAGAGGGTGGTCCTTGAAGGGCTTGTGAGAGTGGTGATAGGAAAGAGAGCTGGATAAGGTGAGAAAGAGAGAAGAGGAACAAGAAAGGTTGGAAGAACAAAAGAGCTAGAATGAAGTGTAGAGAGAGGTGGGAGCTTGGGCTTGTAGTGAGAGGATGAAAATCACAAATGACAGAGTGGGGGAGGCTATTTGGGGCGCAAAAATGGGTGAGGAGGCTGATTAGTTTGGCTTCTCTAACAAGCAAGAGTGAATAGGTGAGTTTTACTTCTTTTTCAAGCAAAAGGGCTAGGAACCTTGGGGTAAAAGGGTGGGTTGTGTTTCCTTTGAGTCTTGGCACTTGGATAAAGACCATTTAGTGTTTTCTCGAGTGGTTAAAGCCATGACCACTCTTGGGATTGGCTTGGGTGAATATGATCACTCCAAGTGGCATAATCCTAAGGGAGGAAGGTACTTCTCTTGTCTAGACTAAAGAGATACTACTAACATACACTCTTGATCTAAGAGTGCATGATGAGAAGGCAAATAGATGGTTGGATTTTGCTCTTATCCTTGGCCAAAATTTGGTGCATCAATTAGGAAAAATTTTTAAATCTTCAAAGCTATCAGAATTACCTAAATTGTTAATTCAACTTGATTAGTTAAATTGCTCTTTAACCGATTTTGGTTAATTACACTTTTAAAACGTTTTCCTCTAAAAGAATTGCTCTTATGAATTATGTAATTAGGGTGGAAGAATTAATCTATCTCAATCGATTAAGGTAGAACAATTGTCTTGTACTTAATTAATAGAATTGGATTACCTTGATTATATTTCTAAGTTACGAATGAATAATTAGGTTTTAATTAAAACATTTAATACGTTATGATTCAATTATTAACTTGACTCAATTTACTAAGCTTTTGCTCATCGAGATTAGCCGATTATTCCTCAGTTAATCGTTAACCTCTCTAATTAGCCAGGATCACTGAGCTAATTAGCTTAGAAAAAAATTGGGGATGTTACACAAACAACATAATTATAGGCATGCAGTCATAGTAATTAGAATCATCATATCAATATATCAATATCATATCGTTTTTCATAAGAATTCCATGCATGATTCAGCCCTTTGGTTTTTTTTGTGGTTTATATAGCTTCTAAACCTTGAAGCTTATCAAGTTGTGTTATTTTCTCAAATCTATCCTGAAATTCCGAATTGCACTATAATTCCATTTTAATTCATTTTAATTGAGAAATTTGATAGATTGTATCCCTGTTAGTCTACTTTTAAACCTCTTTAGTTGCATTAAATTTTGAGATGTATAATTTATGTTATTAAATATTTACTCAAAACTGCTCTGTTTCAGGATAGACTCGCACATCTACCACAAAAAATCCATTTTTCATCATTTTTATCCAAAATTTATACCTAAATGTAGCTATTGGGACCCTCTTTAAATCCCAACAAATTGGGTAAGTAGAGCTCAAGTTTTGAGCTTCTTATTGGGCTGCCCTATTTCCACTTGGATAAAGCATAGGTCAGTTTCAAGGAATTTTTGGGAGAAATCTACTTATGATCTGATTCTAAAATTTTATGAACATGTTCTCTCACGTGTCCACTTTCTAAAAAAATTGGTCTCACTAAATTTTAAGTTATATAAGTCAAGTTATGCCCCTCATATCACATTTTGGTCAGGATAGAGAATGAATTTCAATAGCCAACTTCTAAAAACCATAACTAATTCATTTGAAGTCCAATGGTTCTATAATTTATATGATGGGATTGCTCTTGAAGTCTAGTTCCTCGTAAAATTAGTCTCACTTGAATTTGAGCCTTATAAGTTGAAAAATATTGTTTGCTATATGGACAATTGTAAGGGTTTCTCTCTAATGGCTTTCTCTATTTTGGGTTTTACATGATCTTTTGACCTATCCTTCAACCTAAACCAAGATTTTCTATCTTAAATCATTAAAATTAAGTCATATTAATGTTATACAAGCTCAAATAAAGGATGACACAAATAAAATGCATCAACCACACAAAGCCCTAAAGGACAAACAAACTAAAGATTTGAGCTACTTACCCCAAAATCCTTGAAATTATGGAAGCAGGGAGGACAAGAGCAACTCCTAGCCTCTTTTTTTTCCTCATGGTAGTAGCCTACATGGAGGTGGGGAGACTCCATTTGATAGTTGATTATCAAATTGATAAAAGGGTTTTGTAAAGGAGAAGATAAAGATTGATTTTCATATAAGGAGCGAAGTGATTTGAGGCTAAGAAGGCTATTAATTATGAGCTTGAAGCTCATAGCCATGGAGGTAATGGAAGGAAGAAAAAATGATGAAGGAAAGATAGTGGTGGTGGCTGAAACTTTAGAGGGCAAAAGGGGGAGGAATGGCTTGCTTCCTTTATAAGTTTGTTTGGCTTATTTCTCAAGCTTTGTGTAATGTCCTAAAAATTTTATCATTTTTAATTAATTTGTTTGGTTTTTATCAAATAATTGAGATAAATTAGAATTTGATTAAGTATTTAGTTAAAGCCAATTAAGTATCATTTAGAGAGATTAGATTTGAGAAAATTAGATTAAAAACATAAGAAACCTCATAGGATTTTTCCAAAACCATTTTACCGATTTAAAAAAAATTGGTAAGATTTCGGTGTTTTAAACTATCAGAACCGAATCAATAGAAATTATACTATGAGAACTCTAGATTGAATGGCCAAGATTCAGCCAGCCTACCCCTATAAGTGGCACAAGATCAGCCTTTGAAGAGGGCAGCCACATCCAATTGAAGAGATGAAACACATCCACCAATCATATGTAAGCTTCCTTCAAAAGTTTTCAATTATTTCCTTCCTACTCCTTGCAAATGTTTGGCCACTATATAGCTGATATCTCTTCATCTTTCTTCTTCCTTATCCTATCTCATCTTCATCTACATCAAACCTTCAAGCTTCAACAAGTTTTCTTCAATCCAAGGTACAAATCTAGCAAAACTACACCTAGAATAGGTAAGGATTCAACTTCTCTTTTTGTTTTCATTAGATTGGGGCTACTTGTGGTTCTTCTTTCTTTCATGATTTTAATGCTATATTGAGTAAAGATGATGCTATAGGGTTGTTTTGTATGTATGTTTGGATTAGAATTGAAGTAGAGTAGGAGAATTGAGAATAGAAAGAAGCAAGATGCTATTTGGGTGAAAAACCCTATAGCATCCATATTTTCGTCTTGTACAGACAAAAATCCATCCATCAAAACTTAGTGAATCTATTTTTATATGAAACTATACATTTAGGGATTTCCAACATATAAATATAAGGCCATTGGATTAGTATTGAGTGAATTATGAATTTTTGAAGTTTAACCTAGATTTGTGGTCCTCTTCTGGGCAGTATGAGTTGAGAAGGGTGTAACTTACCCTACAGAGCTTTAAATTGAGTGCAACTAACTCTATTTGAAAGATAACATGTAGAAAAACATTCCATAAAAATTTTAGAGTTAGCTTTATTCCTAATTATTCCCAATAATTTGATGAAGTTGCCTTAAGTCCAAACTGGATTAGAATAGAGCAGTCCAGAAAGGTCAACTTATGGGGCTATATCTCAAGCTATACTTATGCAATTGAGGTGCAACTTCTTTCAAACAACTGTTAGCTTTAATTTGGTATAAGTTTTGTATGACTTCTCCTACTTTTGTATTTTTGGTGAATTTTTACTTCTAAGGGTACAATTTTGGCTAGTTATAAAGTAGACTGAAATAAACTTTGAATAACTTGAGCTACACAAATCAAAATGAGATGGCACTAAAAGGGTTGGAAACTAGACACATGGCACTATCACATATCCAAAATGTAGGAATAAATGAATAGAATAGAAATTTTGGTGAATTTTATAATATTGGGCAGAAGTGAGTATAATGAGCAGAAACCTTGTTGATGTTGGCACACTATATGATTGATATTGCTGTTATAAATTTGCTAATCTATGTTGGTTTGAATGCTTGATTGATCTTTCTGGTAGCCTAGCACTATTCATGGGGGAGCCGACTTGATCTGTTATGCTATTGAAATTTTGGCAAAAACTTCATATACTATGTGAAATATTTATGTACATGTGATACTTAAGAAAAATAATACTAGATGTACATGCAATTTATGAAAATTATTATGATTCCATATTTCTTGGGCTAGCCCCTGAATAATCTTAAGGGGAATAAATCAGTGGGAAGGTTAAGGAAAGTAAACCGCATAATCCTGTATAGAAATAAGCTCGGTCCTAAAAAGTAAACTATTACCTAGGAGTATACGGCCAAACACTCCCGGGGGACCAAGAATGGAAAATATAAATTACATGAGTCGAAAGCTCCTAAAGACTAAATGCAATTTCCATTTTACATATATATTGTCCTATTTGTTAATTTCTAAGCTAATTTCATAGTTACCTGTATATTCCTTGTGTTATATTACTGTTTACCTATGGTTACTATTTCAGCTATTTTAGCATGCCTGTTTAAATATACTTGTATTGCTCTAATTTAAAATTTAGTTTTGTTTCAGATTATATTTTCCACAACATGAATTAAGTTGAATGTTACTGTTATGTTGTATTATTTAAAAATAAGAAAAATCAAAATAACTGGTAATGATGGCGATGGCAGATGTGCATAGGATTAGTATTCCTACTGAGAATTTCTTTAAATTCTCACCCTACTGTGTATTTCCGTATCATTCTCAGATCATGGTGAACATAGCAATGGGCATCCTCTTCATTGAGTTCCCTGACCTCCTTGATCCATTTCTAGACTATATATATATATATATATATATATATATATATATATATATATATATATATATATATATATATATATATATATATATATATATATATATATATGTCTAGTAATTGCCGATTTCGCTTTTATTTCTTTTTCCATAGTGATTTTGTCGTCCCACTTACTCACCTACTATTTCACCCTTCTGTGTCCTATATTGCCATTTAACTCTACATGGCACATCCATTTCACTCTACATGCCAGTGGTGGCCATGCCCCAGCAGACACCGGCATGGCAAATGGATTCCTTTCCTCGGAATCCATTTGGGCGGCTTATGTAGTACAGTAGTCGGAGATGTATAGAGTGGGCCTTTTTTAGCATTTTGGGCCATAGGCAGTAGCTTAGTGGATGGTGCGCCTAGATATTTAGTATATGAAATATCCCATGGGGAATAGTTAGGGTGTTATTCTGTAGAGAGAGGCTAGTTTATTTTATTTCAGTGGCCTCATTTTCCATATCGTGTTCTGTTTATGGTTTCTTTTGTAAACTCTAAAAACAGACATTTATGTATGTATGTGTGTGTGTGTGTATATATATATATATATGACATAGTGCAGTAATTCTGTTTATTCCGCAGATTTCTTTTTTATTATGATGTTAACTCGTTTATTTACACTACGGCCACTGATCAATAAACAAATTAATAGTTAACTACGTTATGAGTAGATAACATTAGATTTATGTGATACTTTAATTAGATAACTATACGTAATAACTTATCAGGTAATATATCTGGTAAGGTGTTACATTTTTTGTATCAGAGCAGTTCGTCCTTGTGTAGGCCTGAGGAATGGACTGACTATGCTTCATATATACTCTGTGTTTCTTAAACACTATCATGTACTGAGTCTTATCTATCTAAATAAGATATAAGGATGCATGGGGAAAGATTGCCTAACTATATGCTGTTATTTACTAGCACACTGAACTTAGTATTGAGCTTGATCAACTTAATAACTCTTATTTTGTGTGTTCAAAACTTGATGGCTTCTGGAAGGCAGGGTAGGCCATGAATGGATTCAACTCATGAAGAATCTACCGAGTTCACGAATACGATGAGGAAGATGGCATACACCATGCAAGAACAAGCAGTTGCGGCAGCCCAGATGATGGACCAACTAGGTAAGCAGCTTGAGGTTGGTTGTGGAGGGAATTTTAATGGTCCAAGAGTGAACCTAGAGTACCTCAAATTTGCCAAGTTCAGAAAAGCCAACTCGCCCAACTTCAGGGGAGCCTTTGACCCCGATAAGGCTGATGAGTGGGTTAAAGCTATGGGGAAAGTTTTCTCCATCTTAGACTGCACAGACCGATAGAAGGTGGCCTTTGCCACTTACATGCTGGAAGTGGATGCAAAGTTCTAGTGGAATGGTGTACGATGGTTACTAGAAGGATCCCAAATGGAGATCACTTGGGATGTATTTAGAGACGCATTCTATCAGAAGTGTTTTCCTGCCTCTGTCCGCAATGCCAAGGAGCTGGAGTTTATGCATCTCCGTCAAGGAAACAGTAGCATATTGGAGTATATTGCTAAATTTGAGTTGTGTAAATTTTCCACAATCTATCAATGAACCACGATGAGGTTTGGAAGTGTGTAAAGTTTGAATGTAGACTGCGAGAGGATATTCTTACCATCATAGGGCTGATGGAGATTAGAGATTTTTCTGCTTTGGTGAACAAGTACCGGTTGGTGGAAGAATCATGGCAATTGCCCATGCCTGGTAGGTCAGAATGTCTATTTTGGATGTGGCAAGTCAGGCCAAAAGATTTATGAATGCTTGGCTAGAAACCTTCAACTGACTCCCAAGTCACAATAACAGGGAAGAATCTTCACCATGGATACGCAAGAAGTTGAAAGATTCGGAGATTTGATTCAGGATACATGTGAAGTGAATGGTAAGATCCTGACTGTTTTAATATGATTCAAGTGCTTCACACCCTTTCATTTCCCATGATTGCATGTCGACTTTGCAATTGCCCATCTCTAAGTTACCCTATGAATTGCTAGTTTCTACTCCTACAAATGAGCCCTTTAAAACCAATCATATTTGTATGGATGTTTCCCTTCAAATAGAAGGTTGAACCTTTACAGCCAATTTAATATGCCTTCCCTTGTCCGACTCAACATTATTCTGGGTATGGATTGGCTCTCTGCCAATCGAGTCGTGTTAAATTATTCTGATTGAGCCATTGTGTTTCCTTCTGTTTCATCCTCTGAATCGGTAACTACTGTTAACCTTTATTTAAGCTCCTTAGCAGTACACCACTATGGGGATAGGAGTCAAGGGTACATTTTCGTATCAACCAATGTAGCGGAAGTTGATCAAAAATTAGATGATATTCCAATTGTTAGGGAATATCCCGATGTATTCCCTGAAGATATCCCCGAATTTCCTCCTGAAAGAGAAATTGAGTTTGCCATTGAATTGGTACCAGGAGCGGGACCGATACCTATGGTGCCATATCGAATGTCACCATTGGAGTTAACTGAATTCAAAAAGCAAATCGAAGAAGTCCTGGAAAAGAGATTTATTAGGCCAAGTGCATCACTATGGGGAGCCCTAGTTTTGTTAGTTAAGAAGAAAGATAGGGGCATGCGACTATGTATGGATTATAGACATTTGAATAAGGTGACGATCAAGAATAAATATCCGCTACCGAGGATTGATGACCTCATGGATCAATTGCAAGGGGCAACTGTATTTCCCAAGATTGATCTATGATCTGGATATCACTAGATTTGGGTGCAAGACGAAGATATTCCTAAGACGGCCTTTTGGACTTGCTATGGACATTATGAATACACTATAATGTCTTTCGGACTGACGAATATGCTAGCAATATTCATGGATTATATGTAACATCCCGATTTCCGAGTTCGTCTTCGTCCTCAGGACTTATTCATTCCGATTTCCGACTTAGTCTTTGAAACACAGATAAGAGTATTTTTCCGAGTTCCGAGTTCATGTTTGCCCAATTCTCGACTTCATACCTTTCACGACTTCCGACCTCGTATGGATTATTTCCAACGATTTCCGAGTTTAACCTTCAAGTCCAAACACATGAACGTAATTCCATGAGATCCGACTTCGTGCCTCAAGGCAAGTATATCCGGTTTCCAAAGTGACCAACACCATACAAAGATATGAATTCTGACTTCCGAGCTTTAAGAACTTGTGTTTGGAAATGTGACTCGCGTTCCCGAGTTCCGACCTTAGTGTTGAACTCAATTGGAGTGGACACGAGTTCGGACCCTTGAGTAAACCTTCAGTCACACGAGTTCCGATTTTATATCGAGCATTGGCATTCCCGAGTTTATTCCGAGATTATAGGATTGCCAGTTACATGAGTTACGACCTCCGACCTAAGATAACAAGCTTCAAAAACAGTGTACGTGGTTTCCGAGTTTGAATTGGGAATTCCGGAATTTTGTGATTGTGATCTTTCGACTTCCGGAATCCGACATTGATACAAGATTTCCTCAAGACACATACAAGCTGGTACGAGTTCCGATATTAGGCTTCATCTCCCAGCTCAAGTAAAAACGACCAGAGTTCCGACCTCAAGTATAATAAGGATGAGTTCCGACTTCATATACATGAGGTTCACGAGTTACGACTTTATAGCTCCTACGAGTTCCGATTTCGTTTCCAGAATATGCTAGAAACTACCACACAAAGGGCAACGTGGAGAGCAAGGTTGGTTGAAACTTGGCCTTATGTTTATAGGCCAATCACAACCTTCCAAGTTAACCTCCACTCATGCCTATATAACACATCCTTCCTCCTTTGATTCAGACAATAATTCACGTTGTTTTCCTCTTCTCCTTCGGCTCTCTTTCTCTCTTGCTCACACATCCAAAACTCAAGCTAAGTTCCAGCCTTGTTCATCCAAACTCCAAGTTTCAGCACTTAGCCAAATCTTGCTCCAAAGAGGTAGGATTCTGCTCTATTCTTGAATTCCTCACACTATGATTGCATGAGATTTGTGCTATTCTTTATGTGTTTGATGAGCTATTGGATGCATTGGATGAAATTGTGATTGAATTAATAGAAGACTTTGAGTCAAAATTATGATTAGAAGGAGGAGACTAGAAGGAATGAAGAAGTGAGATGCTGTCTTGGTGAGGAAGTCCACGGCAGTCCGTACGACGGAGTGTACGGCGCCGCCTACAATCGGTCAAATCCGATGAAACCATTTTTAGATGAAAGTAGACATTCAGGGCTTTCCATAGATATATCATATAAGGTTATTGGATTAGTATTGACGGAGATACGAATTTTTGAAGTTTGACCTAGGGTTTAGGACTTTCATCCGGGCAGGGTGACATGAAGAGGGTATAACTCACCCTATACAACTCCAAATTGAGTGAAACCAGTTTTGTTAGAAAGCTTACACACAGAGGAACACCCCAATATAAGATTCCGAGTTTGTTATGGTCCCAATTGTTCTCAGTGATTCGAGGAAGTTGTCCTATGTCCAATCTAGGCCAAAACGGAGGAGTTCAGGAAGGTAGACTTTCGGGACTTATATCTCGAGGTGTACTTAAGCAAATGGAGTGAAACTTCTGGCAAATGAAAGGTTGTCCTGTTAGCTTTGATATGAGACCAATTTCGTAAGTTTTGAACTTAGTTTCGATTTTTAGTAAATTTATACTTCCAGGAGTGTAACTCGGGTTAGTGACTGAACGAGTTGAAGTAAGATTTAAATATCTTGAGTTATATGGATCAGAATGACATGGGACCAAAGAGGTTAGAAAGTAGACATATAGAGCTATTACATACCCAAAATTCAGGTTTAAATGAGTTGAATAGAGATAAAGGTGGATTATACAAGGTTCGGGCAGAACCGAATAGAATTGGCAGAATGGCCAAGATGATAATTTTACAAGTATTAGGGAAACATATAAAGTTTGAATGGAGGATTGCCTATTTGACATTGATATATATGTGTTAAGTTTATTATGTTGCTATGACTGAATTGCCTGTGAGAGCTGGCACTATTCATGGGGAAACGGACCTGATCCGTTATGCTGCCGGATTTACGGCAGAAGTCTAAAAAGTTATGAATGTTTAGATGTAAGGATGAATTAAAGTTTTAAATGGGTATATAGAAACCCTATATTCAAGGATGACATAATTATGTTATGAGGTATGTGAGGGTAAGTGACGTAGCATATGCATGAGTACCGGTAAATTGGTAAGGAGGCTGCGGGCCTATATACGTAATGAACATGTACGTGAAAATCATGTGTGCAATGATACATGAAAATAAATGGAGTATATGTATGAGTACACTCAGTATGACTATGCTTGAACATGCATGAGAATGAAAGAATGTAAATATATTGAATGTGGGTCCCTTCACTCCGAGGCAGTTAATTGAGGTCCCTCCCTGTGAAGGCGGTTAAATGATAAAGACATGGGTCCCTTCACCGAGGCAGTTGCACATGGGTCCCTCCTTGTGAAGGCAGCTAAAGACTTGGGTCCCTCTATGTTGGAGGCAGTTGCACTTTGGGTCCCTCCAACCTAGAGGCAGTGGGTCCCCTTGTGGGTGAGTCGGTGTGACGATGGTCACGGGTGAGGCTGACGAGCTCACTCCAAGGCCAGGCTACCCAAGCAAAGAAAAGCACCCTAGGGACGGCGATACGTAACGCCTAGGTGTGCCAAGTAAAAGATTAAAGACTAAAGGTTAAAGTATATGCAAGCACCCCAATCACATGAGGCATGGCATCGACCCAGCTAGTGTGAGCCAAGGGCAGTAAAAGCACCCTAGGGACGGCAATACATAACGCCTAGGTGTGCCAAGTAAATACTAAAGACTAAAGATTAAAGTAGATGCAAGCACAGAACTTACATGAGGCATGGCATGACCCAGCTAGTGTAAGTACCGAATGAAGGTCCCATATTCCTAAGGACGTGACATGGCGATCACGCTCTGATGGGGTATGACATGGCGATCATACTCTGGAATATGGCATGTATAGATTTTATGATAAAAAGAAAGATGAAGAACGAAAAGCAAGTTTCATGTATAGGCATGAATTTTAAGTACGAGTAAGTTTATGTGTAGATGTTATATTCCTAGCATATTGATGTTAGATGTGTTTTAATATGCTACAGTTATTATTCATGGTGCTATATTTGAATGAAATTTTTGGGTCTCCCAAATGCTAAGGGTATAATTAAAATGAACTTTGCTTCGGATAAGACACTTTTCGAAATGTAAAATTAAACAGTTTGTGCAGCATGTTATCCTTTTCAAAATAAACCGAAGCAAACTGGAGACGAATATGATATCACTATGTATGAAGATTAGAGAATCCTACTGAAAATTTTATAATTCTCACTCCTATTTCCATGTTGTCTCCAGATGATTTTAGAAGTTTCCAAAGACGGCTGAAGTTGCTGTCAGACGAGGTCCACTCAGTAACAAAGAATACTCAGGGTATAGTACTATGACTTAAGCATAGTATTGTGCTTGGGAGGGTGTTACATTATATGAATCGGATATTCCGACCATATCTTGACAAATTTGTGGTGGTGTTCATTGATGACATGCTTTTTTACTCGAAGATGGAGCGAGAGCATGTAGAACATTTGCGACTGGTTTTACAAATTCTAAGAGAGAAGAAACTTTATGCCAAGCTATCCAAATGTGAATTTTGGATGAAAGAAGTAAAATTTCTCAGCCATGTGATATCCTATGGAGGAATTTCTATAGACCCCAGTAAGGTAGAAGCAATATTGAATTGGTAATGACCAACGACAGTTATAGATGTCAAGAGTTTCTTGGGTCTGGCAGGATACAACAAGAGGTTTGTTAAAAACTTCTCTCAGATAGCTCTACCCCTAACGAAGTTAACCAAGAAGAATGCTCCATTCAAATGGACGCCTAAATGCGATCAAACTTTCCAGGACTTAAAAGAAAAGTTGATGACAGCCTTAGTGCTCACTCTGCCAAATCCTCATGGCCATTCAAAGTTTATTGTGATGCCTCCAGAAAAGGGTTAGGATGCGTGTTAATATAGAATAAGAATATGGTCACATATGCTTCCAACCAATTGAAGATCCATGAGAGGAATTACCAAACGGACGACCTTGAGTTAGCGGCAGTAGTATTTGCACTAAAGATATGGAGACACCATATCTACGGAGTGAAGTTTGAAGTATTTTTTGATCACAAAAGTTTGAAATACCTTTTTGATCAAAAGGAACTAAACATGAGGTAGCGAAGATGGATGGAATTTCTTAAAGATTACGAGTTTTAGCTAGAATACCATCCTGGCAAAGCAAGTGTAGTGGTAGACGCCTTAAGTAGGCAATCTTTAACTGTGGCATAGATGATGATCAAGGAAGCAGAATTTATAGAGAGTTTCCAAGACCTCAACTTGGGAATCTCTATAGCCTCTCATGCAGTGCAGCTACACCAAATTAAGATAACCAGTGATTTTAAAGGCCAAATCTGATAGGCACAACAACAGGATGTTAACTTTCAACATACAGTACAACTGGTGCAATTCGAAAAACTAACAGGTTTTACTCAAGATGCAGAAGGAGTATGGCAATATTAGGGAAGAACATGTGTGCTTGAGGAGGACAACCTTAGGGAGAAAATCTTGGGGGAAGCCCATATAAGTGAGTTTACTATACATCCTAGCATCAATAAGATGTATCAAGACCTCAAAAAAATGTTCTGGTAGCCAGGCCTTAAGACAGATATGGCAAGTTTTGTGAATAAATGTCTAACCTACCAGAAAGTAAAAATAGAGCATCAGAAACCAGCAGGAACTCTGCAACCCTTAGAGATTCTGGAATAGAAATGGGAGAGTATTTCTATGGAGTTCGTAGTAGGCTTACCAAGGACACCTTTTGGATATGACGCTATATGGGTTATAGTGGATAGACTGACTAAGTCTGCTCACTTTTTACCCACTCGAGTGAATTATTCTTTGGAGAAGTTAGCTCAATTGTATATTCATGAAGTGGTGAGATTGCATGGCATCCCTTTAACCATTATCTCAGATTGAGATCCAAGATTTACCTCGCGATTTTGGGGAGCATTTCAGAAAGCATTCGGAACTAAACTATGTCTAAGTACTACATATCATCCACAAACGGATGGTCAGACTGAACGAACCATTCAGACTCTAGAGGATATGCTGTGAGCATATATATTGGAGCAGCACGCAAACTAGGATCGATATTTACCACTAGCCGAATTCACATATAACAACAGTTGTCACGCAAGTATCGGCATTGCTCCATATAAAGTGTTATACGGCCAAAAATGCCAATCTTCACTGTGTTGGTATGAATCAGGAGAGCAGAGTCTGCTGGGACCGGAATTAGTCAAGCAAACTACAGAGCAAATTAAGAAGATCCATAGCAAGATACTTGCAACCCAAAGCCGTCAGAAAAAGCTATGTGGATGTCAAAAGAAAACCACTAGAGTTTAAAGAAGGAAACCATGTGTCCTGAAAGATCATGCCCACAATAGGAATAGGTAGAGCCATTAAAGTTAGAAAACTAAGCCCTCGTTTTATAGGCCATTTTCAAATCCTAAAGCGAATCGGACCAATTACATACCGAATCGCTTTACCTCTACATTTGTCAAATCTTCATGATGTTTTTCATGTTTCCCAACTCAAAAAATACCAGGCTAATCCCACATATTTCTTGGAACCTGAATCAGTTCAGCTAAATGATGACTTAACTTTTTATGTACCCCCAGCGCGGATAGTAGACAGGAGCATCAAACACCTTCTAAATAAAGTCGTACAGTTAGTAAAGATAGCATGGGAAATGAAGACTTAGCAGATTGCACATGGGAATTAGAGTCAAATATGAGAGAAGAGTATCCTGCATTATTCTCAGGTACTAAATTTTGAGGACAATTTTTTTATGAGGGTAGTAATGTAACGTCCGAAAAATTTTATCATTTTTAATCAAGTTGTTTGGTTTTTATCGAATAATTGAGATTAATTAGAATTCGATTAAACATTTACTTAAAGCCAATTAATTATCATTTAAAGAGATTAGATTTGAGAAAATTAGATTAGAAACATAAGAAAGCTCAGAGGATTTTTCCAAAATCATTTTACCAATTTAAAAGAAATAAGTAAAATTTCGGTATTTTAAACTGTCAGAACCAAATCAATAGAAATTATACTATGAGAACCCTAGATTGAATGGCCAAGGTTTAGCCAACCTACCCCTATAAGTGGCCCAAGATCAGCCCTTGAAGAGGGCAGCCACATCCAATTGAAGAGATGAAACACATCCACTAATCATATGTACGCTTCCTTCAAAAGTTTTCAATTATTTTCTTCCTACTCCTTGCAGATTTTCGGCCACTATACAGCTAATATCTCCTCATCTAACCCTAAACAAATCTAATAACATGACATATATATATATATATATGACATAGTGCAATAGTTCTGTTTATTCCGCAAATTTGTTTTCTATTATGACGTTAACTTATTTATTTACACTACGGCCACAGATAAATAAACAAATTAATAGTTAACTCCGTTATGAGCATATAATATTGGATTTATGCGATACTTTAATTAGATAACTACACGTAATAACTTATCAGGTAATATATTATAACTTAAGCATAGTATTTTGTCTGGTAAAGTGTTACACTTTGTGGGTTAAATTTCATTGATGGGTTTGAAGCAAAAATCAAATTTTCCTGAGCATGAATTTGAGTGGGTCATCTTTAGCTACTAAGAGGATTTGTGTGGTTAGTTTCCAGCCACACATCTTAGAGGTTTTAACTGATACTCATGTCCACAAATAATATAGGATCCTTGAGGATTAATTCAAAGTGTTCAACTATCAATTTGGGTATTCTAAGCTACCCGAATTACTATAACATTGTGTGAGTAATCCCACACTCTTATTCAAAACTGTGGGTAGAAAATCCCAATTTGAAGTTATTATAGGTATTTTAGTTATCTATTAGTGTCTAAGGCCCACTAAATCTTGGACTTGGAAATTTTTCTACAGTTGCTCCTCTTGACAATCGTAAATCCTTAATTACAATTTTGCCATTATAATCTAATAATTACAATTTCATTCATACTTTTACTACAGTTTACCTAATTTCAATTTTGCCCTTGCCTCAGGCTCAAACTTCCTTCTATCCTGGTCTGGCCTTAGAAATCGGGATGTTATATTATGCCTCTTGCTTTTGCTTATTTGAATCCCTAAATTCCTACCTTTTAGCATGATTTTGCATGGATATGCCTGGTTTATGTGTGATTGGTGATGTTTACATGATTATCTCTTGATCCTTTGATTCATTTATGCTACTAGAACTTATCCTAACTCACTAGGCTACTTATTTGTATGATTTTTCTGCCATAGTAAATCTCATTATTTTGACCTAAAAATTTTATATTGAAGCTAACATGTTAATATGCCAACCTATAAATTTTCATGATTTTTTGTGAAGGTTTGTTATTTTAAAAAATTTAGTATAGAATGGCCCTATTTTGGAACATATGATGAGTTACTGGAACCACTAAAATTTCCCATTTTTGTTAATATACTAACTCTATGAATTTTAACTTGATATTTTTATAGAATTTTAATAACACATGAAAATATGACTGAGAATGTTTTTGGGATTTTTGGAATTGCTTTACTATTTTAAATAAATTTGAGAACTTGAAACTGCCTAGGAAATATCGATAGCACATGTTTTGAAATTTTATTACCTTACCTATATTTTATATTTCGACCTAAAATTTGTATATATTACCCTTTACATCCCAAAGGACTAACTAACAAATTTTCATAAATTTTTGAGATGATTTACTATTTTAATTGTATTTTTTTTTTCTGGGTTGTCTTGTTGTTTATGCTTGCTGTCTCCTTACCCAAATGTGAAAAATTGATGCCTTTTTTGTTAACATTGGCCCATATATTGTTCAAGCCTGAGGAAACATAATTCTAGAGTAATAATACATAATGAATGAAGTAATAATGGCCCAATTGGTAATGGAGGGAAGAAACCTAAATAAGTTATAAAACTTAGTCCAATTTAATCTTGAAATCTAAATCAATATGCTTTTTCCCAATGACTTGTTCTATTTTGTTATGGGCTTGTATGTGCAACATATACCCATATGAACATTCATGATCATATGTGTGTATCAAAAATGCATGTGGACCAACCTTCATATGATGTATGAAACATAATTATTGATGCATGAACATATGTGTACTATGCATGATATATAATAAAGATCCAAAGCCATAGCACGGTGAATAAGTGAGTCATGTATGAATGAATAAAGTTTTATCAAAATATGGTGAATGTCTTGGCCCTACCTTGAAGTGGACAAGTGGGACAGTCACTACTTTTGTTTGGAGTGGATGGTTCAAATTGGACATGGGGCTAGTGTCTATAGTTTTTGATTTGGGATAAGAGGAAGCCTTAGTAGAGAGCTCTCAGCAAATCATGGTAGGAGATGATTAGAGGCCACTAGCTTTCCTCCTATTGAGCAATGAAAGGAAAAGAAGATGACAAGCAAAAAGACCTATATAATACAAGGAAAAAAGTGTATCTTGCATAGCATCCTTATTGCTTCTCTTCATATTTGCCATTGCATATCATTTTATCTCATATTTATTTTGCATATTATTTACAACTATCTATTTTCTATTTATTTATTTATCATTTTTATGTGCTACAATTGAATGATGTCTATTTATTTTATTTTTAATTTTAACCTGCTTGCACAAATTTGGGAGTTTTTGGGTGCCCGACAGACCCCTAGAAGCACTGCCCCCTACTGAGATTCAATTCTCATTACGATTTTTTTTGGTGCTTTCAGATGGCTCGTATCATGATCTTTTTGGAGGTGGAGGTGAAATTAATCATTGGTCCCTACATAGTTCAAGTGGTCCTTGTATTGCAGGACATCTACCCCAGTTACTACCTCATGTAGCTTTAGGATGATTTATCTTTTTGTCTTCGCTTGATGGATAAACTAATCATTCTGTTATCCATTGATCTGTGTATGAATCAAGTGGAGTTACTTTTATTTTGGTGGATGACTTTAGATCATTTGACATCCTAGGACATAGACTTTACTTCTATTTTTGGATGACTGTATATTTGACCCTTCAAGGAATGGCATGTGGACTGCTAAACTTGACGGTATACTATGTATGATGATGTTATTCAGTATGTTGTGCTTTCCTTTCGATTAGTATGCCTACTTAAAGAGCCATTTAAATTAGTGAAAATTAATTAGTTAACAAGATTGTAAATGTGATCTCTTAATAGAGATATGTAACACATGCTAGATTAATTATTAATCATAATTAAAGAGGATTAGGTTAATAATTAACTAGTAGGCGATTACAATGTTAGTACTCAAGACTGCTCAATTTGTATTCAAGATGCAGCAAAACAAATCCTCCAACGCCATCCAAACTAAGCTGATGCAAGGATTTGGTATGATTATTGATTTCTAAGGTATAATAACAAGAGTTTCACATGTGAAGTTGATACTTCATTTGGCATGTTCTATTTTAATGTTGAAAAAGTAACTGACCTTGAAACTTTTAATAAAGTGCTTGGAGCCCTAATGGATAAAATTAGAGCACAGGCTGTTATGCCCATAGAGGAAGGGCTTGGGAAAGGAAAGTCGAAATTGTCTCTATTTGTGACACTTTATACCTTGGTCAATGCACAAGGGACCTGTCTAAGCTGTCTTGTGCTCAGTGTTTTGTAACATCCCTATTTTCGTAAACAGAACGTAATGGAAATTTTGAATTATTTCCCTTAGACAGTATAAGAATTTCTCACGTAGCGTTATGCCATAACAATCTTCACACTCAGAATTATAGGGTAGTGTAACATTGCTGTTGAAAATATAGCACTGCCGCATGTTAAAAATTAAGAAATAAAAAAAGTACCCCTGTAAAATTTTGTTAATTGTAGTGATGCCCAGAATTTTTAGAAATTATACTTTGACCCCAGAGACTTTTTCCCACAATAACCCTAGAACTTTTCATGAAATGATCTTTATATCCCCACATCTGTAAAATTAGTAGAATGAGATTTTAAACAGAGCAAAATCACATGGTGAAACTGTAGAAGTTTAAATCTCTGCCGATTGGACCATGGAGGCAGTTTGGTGTGAAATGACATGGGGTGTCCCTAGACTTGCTCAAAATTACAAAAATGTCATTAGTTACAGAAAACAGAAAATAAAAAGGCTCCCAATTTGCGAAAATGTCTAATTTACGCCATTAATCTATTTATTCGGTTTCAATAGTTATGTAAGGCCAGTTAGAAGTTAATTAAATATTAATTAGGAGTTAATTAGATAGTAATTAGAGGGATTAGGCTTAGGAACAATCAGAATAGAGATATAGAAATTCTCTCATAGTCATTTAGTAAAGTTTTGCCGATTTGAAGCAAATTGGCGAAGATTGGGTATTTTAAACCGCCAGAATCAAACCAATAGAAATTATATTGTGAGAACTTTAGGATAGATGGCCAAGATCCAGCCACCACACCCTCATAAGTGGCACCACCAACAGTCATGAAGAGGGAAGCCAAGCCAAGTTTGAATAAGGACTGAAGTCCACTGATCAAAAGCTAACTTCCTTCATAAGTTTTCACTTTTTTTCTTCCTTCTCCCCTTAAATTTTCAGCCTCCCCACAATAGATGCAAACCAGCCTCATTTTCCCACTTTCCTTGATCTTCTTCCACTTCTTCTCATCCCCAAGCTCAAGTTCCAACCATCAACTTCACTCCAAGATCAAGTTCCACTAAGATTTCACACCACCAAGGTAGGAATCTCAACTTTCTCCTTCTTTTTTTTGAATTGGGGCTGCATAGGGTCCCTTATTCATCTATGATTCTGATGTTGTGATGGGTGGGGATGATAAATTAAGGCTGGTTTAAGGTGTATATGTGAGTTTGAATTGAAGATTGGATGGATTGATTTATGGAAAACATGAATTCAAGAAGAATTCAAGAAGCTGTAAGGGTTTTCCCCTCAATGGACTATACGGTGGAGTGTACAGCTCTGCCTACAGCTGTTTAAATTTGATGAATCTATTTTTACATGAAACTAGACATTCAGGGCTTTCCATACATATATATTATAAGGAAATTGAATTAGTATAGAATTAGTTATGAATTTTTGAAATTTGACCTAGAATTCTAGATTCCTATTTGGGCAGTGTGAGTTGAGAGGGGTGCAACTCACCCTAAACAACTCTAAATTGAGTGAAACAAATGCTTTTTGAAAGCTAACATATAAGCGAATATTCCATAAAAATTTCAAAGTCAGATTCATTGCCAATTGTTCCCAACATATCAATGAATTTACCTTAAGTTCAAACTGGGCTGGAGCAGGGTAATCCAGTAGGGTCAAGTTACGAAGTTATATCTCAAAATATATTGATGAAAATGATATGAACCTTTTTTTCATTTGAAAGCTTGTTCTGTTAGATTTAAATTGATATAAATTTTGTATGATTTCATCTAGATTTCCATTTTTAGTGAATTTTCACTTATAAGGGTGCATTTCTAGCTAAGTAGAGGATAGTTTGAGGTAAAATACGAATAACTTGAGTTATACAAATCAAAATGAGATGGGACTAAAAGGGTTGGAAACTAGACATATAGAGCTATGATATGTCCAAAATTTAGGTTTAAATGAGTTGAATTGGATTATAGGTGAATTATACAAAATTCGGGCAGAATGGGATGAAGTAAGCTGAAAACTCTATTGATGTTTGTATTGAATTTGATGAATAATATTGTGAATATATAATTGCTGTTCCATATTGATTTGCATGTTCAAATGATTTTACTGGTAGTTTGGCACTATTCATAGGAACCGGACTCGATCCGTTAGGCTGCCGAATTTGCGGCAGGAGTTTATGAAGACTTATATTATGAATAATTGTGCTAAGATTATAAGGATACATGTATTCATATGAATGCCATGTCTATGAAAATCATGCATGCAAATAGAATTGAGGAATGATATGAGATATATGCATGAACACATAGAGCATTCACGTGCATAATCATATCCAAGATGTAGTAAAAGATTATAAGAACTTGCAAGAGGGACGTACCAAGCTACCACGTAAGGCATGGCATAGACCCAGCTAGCGTGGGCCAGAGCGGTACTGTCTAAGACTTGGGCCAGCCCTCGACCAGATTTAAGGGGAATAGACTGGTGTGAGGGTCAGGAAAAGTAAACCCGTCACTCATGTATAGGTACGAGCTTGGACCTGAAAAGTAGGCTATTACCCAAGGGTAAAAGAGGCCATTCACCTCCGGGGGACCAAGTATAGAAGAGCATGATCAACTTACAAGTTAAAGAAAGAGATGAATTAAGTCAAGTACAAGCATCTTCATGTGCATCTCTAATTCTCTCATTATGTCACAATATTAATATGATTCTTATTGAAGTATGTTACACTATTCTTATTTCTATATCTGTCACATAATATGCCAAGGCTAAGATTTAATAATGAGACAAAAATCCTGGGGAACTCATCGTGCAAGACTCAGACATAAGTCAGCTCGGGAGACTATGTATAACATCCTAATAAACCCATGCTACGCTTAAGTCGTATTACGGCGTTTTATTAGTTGTTACTTATGCTCGTGGAAAACTAAACTTCACTTGAAATTAAATTACGCGAAAAATACAGTAAGATTTTCTTTTTTTTTTTCGAAATACGTCATCGCTTTGGAAAGTAAAGCCTTGAGAGAGAAGGTAGATAGAGAAAGGGCGTGTCGCATAAAATAAATACCCAAATATCATAAGACAAGAGAAAGGTAAATAAATAGAAATTCACAAATACATTGCATTAATTAACTAATCATTACATCCATATGAGTTCATAAAATATATATATATATATATATATATATATATATATATATATATATATATATATATATAAACATTACATCGAAGAAAGCTCATGGTCATGCCATGACCTAAGTACTAGGTACAACTACAGACTTCAATGACAAAGCTCCTCTCAAAAAGAATATGCAAAGATGTAGAGTGACGGTCGCTATGAGTCCCAAAATAGCTTCGTCTGGCATTCCACGTCGTACGTCCGCTCGTAGTGCGGTGGCTCCAAGCTCCACTCCATTGGGTGTGCCAACAAAAATCTGGTGACAATGCGGAAAAGTAACTAGAGTGAGAAATAAGATTTCTCAGTAGGACTCGAACTTGACACGGAGGTGTCATCGTCATCGTCCCAGCCACTTCGGTTTTATAATGGAAACAGTGAGCATGCATAGGGTTCAATTCTTAGGTTTTCGAAAACATGAATATCCGAAGTGGATTCAATTTTTAACATATTCTCTAATCATTTATATCATAACATACATGGGCATAAGTATAATCACATGAAACATGCATGACTGTACTATAAGCTTCTCTTAACTTTTTCTCTTTAAGGGTTTGGACTGAAGTCCCTTTTCTTTTCTTTTCTTAACTTGACTTATCTTAAGTCCTTTTCTTTCCACCCACTAAACATAAGTGGTAATGAGCTCATACCGTGGCCGTCGCCACCATAGAATTTCGGTACTTACACTAGCTGGGTCATGCCATGCCTCATGTAAGCCCTATCCCCTATACTCACACTAGCTGGGTCTTGCCATGCCTCATGTGAGTCGTGGGTGAGGGGAACTTACTTTGGGTCACCTTCCCTTTTGAAGGATCACACCCTTAGTTTACTTTCTCTTCTTATTAAAGCTTATGATATAAAATATTTCTAAGTCCACAATTTCTACAAAATTTCGGCAGCATAACGGCTAGACCGAAGCTTCCCAAAATTTTGCCAAACAGAAAAACCAGTATCACAGCATCATAACATATCATCATTATCATTATCATGTCATCATCATCATCATAGCATACTATCATCATATCATGATCATCATCATCATATAATTGTCATCATATTAATACATGAAGGCATACACATCACACAAAGTCTTATGAGCTTAGCTTAGTAAATTTGGTGCAAGTTTTTAATTTAGGTTGCCTCTTGGATGTCCTCTTTAAAACTTTTTATGTTGAATTATGAAGGTTTTCTAATACTTAGTATAAGGGTATTAATGTCTTAAGGCTTATTCTTCATTAACCTTTAACTTTTACCCTAACCAGTTTTACTTTTACAATGGGGCAGTAACTTCAAAAATTCACCATAATTTCATCTTTTATTCTTTTATTTCGAATTTTGGTATGGATGTACTTCTCTGAGTCTATTTTTAAACAAAAGAAGCCCCACTTAAAAATTCATTTTGTAGCTTGAGTTATACACATTTTATTCTGACTGTTCAGATTTGAAAGTTCATCTCAGGTCAGTGACTTTTAACATTTACTGTGAACTCCTCATAAGGAATATGACAAAACTGTTTTATGGGAATGTTCCCCTATGTCTTGGCTTTCCAACAAACTTGGTCCCAATTAAAAATGTTATGTATAGCTTCAGTTATGCACGTTTTTATTACCTACTGCCCGGACAGAAACCCATCCAGGAACAGCAGACTTTAAAAATTCATATCTCTCTCATCTTAAGGCCAAATCTCGTATATTTTATATGTATGAAAAGATCTTTGAGTCTAATTTCACAGAAAATTAGTTTCATTGCGTTTTGAGTTTTGTAGCAATAAACATACTGCACGCTTTACAGGCTGCCAGAATTCCAGATTTACTAGTTTTTAAGTTTTTCACTTCAAGCTTATGGAGAAATTGTTATATCACTTTAAAACACCATTTTCATGTTTTTTCTCAACATTATCATCAATATTTTAGTTACCAAATCAGTATTTTGAAAACAAAATAAAGCAAGACACATAAAACCATCATGCCACAAGATTTTCTTTCAAAACAACACTTTTCAACAAGAGAAGAAAGCTCATAGAACAAGGATTGGTCATGAGACCTTGAAGCAAATCCTAAAACCACCTAGCTATGAAGAGCTTAGGGGTTCTAGTTCTTGAAAAATATATGGAGAGGAAGGGTTAGAGTCACTACCACAAGGATTCTCTTGAAGGCTTGAAGAATGAAAATGGTTGGAGATAGCCTTCTTCCTCCTTGAGCTTGATAATGGGGCTAAGTAAGTGTTTGTTTTACTTCCTCAAGAACCAAAGAGGGTGGTTCTTGAAGGGCTTGTGATGGTGGTAAAAGGAATGAGAGTTGGATGGGGTGTGAAAGTGGGAAGAAGAACAAGAGGAATTAGAAGAGTAGAAGAGTTAGAATGAGGCTTAGAGAGAAGTGAGAGCTTAGGCTTGTAGTGAGAGGATGAAAACCACAAATGAGGGAGTGGGAGAGGGGTAAGTGGCGCAAAAATGGGGCAAAGTGGGCTGATTGCTTTGCCTCTTCAACAAGCAAGAGAGAGTAGGTGTGTCTTACTTCTTTTTCAAGCAAAAGGGCTAGGGACCTTGGGGTAAAAGGGTGAGTTGTGTTTCTCTTGAGTCTTGGTACTTAGGTAAAAGGCTTTGTGGTGTTTTTGTCAATTGGTTAAAAGCATGAGCTACCTTTGGATTGGCATTGAATGAATGTGATCACTCCAAGTGTCACAATCTTGATGAAGAAGAGTACAACTCTTGTCATGACTTAAGGGTTCTACTAATATGAACTCTTAATCTAGTGGTGTATGATGAGAAGACAATTGAATGGTTAGATGTGGCTCTTGCTTTGACCAAACTTTCAAACAATAATAAGAGGGAAGTTTCTAAATCTTTATAATTGTTATACTTATCTAAATGTTAATTAATTCAATTGGTTTAATTACACATTAGCACATTCTCAATGAAAGGATTTTTCCTAATTAATTATGTAAAGAAGATGTGAGGGTTAATGTGATTAAGGTGTGATACTTATGTGCTCTTAGTTAATTAGGCTAGATCACCTTGATTTTATGTTCTAATTCATGAATTAATAAGGATTGGGCAATTAGGCTTTTAAGTATAATCTTTAATACAATATGCTTCAATTGTTGAATTTTCTAATTAATCGTTGACTTGCACTTATCTTATTGACTTGCCTTTAATTTACTAAGCCCTTGCTCTCGAGATTAATCGATTAATTTTTCAATTAATCGTTAACCTTTCTAATTAGCCGGATCACAGAGCTAATTAGCTTAGACAAAAATTGGGGATGTTATACTATGGAGACCGGCTAAAGTCAGGGAGGGCAATAGCTACAGTGCGGAATAGTTTCTATGTATAATATTAGCTATAAAACTTTTTCTTAAAGTGTAATTATTTTATTCTATATGTATCATAAATGACGAAATTTATGGATCATTATTTAGTAATATAGTAAGAAATTAAAGGTCCATATATTATATTTTTCACATTTTAAAGCTTTCTTAGCACAGTAGCAACCTCTTAATATAACTCCATGACTCGAGCATGGCTTTTATGACAGAGGGTGTTACATGTTTGGCTATTGCAATGAGAGACTTTCCCACCTTTTGCGACAATCATAAAAGGCCGTAGAGTGCTATATAGTTCTTGTTATGTTCGATATGAACTTTACCCCTTTTTCTTCCCTCTTGATTCAAACAGCACAGGACCTTCCAAGATAATAAGGGTCATTGTCTATCCTTAAAGACCTTTTGGGTTTAATTTCTGCTACAAATCTACAACCATCTGAGCTAAAGCTTGGGTGCTACCGAAATTATGAGATGGAAAATATTTCCATCGCCCTGTATGGAAGCTGTATTTGGCAAGAAGAATTTGTCAAAGAAAAAATAAATGAATAAAAAGAAAAAGAGAAGAATAAGAAGAATCTTGTCTCAATACTAGGCATCACTCAAACTTTGGAGCTGACATGTAACGTCTTTTAAATTTTCGATGTTACTCAATTATGAGTTTCAGCATGAACACCTTTCTTTATTCCAAAATTTTACACGCAAAATGTCTTAGACCATGTAATTGTGTTTTAAATTGCAACCCCGTGACTTAGCAGGAGGTGAGAAACTCATCATTGTAGATAATCATATTACATATAAGATTTTTAGACAAACTAATGCTTAAAAATTTGATGATTTCATTAACATCTGAATAGGAAAACTAATAACAGTTTATTGATATCTGATTTAATTTGAAGTGGCTTTTCTACCGCAAAATGAATAGCTAGCACGCAATACACCTTTTGTTTGACTTCAAAAAACTGTCAACCGTGCAACTATCAAGCATGACTGACCATATATATAAAATCCTTGCATAATTAAGAATTTTTGTGATGGTAAATAAATATTAAACAAATATTCAAGCTTCTTTTTATAATCAAGCTCGTGTATTTGAAAATCAACCGAGTCCGGGCTCTTTCTTGCTGTCAAGCAATGAAACTAGGCACGAGTGACTTATTTAGTGAGCATGTCATATATATATATATATATATATATATAGCGTAGTGATCATTTTATGATGAAGAGATAGTGATGCGCAGATCTTGTATAATTGTTCGTAGTCATGATTAAAGCTGTTAAAATGGGCTAGCCCATTCAGGTTGGGCTTGATCAGGCTAAGTTAGTTTCGGGCTAGTATTTTGCTAGCCCAACCCAATCTTATTCGAGCCATGGGTTGGATATTGGGCCAATCTATTAATTTTTCAAATGTAATAAATATATTTTGAAATAATTAAAACCAAAAAGAATGATCTTATTATTGTCTTATAATCCATATGAAAAATCAATGGACAAAAGTATAAGTTTTTTTTTTTTCACTAATTAGATTTAGTGGTTTTACTTGTTACAAAAATAAAATGATGATTTTTTATTTTTGTCAACATATTTTTTGCAATTTAAACTTTTTTTAAGTGAAGAAATGGCCAACAAAATCCAAGGTCAAGTAGTAATTATATATGTTTGAAATTAGTTATTTGAAAAAACAAAAAAGTGTTCAAACTATCGGGCTAACCTGTCCCAAAAATAGGTTGGTCCATTCGGGTCGGGCAGAATCGGGTTAATTTTATTTTTTACTCTAATTTTTTTTAGCCCAATCCACACATTTGGGTTATTCAGGCAGGCCCATCAGGCCCAACCCATTTCAATAGCTCTACATGACTTAGTTGCAGCTGCCACGCAATATTCAGCCTTAGAAGTAGGCTATGCATAGTTGCTCTTTGAAGAATAAGGAAATGAGGTTAGATTCAAAATTGTGGGGTCAAGCCATTTGAAAGAAAGAAAAAATAATGGAGATAAAATGCATTAAATAAATGGAAAAAAATGTTGAATATAGAAAGAGAAATGATATTTTGCCTACTTTTGTTTGGACATCTATAGTGTCATCGGATGCATTGGGCAGAAGAAGACAAAAGACATGCAGAGAAGACAAGGTAAATACAATTGACAGAGTAAATGGACCATAGGCAAGGAAAAAAAAATTTGAAAAATAAAACTAAACACCTACCTATAAATCCCCTACTCTCTGAAACTCTTTCCTCCTCCCCCTATGTGAATTCAACTATCTCCTTCTCCCTATGGCAAACTTAGCCACTCTTTGAAACTGTCTCCCCCTCCCTCTCGGGAACTGACTCACCTGCTAAAACACCCCCGACATGAACTCACTCAGTGTCTAAGACTTTCCACAGAACCATCTTCATCGCATTAGTCTGTGAGGCGTTCCCTTGCTCAATTGGACACCCTAATCTGACATTGAGTAGGCGTGGATTGGTCCTCTACCATTGTGAGGTTTGGGGTGCCATAAGAGGTAGTCACTAGCACTCTCCTGCCCCCACCACCTTTTAATTTGTGTCATGTTTTTTCTTTTGGTTGGAGATTAGTTAGTGAGTTTTGATTGTGGAAAATCTGTGCTAGGTTTAGTAGGTTGATTGATTTTTATTTATGTGTGTTGTACTTGATTGTTGTTTTTGGATTAATCAATAGGTGAAAACTAGTAGTGCCTATACAAATTATGTAAATTGCGTTGTGCCTATTTGAAGTAATTAGTGAATGTTATTTTTCTATAGTAATTGTGAGTGGTAGTCATTTGATTGCATTTTGTGTAAAGTTTTGTGGGTATACCATTTATAGGATCATTGATAAGAGAGAAAGAGAGAGAGAAAGAGAGAGAGAGAGAGAGAAGAGAGAATGGAGATTAGCCCATTCCATGATTAGAGATTGGAAGTAAAGATTGCATGTAAAAAAAATCGATTTTTTTCATGTGTTTCAAGATTCTAATGATTATGAGAAAATGTTGTAATTTGGGAGTTAAGTAAGATCCTTCTGATAAATACTGTGTTAGTATTCCGTTTATTTTCTTTTATTCATTATATTATATTCTCTTTCTCTCTTATACATATATACATACATACATACATATATATATATATATATATATATATATATATATATATATATATATATGTATGTATATTTTTTTTTTTTTTTGACAAAATGTATCTTGGGACGCAGAGAATATATAGGTAAACGGAAGAAACGACACTTTGTATATAATAAACGTGTTTGGCATCACAAAATGTTAAGAATTAATAAAAAGCACAATAGAAAAATAAAGATAAGTAGTATATCATCAGCTATTTATATATATATCGGAAGCTAATGCTTTAGTTTATGTACAGGTTCAAAACAAGATACATATGTGGGGCTGGTATACACCAAAAAGACGTAAGGCCCATGTTAGTGGAAAACAGTCCTACAAGGTCCTCAGAGGACATTTCAAGCTAGCTGGTCAAAATAACTATGTACATCTAGCTAAGTCTATGGCGCAACGCTGCACATCGCCAAAAGAGGGTCATACTGTACAATATAGCTTGCGGGCCGGAGCCTACTCAGTCATATAGCCATTGACCATACCAGGCCTAGCTGGGGAGTAATCAGCATCAGATCCAGCAAAGGAGAAAGATGAACCGGAAGCCTTAGACGAGTTGCTCTTAGGACTGAGCAGGATGTCCAAGACCACTTGAAGAGGTGACATTAGTGGAGGGGCTACAGGAGCTGCAAGTGCTATGGGCGTTGGAGGAGGTGCAAGGTATGCCACGTGTAAGGGGATAACAAAGTAAGGGATAGTAGGGTCGAGCGCAGGATGAAACAAAGGAGCAGCAAAATTTCTATTACTAAAGAGATAAAGACAAAAGTGGCAGGAACCAACTATGTATAATGAGTCAAACATAGGGCCATAGTGGAGTTGCATGTCCGGAATCTCAATGAACAGTACGGCCATCATATTCATCACCGGAGTCTGAGAATGATGTAGAAAACATAAAGCCATATGAGAATTTGAAGAAATTCTAAGTACGATTCGAGTACTATATTAAACTGACATCGTATTCATTCTCAGTTGCCTCGGTTTTCATTTAATTATATAAAAAATATGGCATTAAAGTGAACTACCCACATTTAATAAGTTTAAGAAAATACGTAGTTTGAGGCAAGATTCAATTTTACTTAAGACAGCAGAAGAAATAGAATAAACTGCTAAATAGCAATATATAGAATAATGAACAAAGTAAATAAACAGATGGCGGCAAGTAAACATAATAGTCAATCTATAACCAACTTACAATGACTATGCTATGCAATCATGCAAATATTCATTCAACTTAGTATTATAAGCTCTTCTGTTACTTTGTCCCCCGGGAGTTCTTGGCCATTCAACTCCTGGGTAATAGTCTGCTTCTCAAGATCGAGTTCATTCCTATATAGGAATGCCAGGTTTACTTTTCTCGACCTTCCCACCAATCTGTGCCCCTTAACCTTAATCTGGGGCTGGCCCAAGTATTATGGAACTTTTATCATAACATAACCTTTATGAGTTTCTTGCAAAATGCACATGTATCTGAATGTATCTTATAACTCATGCATAGGCTTTACCGAAATTTCGGCAGCATAACAAGATGTGTCCACTTCTCCATGAATAGTGTCACTACTCAGACAACCAATTTTATAGAAAAATCACAACACTTCCTTCACAATTCAACATTAATCTCATAGGAACATTAGTTGCGTTTAAGGTATAGTTGCTATCTAAGCATCTTCACTCAACTTGGTTTTTGTAAAGTAAGCCATAATCTCTATTTAACTCATTTAGACCTAATTCTTGAATATGTCAGAGTGTTTTGTGTCTATTTTCTAACCTCTTTGGTCCCATCTAATTTTGATAAATGTAGCTGAAGTTATTTAAGTTCTATCTCGGTCTGCTCTGTAGCTGGCCAGAATTACACACTTAAAAGTAAAAATCCATTAAAAATCAAAAACCAGTTCAAATCATACAAAATTTCTTTCATATTAAATATAACAGGACAAGCTTTCATTTTCAAGAAGTCCCATTTCATTTTCTTGAGTAGAGCTTGAGTTATAAGCTCTGCTATTTAACCCTTCTGGGTTGCCCTATTCTAACCTGGTTTGGACTTAAGGAGATTTTCTTGAATCACTGGGACCAATTGAGACCGAATCTAACTTTGACATTTTTATGGAGTGTTCTGCTATGAGTAAGCTTTCTAACAAATTAGTTTCATTCAATTCCAAGTTGTATAAGGCAGGTTTTACCCTAGGCAACTTTGTCTGCCCAGAATCAAACTCAAAAACCTAAGTCAAACTTCCAAAATTCATATCTCCCTCAATACTAATCCAATGCCTTATAATTTATATAGTTGAAAAGCCCTAGATGTCTAGTTTCACATAAAAATAGTTTCATCAAATTTAAATAGCTATACGTGGAGCCGTACACTCCGCCGTACAGACTACCGTAGGGTTTTTTATCATTTAGCCTCTCACTTCTTTCTATTCTCATCTCTTTTCACTTCCTCTTCAATTTAAACACGAAAATAGCCATCAAACCAGCCAATAATCATCATATATATATATATATATATATATATATATATATATATATATATATATATATATATATATATATATCCAAATACCACATCAAGAAGTGATAAAAATGAAAACCTCGAATAACTTCTATAACCAAGAAGACAAGAGAAGAGGTTGAATCTCTAACTTCTTTAAGTGTAATCTTGTTAAATTTTGAGTTTAGATGGATGGAATCTTATCAAAGCTTGAAGATTAATCAAGTAGATTGAAAGCAGAAGAGAAGAAGAAGGCTGGAAGGGGAAAGGAGAGGGAACATATTTTTGCTGAAGGGAAAAGGAAAGGAATATGTCACTAAGGCTTTAATGAAGCAGTTGGCAACTTGGATTTTGATTGGTTGAAAGCTAGTAGCTAAATTTTAGCCAACTCTCTTCATTTTATGGCCTTTCTTGTGCCACCAATGGATGAATAAATGGCTGAGTATTCAACCATTGAGTCATAGGATTTTGGGTGCATAATCCTATTGATTTGGTTCTGACAGTTTAAAATACCGAAATGTTATCGATTTCCTTTAAATTGGTAAATTGGTTTAGGAAAATTTCTATGAAATCTTTTATGCTTCTAACCTAATTCCCTCACGTCTAATCTCTTTAATTGCTAATTAATTAACCTTAAATAAATATTTAGTCGAATTTTAATTAAACTCAATTATTCGATAAAAATTGAATAATAGGCGAAAAATAATAAAATTCTGTGGATGTTACAACTAACATATATGTGGGTAGGGTTTTTCATGTCGTATATGTGAGAAAGGTGCCACATTACACATGCTTTGTCGATCTTATCATAACCTTAAAATTGTTAGGATTTATCCAACATTATGAGCAATACCTAGCATATGTGCTTGTCCCCAAGCAAGACTTAGACAACACTAAAACCAAGAATAAAGAAAAATAAAAGACTCAAACAAATAAATAATACAAAAGACTCAATACACAAAATGGTCAGGTAGGAGTTGCTGCCTATTGAATTCCTTATCACTGCTCTATAACTTAACTCAAAAATCACCAAGAATCCAAATTTAAGTATCAAGACCATCTAATTGTGCAATCACATTATCAAAAGAATGGATCAAGTGTGTGTGCATGTATAAAGGAAAAGCAACGAAGAATTGACTCACCCTATGTCCATGTAATGTTTAAGAAGAGATAAAAACATCATAATAATCGCAATCCTCTCTCTCTATTTCTACATGAATGTCACTTAGCCAAAGATCAAAAGGACTTTTTCTTATGTTGTAACGATAGGCCAAGGTAAGAGGTATAATGGAATAGTCATTTAAGCTCAATATTTCCCTCAACTTAAGGAACCTTACCCCTAACTCATTCTCCTTAGGGTATCCCCAACTTAGTTGCGTAGCAACCATCATGCTTTTCTTATTGAACCTTGACATTTTATTTTACTTGTATTGCCAACTTTTCCTTCCTTTTTTTTTTTTTACTCTTTATTCCTCCTCCTTCCTTCTTTCTTTTCATTTTCTCTGCTTTTTTTTCAATTATTTTCCCACTCCACTTTTGAACTTAGAAAATATGAGGTTATGGTAGTGGAGGTATTACCCTATTCAAATAAGTTTGGAAGCTAAGGTTTGAAGGTAAACATAGGATCAAAGGGGTAGAAGAAAGGAATGGCATTAGGCTCATAATATGATTCAATCCAAGAATAGACTTTAAGGCTCAATTCGGGTGACTAAGGATCAATGACAAAGGGTGGGCCAATAAGGCTCAATTATGGCTACAAAACATGGCCTAAATCATCTCTATGGCTAAGATTCATTCACATATATTTCAACAAAGATTCACGTGAATAAGAATGCATGTCTCAATCTAAATAAAGCATAGAAGCATAAAGATCGCCTATCCTAGGTTGCTAACTCTTATCAAAGTAAAGAATATGATCCTTCCCAATTCAATAGTAAAAGCACAAAAAGATTTTCAAGACTTATATCAAGATCCAAACTTACTTAATAGTTAACAAACAAAGCAATATTCATATCATTGGCATAGGCAAACAACAACCATTAGACTAACAAAAACTAGAAAAAAGAATAAAAACAAAAATCTTTTTGGTTTCTTTTTTTTTTTTGAGATATAGTAGACAACCTAATAAACTAAACAAAACTATAAGGAAATAAGAAAAAATAATAAGTACATTCATGGACTTCTCCAACCCCCAACTTAAAAATGTGCATTGTCCCTAACGCAGTCAAATAAAATCAAAAGGGAAAGGAAAGGAAAGTTGCTCCTCAGCACGTGTCTCTTTATTTTTAAAATATTGCAGAATTCAGGCTTGCACAATAGTGCAGCCAAATTTTCAAAATAGTGTTTCTTCTTCAGCATGCTATAGTGCAAGGCAACACACCATAGCGCGCTATTACTGCTACGAATGCTACATTTTCTCTACTGCATCCCCCATGAGGCTTCTTCCTCCACTTGTGTACTTCCCAATTGCTCCCATGAACCTATAAAATAAAAAGGAACATAATTCAACAAATTAAATATACCCAAAACCAAAATTCTACCTAATCCAAAGAAAAACTAGGAAAATCTAAAATCAAGGAAAAGTTAGAAAGGTTAGGTTATCTCCCAACAAGCACTTTGGTTTAATGTCCCTGAGTTGGAGATGGTCCTGTCACTCACGGTGGTTCCTTTCTCTTCTTCTTTGGTGATTTGCCAACAAGGTAGCAGCTCTTTCTCCCAAAGATCAAGGAGGTAGAAGTAGGCTTGAATGGTCAGTAGAGAGTTTCTTATTACTTATCTAGTGGCTTAAGATTATCATCCCCTATTCGTTCCTTCTTCTTTCTTACTTTGCTCTTGATTAATTTAGATTTCCAAGGATAAGGGGCATGTGATGCAGGGATTAAGGTACTCAAGTTATCTTTCACTACATCTACCCGAAAGCAAGAGTTGGCTTCAACAAGAGGCGTGATTGATTCAAACACCTCAAATGTGACCTTCTCTTCTTGAATGCATAATTCAAGCTTCATTTCTTCTACATCAATCAAAGCCCTTCTAGTGGCCAAGAAAGGTCTTCCATGGATAAGTGAGACATCTCTATCTTCCTCTATATCCAAGACAATAAAGTCCACTGGGAAGATGAACTTATCCATTTTCACCAGCACATTCTCCAAAACACCCCTTGGATGTTTGATAGACCTATTTGCTAATTACAAAGACACCATAGTGGGCTTCACTTCTCCAATCCTAAGCAAGCAAAGGCATTAAATTAATGCTAGCACCTAGATCACAAAGAGCTTTATCAAAATGAACATCACTAATATCACTTGGAATAGTAAAACTCCCTAGATCTTTCAGCATCGGAGGTAGCTTATGTTACAAGATGGCACTACACTCCTTAGTACGCACTATAGTCTGATCATGCTTGAACTTCCTTTTGCGAGATAAGATATCCTTCAAAATTTTGGTACAGCTTAGCATCTGAGTCAAAGCTTCCACAAAAGGTATGTTAATCCACAGCTTCTTGAATACTTCTAGAAATTTTACAAACTATTTGTCTTGTTGTTTCTTCTTTAGTTGCTTTACCCTCTATAAATAGGGAATGGGACGGTCATAGGCAGATGGTGCCATGCACTTTGGAGTCTTCTCTTCTTCTCCCAAACCTTTGCTATGCTTCATAGGGATATTATATTTTCCCCGCTTTGGTCTCTATTTCTTGATCTCAAAAAATGGCTCCTCATTTTTTGGCTTCTCAAGCTCTGCCAGCTCTTTTCCACTTCTTAAAGTAATCGCATTCACTTGCTCTTTAGGATTTGTAACTATGTTACTAGGCAATGAACCTTATGGTCTCTCTAACAGCTGCTTAGAGATTTGTCCCCACTGAATGTCAATATTCCTGATGGAGGCTTCATTATTCTTGAGGTGGGCATCATATTGCTTGAATTTTGCCTCAGTTCTATCCACAAAATTGGAGTGGGTCTGCATGAATTGCTAGAACATGTCTTCTAGGTCAGGCTTCATCTCATGAGTTGGTGGGTTATGTGAGTGCCTAGGTGCACCTTGATTCCTGCAGTACTGACCAAAGTGGGCATGATCACTAAATCCAAGACCATAGCTGTTTGACTAGAAAGGGCGCCTTTGAGCATTCATACAAGTGACTTGCTCATCTGATGTAGGCTCTATAGCACACTCTTCATTAGGATGATTCCTATGGCAAAAGTCACATTGAAAGACTAGTGCTAGTGAGGTGGTGCTGAGCAAGTCTAATTGTTTTTGAATGGCTACATTTTGGACTGATAAAGCTTATATCTAGGCCAAGAGGGCAATGGTAGTGTCTACTTCCAGAACTCCCCTCTTCTAAGTTCTCTCACTAGGCCTCTAATAATTGTTGCTAGCCATTACTTCAAAGAGCTCCTAAGACTGCTCTAGTGTCTAACTGTTCAGAGAACCACCAGCTACTACATTAACCATAATCTGCATGGACATTAGGAGACCATTGCAGAATGTCTGGATTTGCATCCAGAGTGGGATGCCGTAATGTGGGCACTTAGCCAATAGCTCCTTGCATCTCTTCTAAGACTCGTAAAAAGATTTTCCCTCTACTTGGGTAAAGGCTGTGATGTCATTGCTCATCTTAGCAGATTTGGTAGGAGGGAAGTACTTCTCTAGGAATTTCCTGGTCACCATATCCTAAGTAGTGAGTGTCCCTTGTGGTAAAGACTTCAACCAAGCTCTGGTTTTGTCCCTCAATGAGAAGTGAAACAATCTTAACCGAATGGCATCATCCATGGCACCATTAATTTTTATGGTGTCACAAATTTTTAGAAAATTGCTGAGATACTCATTAGGGTCATCAGTCCAGGAAATTGGCAATTCTGTTACACAAACTGAATGAATGACATCTTTAGCTCAAAGATGTTTGCTTAGACAGGCAGTCTCACAATACTAAATAAACAACCTTGAAGAATGGATGCCAAATAATCCTTGATGGCTCTGTCATTCTGTTCAATTTCCTTAACCATGGTAGCTTCAAAGACTCTTTCAACTGCTCTCCATTCTCTTTTGAGCTGACACAAAGAACGCTTGATTTCTGAATCAAAGAATAAATATCTCATGGATTGGCTCCTTCGCATAAATTACAAAATAAAACACAAGAATAAGTAAAATTAGGAAAGACTAAAATCAAAATAAAACAAGAGCTAAATAAAAATAAATTGCAAAACATAAAATAAAAATAAAAGGAAAAATAAATGAAAAAGAAAAAATAAAATAAAATAAACATCCAATCTAGTATCCCATTAATTAAGAATGATATTGATACTATTCCCGGCAAAAGCGCCAAAAACTTGATGTGGCTCTGGCAAGTATACTGAGTTGTACAAGTAATAAAGTGATAAGCAAAATATCATTTCCACGAGGATAGATCAAATATCGGATAGTCTAAGGGATGACTATTTGGACGAAATGAATTCATGGATGTAAAAAATTAAAATAGAAATTAAATAAAATAAATAAGAAAAAAATAGTAGTATAGACCAATGCTACTAGGGTGGACAAATGCAATGGGATGGATACTAAGACTAATTAATTTCACCTGTTGTATACGCTTTTACTGTGAATTTCCGTTAATCTATTCCTATCCTAATTGACTCACAATCAGTTCCTCTTAATTTATGCCTAGCCTCTCTCAAAGTCAAGCAATATTCTTTATCCTAAACTGATTGTTTAATCTCTTCGCACAAATTAATTCAGGTAAAGGTTAAAGCTCTATAGGTTCCTATGTTGACCACATGAACTGTAATTGCCTATCTCTAGTTTTCGCTCAGCTAACGGAGTTTATGTTAAGAAGCTTTCTTTACAAACTCTATCTTTAGTTATTGCAAACCAATGAATCAATTGAATGGTGGCTAATTACTCAAAAGCATTAAGCACAAACAAAAACACTAAGCAATTGAGATAGAAACAAGATTAATATTAATTCATAAGTAAAATTGCCATACAAAAAGGGTCCATTAACACTGTAGCAAAAAAAAAAACTTAGTTTATAATGAAGGAAAAGAGAATAACAAAAGTGTATGAAGATGAGGAAACAAAAGAAACACAATCCATAAAGTATTGAAGCTAGAGACAAGAAATTTCGAAGGTGGGGATTTCTCCGTGATGATATTTGAGCTCTGAAACCCTTGAATCTTTACTTTCAATCTCTCTAGAGAAGTCTTCTGCCTTGGAAAGTGTGCTAATGTGTCTGGGGATATGTTTCTGATCTAAGTTATTGCCTTTTATAGTGTGTGGATCCCCTTTTTCAAAATTCAGCCCAAGCCCACAAATTTCTATAGTTTAGGTCGCACTATAGCGCATTGTTCCAGATAGCAATATAGGAGCCTAACTCGGCCCAATGGCTGGGCCCAAATAGATCTCAAATTTGTTAATAGTCCGAGACTATCCTGGGCCATGATCCGAGTTAGGGCCCAAACTTGCATTAAGCCCTTTGTTCCCTGACATCGTGGAATAACCCTCTCTCGTATGGTCGGAAAACTCGGACCCATCCAATATCCCCAAGATAACGGACGTCCAAGGTTATCCCCTACAAAGGCAGGATCAAATCCCCCTTGCTTCTCAACTAATTATCCGTATAAATATGGGTCCAACTTCAAGCGTTAGGTACGTTTTTCTAACCTACTTCTCATACTTTCCTGCACTCACTGACTTGAGTATCGGAGTCCTTGTAGGTACTCCCTTCACCGCCGTGGAATCACTCATTCGAGCAACTTGAGATCCCATTCTTAGTTTGGAAATTGCTCAGGTAACCCACCTCCAAATATTGGCACCATCTGTGGGGAACTCACGGTGCTCACCACCATACCACGGTTGTAATTGCAAGAATGTCTTCGCTTCCAAGGAAGGAATGCACGGCTGGGCACGCCCCTGTAAGCAACAACCACCCACTAATGGAAGGGCGAGCTACTTCTGACTTGGCTTCACGCACCGGCGAACGCCAACACGAGCAGAACTTAGTGACCCCCTGCACCATTGTCCGGGCCATGGGAAACGCAGTCGCCTCCACGGCCGAAATTCGCCCTCAGGCCAACACCGACCTACTCGCCGATATGCTAACCCTAGTGCGGGAGCAAGCTAACCGCATTCAAAGGCTGGAACAAAACCTGGACCATATGAACAACTCGGAACGAAGGCGACGTCGAGAATGACACAGGTGCCACCACGATAGGAGTCCAGATTATCGTAAAGGCCGAAGTCCAAGAGAACGTAGTCATAGCTCGGAACATCGTCACCACAGAGACTCACCACGTAGGAGTGCATCCCACAGCCATAAAGAGCCACGGGTGGGAAGTACCCGCCGTCACAACGAGCATTCCGACATCCGATACTATCCTCGATACAATGACGGGCAAGCTAAGCGCGGCTCCGAGCGATACAAGGACCCCAAAGACGACGACGACACACCGTTCTTCGACTTCATTATGGGAACGCTGCCACCGAAGGGGTTCAAGCCCCCATCTGACAGGGAGCTATACGATGGGAGCACCGACCCCCAAGAACATATGGACGCCTTTAAATCGAGAATGGCGTTAGCCAGGGTTTTGAATCCCATCAAATGCCGAGCCTTCCCCATAACTCTGAAGAAAGCCGCATTGAAATGGTTTAACTCTCTTCCTCCTAGGTCGATCAATCGATTTTTCAACCTTGCTTCAACTTTCTTGGCCCACTTCACTACCAAGAAGTTCAAGCCCAAGCTAGTCTCCAGCCTCCTTGGAATTCACCAACGGCGAAACGAGTCGCTCGAGACTTTCTCGAGCAATACAATGCCGAATCTTTACTTGTTAATGAAGTGCAGACTTAGGCAGCAATTCTGACGCTGCTAAATGTATTACGACCAGGACCATTTAAAAAACTTCGCTATCCAAGAGACCGCCAGAATCCCCAAAGGAAATACAAATAAGGGCTGAGAAGTGTATCTTTCTCGAATAAAAAGAGAAGGCCACGACCAACCCTGGGAGGAACCAATCCGACAGAAAAATCGGCTGCCGAGATGAACAACCGAGGAAAGACGTATGTTCAAAGGCCGGTAGATACAATGACTATAACCCCCTCAAAGTATCCCTATCCGAGCTGTTCCAAGAAGTCGGCCAAGTTGAGAGGTTTTCCAAGCCAAAGGTCCTTAAGATGAGAGCCAACATAAATAAGTCCTTGTTTTGCGAGTATCACAATGGTTTTGGACACAAAACCGAAGATTGCTACGACCTACGAGATACCGTGGAACAATTGATAAGGGAAGGCAAATTGGCAAAGTACATGGCTTCCCAAAGAAGTCCATGAAGAAGGCGAGCCCCCGGTCATGGGGACAAAGAAAAAAGGAATCCAAGGAGCTAGAGAACCTCGAAATCGGAAGGAAATCAAGACAATGACTGGGAACAGATCACAAGGACTATCAACATCATCGCTGGAGGTTTCGCAAGTGGCATGACCACGAAGTTAGACCGGAAAAAGCATTTACAAAAAGTTCTCAATTTTCCTTTAGGAAGATAAAAAAGCCAGCGTCGACATCTCGGCCAATACCAGATATCATCTTCTCAAGCTCCAACTTCGAGGGTGTGATCTCGGGACATGACGATCCAATGGTGATATCTGTGGCCATGGTCAATGCCGAGGTAAAAAGGGTATTCGTCGATTAAGGAAGATCGGCTGATATACTATTCCGAGATGCATTTGATAAGCTTGGATTAATTAACGCCGACCTCCAAACACACATGGAGGAGCCGATCGGGTTTTCAGGGGAAAAAGTCCACCCCTAGGGTTATGTCACCCTCTACCTAACCTTGGGGTGTCGACCTAAAACCCGGATGATCAAAGTCAACTTCTTAGTTGTTGACTGCCCTTCGGCCTACAACGCCATACTTGGAAGACTGACGTTGAACAAGATAAGCGCCATTGTCTCAACGGCATCCCTGACAATGAAATTCCTTACCAACCAAGGGGAAATTGCCACTATGAAAGCCGACCAGGCCTTGGCTCAACGATGCTATAACGCCAGCCTGGAAATACAAAAGCAACAAAAGGTGGTGTCCCAGGCCAATGCCCGACCCCTTAATTCTTTGAAAGTCATGATGATAGACTTGGACGCAAGGAGAGTTTAAGGAGAGAGACCAGAGCCGGATGGTGAGTTAGAAGAAATTCAAATCGAGAATAAAAACTGGAAAGTAGCTCAGATTAACAAAAAACTTCCGATCTCACTAAAATAAGGCTTAGTCACTCTCCTCAAGTCCAATGTAGATATGTTCGCATGGTCTGCTATCGACATGCCGGGAATTAACCCGGAATTCGTCTTCCATCGACTCTCAGTCTTCCCCAGTTCAAAACTGGTTACCCAGAAGAAGAGAATAATGAGCCTAGATAGAGCCCTCACGGTCCAAGAGCAAGTCCAGAGCCTGTTGGAAGCCGGTTTCATATGCAAAATCGAGTATCCGACATGTTTGTCCAATGTCGTGATGGTAAAAAAGTCCAATCGGAAATGGCAAATGTGTGTTGACTACACTGATTTGAACAAAGCCTGCCCAAAGGAGCCGTATCCCCTACCAAGCATTAATGGGTTAGTGGACGCTGCCTCCGGTTTCAGACTGCTCACTTTCATGGATGCTTATTCGGGATATAATCAGATCCGGATGTTCAAGCTCGACGAATAAAAAACAGCATTATAACCCCAACGGCCAATTATTGCTACAAGGTCATGCCTTTTGGATTAGAGAATGCGAGAGCAACATACCAACGGCTTATGAATAAGGTGTTCGCAGAGCTAATTGGAGATTTGATGGAAGTATATATCGACGACATGTTGGTCAAGTCTCGCGAGGAAGAAAATCTCCTGTCTGGCCTTAAGGTCGTATTTGATCAAGTTTGACAGCACAACATGAGACTCAACCCGCACAAGTGCGCTTTTGCCATAGAAGCCAGAAAATTTCTGGGGTTCGTGCTTACACATCGGGGGATCGAGGCAAACCCCGACAAATGCCCAGTAATACTCGAAATGAAGAGTCCAACAATAGTAAAAGAAGTACAATGCCTCATGGGAAGAATTGTCTCTCTTTCGAGGTTCATGGCTTCATTAGCCAGGAAAGCTATCCCCCTCTTTTCCCTCTTGAAAAAGAGGAATACTATTGAGTGGACGCCAGAATGTGAAGCCCCCTTCACCAACTTCAAGGACTATCTATCTCGCCCGCCTATACTAAGCAAGCCGGAAGTTAGAAGACTACTATTCCTATATCTATCTGTTAGTAACACTGCCATTGCCGGGGTGTTGGTTTGGGAGGATTCCCGACAACAGCACCCAGTATACTTTATTAGCAAAGTGCTTTAGAGACCTGAGACTAGATATCGGAAGATTGAAAAAATCGCCTTGGCCCTAGTCATTGTAGCACGAAAGCTTCGCCATTATTTTCAAGCCCACACCATCGTTGTCCGAACTGACCAACCAATCCGGCAAATCCTACAAAAACCGGACTTGGCAGGAAGGATGCTATCATGGTCTGTAGAGCTTTCAGAGTTCAACATCCAATACGAACCAAGGATCGCCATTAAATCTCAAGCATTAGCAGACTTCTTATCTGAAATGGTGGACGAGGTAGATACCCTAGAATCGGGTTAGACGCTGCACGTGGACGGAGCTTCCAGCTCGAAGGGGAGTGGAGTTGGGGCGATTCTCGAAAAGGAAGGTGAAATAATCCTCGAGCTCTCCATTAAATTCGACTTCTCAATTTCCAATAACCCGGTCAAATATGAAGCCCTCATCGCAGGCCTCAAGCTAGCAAGGGACGTCAGTGTATCCCAAATTCTGGTGTACAGTGACTCTTAAGTTGTGACTTCCCAAGTCACCGGGACATACCAAGCTAAAGACATTCTACTGTAGAAATACCTGACAAAAGTAAAAGAACTTGTGAAAATTTTCTGTAGGTAGAGTTCCGACATGTTCCAAGGGAAGAGAATGTCAGGGCCGACATCCTCTCCAAGCTGGCAAGCACTAAGCCCGAAGGAAACAATCAGAGTTTGATCCAAGAGACTTTGAAGCTTCCCTCAATATCGAATACTCTCTCGACGTTGTCCGTCAACAGGATTCCAAACTGGATGACTCCTATCATTTAGTACTTGAGGAATGGAACTAGACCAGAAAATCTTGTCGATGTCAAGAGGCTAGCCAGAGAAGCCTCCTATTACATTTTCATCAATGATCAACTATTCAGAAGCGAGTTATCCCAGCCACTACTAAGGTGCGGGGGACCGGATCGGGTTCCTGCCATTCTTGAGGAAGTTCACGAAAGATCTTGCAGCCATCACCTGGAAGGAAAGTCGCTCGCATTAAAAGTTTCACGATCTGGATTCTATTGGCTGTTGATGATGAAGGACTCAATAGAGTATGCACGAAAGTGCTCTAGCTACCAAAAACACGCCACTTTCCACCTCTTCGCTTCCGACGAACTAACGTCAATCATGTCCCCCTGGCCCTTCAGCAAGTGGGGACTCGAACTCCTAGGTCCCTTCCCACTCACCTCGGGACAAGTGAAGTACCTAATTATGGCAACATATTATTTCACGAAGTGGATAGAAGCAGAGTCGCTTTCCACCATCACTGCTGCCCAAGCTCAGAAATTCATATGGAGGAATATCTTCACTCGCTTCGGAATACCTGACTCGATCGTTACGGACAATGGAACCCAGTTTAAAGATCAGAAGTTCCGAGGATTTCTCTCCAGCCACAAGGTCAAGCATCAATTTACCTCAGTCAGCACCCCCAAGCAAATGGCCAAGCTGAAGCTGCCAACAAAGTCATCCTCCGAGGACTGAAGAAGAGACTCAACGAGGCCAAGGGGGCATGGGCCGACGAACTTGGGAGCGTTCTATGGTCCTACAGAACCACCCTGCATTCAACAACGGGGAAAACTCCTTTCAAGCTGACTTACGGGGTGGACACAATGATACCGATTGAAGTCGAGGAGATAAGCCCGCATGTCATGTTCCAACCTACAGAGCACCACGCACTTCGGGAGGAGTTCGATCTGTCAAACAAAGCAACGGAAATGGCTTATCTAAGGGAGAAAGCGCTGAAACATTGAATCTCCCAAAGATACAATGCCAAAGTGGTACCCTGGAGTCGACAAAGGAGAATTGGTTCTCCGATGAGCTGACATCGAAAAACCTCCCATGGGCCATGGGAAATTAGCTGCAAACTGGGAAGGCCCATATAGAGTTACTAACATCTTAGGAAAGGGGGCATACAAACTCTCCACATTATCGGGCACAGAGATTCAGAGGTCATGGAACTCCTCCAACCTTCAAAAATTTTTTATCTGATGTATATACCACATGAGATAGCCGTACTCATTTTCCTACCTCAAGTTTTGTCCCACTGGGTTTTCCAGAGGAGGTTTTAACGAGGCGGGACTTCGTGGGCCGAGCAATAACTAGCAAACTTTTCTCGGTATTTGCTTTTACATTATTTTGTTTGATTTAACATTGCTTCATTATTTTTATATTGTCAACTCTTTCTTTCACTTCCATTAGCCTGCTACCATTATTTTTATTACACATCACGGTTGACAATTTCAACCTGCCTTAATTCTCCTAAGGGATTGATCACCCCTTGGTCAAGAAAAATGGATCCCGGTATGATAACTCGGACACGTAATCTCGAATATGATTAAAGTCCGGATTCAAACCTTGGGTCAGTTTACGCCGCGCTAACTTGAGCAAACAAAACCTTAAGTTCTAGCAAAATCCAACTCGGACAACATCCAATTCGATAAAGCAATAAAAGTGCCGCCAATATTCCCTTCAAGGTTTAACTTAGGCGAATAACCGGTGCATTAATTAACAAAGCAGGCAACAAATGAAACAACAACATCGCAACAAATTTCATTACAAAAGGTTCCGACGTCGGACAGATATTCAAAAAGAGCCCCTAAACCTAACAGGGCAATACAATTAAAATACAAATACGTTAAAGGTCGGAAGTCTAGTCCTTCGGATCAGCTTCAGGATCATCGATGTCGTCGTCGTCCTCTTCTGGAGTGACCATGATGCAATCATCAACTACAATCTTGTCCAGACTGACCTTGCTAAAATCAGCATCAGGATAAATAATCTGGCATTGCTCCAGAAGAGACTCCTTAATCTCTTCGGCCAACCTCGCCCACAGCGGCTCCACCCGAGCCACCTCGTCCCTTACTCTCGCAGCAGCCTTCGAAAAATCAGCGCATTCCCTCTGGAGTTCCGACACCTGAGAACGGGAATCCTCCAATTGCTGGTCCTTTGACTCAAGCGCCTCCTTCAACCTATTTATCTCATTTTCCTTGGACTTCTCCAAAGCCAACTTCTCAACTTAAAGAAGGGAGAGCCGAGACATCAAGACCTTTACCTCCTCCACAGCTCGGATGCCGGAGGTAATAACCAGTTCTGAGTATCTGAGTAAGGCCGCCAACTTTAGCATGGCACGCCCCGCCCCATTGGAATTTTGTAGCCAAGTTCTCATCATCACCCTTAAGTGCTCGAGAAGGGCGGGAACCATCAACTCTTTATCCATGAAGTCGGTATAAGGAAAATCCTTATCCATAACATGGACGTCGGACCGCTCCTTTGGCAAGGGAAGGCCTCAAGATCGGCAGCCACAGACTTCCCTTTGGCCGTTTTCTTTGACTTTGGTTTCTTGGAAGGTTGGGCCTTCGGAGCTGCCTTATCAGGAACATAAATGAACACCGGTTCTCCGAACCCCATCGACTTTGGGCTGTTACTCCCATCCCCCTCGTGTGACCTCTTCAATATCTTCCGGCAAAACTCGGCGAGGGCAGACTTCGGAGCCATTTCGTCTGCAAAAGAGACATCAACAATAAGCATCTGATAAAAAATAGGGGGCATAAGATATGCAGCAATAACAGAAAAATAACAACCTAAATACTGTCTAGCCTTCCCAGGATCTATGCCGACTATGTTCTTTATGTTCAGATGATTCTTCCCAAAGCATTCGAAAAGGAAGTCAACAACAGCTTTCTCCTTGGGCTTAAGGGAACTCTCCTCTATCTAGGGAGCGCTAAAATGCTTACACCAAAAGACGGTAAACCGAAGCTCCCCCTCCAAGGTCTCCCAAAAAGGAATCAAGCTCGGACACCCGAAAACCTTAAAGAGAACTAGCTTAAAATTATGGAAGCATTCCTCATACAAAAGGAATATCTTCCGATTGGCGTGAGCTTGGAAAGATAGCCATCTCGAGTTAATCCTCCACCGGCAGGTCAAGTCAGAGTGAACAGGAAAAAGAAGGCGTCCAGAGATGGCGTTAATTCGAGATATTCGCAGATGATCTCGAAACCCCAAATCATAGCCTAGCTATTCGGATGCAGTTGGGAAGGAGCGACCTCAGTCTAGTATAGAATCTCCATTTGAAAGTGGATAAATGGAATCCGAACCCCCAGCTTGCAGATAAGGACATTGTAACACCATATCCACCGAGGCCCCCCTTCAAGGTTAAAGTCGCTCACCCTCTCGCTTAAACCCAGAGCCTCCAAATAATACTCCTCCTCATACTCACCCTCCGATGAGATAAGGTTTTCCTCCCTGAAATGAGTTAGGAACTCCGGGGTTACGACCGAGGAAGTCCCCAAGACCTCAGGATCGACTCACTGGTAAATAAAGTTGATCTCGGGAGGAAAAGTTAGAGCTCTCTCTTTGGCCATTTTTCGTGGTCCCAAACAACCTACACAGGAAACCACCCCTAATTCACAAACTCGGGAAAAGTCTAAGTCGGAAACCCTTAAAGATAAAATGGGAACTGAAAAGACAGGCTCCCTACGGTGGTTTCCCTCTATACGAAAACCCGCCGGTGGGCGGTGGAAGTAAAAACCAAGCGAAGTAGAGATTGAAACCACCCCAAAGTACGAAGCAAAAACAAGATCAGTGGAAGCCAAACAACCACTGATATACTATCCAATGAAGCAATACAAGTTACAGAAGCAGCAAACGAAAGGGATAAGGCATACCTGTTACTAGCAACGTAATGATGGAACAAACGATCGCATTCCTGCACCACTTCTTTGTCTCTCCTTCAAGGCGAACTCTTTTGGGAAAGGGGAGAAAAATAGGTGGCGAAGACACGAAACCCCCTCTTATAGGAATGAAAATGCCCCTTGCCGTGCAACCCAAACGTCGCCAAGGGCGCAACCTGTCTTTTTGCATAAAAGGAATGAGGGCAAAAATGGAAATAATGCCCCAACCCAGATGATGAGGCGCTATGAACGAGGCGCCAAAATAGCACGTGTTCGCCCTGGGTTATTAAGCACGACTTATAAGATGAAAGGACGTCACCAGTTCGCGAAGACTCAGGAAGTTGCCACAGGTAAATGTCAAATCACTTAAATGGCAACTCGATGTCGGAACGCAACATATTAACTCGGAGATTCACAAAGAACTCGGCATCCGAAGAAGCCACCTCAAATACCGAGTTGAGGGCACTATTCCAGATAGCAATACAGGAGCCCAACTCGGCCCAATGGCTGGGCCCAAATAGATCTCGAATTTGTTAATAGTCTGAAACTATCCCGGGCCATTATCTGAGTTAGGGCCCAAACTTGAGTTAAGCCCTTTGTTCCCTGATATCGCGGAACGACCCTCTTTCATATGGCCGAAAAACTCGAAACCATCTGATATCCCTAAGATAATGGATGTCCAGGGTTATCCCCTACAAAGGCAGGATCAAATCCTCCTTGCTTTTCAACTGCTTATCCATATAAATATAGCTCCAACTTCGAGTGTTAGTTAGCTTTTTCTAACCTATTTCTTATACTTTCCTGCACTCACTGACTTAAGCGTCGTAGTCCTTGTAGGTACACCCTTCATTGCCATGGAATCACTCATTCGAGCAGCTTGAGATCCCATTCTTAGTTCAGAAATTGCTCAGGTAACCCACCTCCGAACACGCATCATCCAAGCATGATACAAATTTGCAGAAATGGGAGCACGCTATAGCGCACTTGCTTGATAGCACTAACTTCTTTTACACACTTCCAACTTCTATAACGGTTAGAATAGTTGGAACTACCTTAGGAGGTAAAATATAAATTGTAGATCTTTGAGTAAGCTTTCCAACACAATAAGAACCACCTCAATCAGAGTAATGTAGCTTAAGATATGGCAAAATATTGATGAAAGGTTAGACTTGACAACGTCATAGATAGGATGAAGGTTCAATCTTGTTTTTTCTTTTTCTCCTATAAGACTCGAGAACTGGAAAAAGTGTCCGTCATCAAATTTGGAGATCTTCTTTTCTTCTTTCCAAAGAATTTCGAATCATCATAATCTGACTTTTGCAGAGCTAGATATCAAATTTCCAATTCTTAAAGGTCCTAATTTCATGCAAGGTAAGCCCTCTCATGGCTCTAAATTTCAACTTGAGTGCTTTTTTTTTTGTGACAATTACAAAAACATAGATAAGTATCTAAAAACATGATGAAATGACAATCACACTAGAAGTGACCCTAAATCAAAATAACCAACTAAAAATAACCAAAACACTAAATAAATTCAAGTAATTAAGCCTAAATCTATATAAGATAAAGAAAAATAAATCACTACGAGGAGTTATCAATAAGGAAGCTGCTCAACTCAAATTCTGAACCTTTGTTGAGTAAGCAAGTAAGCAAGTTTTATGGGCACCACTAACTTGCATTTTGTGGAGAAAAAGGGCCACATGATGAAAGTGGACCCCTTCCAAAAATCTTAATTTAGAATATAACATCCTATTAGTTGCTTCCTGAGTCTAAATTTCATTAATTGGTACTAGTATGTGGTACACATATCTGTGTAAGAAAAGTTGACATTAAACTTAATGAAAATGGGGTTATGAAATTTATCTTTTATAATTATGGTAATTGTTTAGGAAAAGGTTCATTAGGTTGGGGAGTTCTTTTCTCTTTTTCAATTTCGACCATGGTATTCGGTGGTGTTTAATAACGAAGTTGTTTGGTTAAGCTAAGGAAATGGTAACAGAGCTGAGTTTGATTAGGGGTGAATAGTAGAAAGTATCATCATCAAATATTGATATCTTACCTTCAAAGTTCATGCATGCAATCATTCTGGTTAAGATCATGTAATCACTAGTATAGAGTGGAAAACAAACACGAGCCGAAGGACAACTTCAACGAGAGGCGAAAGGAAAATTATAAAAAAGGAAAAGGAAATCTCGTGTCTTGCTTTCTCTATTCCTACCCCATGGAAGTAATGTGAAGTAAAAAATTTTTAGCATGACTGTGTTTAGGGCTCCCTTTATGAATCTATACTCGGAGAACCAAACTTGCTAGGTAACATGAATTTCTACGAAAGCCAATACTTCCCAAAATCTCATGACCAGAAATGTTACCATCTTTCTTGAGAAGTTACTAACTCTTTGAATTGAAGTTACCAGTTTTTGAGCCTATGTTACCAATCTAGTGCCAAAAAAAGTATATGTTTGTTAGGTATTTGACCTTTTTTTCCATGCTATGTTGAGGATCCCTATACCTCTCTATAATCATAAGTAGTCATCGAAACTTGTTTGGTAACATGAATTTACTAAAGAGACCCAATACTTCAAAAATTCCCATGACCTAAAAAGTTACCGACTTTTTGAACTAAAATTTCTAACTTTTGAGCTAATGTTACCAATTGAGTGCAGGGAAAAATTTATGTTTGTTAGGCATTGCACCTATATTTACATGCTATGCTGTGTTCCCAGTCTCTTTATCAATCTGCAATCACAAGAAGTCGTGGAAACTTGTACAGTAATACAATTTTGTTTGAAAATTCCAATAATTCCAAAATTCTATATGTGAAAAGTTATGAGATTTTTTTAAAATTTACTAGCCTTTTCAAGTAAGGGTAGTAGCTAGTGGCACTAATTGACCAATCCTATCAATTGGCACTGGTTGAAGTTGTGATGTAAAATTTGTTAGCTCTCATTATTCGTTAGAGTTTTATTGTTATTTTGATGCTAATTTGCACTCCACCCACATATCTTAAAAGTAACAAATTATAATTTCCAAGAAAAAGTTATTCAACCATGAAAGTGAAGAAAAGGCTTATTTTATTTGGAATTTCCCTTTTTTTTTTGGGTTAAATTTTTGGCTTGCAAGATAGGTATGCCAATTATAATTCCAACATAGGATTAATGAAATGTACTCTACATTGAATTAGTTAATCATGTTTGTGCTATGTTTTTTCGTTATTGGGGTTAGATATTATTCAGTTTCATTGGAATGCATGGTTGTCTTTTCTTCATGATGGTATGTAGTGAAGTATTTTCTTGTTAGCTATAACAAAGCTTATTTTGTACTCTTTCTGCTATTACTTTATCATGTTTGTGCATGTTTGCCTATTCCCTATATATACATAGATGTTGGTAACCTAATGTGGTGAATTTACTTGGCATTGCATAGATTATATATTTTCATTGTTGACCACTAGGCGATGTGGAAAGCATCAACTTGTCCCTTGGTCGCATATTGGGATGATGAAATGGTAAGAAAGCAGATTTGCAGTAAGAGGAAATTAAAGTAGATAAATCAGGTAAATAGGATTTAGAATCATTTAAAATTAGTTATGTGGTTTCTATTTATTTCATTAAATTATTGTCAGTCATTTCATTTCAAAGCCTTTGTTATTGTGTATTTGTTGTTATTGTTGTTCATATTATTTATTTATTTTTTGATAGGTTTATTGTATCGCACTTGGAGTCGAGGTGGAGTATTTGATAGAACATTGTTGAAGACGAATTTTAAGACTGAAGTATACGGGATGTTATGCCTAAATAACATTAAGGGTTTATTTTACAAGTTAAGATGTATGTTGTTGTGCTTAAGGTTGAAGAAGAATTTTATGTTAAGAGCATGGTTCAAGAAGAATTTTACGACTTAGGTATATTGTTAGGCCTGAATTAGTTGAAAAGTTAAGAGGAAAATTACCACATTAACCTTATTCACATATATTGGTAACCTTTTCGATAGGTCAATAGTTTATTTAATTTTGGTTTTCTGATTTTTTGTGAACCGGTTATTGATTTTCCATGCATAACTGGGACATACAAAACTCTTGCTATAATGACCTTGATTCCTAATCTCTTTTTTATATGAGTATATGCAGTTTAGAGGTGCTAGATTGATCTATAAAGACATCAAAGATTTAGCACCGACATTGCAAAATATTTGGATAATAACTTTTCAAATATTAGCACCGCTTACGTTTTTGGTGCATACTTGAATATGTCACGAGTCGATGGTTGTTGATATAAATTTTTACATTTTTAAGGTCAGTGAAAATATATATTTTTCTAATAAATAGAAGATGCATCATATGTATAGCTGAAAAATTAAGTAGAAAGGAGTGTATTCATAATTTTAAAGTGCCTAGTAAGCTAACCCTTCATTGATTTAACTCCTAATCTGATTCAAGGACTCAAAAGACATCACTTCACTATTGTTACCATCTTTGATGCCCATAACATGTGCATGAAGGGCTTCCTATGAAAAGATGCCTTCGATCAGTGATATTGTTGATTTTAGATAATTTTTATTCTATAGTAGGATTTCACCCTCGAAGTTAATTTCAAATGGATTTTGGCCCTTGGCTTATTTTTTACCCCCTGAAATACTTTGTATTTATTTATTTTATCAATTAATTATTTTTTTTCAACCTTCTATTAGCAGGTGCTACCATTTGTAATGGGTTATTATCATTGATGTAAACATGTGAATGCAGATCATGCAAGATTAGGTGGCAATGCATTTGGAGATGTTTAAGTGCATGGATGATGCCATTCTGGTTAGTGAGTATGATATGCACCCTTTCCAGCCTACTTTGCCTAACTTTGGAGTGGACATACCCATTCCAGATGACAAGAAGAAGAAGAAGAAAGTGAAGAGCACTGCTCAAGACATCAAGGATGACCTTTCTTATTCAATGGGCAAAGAACAAGATAGATTGCTACACGATCTGTATGTGTATTGCACCAGAGAAGGGAGTAGAAGCGAGTATGACTCTTTACTCTTAACTCTTTTGATGTAATCTAATTACTTGCAATGAAGGAACTTACATAGACCAATGTTTGTCTAACTGATTTCAATATATGGTTTAGGATGTATGTTAGCATGTGTGGACATTATTTGACTCATGATGATGCTCAAACATTGGGACATGCAGTAATTATGTACAATAAAGTCATAATAACAATGCTTTTGTGTTAATTGCATGGTTGCCTCAAAGTGAATCGCTTGCTAATGTATATTACATTATTAGTCAGGCTATAACTTTTGCAAATGCGATTTTCAATGAGGTGGAGTAAGTACGCAGACTGATGAGTTGTAATTGTTTGCCCTCCTATTTAATGGTGATGCCATCTAACTTATATAAGTTTGATATGAATATTTTAATTATGAAGGACTAATAAGTTTGATGCCATCTACCCACATTTTTCCCCGACCATGATTCTGGCATTGCCAACTGCAAGCTGGTATTGAATTTCCTCCGTTTTGTCATGCCATTTTATGTAATATAGTTATGGGCCAATGCCATTGTCTACCTTCGTTGCTATAGATCTTTGCACTGATAGTCTTCAATCACTACTAGTGGTGCTATGCTGTCAATTGGGAAAAGAAGACCCTGTACATGTTAGATTCTTTGGATGGGAAGCACAAAGGTGATAAGGCTCACCTTAACAAATTGGTGGTGTAGTGCTAAGAATAACTAAGTGTCCTAATTTTACAATCATCCTCAGTTGTTTACTATTAACAAGTCTATTGAATCTATCTGTTTATTGAACCCATATAGCTTACATCAAAGTAAGTAATCACCTAATTCACAATTTCTCCCTTGAATCTATATTTTTAGGTATTTTTAGACATAGGTTAGGGATCAAGCATGGATCCAGGATTTAGGCCCTAGTTTTAAAATAATGAAGGTAGTATGAAGATGAGATTTTGACCAACTAGTTAGTGAATCAACCTTGAGAATTTTATTCAGTACATAACCCCAAGGACTAAATAGATGTGCACTATACATAAGAAAACCAACAAAGCTTACCATTTGGCACTTATCCAAAACCATGCTTTGTATAATAAGGAATGGTAGACAAGGGAAACACCAATGTCAAAATTCCAAGAGTCTTTGCCTCACCTTTCAAAGTGCAACACCCACTAAAGTATAGCCTAACCTCCTCTATCACCCTTTCAAATTTAGACTTGTACTGAGCTAAAGTGATGTACTTTTTCACCTACTCCATGCAATCTTGAGGCACAACACTAAACCTCCTAATGTGCTTTTGTTCAACATTGATTCACCAACTCTCACAATAGCTCTTCAACTAGGCTCCACCTCATTTTCTTTATCTTCAATTTATAACTCTCCATCTTCGATTCATTATGCTCTAATCTGCATGCACTAAGCCAATGAAGAAGCCTAAGATGATTATTGAGAATTCAAGAAAGTTTGCCATTTGTACAAAATGGAGACTATGAAAATAGGTTTTGGGTGACGAAATATACAGGTGTGAAATAATGGTTAGGCATATTGCCATGACTTTCCTCCTTCTTACTCAAAATCAAATGCTATTAATAGAAAATGACTATTAATTATCAGTTTTCACTCTACTTCTCGATATAGCTAGGTGATATATTTGTGCTGCCATCAATGCACATTTTGGATTTTTTGTGCAGAAATTTGATCAATAATAAATGGAGTAGTTCCAAGAATAACTAAATTTATAAATTTTAAAAGCATCCTCAATTGTCTACTATTAACAAGTCTATTGAATCAATTCTATTTGTTGAACTTGTAGGCCACCCATTTTAAGGAGGGTTTGGCATTATTGGATCTGGACTCTAATTCTGGAGAAGTGGAATTAAGAATGCAGAATGTTTTGCTGTTGAATTAGCAGAATATGTGAGTTGTAATTTTTTTGTTTTTTATGAAATTTAGTCTCATCCATCAATTTGACTTGTCACATTAACGTAACTAGTTATTTGGGGTGGGTGCTTCTATGTTACTCATGAAGTGATGATTATGGTTTGTACTCCATTAAGTATATGGAGATGTGAAATGGAGTCCAAACATATGAGGGAGGTAGCATTGCCTTGTTAGACTGAGGTGAGTTTTCTATTCTTTAATCAATATATTGTAAGTATATTAAATTACTATGATGTGTAAAATTAAAAGTATAATGCCTACTGTAACATCCTCCCAAAATGCCATACTATGCTTAAGTCATAGTACCACACTCAGGATTTGTTACTATTACCTAAATGGACCTCTTCTGACAGCACTTTCAGTCGTCTTCGAAATCTCTCGAGCTATCTGGAGATAACACGGAAATAAGAGTGAGAATTATGAATTCTCAGTAGGATTCATTTACTATCATCCATAATGTCATCGTAGTCATCTCCAGTTGCTTCGGTTTGTTATGAAAAAGGTGAACATGTTATACGAGCTGTTAATTTTATAGTTTGAAAGCATACTGTCCGAAGCAAAGTTCATTTTATTCACGCACTTGAGTCACATCGGCAATATTTCATATTTAGAAAATAATCACAGCATAAGTGGATAGAACAGCTTCAGCATTACTAGAATAAGGGATATCATTATGCAAATTCTCATCTTTGAATTCATGCAAATGCACTGATGCTTTTCTTTAACTTTCTTTGTTCTGTAATCAGCTAATGTCATGGACGTTGCCACCATAAATTTTATTGCTTACACTAGCTAGGTTATGCCATGCTTCATATAAGTCCTGTCCCCTATACTCACACTAGCTGGGTCGATGCCATGTCTCATGTGAGTGGGGTGCTTGCATATATTTTAATCTTTAGTCTTTACTGCCCTTGGATAGTCTAATCTAGGAGTGAGCTCAACTCGTGACCGTCGTCACACAGACTAACCCACAAGGGGACCCACGTGCCTCTAGGTTGGAGGGACTCAATTGGCCATCTGCCTCCAACGTAGAAGGACCCAAAAGTTTTAGCTACCTTCACAGGGAGGGATTCAAAGTGCAACTGCCTCCTAGTGAAGGGACCCACATCTTGTCTTATTTAATTGCCTTCACAAGGAGGGATTCAAAGTTTAACTGCCTCCAGGTGAAGGGACCCACAATCATTATATTCATATCATTGCATTCTTATACATAATCATGCATAAACATACTGAATGTACTCATACATATACTTGATCATTTACTGTCATATAACCTTACATATATGAGTAATACATACATGTTCTTAACACATAAATGCTTATAATTCTACCGAAAATTCGGCAACATAACGGAACGTGTCCACTTCCCCATGAATAATGCCAGTATTTAGACAATCCATTTTACAGAAATTTCACAATACTTCATTCACATTTCAACATCAATTTCATAGGAACATTAGTGCATTTAAAGCATCACAATTCATCATCAATCTCATAGGATCATTAGTTGCATTTAAAGCATAGTTGCTGTCTTAGCACTTTCACTCAGCCCGATTTTGTAAATTAGGCCATAATTTCCATGTAACTCATCTGGATCTCAATTTTGGATATGTTAGAGTATTATATGTCTATTTTCTAACCTCTTTGGTCCCATCTCATTTAGACTTGTATAGCTCAAGATATTCGAGTTCTATCCTAGGCTGCCTTGCAGCTAGCCAGAATTACATACTTACAAGTAAAAATCCACTAAAAATCGAAAACTAGTCCAAATCATACGAAATTGGTATCTTATGAAAGCTAACAGAACAACCTTTCACATTTCATTTTTTGTAGTATAACTTGAGTTACAAGCCCCAAAATTCGACCTTCCTGAACTGTCCTATTTTGGCTCGGTTTGGACATAGGGCAATTTCTTCCAATCACTGAGAGTAACTGGGACAACAACAAACTCAAAAATTCTCATGGGATGTTCTCCTATGTGTAAGCTTTCTAACAAAATTGGTTTCACTTAATTTGAAGTTGTATAGAGCATGTTATATCCTAAACAACCCAATCTATCCAATATCAAACTCTAGTATCTAGGTTAAACTTCCAAAATTCATATCCCTCTCTATACTAATCCAATCGCCTTATATGATATATGTATGGAAAGCCCTGAATGTCTACTTTCATTTAAAAATGGTTTCATCCATTTTAACCAACTGTAGGCAGAGCCGTACACTCCACCGTATGGACTGCCTTGGAGCTTCTCACTTAGACAGCATCCCAAACCTTCACTTCTCCTAGTTTTCTTCTTCTAATCTTAATTCCAACTCAAGGTTTCATACTAATCCAACCATAATCCATCATATACATCCAATATATCATCAAATAATTGAAGAAAAGTGGAATCTCATATAAGTCACAGTTCAGAGAAATCAAGAATAGAAAGTTAAAAAAAATGGAATTAATTAATCTTTTTTAATCTTTTTTATTCTATTAGAATTCTAATAGAATAAAAAAGATTAAAAAAAAGAAAAGATTTCTTTTTGGTAACCTCTAGTCAAAGAAATAGTTTATTTAATAGGCTTTAATCCTACCTCCTTTAGACATGATCTTGCTGGATTTGAGTTTGGGTTGATGGAATCTTGTGAAACTTGAAGGTTTGATGGAGATGATTGAGAGAAAGGAGAGAACGACAAGGCTGGAGAATGAGGCGTAAGTCAGCAGGGAGAAGAGAAAAATCTGATTTAAATAGTGAAGTGGTAGTTAAGATTGAGAGTATTGATTGGCTGAATTTCTTGTGGACAAAGTTCAGCCATATCTCCCTCTTTTGTGGCTAAATCATTCTCCACGTTGCCTAAAAGTGGAACTCATCCTCACTCTATGTTAAATCGGAACTCGAGCATGTTCTCTTTATATCGGGAATCACGTCATTTTATTGGACACTAGTAATCAAGATGTAGTAGTGTTCAAGATATTAGCAAAGGTTAGTGCATAGCTTTATGAACATGAAGTAGTTATATGGATAAACAAGAATAACAAAATGACTATCATATGCTAGTGTGTCAATGTGATTCTTAAATATTCACTGTTGGCAGTAATAGGTGTTGGCGGTGAACATGCTGGTAGAGTAGATACTCAAGAGAAGGCCAAATCAACAATTGTGACCAAGGTTAAGACTTATGGAAGAAAGTGAAGGCTGCAACCAAGGTGAAAACACCTTTCACACCTATGCGCCATTTGAGGCTAAGAAAACAATTGACACGTAGGTTTTGTTTTGTTCTTTTTGAATGTGGAGGATGGCCTATCTTTCTTGCATGTTTCATGGCTTCACCTCATCATACTGACTGTGATGAAAGGTATTGTCGATTAATTATAACATCAACTTCTTCACATTTGGTTGCCTTCTGAAGTGATGCTGAAGCTAAGAAAGGCGAAGAGTGTTATGTTCTATTACAATTGTTGGATGCAAAAATGGCCCACCTTCCGCCATGTAGCACAGGTTTGTGTTAAGGTATTGACATCAATTTTCTGTTCAACTTTTGGGGCCTTTGATTGATGCCTTTGTTGACTATTGTTTTCAACTACATTTGCACTAGGCTGGTTACTACCCTTTGTCATTGGTTGACCCTACGAAGATTATGGATGTTTGTATAACCCTTCAACCACTACAAAAAATTGAGGAAATTAGGGTGGTTTTAATATGGCGGTTTTATAAAACCACCCTTTTATTGAAGGTATTACGACAAGTTCACAAACAACGCAAAGTAATAGAAATTACTGCTGTTTTGTTTTGAAATTAAGGCATTTGAACTGTCGTAACCTCTAAGAAATGTCTTGAAAATTATCACTTTTCTAGTTACTTCCATCTCTCCACGAAAATATCAACTGGAAAACAAAAACAAAAATACCCTCTCCCTAATTCATTCACACATAATCCATAGATCCTTGCTTTTCCCCTATCCTTTTCTCTCTCTTGCACACATTTGAAAGAGTCAAAGCAGTCAAGGCATCACAAGGAACTGGCCATAGCCAACCTTCTCAGTGCCATTGATGGTCTTGCAAAGGACAAAGGTGACACCGATGCCGTAAATGAAGGGGAGGGAGATCCCTGCCACCACAAGGAAGAGGAAGAACAAGAGGCCTATGCTTGCAACTGATTCTAGTATTGGGGTGCTCCATGATGGGAACAACTGGTGCATGTACGTTTTGTTCCCTTCGAACGCCAATGGCCCTAGCAGAATCCCAACTAGCGTTTCCCAAATCCAGTCCTTCAGGTTCCTCCTCTTTATTTATTTCTCTTTTTTTTCTGCCTTATTTACATAGCCAACCTAAGGAAAATTTTCCCCAAATTGATTTTTTCCCCTAGGGTTTCTTTCTCATTCCGATTACATCTTCTCTCGTTTCATTGATTAAAAAGGTCAACTTTTTTATGATGAACCCAATGATGTTTCTATGCCTAGCTGATAACATTTGAAATTCTTTACTATTCTGGTTGCCATAGAATGCGAGGATTCATGCTTAAAAAGAAGGAACTGTGTGATGATGGTTCGATGGGTAACGGGTGGAACTTATGACATTCTTCTATCTTTAGTGGTGAAGCATGGAGGTGCAGCAACACCATTCACTTGGCCTTTTCTTTTCCTTGCCAAATGAGTTTCTTGCATTTGCATCCATGGTTTCCACATCTTAGAGGTTAGGGAGAGTGAGATGACATGGCACTAACAATGCTACTTTGTTATGTTTCTTCAATTTGTTATTAGTATTAAATTATTAATTACTTAAACATACCCATGTACAAAGTTGGATTCTTTTCTATTGTTACCATACAGATTTGGGAGTTATGTCTCAATGTAGAAGCAATCATGTGCATGTGTCACCTTGGGATGCTAATTGATAAGCCCTTTGAAATCCTTCTCTAAGTTGGAATAAGGCTTACTTGGATGAACAGGATGTGGTCACATTTCTAGATCCTACTATGGATTGATCCCTTTGGACCTTGCTTCATATAATCCTGCTGCTTATCTTTGGTCAATCACTACTTTGATTACTTCCATTTGTTTAGTTTTATCAATATGATAATGATAATCAATTCTATTGGTGATGGCTGAGTTGCTGGGTAAATCATACCAATCATGACATGAGAAAATAGAGAATAGTATGCCTACTTAAAGCTAGTATTTAAGAAGTTAAATGATTTTAAGGTGGGTATATACGTAAGCTATAAAACAATGTATAAGTTGTACCAGTAACTTAGTAGGGACCCTTTTCAAGGCGAATTTTGGGCATGCTTTAGGTTTAGATAACAAACAAGAAAAAGAAAGCGGGCATGGAACCATTATTGTGAACGTCTATTGCTTTCTAAATCTAAATTTGATGTTTTTTCTTTATTCGCCCACGATGCTTTTCTATTATTGTTACTAAATGGTGATGTTGTGTAACATCCTCAATTTCATGTCGTGCTAAATTATTTTAGTAACCTTGAGTAATTAGGCACTTAATGAGAAATTTTGAGATTAGGGCTTAATTAAGGGGTTGACTCGGATGAGAAGGGTCAAGAGAATGCTTAATCGAGGTTAGATAATCTCTAATTAAGCAAGTCAAAGCCCCTATGGCTTACTTAAGCACTAATCGCCCTTAATTAGCTTACTCGAGTTTAATTAAGGTTAATTAAGCTTAATCGTAAGATTAATTTTTGTTAATCATGTTCTTGTGTGTTAATCACTAATCCTTACTTAATCACTTTAATTAAACTGTATGAGCACTTAATCACATGATTAAATTCAAATTTAGTCAACTAGATAATAAAGTAAAGAGTTATATCATAAAAGCATAAAGCATAAGACAAGAGTGCTTTATGTAAGAGTTTGACCATACTTTGTTCCACCATCATCCAATTTGTCTCCCTAAACCTTAATTAAAACAAAATGAAGCAAAAATATCTCCCCCACCCTACTAAAAGTTTCGGCCACTTTCTTGTACACACACACACATTCACTTCATTTTCAACTTCTCATTTTCTCTCTAAAGTTCTCAAACTGTCCAACCTCTCTCTACATTCCTTCTTCTTCTTCTTCATCTTCTTCATCATTCTCCACCTCCATAACCAAACCTTCCTCACTGAGCCCTTCAAAGATCACATCTTTTGGTCTTTGGAGACAAGATCAAAACACTACAAGACTCATTTTCAAGAGAACTCAAGAGTTCTCTCTTTGCTCATTCAAAACCGCCACCTTCATCATCAACAGGAGTCATCATCTTCTTCTTCCACTTCTCTTGTTTTGCGCCATCTTCAAGAAAGGTAGTGATCTCCATCTTTTTCATTTTGTTTACTCAAGCAAGCTTGGAGCTTGGTTCTTTCATGACCAAGATTTCTAAGTGGAAGCTTGAGAAGATCCTTCATGCTCTTTAAGAGCCAAAGTTTTCATTTTTAGTAAAATATGTTCTTGATGTTCTTCATGTGTTCTTAAGTTTCCTCTTTTGGAAAAATATGTTCTTGATGTTCTTCATGTTTTCTTAAGTTTCCTCTTTTGGAAAAATGTGTTCTTGATGTTCTTCATATGTTCTTAAGTTTCATCTTTTTGAAACATATGTTCTTATTGTTCTCTTGCTTAAAGTTGTTCCTTTCTCTTTATGATGAGTGAATGATTAGAAAAGCTTCACCTTTCTATGTTTCCATGATTTGATAAGACTATGAACCTTCTAAAAGCTTTAGACTTTAAAAAGTTTGCTCCTTGATTCCTTCAAAGTGGCGCAACTTTTAAGCTTCCATAAAGTTTTATTTTGTTTTGTTTTAAAGACAAGAATACATGTGAAAGTCTAAACTTTTTGAGTTAGAAAAATGATATCTTGTCACTTTAGGCTTTAGAAATCTAACCTGAAAGAAAAGACCTTTCACAAAGTTTCAAACTTTGTCCAAGAATAAGATCTTTAAGTTATAAAAATGTTGTTTTATAACATTTCATTCATAAAGTTTAGACTTTAACCAAAATAATGCAAAAAGGTGTTAACTTTTATAAAGAACAAGACTTTTTATTTAAAAAGCTAGTAACTTGTATCATATTTCATAAAGATCCAATCTTAAGATAAGAGCTTAATGTCAAAGGCACTTACTTTCATAAAGAATAAGACTTTATGACTACTTTATAAAGAATGACAACTTTAATAATGTTTGAGGCAAAACCTTGGTATGTTATTAGTAAAAGTTTAAAACTTTGTAACTTGAATAAGTTAAAAGTCACCCTTGGTGATTAGTGAACATTGGTGTTGTTGGGTTCATGATATGGTTATGCGTTGCCATGACCCAAGGATTAGAGGGATCTCGAACTCCTTGGGAACAGAAGTATGATTAGGGCCTCTGAGCATACCATGAACCTAGGAATCACTAAGTGCACTATCTCAAGGAAAGGAAACAATCACATAATTTAATTAATTTGAACAAGTGTTTCATAAGACATGTGCTTAAGTAAAGAATACTTTCATCCAAGGACCAAGTAACTAAAAGACTACAAACACATATCCTAACTATGTGATTCTATCCTGGATAACCATGGGAAATCATGTGATGATTCATAATATTCTTCACAAAGAACAACACAACTATAAACCCCTTTAGGTTATGAATGTGTGATGCCACTCGGCATGATGAATGATGAGTTTGATTGAGCTTTGTCTCATGATTGAATGATGAGTGTGATGATATGATATAGATATGATGAACTATTGGTTGAATGCTGATGATTGGCATTTTGGGGAAGCTCCGGTCTAGCCGTTATCTTTGCGGATTTAGTCAAAATTATGGACTTAGTCATATCATTGCATGCGTCTAGTCAAGGAAATGTTATGCATGTAAAGTATAAAGATAAGAAAAGAATCAATGGGACGTGACCCTTCAATCACTTCAGTAAGGGAAGTGAGAGACGGCGATCCACAAGGAACCTCTATGAGGGAGGCAAGGGTGTTTTGGGAGGACCCTCTGTAACACCCTAATAAATCCATATTACGCTTAAGTCGTATTACGGCGTTTTATTAGTTGTCACTTATGCTCGTGGAAAACTAAACTTCACTTAAAATTAAATTACGCGGAAAATACAGTAAAATTTTTTTTTTGAAATATGTCGTTGCTTTTAAAAAATAAAGCCTTGCGCGAGAAGATAGCAGTAGACGAACGTATCGCAGAGATTTCGATATAAATGGAAGGAATATGAGATAAATCATAAAGTCATGCATTCAAATTACAACATCGATTACATAAAATACTTAATCTCATAATATCCAAACAAGTACATATAAAGGAAACTCATGGTCATGCCATGGCCCCAAATATCAAAGGTACACAAGTCTGATGAGATACAATACTAAATGAAATACAAGAGTTAGGGAGCACAAATCAAAATAAGCCCTCGTAGACATATGCTGACTTCTCTGCCCCTTCCATGCCCTTCCATCGAACGAACTCAGGTCCTCGAATGTCGAGTCCCCCATGCTGCTCAACCTCGGGGAACGCGCGAAGTGCGAATGATGCGGGGGTGCCTGCTGATCACCTCGATACGACGGACGCGACGGCCGGGAACATAGCTGCCCACCGAGGAACGTGCCTCGGAGGGATCCTCCTCAGACGCGACAGGTCGATACTCGGGGAGTGGCGGCAAAGCTGCTACGGCCCTAGGGGTGGCCGTCGAACTCACCTCGACCACGGGAACCTCTGGCGGCGGCATAAGCTCGGCTACGGGTAGACCGGGAGACATAGGCTCCATCTCGATCTCGGGCAATGGCTCGGGCGGGAAATCCCAAGGACCCAATTGCTATCCAAGGCGTGACGAAGATACGTCCATAGGGGCTGGCGGAATCTCTGGCTCCTCTTGTTCAAAAACTCGACCCGGATAGAAGTAGGTGCGAACTACCATGGTGGTCGTGGCCACGATAGCGTGGGCGTCCTCATCATAAGCCCACTCATGGTGGGGAGGCTCCATGCTCCACGTCACGTGAGGCTCCATGAGTATCTGGTGACGAGACGGAAAAACAACTAGGATGAGAAATAAGATTTCTCAGTAGGACTCGACCACGACACACGGTGTCATCGTCATCGTCCCGACCACTTCGATTTTTAAGCGAGCTGTGGGCATACAATAGGTTCAATTATTTGATTTTCGAAAACGTTACTATCCGAAGTGGATCCCATTTTTAGTACTTATCCTCGTTGTATTAACATCATCATGGCATACATGAAAGCTTATATGACTATTCATAACATATATAAACAGATCGAGAGTTATGTTCTTTACTTGGGTTGGACCGAAGTCCCTTTCTTTCCTTAACTTGACTTATCTTAAGTCCTTTCTTTCCACCCACTAAACTTAAGTGGTAATGAGCTCATACCGTGGCCATCGCCACCATAGAATTTCGGTACTTACACTAGCTGGGTCATGCCATGCCTCATGTAAGCCCTATCCCCTATACTCACACTAGCTGGGTCATGCCATGCCTCATGTGAGTCGTGGGTGAGGAGAACTTGAATTAGGTCACCTTCCCTTTTGAAGGATCACACATTATCCAATCTTTTCTTATTAAACTCATGATGCAAAATATTTCTAAGTCCATAATTTCTACAAAATTTCGGCAGCATAACGGCTAGACCGCAGCTTCCCAAAATTTTGCCAAACAGAATACCAGTATCACAGCATCATATCATATCATCATCATCATATCATCATATTATATCATCATCATCATATCATCATCATCATGGCATCATAATTACATCATGCTTGCAACCTAAACATAGGCATATTCTCAAGCAAAGTTTTATGAGCTTAGCTTAGTAAATTAGGTGCAAGCTTTTACATTGGCTTTCGTTTCATTGATTCCATCTTCTCAATTATTCTAACTTGACTTATATGATTTTCATATTTTAATTTGGAAGATTTATAGCTTAGGTATTGCATTATAGTTTGATTAGAATCTTATGAACTTAATCTAGTACATTAACTACATTTACATTCGGTTTTTGTTTTATTCGCTTCTTTTGTTAAGGGTTAGTCGAGCTTAGTATTTTATTCTATCTAGTCTTCATTAAGTAAATTATGAAGTTTCATTACTTTAGGCTAAGGCCTTTTACCTTTTTAAGTCATTTATGCATAGTCTTACTTAAGGTTAAGTTTTGACAGTTTTACCTTTACCCCAGGCAGTAACTTTAGAAATTCACCATAATTTGGTATTTTATCATTTTAATGCGAAATTTTGTATGCTTATAGGGTTCTGAGTCTAGTTTTTAACAAAATAAGTCCCACTCAAAAATTCATTTTCTAACTCCAGTTATGCATATTTTATTCTGACTTGTTCAGTTTCTAGGTTCACTCCCGGTACAGTGGATTGTGACCTCTCATTATAATTGCTCAGAAGGAATCTGAGAAAACTGTTTTAGGGGTTTGTTCCCCTATGTCTTAGCTTTCATTTAAACTTGGTCTCACTCAAAAATCATTTTTGTAGCTTGAGTTATACACATTTTAGTGTAGACTGCCCAGACAGAAACCAACCCGAGAACAGTCCACTTTGAAAAATCATATCTCACTCATTTTAACTCCGAATCTTATGTATTTTATATGTATGGAAAGCTCTTTGAGTCTATTTTCATATAAAATTAGTTCCACTCATTTCTGAGTTTTCTGGAAAAAGTTATACCGTTCGGTTTACAGACTGTCAGAAAATCCAGATTTCACGTTTTGATATTTCTCATGTTTTCTCCAAAACACTCAACCTCACTTTCAAGAAACCATTCTCAAGTGGTAAAACACTCATATGCCATGAAAGATCAGTGAAAAACTAACATGTTGGAGTTCAAAAATATTGAGTTCAGCCATGCATCACACCAAACCGAAAAACATGTTTCAACAAACCACCATACTAGCAACAACATCTCATTTTATGTCAAGAATGGCTATGATGCCCATAATCAATCCTTAAAACCACCTAGCTATGGAGAGCATAGGAGTTCTAAAGCTTGAAAAACAAAAGAGAAAAAGGGTTTAGAGCCACTACCAAGAAGCTTTCTTTGAAGGGACTTGTGATGGAAAAAGATGATGGTGGTGGTGGTGCTCCTCCTCTTGGATCTTGGAAGAGGCTTGATATGTGAGTGTCTTTGATTCTCCAAGAGCAAGAAATGGTGGCTCTTGAAGAGTTTGTGAGTAGGATGAGGAGAGGAAAGGATGAGAGAAGTGGGAGGATTCTAGAGAGAAGTTGGAGAGTTTAGAGAGAAGGAGGAGAATTTGAAATTGAAGAGAGAGAAGAGAGCTTTGTGTGTGTGTTTGGGAGAGGAGTGAAAGAATGAAATGAGGAGAGAGATATGGCTGATGGGTGGCGCAAAAGAGGGAGGGAAAGGTGATGGGACTTTGCTTCTTACAACAAGCAAGAGAGTGGAAAAACCTTGGGGCAAAAGGGTGAGTTGTTTTTCCTTGAGTCTTGGAGGCATTCTAATGTCCATTTTAAGCTTTTCTCTAGGGGTTAAAGGGGAGTACCCCTCTTAGGATTTGGTTGCTTGTCTAAGACTCATCCAAGTGTCAAGATCTAATGGTGGATGACAAGGATCCTAGTTTTGGCTTTTGATCTAATGGTGTAGGATTAAAGAGTTTGAATGAAGGGTGAGATGTTGCTCCTCCTTGGTAGGTCTTTCTAGGGCATATGCATGGAAGAACTTTTATCTCTAAATGTTATTAGAATTATTTAAATGTAGTTTAACTTAATTGGCTTAATTACCCATGAGTTAACTCTTGTCAATTACACTTTTTATGATGTCTTGCATTACGGTTAAGCATATGCTTGATTTGGGGTTTAATTTTTCAAGAGTTGTCTTAAGTGTCTTAATCATTATAAACTTAATTAGTAAGGTTAGGTTGTCTTACTTTTGTTTTGGCACCTTCGAGTAATTAAGGATTTGACGATTAAGGTTTTATTAAAACGCTTAGGACATTATGATTAAATTGTTGGCTAGACTTAATTTACTAAGCTCTTGCTCTCGGGATTAATCGATTAGTTCTCAATTAATCGCTAATCCCTCTAATTAGCCGGGAACACCGAGCTAATTAGCTTAGGTAGAAATGGGGATGTTACACCCTCCAACTTAGAGGTAACCAATATCGGCTTAGTCTGATTTGGTTAGTACTGCGTGACGACGGTCACGAAATGAGCTCATGTCCAAAAGCAGTCTATTTCAAAGGAAAGTAAAGAATGTTAAGCACGTGCTAAAAATGAAAGTAAAGTCTAAGTATAACCATGGTTACGTCTATGATGATGCATGTCTTTGCATGTAAGTATATTGCCCATTTGCAATATGAATGTTTATTCTATGTTTTAGTACGTATGTTAGTCATGATGATGTGGTTATGATCTTAAGTTTAATAGAAACCCGCTTCGGGGTCTAAGTTTTCAAAACCATTAAAAATTGAACTTATATCTGTCCATTGTTTTTATAATTAAACCCGAAGTGGCTGGGATGATGACGATAACACTGTGTTTGACTAGTTGCGATCCTGCTGAGAAATTTAGTATTTCTCATTCCTACGTTTCCGTGTCGTCTTCAGAGGATGTCGACATCGGGCACTGTCATGCCTTAGGATTAGATATATGTTTAGAAATGTGTGTGTAAAAAAAAAAAAATATTCAGGGTGCCAGCGCCTAGACACCAACAATGTTATCACATATTGGGTTTCAAGGGTTTGGGCACCCAGGCGCTAGAAATCGCCGCCCAGGTGCCCGCTGTCAGGATAATTGAAGGTGTTTCATGCTGTTGGACGCCCAAGCGCTCGAAGATGGCCGCCTAGGCACCCACTGTCCGACGTTTTAAGTGAGTTTCGATGATCAAACAAGAAATATACAAAAATATTTTCTTTACACAGGAAATGACCAAAAAAAAATCTTGCATTACTCCTGGACTTGATCCAAATGGGTATAATGGCCGCCCAAGTAAAAGGGGGCCAATGGCAATCTCCCTCCCTTAGTAAAGCAAACTAGCAAGAACAAAGATACCTGAGCTTACCAATTCTCTAAGATGATCTATGAAAACAAACATGCTTAACCAAAAAACAAGGAAGGCTACATGTCTTAGAGGCTGCTTGGTAAAAGGGCCTGGTACTAGTGGGGCATTTTCAATAGGAAAGTCTCTGAAGAAATACATGAGCTAACTTGTAAAGGTGTATTTCAAAGTAGAGTAATAGGTTTTCTTCTACTTCTTTTTCTCCTCTTTCGTCGGGGTCATCGAAGAACAAGCACCTTTTCCTTCAAGATGTTGAGTTGTAGCCCTGCAGCTGAGAAGAAGTTGCTTTGAGTAGCAAGCGACATTTATGATGCATTGCTTCAATTCCTTAGTCATATCCACAATATGGTGATCCAAAGTGTATGAAATGAACTCAATGTCCCTAAATGCCAGAAGTTTCAATAGCACCATAACATCCGCCAAGGTTGGGGTGAACTCCCCCATGCTGTGACAAAAGTGTGTGTGAGGAACTCCACCTTTGCATCAACACTTTAATGTCTATGCAGTATCTCGAGGTAGCTAATCTCTTGGTGGTCCAAATTGCACTTGCTATACCCACCTTTCTATGAACTTCCAAAAAGGGCAAATCTTTTGTAAAAACATGGTCAACTCATTTACTCCAAATTTTGTTTTCAGAAAAAAAGAGTAAGGAAACACAATAGGACCCAAGGAAACTTTTGCTTGATAAGATGAAAGCAAAAAAAAGGAAGAACCCAAGAGGCAAGTAGGATTTTCAAGGATAGGATACCTGAAACATTGGTCAAAAGGAGGCACAAGATGAGTGTTATATCATATTCTCAGCCCGTGCACCCTTTAGTCACTATCGAGTCCACACGAGGAATAGGAAGCATCTCCTAATTGCCAAACGAAACAACCCTAGGGATTACCCCATCATTAATCGACTCTTATTTTTTTCTCCAGTTCTCCCTATTCAGATTCAAAAGATTCTCCTTTGTGCTCTAGATGTGTCTCTGATGAAGACGGGTGAATAAGGGCAGAAGTATTATTGTCTCTAACTAACACCATATTTCCATAATAAAATCCAAAACACCATATAATGGTTATAAAAACATCCAAATGCCATATTAAAAAAAAAGGAGCCTCAAAATAACCCACATTATGATAAAATAATGACATGAGTGCCATATAAAAAATGAAAAGCCACTGAAGCTATCTTTCAAAAGTGGGAAAGGGTTGCTTCACTAAAAAAAACTCAACATTTGGAAGGGAGAGGTGACAGGAAGCTACTTTCGCTATATAAAGTCATAATTAAAGATAAATTATAAGTCATTCATGCAGTGGTTGCAAGTGGAGGTGAAACACTTAAACTAAACCCAAGCCCAATAAGAAGTTTTCAGATGACAAATAATAAGGATTGACCTAGATAAAACATAAAATATGAAATATGGGTTAAATAAAATAATTAAAATTTTAGATATCCTACATACTTAAACCAACTAAACTAAACAAGACCAAAATAGGAGAATGATCCAATATAGCTAGAATTAGTTTCTAAGCCCAATTCATAGCAAATAACAAGATCTTGGGCTACCCATTAGTATGAGTTGGCATCTTGGTCTCCTTGGCCATTCTTGATGCATCTCTTCCACGATTGGTTTAACCAAGTTCCCAAAGTCTTCTCTAAGCCTATTTACGCTTGCTCATTTGATTGGCCCCGCAAGTATGCTAAAATCTCCATCTTACCCCCTTGTGCTAGAATGTCTAATTTGTCCTCCATAGCACATATCATTCCTTCCCTCCTCAAAAAGATTCGTCCTTGAATTTGCATCCATATCAAAAAGAGAAAGGTCAAAAATATTAAAAGTAGCTGAGACATTGTACTCACTGGAAAGGTCAATCTTGTAAGCATTATCATTGATCCATTGCTGCACTTGAAACGGAACATTACCCCTTGAATCAAGTTTAAATTTTCTTTAACTAGAAAAGCTCTTCTTCCTCAAATGAACCCAAACTCAATCACCAAGTTCAAAGATAATTGGTTTTCGACCCTTGTTAATTCTTTAAGCCGTCACCTTATTTTTCTTTTCCATCAACTCACATGCCTTCAAGTGCATTGCTTTAATCTTCTCAGCCTTGCTTTCAATATCTAAGGCAATAAGATCACTCAAAGGCAAAGGTATCAAGTCCAAAACAGTTAAAGGATTAAAGCTATACACAAGCTCAAAAGGAGAAAACCCTACATAAGAATGAATAGTTCTATTATATGCAAACTCAATGAAAGACAAACAATCTTCCCAAGTTTTCAAGTTCTTACCAATAATAGCATGCAATAAAGTTCTTAAATTCCTATTCACCACTTTAGTTTGACCATTAGTTTGTGGGTGACAAGTAGTAAAATATAACAATTTAGTCCCTACCTTACCCCACTGCACTTTCCAAAAATAACTCAGGAACTTCACATCATAATTAGAAACAATAGTCCTAGAGGCATCATGTAAATGCACAACTTCTCTAAAGAACAAATCAGCAATTTTTGTTGTATCATCAACTTTATGGCATGCAATAAAATGAGCCATTGTACTAAATTTGTCCACTACAACAAAAATGTTGTCTCTACCCTTCCTAGTTTTAGGCAATCCAAGCACAAAATCCATAGATATGTCAGCCCATAGATGAGTAGGAACAAGCAAGGGTATGTATAAACCATGTGGCATAGACTTTGATTTTAGCCTATTTACATGCAATATATTTACTACAAATTTTTCCACTATCTTTTCACATGTATGGCCAATAAAAATGCTCAAATAACACATCCGAAGTTTTATGCACACCAAAATAACCCATTAAACCACCATTATGTAATTCTCTAACAAGCAACTCTTTAACAGAGCAAACAAGTTCACAAATCCTATTACCATGAAATAGAAAACCTTCATGCCTATAGAATATGTTAAATGCACCATGTTCACATGCAGCATAAATATCAAAGAAATTAGAATCAGTGGCACACAATTCTTTCAAATGCTCAAATTCAAACAACTTAGTGGTAAGTGTAGTGATTAAAGCATACCTTCTAGACAAAGCATCAACAACCATATTCTCTTTCCCTTTCTTATAAGAGATCACATATGGAAAAGTCATAATAAACTCAACCCATTTAGCATGCTTCTTATTCAACTTACCTCATCCTTTTAAGTGCTTCAAAGATTCATGATCAATGTGAATCAAGAACTCTTTATACAGTAAGTAGTGTTGCCACCCCTCTAAGGCCTGAATTAGAGCATACAGCTTCTTGTCACAGGTGGAGTACTTGATTTGAGCTTCATTCAGCTTCTCACTGAAAAATACAATGGGTCATTTTTTTTGCATCAAAACAGCACCTATATCAATCCCAGAACCATCACATTCTATATCAAAGGTCTAATAAAAATTAGGCAAAACAAGAATAGGAGCATAACACAATTTATCTATCAAAATGTTAAAACGAGTTTTTGTTTCTTTTCCCATTTAAACCCAACATCCTTTTTAATAATTTTAGTCAAAGGAATAGCAATGGTAGAAAAGTTTTTCACAAAATATCCTATAAAACCTAGTTAAACCATGAAAACTCCTTACCTCTAAAGTACTTTTAGGCATTGACCATTCTTGAATAGCCTTCACCTTCTCCTCATCAATCTCAATACCATGTGCACTCATGACAAAACTAAGGAAAACAACTTTATCAATACAAAATGTGCACTTTTTAAGGTTGGCGAATAACTTTTCCTTCTTGAGCATATCTAAAATAACCCTAAAATGTGATATATAATCATCTAAACACTAGTCATAAATCATAATATCATTAAGGTAAACAACTACAAATTTACCTAAGAATTCTCACAAAACATGGTTTATCAAATGTATGAAAGTACTAAGTACATTAGTTAACTCAAAAGGCATAACCAACCATTCATGAAGACCATATTTTGTTTTAAACTTAGTCTTCCATTCATCCCCATGTTTCATTCTAATTTGGTAATATCCACTTTTTAAATCAATTTTTGTGAATATGCATGCATTATTTAACTCATCAAGCATGTCATCTAGGGATAGGATGTCGATACTTGACCATTATTTTATTAACTGCACAACAATCCACACACATCCTCCAAATGCCATATTTCTTTAGAACCAACAAAACTAGAAATGCATATGGACTTACGCTTTCCTTCACATAACTTTTGGCTAGAAGTTCGTCCACTTGCTTTTGAAGCTCCTTTGTCTCCTCCAAATTACTTTTATAGGTTGGCCGATTAGGAATGCTAGCTCTAGGCACAAAATCAATTTGATGCTCAATCCTTCTTAATAGTGGTAATCCACCTAGCACCTAACTAGAGAATACGTCCTCAAACTCCTACAACAAAAATATAAAACAACTAGGCAAATTTGGATTAAGTTCAGTTTCAGAGAGTAAAATCTTCCTAAATCAAATCATAATCAAAGCTCTTTTGCCTAATAAAACACTCTTTAAAGCTCTCTTTTTTGCATAAAAACATGATTTTCTCTTAACTCTTTCACTCTCTTCATTCTTCTCACCCTTGTCTTTCTTTTCACTCTTTTCTCTCTTTGCATTTTTTTCTCGCTTCTCTCTTTCTTTTCTTTATTTTCTCTCACCATTGGGCCTTGTTCTTTATTCTTTTCTCTCATGGCTTCTTTTCTCTTTTCTCTTTTCTCTTTTTTTTTCTTCTTTTTCCTTACTTCCTGAATTCCCAATAAAAGTTTGTTGAGGCTTTATTTGATCAAGATACACCTCCTTGGATGATAATGGTGTAAGAGTGATCTTGTGACCATTATGCTCAAAGGAATATATGTTCTTGTACCTATCATGTAGTACACGCCTATCAAATTACCATGGTCTCCCCAACAACAAATGACTGGCTTGCATGGGTACTATATCACACACTACTTCATTACTATACTTCCCAATGGAGCATGCAGCAACAATCTATCTATTAGCTTTCATTTCCCCACTATCATTCAACCACAGCAACTTATATGGATTACGAAGCTTATCACACTTCAATCCCAACTTTTCTACTAAGACAGTATTAGCAACATTGCAACTTCCACTATCAATAATGAAATTGCACACTTTTCCACCAACCAAACATCTATTATGAAATATGTTCTCTCTTTACTGTAGATGTAACACCATCTCAAGCATAATACTATGCTTAAGTTATAGTATTATACTCAGAAATTGTTACTCATACATAAGCGGACTTTATTTAATAGCAATGTCTGGCTGTCTTCAAACATCCTTGGGAAGGAAGGAGATCAACTTAAAGGTTAAGACTTCACACACATTTATGGTGAAACTCAAAATTTAGGATGAAAAGATATGTTATACTAGAATGAAAAAGATGGAAGAAGAAGATATGGGGTTTGGAGGTGGGGCGTGGTGGATCACACACAATAGCATATTTTGGGCTTTTGGGCAATTTTTTTTTTTTTGGGCTCTGTAGCAAAATGGCATAGTATAAGAAAGGAGTTTGGTGAGTAGGCTGAGAAAGTGGGGTTAACGTTGCTAAGTTAGATAGATAACAGACACGCCATCATGGTTGATAGACAAACTTGACGGAGGGATTAACTTGTCCAACATTTTAAATGGTTGAGGACCAATTTGTCACCTAATTTTGATTAGAGACTAATTTGTCTAGTAAAAAAATCAATAGGGAACAATTTGTCACTTTACTTTTAAAATTATATCTGCTTCCTCTAATTATTTATAAATCATTACATTAATAGCTCAACACATATGAAATACAATTTTCTCCATTCTTGTTGTACTGGCACATAGTGTTAGTAGAGCGGGCTGACCCGTCCCAACCCCCCCCCCAAAAATGGGGTGATGCTGGGCGGACCAAATTAGAAAGGTAAATTCAACATTCTAGCCCACCCCATTTAACGGTGGATTGACGGGTTGGTCTAATAAAAAAAAATTATTTTAATATTTTTTTATGAGTTAAATTACCTTCAAAATTTTTAAAAATTAAAAAATATATTGAATGAAAAATCTACTTAAATAAAATAAAATAAAATAATTAAACTATATAATTAATATCTAAATTTAACTCAAATATAAATATAATAAACTAATTAGGATATATAAATAAATTTATAAATATTAATTATTATAAATTTATAACATAAAGTTTATAATATAATAACAATATAATCTATGATAAAAATCTAAATTTTCTTTTTAAAAATACTCATATACCTAAGAAAAAAAAAAAAAAGAGCCATCCTTGACCCACCAGGCCAACCTGTCCTAACCCGCAAAAGCCCACAAATTAGATGGACTAAAAAATTTTAACAAGCTAAATATATTAACCAAACATATTATTTTTAACAGGCTTGGTGGTTAACCCGACTATTGAGCACATTTTGGGATCTCTTCTCAAACAAATTCATCCTTTCTGCCCTGTCTCTTCCTTCTTCCTCTCCCTACTCCTACTTCCCAAAGGCACATTCTGATGTCCACCCTCTCATTTTCCCTGAACAACAAGCAGCCCCATTCCCTCAAAATCTCAAGCTGCCACTCCAACCCAAAACCCCAACCCCCCTCCGCCGCCGCCGCCGCCACCACCACCATCCGCCTCCTCGCCGGTGAGCCCCGTAAAGACGCCGACATCCTCGTCAGTTTGGGTTTCTAGTATCTACTAAAAGAAACGAGGAGTGTACACGTCTACTTGTCGTGTGACAACGTTAGGCTCCTCCCATGGTTTGGAATCAAGCGGCGGAGACAACTGACCCATCGCTGTTGTGTTATTTCTAAGCTAAGCATTTTGTTTCTCTCCCTCTCTTCCAAGAGGAAAAAAAAAATGAACAGGTATGGATGTTTTAAATCATGTTTCTTTTGCTGCAAAATTGTCATTCAAATCTCTTACTTGTCTTCTTGATTTCTGGGCTTGCTAGGATGGGAATGTTTGAGTTTGTCAATGGGATTTGGCTCTTAATGGGTTTTTCTCCCCATGTTTTTCTTTTTCTTTTTTTCTTTTTTGTTCTCCTTCTTCTGTTATGTGATTTTCTATCTTTATATTGTGCTCCCATGTTGAAACTGTTTTGGGTCTAATCGAGTGTCTGCTATAACAGATTGGTAAAGAAGGCTGTTTCAAATGTCATTGCACTGAAAATTCCGAGGATGTCGTTTTGTACTGAGGTTGTGAAAGTTCCTGGTTCCACTAGTGGAGAGCTTTCCAATGTAAGGGAATAACTTTAACTGTATCCCATATCAATAATGATGTTTTTTATTATTCTTTCTTTTAGTCCATTCTTTCATTTTACAATCGTACCTCTGAATTACTCTTTATGAGTTGAAATTTGCAAAATTGGCTTCATTGAGACTATTATTAAGTCTATGAAAATGAGATTATGAATCAATTTGCAAGTTGAGAATGGTTATTTTTTTTCAATGGAATCTTGAGAATTTGGTTCTGGTAACTTCAATGTTAAGTAGCATAACTTGATCAAATGGGTTTGGCTCCTGTGTTTCTACCTTCAAAACATATATCAACCAGAGTTTCTAATCTGACCATTTGGCATGTATATACTAAAGATTTTAACCCTATTGATTTTGCTCTACAAGTTTCTTCTGTCAGATTGAGGAGTACTGCTTTTTAATATTGAATGAATGATATATCCCTATCTTATTCAATATTTTTAGGAAACAATCAGGGGCAGCCAGTTAAAGTTGTATGGTTCATTTTATAATAATGGAGGAAATTTTATTAGATACCTGTTTGGCATTATGATGAGCTTTTACATGACGGGTTTCAAATTGTAATTTGATACTCACTATTTGCAATCTGGTTGAGATTTGAGTTTATCATTATTCTGGTACATAACTATTAACTTTTTTTTTTTTTAAAACGTAATTTAACCAGTATTTTAGTATTTATGATAACATAAAACTGAGTTTTTCCAAGAGAACCAAATGTGATCTAATAAAAACTGCAGAACTGTTTATGAATACTTGGAGAAACACAGGGACTCTAGGAAGAGAGATTGGGAGAACAGAGTAGAGAAGCTGTGGACAAGACACTCACCTCTTCTTATTAGTTAATAGCCATAATGATTCTAGTACATACTAGAAAAAGAAAATATGTCTACTACAAGCTGACCCTGATTAACTGTTAATACTAATATCACATTTGCACAAAGGCACAGGGTATGCTTTACTTTTGGTGCACAACAAGCAGAAAGATAGTTTAGGATATTCCTTAACGCTCCCTCTCCCACTCAAGCTGCAAGCTCTTGGACCAAGTAACAACTCCACAAACAGAAAACAAAGAACATCAAACTCTGAATTACTCTACACATCTCAACTAAGGCAACTAGTACTCCTCCTGAATGAGAAAATTTTTAGGTGACAGTGTGACACCATTGGTACTTGGAAGAACTCACAAGCACAAGACACAGCTTCATCAGTTTTTCACCTTTGTCCTCATTGGTCCCCTCAGCTCCCAGTCTGGTCTCAGAACAGTGGACCACCCTGTCAGACAAATGAAGCTCCTTTACTACTTCCCTAAGTCTTCAAATCAAAACTCTGTTGGCAGTGAAGCAAGATCACGAAACTAAAACTCTTACCAACAACTCCAACAAATTTGCTAGGTTGGATCAATGGCTAGATGTGATTCTCTGGGTTAAACAGCAAACCAAAACTAAAACACAGAAGCTGGGCAACTCCCTCACTCCTATGAGTAAGTAGCTGTATGGTTTAACATGGACTGGAATCATTACTATGTTGAGTAGCTCTCCCGCCCCTGAGCAACAAGCTCTGTGAGTTAACACAAAGTGGAATCGTTATTAAGTTGGGCAGCTTGCTATCTCTCCCCTGAACGACAAGCTCTGTGAGGTTAACACAGACCACAACCAAAGGGAAAACTATGTGGCATGATAATACAATCCTTCCTTTCTTTACTGATATAGGGTGGATTGTGGGCTTGTATCCTGTTTTTAATTTCTTATGTTAACCTTTTCTTTTTGTAGTTTATTCTTGTGGCATTGATTATGGCAATAATTGGGATTTATTTCTCAGTGTTCTGCTCCTTCATAATCTTTCTCCATTGTCTTCACTCTTCATTTCTCTCATCCCTTTTGTGTCTTAGGTCATTTCATATTATCAGAAGAGTTTATATTAAAATATAATGATTTGCCAATGGAATAGGAAATGAAAATTGCAGAACTGATATTATTGAAAATTTGTAGGAGAATGAGAAGAAGCAGACTACTAGAAAAAATATTCAACAATATGATATTGCTATTGTTGGAGGAGGCATGGTTGGCATTGCTTTAGCTTGTTTCTTGGGTAGGTAATACTCTGCTCGTGGCACATTTTTTCCCCCTTTTTTTGATAGAAAAAGAAATTTTATTATAAGAGAAGAAAGATATGATTGAAATAGCTAAAAAAATAATAACAATTGGACCAGCACTCAATTGAAGACAAATAGTTACCTAATTTATGATGATGGTGCCTGAGATTATTATTTATTTGGCACAAAACTATTGAACCTACAAATCTGCTTAATTATTCTCTTAATTGTGTTGTTCTTCCAGCAAGGATGCCAATGACAAAGCAGTTGAGTGTTGCAATTATTGATAGTAATCCTGCTCTTAGTGGTAGCTTGAGCATTAAGAAGGAAGGTCCCCCTGATCCAAGAGTCAGTACAGTAACTCCTGCAACTATATCTTTTCTCCAAGGTATCAAGTTTTTTATGTTTGTTGTTCACAACCATTATGGTTTCAATTTCAAGTTATGATTTTTCTTTTCTGGATAGAAAATGGAAAAAAAAAAAAAATTTGAGAGAAGGGACAAAGTAGAACTATGTGGGAGATAAGATATTCTCCATAACAGGTTTAAGGTATATATATAAAACAGACACCCTTAAATTCCAATGTTCAAATGCACCAAAGAATTGTATAAACTTCACAATTTGCACAAACTCGTTTTTGTTTGTTCTTAGCAAAACACATAGTGAACCCTAAAGATGTTAATATAGCAAATAGATTGGTGGCTCTGCCTCGTATGGCTACAGAGAATCAAGCATAGCACAACATCACTATTTTAAAAACTAGTCCGCATTATATGATAAATGATCTATTTAACATCATTCATTGAAAATGAAAAACAAAGTACAAAATATATATATATATAAAACGAAACACATTTGTGAGGACAACTTGTGCATATTCAATAATCATCAAAATTCTAGTTAAGTTAACCAAAATTCAACTTTCAACACTGAAATAATAAATATGTCGAATATTGATAGGTGTAGTAGGACTCTAATAGCATGTTTCATTTCCCTTTTCGAATCTCCTAAACTATGGTTTGGACAAAAGCTACAAGGGAGAAACTTTTGCCCAGACTATGGTTTGAGATTTTTGAAATGGAAAACCAAACATACTATAAGCTTGTTTCCTAGCTCCTAAGTGTTCTAGACTGCATGTCTCTTCCTCATTAAAGTTAACCGCATAACAAACTTATATGCTTATCTGTACACAAGTAAGCACATATGAGAGAATTGAATCTTCCCTCCTCAAACAAAAAGTGATAGAGATAGACTGTCCTAGTTGCATGTATCTGTACTCGTCTTGAAACAGTTTTGACAACATCGAAACTTGATTTTTCAAGTACATTGCAATATAGTCTCCTCTGTTATACAATCCATCACTTCACTTCGAGTCAAAATCACTCTGAAGCTGTCATGACTGTAAAGTTGGTGTGGCAAAGTACGACAACAACAAATACAACAATTATTTTGCCCTGACCCTGTCTCTTTGCATTGACATTGGATAAATTGACAGTAGTAAGTAGTAATAAGACAGACCCAAGCTGGTAAGTGCCATTGCTTCGCATAACATTTTGCTTTTATTGAGTTTAAACCCCTTGCTCAGGTGACATGAATGGATTTGGACCATCAAAAGTACTGAGACTTCTTGTATGATAGGAATGGGAGTGTTATTACTTTTTCTTGTATGATAGGAATGGGAACATTATTTTTTTGGTACAAGGATGGAAACATGTTTTATATAGGTAGTAACTCTCAATCCTTGGTCCATTTTCCAGATGCTGGTGCTTGGAAATATGTTGAGCAAAATAGGCATGCATATTTTGACAAAATGCAGGTATTCTTTTATGCCCCATGCACTATAGCAATTTCAAATTTAATACTATTTGTTAACAAATAGCACAACAATGATATGAGTTCTCTAAGTGCTAAGCTTTTAGGAACTAAGTCGTACAAAGTAGAGAAACTGAATGTTGTGCACTTACGTGCTATCCCTTTAGGTGTGTGTCACTTGTATGATTGTTTTCCTACTGCATTATGAGAGCATAGTTGGGATTTGGTTTGGAGGATTGGGTCCTCAAACTGCATCTTGAAAAGTGATGATTTCTTGTAAATTTTTAACCTTATTAATCCATGGATTAGATCGATCTCCAAGACAAGCCAAATGAACTATTCTGTCCAAAATAAAGGAAGTGAAAGAGTTCGTTTTAAAAAATAATCATCTTCAGTTAATGTCGAAAACTGCTCATTAGATGCTAAGGCAAGGTGCATGAGGAGCTCTCACCTCTTGGTGGTTCAGGTGAGAGGCCTTTAGTAAGGTGCTTGTTGTTTGTTCCTTTTTGTGCCTTCGCACAGCTTGTTTCCTTTGGTGCCTTATTAAGCTCTGTAATTGTTTTTATTTTGTTTGCCTGAAAAAATATAAAAGGGCAAAAGCCCACACCCTATTTCAGTATAATATTAATCATTGCGTATATTATTATATAATTCCTAGATTGACTTGGAAAAAGGGTAAAATCTTCCACGACAAAGACTAAATGGTTTGATGCTTGGTAAAAGGAATTTTGAATCTCATATTGAATTATTGCTGATGCTGAAGATGACATTGTCTTTATTGATGTGAATGAAGGTTAACATGGGGGGTTGCAGCATGGACTGTAGCCAACTCAAAAACAGCTAACTTAAGAGCAAAACTCAAAACAGCTAACTTGAGAGCAAAGTCCTCAACCAAAGGCTCCAATGCACTTCTTAATATAATACTGGAGAGCTTGAGACTGATTCATATAAGACAAAAACTAACTGAATTTAAACAGTGTAACAATTAATATAAAAATTAACTACTTGAGTATGAGATCCATACATAAACAATAAGATTATCAAGATAAATTAGGATAACTAGTACTGATAACAAATTGTAAACAATTTTGGAATCAAAGGACTGTCAGTTAAGTAGGAGTAAGATGGAGTTGTTTGATCTTTTTAGCTGATCTGGCGACCCCGCCTAGTGGGAAAAGGCTATCTTGGGTCCATTGTACAAAGTGATAGGGGATGCCAGTTATAGGACTTAAGCTGGGTTCTTGAGGAAATTTGTCAGGCATAATTTGTGAAGCCAGTGCTTATCAGATTAAAAGGAAAATCTACTGGTTTGTTATAAGAACGGCAAATAGCAATGCTCTAATTAACTGCCAACAAGGGCCACAACCAAGTGTAGCGGAATGAGAATGCTTAGGCTGATGAGTTGTCAGACAACGAAAGATAAAATTAGGAATGAATGTATGCAAAGGAAAGTTCGAGCAGCACCTATTTAGGAATAGAAGATGGAAACTCTCCTGAGGTGGTTTAGTCATGCGAAAAGAGGACTAGTAGAGGCTCTAGTAAGAAAAGTGGATCAAATGAAAGATAGTCCAATTAATAGGATAGAGAGAGACTAAAGAAAACATCAGGAAGAACAAGTAAAACACTAAAACAGACTTGGCTCTAGATGGCTTTAATTAATGTTTGGCTTTTGATAGAGTCCAATGGTTTCAGTTGATCCATGCAGCCGATCTACCCATTGGGATAAAGCTTTGGTTGTTGTTAGTTGTAATATTTTATTCATTTTCCCAAGGTCCTAACTTCACTTACACAAGTTCCCTTTTTTGTGCTTCTTGCCTCAAAGCAGTATGTATTCTTGCATCCTAAGGATGCATGTTTTTTTCTTTGAATTATTAAAAATTTCTTGAATTCTTTTGTTTCTCTCTGCAGGTCTGGGATTATTCTGGTTTGGGGTATGCTAGATACAATGCAAGAGATGTAAATAAAGACTTTCTTGGGTAAGTGCGAACATATGTTACACTGAAGCAAGCGTCTTTGCAAAACAGTTGTCATATTACTAATTGCATGAACTTGAACATTCAGGTGTGTGGTGGAGAATAAAGTGATCCATAGTGCCTTATTGTCATGCATAAAGGTATAAATTCACGTTGTTTTTCCATGATATGTAATCTATATTATTGCTTGATTAATAATTTTATGATGAGCATTTTAGCTGTTTGGAAAATGTTCCCAGTTGGAGGTTCTTTACATTATTCATAGTTGGGAGCTGTTAGGAGGGTTCCTCATGCTCCTGTTCTGTAGTTCTTTTCTCTCCTAACACATTATTTTTTTAAAATAAAAGTGGCATTTTTTCCATTTAGATAAAATTGGACTCCATTAACTAGAAAGTCTTATCTTTTCATATTTTGTCTCCACTTTTGTTATAATGTACTAAATATTATTTGAACTGTAAGCTTGCTAACACTAGTGTAAAATGAGAAGAGATGCAATGGTGTCATACCAGATTTCGTGTAATTCTAATTCAGTTTCACATACAGATTTTAAAGTCAGGACAATTGAACCACTAAATCTAGTCATGTTGTTGCTGCTTCCGCGGTTTTTCCATTAAGAACTTTTCTTACGTCATTATCTGAGTAGAATTTGCCATTCTAAGGCATGATAGATAATTGCATTTTGAACAACAAACTTTTTGGCAGGATTCTGATTTCAAGAAAACAATCTATCCATTAAGGTTAACTTCAATGACTTTGAATCCGAGCACTATGTCTATGGTGGAGGAGAAAATGACATCCAGAGAATCATCATCTGGTCTGGGTCATAGTGCAAAGCTGCAACTTAGTGATGGCACTAGCATATATGCAAAGTTGGTGGTAATTTAAACTTTGCTTATGAATGTGTTATATTACAAATGCTATAAATAGTGGCAAAACAATGCTAATTTACATTCTGGAGACCAATTAGCAACTTTTTGATTGTTATAATTCCATATGCAACAATTGGCATCTGATTACGTATGATTGTTTTGAAGGTTGGGGCTGATGGAGGAAAATCACGTGTTAGAGAATTAGCGGGTTTTAGAACAACAGGATGGAATTATTCTCAGAATGCAATCATCTGCACAGTAGAGCATACTTCTGAAAACCGATGTGCATGGCAACGGTTTCTGCCTACCGGTCCAATTGCACTTTTACCCATTGGTGATAAGTATAGCAATATTGTTTGGACCATGAGCCCAACAGAATCAGACAAGTGCAAATCAATCACTGAGGAAGAATTTTTGAAGGATGTAAATTCTGCTCTAGATTATGGATATGGACCTCATCCTACTTCAAGCTTATCAGGAACCCGAGACATGTTCTCTTGGTTTAAAATGGATGGAACAGTATCAGCTAATGAATTCTTTGAAATTCCTCCAAAGGCAATAAAGTTGTCAACTGAAAGAATGGTGTTTCCTTTGTCTTTACGGCATGCCAATTCCTATGCTTCAAAACGTGTTGTTCTTATCGGAGATGCAGCCCACACTGTCCATCCTCTTGCTGGTCAAGGAGTTAATTTGGGTTTCGGAGATGCATTTTCTCTTTCCAGAGTTATTGCAGAGGGCATTGCTTTGGGCACCGACATCGGAGAGGTATGTTATGTTTCAAATGTTTTTATCATGATATATGTAAAATTAAATACTTACATATTCCTCTTGTCGCTCTTTGTGAACTCTAAAAGGGTCCATTATGTATGTTATTAGATTTTACTTTATTTGAAAGAGAGTTGAAGGTTGGAGGACAAGGTATCCTCCTAAATCAGCCTCATTGTTGTTATTTATAGCTGGAATCTATGAAGGAATTCAATGATGGTGCGAGTACACAAAGGAATTTTACTATCAAAATGTTGGAGTTGGAGTTGCTTTCGATTGCCTCTACTATTGAATTTCTTTACTAAATATTGCTTCCTTTTTAAGACATGATGTATGTGAGGAGTTTTAAATTACTGAAATCTGTACATGCATATAAAAGTAATATGATTCTTTGTTCTTTGTGTATGCTGCTCTGCAGGTTAACTTGTTAAAGAAGTATGAAGCAGAGAGGAAACCAGCAAATATTATGATGATGGCAATCCTTGACGGCTTCCAAAAAGTTTATTCTGTTGATTTTGGACCTTTTAATTTTCTTCGAGCTGCGGCCTTCCATGGTGCAAACTATATATCACCGCTCAAAAGAAGTATCATTTCATATGCTTCAGGAGATCAGAAATTGCCCATTTTCTTGTGAACAGAGTAATGTCGTTTCAATGAAGTCATTGACTGGCATCGTTTTGCACATGTAAATCTTTTTTGTGTTACTGTGATACAGGCATCAAAATAAGTCTTAGTTGAAGATTCAACACTTCATACTTTTATTTCTTTATTTATTTTATTGCTTTCTTAATTGGGGAGTTGTGGATGAAATGAAACGGGTGACCATGTTTATTTTCTTTATCCTTGTAAAGTTGTTCTGTGCAGCAGTGGATAGAAGTTGGTTAGTCTTGCATCGTACTTCGTAAGTGATGTGGTGAATCTACTTGTTGCCATTGAAACCTCATATTTTTGCTGGTCAACATTTGTAAGGAACATTTCAAGTGTGTTAGGGTATTAGCCATTTAAAATTTGTTGGGGTTATATGATCGAAAGGGAGCTATATTACTATAAAATTTCTGTAAGCACTGATTTTGGTTGTCAAGCACATATATCACAAGTTTAGTTCTATAATCATAATATGCTTTATGCTGATGACCTTTACTCTTGGAGGATCAAAATGGGTGCTGACTCTTTAACTGAAACTTTATATGGCTATTGTGTGTTAATAGCGCCGTGAGTAAGTTGTTTGCAAGATATAAATTTAATGAAGAATAGATGGAGAAAGTTAACTTTAATTAGCAACAAAGGTACTTAGAGTGGATTGGAAGATATTGATCAATTTGTTATTCGTGGTGGTCAACTTCGAAATAAGTTTACTTGTTGAATGACGGGGGTGACGAGAAGACTTACAATAATTTTATATCTTGATGGGATTGTCAATGTTACTCAAAGTAGATCATAAAAGCATTCTATTTCAAGCTAAAATAAGCGAGTTTAGTTCCTAATGAGAAGTTAATGGTATTTTATTAGAGTTCCGGGAACTTCCTTGAAACTTATATGGGGAATGGAGGAAGCATAATGAATTAATGATCCGGAACGATCGAGGGAGTCGAAATTTATAGAAATGTATCACTATGATTTGGGTTTTATTTTATTTTATTTTAATTTTTGTAATAAAACAAATTAAATGCCCAAAACAAAATAAAATTAAGCTAATATCCTAGGAATAGCCAGACCGTTGACATCATCCCTAAGAATCGCAGCAAGACGAGCAAGAATTGAGAAGAAAACAATGAGGTCAAAAGCTGTTGAGAATGACCCAAACTAGGTAGGAAATCTGCAGCAAGATTAGCCTCATGGAAAACATGCATCACCTTCACTTCCTATTCACAAGCAATAAGTTCATGAGTGTTTTCATCCATTTATATTTATAAATGCTCAAATTTAGAGACATGTCCTACTTTAGATTCGAGGAAGTCTTCCTTTTAACTTAAATTTTAATGTACCCAAAAAATTAAAAAAATACCCTTACCAAAATTAAGCAGGGCACTCTTCATATCATAAGATTTATCAACATTTGACTATAAAGTAGCCAAAAGAATATCCTTCATTTCCTTTATGAGTATATTTTCGAAAATAGAAAGGAAAGGAATAGTAGCGCATGCCTCATTTTTACCGTCGCAGTCTACAACCTTGTGGCAGCTCCGTCCACGTTGTGCCTACATTATTTAGGTTGAAGTTATTGACATTTCTCTGTATTTATTTATTAGTGTTCTCTTTCAATTATTCATAGTCTTAATACTTAAAATGGCCTTCATTTTACTTATTTTTAACTTTAAATTTTTATTAGTAATAATTAATTATTAAATATTTAAAGTTTATGTTTAGATTATTTGATAATCATTTGACTACTTGAAGAAAAATTAAAACTTATTTAATTGAGACTTATTTTACATATTTTTAATTAGTTTAAAATATATTTTCAATTCCTATACATGATATTTATTTCAGTTTATTCTGAATACTTAAAAAAAAAAAATCAATTTGGTTTTTATATTTACAATCGTTCTCTTTAGACTTCAATACCTTCTAGTTTAGCAAGTTTTGTTTATGTCATTAATATTTTACAACGATTTCAATTTAGTCTCAAAAGATTTTTTTAATTTTATTTACGTCTTTAACGTTTTTAAAACGTTTCAATCTTGCCTTTTAAAGATGACATCAAAATTATAGACGAAAAAAGCTGATATCAAAATCAAATTTCGATATTAGTGATATCCAAATACCACCAATATAGATTGTTTATATTCAATTCTCTAAGAAAAAGCTTTGATATAGATTTTAGTAGGAGAAAGATCAATTTAAAATTAAAAAGGGTTTAAATTAAAAAAAAAACTCTCATATTCTACAAAAATATGAGAAGGGAAATGTTGGTAAACATTATAACTTAGACATTCATATCAATTTTTTCCATTTATAATTTGAATGGCGGAGTGGTAAAATTAAAATATGTTAAAAATATTAGGGACGTAAATAGAATTTAAAAAAAGGATAAACTTTTGGGTTAAGTTAAAATTATTGTAAAACGTGAACGACGTAAACGAGGCTTTATCTTTTTTTGTTTTAATTACTATACATGACAGTAATTATTAATTTGGTCCAGACACTATTATGTTATAACTTTGACAGATAATGTTACGATGACAATGAACAGTAGGGACTATGTTGAAAATGGTTCGACATATGAGAAATTAGAATGAAAGCTTTTTTTTTCCACATAATGAGGAAATTAAAAACAAGTGTCATGTGTAGGGGACCAAAATATATTTTAAACTTTTAGTTACATTTTTACGCTATAAATTCAATATTGTCTGCCCATGAATTTTTTGTTTAAAAAAAATTAGATACTTTTAAAAAAAATAAAATTTGATATATCATATTATCAACAAGGAGCACAGAGGATCCACCAAAAAACAAGGAACACAGAGGAATGATTAAAATTTATTTTAATTTAAAATGATGGAATAAAATTTAATTTTGAGTTATTAGTTGTATTAATGCTATTAATCTTTTGTTATAAGTGGTAAAAGGTAAATTTTGAAAGGATTTCATAAGGATTGAACGAAATTTTGGTAATATTAGAAAAAGTTTTAAAAAATATATAAACTTATAAAAACTTTGCTTTGTTTTTTCAAAAGTTGTAGCCATCCAGATTATTATTAATTGATGCCTCCGGAAAATGAAAGTACTATTTTGTAGAAACAAATTTAAAATAAAAAATAAGCAAAAACAAATTAAAGTTAAAAATAATTAAAAAACTATAATTATAAATTATTAGTGAAGAGAGTAGATAAAAATTTAGAAGTGTCAATATGCCCACTCGATTTTTTAAATAAGAATTATCAAGAGTAAAAATTATTATTTTTAATATTTTCAAAGTTATAATGTTTGTTTTAGCGGTAACTTTTTTGAATTTGAAAACTAATTAATAAATTATCCAATAACAACAAATATAAATGTGTTATCTCAAAAGATTTGTTAAAACCTAATTTTGATTCTCAAAGAAAATACTAGTTGAGAGGGCAAGTTTGACTATACTTAAAGAAGATTAAACCTTTTTCCTATTAATAGAAAGAGGATGCCCTTACAACACCACAAAAAAAAAAAAAGGTTAAAATTATCCTCCCATTTATAACACAAGTGACAAGTAAATAAATAAGAACAAATCATTGTGGGCACAATTTGTGTGTACAATTTGTGTATTTTTTTTTTTTTGGACTTTTCATTTTTCATATGACACGTGTGATTAATTTACGATGGAATATTTTAAAGATTAATGGAAATATAGATTTAGTTAACACAATTCGTCCTTGAATACGTAATAATTCATTTTTTATTATTAGAAAGCCTACAAAAGCTGGAATTGCTTGCAAAAAGTTGGAATCACAAGGTCCACTACCTACAAAAGGTTGCCATTTCCCTACCTAAGCCACGATAGAACTTGGAACAACAACAATAGTAATGGAACCTGAAATAGCAGCAGCAATAGGGAAGTGCACCGCCTACAAAAAAACTGCCATTTCCCTACCCAAGCCACGGTGAACTTTAAACAGCAACAACAGTTAAAGAACCCGGAACCTAGAACAACACCAACAACAATAGGGAACCCGGAACATGCAGGCATCTCTATATATGGCAGGGCGGAACTCGGAACAACAGCAATGGTAGGGAAGTGGTAGATTGGCTTACATAATTCTTCCCTTTAAAATTCGCCGCCTAATACGTAAGATTTTGAGCAATTGTTTTTTCAAGCACGTTCCTACAGAATGGGAGTGGATTGTGTAATAGAATTTTTCCACCCCTGTCTCTGGTAGATTATCTCTAACTAAAACCATATTCCCATAATAAAATTCAAAACACAATATGATGGTTATATTCACACCTTAATATCATATAAAAAAACCAGAGCCTCTTTTTTCTTCTACTATTAATATATTTATGTTAAATTGGCAAAAATTTGAAGTTACCATAACTTCATGGTCAAGGCTATGGTGCATCAGGTAAAGTATGGTGCATCCCACACCAGATATTCTATTGGTCAAGATTTAAAGACTATTCATACACCAATACACTACTGATATACCGTAAGAAAGTCTCCACCATCCATGCAAGTCACTTGCAACCGTTTGACTACCACCTCACCTGACCAGTGACCACCACCGCCTTGGCCACTTTCTTTGTCTTCATCTACGTCTTGGTTGAGAAGCATGAGAGTAGTAATGTGGATCAATAGACAGTGGTTTTACAACATGCCACTAGGGACCTTGGCTCAAGGGGTGAGTTGACGCTGATGAAATTGTAGCGGCTTAGTCCTGTTGCTTTGACCATTAGCAACCTACTCCTGAGTCTGATACCTACTGTCGGCCCTACAAAGTACTCTAACAAAATACATGATAGAAGGAAATACATAAGAAATCCCAATCGGCCCATAAATGCTAAATGAAAATGATAGCCCTCGCTACAACAAAAAAGGGGCTATCCTCATGCTCAGCTCCGTATGTAAATCAACACCTCACTCATCTGGCGGGAGGTAGCCGTTCCCGAATCCTCTGGGAGAAATATCACCACGTCCTCCTCCTCGAGCACGGCCACATGCACGAGACACAACATGAGTACGAATGAACCCACGACCGTGAACCGGGGGTGGAGTATGACAAGGGGCTGCTGAAGAAGAAGATGAATTGGATGATAGGCGAATGACGGACAAGAAAGAAGGCTCAGACGGGTCCATCTCCACGTGGTAGCTCGGATAGGACATTCCGAAGGATCGGAATCCAATGAAACTATCGGTATCAGGTAGGTGTCAGAGTCGAAATCTTCGTTAGTGGGGTACCTTGAAGGATGGAAAGGCAGGCAAACGTCATCCATAATGATGTCCTCAAACGGCTCATGAGGGTGGAAAAATGGACTCATCACGGGTGCACGGAACTGGTAGCTATAGAACATGTAGACCTGTATCGCTGCCTAAGCAGTCATCACGGATGCATTTAGCACCGAGTCAAAGTGTCAATGCATCATTGGGAACTCAACAAAAATCACCGCCATACCCGACACCGGCATCCTCTGAAGATGACACGAAAACTTAGGAGTGAGAAATATTAAATTTCTCAATAGGATCGCGACTAGACAAATACAGTGTCATCGTTATCGTCCCAGCCACTTCGGGTTTAACATGAAAATAGTGGACAGATATCGGTTTAATTTTAATAGTTTTAGAAAATGTAAATCTTGAAGCAAGTTACTTTTAACTTTATCATCATACCCATAGTGTCATACATAGGCATACACGCTAATATATATAATAAACATTCATAATGCACCTAAGGAATATAATAACATGCATGACTATGCAACTCATCAACTTGACCATGATCCTAAATTGACTTTCGTTTTTAGTACATGCTTAACATTCTTTTACTTTCCTTTGAAGTAGACTGCTTTTGGACATGAGCTAATTCCGTGACCATCATCACGCAGTACTAACCAAATCAGACTAAGCCGATATTGATTACCTCTAAGTTGGAGGATTTTCCATGTCACCCTTGCCTCCCTCATAGAGGTTCCTTGTGGATCATCGTCTTTTACTTCCCGGAAGTGATCGAGGGGTCATATCCCATGGTTTCTTTTCTTATCATTATACTTTACATGCACAGTTCTTCTTTGACTAGACACATGCAATGATATGACTAAGTCCATAATTTTGACGGAAATCTGGCAGCATAACGGCTAAACCGGAGCTTTCCTAAAATGCCAATTATCAACTTTCAACCAACAGTTCATCATATCTATATCATATCATCATACTCATCATCCAATCATGAGACAAAGCTCAATCAAACTCATCATTCATCATGCCATATGGCATCACACATTCATGCCCTAAAGGGGTTTATAGTTGCGCTATTCTTTGTAAAAAGTATTATGGATCATCATATGATTTCTCGTGGTTATCCATGAGAGAATCACATAGTTAAAATATGTGTATGTGGTCTTTTAGTTACTTAGCTCTCATATGAAATTATTCTTTACTTTAGTTCATATCTTATGGAACACTTATTCAAATTAATTAAGTTAAATGATTGTTTCCTTTCCTTGAGATAGTGCACATAGTGATTCCTAAGTTCATAGTATGCTCAGAGGCCCTAATTATCCTTCTGTTCTCAAGGAGTTTGTTCGACATCCCTCTAATTCTTGGGTCATGATAATGCATAACCACATCATGAACCCAACAACACCATGTTCACCAAACACCAAAGGTGATTTTTAACTTAACCAAGTTACAAAGTTTCAAGCTTTCATTATTAACATATCAAGGTTTTACCTTAACATTTGTTAAGGTTATCATTCTTATAAAGTAGTCATAAAGTTTCACTCTTAATGAAAGTAAGTGTCTCTAAACTTAAGCTCTTGTCTTAAAAATTAGATCTTTATGTAATAATGATACAAGTTACTAGCTTTTTAACTAAAAGGTCTTATTCTTTATGAAAGTTGACTCATTTAATTATTCTAAGACTATCAAGATCTTAACTTTATGACTTAAAGTTGTCTCTATATTAAAAAGGTTCGTACTTTATCAACTAGTGATATGAAACATCAATTTTAAGGTTAAAAAGTCTTGATCTTTACAAAAGTTTACTCCTTTTTGCATTCTTTTGGTTCAAGATCTCAACTTTATGAATTAAATGTTACAAAACAACACTTTTATGACTTAAAGGTCTTATTCTTGATTAAAGTTTGAAACTTTATAAAAGGTCTTTTCTTTAAGATTTGATTTCTAAGACATTAGTAACAAGATATTATTTTTCTAACTCGAAAAGACTTATTATACCAAAAAGCTTAGACTTTTACATGTATTCTTGTCTTTAAAGCAAAACAAAAGAAGACTTGATGATGACACTAAAACTTATGCCACTTTTTGTGTATCAAGAAGCAAATTTTTTAAAGTTTCAAGCTTTTAGAATATTTATAGTCTTATCAAATCATGGAAACATAAAAAGATGAAACTTTTCTAATCATCAACTCATCATAAGAAAAGAAACAACTTTAAGCAATATGCCATCAAGAATATCAAGAACATATTTAACCAAAAATGGAAACTTTTACTCATGAAGAGCATGAAAGATTTCCTCAAGTTCTCACTCAAAGATCTTGGTCATGGAGAGAACATAGTTTCAAGTTTCCTTGAGTAAACAAAATAAAAGATGAAGATCACTACCTCTTTATCAAAAATGGTGCTACAACAAGGAAGGAGAAGAAGAAGATGATGACTCCTCTTGTGATGATGGTGGCAGTTTTGGCTTGGTGGAAGGAGAAGCTCTTGAGATCTTGTGAAAATAGAGGTTATAGTGTTTAAATCTTATCTTCAAAGACCAAAAAATGTAATCTTTGAAGGGTTTAGTGAGGAAGGTTTGGTTATGGAGGTGGAGAATGATGAAGAAGATGAAGAAGAAGAAGAGAAAATGTAGAGAGAGGTTGGAGAGTTTAAGAACTTTAGAGAGAGAATGAGAAGTTGAAAATAAAGTGAATATGTGTGTGTGCGCGCATGAAGTGGCCGTAACTTGTAATGGCATGGGGAGAGATATTTTTGCTTCACTTTGTATTATCTTGTGTTAATTTGTGATTAAGGGGACAAATGGGATGACAGAGAGACAAAGCATGGCCAAACTCTTATATAAAGTAGTCTTGTCTAATGTTTTTTGCTTTAGTAATATCACTTTTTACTTTATTGTTTAGTTGACTAAATTTGAATTTAATTATGTGATTAAGTGCTCATACAACTTAATTAAGATGATTAAGCAAGGATTAATGATTAACACACAAGAATATGATTAACAAAAATTAATCTTGCGATTAAACTTAATTAACCTTAATCAAACTCGATTAGATTAATTAAAGTGATTAGTGTTTAATTAAGCTATTAAGGGTCTAACTTGCTTAATTAAAGATTATTTAATCTCGATTAAGTATTCTTTTCACTTTTCTCATTCGGGTTAACTCCTAAACTCTTCGTTAACCATTTAATTAAGTTTTAATCTCATAATTTCTCATTAAGTGCTTAATTATTCAGAGTTACTGAGGTAATTTATCATGACATAAAATTAAGGATATTACAGCCATCATCATTGTGGACGAGTTGAAGACAACGGTAGGGGCAGGCGGGCTGTTGAAGACAGAAAAGAGAAAGAAGCTCTCTTATTATATATTGGCGATGCATTAGTGTATGAATAATTTTTAAATTTTAGCCATTAGATTATTTGGTGTGTGGTAAACAATACTTTATCCGGTCTACCACAACCTTGGCTTAGCTTTATTGGTAAAGACGTTAAGTCTTCTCTGTTTATATTTGATAAACTAATAATTACTAAATACATAGCTCTACACCCTTGTTTTGAAAAAATAAAAAAGAAATAAAAAAATCATTCCCTTTTCTTTTTATTTTTTTTTATGTAAAGAATAAAGCGGTGTAAACAAGTCAAAAGACTTTTTAGAAACCGAGCCACGAAGTGCAAGAAAAATCCACCAAAAGGTCACAATAAACCCGCCACCAATCACGCACGCATGCCCAAAAAGATAAAAACCTCACAATACAAAAACACACCAATCATCATTACATTTCATTACTCACACCACGTTCTATCCTTCCACAACTCAGCTACACAATTGACTACACACACACACAGAGACACCGTCTCTTCTTTCTCTCTGTTCATTCATGCGTGACACCCACTCCTAGTCGACAAAGCATAAGAATCAACAAGAACCCCCCATCCACCACTCCCTCTCACAGCAGCAACACAATGGACGAAGATGGGGAAGTGGGCGAGGAGTACTTGTTCAAGATTGTGCTGATAGGGGACTCGGCGGTGGGGAAGTCGAACCTGCTGTCGCGGTTCGCGCGGAACGAGTTCGACACCAACTCCAAGGCGACGATTGGTGTTGAGTTCCAGACGCAGGTGGTGGACATCGACGGGAAGGAGGTGAAGGCGCAGATCTGGGACACCGCTGGCCAAGAGCGTTTCAGGGCTGTCACCTCTGCTTACTATAGGGGTGCCCTTGGTGCACTTGTTGTCTATGATATCAGTAGGAGGAGCACCTTTGATAGCATTAAGAGGTGGCTTGAGGAGCTTGCTAGTAAGTCACCCCTTCTTTTTAATTCATTCTTTTTTTCTTTTCTTGTTTATTTATTTATTTTTTTGGTTTTAATTTTTAAGTTTTTTGTATGGTACTGTATTATGGTATGGTGGCCTTTTTGAGTTGCTACCTTTTGTTCTGCCTGTTGTGTGGTTAACTTAATTGGTTCTGTGGATGTGGGTTTCTTTTAATTTTGTCTTTTGTTACTTTAATGGGCTTTTGGTTAAAGAGATTATGACGGTTAGTAATTGATTTTGTGGATGTGGGCTTGTATTAATGTGTTTTCTTATTTGTTTCTTTGATGGGGTTTTGGTAAAAGGGAAGGGAACATTTGACTTGATTAGGATTAGGAAGGAAAGGGATAAGTAGTGGCGCTGGAGTTGGGTTTCTATATTTGTATGCTGCTTCTGGCAATTCGTGGCTAGAGGCAGTTTAGTCAGTGCTAATTGTGTACTTGACATGTTTGCCTTTATTGGCAACTGGGAAGATGAGGCAATGGGAATGGGGATTTAAAGGCTGTTGGGGGCACTGAGTTTGCAATTCACATGAGAAGATTGTGGATTATAAATAAATCAGGATGTCCGTGGTTGTGATATGAAAAGGAATAAAATCCTTTATGGAGGCCAGGCGGGGGTGTCAATTATGGTAGAGAATCTTGTACACGAAAATTGGATAAGGGTATTAAGCTGGTTGATGGTGCTGTTTAGGATAAGATGGGTACATGATGTGCCAAATCTGCTCTTGAAGATTGATTTATTTGCACAATGGTAGTAATGCAGAGTATAGATATGTTTTCCTTGCCATTAATGTGGATTATGGGCTAATCTGGTGGCATTTCTAAGGTATCTTAATTTTGTTAATTGACCCAGATTGCAAATAAGATGGATTGATCTGGAATTGGAAGACAAACCTACCTGGTATTGTTTCCTTTAGGATTTGAATGTGAATTTCCCCATTAGTGGCCACAATTATGCAACTCATTGAAGATTAACCATGGCGTTGAATCTTGTTGATTTGACAATGAGGGACACTGATTGTTGAATTTGCTTTTGTAATTGCTGTTGAAGCTTAATATTGTTAGGCTACTATATTTGGCCAAAGGTACATGACCTAGCTTGTGCCATTATAAAAATGCATGGCTCCCTTGAATCATCACCACCTGTTACTTTACTGTCACCACTGTAGCAGGAAATGAGATATTTGTATGATATTCTCGTATCTAGCAATCAAAACATACTCTTCTAGGCAAGTCACAAATATCCTTGTAATAAGATGAACTACTTTTGATGATTAAATGCTGCTACCATCATAATTGCAGCCTGATTATCCTGACTGTATTGTAAAGTTGGAATGCCATATGTGCATATCGTATACTCTGGATTGGGTGAAACTTGTTAGTTAAATACCCATTTCCTTGATCTTTAGTTTATATATATCTGGAATTTTACTCGAGCGTGCGTTTACTAAGTTTCTCATTGGCTGATTTATTCTTTTCCCCCTTAATTTTCCTGATATAATGACATCTATCACTATGTCAGAGCTCAGAACCTGTCTTATTATTGGATATATGTGGATTTATCTGAGCATCGAATTTGGCACATTAGTTTAGGGAAACCACTTGGGTCTGCTGGTGGGGTCAGTCAAAAAGATTTCAAAGAGAGAAACTGTGAAAACTTGCATCTTTTACCTTTGCCATATCATCAGTGACATGCCTTAAAGTTCTTAATTCTTATCAGAGGTTTGTTTTCTCCCTGTAACTTATTCCGGTAATCTAGAGTATAATTCTTACATAAATTATCCTGCAGCTCAAAATGATAGCACCGTAGCAACAATGTTGGTGGGAAACAAGTGTGACTTGGAGAATATTAGGGAGGTAAGCGTAGAGGAGGGCAAAAGTTTTGCAGAAGCAGAAGGCTTGTTCTTCATGGAAACATCTGCACTCGATACTACCAATGTCCAAACAGCTTTTGAGACTGTTATCCGCGAAATCTACAACAATATCAGCCGTAAGGTCCTGAACTCTGATTCTTATAAGGCTGAATTGTCCGTGAATCGAGTAAACCTGGTTAATGGGGCAGGATCAAAGCAACGTCAGCTCAATTTTTCATGTTGTTCTCGATGAGCTTTGTGCTTTCGCTTGGATTTCAAAACTTGTTTGGATCTTTCAGTGGTAGTTTCTTGTTCTTTACTTAATTTTTTTTTTCTTTGGCCAATTTCCCTAGTTATGATGGCTATTGTTTGCTACCGTTTCTGTTTCCTTTTCCATTATTTTAGGCTCTTGGGGCCCTTACTCCTCCCTTTTCTGGAAGGTAAACGAAACAGCAAATTGTTTACTCTTCCATGAATCTGGTTAGTAGTATGTTCAACTGTCACTTCTTGGCTCTTTTCATAGTTAGTTGTTCATTTCTTAGATATATTCTCCTTTTGTTTTTGTTAAGAACTGTAACGGAAGTTTGATGATAAGATTTATGGAGTCATATGTCTACAAATTTACAAGAATAAGCCAGCTGAGTGAGTTTATTATGCGATTATATATGCCTGGAACGCGTTGTAATGGTTTGTTATACCATTTTAATTGCTGTTCCTCCATTTTCCCTATTTCAAACAGCTTTAAGAAAGCACCGATGTTTAGGAATTGGTCAACTCCTGACATCCAAGTAAATTATGAATATGATCCGTGGCCCGTGCAGTCCGGTACTCTTTTGAGCACTGCTAATTAGTAATTAGGGATGTTAATGGGCGGGTAGGGGGATGAATATCCGTTTTTAATACTGGCAGATAAATGGGTATTCATTGATACTTGTGGGTATTTAATATATTATTACAAATTTTAAAAAATTCTAAAAAATAAAATTAGTGAAGGAAAAATTTAATTTCATAAAATTTTGAAATATTGAATTACTCTGATTCGTGAAAACTACAATTATTTTTGTATTCTCATTTACATTGATATCCTATGAATATAAGTCAAAATATTGCTTATTTTTTCTAATTATTGTGTGTAGAAGATCTTTTGAATTATATTAATATTTCAAGTGTCATAATTCAAATATAATAAATACAGACCAACAATATGCATGAATAAATTCAGACCGATTGTTCTTTAATTTTGAATAACTAATAGCGGTGTTTTTTATATTTTAAATAATAGATTCTTGCGAGTACAAGCATAGTGATTCCTGTCCTCATTGTGTTTAGTAAATGGATATTAAAAATACCTATTTTCATTACTTGCGGGGAAAAACTTGTGCCCCACATTTGCCCTATCATGGGTATTATCTATCGATATCTATGGGTGCAGATAAAATTGTCATTCCAATCACTTAGGGTTTGGGGTGGGTTTTAACTTAATCTGAATCTATCTTGCACACTATTGAATAAGTTTCAACTTGTCCCTACCTTATCTGCTAGTTTTGATATTCAAAACTCGAACTCTACCCTGAAATAACTCACCCCAATCCGTATCGTACTCACCTTACCTGCTACTTAATTTTAAATACCTAAAAAATTATTTTAATTTTTTTTTTGGGATGAAGATTATTTTATAATTTAATTTGTACTTATGGTGTATTTGATATAAGGGTAAAAATAAAGTAAATTTTTTTATAAATTAGTTTTATATGAAAAATTAGACATCAAGCTAATTTGTGAAATTTCTATCACTATTTTTACTCTTATAACAAACATACCTTTAGAGCGATATATATATATATATATATATATATATATATATATATATATATATATATATATATATATATATATATATATAGGGGTAGATTTGCCTTGCTCCCAAATTCGACCCCTATATCCAATCCTGCCCCACTGTGGGGCGGGATGGGTGCCTGTAAATTGAGTTGTAATTGCCACACTTACTTTCACTAGTGCAAGAACCAAATGTAATAAGAGAGTATTATATTCATGGATTCAGATAGTAATATAAAATTGCTTAAAAAAATATAATTTATGACATGTAAAATATAATTTGTGTTTACTATGACCTTTTGACTGGCTTGATGAAAGAGCTTCCATACTAAAATATATTAATCAAGTATCTAACACAACACGCTCTAACTAAAATATACTATTTGTTTATCGGTGTTGTCTAATTTATTCTGCCCCATGTCTTGGAGCTTCTAATGATTTGGTCAAATAATTGCCAGATGATCCGTGCAACTGTTAAAAAAATTAGCTTTCATGTTTTTTACTTACAGTAAAGCCCCTCCCTCTATTAGTCGCAATGCTTTGTTCTCTGGCCACAATTTGTTGTCCAAAATTTAAGGAATGGACAACCCAACACGGCTTACTAGATTTCTTTTGACTGATTTCTTCATGACTGATTTCTTTTTGACTTTCTCTTCATGATTGAAATTGGTTTTTCTTTTATTGAATATGTATTGTGTAGCGTCTGAAAAATTTTATTGTTACTAACCGAGTTATTTGATTTTTATCAAATAATAGAGTTTAATCAGAATTCAATTAAGTATTTAACTCAAAATCAAATTAAGTAACATTTAGAAGAATTAACCTTGAGGAAATTAAATTAGAATCATAGGAAGCCACCTAGGAATTTTCTAAAACCAGTTTACCGATTTAAGAGAAATCGGCAAGATTTCGGTATTTTAAACTGACTAAACCGAATCAATAGAAATTATACTATGAGAACCTTAGGATGGATGGCCAAGATTCAGCCAAATTACCCATACAAATGGCGCAATCTTAGCCCTCCATATGGGCTGTCAAGTCAAGTTGCATGATCAATACACATCCACTAATCATATGAAACTTGCTTCAAAAATTTGTGATTAATTCCCTCTTTCTCCCTTGACCCATTCGACCATCTAAAGGGGCAGACCTCTTTTCATTTCTTTTCCATTCACACTCATCTTCATTCCATCTTCATCATTTTTTCAAGTCTCATCAAAAGTTTCTTCAATCCAAGACACCAGTTCAACAAGATTTCACCTTAGAGAGGTAGGAATCCAACTTCTCTTATTGTTTTATTGATTTGGGCTATGTGGGGATCTTGTTTTCCCTCATGATATTGATGTGATTTGGAGTGATGATGATGGTTGATGATTGAACTTGCATGTGTATTGTGATTAGAATTGGAATTGGTATGAAAGAACTTGAATAATAGAGAAAACTCAAGACGTTGTTAGGTTTCTTTCTCGGCAGTCCATACGGTGGATTGTACGGCTCTGCGTACAACCGTTTAAATCTCATGAATCTATTTTTATATGAAATTAGACATTTAGGGCTTTCCATATATATATATATATATATATATATATATATATATATCATATAAGGCCATTGGATTAGTATTGAAAGATATAAATTTTGGAAGTTTGACCTAGGTTTCTGAGTTTGATTCTGGGCAGACTAGGTTATTCAGGGCAAAACCTGCCCTACACAACTTGAAATTGAATGAAACCAACTTTGTTAAACATAGGAGAACATTCCACAAAAATTTTCGAGTTAGATATGGTCCCATTTGCTCCCAGTGGTTCGAAGAAGTTGCCCTATGTCCAAACTGGGCCAAAACAGGGCAATTCAAGAAGGTTAAGTTTTGGAGCTTATATCTCGAATTATACTCATCCAAATGATGTGCAATTTGTTTCATCTGAAAGCTTGTTCTGTTAGTTTTATATTGATATAAATTTCGCATGATTTCACCTAGATTTCTATTTTTGGTGAATTTTCTCTTAGAAGAGTGTAATTCTGGCTAGAGACATATATGAAAACTAGATCGAGTTTAGTTGATGTCGGAACTCGGAACTTAGTGAATAGAAAACTAGATCGAGTATAGTTAATGTTGGAACCTGTAACTTAGGGAACACGTTCATAAAATTTTTTGAAGACTAAGCATGGCTTAAGGTCAGAGATCGGGAATCACACAACGCATAAATTACCTTAAAATCGGAAGTCAAAGCTAAGAATATAGAACCTAAAATACTTAAACCCAGAAGTCGAGCATTTTCAACATAAACTTAGAAGTTAGTACCAGGACATGAAACCTAATACCCGAATCTCGGAAGTCGAGAACTAGGACGCTTTAAGACTCGGAGATCGATTCTGAACATAATCTCGGAAGTCGGAAATCAAAACATTGACCTTATATACGAGAAGTCGGAACTTATATAATATCGGAACTCGGAACACATGTAATCTCAGAAGTCGGTCATAAACTCAAACTCGGGAACATCAGTAAAAGTTAAAAGCTTGCAAGATAGTTTAAGACTTAAGATTTTAAAACTTGCTTCTATTGATATTGTTATCCTTTTGGTATGAATATGACGCTCTATATTGGGTTGGCAGTTCGTATAAAGTTTTTTGGTTGTCTGACACTATTCATGGGGAAGCGAACTCGATCCATTATACTGTCAAATTTTCGGAAGAAGTCTATGGAATCATGAGTGTTTATTATACGGGAAACTTATGAATATGTTAAGGTGATATGATCATGATTTAGTCTTATTAGAGCATGCATATTTGCATATGAATAAAGAAAAAATATATGAGATCCCTTCACTTGGAGGTAGTTATTTGGGTCTCTCCAGGTGAAGGCAATTAAAAGATGAAAATGTGGATCCCTTTACTCGGAGGCAATTGCACAATGGGTCCCTCCCTGTGAAGGCAGCTAAAACTTTTGGGTCCCTCTATGTTGAAGGCAGATGGCCACTAAATCCCTCCGATCTAAAGGCGCGTAGGTCCCATTACGGGTCAGTACTGTGTAACGACGGTTATGAGTTGAGCTCACTCCTAGATTAGACTATCTAAAGGCAGTAAAGACTAAAGATTAAGACATATGCAAGCACCCTAGGGACGGCGATACGTAGCGCCTAGGTATGACAAGGAAAGGAAATTAAAGAAAAGAAACATAGGTGCATTTTGCATGAACTCAAGTGAACATATTTGCATATGCATGATTGTATGATGAACGCATATGCAGGATTGTATGATAAACAGTACTTACTATCATCATTATGATATTGCAAGTAGGTTTTTGTTATCGATATTATTATTTATTATTATGAAATACTGTCGTACTCGTGCTTGAATTGCTTACTCCGTTTAACAAGTGCATGAGTAAAATTAACTCTGCTTTGGATCATGTGTTTTTAAACTATAAAACTGAGCAATTAATTTGGCATGATCACCTTTTTCACAATAAACCGAAGTAGCTGGAGATAATAACAATGACACAACATGGAATTACTTAGTGGATCCTACTGAGAACTTAAAGTTCTCACTCCTATTTTCCGTATTATCTCCAGATAGCTCGAGAAGTTTTTCGAAGACAAATGAAGTCACTGTCAGAAAAGGTCCACTCAGGTAATAGTAATAATTACCGAGTATGATGTTATGACTTAAGCATAATAATGCATCTCGGGAGGATGTTACATATTGAGTACAACCTAGAACAATGTAATTTGTTTTAAACAATTTGTTGGTAAAAATCTCAAGCCATGGAAAGAAGTAAAGATGATTCAGATACAAAAACTAAGATCAAACTATAACAATCAATTTCAAGGAAATAGAAGTTGCAGGGTAGGAAACTAAGTCTAGGAAACAAGAGACAATTGAAGACTGTTATGTTAGGAAAATTTTGTGGCTTTGATGCAAAGAAAATGGAAACAGCTGAAGAAGGGTTACAAGAAAAGTTTTAGAGGCAGTAAGGCCATGGATGCAATCGGGGCCGAGGACAGTGAAAAGGATGCTCGAGGTAGTGAGGTAGTTGTAGGTGGAGGCAGCGGAGTTGGCAAAATGCTCATTGTGGAAGACAAGGAAGCAGATACCAAGGAAGAGGACGCGGGTTGCCAAGGAGGTCACGTGGAAGTGTTGAACTTGGCAAGTGACTTCACCGCCAAAACATTTCTGTCGATGGTGTCCTCCATTGAAGGTTTAAGTGAAGCTTGAAGATTTTTATTTTTATTTTTTAAACTTTGCTTTTTTGTGTATTTGGTGATGAAGGAGAAGTGGCGATGAAAGGTGGCAGAAAACCAACCACACCAAACGCCTCACACTCCCAATCGCAAGTATCCCATACCAAAATGAGAGGAGGGCTAACTTGCAAACCTAAAGACTATGGGCACCTCATGACAATTTCTAAACAAAAGAACACAGGATAAATGTCAATCTTCTAATCTTCATTAATCCAAATCTAATGGCCAAAACACCAAGACCATTAGAAGCTCAAGATATGCAGTGGACTAAATTAGATAGCACCTTGTTTATCTAGTAGTTTTCACACTGAAGTTTGACTATTGTTAATTACTCAAACACTAAGGCCCATTTGGCATGCCTTATAGTATAAGGCCTAATAGAATAAGGGCTGATAGTATAAAGCTTAATTGTGTAAGGACTGATAAAATTTAATATTATGCAGTGTTTAATATGTCATTGTATAAGATATTGTATTATATATAATATAATCAGAAAAAGAGATTATAATAAATATAATTTTTGAATATTAAATTTAAAATTTAAAAATTAATATAATTGTTTAAATATTTATTACAATTATTTTAGCTATTTTTTATTATATATAAATATAATTTTATATTAAAATTTATTTATTTATTTTTAATATTTTTTTATAGTATAAAAATATGAGTGTGTGTGTGAGAGAGAGAGAGAGAGAGAGAGAGAGAGAGAGAGAAATAATAAGGGAGTTTTTATATATCAAAATTCAAGTAAGCCTAATATTATATTCTTATATTTGACTGTATTTTTTATTATATATAATTAAATTTATATTAAATATTATTTATATATTTTATTAATAAATTTTTATTTTTATATTTTTATATTAGTTTGAATAGTTATTTTATAATTATTATTTTTAAAAATATTTATTTATTATTCAATTTTTTAGTAAATAATATTATTTTTTATTTATATGGTTTTTATTTTTTATTATTTATTTAATAATTATTTTTATTTTAATAAAATATATTAAAAAATAAAAAAGTAAAAGAACCCTTATACATCAAAAGCTAATCAAGCCTAATATGACCTCCCTAGGTTGGATTAAATTATCCATTATTTTGACGTATAATGGAGGTTTGGTGGATAAGTGACTGTAACAAATAACGGATAAGGTCATAACGTATTGTATTAACTTATCGTATTATGCCTAATACACCATGCCAAACACACAAACACCAAGTAGGCAGTAATGGGTTGAGTAGTTAGCCAGTTACACAATTAAAGTATCCTGTAAGAGAGATATAAACTATAGGACTTGTATAGACAAAATACAACAATGATTTGAGTGTTATTTATCATAAAAAAAGGTGCTGGTCAAGATTACAAAAAAAAAAAAATAATTACTCCACAATTATAAGATTAGTGGTATTGTATGAAACTGAATATTTGGCTTAGTCTCAAATTTCCCCTCTTCCTTTCTTTCCCCTTTATCTTGTTTCTCCTTCACATGTACAACAAGAGTCATTTAGGAAAAGTTTAACTTTAAAAAGCTTTATCTTTATATACTTTAGATTCATATAAATAATATTTAAAATAGAAAAGTACAACACTCTCAAGATGAAAAGAAGACATTAAACTCCACTCTTATTAAAAAAAAAAATGATACTCCACTCCATTATGTAAAAGATATATATTAATAATTAAAATAAAAGCAATATTAATATAGGTTAAATAAGTATATCTTAAAAATAATTCAATAAGATATTAATTTCTTCATAGAACCTATAAATAATTATCCATGAAAAATTTTAACATATATGTATTTCTTGAAAAATATATCTCTGCATGTGAGTTATATCCCTTATAAAATAAATTAATTATTCTTAATGCATATATATATTATGTTTAAATAAATTGAAATGATATATGCAAATAAGTTCAAAATATATGAAATATGATACTTGTTAAACTAATTAGAAACTGATATTGTTGAAAAATAATTCTAAAGATCTTATTGTTACGAAAATACTAAAAATTAGTATCACAATATCTTAGCCAAGATCAAATCTTTATAATGTTAATGTAAGATAATCATAAGAATTTAATTTTAATATATTATTAATATGAACAAATGTATATTTTAGTAATAATTTAAAAAAATATTTTTTTTATAAAATTCATAAATAATTATCATTAAATTTTTTTAATATATATGTATTTTAAAAAAATACATCTTTTGATGTGAGTGACATCACTTAAAAAATAAATTAGTTATTTGTTAGTGCACCTAATGTATGAATTGTATTTAAATGAGTTGTAATAATATATATATATATATATATATATATATATATATATATATATATATATATATATATATATATATGAAATATGAGGTTTGTTAAACTAATTAATAACTAATATTGTTAAAATGTTATTCTTAAGAAGATCTTGTATTGTGTAACATCCCCATTTTCGTAAGCAGAACGTAATGGAAACTTTGAATTATTTCCCTTAGGCAGTGTGAGAATTTCTCAGGTAGCATTATGCCATGACAGTCCTCACACTTGGAATTATAGGGTAGTGTAGCACTGCAATTGAAAATATGGCACTGCCATATATCAAAAATTAAGAAATGAAAAAAGTGCTCCTGTAAACTTTTGTTAATTGTAGTAATGCCCAGAATTTTTAAAAATTATATTTTGACCCTAAAGAATTATTTCTACCCTAGAACTTTTCATAAAATAACTTTTATGTTGTCACATCTGTAGAATTAGCAGAATGAGGTTTTAAGTGGAGCAGAATCACGTGGCGAAACCGTAGAAATTTAAATATTTGCCGATTGGGCCATGGGAGTAGTCAGGTATGAAACGACATGGGATGCCCTTGGACTTACTCAAAATTATGGAAATACCATTAGTTACAGAAAACAAAAAATAAAAAGTCTCTGAATTTATGAAAATATCTAATTTACGCCGTTAGTTCACTTATTCGGTATCAATAGTTGGGTAAGGGGGCAGTTAGGAGTTAATTAAATGTTAATTAAGAGTTAATTAGATATTAGTTAGAGAGATCAGACTTAAGATAAATCAAAATAAACATGTAAATATTTTACAAAACTATTAAGTAACATTTTACCGGTTTGGAGGAAATCGGTAAAGATTCGGTATTTTAAACTGCCAGAGTCAAATCTGTAGAATTACACACCAAGAACCCTAACATGAGTGGCCAAAATCTAGCCACTCCTCCCCCATGTAAGGGGCCAATTTGCTGCCCACTTTGTGAAAGAAAGTGGCCAAACACTCACCACAAATACAATCACCAATCATGAGTCAAGCTTCCAACTACCACCATCAATAAATGATAATTTTCTTTCTTTCTTCCCTCACTTTTGCGCCACATTCAGCAACCTCCTCCCCTCTTCTTCTTCTTTTCCTTCCTTTCTTTCCTTACCTCCATGATCAAGAGCTTCAAGCTCAAGATTGGAAGCCTTCTTGACCTCAAATCCTCTTGCTTCTTTTATGAAAATTAATCCTTATTCTCTCCTCTACAAAACCCTTTTAACAATTTCATGATTTAGCATCAAGTGGTGTCCCTCCACCACCATTTATGGCGCTGCCATGAGAGGGGAAAAAGGTTAGGATGTTGCTTTTGCCTTCCTCGCATCCATGGTTTCAAGGATTTTGAGGTAAGTAGCTCAAATCCTTAGTTGTTTGATGTATCATGTGACTATGTGGTTGCTGTGTTCCTCTTATGCCATATTGTATGATGGTACTTTGATGTTCTTCTAGTGATTTGAGATAAGGAAACTTGGTATAAGTTGAAGAATTTATCGAAAACTTAAAAAGAAGCTAAGCAGAATCTGTTTTTGTGAGAAAACCCTATGGCATCCATACCGGCAGAGCATACGGCTCTACCGACAGCCATACGAAGTGGATGAATCTATTTTTATATGAAACTAGACATTCAGGGCTTTCCATACATATAAATTATAAGGCCATTGAATTAGTATTGAGTGAGATATGAATTTTTGAAGTTGGACCTAGAAATCTGGATTCTAATCTAGGCAGTATGAGTTAAGAAGGGTGTAACTCACCCTACACAACTCTAAATTAAGTGCAATCAATGCTGTTCGAAAGCTAACATGTAGGGAAACATCCCATAAAAATTTCAAAGTCAGATTTATTGTCATTTGTTCCTAGCACATCAATGAAGTGGACTTAAGTTCAAACCAGGCTGGAACAGAGTAGTTCAGTAGGGTCAAGTTATGAGCCTTATATCTCAAGATATACTCATGCAAATGATATGCAGTTTGTTGGAAATAAAATTTTGTCTTGTTATCTTTAATTTGGTATAGATTTTGTATGGTTTCACTTAGATTCCTATTTTTAGTGAATTTTTACTTTCAGGAGTGTAATTCTGGCTAGTGACTGAATAGGCTAAGGCAAAATTTAAATATCTTGAGTTATACACATCGAAATGAGATGGAACTAAAAGGGTTGAAAACTAGACACATAGGGCTATGATATATCAAACATTCATGTTTAAATGAGTTGTATTGGATCAAAGGTGGATTATACGAAATTCGGACAAAACTAAATAGGATTGGCACAAATGACCAAATTGATGGTTTCACAAGTATTAGTGAACATATAAGGCTTGAGTTGAGGGTTGCAAGTTTTATATTGATAGATATATTAGATTGATTATATTGCTATGACTAATTTGTCTGTGGGAGCTGGCACTATTCATGGAGAAGCAGGCCTAATCAGTTATGCTGCCAAAATTCCGGCAGAAATATGTGAACCATATGCATGTTATAAACATTTATGTTATACTCATAAGGTTCATACATGTAAGGATGAGTTCAAGTGTGATATGAAGTTATGAGAACTTATACTATGAATGATTATACTTTGAATATATTAACGTTTACATGTCATGTTCATGTATGTCATGCATGCAAGCATAATTAGAATCTGATATAAGAAGTAAGACGTGAGGCATATCCACGAATGCACAAAGCATCCGCACACATAATAAGATATGGAAAGGAAAAGATAATAAGAACTTGCAAGATGGACGTACTAAGCTACCACGTGAGCCATGGTGTAGACCTAGCTACGTGGGCCAGAGTGGTACTGTCTAAGACTTGGGCCAGCCCTCGACCAGAATTAATGGGAATAGATCAGTGTGAGGGTCGGGGAAAGTAAACCCGTCACTCACATATAGGTACGAACTCGGACCTAAAAAGTAGGCTATTACCCAAGGGTGAGAGAGGCCATTCCCCTCCGAGGGACCAAGCACGGAAGAGCAAGGTTAAGTGGGAAGTTAAAGAAAGATACGAATTAAGTCAAGTGCACTTGCATACAATCAAGTATAAGCATCTATATGTGCATCTCCACTTACCTCGTTAAGTCATAACGTTATTCTGATTCTTGTTGAAGCATATTATGCTATTCATATTTCTATGTCTGTCATATGATATGACAAGTGGTTGTTAAAATATAACCTGTTTCAAGAAAGGTGTTTTCAACTAAAAAATTGAATCACTAGTTGTTTATATGTGCTCATATTTTCATAATAAATCGAAGCGGCTGGAATGTTTATGATGGCATTATAAGATTGGGTTAAATTTACCTATTGAGAACCTTAGGTTCTCACTGCCTGCTTGTATGTTTTTATTTTCTGTAAACATTCCAGCACTCAAGTTGGAAATCAAGTGCAAGGTGGAATATAGGGACATTCACTAAGGAAGACCCGGGCGTAAACCAGATCAAGAGGCTATTGAAGCTAGCTAACGACTAGTCGGAAGCAAATACTATGTATTATGTTAGTCACAATGTCTTTTAATCTGTAATTATTCTAATCTCTGTGTATTAGAGACGACAAAATTTGTGAACTATTATTCGATAATAAAGTGTACATTTAAAGGGTCATATACTATATTTTCCATACTTTAAAGATTTTCGTAGCACAGTGACAACCTCTTAATATAACTCCATGATTCGAGCATGGATTATATAATAGAAGGTGTTACATATTGTTACTGCAATATTGAAAAATTAGTTTCATAGCAATAAGATGTCTAAGTCAGCATTAAATCTGTAAAATATTAATATAAAATTATCATAAGAATTTAATTTTAATATATTTTCTATATCAAAAAACATTTAGTATACTGTTAGCGTAAATACATTTTTATAGTTACTTAATGATATATATTGTAGCATATAATAATAATAATATTTGAATTTTTAATTATTAATATATTATTTATATTGAAGAGAAATAGAAAAAAGTGAATATTATTTAGGTAAATAGAAATAGTGGAGAGTGAATATTAATTTTGTGAGAGAAACATAACACAAGTAAAATTAAATTACAAAATTGTCAAGAATCATAGAAAGAGGGAAATAAGTTTTTTGTTCAAGACAAAATGTGAAACTTGTTAACCTTCACATGAAACTGGAGAGATTAACATTTTTCATATATAAATACTCTTCTTTATTTTGCATTTTGTCCATATTATTTACATATATTACTACAATTTATTTAAACATAATATTTAATATATTAGATGAACTAATAATGATAAATTTATTTTTTAACGGGCATATATATATATATATATATATTTATATATATATATATATATATATATATATATATATATATATATTCATGGAATTTCAACATGAGGTGCCCAATTACAAATTTTTTTAAACTACAAGGATCCAATTATAAACTTGTAAAGTTGGGGCAGTTATTTGAATTTTTCCAAGAAGTACAAGGACTGGTAAAGTAATTAAACCTGAAAAAAGGAACAACTCACCTCTCTAATACTAGAGATTGTTATTCAGTATTGGAAAGTTTACGATGCTCACAAAAAAGTTTTGGAGCATCCGATGTTTACCAAAAGAAAGAAAAATTGCTACATCCAGTTAGTGGGGAACCTTGTGTTAATATGTCCATAATTCAATTTTCTTTCTAAGGAAACAAAAGTCACGCATTCCATCTTTTCGTATTTCCTTACACTTGTTTAAGGGAACCGTGTGTTAATATGTGGAAATTTAGTTTATTGATTAGGGCACAAACAATTGAACATAAAATAAAAAGAGGCTGAAAGTGTGACTTTCAGTTTCTTGGTAAATAAATTGAATTTCCCATATATTAACACATGATTCCCTAATAATTGTATACAAAAAAGGTGGAATACGTCAGCTTTCAATTTCCCAATAAATCAGTTGAATTTTCGAGTGTAACATTCCCAATTTCGCCTAAATTAATTAGCTTGGTGTTACTAACTAATTAGAGAGATTAGTGATTAGGGAAGAATTAATCAACTAATCTCAAGGGCAAAAGCTTAGTAATAAGGGAAAAATCAACAAGTCAACTAAAAGTCAATGATCAATTAAAAAAGTCAACAATTGAATAATAACATATGAAATGAATTAATTGAGGTTTAATCATCAAATCTTGCTAATTCATGATTAAGAACATAATTAAGATAATAAAATCTTATTAATGAAGCACATGACAAATGTTCTATCTTAATCAAATGTGATAAATTAATCCTCACGCACCAAATATATAATTAGTGAAAATCATTCCTTTTGGAGAAAGAAGTCTTAAAAATGTAATTATCAAAATTACTTAAGGAGCAATTAAACTAATCTAATTAATTAACACTGAGATAATTTTAATAAGAATGAAAATTCAAAATTTTTCCCTTAATCAAGATGAAGATTTTAGCTAAGCAAGCTCATTATCCACCATCCATTTGCCTCCTAATCTTATACCATTAGATTAAGGCTTAATGTGGTTAATTAACTTAAAGATTGATTAACCAAAAGCGGGATAATCCTACACATAGATCACACTTGATTTGGCATTAACCATCAAAGTAGATCAACCCATTAATAGTATAGACTTAGCCATTAACCATGTAACATCTTGAAGCATAGAGCGTTTGATTCACACTGTTAGCTAATTCATTTCGTTGCATTAGAGAAATAAGGGTAATTAGGGTTAAATTATAAATGCGGGAACTAAAGAAAATTGAGGTTGTTATATAAAAGATTTAAGAGGATTAATAGCAACGTTTCACAAATTTGAAGGAAATCGGTTCAATCCCAGCATTGTATACCGCAAGAACCAAATTAGTAGAAATTTGTACTATGAAAACCCTAAGTGGAATGGCTAGAATTCAACCACATTTACCCCCAAGGTGGCGCCACCATTAGCCACAAGATGGAGAAATTAACCAAAGTTTACTCACAAAAAATCCACCAATCAAACTATGTATGTCCTTTTCTCCAATTATGACATAAAACACTCTTAATCCCTAACATCTCCTTCTCATTTTTCACCAAGAAAGGCTGAGCTCTCTCCCTCCTTTTGTTCATCATCTTATTCCATTTCCTTCACATCTTTATCCTTCACCAACTCCGTCCAACCAAGACTTGCTTCCTACTAATTCAAGCTTGAGATTTAGGTAGGATTCATGATTTTTCTTTGTTGTTTGTGATATGGTGACTGTTTAGGATTTTATTTCTACTCATTTATTTGATGATATATTATGTTCATATGAGTTGTTATGGTTGGATTAACATGTGAATATTTGGATTGGGTTGAAATTTAGTGAAAAAGCCTAAAAGATAGCTAGCCAGAATTGATGAAATCCAATTTTAGATAAAACTAGATATATAATTATAGGGCCATTGGATTTGTATTGTGTGAGATATGAATTTTTGAAGTTAACTCTAGAATTCTATCCCTAGTTCTGACCAGATTGGATTGTGAAGGGTATAACTCACCCTGTATAACTTCAAATAGAGTGCAACAAATTTTGTTATAAAGTTAACACATAGGGTAACATGCTATAAAAATTTTAGAGTCAAATTCTTTTCGTCTTTTTCATAGTAATTCACCAAAATTGCCCTATGTCTTGATTGGACTGAAACAGGGTAGACCATTTTAGCTAAGTGTGAGAGCTTACAACTTGAGCTTTGCCTACTCAAATGAAACAAAACTAGTTGTAAATAAAAGCTGGTTCAGTCAGCTTTAAAATAATATAAATTTCAAACAAATCCAATAAGATTTCTATTTTTGGTAAATTTTTACATTTTAGTATCTGATTTTGGTCAACAGTAGGACAGACCTAGATTAAACTTCAATAACTTAATTTATGCTTGCCAAAACTTAATCCGACCAAACAGAACACAAATTAGACAACAAATATTTCAACATATCAAAAATTCAAATATAAATAAGTTAAATAGAAATTATGGCATAAATTATAAAACAGGGCAGAATTGAGAGACTTAGGTATAATTACTAAATTGAGTGCTTGAGTACCCTAATGTGTGAATGAGCTTTATTTAAAGTTAAATGTTGCAATTCTATATTGATGCTAAAAGAGGGAGACCATCTCCAACCTTCCAACTCTTCAAGCACTTCGAAAAGCTTCCTATGTTAGTGACTCTATCTCTTCTTTGTGTGTTCCTAAGCACTAGAACTCCTAAGCTTCTCATAGTTAGGCTACTCTAGGACTTGCTCTTATGTCTCATGACCACACTCTTTCTCTATGAAGTTTTTCCTTGTGTTAAAGTATTTTCCTAGAATGTGATTATATTGTATGAACACTTTTATGAATCAAACTTTATTTAAACTTTAAATATTGTTTTATCACTAAAACCTCAAAATAGAAAATCAAAATGAAAGATAAAAATGGTAACTTGAGGAGGAATCTCAATGTTTCTACAAAACAAGCCAACAAAATGAAATATAGATATGCTGAAATTCTGGCAGTCTATATGGCAAATGCAATAACTCATTTTTTACAATTCAAAATGCAACGAGATTATCTTTAAATGAAAATAGACTCAAGAGCTTTCCATACATATAAAATATGTGAGCATTGGACTTAAAATGAGAGAGAAATGAATTTTGTAAGTGGGTTGTACCCAGTGGTGTTTCTGTTTGAATAGCCTACACTAAAATTATCAAAACTCAAGTTATATAAAACATTTTTGAATGGGACTAAATTTGTAACAAAGGTAAGACATAAGGGAATAATCCATAAAATATCTTGGTCAGATTCCTTTTGTGGAACTATCAGTAAATTTGTGGAGTTATTGTTACATGGGTAAACTTAAAAAATGTACAATAATATTGTTTAGTGCATAACTCAAGCTATACTTTGAATTTTTTATTAAAGAGGGTTCAGAGATGTATAATTTTACAAAAAAATAAAATTAAAACAATAAAAGATAAAATTATGGTGAAATTTATAATTTACTGCCCCATGATAAAAACATAAATTCAGTTAAGGCAAAGTGAAGAGCAAACTTAAAGACCCTAATGACCTTTAACTTAAAACATTGAGACTTCATAATTCAACTTAAAAGATTTAAAAGAGAAGTAGTAGAAACTTTCCTCTATGAGAAATAAAAGAATTAAACAAATGAAAATCCATCTAAAAGCTTGCACCTAATTTTCTAAGTTAAGCTCATAAAACTTTGCTTGTGATATATATCTCTATGTGCAAGTATCATAATAATGATGATGATGATTATGATGAATATGCTCAAGATGCTTATGATTAATATGATGTTGTGAGATGCTTAATGAAGTATGATGATTGAGACTCTCTATTTGGCAACTTTTGGAGAAGTTCTGGTCTTGCCGTTATGCTGCTGAATTTCCATAAAAATCATGGACTTAGCATAATTTTAGCATCATAAGCATTAATAAAAAAAAGATAGAACTAAGAGTGTGATCCTTCAAAAGGGAAGATGACCTTTAAAGACTAGATAAGAGGATGTAATCATTCAAAAGGGAAAGAGATCCATAGGGTGTGATCCTTCAAATGGGAAGGTGACCTACACTAGACCCCATCTCTCGCCAAGGTTTCGAGAATTTATGGTGGCAGCCATGGTATGAGCTCATTACCCTTCAAGTTTAGAAGGTGATAAATAAAAGATTCATCATAAGGTCAAGTTTAATGAAAGAAAGGGACTTTAATCCAACCCAAGGAAAGAAAAGGAAAGAGAGAAAATATCAAGATGTTCATGCATGTTGCATCTAGTTATTATTTCCCCTTATGCATATGCAGATGTAATTGTCATGAGGAGGATGTATGTTTAAAAGCGAACTCACGAGGACATGTTGCGGATGTTAGCTGTTAGGGTTGTGATTGGCATTAGGCATGTAGTTTGGTGTAGTTCTGCTTCATCATGTATTTCTTATTATGTTCAAACTCTAATATATTAGTTGTAATTTGTATGTAGGCCAAGGTATAGCCATGAGCCCCTTTTTATGTAATTCATGATGTTATGGATCAAGTGATGTGAAATGAAAATCTTAAATGTCATTACGTATTAATGTTCTATTTACTATCTTTATGCCTTTTTTATTTATTATGGGATTCTTGTGTGCAATGCTTATATAGTGTCTCTTACATGCTCAAGGCTGAAATTTTTAAATGCTCCATAAGCAATGACGTTCTTCAAAAAAAAATTTACCCTATTTTCCACAAAATATATTTTCCAAAAGAGTTTAAGTTTTCCTCGAGTATAAGTAACAATTGATAATCAGACATAATATGACTTAAGCGTAGTATGAGATTATTATGGTGTTATATGGAGAGGTTAACACATGGTTCCCTAGTAATTGCATTGACCAATAACCAAATTTTATGCATCAATGCTCCAAAACTTTTTGTCAGATCATAAAACTCTTTTTCAATATCTGCTTAATTTTAAGGCTTTGGCTATTGCTAGCTTGGAGAAAGGTATTAAGTTAGCTTAATTCAAAACAAGTAGGCTTAGTAATTCAAAATATGCAATGGTAGGTAACATCCATGTCCAAGCCCTATTTCAATTTTAACCAAAACCAAAAAATAAAAAAGTTAACAAGAAAAGTATGCCTTGTTTCAATTGACCACTTGAAAGAATTACAAAGAGAAGAATGATGGACCATTTAGTGAGCTTAAAAAACCTTGCACTGAGTATATGCTATTATTAAAGGTAGATTTGGATAAAAAGTTTTGGAGGAAAAGAGAAGGGAAGATACATATTTCATTTTTGAATTTATGGATTGGATTGAACCATGTCCAAGCTTATTTAGGAAGCATTAGCTTGATTTCAAATTGCCTATGGCATGAGCAATATGGCTAGGTGAGGGCTCATTTATGCCTAATTGAGTTTTTTAAACTTGTTCAAGCTTATTAAGTAGTTAATTCTTTAGCACCTGAACTCCACCAATGATCCCACATCTTATGATATCACAAGATCCTTGGACAAGTAAGTGGGAGTATCCCCTCCATCAAAAAATAAGTGGGGGCTTCACCCTTTAAAAATGACATCACCTTAGAGCAAAGCAAGTAGATCCATTTGAATTATACACCCTTATTTTCCAATTATGACTTAAGCATCTTTGAATGTGCTCATTCATGTTGTTCCATTACCGGTGAAGGCATCACCGACCACCAGCTCTCCAAGCAAGAATATCTGGCCCCAATGTGAGGCCTATAAGTACATTCCATTGGACAATGCTTATAACCCAAAGCCATAACACTAGCCTAGCCATACATAATCTTGTTTACAATAATTATATTGCCCTTCTGGCCATGGATGCCCTTGCTCATGTTATTTAATAGGTGTAAGAACAAAACCAAAGGATGGAGGCCAAGCTAGAGGCATTAGCTCGTTTCTAAGACTAGTGGCATTATGGCATAAGGTCAACCATCAAAATAAAGAAGAGAACATTTCTTAAACTTCCTATCCACACATTTAAGAGGATGAGGAAAATCACTACCATGGTTGCACCCACATTGGCACTTGTAACACCTATTAGTTAAATATTAATTTCCTATTTATTTGATGTTATTAATAATCAACTAGTAAACTGCTACTATTTTTACTTTGTTTCTTAAGCTGTAAAAATATTTTTTGGCACCGCTTGCATAAGCTATTGCTTCGTTTTCTAATGGCATTTTTAATAATTTTGAGTGATGAAAACCATAATAATGATATCCTCATCAACATTCCATAGGCAAAAGCATGCTACAACATATAATACAAATATAGGCATAAACATCATAGTAGATAATATGAAGGATTCAAGTACAGCCTCAAAAAATAAAAAGGAAAGCCTAGACGATAACTCATTTGTGCCTAATCTATATACAACACAAAATGTAGATAATAGTGGCTGTTTGTCCATTAAGCAAAGATGCTAAAAAAATAAATAAAATAAGTGCCTTACTGACTACGACTATATAAAGTCTAACTAAATTTTATGGTTTACAACATAAAGATGAGATACATAATTTGTCAGATCAATAAAAACCAATTCTCTATTGAGTCAATCACAAGTAACATTAATGTCCAATGCTACTACAATCCTCACCATTTTGATGCTCTAAAACACCAAGAAAAATAGGTGAGAGATAACTCCCAGTAGGATGCTATTTCTAGGGTATGCCATAATTGCCAAATTGAATTAAGAAAAATCAATGCAATCAATGCCCAAACACAAGAATCCCTCAATAAAACTCAACTTCACTTACTCATGCATCAAAACAATAATTTAAAACATACATCATGCCCACAAACAAAATCAAATGGTAAGATTATACTACCCCCACTCCATGCTTTAATAAACTTTTGCATTCAACTTGTTCCTCTCTCCATCTTCCTACTCAAATTACCATAAAGTCAATTACCATAAAAGTTGGGTTCTAAGAAAAAAAAAAACCAAAAACATCTAAACACAACCAAAAACAATGATGTTAAAAAGGAACAATAAGAAAACTTATGTTGCCTCCCAAGAAGTGCTCATTTATAGTTCTAAACTTGACTAACATGCTCCTTAAGTGGTTCAAGTAATGTTTGGATCCCATATCTTAATCCCCACATTTTCCTTCTAAAATTTAGCACAACACATGATTGCTTAAGCGTTTCACAGAAGGAATGATAGTTAGTAGCTTTTTAAATACTTCAAGAAACTGAATAATTTGATTTTCTTGATTTTGTTTCTTTAGTAGCTATGGGTATGAGATTTGATCATATGGGCAAAGGTATATATGGTGTATTCTAATCTGGTTTGTTTTCCTTTATCCTACTTGATCATTCTCCCTGAGTATATGCTTATTGATGTGCTTGCTCAGACGATGAATCATTTGTTTTTAGGGGAAAGTGGTCCTCATCCATCTTAGACTCATCTTCCATTCTAGGCTTTCATATGAATCACCACCCTTTGAAGTGATAATCTTGTAATGCTCCTTTAGATTAAGAATTTTGTCACTTGGAAGTGTGCCTTGTGGTTGTTTTGCAAATTGCCGTGAGATTTGTTCAAGCTAAATTTCCAAGTTTAGATGAGAGGCTCCCTGAGATTTTTAAAATCCTCCTCAGTCCGCTGCATAAAATTCTTAGTCAGTTGCATGAACTTTTCAAGGGTGGCTTCCATGGATAAGATTCTTGAATCAAGCATAATTTCTTAATAAACTTGGTTAAACTTTTCAAATGTAGCATCTACTGATGATATTCCATTAGGCTAATAGCTATGCTAGTTGCACAAGTATAAGCCTTGATTGCTCCATGAGAAATTGGGGTGATTACTCCATCCTAGGTTATAAGTATGGCAGTATGGATTATTTTGAGACCTTGGAGGAATACCCATATAATTAACTTGCTCATGAGATATAGGCCAGCTAGTGGCACAGTAACCATTCAAATGGTTGCCTCCTCAGAAATCACATAACAATGGAAGGAGATAACCTAAATAGATCATCGAGCCTAGATTAGGAGCTTCATGCAGTTCCCAATCAAGTACTTTCCTCCACAAAAGTCACATACTAGTGGAGGATAATTTACTGTTCCTCACTACATCTAATCACCATTAAGCTAAGCTTTTGTAGTAATCAAACACAACATCCATTACAAGTAATTCAGATCACAACAAGAGATCAAAGAGAAAAAGAATAAGAGAAAATAAACTTTAAAAATAAAAATAAAAGAAAAATTTGCCTAGACTAGTGTCCTTAGGCACTAATGATATTGATCATCAATTCAATCATGGCAACGACACCAAAAACCTGATGTGAACTTTGGCAAGTATACCAGGACATAGAGGTAATAAAGTAATGAGTAAAATATCCTTCTCATGCAAATTGACACGATTAAGTAACATGTCTGTAGTCCAATTGCTATCTAGGCACCAAATGATAATGCAAATGCACTAATTTTATTTTAAATTTAAAAACTAGCTAAATCAAATCTAAACTAACTAACAAACAATAGAGTCTAGAAAGATTGCAATTTGAAAAAGTCCATAGGGGCTCGGGTTTTGATTTCACTTAATTGTTCCTACGAATTATTAAGTTCCGAATCTAATGACAATCTAGCTATTCAATTGAAAGAGGGTTTCCTATTGTAATCAATACCTAATTCTTTAGCATATCAATTCTCTTTAATCCTTAGAATCTAGTTAATTCCTCAACTTGAACCCTAAGGTTACAGGCTTCATCATGGTATAAAATCCCTAATTAAGTGCTACATAGTTATCAATCTCTATTCCTAGACAATCAATGATTATATTTTCTATTTTCTATCTTTATATATAAGCTATGTATCGATATTCCACTTGCCTACACAACTTACAACATTGATTCATAGGTGATCAAGCCATAAAAGCTTTAAGCATAAAATATAAACTTAATTGAAAAGAAATGAACATTTATTATATTAAATAAATCTCAATATCGCATAATCTCAACGTAAGTTATACCATCACTTTAATAAAGAAAATATCTAGCCACTAAATATGATTACAATATCAATATCTAAGAATAGAAGAAAAATCATAAACATGAATCAAAAAGAAAAGAGAAAAAACAATCTCCTAATTATAAATGCCTCTTACTACTTGATGTAGCCACCAAACCCTTGCACTCCTTGGCCAAAAACCACCAAAAGACCTCCAAGATTGATCTCAAGATGTTACATTTATAGCCTTCCTCATGTTTTAGGGTTTGTTTAAGTTTTAATAATCAAGAATAGGCCCAAAATATGTAAATACCCACCTCATATACCCAAAATAACTCAATTTGGTTACTTTCGCATCATATCGCACCCCTATTGGAAACCCTAAGGGCCCATGGGATACACTAACAAAGTTGATTTGATGCGCATTTACACTACCTACATGCGATTTGGTCACTTACTGTGTCCGTGTGACTTTGTATAGTGTGATTCAAGCTTGAATGTCTTCATGAATGTTGTAACTCTATATCTTATGTAACATCCTCCTAATCACAATATTATGCCTAGGTCATAATATTATAATTAGAAGGTGCTACTCATGAGAAAGTTGCTATTCATAAGGTGTTAAGAAAATGTATTATAGTTAAGCGTACACTATTATCTATGAGCGCAGTATCATGAATGTTGTAGCTCTATATCTTATGTAACATCCTCCTAATCACAATATCATGCCTAGGTCATAATATTATAATTAGAAGTTGCTACTCATGAGAAAGTTGTTATTCATAAGGTGTTAAGAAAACCTATTATAGTTAAGCGTACACTATTATCTATGATCGCAGTATCGATAGGTGTATATAGTGTAAATTTATAAAGTAACGTCAAAAGAATTTCATATTTTAAGCCTAAGGTACTAAAAATATTTTCATATTGTCATAATAGTTACAAACCCAATGTCTTAAACCAAGATCCTAAGTACAGCCCATACCAACTTTACAATTTAAGGATTATCAAACTATATTTGTGGCCCCAAAAATACTATTCTGAGGCAGGCCACAAAATGTAAATGAGTAGTCAATGGCATTTATGAGACCCTTGTAGATGCGAGTAGGTCTGTCAGCAAAAAGTATCCCTATATTAACTACTATATCTCTTCATGGGGTACAAAAATAGTTCTCCATGGGGACAAACACCTCAAGTGCTAATTCGGGCACTACTTGGTCTCCCCCAGAAGATAAAGAGGAAGAGCTATCCTCAGAAGGATTTATCTCAAGAATGGAAGGCAAAGATAAAGGTGATGGTGAAGCATAAGGTGGGTGTGCCATGTGTAGTGGGACATTATTAAAGGGAAACTCTGGGTCAAACTAAGGGTTGAGCACTGTGATTACAAATAAGCAACTGAAAAACATATACATCCTACTAGCAGCTTGGCTTAGTAAGTACATCGACTCTAGGGCTAGATCATGGTGCTAGGTTTAGTCAGGTGTCTCGAGGAAAATCACTATAGATGCTATTGGTAGTGTTTGAGGATGATATGGAAATATGTGTGAGAATGTAAATTCCTAGTAGAAAAACCTAAGCTATTGAATGAGATGTCATCATTATCATTTGTAGTTGCTTCATGTTATAGTAATAAAAAAACATACTTTCAACGAATAAAAGGGATAGAGGTTCACTTATAACATGTAAAAACTTTCCTCTGAGACATATTCTTTTCTTTTATCATTCAGCTATAATAAATAGACTAAGCAATATCAATATCTTTATAAAAGAAGTAAAGTAGGTATTAAATGTAATATCCTCAATTTTTTTTTGTGTTAAATTATCTCAGTAACCTTGAGTAATTAGGCACTTAATGATAAATTAAAAAATTAAAGCTTGATTAAAGAATTTATGTGGTGATTAGAAGTGAAAGTTAAGAGAATGTTTAATTAAGATTAGAGAATCTCTAATTAAGTGAGTCAAACTTTTAATAGCTTAATTAAGCACTAATCACCAATAATTAGCTTAATCAAGTTTAATTAAGGATAATTAAGCTTAATTATAAGTTTAATTTTGTTAATCATATTTCTTGTGTGTTAATTATAAATTTTTGCTTAATCAAGTTAATTCAGTTGCAAGAGTACTTGATTACATCATTAAAGTTCAAATTAAGTCAACTAGACAATAAAATAAAGAGTGATGTCACTAAAGCAAAAAGCATTAGACATGACTACTTTATGTAAGAATTGACTATGTTTTGTCTCCCCCATCATCCACTTTGTCCCTGTAACCCTTAATTAACATAAAATAACACAAAGGAAAGCAAAAATATCTCCCCCCAAACCCCTATACATGTTACGGCCATGCACCCGCACATACAAACACACACTCATTTTCATTTCTATATTTTCATTGTCTCTCGAAACCTTTCAAACTCTCTAACTTCTCTCTACATTCTCTCTTATTCTTCATCATTCTCCACCTCCACAACCAAACTTTCTTCGCCAAACCCTTCAATGACCACATCTTTTAGTTTTCGAAGACAAGATCTAGACACTACAAGTCTTATTTTTCCAAGAGCTCAACATCTCTCATTATCCACTCTCAAAACTGCCACCACCATTACCAAGGAGGAGTCTTCTTCATCATCTTCTTCTCCTTAAAGGACACCAGTGATCTTTCATCTTCTTTTTGGTTTACTTAAGAAAGCTAGAAGCTTGGTTCTCACCATGACCAAGGACTTCAAGTGAGAACTTGAGAAAGTTTCCTTTTTGGGAAAACAAGTTTGCTTCTTGAACCTTGCTCATGAATGTTTATGTGGATGGCTTGAGTTTTTTTCATGAATGCCCTAAAAGTTTCCATTTTTAGCAAAATATGTTCTTGATCTTGTTCATGAGTTGTTCTTGTTTATTGAAAGTTTCTCTCCTTGAATGCTTTAAAGTTTCCCTTTTCTTTCTTGATGCATGAGTTCTTGATAATTCTTGGTGGTTTTGATTTACAGTTGATTTCATTTCTTTTTATGAGCTTAAGATTGAAAAAATTATCATCTTTACATCTTTCTTATGATTTTGATAAGACTATGAACATTCCAAAATTATAAAGTTTTAAAAGTTTACCTCTTGATGCATAAAAAGTGGCGCTATTTTTATGAGTGTCACAAGGTTTCATTTTGTTCTTCTTGAAGATAAGAATACGTGTAAAAGTCTAAACCTTTTAGAGCATGAAGCTTTCGAAGTCATAAAAATGAGAAATTGTCACTTTATGACTTAAAGATTGAATCTTGAAGACATGATCTTTCATAAAGTTTCAAACTTTAATCAAAAGTGAACTTTTAAGTCATAAAGATGTAGATTTGCACTCTAATCTTATAAAGTTAAATCTTGAAATGGAAAGTAAAGTTCTAATCTTTCTTCAAGTAAGAATCTTTAGACTTTAAGACAACTTTAAATCATAAAGTTGGAACATTGATGGTCTTATAATGATTAAAATTGTTAACTTTCTTAAAGAATAATACTTTTTGGTTATAAAGCTAGCATCTTGTGTCATTTTTCTTACAAAGGTTGAATCTCTAAGACAAGGATATCACTTCATAGACTTATACTTTCATAAAGGATCAATCTTTACAATCATTTCATAAAGTAAGCAACTTGATACTCATAAAGATGAGATCTTGCGACTAAAGTTTGAATCTTGTAGCTTGTTGACAATAAAAACTATTTCTTGATGATTGGTGAACATGGTGTTGTTGGGTTCATGAGTGTGATTATGCATTATCATCACCTAAGGGACTAGGAGGATCTCGAAGTCCCTTGGGGGAACAAAAGTATGATTAGGGTCTCTAAGTATACCATGAACCTAGAAATCACTAAGTGCACTGTCTTGTGATGAGAAAAGGGAAATAATAACTAAACTTGGTTAACTTGAATAAAGCATTCTATAAGATATGTACCTAAGTAAAGAGTAACTTCACTCAAGCATTGAGCAACTAAAAGACTATACATACATTCGTTCTAACTATGTGATTCTCTCATGAGTAAACATAAGAAATCATATGAAGGCTCATAAGACTTCTCACTAATAATAACACAACTATAAACACCTTTTAGGGTATGAATGCATGATGCCATTAGGCATGATATATGACAAGTTTGATTGAGCATTATCTCATGATTGAATGATTTATATCATGATATACAATGGATATAATGGGTTGTTGGTTGAAAGTTCATGTTTGGCATTTTGGGGAAGCTCCATTCTAGCTGTTCATAACTCCCCATAGTGAGTTATTTTTGTTTTGTTTTACTCAGATTTAGGTTTTACTTACATGAATTTACTTGGGTATTTTAGTTGTTTTTAATTAGTTACTTTGATTTAGGTTCTTTTCTAGTTTGTTTGTCATTTTCTCATATTTTTGTTAGTTACTTATGTTGTCATTATGTTTCAATTAGGTACAAGCACTAATGTGGAAGAGGAGTTCAATTAGACTCTTAAGCAGTCCATTTGGCCAGATTTCAAGACCATGTCATAAGAGAAAATTCATATCTAACTCTTTAGAAGTCAACTTGACATGATTTAGGAATCTTTGGAAAGATAAGAAAGAGATCTCCAACTTTGATGTTGAGCACTTTTCCAGATTCTCAAGTCCTCTAAGAGAAAAAGGCAAAACAAAATTGAAGTTGCATTTTGTCTTTGATGTTGTCAAGCTTGATCATTCATAAGTATTTTACCTATATTTTGAGTCACAGAATCCAATTGAGGTGGTTATTTTTGTATTGGAAAGCTTACTCAAAGATCTATAACTGCTACTTCTACCTCTAATGGCAAATTCCAACTATTCTGATTGCTATTGAGCCTAGAAGTAAGCAAAAGAGGAAAATCTAGAGAGTTGCTATTTTAGACGCATGCTTGAGCATGAGATCCCGCGCTCGAGTGTGGATTGCGCTCCAGCATGTGACCCTGTGCTCGAGTGCAGCCTGAGATAGAGAGAATATGTTTATGGTGCAATGGAGCACGCTTGAGCGTGCATAGGGCGCTCGAGTGCGGCTGCGATAAATGTGGAAACTCTATTTTTTGAAGGAACCTTGCGAGAGAAGATCTTGAGGCATTATTTAAAGCATTTGGATGACCCTTTTGAAACCTTTTGACAATCAAAACACTGGAGGCAACCCTAGAGGAGAGACTTGAAGATTTAAGGAATATTGTGGAGAGTTTTGTGAAGAGTTGGAAACATCCTTCATCCTCAAGACATTGGAATCCTTGTTTTTTTTCATGGCTACTCTTTGTTTTATTCTTTCTTCTACTTTTTTTGTTGTTTATGATTCCGTCATGATCTAAACCCCCATTCTAGGGCATTGATGGATCCAACTATGTGATGATGTTACTCATGGATTGATTTTATTTATGTTTTTATCTTGATTATTAAGTGTTTATGATTGTTCCTAATGCTTTTGAGTGATTGGCCACCATTCAATTGATTTGTTGGTTTGCAATAACTAGAGACAGGGTTTGTAAAACAAAGCTTCTCATCATAAACATCGTGAGTTGAGCGAAACTAGAGATAGATAAATGTGACTCATGTGGTCATCTTAGGAATCCATAAAGCTTCAAACTTTTTCCTAAATTAGTTTGTAACTAAGAGAATTTCTTGACCTTGAGAAAGGCTTGGAATTAGTTTAGGGAATCCGACCATTAATCAATTGAGGTAAAAACTAGATAATTGAGATCCATGGCAATTGAGTCCATACTTTAGTGAAGTCAGTTAGCCCTAGTGTCCGTCCTAGTGATTTAAGTTATTTTTAAGTGCAGTTTTGTTTTATTGTTTTATTTGATTTCTTTTAGTTTTCTCTACTCATTCCACTCTTCTAATCCAAATAGTCATTCTTGTTAGTTACTCTGTAATTGATCTATCCTCGTGGGAATGATATCTTTTTCATCACTTTATTACTTGCATGACCCGATATACTTGCCGGAGCCGCATCAGTCATCATGCTGCCGGATTTCCATCAAAATTATGGATTTAGTCATATCATTGCATGTCCACATGTGTCTTATCAATCGGTACAATGTATATAAAGTATAATGATAAGAAAAGAAATAATGGGATATGACCTTTCAATCACTTCGGTAAAGGAAGTGAGAGACGGTGATTCGCAAAAACTCAAGAAACGTTTATGGGGGAGGTAAGGGTGACACGGAGGACCTTCCAACTTAGAGGTAACCATTATCAGCTTAGTCTAATTTGGTTTAGTGTTGCGTGACGACAGTCACAGAATGAGCTCATGTTTAAAAGTAGTCTATTTCAAAGAAAAATTATAGAATATTAAGCACAAACTAAATATGAAAGTAAAGTTAAAGAAAGACTTCGGTCTAATCTAAGGAGTTACATGAATGTGCATGCATCTTCATTCTCTCATTTGTATGGTCATGAATGTTTATACTATGCTTTCATATGTATATATTGTAGCTTTGAGTTTCTTTATGTTATGTTTATATGAGGAAGATTAAAAAAAACCTGCTTCGGGAACCTATGTTTTCAAACCCTTTAAAAATGGAATCTATGCATGCTCATTGTTTTCCTAATTAAACTCGAAGTGGCTGGGACGATGACGATGATGCATTAATGGTCTAGTCAGGATCTTACTGAGAAATCTTGTATTTCTCATTCCTACATTTCCGTGTCATCTTCAGAGGAAGTTGATGGCATCCATGGCAATACTTCGGGTGGTACCCAACAGGATAAGACAAGGAGCTATCATGTGACTTCACATAGCTAAAGAGGATCGAAAGAGTAGCATAGTGTTTGCACTTTCTTAAGAACCTTGTTGGGTAATTTATGTGTAATTAAGAGCATGTAGGAAGTCATGCTACTTAATTTGACCTATTGTATATGTGATAATTACTAAGTGTAATGCTGACTCTTGATTATTTATGATTACATTATTTGTTATGATGCTATTTCAATTTTGTCATATGTCTTTCTATTAACTCTGCAATATGAGGAACAACATCCATATGTATGCGAGTAACTAAGCGCTTAAAGGCTCAGTTTTCAAGCATAAAGGTTTTACAAAAAAAAAAAAAAGTTTACAAGCTATTTTCGTATATTATGCTAATTTGAACTATACGAGCTTCCGCTAGTTAAGAGTAACAACTAGTAATGCTACAAAATAATTAAGCATAACATGGTATTATTCTACAAAATAATTAAGCATAACATGGTATTATTAGGTTATTACACTATGGTATCAAAGCGGTTCGTCCTTATAGGGCTTAGCGATGGACTGACTATTCTTCTAAGCATACTCTGTCATGTGTTAGAAATCATGCCATGGATCTTACCACAGTGGTAAGATATAAGATTTTGGTAGGCATGACTTCCAGGTTGTGAATATGATTAGCTACTACCACACTTAGCTTGGTATTGAGCTTGATCAACTCAATATCTTTGTTTGTGTGTCCAGGAGCTAATGACTTCTAAAGGGTAGAATAGGTTGTGAGGCAAATCTACCACCTTAGGTATGGCAGATGTGATGAATGTTTCTCCTACATTGGTTTCAACTGCGAGGGGACAAGTTGATATAACTAATCGAGCCTTAGAAGGAATAATAGGAATTGAGGCTGACCTAGAATACTTGAAATTTACTAAGTTTTTAAAAACCAACCCACCAGCTTTCCAAGGAGACTTCAACCTTAAGGAAGTTGAGGGATGGATCGAGGCACTGAAAGGGACATTCTCTGTGTTAGCTTGCTCTGGGCTGTAGAAAGTAACATTTGCTACCTACATACTGGAGGTTGATGTTGAAGGCTGGTGGGCCAATGCTAGAAGGATAATCGAGGACTCCCAGACCCCCATTACCTGGGAAGTGTTCAAGGTTGAACTAGTAAGTGTGCTACGCCAAAGAAAGATGCTTCTAGGAAAAGGATGATTTCTTAATACGAAAGGACTAGGTACAAACTGTACTATAGAAGACAACTGCAGTTTGGGAGGGGCACAAGTGATTAGTCACAAAAGCAAGTGGTGATTCCTAGGTGCCCCAAGTGTAGCAAGAATCATGGGGGATGACCTTACTTAGTAGGACGAAATGTTTGTTTCCATTGTGGACAACTTGGGCATATAGCTAAGGATTGCACCATCACGTTGTCACCGCCTGCCAGCAAGCCCCAAGATCAAGGAAGGGTCTTTGCCCTCAATGCAGAGGAGGCCACTCAATCTAATGATTCGATCCAAGGTATGTGGGAGGTTAGCAGTAAAACCTTAACTATGTTGTATGATTCTGGAGCTGCACACTCCTTTATTTCTCATGATTGTGTAGATAGATTTAAATTGTCTGTGTCTGAATTGCCTTACATGTTAATAGTTTCTACTCCTACTGGGAAACCAATTAGGACTTGTCAGTATTGTTGAATTGTCGTTTCCAAATTGAGGGTAGGTCTTTTGTAGCAAATTTAATTTGTTTGCCTTTGTCTAGTTTGGATTTGATTCTAGGCATGGATTAGCTTTTAGCTAACCATGCTATAATAAATTATTCTAAGAAATCTATTGTGTAACATCCCCACTTTAGTAAACCTAACGTAATGGGAACTTTGAATTAATTCCCCTAAGCGGTGTGAGAATTTCTCAAGCAGCGCTATACCATGACGATCCTCACACTTGGAAGTATAGGGTAGTGTAACACTGCCATTGAGAATATGACATTGCTGTATGTTAAAAACTAGGAAATGACAAAAGTGCCCCTATAAACTTTTGTTAATTACAAAAATGCCCAAAACTTTTTCAGAATTACATTTTTGACCCTATAGAATTATTTCCACAATAACCCTAGGATTTTTCATAAAATGACATTTATATCCCCACATCGGTAGAATTAGCAAAATGGGGTTTTAAGCAGAGCAGAATCACGTGGTGAAACTGTAGAAGTTTAAATCTCTACCGATTAGGCCATGGAGACAGCCTAGTGTGAAATGACGTGGGGTGCCCCCGGACTTGCTCAAAATTACGAAAATGCCATTAGTTACAGAGAATAAGAAACAGAAAGGCTCCGGATTTACGAAAATGTCTAATTTACTCCGTTAATTCACTTATTCGGTTTCAATAGTTATGTAAGGACAATTAGAAGTTAATTAGATACTAATCAAGAGCTAATTAGACATCAGTTAAAAAGATTTGGCTTAAGATAAATTAAAATGAATATGTAGATATCTTACAAATTATTAAGTAACGATTTACCGGTTTGGAGGAAATCGGTAACTATTCGGTATTCTAAACAGCCAGGGCTGAATCAGTAGAATTTTACACTGATAACCTTAGGATGAACGGTTGAAATTCAGCCACCTCCACCACCATAGATGGCGCCATATGGCAGCCACATGATGAGGAAATTTGGCCAAATCATGGCCATTGAAACAAAATATCTCAAGTCATCCTTATCAAGTCATAAAGCCTAGAAAAATCTCATTCACCTCCCTCATTTTTGCATCTCCACCAATGCTTCAGCCCTCTCCCATTTCTTCTTCTTCTTCTTCCTTTCTTTCCTTACCTCCATAACCAAGAACTTCAAGCTCAAGATTGGAAGCCTTCTTGACCTCAAATCCTCTTGCTCCTTTTATGAAAATTGATCCTCACCTCCTTCTCTACAAAACCCCTCTAACAATTTCATGATTAAGCATCAAATAGAGCCTCCCCACATTCATATGAGCTGCTGCCATGATGAAGGAAGAAGGCTAGGAGTTGGTTCTTGGCCTCCCTGCTTCCATAGCTTCAAGGATTTCAAGGTAGGTAGCTTAAATCCTTAGTTGTTTGATGTATCATGTAACTATGTGGCTGCTATGTTCCTCTTATGCCATGCTTGTATGATGGTGCTTTGATGTTCTTCTAATGTTTTGAGGTGAGAAAACTTGGTTTAAGTTGAAGAATTTATCAAAAACTCAAAAGGGAGCTAGGTAGAAATCTATTTTGTGAGAAAACCCTACGGCGTGGTACTGGCGGAGTGTACGGGTCCGTCCATAGCCGTAGAAAGTGGATGAATATATTTTTATATGAAACTAGACATTCAGGGCTTTCCATACATATAAAATATAAGGCCATTGGATTAGTATAGGATTAATTATGAATTTTTGAAGTTTAACCTAGAAATCTGGATTTTTACCCGGGCAGTATGAGTTGAGAAGGATATAACTCACCCTACACAACTCCAAATTGAGTGAACCCAAGGTTGTTTGAAAGCTAACATGTAGGAGAACTTCTCATAAAAATTTCAGAACCAAACTCATTGCCATCTGTTCCCAGCGCACCAGTGAACTTGACCTAAGTTTAAATCGGGCTGAGATAGTGTAGTCCAGTAGGGTCAGGTTTCGAGACTCATAACTCAAAATATACTCATGAAAATGGTATGAAACTTATCCATTTGAAAGCTTGTTCTGTTAGCTTTAATTTGACATAAATTTCGTAGAATTTCACTTAGATTTCTATTTTTAGTGAATTTTCACTTAAAAGGGTATAATTCTAGCTAAGAATAGGGCAGTCTGAAGTAAATTACTAATAACTTGAGTTATACAAATCAAAATGAGATGGGACTAAAAGGGTTGGAAACTAGACACATAAGGCTATGACATATCCAAATTTTAGACTTATATGAGTTGAATTGAGTAAAGAGTAGATTATAACAAAACTGGGCAGAATAAGGGAGAGTAAACTGAAAGTCCCATAGATGCTTGAATTGAACTTGAAGAATGATGCTATGAATGTCTATGTAATGGCTGATCCATATTGGAATGCAAGTTTGAAAGATTGTACTGGTTGTCTGGCACTATTCATGGGGAAGCGGACTCGATCCGTTATGCTGCCAAAATTTCAGCAGAAAGATGTGAATTATATGAATGTTATACATTTATATGTTATACTCATGAGATTTATATATGCAAGAATGATTTAAGTATGATATGAAGTATATGAATGATTGCATGTAGCATAAGCATGTATAATCATGTCCAAAGAAGAATAATAATTATGAAAACTTGCAAGAAAGACGTATCAAGCTAGCGGTACTATCTAAGACTTGGGCCAGCCCTCGACTAGATTTAAGGGGAATAGACTGGTGTGAGGGTCGGGGAAAGTAAACCCGTCACTTATATATAGGTATGAGCTCGGACCTGAAAAGTAGGTATTACCCAGGGGTGAGAGAGGCCATTCACCTCCGGGGGACCAAGTATAGAAAAGAGCAAGGTCAAGTTGCATGTTAAAGAAAGAGTTAGGTTAAGTTAAGTGCACTTGCATGCAATCAAATACAAGCATCTACATGTGCATTTCTAGTTATCTCATTATGTTATGATATTGTTATGATTCTTGTTGAAGTGTATTACTCTATTCATGTTCCTATGTTTGTCATATGAAATGGCAAGTGGCTGTTAAAACATATCCCGCTTCGAGTAAGGTGTTTTCAACTTAAAATTGAACCACTTTTTGTTTATATGTGCTCATATTTTCATAATAAACTGAAGTGGCTGGAATATTTATGATGACGCTGTAAGATTTGTTTGAGTTTACCTACTAAGAACCTTAGGTTCTCACTGCCTGCTTGTATGTTTTTCTTCCTCGTAAACATTCCAGCACCCAAGTTGGAAATCAAGTGTGAGGTAGAGTACAGGGCCTTTCATTGGGCAAGAATCGGGCGTAAGCCAGACCAAGAAACTCTTGAAGATCGCTAACTACTAGTCGGACGTAAACACTGTGTATTGTGTTAGTCATAATTTCTTTTAAAGTGTAATTATTTTATTCTCTATGTATCAGAGATTATCAGTCAGTAATAAAGTGAGCAGTTAAAGGGCCATGTATTATATTTTTCATATTTTAAAGATTTTCTTAGTATAGTGACAATCTCTTAATATAACCTCATGACTCGAGCATGGCTTATATAATAGAGGGTGTTACATATTGTGCTTCCTCCTGTACTTTTTAAGCCTGTTAAACTTTTTGTTTGTTCTTAAATTCAATTAAAGTAGGGAGTAGTGAGTTTGGTGATCAGGGATATGTTCTCCTTATAGCAAGTGATGTAGAACTCAAGCAGGTACTATATGAGATTCCCATAGTCAGGGAATACCCAGATGTATTTCCTGATGATATACTTAACTTTCCTCCAGAATGGGAAATCGAGTTTTTGTATAGAGTTGGTACCGGCAACGAGGTCAATCTCTATAGCATCCTATAGGATGTCCTCAATGGAGTTATCGAAGTTGAAGGGACAGTTGGAAGAGTTATTAGAGAAGAAGTTTGTAAGACCTAGTGCTTCACCTTAGGGAGCCCCTGTGTTGTTTGTGAAGAAAAAGGATAGAAGTATGAGGCTATGTGTAGTGACTATTAAGAACACTTATCCTTTGCCTGGGATAGATGAGCTCATGGACCGACTACGAGGTGCAGCTATGTTCTCAAAGATTGATCTGAGATCTAAATATCATCAGATAGGAGTGAAAAGGAAGAATTGCTATGGATCCAAGTAAGATTGAGGCTATAATGAATTGGAAGAGACCAACCTCAGTAAAGAGATAAGAGTTTCTTGGGTTTAGCTGGTTACTACTGTAGGTTTATAAAAGGATATTTCCAAATACCTTGACCCTTAATGTAACACCCCCATTTTTCATCTAAGCTAATTAGCTCGATGTCTCCGACTAATTAGAGGGGCTAGCGATTAATTAAGAATTAATTGATTAATCTCGAGAGCAAGAGTTTAGTAAATTAAAGGCAAGTCAATAAGAAAAGTAAAAGTCAATGATTAATTAGAAAATTCAACAATTGAAGCATAATGCATTGAAAGTTACAATTAAGAGCCTAATTGCCCAATCCTTGTTTATCCATGATTTAGAAGATAGAATTAAGGTGACCTAACCTTATTAACTAAGTGCATGACAAACATTGCATCTTAATCACATGACAAATTAATCGTCACACCCTCTTTACATAATTAATAAGGAAAATCCTTTTCAATGAAAATGTGTTAAGCTGTAATTAAACCAATTGAATTAATTAGCATTTAGATAATTATAACAATTGTAAAAATTTAGAAACTTCCCTTTAATTATTGTTTGAAAGTTTGGTCAAGGCAAGAGCCATATACAACCATCCATTTGCCTTCTCATCATGCATCATTAGATCAAGAGTCTATGTTAGTAGTATTCCTTGAGTCAAGCCAAGAGAGATACTCTTCTCCATCAAGATTATGCCACTTGGAGTGATCATGTTCACCCAAGCCAATCCCAAGATTGGTCATGCCTTTAACCACTTGAGGAAACACAAAATGGTCCTTACCTAAGCACCAAGACACAAGAGAAACACAACCCTCTTTTTTACCCCATGGTTCCTAGTCCCCTTGCTTGTAAAAGAAGCAAAATCCAACCGCCCCCTAGCCTAGAGTGGGACACCACTCTTTCTCTCCTCTCACACTCTCATTTTGCAACTTTATTCTCTCACTAAGTCAAAAAGCTCTCACCTCTCTCTAAACCTCTCTTTGTTCTTCCTCATCTTCTTCTTGTTCTTCTTGTTTTCCTACTTTAACTCATCTCATTTCCACTACCATTCTCACAAGCCCTTCAAGGACCACCCTCTTTGGTTCTTGAGGAAGCAAAACAAACACTCACTTAGCCCCATTAGTAAGCTCAAGAAGAAGGAGGTCATCTCCAACACCTTTCTTTCTATTCAAGCTTTCAAGAAACCCATTTGATAGTGACTCTAGCCCTTCTTTCTCATGTATTTTTCAAGCATTAGAACCCTTAAGCTCTTCATAGCTAGGTGCTTTTAGGACTTGCTTCAAGGTCTCATGACCATATCTTATTCTATAAGCTCTTCTTACCTTGTTGAAAATGTTGTGTTAAAATGAAATTATGTGGTATGATGGTTTTTATGTATCCTACTTTATTTTTATTTTAAAATACTGATTTGGTGATTAAAACCATGAATATGATGGTGAGATAAAACATAAAAATGGTTATTTGAAGTGGGATAGCAACATCTCCACAAGTTTGATATGTAAAATATAAAAATTAGTTAAGCTGGAATTTTGGCAGTCTGTAATGCATATTGTATAACTCATTCTACAAAACTCAAAATGTAATGAAACTAATTTTTTTGAAAGTAGACTCAAAGAGCTTTCCAAACATATAAAATACGTGTAATTTGGATTTAAAATGAGGGAGATATGATTTTTCAAAATGGGCTATTCCTAGATAGATTTCTGTTTGGGCAGTCTGCACTAAAAACCTTATAACTGAAGCTACAGAAGGAATTTTTTAGTGGGACCAAGTTTTTAGAAAGATAAGACATAGAGGAACATTCCTGTAAAACAGTTTTGTCAGATTCCATGTGAGGAACTCCCTGTGGAGTTAACAAGCCACTGACCCGAGATGAACTTTCAAGTCTGAGCAGTCAGAGCAAAAAGTGTATAACTCAGGCTATAGAAGGAATTTTTGAGTGGGACTTATTTCATTTGAAAATAGACTCAGAAAAGTACAATCTACCGAAAATCAAGTTAAAATGATAAAAGAAGAATTTATGGTGAATTTTTAAAATTACTGCCCTGCAGTAAGAGTAAAAACTGGTTAAGGTAAAAATCTCTAGCACTAATGAGAATCTCACTTAAGCACACTAAGACTCTTAATTTAAGATAAGGAAACTTCATAAATTTAACCTAAGAACTTTTAAGGGGAAATTAGATGAACCTCGCCATATAAATAATGACAGAATCGAATAATACGAAAATCAACTAAAAGCTTGCACCAAATTTATGAAGCTAAGCTCATAAAATTTTGTTTGAGAATATGCCTATGTTTATGTGCAAGCATGATGCTAGGATGATGATGAATGATGATGATGATATGAATATGATATATTGATGATATGATGCTTAATGACATGTGATATTGGATTCTCTGTTTGGCACAATTTTGGGAAGCTTTGGTCTAGTCGTTATGCTGCTGAAATTTTATAAAAATTATGGACTTAGAAATATTTTGCATCATGAGCTTCAATAAGAAAAGATTGAATTAAGTGTGTGATCCTTCAAAAGGGAAAGTGACCTAATTTAAGCTCCGCTAGCCCACGACTCACATGAGGCATGGCATGACCCAGCTAGTGTGAGTATAGGAGATAGGGCTTACATTAGGCATGGCATGATATAGCTAGTGTAAGTACCGAAATTTTATGGTGGCGACGGCCACGATATGAGCTCATTACCACTTATGTTTAGTGGGTGAAAAGAAAAGGACTTAAAATAAAGTCAAGTTAAGAAAAGAAAAGGGACTTCGGTCCAAACCCTTGAAGGGAAGAGTTAAGAGAAGCTTATAGCACAGTCATGCATGTTCTATGTAATTATACTTGTGCCCATGTATGTTATGATATAAATGATTAGAGGGTATGTTAAAAATTGAATCTGCTTTAGATATTCATGTTTTTGAAAACCTAAGAACTGAACCTTGTGAATGCTCACTATTTTCATTAATAAAACTAAAGTGATTGGGGCGATGATGATGACACTTTCGTGCCAGGTTCGAGTCCTACTGAGAAATCTTATTTCTCATCCTAGTTATTTTCCGCATCGTCACCAGATTTCGAAGGCATATCCAATTGAGTGGAGCTTGGAGCCACCGCACTATGAGCAAACGTAGGATGAGGGATGCCAGACGATGCTGATTTGGACTTGTAGTTGCCGCCGCTCTACACTTTCATACACTCCTTTTTGTGACGAACTATGTCAATTTAAATTTGTATTCACTATCTAGTATTTGGGTTATGGCACAACCATGAGCCTCTTTTGATGTAATGATGATGTACATGTATATATATATATATATTATGGACCCATGTAGATGTAATGAGTAGCTACATATTGCAATGTATTTGTGAATTACTATTTATATACCTTTCTCATGTTTTGTGGTATTGAGGTATGTATTTTATGCGACATGCTTTTTCTCTATTTGTCTTCTCGCCCAAGGCTTTACTTTCCAAAATGCTGCAAAGTGACGTCGTATTTAAAAAAAAAAAAAATCTTACCGTATTTTTCACATAACTTAATTTCAAGTGAAGTTTAGTTTTCCACGAGTATAAGTAACCATTAATAAAATGTCGTAATACGACTTAAGTGTAGTATGGGTTTATTAGGGTGTTACACTTAACCAAGTTAACAAGGAAGGATGCTCCTTTTGTATGGACTACAGATTGTAACAAAAGCTTTCAAGAGTTAAAGGAATCTCAACCCTAATATTAGTATTGCTTGACCCTAGTGGACTATTCGAGGTTTATTGTGATGCCTCTAAGAGAGGTTTAGGCTATGTCTTGATGTAGAATAGGAACATGATGGCTTATGCCTCTAGGCAGTTGAAGCCTCAAGAAATGAACTACCTAACCCATGATTCGGAGTTAGCTACTGTAGTATTTGCCCTGAAGATATGGAGGCTTTACTTGTATGGAGTAAGGTTTTAAGTGTTTTCTGATCATAAGAGTTTGAAATATCTCTTTGATCAAAAGGAGTTAAATATGAGGCAGAGATGATGGATGGAGTTTACGAAGGATTATGAGATTGGGCTAACCTATCACCCTAGAAAGGCTAACGTGGTGGCTGATGCCTTGAATTAGAAGTCATCACATAGGTCCTGGGTGATGGTTAAGAAAGATAAGTTGGCAAAGAGCTTTAGAGATCTTAATCTTAGAGTTATGTTAACCCCCATAGTTTACGATTGAATCAACTTAGGGTGATGAGTGATTTCAAGGGTCAAATTGCTCAAGCCCATAAAGAGGATTTTCGAAAAACCATAGTGTTGGTGGAAGAAAGAAAGTTAAAGGGTTTCACGCAGGTATGAATGGACTATAGAGGTTCGAACGAAGAGTTTGCATACCCACAAGTAGTGATCTCTGAAGAAGGATTTTGGAGGAGGCTTACAAGAGCCATTTCACCATACACCTTAGTGTGACGAAGATGTATCAAAACGTTAAAAAGATGTTTTGGTGGCCGGGCATAGAGACACTCTCCCATCTCCATTCTAGGATCTTCAATGGTTGCAACATACCAGAAGGTTTTTGATGATCAATCTTCACCTTTTGGTAGACTAAACACTTACTTACCAACTCCGCATTGTCCTTCGTCATAGGTTTACCCAAAATGCAAGCTGGTTTTGATGCGACATGGGTAGTTGTTGATAGATGACCAAATCTACTCATTTCTGCCTATTCGAACTACTTATCTTTTGGAGAAGTTAGCCCAGTTGTATGTCTAAGAGATAGTAAGATTGCATGGTATACCTTCAACCATAATCTTGGATAGGGACCCGAGGTTTACCTCTAGATTCTGGGGAGCCTTGCAAAAGGCATTTAGGATGAGGCTTTGCCTAAGTATAGTTTATCACCCCTAGATGAATGGACAATCGAAGAGGGCTATCCAAACTCTGGAGGACATGTTGAAAGCCTGTGTGTTAGAAAATCGAGGAAGTTAGGACAAGTACCTACCTTTGATTGAGTTTGTTTATAACAATAGTCATCATGTAAGTATTGGTAATGGCACCCTATGAAGCTTTGTATGTAAGTAAGTACCAATCTTCCATGTGTTAGTTCGAATCGGGTGAGTAAAGCCTATTAGGACCTGATCTTGTGTGGCAGATCACGAAGCAAATACGGATGATTAGGGACAAAATCCTTACATCTCAAAGCTGTCAAAAGAGTTTTGCAGATAAGAGGAGAAAGCCTTTAGAGTTCCAAGAAGAAGAACATGTATTCCTGAAAATCACTCCTAAAATGGGTATAGGTAGGGCAATGAACGTCAAAAAGTTAAGCCCACATTTTCTTGGTCCATTTCAAATTTTGAAATATGTCAGTTCAGTTGCTTATCAAATGGCCTAACCTCCACATTTGTCAAACCTTCATAATGTCTTTCACATGTCTCAGTTGAGAAAATACCATTTCCATCCTAGTTATATACTTGAACTCAAAGGTGTACAATTAAGGGAGGACCTAACCTTCAATCTACCGCCATCTCGGGTCATGGATCGTGGGGCAAAATAGTTGAGGAACAAGACCATACCATTGGTCAAGGTGGTTTTGGGGTTAACATAATGTTCGAGAAATTTTAATCATTTTTTTTAATCGAGTTGTTCGGTTTTTAGCAAATAATTGAGATTAATTAAAAGAAATTTGATTAAGTATTTACTCAAAGCCAATTAAGTAATATTTAGAAGAATTAACCTTGAGGAAATTAAATTAGAACCATAAGAAACTTCATAGGATTTTTTTAAAACGGGTTTACCGATTTCTTAGAAATCGGTAATATTTTGGTATTTTAAACTGTCGGAACCAAACCACTAGACTTTATATTATGAGTACCTAGGATGAATGGCTAGGATTTAGCCAAAACACCTCCATACGTGGCACTACATCAGCCCATAGAAGGTAGCCACAAACCAAGTTGAACTACTATTACACATCCACCAATCATGGGAGACTTGCTTCAAAAGTTTGTGATTATTTCCTTCCTTCTCCCTTGTGCAATTTGGCCAACATAAGGAGATGAACTCTCTTCATTCCTGTTTGATACACACTCATCTTCACTCCATCTCCCACCTCTCTTCAAGTTTCATCAAGAGTTTCTTCAATCTAGGACATCAAACCAACAAGGTTTCTATACATATATAATATAAGACCATTGGATTAGTATTGAGGGAAATATGAATTTTGGAATTTTGGAATTTTGACCTAGGTTTTTGAGTTTGATTTTAGGCAGACTAGGTTTTTCGGGATGAAACTTACCTATACGACTTGGATTTGAATGAAACTAACTTTGTTAGAAAGCTAACATATAGGGGAACATCCCATAAAAATTTCAGAGTTAGATTCGGCCCTGTTTGCTCCCAGTGATTCGAAGAAACTGCCTTATGTCCAAACTAGGCCAAAACAAGGCAGTTCAGGAAGGTCAAGTTTTGGAGCTTATATCTCGAATTATACTCATTCAAATGATGTGCAACTTCTTTCATCTGAAAGCTTGTTCTGTTAGCTTTACATTGACATAAATTTTATATGATTTCACCTAGATTTCTATTTTTGGTGAATTTTCTCTTAGAATAGTGCAATTCTGTCTAGAAACATGTATGAAAACTAGACAAAGTTTAGTTAATGTCAGAACTCGGGAATTAGTAAACGGAGAGCTAGGTTGGTACACTTAAAAATTGAACTCTAAACTTAGTAAATAAGGGACTAGGTTAGGGATCTTTGAGGTTGAATTTGGGACTTAGTAAAATAGAAAGTTAAGTTAGGAATATTTAAGGTTAAACTTGGGAGAGTGTACTTAAGGTTGAACTCAGAACTTAGTGAATAGGGAATTACAATCGAATATAGTCAATAACGGGAACTTAGAATTTAGGAAACACTCACAAGTTCTGGAAAAGACTAATCTTGTGTTTAAGTCGGAGAACGGGACCATAGGCACACAAAACCCTTATACACGAAATTCCGAAACTCGATCTAGTATCAATCTCAGAAGATCGAACACGATCCCGGAAGTCAGGAACCAAGATATTTATAATCCCAAAAGTTAGGAATCAAGACATTGACCTTATGTACATGACCTATATGATCTCGGAACTCGGAAGTCGGTTTTGAGCATGAACTCGGGAACATCATTAGAAGTTAAAAGCTTGCAAGATAGATTAATACTTAAGAGTTTAAATCTTGCACCCATGGATATTGTTATATTCTTGGTATTATTATAATGTTCTACATTGAGGTTACTGTTTGATTAAAGTTTCTTGGTTACCGGCACTATTTATGAGAAAGCAAATATGATCTGTTATGCTAGAATAGTAAGGAAGTTATGAGCATTTACATATTATGATTATGCATGTGGAATTTCCATATACAAGGATATATGAGAGATATGATGAAAGTCCCGTATTTGTAGGGAGTGTGATATGGCGATCACGCTCTGATGAGGTATGACATGGCGATTATACTCTGGAATATGGCATGATGAGCACATCCTAAGGAACGTGACATGGCGATCATGCTTTGATGGGGTATGACATGGCGATCAGAGGGGTACGACATGGCAATCATGCTCTGGAATGTGGCAAAATGATCCCACATCCTAAGGAACATGACATGGCGATTACATTCCGATGGAGTATGATATGGTAATCATACTTTGGGACGTGGCAGAATGAATATATTCCTAAGGAATATGACATGATGATCACACCCCAATGGAGTATGCTATGGCGATTATACTCTAGAATATACAAGTAAAGGCATATGCAAAATTTCAAGTTTTCACTATATTGGTATTATTATATTTTAATACATGGCAGTTATTATTCACAGTATGAATAAAATGGACTCTGCTTTGACAATATGTTTTCAAACTATAAAATTAGACCGTTTATATAACATGCCCACTTTTTTCATGATAAATCGAAGCAGCTGGAGATAATAGCGATGACACAGTATAAAATTTCTTAGTGAATCCTACTGAGAATTTAAAATTCTTACTCCTATTTCCGTGTTATCTCCAGATAGTTCGGAAATTTTCCAAAGACGATCTAAGTTGCTGTCAGATAAGGTCCGCTCAGGTACTAGTAACAACTCCAAAATATGGTACTATGACTTAAACATAGTATTGTATAGAGGAGCATGTTATAGTAAAGGAAACACGGAAGAGTATACGTTGGAGCTAGAGTCCGAGATAAAGAACGAATTTCCTGACTTGTTTACAGGTAATGAATTTTTAGGGCAAATTCTTTTTAAAGGTGAGGAGAAATTTTATATCCTCAATTTTCTTTCATGCTAAATTACCTCGATAACCATAAATAATTAGGCATTTAATGAGAAATTAAATAATTAAAGCTTGATTAAAGAATTTATTTAGTGGTTAGAAGTGAAAGTTAAGAGAATACTTAATTAAGCACTAATCACAAATAATTAACTTGATCGAGTTTAATTAAGGATAATTAAGCATAATTATAAGTTTAATTTTTTTAATCATATTTCTTGTGTGTTAATCACTAATTCTTGCTTAATCAAGTTAATTAAGTTGCAAAATTGATCACATCATTAAAATTCAAATTAAGTCAACTAGATAATAAAGTAAAGGTGATGTCACTAAAGCAAAAAATATTGGACAAGACTACTTTATGTAAGAATTGACTATGTTTTGTCTCCCCTATCATCTACTTTGTCCCCTTAATCCTTAATTAACACAAAATAACATAAAGTGAAGCAAAAATATCTCCCCCTAGCCCCTATAAAGGTTACAGCCATGCACCCACCCATACACACACACACACACACACACACACACACATACACACACACTCATTTTCATTTTTACACTTTCATTCTCTCTCTAAACCTTTCAAACTCTCCAACTTCTCTCTGCATTCGCTCTTCTTCTTCTTCTTCATCTTCTTCATCATTCTCTATCTCCACAACCAAACTTTCTTCACCAAACCCTTCAAAGACCACATCTTTTGGTCTTCAGAGACAAGATTTAGACATTATAAGTCTTATTTTTCCAAGAGCTCAAGAGCTCTCATTATCCACTTTCAAAACTGCCACCACCATTACCAAGGAGGAATCTTTTTCATCATCTTCTTCTCCTTCAAGGATGCCATTCTTCAACACTAAGTATTGATCTTTCATCTTCTCTTTGGTTTACTTAAGAAAGATAGAAGCTTGGTTCTCACCATGACCAAGGACTTCAAGTGAGAACTTGAGAAAGTTTCCTTTTTTGGAAAAAAAAGTTTGCTTCTTGAACCTTGTTCATGAATGTTCATGTGAATGTCTTGAGTTTTCTTCATGAATACCCTAAAAGTTTCCATTTTTAGCAAAATATGTTCTTGATCTTGATCATAAGTTGTTCTTGTTTATTGAAAGTTTCTCTCCTTGAATGCTTTAAATTTTCCCTTTTCTTTCTTGATGCATGAGTTCTTGATGAATTTTGGTAGTTTTGGTTTAACGTTGATTCTTTTCTTTTTATGAGCTTAAGATTGGAAAAGTTCTCATCTTTATATCTTTCTTATGATCTTGATAAGACTATGAATATTTCAAAAGTATAAAGCTTTAAAAGTTTTCTTCTTGATGCATAAAAAGTGGCACTATTTTTATAGGTGTCACAAGGTTTCATTTTGTTCTTCTTGAATACAAGAATATGTGTAAAAGTCTAAACTTTTTAGAATGTGAAGCTTTCCAAGTCATAAAAATGAGAACTTGTCACTTTATGTCTTAAAGATTGAATCTTGAAGACATGACCTTTCATAAAGTTCAAACTTTAATCAAAAGTGTAACTTTGAAGCCATAAAGATGTAGATTTGCACTCTAATCTTGTAAAGGTTAAATCTTGAAATGAAAATGTTAAGTAAAGTTCTAATCTTTCTTCAAAAAAGAATCTTTAGACTTTAAGGCAACTTTAAATCATAGAGTTGAACCTTGATGGTCTTATAATGATTAAATGTCAACTTTCTTAAAGAATAATACTTTTTAGTCATAAAACTAGCATCTTGTGTCATTTTTTTTTTTTTTTACAAAAGCTAAGACAAGGATATCACTTTATAGACTCATACTTTCATAAAGGATCAAACTTTATAATCACTTTCATAAAGTAAGCAACTTGATAGTCATAAAGGTGAGATCTTGCTACTAAAGTTTGAATCTTGTAACTTGTTGACAATGAAAACTATTTCTTGATGATTGGTGAACATAGTGTTGTTGGGTTCATGGGTGTGATTATGCATTTTTATGACCCAAGCGACTAGAGGGATCTTGAAATCCCTTGGAAATTGAAATATGATTAGGGCCTCTAAGCATACTATGAATCTAAGAATCACTACGGGCACTATCTTAAGAGAGAAAAGGGAAATAATCACTTAACTTGGTTAACTTGAATAAAGCATTCCATAAGATATGTACCTAAGTAAAGAGTGACTTCACTCAAGCATTGAGTAACTAAAAGACTACACATACATTCGTTCTAACTATGTGATTCTCTCATGAGTAAACATAGGAATCATATGAAGGCTCATAAGACTTTTCACAAATAATAACACAACTATAAACACTCATTAGGATATGAATGCAAGATGCCATTAGGCATGATGTATGACAAGTTTGATTGAGTATTGTCTCATAATTGAATAAATGATATGATGATATAAGATGGATATAATGGGTTGTTGGTTGAAAGTTCATGTTTGGCATTCGGGGAAGCTCCGGTTTAGCTGTCATGCTGCTGGATTTCTATCAAAATTGTTGACTTAGTCATATCATTGCATATCCACATGTGTCTTGTCAATAAGTACAATGCATGTAAGGTATAATGATAAAAAAATAAATAATGAGATATAACTTTCAATCACTTTGGTAAGGGAAGTGAGAGATGGTGATCCACAAAGACTCAAGGAACCTCTATGGGGGAAGCAAGGGTGACATGGAAAATCCTCCAAGTTATAGGTAACCATTATCAACTTAGTCTAATTTGGCTTAGCACTACGTGATGATGATCACGGAATGAGCTCATGTTCAAAAGTAGTCTATTTCAAAGGAAAAGTATAGAATATTAAGCACATGCTAAATATGAAAGTAAAATTAAAGAAAGACTTTGGTCTAGTCTAAGGAGTTACATGAATGTGCATGCAACTTCATTATCTCATTTGTATGGTCATGAATGTTTAGACAATGCTTTATATGTATATCTTCATTCTCTTACATTGTAGCTGTGGGTTTATTTATGTTATATTTATATGAGGAAGATTAAAAGAAACTCGCTTCGGGAACCTATGTTTTCAAACCATTTTAAAAATGGAATCTACGCATGCTCATTAATTTCATAATTAAACTCGAAGTGGTTGGGACGATGACAATGACACATTAATGGTCTAGTCAGATCCTACCAAGAAATATTGTATTTCTCACTCCTACATTTCTATGTCGTTTTTAGATGGAGTTGATAGCATCCATGGCAAAACTTCCGGTGGTACCTGACTAGATAAGACGAGGAGCTATCATCTTACTTCACCTAGCTAAGGAAGATTGAGAAATAGCATAGTGTTTTTACTTTGTTAAGGGCCCTAGTTAGGCAATTATGTGTAATTAAGAGTATGCAGGAAGTTATGCTACTTAATTTAACCTATTATATATGTGATAATTACTAAGAGACCATATACTCTTGATAATTACTTGATTATATATTGACCTATGTTATTTCAACTTTGTCATACGTCTTTCTAGTAACTCCGTGATATGAGGAACAATGTCCATATGTATACAAGTAAGTAAGCACTTAAAGGCTCAGTTTTCAAGCATAAAGGTTTTACATTAAAAAAATTTACAAGCTATTTTCGTATATTGCGCTAATTTGAACTATAAGAACTTCCGCTAATTAAGAGTAACAAATAGTAATGCCATAAAATGACTTACGCATAGTATGATATTATTTGGGTGTTACATTAAATGAGCAGTAGATGAAAATCAGGTACGCATGAATGTATTGTTTCTCAGATTATTCTCTTTTCTTTGAGATGATATAGGTGCTGGGCTTGGTAGCCCCTTGACTCGAATAGCATTCTTTGTAACATCTTGAATTTCGCATAATTAATACTGCCAAATAATTAAACTTTTAAATACATTATAGATATATGAGTAGTCAATATTGAAATGTAAATATTAAGGTTAGATAAAATTTAAATTTCTTTGTAGAAAATTTCATTAGACAAGTAACAAAATTTAGATAGTTAATAGAGATTATAGTTTGTTTCCTTCTTCCAACTTTGTCCACAAGTTACCAAAATCTTCCCCTTTGTCATGCAAATTTTAGCCAATATAACACTAGCCCAAGCCCCTCATTTCTTCTTCAACCTCAATTTCTTCGTCATATCCTTCTCATCTCTACTTCCAAGCCCTAAGTGATCTAGCCACCTTTTGATCAAATTTTTCATTGTTTCCTTATGTTTCCTCGAGAAACCTCCAGACCAACTCATAAACTCCTCTTATTTGAGTCATTCAACCTCAACCTTCAAGTAGAAAAAGAAGAATTATCATTATCTTAGAACACTACTAAAGACAAGCCACCAAGAAACTCAAGTTTAGAAGCTCCTAAGTTGTATTTGAGGCAAGATTTTCTTAGGTTATTTGATTTCTCTAATTTAGGTGCTACTAGGGTTTCTTATATCATCTTTTAATTGATGATATTTGACATTAATATGGCTTGCTTTGAGTGATTTAAGGCAGGAATCATTAGTTTTACTTGATGATTTGATCAAAATACCAAAAGAACACTCAAATTGAAAAGTTGAGAGAATACCCTAGGTTAGTCATCCATACAATGAATGATACAGCTCTATCTGTAGGCATCAAAGTGAGTGAAAACAATTTTAATGAAACTAGACTTCAAGAGTTTTCCAACCATATAAATTATAGGTCTATCAGATATAAAATGAGAGAGTTATGAATTTTTGAAGTAGACTATTAAGTTTCTTTCACAACCTTGACCAATATACATTGAGAAGGACATAACTGGCCCTATGCAACTTCAAATTGAGTGCAACCAATTTTTTTAGAAAGATAGTATAATCATGCCATAACATTTTAAGCTTAGATCTTATGTACACTGCTACCAGTAATTTTCTAAAGTTACCATATGTCTTGTTCGGGTTGGGACAGGGAAATATTGGACAACCTATTTTAGGAGCTCATAACTTGATCCTACCCAATTAGGATGAAATTTATTGGTATTGAAAGATAACTCAATTAGCTACAATTTTGTATAAAATTCGGATAAAAATGATAAAAGAAGGAATTTTAGTGATTTTCTAAATTTAGGTGCTCGAGTCTTTCCTAAAATAGGACAGCTTGAGTAAAACTCTAATAACTCAACTCATGCAACTCAAAACTTAATACAACCAAAGAGGTTTAAAAGCAGATTAATAAGGCTACAACATGTTAAATTTACATATCAAAATAAGTTAAAATTAAATTTTAGTACAAATTATAAGAATAGGGCAAAATTGAAGAATCTAAGATGAATTGCCAACTTTAAGGGTTTAAAACCCTATAAGTCATAAAGAGCCAATAGCTAAATTTTTAATACAATTTTTTGTTATGTTAATGCGATATTGATGTATTGACATTATGATTCTATTATTGTGATTGCCTGGCTGAAATTTATATGATTTGAATATTGGAAAGTCTTTTGTTTTAAGCCGTTATGCTGCCGAATTTCCGGCAGAAATATGTGAAAGTTATGAAAGTTTATATGTTGTGTAAATGAATATCATCCAAGCATGAATATTTGAAAGTAAGTGTGAGGCATGTTCATAAGTCTCTCAAGCATATTCATACGTGAATACATGAGCATATGAACCAGGAAAGAATATGAGCATATTCATACGTGAATACATGAGCATATCAACCACAAAATTTTAGCTAATCACAACCCTTGAAGCCAACTAACCTCTTTAGGTTTAAATCAGATTTTCTTTCTTTCTTCTCATGCTGATTGCACCACTTTCTCCTTGCTTCAGCCATCTTCTTCTCTTCTCCTCTCAACCAACTCCATCAAACTCCAAGCTTGACAAGGTTCCATCAATCCAAACTCCAAAACTTAGCAAAATCACACACAAAGAGGTAGAGATTCAATCTTGTTCTTGATATTCTGGTTGTGGGTGGCTGATTGTGGCTTTATTTTCTCATTTCTTGAGGTGATGATTGAATGAATATGATGATCTTTGGTTGATTTGTTGGTTGTTTTTGATGTTAAAATCGATTAAGAAGTAGGAAAGGGTGAAAGTAGGAAGATGCGAGAGGCTGGAAAACCAAAACTCCTTGGTAGTCCGTATGGCAGAGTGTATGGCTCTGCTTACAGCCATTTAAGATCAATGAAACTATTTTTAAATGAAAGTAGACATTTAGGGCTTTCCATACATATATAATACAAGGCTATTGGATTAGTATTGAGAGAGATATGAATTTTGGAAGTTTGACCTAGGTTTCTAAGTTTGATTCTGGGCAGACTAGGTTATTCGAGACAAAACTTGCCCTATACGACTTGGAATTCAATGAAACCAACTTTGTTAGAAATCTTACACATAGGAAAACATCTTATAAAAATTTCAGAGTTATATTCAATCCTATTTGCTCCCAAAGGTTCGAAGAATTTGCCCTATGTCCAAATCAGGCCAAAATAGGGCAGTCTAGAATAAAACACAAATAACTTGAGTTAAGATCGGAACTTGGAACTTGGCAACTAGAGAGCTAGATCGGGTATACTTAATGTTGAACTCAATACTTAATGAATAGAAAACTAGATCAGATATAGTTAATGTCAGAAAGTTGGCACTAAGTAAATAGAAAACTAGATTGGTAAGAATAATGTCGGAAATCGGAATCACAAGCACATAAAACACTTGAAATCGGAAGTCAAGGACAAGAATATAAAACCTAAAATACTTAAATCCTGAAGTTGAGGATTTTCAACATAAACTCGGAAGTCGGTAACAGGATATGGGACCTTATACCCGAATCCTGGAAGTCAAAAAGACTAGGATGCTTTAAAACTCTTATACACGTAGTTCCAAAACTTGATCCAGAATCAATCTCGGAAATCGAACATAACCCCAGAAGTCGGAAATATATAATCTCAGAACTCGGACACAATCCACTCTTAGAAGTCGAACTCAAGAACATCAATAAAAGTTAAAAGTTTGCAAGATAGACTACGATTTAAGATTTTCAAGCTTGCACCTAACTACCTAAACTTTGCTCATAAGTCTTTGTTGTGCGTGACAACTAATGGAGATATGATGTTCTATATTGTATTTGCTATTTGATTAAAATTTCCTAGTTGTTTGGCACTATTCATGGGGAAGCGGACACGTTCCATTATGCTGCCGAAAATTCGGTAAAGCCTATGCATGAATTATAAGATGCATACACATACATGAGCATTTTTCAAGAGATTCACCGAAGTTATGTTATGAAAAAGTTCCATGATACTTGGGCCAGCCCCGGATTAAAGTTAAGGGGAATAGATCGGTGGGAGGTCGGGGAAAGTAAACCCGGCATTCCTGTATGAGTTCGATCCTGAAAAGCAGACTATTACCCAGGAGTCTAAATGGCCAAAAACTCTCAAGGGACCAAGTAATGGAAAAGTTTACGAAGATAAGTTCAAGAACGAGTTTTGCATGGTTGCATTGAATAATTATTACAAATTGTTTACAGTTTGACTGTTATGTTTACTTGCTGCTGTCTGTTTATTTATTTTGCTCATTATTCTGTGTAACACTATTCAGTAGCTTATTCTGTTTCTTTTGCTGTCTTAAGTAAAATTGAACCTTGCTTCGGACCAGACATTTTCATGAATTTATTAAATATGGATATTCAGTTTGATCCCATATTTTTATAATTAAATAAAAAAATCGAGGCAATTGAGAATGAATGTGACATCAGTTAAGTACCATACTCGAATCCTACTGAGAATTTCTTTAAATTCTCACCTCTCCCATACTCGAATCCTACTGAGAATTTCTTTAAATTCTCACCTTGCTTTGTATTCCGCAGCATTCTCAGACTCTGGTGATGGACATAACAGCTACCCCGAGTTATTGAGATCCCTGTTCTGCGGCTAGTTTGGAATGTCCTCTGCGGACTTCGTAGGACTGCTTTCACTAACACGGGCCTTATGTCTTTTTGATACACCGGCCCTACTTATGTATCCGATTTTGGATCTGTATATAAACTGAAGCATTGGCTTTTGACATATCTATGTATGTATACAGTTGATGACGTAGTACCTATCTTTATATTTTTTGTTGTGCTTTTTATTAAATTTTGTTATGTTCGACAATACTAATCATGTTTATGATATACAGTGCACCGTTTCTTAGGTATATTTTATCGAATATATATATATATAAGAAAGAGAGAATATATTATAACGAATACAACTATAGATGGAGTACTAACACGTAGCATAATCTACTCAATTTTATGCTATGACTTAAGCATAACTTTAAATTGGCAGGGTGTTACATTTTGGTATCAGAGTAGTTCGTCCTAGCTAAGGCCTGAGTATTGGACTGACTATGCTTTGCGAATATTTTGTATTTTTAGATGATGGCATGCACTAAATCTTATCTAAAAGTTGAGATACATATGTGTATGTGTATGAAGTGCCTGATCGTGTGAGCTGTTATTTACTAGCACATCAGACTTAGTATTGAGCCTGATCAACTCAATAACATTTGTTTTGTGTGCTCAGAACTTAATGGCTTCTAGAAGGCAAAGTAGGCCACTCGCAGAACCTACTCAAGAGGACCCGGCGGACTTTATGGACAGGATACGAGAGATAGCTCATGCGATGTGGGAACAGGTCGCGGCAGCTCACCAGATGATGGACCAATTAGGCAGGCAACCCGAGGCAAGTTGTGGAGGAAATCCACATGGCCTAGGAGCTGACTTGGACTACCTTAAATTTGCTGAGTTTAGAAAGGCAAACTCGCCTAGCTTTCGAGGGGTGTATGACCCAGATAAGGCTGATGAATGGATCAAGGCCATGGAGAAGATTTTCTCTACCTTGGATTATTCGGATCATCAGAAGGTGACCTTTGCCACCTATATGCTCGAAGCATATACGGAGTTTTGGTGGAATGGCATATGAAGATTACTCGAGGAATCTCAGACAGCAGTCACCTAGATGGTGTTTTGGGATGTTTTCTACCAAAAGTACTTTCCTACCTTGGTTTGCAATGCCAAGGAACTAGAGTTTATGCAACTTTATCAAGGAAACTGGACGATATCCGAGTATATTGCCAGGTTTGAAGAACTATGTAAATTTTCTACAATTTACTAGAGGAATCCTGATGAAGCTTGGAAGTGTGTCAAATTTGAGGGAGGATTACGAGAAGATATTCTTACAGCAATAGGGCCAATGGAGATTAGAGATTTCCCTACGTTGGTAAATAAATGCCGACTTGTGGAAGATTGCAACTTGAAACTGGCTGCAGCCAAAGTATCTGGTGGTGGTTTCAAGAAGGGGTTGGCACCGCAGGGCCCAAGATTGAAGCCTAACTTTCAACAGCAAAGAAGATTTCAATCAATGGGTAATAAAGGCAAGCAGCCCCAAAGGCCTCTTCCGAATCTAACTTGCATGAAATGCGGTGAAAATCATAGTGATCAACCGTGTTTGGCAGGTCAAAATGTTTGCTATGGGTGTGGCAAGCCAGGCCACAAAATTTATGAGTATGCAATCAGGAATCCACCATAACCGTCTAGACCTCAACGTCAAGGATGGGTCTTTACAATGAATGCAGAAGAAGCTGACAAGTCCAAAGGACTAATCCAAGGTACCTATGAAGTAGACGGTGAGACTCTAACTGTACTCTATGATTCAGGTGCCTTCCACTCATTTATTTCTCATGATTGTGTGGCTGTTTTGCAATTACCAATTTCTGAATTGCCTTATGATCTATTGGTTTCTACTCCTACAAATGAACCTGTTAAAACTAGTCAATTTTGCATCAATGTTCCTCTTCAAATTGAAGGTAGGACCCTTGCAGCCAATTTGATTTGTCTCCCTCTACCTGGACTTGACATAAGTCTGGGCATGGATTGGCTTTCTGCCAATCGAGTCATGCTCAACTACTCGGATAAGACGGTGGTATTCTCCTCTGTCTCGTCTTCTGAATCCCAAATCTCACCACTTTTCTATCTGAACTCTTTATTAGTAAACTGTAGTGGGTCGAAGAGTTAAAGATACATCCTCCTATCGACTAATATGACGGAAGTTGAACAGAAACTGGTAGAGATCCCAGTTGTTAAAGAATATCCTGATATTTTTCTAGAAGATATTCCTGAATTCCCTCCTGAGAGAGAAATTGAGTTCACATCGAGTTGATTCCAAGTGTAGGACCAATATCTATAGCTTTGTATCGAATGTCTCCTCTAAAGTTGACAAAACTAAAGAAATAGATTGAAGAACTTTTGGAAAAAGGATTCATACGGCCAAGTGCATCACCATGGGGAGCTCCAGTCTTGTTGGTCAAAAAGAAAGATAGGAACATGCGCTTATGTGTAGATTATCGACAGTTGAATAAAGTGACGATTAAGAATAAATATCCACTGCCTAGGATTGATGACCTCATAGACCAACTATAAAGTGCAACGGCATATTCCAAGATCGATTTGCATTCTGGATATCATCAAATTCGAGTTCGGGAACAAGATATCCCCAAGACAACCTTTCGAACTCGTTACAGGCACTACGAGTATACCGTGATGTCGTTTGGACTGACAAACGCAACAGCAGTATTCATGGATTATATGAATTGGATATTCCGCCCATATTTGGACAAGTTTGTAGTGGTTTTCATCGACGACATATTTGTCTATTCAAAGACGGGGCAAGAGCATGCGGAACACTTGCGGCTGGTTCTACAAATTTTAAGAGAGAAGAAACTCTATGCTAAGTTATCCAAATTTGAATTTTGAATGAAAGAAGTAAAATTTCTCGGCCATGTACTATCCCATGGAGGGATCTCCGTAGACCTCAGCAAAGTAGAAGCAATACTAAATTGAGAAAGGCCGACCACAGTCACTGAAGTCGGGAGTTTTCTAGGCTTAACTGGATATTATAGGCGATTTGTTAAGGATTTTTCTCGAATAGCCTTGCCCCTGACCAAACTAACCAGGAAGAATGTTCCATTTGAATGGACACCGGAGTACGAATAGAGTTTTCAAGACTTGAAAAGAAGGTTAACCATAACACCAGTGTTAGCCATGCCAGACCCTCATGGACCATTTAAAGTCTATTGTGATGCTTCCAAACAAGGATTAGGATGTGTGTTGATGCAAGCCGGAAACGTTGTTGCTTATGCCTCCAGACAATTAAAGCCACATGAAAGGAATTATCCTACATATGATCCCGAATTAGCAGCAATAGTATTTACGTTGAAGATATGGAGACATCACCTATATGGAGTAAGGTTTGAGGTCTTTTCTGATCATAAGTGTTTGAAGCACCTCTTTGATTAGAAAGAATTAATATGAGGTAATAGAAGTGGGTGGAACTCCTTAAGGACTACAAATTTGAATTAAAATACCACCCAGGCAAGGCAAATGTTGTGGCAGATTCTTTGAGCAGGAAATCTCTAACCATAGCCTGGATGATGATTAAAGAGACAAAGCTTATTGAGAACTTCCGAGATCTTAATTTGGGAATCCTTATGACACTTAAGACCCTTCAGATACATCAAATCAAGATAGCCAATGACTTTAAGAGGCAGATTCGGCAGGCACAACAACAGGATATTGGTTTTCAACATACGATTAATCTCGTGCAATCAGGAAAATTAACGAGTTTTGCTCAAGATAAAGAGGGAATATGGTGGTATCATGACAGGGTGTGTATACCCGAGGGAAATGGTCTTCTAAGAAGAATCTTGGAAGAAGCACATAAAGGTAAATTTACCATACATCCTAGCATTACTAAAATGTATCAAGACTTCAAGAAAATGTTTTGGTGGCCAAGCATGAAGTCAGATGTGGCTAGCTTCATAAGCAAATGCTTGATCTATCAGAAGGTGAAAGCGGAACATCAAAAACCCTCTGGGATGCTACAACCCTTGGAAATCCCTGAGTGAAAGTGGGAAAGTATCTCCATGGATTTTGTAATGGGATTACCAAAAACATCAATAGGATATGATGCCATATGGGGCATCGTGGATAGATTAACAAAATCTGCTCACTTTCTGTCTATTCGTGCAAACTATCCGTTGGAAAAATTGGCGCAATTGTACATTCAAGAGATTGTAAGGTTTCATGGGACCCCTTCAACCATTATCTCTGATCGAGGCCCAAAGATTCACTTCACGGTTCTGGGGAGCTTTACAAAAAAGCATTTGGTACTAAGTTGTGCCTAAGCACTACATATCACCTGCAAACGGATGGTCAAACGAAGAGGACAATTCAAACCTTAGAAGATATGCTACAAGCCTATATAATGGAGCAACGTGGGAATTGGGATCGATATTTACCACTAGCCGAATTTGCATACAACAATAGCTATCACGCTAGCATCGGCATGGCTCCTTACGAAGCGTTGTATGGACGGAAGTGCCAATCTCCACTGTGTTGGTATGAAACAGGAGAAACAACTCTATTGGGGCTTAATTTAGTTGAACAGACCACTGAGTAGATCAAGAAAATCCGAAATAAGATGCTTGCCGCTCAAAGCCGTCAAAAGAGTTACACAGATACCAAGAGAAAACCTCTGGAATTTCAAGAAAGAGACCATGTATTTTTGAAGGTTACACTTACAATAGGGATAGGTAGAGCCATTAAAGTTGAGAAGCTAAGTCTTCACTTTATCAGTCCCTTCCAAATCTTGAAGCGAATCGGATCAGTTGCATGCCAAATCGCTTTACCTCCACATTTGTCAAACCTTCACTATGTTTTTCATGTTTCTCAACTCAAAAAATATCAACCTGACCCTATACACTTCCTAGAACCTGAGTCAATACAGTTGAAAGAGGACTTAACTTTCCACGTACAGCTAGCAAGGATCGTAGACAGAAGCAGCAGGTAACTTTGAAACAAAACTATGCAGTTAGTAAAGGTGGCATGGGGAAAAGAAGATGCTGAAGACTACACTTGGGAACTAGAATCAGACATAAAGAAATAGTATCCTGAACTATTCCCAAGTATTAAATTTTGAGGACAAAATTTTTTTTAGGAGGGTGGTAATATAACATCCACCGGAATTTTCTTATCATTTTTCGCCTAATTATTCGATTTTCATTGAATAATTGAAGTTAATTAAAACTCAACTAAATATTTATTTAGGATCAATTAATTAGTAATTTATTGAGTTTAGATATGAGGGAATTAGGTTAGAAGTATGGAAGATTTCATAGAAATTTTCTTAAACCAATTTACCGATTTAAAGGAAATCGGTAAGATTTCGGTATTTTAAACTATCGGAACCGAACCAATAGGATTTTAAACTCAATAACCCTACATCAAGTGGCTGAAAACTCAGCCACTTAACCCCTAATAGTGGCGCAAGGAAAGCCATAAGGAGAAGAAAGCATGGCTGGAAATCAACTACAAAATTTCAGCCAATCACAACTTTTGAAGCCAACTACCCTCTTTATATTTAAATCAGATTTTCTCTCTTCCTTCTCATGCTGATTGTGCTGCTCTCTCCTTGCTTCAGCCTTCTTCTTTTCTTCTCTTCTCAACCAACTCCATCAAACTCCAAGCTTGACAAGGTTCCATCAATTCAAACTCCAAAACTTAGCAAAACCACATACAAAGAGGTAGAGATTCAATCTTGTTCTTGATATTCTGGTTGTGGGTAGCTGATTGTGGCTTTATTTTCTCATTTCTTGAGGTGATGATCGAATGAATATGATGTTCTTTGGCTGATTTTTTGGTTGTTTTTTATGTTAAAATTGATTAAGAAGTAAGAAAGGGTGAAAGTAGGAAGATGTGAGAGGCTGGAAAACCAAAACTCCTCAGCAGTCTATACAGCGGAGTGTACAGCTCCGCCCATAGCCATTTAAGATAGATGAAACTATTTCTAAATGAAAGTAAACATTCAGGGCTTTCCATACATATATAGTATAAGGCCATTGGATTAGTATTGAGAGAGATATGAATTTTGGAAGTTTGACTTGGGTTTCTGAGTTTGATTCTGGGCAAACTAGGTTGTTCGGGGCAAAATTGCCCTATATGACTTGGAATTCAATGAAACCAACTTTGTTAGAAATCTTACAAGTTAGATTCAGTCTCGTTTGCTGCCAGAGGTTCAAAAAAGTTTCCCTATGTCCAAATCGAGCCAAAATAGGGCAATTTGGAATAAAACACAAATAAATCGGAACTCAAAACTTGGCAAACAGGGAGCTAGATCGAGTATACTTAATGTTGAACTCGGTACTTAACGAATAGAAAATTAGATCGGATATAGTTAATGTCGGAAAGTTGGCACTAAGTAAATAGAAAACTAGATTGGTAAAAATAATGTCGGAAATCAGAATCGCAAGCATATAAAACACTTTGAAATCGGAAGTCAAGGACAAGAATATAAAACCTAAAATACCTAAATTCGGAAGTCGAGGATTTTCAACATAAACTCGGAAGTCGGTAACAGGATATGGGACCTTTTACCCGAATCCCAGAAGTCAAGAAGACAAGGATGCTTTAAAACTCTTATATACATAGTTACAAAACTCAATCCAGAATCAATCTCGGAAATCGAACATAACCCTGAAAGTCGGAACTTATATAATCTCAGAACTCAGACATAATCCAATCTTGGAAGTCGAACTCGGGAACATCAATAAAAGTTAAAAGCTTGCAAGATAGACTAAGGCTTAAGATTTTAAAGCTTGCACCTAACTACCTAAGCTTTGCTCATAAGACTTTGTTGTGCGTGACAACTAATGGAGATATGATGTTCTATATTGGGTTTGCCATTTGATTAAAATTTCCTAGTTGTCTATCACTATTCATGGAGAAGCTGACACGTTCTGTTATGCTGCCGAAATTCAGTAAAGCCTATGCATGAGTTATGAGATGCATACATATACGTGAGCATTTTTTAAGGGATTCACCAAAGTTATGTTATGATAAAGTTCCATGATACTTGGGTTAGCCCCGGATTAAAGTTAAGGGGAATAGATCGGTGAGAAAGTCAGGGAAAGTAAACCCGGCATTCCTGTATAAGAACGAGCTTAATCCTGAAAAGCAGACAATTACCCAAGAGTCTAAATAGTCAAGAACTCCTACGGGACCAAGTAATAGAAAAGTTTATGAAGATAAGTTCAAGAATGAGTTTTGCATGGTTGCATTGAATAATCATTACAAATTGTTTACAGTTTGATTGTTATGTTTACTTGTTGTTGTCTGTATATTTATTCTGCTCATTATTCTGTGTAACACTATTCAGTAGTTTATTTTATTTCTTTTGTTGTCTTAAGTAAAATTGAACCTTGCCTTGGACCAGATATTTTCATGAATTTATTAAATATGGATAATTCAATTTGATCCCATGTTTTTATAATTAAATAAAAAAATCGAGTCAGCTAAGAATGAATGTGATGTCAATTAAGTACCGTACTCAAATCCTACTGAGAATTTCTTTAAATTCTCACCTCGCTTTGTATTCCGCATCATTGTTAAACTCTAGTGATGGACATGACAGCTAACCTGAGTTATTGAGATCCCTGATCTGCGACTGGTTTGAAATGTCCTCTGCAGACCTCATAGGACTGTTTTCACTAACACGGGCCTTATGTCTTTTTGATCCATCGGCCCCACTTATGTATCCGATTTTGGATCTGTATATAAACTGAAACGTTGGCTTCTGATATATATATGTATATATACAGTTGATGACATAGTACCTATCTTTATCTTTTCTGTTGTGCTTTTTATTAAATTTGGTTATGTTCTATAATGCTGATCACGTTTATGATATATAGTGCGCCGTTTCTTAGGTAATATATATATATATATATATATATATATATATATATATATATATATATCAAAGAAAAAGAGAATATATTATAATGAATACAACTATAGACGAAGTACTAACACGGTAACGCAATCTACTCAATTTTATGCTATGACTTAAGCATAACATTAAATTGGTAGGGTGTTACAGCATACACATTTATTTTAACTATGTGATTCTCTCTTGGGTAACCATGAAAAATCATATGATGGCTAATAAGCCTATCCACAAAGAATAACACAACTATCAACCCTTTAGGGTATGAATGTATAATGCCATTTGACATGATGAATGACAAGTTTGATTGAGCATTGTCTTATGATTGAATAATTAGTGTGATGATATGATATGGATATAATGGACTATTAGTTGGAAGTTTTATGATTGGCATTTTGGAGAAGCTCCGGTCTAGTCGTCATGCTATCGGATTTCCATCAAAATTATGGACTTAGTCATATCATAGTATGGGTCTTGTCAAAGAAGTACTATGCATATAAAGTATAATGATAAGAAAGAAAACAAGGAGATATGACCCTTCAGTCACTTTAGTAAGGAAGTGAGAGACAATGATCCATAAAGACTCAAGAAAACTCTATGGGGGAAGCAAGATGACATGGAGGACCCTTCAACTTAGAGATAATCAATATCAGCTTAGTCTGATTTGGTTAGTATTATGTGATGATGATCACGGAATGAGCTCATGTCCAAAAACAATCTAGTTCAAAGTAAAAGTAAAGAAAGTTAAGTGCATGCTAAGAATAAAAGTAAAGTTAAAGTAAAACTATAGTTAAGTCTATGAGGTTGCATGACAGTGCATGTATCTATGTTATCCATATGCATTATGAATGTTTATTCTATGCTTTCATATGTGTGTTTACCTATGATGTTATGACTATGATGTTAAGTTAAAAGCAACCCACTTCGGGATCTATGTTTTCAAAAATCATTAACAATTGAACTTATATATGCCTGTTGTTTTTATAATAAAACCCGAAGTAGCTGGGACAATAACAATGACATAATATTTGTCTAATCGCAATCATACTGAGAAATCTAGTTCTTACTCTTACATTTCCATGTCTTCTTCAGAGGATGCCGATGTTGGGCACAGTGGTGATCTTCATTGAGTTCCTGGATTGGCATTGGTGTTTTGACCCAATGCTGAATGCCCCGGTGATGTCTGTAAGCATAGCTATGACGGTCTACATCTTCCATGACTGTCTGTTTCAAGTTCCAATCATGAGCCTGTTTTTCCATCCACATCAGCCGTATGGCGAGGTTACCATGGATGACATTCGCCCCTACTTTTAGCCATTGAGGTACCCCACTGATGATGAGTCTGACTCAAATACCTGCCTGACTCTAACCGTTTCGTTGGATTCCGATCGTTCGAAGCCATCCTATCCGAGCAATCATGTGGAGACTGACCTATCTGAGCCCTCTTACCCATTCGTGATTCGCCTAACGTCTAATTCGTCTTCTTTTTCAACAACTCCTCACCACGCACCACCATCGGTTCATGGTCACGGGTTCATTCGTACTCCTGCTGTGCCCCATGGATGTAGGCATGCTCGAGGAGGAGTGTCACGACCCAGACTAGGCCATGACCGGCGCTTAGAGAGCATGCCCCCTAGCAAGCCTTACACAATGAGATTTCACAAAATTTGGGCAGAGTTTCCTTTATATTTAGGATTTTTCCCAAATAAGAGTACTTATCCTGTATATCAACAAACACACATTTCCATTGGGAATCCAGGCATTCTCAGAATGCACCCCTTAGCATGCAACACATATATAATCAGAATCAATCATCCAAATCATATTTACCTATCTAGGTTCAATTTATAATCAAATCCAATATAGTTTAAACAATCTCTAAACAAAAACTTAACACACCAGCACGGGTCAGACCCTGCTTGTAGTACTATGGAGCTACAACTAGGATTATAACAAATGGAATACAACTCAAGGCCCTTACTATAAAGGGCTCACCCCGCTAAGGATCTAATGATGCTGAGCTGGAGGATCAACTCCCAAATCTGAACCTGTATCTGAAAAGAATACAATAACCACGGAGTGAATTTAAGAAACTTAGTGAGAGACAGGATACTTTTGAACTTCATGAGTCAATGTGTATATATATGCATAAAACGATTTTATTCTAATACAGAAAACAGTGGAAATATCTAACACGATAAATAGGCAGGATTCACACTTAGGTGACCATTCCTTCGTATGAATCCTGAAATCAGGCACGCACCCCCCTCTTGGAGAGGCCGTGGGATACAGACATGCACCACACTATATGTATGGCCGTGAAATATCCGTCACGCACCACCCCCTTGGATGGCTATGTAATATCATAGTCCAAGATGCACCAAGGCTAACATCTACTGCCGTGTTAGCAAACAGATTCTATTACAGACTTTCCTATTCTTTCATATTCATAATTCTCATAACACATTCGAATTTTATTCATCATTGACTCATGAGTAGCGTTTCTTAAAGTAAATAAACAATTGTAAATTTAAAATAGAACAAATTCAAAAGCATGTTATCTACTCACAGATCACCGGTCACAGGAAAATCTTAAGTCTCTAGATCCACAAGGTTGGAGAGGAGTTCCTTGGGAATATCTAACATCACAACAGAACACTTGCATCAATTTGGGATCACTAATATTCTCCACATTATAAGTTCTCTAATCTTAAAATCCTAGGGTTCCAAGAATTTCTCTAAAGATCGAAGGAATTGGAATTGCTTGAAAAAGGAATGAATAATGTATAGAAATTACCTCTAGAATTAGAATGAGGAGAAGAGGAATAGAGGTGAGTTCCCCACTTCAAATCCACTCAAGCAAGAATGAAGAAGAAGAAGAAATAATTAGTATGGGTGATTGTGTTTAATGGAATGGATCTTGTGTTGTTGTTGTTGATTTAGTTGGAAATGATGGAATGGAGTTGATAGATATATAGGGATGGTGGAAGGAAGAGTTCTAGAGAGAAAGGAGAGAGTTTGGGGTTAAAGCGAGAAGAAAAATCAAAAAATAAGGGCGTGGGATGTATCTCTATATATATATTGGCCTGTGGTAATCGATTACCACAGGCTAGTAATCGATTACCACGAAGAACTGGTAATTGATTAACATTCTGGTAATCGATTACCACGAACAAATGGCTGGTACTCAATTACCAAATCATGGTAATCGATTACCATAAACCCAAAACTGGTAATCGATTACCATATCTGGTAATCGATTACGACGCGAAAATTTTTCACCTGTAGTCATACAAAGAGCCCTGTAATCGATTACCAACCACATGATAATCGATTACAATATCCCAAAACATGGTTCCTTGATTCCAAAAGACATCCAACACCCAAGATCATCACATACCAACTAAATTCCATCATAAACACATCGATCAAACGTGATTAACATAGAAAAACTTGAAACTACACCAAGGGTGTTACATACTCCCCCCTCAAAAAGAATTCGCCCCCGAATTCTAAACAAAACAATAATCGCCTCAATCGAATAGGTAGGGGTATTTGGCCTGCATAGCTTCTTTAGTCTCCCAAGTGGCTTCTTCTCTTCAATGGTTCTCCTAGATTACCTTTACAAGGGCCAGCTCTCTTGAGCGCAATTTTCTCACTTGACGATCAATTATAGCTACAAGCTCTTCTTCATAAGTTAGATCTTCTTCTAACTGGATGGTGTGCAGAGTAAGCACATGAGAAGGGTCAGGGAGGTACTTCTGTAGCATGGATACATGAAATACTAGATGAATCATGGCTAAGCCAGGTGGTAAGGCCAAATGGTAATCTATTGGACTAATTCTATCCAAAATTTCAAAAGGGCAAATGTAATGAGGGCTGAGCTTAGCCTTTCTTCCAAACATCATCATACTTTTCATAGAGGACACACGAAGGAACACCAGGTCACCTGTAGAGAATTCTAGGTCTTGCCTACAGTGATCAGCATAAGCATTCTGCCTACTCTGGGCTACTAACAACTTTTCTCTAATCAACCGAGCCTTCTCTAAGGAGTCTTGCACAAAGTCTAGCCCCAAAATTTTTGCCTCACCTACCTCAAACCATCCAATGGGAGACCTACAGCGTCTTCCATACAAGGCTTCAAATGGTGCCATTTGGATACTAGCTTAATAACTATTATTGTAAGAGAATTCAACCAGGGACATGTAACTGTCCCAGTTTCCACCAAAGTCCAAAATGTAGGACCTCAATATATCTCCAAGGATTTGGATTGTTCTTTCAGATTGCCCATCTGTTTGAGGGTGGAATGACGTACTTAAATCTAGTCGGGTTCCTAAGGCCTTTTGGAATGCTTTCCAAAAACGAGAAGTGAATTGAGGTCCACGTCCGAGATAATGGACGTTGGAACTCCCTGAAGTCGAATAATCTCATCAACATAGAGTTTGGCATAACAGAAGCTCTATACGTAGTCTTGACTAGGAGGAAATGAGCTGCCTTGATTAATCTGTCTACTATCACCCAAATAGAATTAAAACCCCTAAAGCTCCGAGGCAATCCGGTCACGAAATCCATGGTAATTCTCTCCCATTTCCACTCAGATATTTCAACCTGTTGCAACAATCCGGCAGGTCTTTGATGTTCAGCTTTGACTTACTGACATACTAAACATCGTGACACAAAGTCCCTTATATCCCTCTTCATGCTTTCCCACCAAAATAATTGTTTCAAATCTTGATACATTTTTGTGGAACCAGGATAAATTGTATATCCGAAATTGTGGGCTTCCTCTAGAAGAGTCCTCCTCAGATTGCCTACATTTGGCACACACAAGTGGTTTCCACATCTCAGAGCTCCTGCTTGATCAAGGGAGAATTCAGGCTTCTTCCCGTTGCGAACTTTATTCCGTAAGTTACATAATTGAATATCCTCATATTGGGCAGTTTTGATTTGCTCAATTAAGGAAGATCATGCACAAACATGGGACAAAAGTGGACCAGAATCTCCAAGTTCAAAATGAATACCCTCAGCTTCTAATTTGTGGATCTCTTCCACTATGGGCCTTCTCACTAGTGCTATATGTGCAAGACTACCCATGGATTTCCTGCTTAATGCGTCAGCCACTATATTTGTCTTACCTGGATGACATAAAATAGTGCAATCGTAGTCCTTAAGCAATTCCATCCACCTACGTTGCCTCAAGTTCAAATCCCTTTGTTGGAAAATATACTTCAGGCTCTTATGATCTGTGTAGATCTCACATGATTCCCCATAAAGATAATGTCTCCAAATCTTTAGTGCAAACACTACAGTTGCCATCTCCAGATCGTGAGTGGGGTAGTTCTGCTTATGTTTCTTCAATTGCCTTGAAGCATAAGCAATGACCCATCCATGTTGCATAAGAACACATCCGAGTCCTACTCGGAAAGCATCACAATAGACCAAATACCCTCCAGATCTTGAGGGTAAAACCAGCACAGGGGCTGTAGTAAGACAAGTTTTAAGCCTTTGGAAGCTCTCTTCACAATTATCAAACCATTGAAAAGGCACACCTTTTTGCGTGACCTTAGTCAAAGAAGCAAAGATCTTGGAGAAGTCTTTCACAAATCTTCAATAATAGCCTGCCAATCCTAAGAAACTCCAAATTTCGGTCACGGTTGTCGGTCGTAGCCACCTTTGAATAGCTTCAGTCTTCCTAGGATTCACCATAATTCTTTCCTTTCATACCACATGACCCAAAAAGGTCACTTGATCTAACCAAAACTCATATTTGGAGAATTTAGCATAGAGTTGGTGGTCCCTTAGAGTTTGCAGAACGATCTGCAAATGACATTCATGTTCTTCCTTACTCCTTGAGTAAACCAAGATATCGTCAATAAAGACGATCACAAAGTGATCCTGGAAGGGTTTGAATACTCTGCTCATCAAGTCCATGAAAGCAGCTAGGACATTGGTTAATCCAAAAGACATTACTAAGAATTTGTAATATCCATAACGGGTTCGAAAGGCAGTCTTAGGAATATCTTCCTCTCGAATTCTCAACTGGTGGTATCCGGATCGAAGATCAATTTTTGAAAAGCACGACGCCCCTTGAAGCTGATCAAACAAGTCATCAATCCTGGGTAATGGATATTTATTACAAACTGGCAATTGATTGAGTTGTCTATAGTCCACACATAACCGCATGGAACCATCCTTCTTCTTCACGAAGAGCACAGGAGCACCCCATGGTGATGTGCTAGGATGGATAAAGCTCTTTTCCAACATGTCTTGCAACTGAACTTTCAACTCCCGAAGTTCTGCTGGAGCCATACGATAAGGAGGAATAGAAACGGGCCGGACATCCAGAGTTAAATCAATACAAAATTCAATCTCCCTATCTGGAGGCATTCTTGGCAGTTACTTGGGAAACACATATGGAAATTCTCTTACCACATGAACTTGATCAAGACTAGGCGCTGCCATTTCTACATCATGAACCACCGCAAGATAGCTTTCATTCCCTTTATCCATCAATCGCATTGCCGACATAGAAGAAATTAGGTTAGTGGGGGTTAAGCTGCTATCTCCCCAAAATATATAAGATGAACCATCGGCCATCTCAAACTTCACTGCCTTAGAATGGCAATCCACTGAAGCATGGCATGAGGACAACCAGTCCATACCTAAGATGACATTGAAGTCCATCATCTCCAATAATAAAAAGTTGGCCAGAATATCCACTCCCTTGATACTAACCACACAGGAGGGAAATATTAACTGGACCATTAAGGATTATTCCATGGGGGTTCCAATCCAAAAAGGGTGATCCAACAATACCGATTGCTAATTGAAATGAGAAGCAAAATATGGAAATACATAAGAGTGTGTGGAGCCTGGATCAAACAACACATATGCTTCAAAAGAATTAGCATGCAAAGTACCTGCCACAACTGCATTCGAAGCTTAGGCATCTTGCCTTATCAAGGTGAAGACTCTGGATTGGCCTTTGCCTGCCCCTCTACCACCCGAACCTCTGCCACTTGCTCCCCTGCCTGAGCCCCTTCCAGAAGGTCCATAAGAAGCTCCTGGAAATAGGGCTGAGTAAAACGGCACTAGCATAGCAGGACATACAAAGCTCGGATCGAAAGTCCCCTTTGAATAGGGACACTCCTTCTTGAGATGTCCTATCTGACCACATCCAAAACAAGCTCCAGTGGCTCTATAACATTTTCTCGAGTGGTAATTCCCACAAGACTGACATGGAGGCCTAAAGTAAGCTGACTGCCCTATTCCTTGCATGCCAGGCTGAGATGCATTACCAGCTTGGGACCCTGAGCTAGACACACTCATAGGAACAGGCACTGAAGAAGTAGCCCCTCCTGAGGGTGCCTGACGCCGGCCCTGGAAATTCTGAGCTCCCCTAGAACTAGATCCTCTAGAAAAATTCCCTTTCATTTTCTATTTTTTGCCTATCTCCTTGGCTACTCTCTGCTCTTCTCTTCCAATCTCAAGACCATAAGCAGCATCCACAATTTCAGCATAAGACATTCTCCCAACCATAGGAAGTAGGTTGGAGAATAAAAGGTCAAGCAATCCTCGAACAAACCTCCTAGCTCTCATTATATCATCAGATACCAGGTGATAGGCATAGCGGGACAATTTGGTAAATTGTTCTTCATATTTTGCTATAGACATCCCTGGAGTTTGCCTTAATCTTTCAAAATCAGCAGCATACTTCTCTCTTTTGTTGACTGGGAGGAATCTTATCATAAAAATCTCAGTAAATTCTTCCCAAGTGAGGGAGGTAAATCAGAGGCATCTTTGCTTCCCATGAGTGTGGCATACCACTGCTCTGCAGTCCTATTTAGATTGTAAGCTACCTGCTCCACTACTCTCTCACTCGGGCATCTAAGGACTCTGAGGACCTTGTTGGTGCGGTCAAGAAATTGTTAAGGGTCATCCGTTAGGGGATTTCTGGAGAAACTTGGTGGATTTAGTCTGAGGAAGGATTCGATTGACACTTCGGTCACTTCTCGCTGATAACGAGGCTCATGGACAGGTGGAGTTGGTTCCGCATGAGGTTGAGGTTCATTCCTTCTCTGATGAGCTAGGAGTTCCACTAGAGTATTAGGAGTTTGGTGAACCCCTCTCATTTCAGTTGCCAAATTGATTGGCTCTTCATCAAGAGTAGGCTCTTCTGATTGCCTAGCCGGTCTTCCATGGCCTCCTCTTTGACCATGGCCTCTCCCTCTCCTAAGAGGAGAGGGGCCCTAGTTAGATTCAGCGTCAGATGCCTCATGGGCTTCTGCCCTTGCAACACAGGTGCGAGTTCTAAGCGGCATTTCACCTAAAGAAAGATTTTATCAAAATTAAGATTAAATTGACAATCAAGATGAGAAAACACTTGAAGTGCACAAAACCTGAAGAATAGACACCAAAATGATAGTCCTAAAGGCCTCTGGTAGCATCATGTTTTGTGAAAATGGGCCGACTTCCATTTGCACAATCGTGATCCTACTAAAGGACACTTGCTCCATAGTACACAGGGAAACCTAAGCTCTAACATCACTTTGTCATAACCCAGACTAGACCATGACCGGCGCTTAGAAAACACGCCCCCTAGCAAGCCTTGCACAATGAGATTTCACAAAATTTGGGTAGAGTTTCCTTTATATTTAGGATTTTTCCCAAATAAGAGTACTTATCCTACATATCAACAAACACACATTGCTATCGGGGATCCAGGCATTCTCAAAATGCACCCTTCAGCATGCAACACACATATAATCAGAATCAATCATCCAGATCATATTTACCTATCCAGGTTCAATTTATAATCTAATCCAATATAGTTTAAATAATCTCTAAATATAAACTTAACACACCAGCACGGATTGGACCCTGCTTGTAATACTATGGAGCTACAACTAGGATTACAATAAACGGAATACAACTCAAGGCCCTTACTATAAAGGGCTCACCCGGCTAAGGATCTAATGATGCTGAGCTGGAGGATCGGCTCCCAAATCTGAACCTGTATCTGAAAAGAATACAATAACCACGGGGTGAATTTAAGAAACTCAGTGAGAGACAGGATACTTTTGAACTTCATGAGTCAATGTATATATATATGCATAAAACGATTTCATTCTGATACAGAAAACAGTGGAAATATCTAACAGGATAAATAGGCAGGATTTACACTTAGGTGGCCGTTCCTTCGTATGAATCCTGAAATCAGGCACGCACCCCCTCTTGGAGAGGCCGTGGAATACAGGCACGCACCACACTATATGTATGGCTATGAAATATCCGTCACGCACCACCCCCTTGGGTGGCCATGTAATATCATAGTCCAGGGTGCACCAAGGCTAACGTCTATTGCCGTTAGCAAATAGATCCTGTTACAGACTTTCCTATTCTTTCATATTCATAATTCTCATAACACATTCGAATTTTATTCATCATTGACTCATGAGTAGCGTTTCTTAAAGTAAATAAACAATTGTAAATTTAAAATAGAACAAAATTCAAAAGCATGCTATCTACTCATAGATCATTGGTCACAGGAAAATCTTAAGTCTCTGGATCCACAAGGTTGGAGAGGAGTTCCTTGGAAATATCTAACATCACAACAGAACACTTGCATCAATTTGGGATCACTAATATTCTTCACACTATAAGTTCTCTAATCTTAAAATCCTAGAGTTCCAAGAATTTCTCTAAAGATTGAAGGAATTGGAATTGCTTGAAAAAGGAATGAATAATGTATAGAAATTACCTCTAGAATTAGAATGAAGAGAAGAGGAATAGAGGTGAGTTCCCCACTTCAAATCCACACAAACAAGAATGAAGAAGAAGAAATAATTAGTATGGGTGATTGTGTTTAATGGAATGGATCTTGTGTTGTTGTTGTTGTTGATTTAGTTGGAAATGATGGAATAGAGTTAATAGATATATAAGGATGGTGGAAGGAAGAGTTCTAGAGAGAAGGGAGAGAGTTTGGGGTTAGAGAGAGAAGAAAAATCGAAAAATAAGGGCGTGGGACGTATCTCGGTATATATATTGGCCTGTGGTAATTGATTACCACAGGCTGGTAATCGATTACCACGAAAAACTGGTAATCGATTACAATTTTGGTAATCGATTACCACGAACAAATGGCTGGTAATCGATTACCAAATCATGATAATCAATTACCATGAACCTAGAACTGGTAATCGATTACCATATCTGGTAATCAATTACGACGCGAAAATTTTTAACCTATGGTCATACAAAGAGCCCCTTAATCGATTACCAGCCACACAGTAATCGATTACAATATTCCAAAACATGGTTCCTTGATTCCAAAAGACATCCAACACCCAAGATCATCACATACCAACTAAATTCCATCATAAACACATCTATCAAACGTGATTAACATAGAAAAACTAGAAACTACACCAAGGGTGTTACAAGGAGGACGTGGTGATGTTGCTTCCGGTGGTTTCGGGAACGTTTCCTTCCGCCCGATGAGTGATGTGGTGATTGGGTAGTTATAGTGTTATTATTTTATTGTATGGCATGCTTGGGTAGTTGAGTTTTCTAATGTACTTTCCTTATAATGTATTCAGTTAGATTTCTTTTGTAGGGCTGACTGTAGATATCGGACCTATCATTATCTTTATGTATGATTTCTGGCATTATTAGTGTTATATTAACTGTGATGGCCGCGGAATGAATGCTATATTTATTTGAGATATTTGTTGTTCTTGTCACTCCTATTTATTTTATTCGCACTGTATGTATGAGATAGCAATGTTTATATTATACGTTCACGATGCGCTCATAGCTCTTGGTTTTCGAAACAGTTTATTTGTTATTGTTCAAAAAAAAAATTTACCCTATTTTCATATAAAAGTATTTTCAAATGGTAATGTTATTTCGCGAGCAAAAGTAACAACTATTAATTCCATAATATAACTTAAGCATAGAATAAGACTATTAGGGAGCTACATATCCAAACATAAGTTCTGAGTCCATAATAGAGGATTGTCAAAACATATATTCGGCCCACGCTTTTTAACAAAGTCTTAATACATATCCTCGCAGGGACTACAAAAAGTCAATAGGAATACATGAGAAGAAAAGAAAAGTAAAAGCTAAGTTTGTAGCCCAAGGTCATACAAAAAGATACCCAAAAGAGAGCCACTTTGTACGGATAGCACTATTATCTTCAAAAGGTCCAGCAAAACTCCTGTATGCAAACTCAGAAGAAAGGAACCATTCTCCATAATGCCTGCATACCTCGGGTCACCAAAGGTGTGATCGTCATCATCTGGAGCAGAGGAAGAGGAGGAGGTGGAGGCACTCACCTCTAAGGGATCACTCTTCAGAGAAGTTGGTGAAGAGGGCTGACGTGGGGCCATGTAAGGTGGTACAGCAATTGGTTGAGCCATGCACAATGGGATCCCGTCAAAAGGAGCCTCAAGATTGAAAAAACGGACTCAAACCAAAAACAACAAAAGCACGCTTGAAAAATATGTACAAACACACGCTAGAAGTCACTGTTAAAAACAAGAAGTCCAGGGTAGCGTCAAATCTCGATGAAAAAGACCATTACCGCTATTGCAGTTGTCTGAGAATGGCATGGATACATACAAATAACATGAGAATCTATAAGTCTCAGTAGGGTTGCCTAGGTTATCATATACACTGACATTGTTATCATTCTCAGCTGCTTTGGCTTATTTCCAAAAATGTGAAAAATGTAAATATTACAGCATAGATCCCAATTTTATAAGTATTGAAACCATACTGTCCAACGCAGAGTTCATTTTATTCGTACACTAGTTAAATAGTAAAGAAATCTTATAACATTCATAACACGTCAATAGGCAAAAATTAATACTATGCATAAGTGGATGCAAATGGTTCATAATGCAAGTGCACTTGACTATTGTTTTCTTTATCTTATCTCTTAAACATCCATACTTGGCCCTCTGGGATTAATTGGCCATATAAACTCCTGAGTAATAGCCTACTTTTCAAGACTAAGCTCATTCTTATATGTCATTATTGGGTATACTTTGCCCAATGTTCACACTGACTTATTCCCCTTAATTTATTCTAGGGTTCACAATCATATTAGAGGTCATTTACTCATGTATGCATATGTTAGATGTGCTTATGAGTATGCTACATAATTCATATATTTCTGCTGAAAATCCGACAGCATGACAGCTAAAATAGGAAGGGTCCTCAAAATAGACAACACAATCAACAATCCAGCTAGTTACAGAGATCATGATCATCACAAATAATATAGCAACATAATATCATTTTGGTATGTAATTGCATAAATAATTCAGCCCATTTGATTCCTTATAGATTTTGGAACTTTTAAATCATGAAACCTTCAAGTTATCCTACTTTCCTTAAATCTACCCTAAACTTCTAAATTTTACTAAAATCCCATTTTAATTCATTTTAATCTCAACATTTACTAGAATGTAGCTCTGTTAGTCTACTTTTGAATCTCTCTAGTTCCACTAAATTTTTAAGTCTATAACTTAAGTTATTAATGTTTTACTCAACGCTACCCTATTTTAGAATAGACTTGCATACTTAAATTTAGAAAATCACTAAAAATTACCTTACATTATTTTGATTCGAAATTATTCCAGAATGTACCTATTTCGGCTCTTTTTCAATTCCAACAAGTTTCACTCTAATTGGGTAGGTAGATCGTTATGAGCTCTCCATTTGGGCTGCCATGTTTCAACCCAAATAGAGTATAGATTAACTTTAAGGAGTTACTGGCAACAATCTACTAAGGATTTGACTCTAAAATTCTTGAAAAAGATGCTCATCTACTATGGTTAGCTTGGTAGCTGACCGAAAGGAAAGCGGGCAGGCTGCCTTATGGCAAATCCATTTTGCATCTCAGGGGGTATACACCGGACAACAGCTCCACGGGTCTTGCTGATGCGGATATGCTAATTGCTAGAGTAAGGACCAACTGTAACTCTACATTTATTAGCTCTTAAGCTAGTGAATGTGAGTTACAGTGAGTAGTATAAACATGATTCCTATGTGTTAGCTTTCTAACAAAAGTTGTTGCACTTAATTTAATATTATATAGGGCAAGTTATGCACCTTATATCACACACTGGTCATGACCAGGGGTGTTAAGTGACATCCAAGTTCTAAAAATCATGATTCTTTTATTTCAAGTCCAATGGAGCTATAATTTATATGGTTGGATTCATCTTCAATTCATGTTTCATATAAAATTAGTTTCACTCAAATTTGAATTCTATAAGTTGAGGTATACCTTTGTTGTACAAACAGTTCCTAGGTTTTCCTGAAACAGATTTTCTATTTTGTGACCGTCTAGGTCTTCTAATCTATTCTTCAACATAAACCAAATCTTTCTACCTTAAATCACTAGGAAAGAGCCCTATTAACACTATACAAGAATAAATCAAGGATGATACAAGAAAACCCTAACATCTATAAAACCCTAGAAGACAACAAATCTATGGAATCCTACCTCAAGTTTCAAGGTTTGATGCTCTTTAACTTGAATCTTTTGGTGTCTTTCTTCCTCTAAAGCCCTCAAATGAGCACAAAGCCCTTCTTGCTCCTTGCTTAGGCAAATTTATATGGCTTGAGCTCAGGAGTTTTTGGCTAGTATGAAGGTTTCCTTGAGGGTTACAAGTGAAAGAGTAGGAAGTGAAACACACAAGACTTTGGGTGGTTTTGAGAGGTTTTGGAGATGAAAAAAATGAAAGTTGAGAAGGAGAGAAGTAGGCTGGCAAAAATTGTGAGAAATAAGAGAGAAAATAGTGTGTCTTGTCTCTTAATGACTCAATTTGATTGTGGGTAAATCCTATTGGTGGATATCAAAGAAGGTTTAAATTTTGTTAAGTTTTATTTTGAGTGGCTCTTCTTTGGCCATCAAGATGGATAGTGTGGCTAGTTTCTAGCCACACATTCCCAGGTTTCTTGATAGGTATTTATGCTCTCTTACAATATAAATTTCTACCAGATCAGTGTCTTGGATTACAAGGCACCACTAGTAAGACGATTCCTTCGGCCGGCAAAAAACCACTGTTTTTCTACAAAGAGGATTTGAATTTACATTACCTTATAATTATCCTTCCTTTGTTACTTACTCGAATATCTATAATATATCTAAAAATAAATCATTCAATGATGTTAGTCACTATTTTTCGGAGATATTATAGGTGAGCCCAACACACATATCACTATAGATCCCTTTTTGTTTTAATTATGATTAAGATTGACGTATAAATTTTTTCTTTCTTTTTTTTGTTTTTTTGTAATACGAGATGTATAGAATCTTAAAATGCTCCATTAATTACAAGTAGAATCCCACTTCCCCCATATTACTCGTTAATATAGTATTGGTATATTTTGAACTAGTGATGATTTGCTAACACTATGATTGGATTGTAAAGTCTGAACTATTATAGGAATTATGTACATTTAGGGAATATCTCACTTTTATAGGAAACTTTATCCATTTCTTTGTAAAAAAAATTTAGTTAGGCTTGCTAGGTGGCCAATCCATTCTATGCGCCAATCACTGCCCAAATTGGGTCATGACATGTATTAATTCTTTTGACATTTTTTTTCTTTTTTTGGAACAAACATAAATTCTTCTAAAATTAGTTATAGCAAAACCTAAACCAAAGGAACCTTGGTTGTTATGATTATGTGGTGATTGATGAATTATGTTTAATCCATTTTCGCTTTTTGAAGTGGAAGAGTCTAACTGCCCAAGCATAAAGTCATGCGCAAATGCACAGTCATCCTTTGCTAAGTACTCCCGATGCTTTGGGTCTTGAAAGTATGTCCATCTAATGGACAACGCTTTGGGCTTGGTCTCCCGCTCTTTTTGTCCTTCAATAAGTGTTTTATGCGGTGGAGTTCAATACGATTTTTGTCACTCATAAAAGTATCAAATATTGTGAGTAGATATCTGGAGTTGGACTTGATAGTAGGCCCAGTTGAACAAACCGTTGAAAACTAAAGCGCTCGATATTTCTGTTTGTTTTAAGTAGAGGAGGATTACACATTGATCCGTCTTTGGATCCATAGGGAGCATCTTCCTTCTTTCCATTACCAAGGCAGTGATTCGATCAACCGACTTTTTTCAATAATTGAAAGAGGATCAAAACTCTCCAGGAGAGGGACAAGGTGAGGTACAAAAGGATACTAACCATACGTCGGATCCCACACCCCAAGACAAACCTTGAAAAACTTGAAAAAAAAAAAAATGAACACGAAACAACCTAAACCACAAAAAATACAAAATAAAACCTCAAACCCAACTTAAATATTCGATCAACCGATATTGACTTGAAAAAAAAAAAAGGAAGAAAAATCAACGGATAAAGTTGTGTAAGTATATAATTTTGGAGGTTTCAATAAAAAGTTTGAGTGGTTAAGCACTTGAGTCATATATCCATTAGATTCGGCCTTAGGGAAAGTGTTAAAATGGGTATTTTCTTCGAATTTAATTTGAATATGTCAATAAAATATTTTTACATTGTCATTCAGTCATATCTTATCTTATCATATCAGTAAATATGATTAAATTTCACACTTACTATTTAAATGATCATGTAAATAGAAAAATATAATTGATTGATTATATAAAATTATTTTATACTGTCAATACTTCTAATTGAACTCATTTCTTTTTTATCATACAAAACTAAAAATATAATCAAAGTGCAAAAGACTCTACTCCTCGAGCACAGACCAAAATACACAGTATCACACCATTTACTCATTTTAGTTCTTCTACATGTATTAGGCTGATGTGAGATATGCGTTCGTTAAAATTGCCTGAGAATTTGCATATTTAATTGATGCAAAAATTAACTCGATCATACTCTTACTGTAAAATCATCAATGGTATCTGCCCGCCACTCTTTAATTGAGGGATGAATATAACAATTCCACTTAACAAATACAAACGCATCTGCTGAATAGGTTAACTATTTATAGAAGGATTCTATCAAAGTAACTTACTTGTAACTTGCAATCTAGGATGGAATTAGAGTAGAGATCTGAAATTTAATTTCATAGAAAGCGTCAAAATCGCCTGCTGTAAAGATCATGCCACTAATGCACAATAATAATAATAATAATTTTGTAGACTCAAAGTTCTGGCGAAAACTACATTTTCAACATTTACTTCCATAGTTCATTGATTACTGATTTATTATACTTTTCACATCTGAGAGCAAGGACAAATAATATCCTCCACCTAAGACGGATAAGTTGATTTTGTATACAATCGTAAGCAATGGTTCAATTCAACCACACGCATATTTAAATATTCAATATAAAAAGTCATAAAATATAAGTAGGATTTTATTTAATTGTTACGGAAAATAAGATTTAATTTTTATCACAGTTAAGTTTAAAAATTCTTTATATCACTACTTATTATATATTAATAAATTGTATATATAGTATATTTCTTTTAAAAATATACTTACATATTATTAAATAATAGCATACAAATCTCATATCAACTGTGAAATTAAATTCAAACTCATACAAATGTTATCACTTTGCATCTTCAATGTCATGCAAAATGGAACGGATGAAGAAAATATTATGCATAACTGAAATACTAGGTATAACAGAGGGAGTTTCTAACCTGGTAGTTTTTAACAAGGACTAAATTGGTATTGAAAATTTAATGGTTGATCAAAAGAGTGTATTTATATATCTTTTTTTATATGGTGTATTATAATTTTTTTGATTTAGTCAAATTTAAAAAAAAGGTTAAATATATTTTGAAAATTATTAAATTTTTTCTATGAGATCCTGAAATTAACTGTAAGTCTTTAGGTATTACATAAATAAAATTTGATGATTTTTAGTGTTACAGAAATGAAAATCTGGTCATTTTTATAATGTAAAGATTATTATGCAAATAAAACTTGGTCACTTTTTATGAGATCTTGAAATTAACTAAAAATTTTTAAGTATCATACAGATAAAATTTGATATTTTTAAATATTACAGAAATAAAAATTTAATTATTTTTTTGACTTAATTAATTTTTATTTATATAATCTTAAAAAATATTACAATATATTATATAAAAAATGATATATCAATACACTTCTTTTATCTATTATTAAATCACATGGACCAACGTGGTCCTTGACTCGTCCACGACCAGGTTGGAATCAACCTTATGCCAGATTCACAAAAAAGAGGTTCATCCAAATAAGGGACCACAAAAACATAAGATGAAAGAGAGTATCGGGCACATGTGGTTGAACCAAGATTTGGCGGAGACATTAGTTCGTATGACATGCCTTGATCAATAAAGAAAACAAAAGTGATTTAAGAGTGACGGAGTAATGACGTCAGGGCCATTTTCCTTTCTCATTAAACCTGAAAGCTAAAGTACAAATGTAAGGTTGGGATTAAATATATGTCCTATATCGTCAGGGATATATCGTTTACTCTCATTTAATAAAAATATTTTTTATTTTTTATAAAATTTAATATTATATGATCTATTTGTATAAAAAATATTTTTATCAATTAAAAATAAAAAGTATCTCCAACTATATAGAGTGTGTATTTAGTCCTAATAACATAATTGAGGTATATTTAGATTAGTTTAAAAAATTAAAATTGTTTTAACAATTGATTATGATAAAATTAATTTAAATTTGAATGTATATAAAAAATTATTTATATATAGTAAATTATTAAAAATTGGATGAAATATTTTATTTATTTAATATTTAATATTTATGGTTGATTTGATAAAAATGTCATAAGTTCAAAATACTTAAGTTCTGTTTATAATAATAAAAAAAACTCAAAAATAATGCTTGTTAAAATGTTATTTCTAGTATAAACAAAATAATTAAGTTAAAAATTATAATTAGTTTTATCTGAATTTACTGAACATACTAAATTATATTGAAAGCATTTTTTAAACCCAAAAAACTATTCTTAGATTATAATCTTGATAACCACACATGCACTTAATTTCAGGCTTTTAACCCGTAGATTATATATCTTAAATCTTTTTTAAAAAAAATTAACAATTAATTCTTTTAAAATATGTAATCAATTTTTAATTTTAAAATTAATAATCAAAACAACCAAGCATGTTTCTATTAGATGGGATTGGCTATATAGATCAAAGGATGCCATTGTGTCCCATTATAAATCATATCTATAAAGAAAGCTTTAAAATTTAAATCATTTTTAATATTTTTTGTCTATAATATTTGTCAATGTCTCTATCTTTACCTATTTGGTTATTTTCCATTTGATCTACTCTTTTTTATTGTGGCTTTTATAGATCTTCTCATATAACTTAACTGCCTAAAACAAGGCTCTATAGCTTTCACTACAAGAAAAAGCTGTATTAATGATGGAAAATTTGTGACCGATGCGATCCATTGCAAATTTCAGGCAGGTTAAAGGCGGAATATGGCCATATAGCGAGCCAAACAAAGACAAATATATATATATATATATATATATATATATATATATATATATATATATATATATATATATATATATATATGCCCCCACTAGTTGGAGCCGCCGCTCAATGTTGAACAAGAAATTCTAATATAAGTATTTGGGGCAACAACATGCTGAACAAAGAATGCTACTGTTAGAATTTGCGGGGGCCAATGCCCTCACTAATTGGTATAACATTTGAGACGGCATATGCCGCCACTAATTGTTTAACTTGATATTAGTATTTGTGGTGCAATTGCTGCTGCTAATTATTATAGTGTTTGTGGCGGGCGTTAAATGTTGAACACGAAATGCTACTATTCGAATTTACAGCAGCAAATGCCCCCACTAATTGGTATAACATTTGAGGTGGCTTTTGCCACCTATAAATGGTGAACAAGGAATGCTAAGTATAGTATCTGCGACGGCAAATGCCCCCGCTAATTGGTATATACTGCCTCTAATTGTTGAACTTGATGTTGGTATTTGCGACTGCATTATTATAATGTTTGTGGTGGCAAAAGCCATCGTTGAATGTTGAACATGAAATGCTACTATTAGAATTTGTAGCAGCATATGCCCCCGATAATTGGTATAGCATTTGAGGCGGCTTTTGCCACCGCTAAATGGTGAATAGGGAATGCTAAGTATAGTATTTGCCACCGCTAATTCAAAAAATATTTGTGGCAGTTATTGTCGTTGCTATTTACTTTGTGAACTTCAAAAAAAGCATCATGGAAGCTAATTGTTATGTAAACTTTAATAAAAAAAAGTGTCATGGAAGCCACCACAAAAAAAATTCATATTAGTAATGAAATACAAACGTGCTACACTTTCTGCTTTCTTTTCTCCTTCTTCTCATCTTTTTCTCTTCTCTTTTCCTTTTTCTTTCTCATCCTCCTCCATCCACCACCTTCCTCCTCTTCCTCCTCCCTTTCCCTCTCTTGTTCCTTATCCCTCTCTCTCTGTTTCTTTGTTTTTTTTTTTTTTTTTTTGCATCTTCTTTCTTCCTTCTACACTTCCCTAACCACCACAACCGACTACGCCACACTGCCGCCACTAGTAACTTGTCGCTACCGCTGCCAACTTCTCACCTTAGCCACCAATTTATTTTTTCAAAAAAATTATTTCACTGATTTTATTTTATTTTTCATGATATATATTACTATATATATTACTAATTTTAATATTGTTGATACTATTAATAATTGTTGTGTATTTCTTTGTTAAAGATTTCATGGACAAATTTGAAGAAATAGAGGTAGTGGATGACTCACTAGAGAAGGTAGATGAATATGTTGAAGACTCAATAGAAGATCTTGAAGAGTCAGGTGTAGCTATTCCAAACTCACTAGACAAAGTTGAAGACTTAGTGAAAATTATTGAAGACTCAGTAAAAGTTGTTGAAGACTCATTGGAAGTTGCTCAACATTCAATAGAGGAAAATGAACCCCAATGGCTTCGAGATAAACCAAATATAGTTAGAGATCTATTGAAAATATGGCTTCTAAAGTTTTATTAAGCCATCTATTTGTTTATTTGTGTGGACGTTAAATTTTGGATTGGATTTGCTTTGTTATATGATCTTTGTATGAATTTGTGGTTTAATCTTTTTTTTTCTCGAATTAGTCGCAAATTAGGGAGGTAAAGTCCGCCACAAATTTGATGGTGACAAGGCTGCCACAAATTAAAGGGGGACAAGTCCACCACAAATTAGAGGGAGACAAAGCCACTGCTAGTATTTGTGGCAATTGCCACCGCAAACAATTAGTAGCTCATGACTATATGGCTGCCCGATTTCTACAGCAAACGGCCAATTTTCTTGTAGTGTTTTTTCCATAATAAATGCTACTCCAATTCTAGCTAGTCTATTCACTCTTTATAAAGTTGCCTTCATTTACAATTCTATCTTATCTAATGTATTCACTCATCTGACACAACACCTCAACAACATTATACTTATTCTTCCATTAGCTTTTTACCGTACAATACTCAAATACAAAATATTGTAGGTCTTATAACTGTGTGGTAAAATATTTGCTCAACTTGAGTGGTACCAGTCTGTCCCAACTACCTACCTCCCTTATCCATTGGATGTCCCTTCAAACCTAACACATTATGACCTAGCCAGAAATATCCAATAACCACCTTATACCAATAGCTCGATTTCACGACCTTGCATAACCTGAGTCTAAGCATCCATAACATGCACATGGTGAATCCCCTATTTCTCTTAGTCCAGCCATCATTCCATCACTCAAATCCCTTGATCCATGGCTAATATCTATTCCATATTAATTACAACTTTAGTACAAATCCCTATAAAGATGGTGGAAAAAGACATATTCACCCCTTAACTAGATTTTAAACGCCCTCTTCTACTATTTATGTAATACCCTGTTTGAAATAAAACGTAGGTGACAAAATTTTAAAATTTCACATTAAGTTTTATGCTAGTAGAGGAATTTAATTAATTTAAAGGGGGTAAAATTTTAAATATGAAGTGTATGGGAGGGAAAGAGAGAGAGAGAGAGAGAGAGAGAGAGAGAGAGATATAGGGGAGGACCACCAACACCTTACGTGAGGTGGTCCACCATAAGCCCCCATTTTTCTTCTCCAACCTTCTTCATGGTGAGAATGTCACCGTCTCTCGACTTTCTCGATCTCTTTCACATTATCTCTCTTTCTCATTCCCTCCCTCTCTCCTTTGCCACCACCTCATGGCTTTCACTCTCCACTGCACCATCACCACCTCACAGCCCCTTATCTCTTCTAGAGCACCACTACCTCGCGATCTCTTTTTCCGTCTCACTCTCTCTCTTGTTTACCTCTCTTTCTCAACTTGCTATCTATCTATCTATCTATCTATCTATCTCTCTCTCTCTCTCTTTCTCTCTCTCTCTCTCTCTCTCTCTCTCTCTCTCTATATATATATATATATATATATATATATATATATATATATATATATATCGTGTGCGCGAAGCTTTCTTTCTCCAATGTGGGTGTTTCTCTCTTAGCCACAAGTTCTCCCTCTCTCTGCCATGCCACCTTCTGCCTAGCTTCTTGTCTCCAACGAGCTCTCTCTCCAGTGGTGGTTGAGCTCAGTTTTGCCTTCCCTACTCAAGCCCCACCCATTGGTAAGCTCCTTTTTCTCAAGCTCGGTGTCCTACTTCCTTGAAAATTTGATAATTTTGCCTTATTGTTGTTTATTATTAGGAAGAATCTAACAAACCCAAAGAGGGATTAAAAGGAATTATGAGCCAATTAGTTTAATTGGGTCATGTGTATGGATTTATTTTAGATAGTTTTAATTGTTATTGTGACCTTCCTTGTGGTGAAATCTTGTAATTGATGAATTATAAAACTTATTAAAGATGTTATTAGTGTATATGTATAGAAAAGATTAGAAGATTGAGTGCCATGAACTTTATCCTTATTCTTACTTATAGATATAGGGGCAGAACTATAAAATTATTAGTCTTCAAAGTAACTAAAGAATGTATAATAAATAATACGGAACTTGAATTTTAATCGGTAAGGTTGTAGAAAGAGGGTCGAGGTTAGATTCTAAGTCATAGTGTTATGTTTAAATTGAAAATAATTGATCTGATGTTGATTACAGATTCTTCAGGTGATTGGCCTTTGAGTTCGGTGGCTCTTAGGATGTAGATTTGACATCCTTTCTTGTTCTGTGAGTGGACAATGCTTCTATGGCATATATGATATATGTCATTAGTTTTGGTTTGGTTTCATAATATATATTTAAAGTTCATTTTCTATACATATTTCGTCATTTACCATACCTTGCTGAGTTAGTATAACTATTATATAATTCAGTATGCTCAACCTTTTATGAATGATTGTCTTAATTCAATTTCAAAAAATAAACCAATATGAACTTATTGAAAATCTGAAAGATTTCTGGAAACAAATTATGGATTTTATAAATAATAGGACAAGCTCTTTGCACTAGTGTTGGTTTACTAAACTAAATTGTTTAGAAATCTATGGTTTGGATTTTTGAAAACCTTATTTAGTACTTTTGTATCTTGAAAATTTTGTTAATGTTAGAACTTTGTTTAATATTGGTATTTTAAAATTTTTCATATTTTACGGGAGGATTCTTAGTCAATCAATAGCTAGTGGCCACTGACATTAGTCTTGATGCATCTTGGTTCGAACCCAAGTAGCACGGAAATTGTTAACTTGGTACGTGTGTGAGCTTGACACGCACGATCAACTTAGTACCATCCGAATGGATGAATCTTTATTTGGAAATAACTCTGAATGTGAAGCCTCCCTACTTTAATATTTATGTTTGAGAAATGTGTTACCAATTTTATGAAGTTATGTTAATACATTTCATACATGTAATTTATAACAGTAATTCTTTACACATGTATAATTTATGTTGTTGATTCTATGTATGTATATGTGTATGATTTTGTTTTATTCCTAGAGCTTGTCCTCATATATTATAGACTCATTACCTTTCATTAAGTTGATTGGACTCACCCACTTTCCCTTCCTATTTCAAGCTCTTGCATAGCATCTAACTCGGTTCCTCCAACTTTTTAGAGTTGCTCCATGATCCATAGGCAGGGTCCTGCAACCTGATCATTCTGTTAGGATATTTGTATTTAATATTTATAACCCTAGAGTTGTATTCTCATTCATATATATGTTAATTGTTGGAGAGTGCTCTAAGAGCCTCAAATTTTGTATCTACTGGTTGGGTAATTTGGGGAAGCTAGGATAATATGGGAACTCTTGTCAATTTTTCTGTAAAGCTAATTAACATAGGCTTGCTAGAGGTTCGTTACCTCTCAGCGTTGGTCACGACTCCGAGGTGGGTCGTGACAATTTACCTCTAGTGGAATAACAATAGGTACTTGTCTATCAAAAATAACTTTGAAAACACTCAGCCATTTCATTTACTTAGCTTGAACCTATGATTTACATATTCTTTTATTTCCTTTTCTTGTTGGTTGATGGACCTAAAGTACTTAAAACTGTGTGACTTATGATATAGTATGTTCTTCAATTTTTAATTCTAAGTTAGAATTAGCATGTCATATGCTTTTAAGATTTGTTTCCAAAACTTTAACTTCTCATTTTTCTTTTGCCAAATCCTCTACTAATACTATATCTTCTGTGGCTTAAATATGTTTTTAGTCCTCATAAAATTAGCGAGTTTTGGTTTTGGTCCCTATAAAAATTATTTTGATTTTGGTCCAAATATTTCCAAAAATTTTGGTTTTAGTACCTACCATTAATTTGCCTCTATTAAGTGATGACATGGATGACGGAAAGACATGTCACCCTTTCCGCTTGGTAGCTTAAATATGATATTAGTCCTTATGATTTTGGTTTTAGTCTGTAAATTTTTTATTTTTTTTGGTTTTGATCCAAACATCTCTAAAACTTTTGGTTTTAGTCCCTACCATTATCCTACATTTGTTGATTAATGATTTAAATATATTTTTAATCCCTATAATTATAAATTGTCTTTTTTAGCCCCTCTATTTTTTTTAAAGTAACACTTCTTGCCATTGTAGTCTCCTTCCAGCTCCACTAAATCCCCTTCTCTTCCTTTTCCTTTCCCTCTCTCACCTAAACCCCTTTCCCTCTTCAACGCCCCCACCCACTGCCCCAATCGTCATAAAGAGATCATCAGCACAACAATACAACCATATTCTCCGCCTAGCCATCAACTGTTGTGGCAATATCGCCATCCAAGCCTCCTCCATCGCATGTTCATCGTTTGCCTCCCAATTGAGCCATCAATACCCATTGTCTTGCTAAAAATTGTCTCACTTTTGTAAACTATTCCTCCATTGTGTTGCTTGTGCTCATTGCCAACCATATCACTGTCACTGTAACTTAGCTATGAATGACCATGTCGCCGCATCACACCTCCACTACTACAAAATAATCATCTCACTATTACCTCTCCTCTATGGTGCCACCAACTTTGTCCTCTCTGTTGCCATAGCTCTATACCTCTATTTTCCCCTCCTTGCATTATTGTTTCCTAGATTTTGTTTTTGTTGTGTCATTTTTGTTGGTCTATTAGTGCTTAGATTAAGGGTGGATTAGGCTTTGGGATGTTTCGATATTTTTTTTTCTTTTTTGGTATTGGATAAAGTTAGCATGGTAACTCCTTTGCCAGTGGAGGGCTAGAAAGCAGGGGGAGGGGATAGGGTAGGGGTAGAAGAAGGAGGAAAGAGTATAAAAAGGTTTTAATGGAGGCAAGTTAATAGTAGGACGAAAACCAAAACTTTTGGAAATATTTGGATCAAAACCAACAAATGCAAAAAAAAAATAAAAAATTATGTACTAAAACCAAAAACATAGGGATTAATATTATATTTAAGTTGCCATGTGGGAATGGTGATGTGGCTCTCCATCATCCACGTCATCACTTAATGGATGCAGACCAACGGTAGGGACTAAAACCAAAACTTTTAGAAATATTTGGATAAAAATTAAAAAAAAAACTTATAAGGATCAAAACTGGAATTTGCTAATTTTATAGGGATCAAAAACATATTTACACAATTTTAAAATATATATATATAAGAAAATTTATTTATATTTTAAAAATTATGTTGTCTTATCAAGTAGCATTACTTTGTCATTGATAATCGGCTCAACTATAATATAAAAGTACGAGTAGCAAAGCCTTATTTTATGCATCACAATGTTAGCTCTCCAGACATTAGTGATGTTAAATAAGTCTCTTAAAACTCAAAACAATTAGAGAACTTGTTTTTTTGTGTCTTTTTGTGTCATTGTTTTAGTCATTAAAAAGGATAAATACAGTGTGTTTTAGAATTTTATAGACTTATTTGGTAACAAGAAATTTTAAAGGATGAATGTATTGGTACATATATTTGAGTATTAAAATGAAATTTTACTCTAAAACCATTATAAAGTGTATTGACCCAAATAATCTAAGTTTGATTATTGCAACATTTTCTAGACTTTAACAAAGAGAAGCTTATTAAATAAGCAAGCAGCATAATTGTTGTTCGGGCTATTTCTTGGTTATTGGGTGAATTGGTGTGCTAGACGTGCCAGACTTTGAAATTGGCTACCCAAAGCCTTTTGATTTCAAAAGTCAAACAATTACTTCAAGGAGAGAAATCTACTCCTTGAATATGGGTTCCCAAGTTACTTAAAGAAAGTATTTGGCCAAGATCAAGTGTTAATGTAACAAAAAACACAAGTAAAGGTGGACATAATGCAATCGGTAGAAGTTTTATTAAACCTCTAACCAATTACAATGGGTATCCTTCTTAAGCTTCCATGAACAATTCATGTGAATAGCTTAAAGAGAGGAATGAGTACAATTGAGGGTCTAAAAGACTATAAACAAGACTAAAACTAAAAGTAAAAAGGGTAAAAGTACAAGAAAAGTAAAATGAAGTAAATAAGATAGATTATGTTGATGATTCCAAGATCCTTTAAAATTATTGAGTCTTGCTTTATTTATAGCCAAGGCTTCTTCCATAACTGCTCTTAAATAACTGCTATGGTTGTTACTATTTCCCTTGGTTGGCTTGTCCTTCCAAGCCATGGCATGGGGAGGTTGATACGTGTTTGCCTATTCGGTATTTGCATTACAAGCACTGGACTTAAGGGCCCTTTTACCTAAGCCTCGAGTTTTTTGGATCCACCATCTTGTATTCCATATTGGTTTTTGGTCCGAGCCGATTAGCTATTTAAGTCTATGCTTGGCCAATTAGTGCTTTGTGTAACGTCCGAAAGAAATCTTATCATTATTAATTGAGTTGTTCGATTTTTATCGAGCAAATTGTGATTAATTAGGATTTGATTTAGTATTCCCTTGAGTCTAATTAATGTGGTATGGAATGATTGGGTATAATTAGAACTATAGGAAACCTCATAGGATTTTTCTAAAACTGGTTTACCGATTTAAAGGAAATCGGTAAGATTTCGGTATTTTAAACTATCGGAACCGGACCAATAGAAATTTTTCTATGAGTACCCTAGCATGAATGGCTAAGATTTAGCCAAACCACCTTATGTGGCATCTTGATCAGCCATGAAGGATGGGAAGCCAAACCAAATTTGAAGGTAAGATGAAATCCACCAATCAACATGAAGCTTGCTTCAAAAATCTTCACCTTTTTTTTTCATTCTCTCCTTCAAATTTCGGCTACCCTAGCTGATGAAGCTCCCATCATTTCTCTTCTCTTCACTCCCTCTTCATCCCCTCTTCAAGTCTCATCAAGAGTTGCTTCCATCCAAGACACCAAATCAACCAAATTTCAACGAGACAAGGTAGGAATCCTATTTCTCTTCTTACTTTTCTTAGTTTGGGGATGTATGGGGTCCTGTGTTTCTCGTGATACTGATGTGATTTGGGGTGACAATGATGGATTATAGTTGATTATGCATGTATGTTGTGATTAGAATTGGAATTAGTATGAAAGAACTTGAAAAGTAGAGAAATTTCATAAAACTGTTAGGGCTTTTCCTCGGCGGTCCATACGGCAGAGTGTACAGCTCTACTTACAGCCGTTTAAATTAGATGAAACTATTTTTATATGAAAGTAGACATTCAGGGATTTCCATACATATATAATATAAGGCTATTAGATTAGTATTGAGAGAGATATGAATTTTGGAAATTTGACTTAGGTTTTTGAGTTTGGATCTAGGCAGATCAGGTTGTTTAGGGCAAAACTTACCCTATATGACTTGGAATTGAATGAAACTAACTTTGTTAGAAAGCTTATACATAGGAAAATATCTATCCCATAATAATTTCAGAGTTAGATATGACCTTTTTTGCTCCCAATGGCTTGACAAAGTTGCCCTATGTCCAAACTAGGCCAAAACAGGGCAGTTCATGAAGGTCAAGTTTTGGGGCTTATATCTCGAGTTATACTTATTCAAATGATATGCAACTTATTTCATTTGAAAGCTTGCTCTGTTAACTTTAGATTCATATAAAATTCGCATGATTTCACCTAGATTTCTATTTTTAGTGAGTTTTCTCTTATAAGAGTGTAATTCTGGCTAGAAATAGGGCAGTTTGGAGTAAAACACAAATAACTTGAATTAATATTAGAACTCGAAACTTGGCAAACAATGAGCTAAATCGGGTATACTTAATGTTAAACTCGGAACTTAGTGAATAGAAAACTAGATCGGGTATACTTAATGTTGAACTCGAAACTTAGTAAATAGAAAACTAGATCGGGTATAGTTAATGTCTGAAATTTGGAACTAAGCGAATAGAAAACTAGACTGGTAAAAGAAAATAATGTCAAAACGTGGAACTTAGGGAACAATCATAAAAGTCTTGGAAGACCAATTAGGGATTAATGTCAAAAATTGGAATCACATAGCACATAAAACACTTTGAAATCGAAAGTCAAGGACAAGAATATAAAGTCTAGGAAGTCAAGGATTTTCAACATAAACTCAGAAGTCGATACCAGAATATGAAACCTTATACCCGAATCCCGGAAGTCAAGAAAACTAGGATGCTTTAAAACTCTTATACACATAGTTCCAAAACTCGATCCAGAATCAATCTCAGAGATCAATTCTAAACATAGCCCCGAAAGTCGGGAATCAAAACATTAACCTTATACATATAACCCCGGAAGTTGGAACTTATATAATCTTGGAACTCGGAACCAATGTAATCTTGGAAAGTCGGTCCTAAGCTCAAACTCGGGAACATTAATAAAAGTTTAAAACTTGCAAGATAGATTAAGACTTCAAATTTTAAACTTGCACCTAACTAACTAAGCTTTGCTCATAAGGCTTTGTTGTGTGTGACAACTATTAGATATAAAGTTTTGATGATGAATAATAGAAAATAATTGTTGATTTGTTGTTTCTATTAAAAGAGGATACTATACTTAATAGTTTCCTTATTTATCCTAGTAAATGATTTCCTTATTAAAAATGTAAATCCATTTTTAAATATACCTGATTTGAGAATATTATCTAACCTACTTTTACTCAGAAACATAATGTTTAGGAGATGAAATTAAGGAAGCAACGTTCAAATCATAAATTTGGTGCATCATTATGAAAGCTGAGAGAAATAGCAATTAAACCAACAACTACAAGTCAGGATCCAGCAATTACTCCCAGTTATAGTAGTTATACGAAATTGCATCTTTTGGTCAGAACTCAAGCCTTAAATCTCTCTAACGGCTAGTAAACTTCAATGTTCCAACATCTATAAAAAGCCTTCAAGAATGAAGAAGCAAGATATACCTTCCACCAAGAAGAAAGTGAGATTAGTAGTGCTCCTTATTAGCTTGGTCTTACAATTGTTTGAGAGATTGCCTTGCTTTATCTTGTTTATTGTATCTCATAGGCTTTGCACCTTAACTTGTTCATCTTCTTTTGAGAATCTTTGAAACCCATTATAGCTCAACTATAAGAGCATTCGTACCTTGTGTAATTACCCTACTTTAGTTGAGATAGGGGGAGATTTAGTCGTGTCCTTGTGAGAAACAAACCACCATATACTCTACTAGGGAATTGGATAGAGGAAGGTTTATCAAATCCTTGTAAGCAAAAATTTGAGAGTGAAGAAAAATTCCAACCAATTGGGGACTGGATGTAGGTCACACATTGTAGCTGAACCAGTATAAAAATAGCTTGTGTTATTTTCTCTTCTCTTATCTTTTTTACTTTATGCACTATTGTGTTTAACTGTTCAAAACTTTAATTCTATTTTAATTTTCAAATTTCTGTTATTGAACCAATTCACCCCTCTCTTGGTTCCTTCAGCAACTAATGAAGATATGATGATAAGTCCATATTCCGAAAGAATGTGACATGGTGATCACGCTCTGATGGGGTATGACATAGCGATCATACTCAGGAGCGTGGCATAATGATCCCATCCCCTAAGAAATGTGACATGGCGATCATACTCTGGAACGTGGCAGGATGAATATATTCCTAAAGAGTGTGACATGGTGATCGCACCTCGATGGAGTATGACATGGCAATCGTACTCTGGAATATGTATGACAAGGAAAGGAAGATGAGCAAGGCTGCACTTGAGAACAACGATATATAACACTCAAGTGTAGGCAGATGCAGACACCCTAGAGACGGTAATACGTAACACCTAGGTGTGTCAAAAGGAACAAAGTAAAGATAAATATTAAAGGAAGACAAAGAAAGAAAAGAAAGTTTTGTGTATCTGCATAAATGCAAGTACCAGTAAAGACATGTGCAGATGTTATTTTTCCAGTATATTGGTGTTAGTATATCTTAATACATTGTAGTTATTATTTCTAGATTGATTTATGATTTTATTTGGTATTGACTCTCCCAAATGACTAGTGTATGAATAAAATGAACTCTATTTTGAACAATATATTTTTTAACTATAAAATTAAATAGTTTATATAATATGTCCACCTTTTTCGTAATAAATCGAAGCAGTTGGAGATAATAATGATGACACAGCATGACATTTCTTAATAAATCCTACTGAGAATTTAAAATTCTTATTCCTGTTTTCGTATTATCTCTAGATAACCCGAGAAGTTTCAAAAATGACTGAAATTGTTGTCAGATAAGATCCGCTTAGGTAATAGTAACAATTCCAAAGTGTGGTACTATAACTTAAATATAATACTATACCAAGGAAGACATTGGACTTTGGCTTTGTCCTTCGCTATCATGCCAACTTATAGCTAGGCTAATGTTAGGGGCAACGTCAAAACCTTACTTGGCTAAGTTTTATCTTTGGCCAATGATACTTAACAAATTTTTGGTGCCAATAACTACAACAAAAATAAATATTTTACAATAATTCGCATTATATAATCATCCTATCATCACTTTGACGTTTGCATTAAATTCAATTTGCAACTTTTTTATGTTTTCATGAATGATTGAAATTATTATTTCTTACGGAATATTATTTACTATATATGACTTATATAGGGACGATTTATTTAAAAAAGTAACATAGCATATATAAAAAAGTTTTAAAAATTACTATGAATAAAGTTACTATTACAGCATAATGACTTTTGTCACATAACAATTTTTTAACGTATCCCTTACTTTTTCTATGAAAAATTAAAGGCAAAAGAAAACAGCAAAAGTTTGACATTATCGTTGTCCTTGTGGTTGGTATGGCATCGAAAAGACAAATAAGCGCGTACACACACATACTTTTCATCTGATGATCAAATTTAGAAAACACGATGTTTTTTGTGAGGACAGAACTGAACGAATCCGTGAAGGGAAGGAATGCATTGAATTAGGCTTAATACCAAGTTATTCATGGAAGGCCGCAGCCGCACGGAAAACATAAAGTGTTTTTTAATGAAAAATGAAAAGAAAAGAAAAGGAAAGGAAAAAAGAAAAGGAGATAGAAAACAATAAAGTATTTTTTAATAAAAAAGTTGAAAAGAAAAAACGGAAAAGAAAAAAAAAAAAAAAGAAAAGAAGATAAAAAAGGATAAAGTATTTAATTCAATCACGTATACTTCCTTACTTTTTATTTCCTGCAGGGAGCTTAAGTTGCTTATCTCTTAATAATATATTGAATATTTGATCCGCCTTTATTACGTCGAAGACATTTTCAAAATAGAGAAAGGTTTTCCCTTTTCCTTTTGCTAGCCTTGATGAAGGGTACACGTATGGCAGCTCAGATTATAGTTCAACTACAGCCACAAAGGATTCCTAATCCTCCTCCCCTTCATCAGATCTGACAGAATCAACATAATCAATATAAACAACTCTTTGAGTGTGTTTGGAATGTTAAAAAAATGGAAATGATTTGATTTAGAAATCAAATCTTGTGTTTGGGTGTTTTAAAAATAAGAAATGAAGTGATTTCTAATTACCATAAGATTTAATTACTTTCTATTTGAAATCCTATCAAAATTGAAAGGATTTGATGGGAATTAATTTGATTTTAAAATTTAAGTACAAATCAAATCAAATCAATTCCATTTTTAATCATTCCAAACACAATCTAATATATTATAAACATAAGAATTGATTTCTAAATCAATTCAAATCTTATTTTTATACAATTATTCCAAACATAAAATTTAATTTATAAATCAAATCAATTCAAATCAATTCAATTTAAATCAAATCAATTCCAAAATTTAGTTAATCCAAACACATCCTTTCATTTTTTACACCCTTCTCAGTATATTCTTTTTTACATTCTAAGGCTCTCAATTTATACTCTATCAGACAATTGAGCCAAGTCGAGAAATTGTTTAATAACAAGTTTCTTCCGAATGTTGTATTCCAACATATTAATCATCAAGTTTTACCATTTCAGCCTCAAGTATGGGTGTAAAGCACTTGCTCTTCATGTATCGAAAATGGGCTACATAATCATCTATGGACTCTCTAGGGTGTCTTCTCATGCTAAACAAACTAGTTAAACTAACATGCATTTCACCCCTAAAGAATTGCTCATGAAAATTTGTTTTGAGTTGAGCCCAAGTATGAATAGAATTTGACCTCAAATTACAGAACCAAGCGAAAGCGCTTTTCATTAGAGAACTTTCAAAAAATCCCATTTTCAGTTATCGATTGGATGCAAGCTCTCCAATTTCTATAGTGTATCTGCCTATGTGTTCAATAGTGGATTCATCCTTGTTGCTGGAAAACTTAGTCAATGATTTTGGGCCCTACAACCCCTAGGTATTTTAGCTTGTAAAACATAGACTGGAAAGGCTGATACAAAATTGGGTTGTTTTGCTTACTCAACATTAAGTCCAAACCTATTCAAGACTTGCTCTATAACCCTAATGATGTTTTGCTACCCCCAAGGTTATTATTTATGACCCCATCGAACCATGCTGGTAAGGTCTTCATTTTGACCTACTATATGCACCTTGCCATGGTGTAATTTAGGTTGTGGTGGTCCTTCAGGTTGTGGTTGTTTGAACATGTAAGGGGGTATTAGAGGCTAATTTGCAATTTGTTAAACCGTAGGATCTTCAACATCATCATTCAAATGCTATGCTTAAGTTATCCAATTCATTTGCCTGTTTATATCATCGAAACACTAATTATTAGACTCAATCAAAGGATTCAACATTATGACCATTTAATGGTTCAACATGGTCATTGGGTCATGGTGACTTTCCTCAACTTGTTTCCTAAATTTGGCCAATGATTTGATAGTGTAACTTGGTGAAGACTAAGGCATAACTCTAGTCATATTTGGGAATATTGAACCCAATTCTCCCAATTAGGTTCTTTCCATTGTGGCCACATTTACACCCACAAGGTTTTGACTAACAATTCCTATGTTTATTACCATAGGAGATAGCCTAGTTCCCGCACTTATTACCATGGCGGATAACATAGTATACTGAGGAACTACTATATGTTCTCTATTTATGTGCCTAATTGAGGCATCCCCATGAACATTGGATTATTAGCAAAAAAAGGATTTGGATACCAAGACCGTGGATTTGTACGATAATCATGGTGGCCAAAGGTGGGTTGCATGTCGGAGGCAACTGATACATAGGAAATGGCCTAGAGGCCACTGGAGAAATAGCTCCATTTGAGTTTCTTACCACATTTTGCACGTTGGCTTGAGGTTCACCATTTGCAGTGGGCATATTATCAATGTCTCCATTTTCATCTTCTAAAGATGTACTTTGTCCACTAGATGATAGACTCGACATAGTGGACGCTATGGTACTAGTTCTCAGTCGCATAAGCGTTCAATTATACTCTTGTAAACTCAAACCTATCCCACTAAACATGTCAATTTGTTTTTGGTGAGATGTCATCGAAGATAAAATTCAATGGATCAATCCTTGATTTCATATCTTGATTTGGGGAAGGGAATCAATTCCTCTAATAAGAAACTAGTGTTTAAGTGAAGTGTACTACTCGGTAAGCCGTCAAAGAAGAGCAAGTACAAAGACAATGAATTGTATTCAAATAGATGAAATGTATGTTCAATAATTGAAATGAAAACAGTAAAGAAAGTAAAAATAAAATACAAACTGAATCGAAATGCAAGAAAATAATTGAAAAGAAAGAACAAACGAACATAAAGGCGATGATGTTTATCATGGAATCCTTGCTGCTCTATAGTGTCACAAAGGCGTTGGAGTCTAAGAAGTATGAGTGTTTAATCATGCTTAACTAAATGAGCTGAGCTTTTATTTATAGATAAATTCTAGCTAAACCATCAGTAACCGCTTTGATAGGTGTCAAAATCCCGTTACTTGGATGTGGGCTTCGATTTTTTATCATTTTTAATACTCTGGCCATGATATACTTCCTTTTATACCACTTTCCATCAAGCAAAGTAACTATTCCTATTTCCTCGAACACGTTCAATCATGGGTTAGCACTTGCTCTTCGCCTTCGTTTCGATGTACTATTCTAGAAGCCTTCTCACGGGTTGAAATTAACCTCCACTACTTTTACCTTTCCAAATTTTTCTAGTTCTCATGCCCTTAACATGCAACCTTATTATACATTTTGACATTGAATTGAATCACCATCTTCATGCAATGATATCAAGTCCTTATTCTTTGTTGAAACAATCCATTATTTCGACGTAGAACAAAATCAAATTAACCATTCGTTTCAAGAGGCTAATTATAACTTCAATTCCTCCTTTTGGTTTGAACAATCTCATATAAATCTAACAAGACAAGCATTCTTTGCCTATTAGTCAAAGTAAACCCCTTGACCTCCTAACAAATTGATCCTATCATATTATCTCCCAGATAACCATTGCAACGATGGCCGAAAATTGAATTACAGTGGCAATTGTTCCAGCGGTTACATTAAACCGCGGGGAAATGGTTTTAGGACTGACGTATTTGCGGTAATTTGTGAACCGCTGCATTGTCTTTTTGCAACCCAAGAAAAACTACTGCAAAATGCCTTTTTTTTGTAGTGATCTACAAACCTTAACTTGAGTGCCAGTGTCTTTGTTGTACACCTCTTGCTTCTTGTCGCATGAGGAGACTTCAGATACCATCAGCCCTCTATCCATGTTAAGGTATATCTCTCCCTACATCTTGGACAGAAAATAGGAAGGAGCATGCTCTGGTGGAGATGCTATTAAAATCTTCACTTGAAAATTCAACATGGTTGTAATAAGAAAATGACATATGTTTAGTGTGGGGTCCATATTTATTATCCGAGTTCTAGGTCATGTGACTGAGGCCCAAGTTCCGAGTTGACTTAATGTCACTTCTTTATGTTTCTTAGTTCCGAGTTTCGAGATGGTGAACTTTTCATGTTAAGTGAACTCAGAACTTAGATCTTAGACATCGGAAACATGGTGATTGGTATGGGAGTGAGAGCGTATGCACTTAGTGGACCCTACACGAAACATATGTCATCTTCTTGTTACAACCAAATTGGATCTTCAAGTGAAGATATTAATAGCATCTCCACCAGAGTATGAGCCAAATACGAAAGGCTCTAGTGCACTTTATTTGGCAAGGTGCACCACGCATTTTGTAATCTAAATGACAAGATGTGATGGTGCATCCATGCTTTCCACATCTATGATACACTCTAAAGTTCTCTCAAAAGTCACATAAAAACAGAACTCGGAACTTGGAACTCGTAACTCACATCAAAATGAAACTTGTAACTTGTATCAAGTCCAACCTCAGTTTCATCATGTTCTATCACATAAAGAGTTCCAAGTTCCCAGTTAAAAATTTAAATGAAATTTACTTCAGAAGCCAAGATGTTCTGAGTTTCATTAACTTTTCTTAAGTTTCTAAATTTTGAGTTTCATGTTCAACACACAAAGAGAGTTTGAGTAAGTTTTAGAGTATATCACAAGTATGAGAAATATGGATGCACTATCATATCTTAGTCTGTAGATTATAAGGTGTGTGGTGCACCTTATAAAGTTAAGTGTGTAGAAGCCTTCACCTAGAAAAATAGGTAAAATAAAAATAAGTCATTTCATGTAAAACTTCAAGGTAATAAATTTTCATCCTTGATCACCTATGTAGCACACATTCTCCTTAATAATTTTTTTAAAAAAAAAAATCCGTATGTATTATAGACCCAAATTCGAAAGAAATGATGAATAGTAGATTCATGATTTAACAATAAAATGAATGCCACATATTTATTTATTTATTTACTCATATATTTATTAATTTTACTTTGTCCATTATCTTTAGAAAAGATATAGGTTTAATTTTGTATTGTTGTGACTTTTTCAAAACTGCTGAGTCTAGACTCTCTAAAAGCCACTCTTAACAAATTATAATAGTATTATTTGATAAAATAATATAAAATTTACTCTAAATAAGTAGATGTCACAAGAGTAGCATTTAGTAAAGTTGTTCTTAAAATATAAAATAACTATAATAGATATAAATATTAAAAAGAATAAGATTATATTAGTATTTTAAATTTTAGAGAGCCAAAATCAACTCTAAAAAATATACTATGAAGGTTCTTAAGAGTACTCCCTAGCTTTTAAAAGCTAAAAGCAAAAGTATCCAAACTTTTTTGTTTATTAAACCTAAAAAATTGACTTATACTTCTCATAAGCAGGAGCACTTCTTCAAAGAACATTATTAAACCAAGCCATAGTGCTATTTGAGTTAAACCTATTGATTCAAGTATTATTTTATATAAATTATTGAATTTATAAATTTTATTTAAATTTCATGTCTCTCTACCATACTTATTATTTAATCATAATTATTTTTACCAAGCTTCATCTTAAAGGGTAAAAGGATACGTAAAAGATATTTTACACTACAAATTAAATTCCAGCCAAAGTTGTCGAAAAGCATTCTTAAAAAATTAAATAATTTTTTTTAAAGAAAAATACTAAATTTTGTAGTTAAGGAATATATTCATGAATGCGCCGAAATTCTTAAAGAAGCCTTATTATTGTTGTATAATAAGAGGTACAATCAATATTGTATTAATAGATAGGTAGAACTGTAATTTATATCATTTGATTAAGGGTCATATGCCGTTGGCTTACAAACTTTAAAAGTTTGGAAAGCGATTTTTAAATTTTATAAAGTGTGCGTTTTAATTCTTCTATCTAATTTTTCTTAAACATGAACAAAAATGATCACTGTCAACTTTTGTGCTCATTTTTTTCACTTATTTTCTTAATAACTAAAGTTTATTTCGTTTCCTTCAACTCATATTTTAGTGGAATTTAGTCGTGAAAATTACAAAATGTGACAATTTTTTACTACTATGTGATTACTAAAATATACACACCATAAAATTTAGATATCACTTTACATATCACTTTACACGTTTTTAAGGATCAAACTGCAAGAATTGGGTCCCATATAATAGTTTAATAATTATTATATAAATGTTAAATTTATTGATTAGCTTATTGAAGAGGCATCCTTATAAACAATTATATTGAAGAGTCATCATTATGAATGGTCACACCTATTCAAATGTAGAGGCATAACTATTCAGTATATAAAGACATGATTATTGGAATCTAAAATGTATGACTATTAGAGACTATTTAGTATGTAAAGACATGAATATTGAAATTTAAAATGTATGACCATTAGAGGTGCTTGATGGAAGCACATTTTCATTGTCTATGTAAATCAAAGATGTGGTCCTCTCTCCACCATCAATAGAAGCACATTGTATCCATCATTATTGTGTTATTAAGAAAGAGGTTAAGAGAGATAAATCATCATCCTCTATATTCTTTTTGCCTAAGGAATATCTTCTTCATTCAAGTTCAATGAAGAATGATACGTTCTCTTATCTAAATTATGTGAAAAACATAACGTTCTAGATCTTGGAGTTAATATATTTATAACAATCTATTCATGTATAAATAGATTTCTTGCTTACATATGGTATCAGAGCATTAGGTTTAAGAAATCATATTTTTTTTATTTGAAGATAAATATTGTTGAATGTTTGCTTTACCCTGAGTTCTGCATTCTATATTGATAAGTGCACTTCGAATGATGGCCTTATAGTGCTAATGAATATTTTCGTTGTACTTTGGATACTTCTACAAATTGAAACTATAAAAAAAACAAAAAAAATTGCCTGTTGGGCATGAGTACTGGTTTTGTAATGTCATTCATAAAATCCATGTTTCATTGTGAAATTAACCTTTATCTTATATGCCTATCAATATTTGAAGTGGTATTTGCATCTAATTCACCATATAGCTATCAATCGGTTAAATGAAATATCAATTTCGTACAGAATGTTGATTTACGATTGTGAAGGAAAAAAAAAAAAAATGGGGCTCGATGAAAGCCGTTATTAAAGGCTTTTCTTTTAAAACCGAAACAGCTTTTCTCGGCATCGCTTCATGGTAATTTTGTGCATCAGTCATTTCTTGTTTTGATAAGTGATAGCCGAAGGTCATGTTCCTTTTTACAGAGTATATTATATGTGGTTTGTATTGCGGTGAATTGCCACTGCAAAAGAATCTCTTTCCATGACTTCATGATTCTTTTGATATATGAATATGAAAGAAAATATATATATTGTTACTTCCTGTGTCGTTTTGTTTGATCATGGGATGAAAGCATGGTATTTTTCACCGTGAAAGCTTTTTGCCTTATATGCCAAAGCAAACCATAATATATACGCCAATGTAAGTGGTGTGAAGTGATGATTTGTATTACATAGTTGGTTCACAAAATAACATTCATCCAGTAATGACATGAAGTACATTGAAATGCATATTAAATTGTAAATTTTGTTTCTACATAGAATTAATGTATGTCTCGGGTTATTCCCCATAAACGAAATATCATTGAATTTTGGAATTATTGTTTGTGAGATTTGTTAATCACCAAAATGGTCAAATGTGTGAGTTACTTAATAATTCTAAATGCATAATGATTTATTTCTGGTTTTAGTTCTTTTTTAAATGTTTATTTATAATTTAAAATTTATATGATGTATGATTTGTTAGTCACTTATATGGCCAAATCTTAAAGAAAATAAATTTTGAATCATAAATGTATTTTCAAGTACCCATGGATTTTGATGCTTATAAATTGAAGTTCATTGTTACAAGATAATTCCATGATTACCCAAAGGTTGATTATTTGTTCTTATAATTAGCGAACATAATTGCTAGTAATTGATATGTCTAGTAGTTTTATTCTACATATCCAAAGATAGCAAATAATTCTAATTAGCATACCTCAATAACTAGATCAATGTATTATATTAGCATCATTATGTTTGCATGTCTTAGGATCACCCAAAGGTGAACTTTGATATGTATTTGATGATTGTCTCCATTATTTGAATATGATTTTATGTGACAAACTTTATGTCTCAAAGCATTAAGTTATGTTTGATTCTTATTTGCAGTAGCTTTTCCTTTACTTCATTCACATGCTTCATCTATTCCCTTGTTCAATGGAATGAATTTTTCTGATTGGTGGGAGCAAGTCCAATTTCACTTAGGTGTTTTGGATCTTGATTTAGCCCCTCAAGAAGAGAAACCTGCTGCTATTACAGATGAAAGTAGTGTTGAACAAAAGTCATTATATAAGAAATGGGAAAGGTCGAAAAATTAAGCCTGATGTTCATGCGAATAACAGTTGCAGACAACATTAAGTCCACCTTTTCCAAAATGGAGAGTGCCAAGGAATTTATGATATTTGTGAAAGAACGTTCACAAGCTGCTGACAATTCACTTGCTGGTACATTAATGAGTCAACTGACTACCATGAAATTTGATGGTTCATGTACCATGCATGCGCATATTCTTAAGATGACAAACTTAGCAGCAAAATTAAAGTCATTGGGGATGTTCGTGGATGAGTGCTTTTTGGTACAATTCATACTCAATTACTTGCCTCCGGAGCAATCTGAGTCATTTCAAATGAATTATAACACTATTAAGGACAAATGGAGTGTTAATGAATTGGCTAGTATGCTTATTCAAGAAGAGACAAGATTAAAGAGTCAGCAGTCTCATTCAGTTCATCTTGTAAGGCATCAAGAAGCTGGAAGTAGTTCTAAGAGGAAACCAGGGAAAGGGAAGAAGAAAGATTTACATAACCTGAATGAATCTTCTCAAGTCCACAAGAAGGAGTAATATAAGAAAGATAAGTGTCATTTTTGCCATAAAATAGGACATTATCAGAAAGATTGCCCAAAACATAAAACATGGTTCAAAAAGAAAGGTAAGCCAAGTGCTTTTGTATGTTTCAAATCAAACTTTACTGAAGTTCCTTATAATACTTGGTGGATTGATTATGGTTCCACAACTCATTTTTCCAATACATTGCAGGGATTCTTTTCGATGCAAAGCATAAAGCCAAGTGAGAAATTTGTATACATGGGAGACAAAACCAAGGCTCCAGTTGAAGGAATTGACACTTATCGTTTATCTTTAGATACTAGATATTATCTGGATCTGTTTCAAATCCTTTATGTACTTACATTTTCTCACAATTTAGTTTCCTTATCAAAGCTAGATAAAGCAGGATTCTCTTTGAAGTTTGGTTCTGGATCTTTTACTTTATTGAAGAATAATAATATTATTAGTTCTAGAATCTTATGTGATGGTCTTTACAAGTTTAAACTTGATCATTATTTTATTGAGACCTTAATGACCCTGCATCATAATATTGGCACTAAATGTGGTTTAGTTGATGAACATTCTGCTTATTTGTGGCATAAACGCTTGGGTGATATATCCAAAGAAAGAATGCAAAGATTGGCAAAGAATGAGATCCTTCCAAATTTGGATTTTATTGATCTTAGGGTGCAAATTGATTGTATTAAAGGAAAACAAACAAAACACACTAAGAAAGGAGCCACAAGAAGTATGCAGCTTCTTGAAATTATACACACTGATATATGTGATCCTTTTGATGTTCCATCTTTTGGTGGAGAAAAATATTTTATCACCTTTATTCATGATTTTTCATGTTTTGGTCATATTTATTTATTATATGAGAAATCTCAATATGTGAATGCCCATGAGGTATATATTAATGAGGTTGAGGGACAACTAGGCAGGAAGGTGAAAATCATTAGGTCAGACAGAGGTGGTGAATATTATGGTAAGTATAATGAGTTAGGACAAAATTCTAGTCCATTTGCTAAATTCCTTGAAAAGCATGGCATTTGTGCTCAATACACAATGCCATGTAACTAGAACAAAATGGTGTGGCAAAAAGGCGTAATCATACTTCAATAGAAATGGTTAAGAGTATGTTAAGTCATTCTTTTTTACCCATTTCTTTGTAGATGTATACTTTGAAAACCACTATGTATTTGTTAAACAGGGTTCCTAGTAAGGCAGTTCCAAAAACTCCTTTTGAATTATGGACTAGAAGGAAACCTAGTTTGAAAAACTTACATGTTTGGGGTCTCCTAGCAGAAGTAAGAATTCACAATCCACATGAAATGAAATTGGACTTTAGAACGGCCAGTGGTTGTTTCATTGGATGTCCAGAAAAGTCCAAGGGGTTTTTATTGTCCTAATCATAGCACAAGAGTTGTTGAAGCTGGAAATGTTAAATTCATTGAAAATGGTTAAACTAGTGGGAGTGAAGAATTGCGTAATGTTAGCATTCAAGAAGCCAGGGCTGAGATTCTTTTGCCCATGACTTCTCATGTTGTTGTTCCTACAATAATTACACAACATAATAATGGTCAAGAAGAACATATTAATGATCAAACACTACATCATGAAGATGTCAACAATGACACTATAGTAGATGAGCCACAACTAAGAAGATCTCAAAAGGAAAGAAAATCAGCTATTCCTAATGATTATGTGGTTTATTTATAAAAGTCGGAAGTTGATTTAGGAATAAATGATGATCCAGTTTCATTTTCTCAAGCCATTGAATGTGATGATTCCGATAAGTGGATCAATGCAATGAAAGATCAGATGAAATCTATGGACGATAACCAAGTTTGGGATCTTGTCGAATTGCCTAAAGGTTGCAAATAAGTTGGGTGTAAATGGGTCTTTAAAACAAAACAAGACTAAAATGGCAATATCGAAAGATATACGGCTAGACTTGTTGCAAAAGGTTTCACTCAAAAGGATGACATTGACTATAAAGAGACATTTTCACCAGTGTCTAAAAAAGACTCACTTAGAATCATTATGGCTTTACTGACTCATTATGATTTAGAGTTACATCAAATGGATGTTAAATCTGCCTTTCTTAATGGGAATTTAGAAGAAGTTTATAGGGATCAGCCTAAAGGTTTTTTAGTTAAAGGCAAAGAACACATGGTGTGTAATGCAACGTCCTCCTCTATACAGTACTATGCTTAAGTCATAGCACCGCACCATGGAGTTATTACTGTTACCTGAGCGGACCTTATCTAACAAAAACTTTAGCCATCTTTGAAATTTCTCGGACTATCTAGAGATAACACGGAAATAGGAGTGAGAATTGAAAATTCTCAATAGGATTCTCTAACTATCATACATGATATCATCGTTATCATCTGCAATTGCTTTAGTTTATTATGAAAAATGTGAACACATTATATAAACTATTTAATTTTATAGTTCAAAAATATATTGTCCGAAGTAGAGTTCATTATATTTGTACACTTGTCATTTGGCAGAGCAAATACCAAATAAAGTCATAAATCATATTATGAATAATAACTACAACGTATTAAAATATAATAACACCAATATATTGGAGACATAACATCTGTACATGCCTTTATTTGTACTTGAATTTATGCAGATACACAAAATTTTCTTTTCTTTCTTTGTCTTCCTTTAATATTTATCTTTACTTTTTTCATTTGACACACCTAGACGTTACGTATCACCGTCCTCAAGTGCAGCCTTGCTCATCTTCCTTTACTTGTCATACATATTCTAGAGTACGATCGCCATGTCATACTCTATTGACGTGCGATCACCATGTCATACTCCTTAGGAATATGTTCATCCTACCACGTCCTAAAGTATGATCGCCATGTCATACTCCATCAAAATGTGATCGCTATGTCATATTCCTTAGGGTGTGGGATCATTATGCCACAATCCAAAGTATAATCACCTTATCATACGCCATTAGAGCGTGATTGCTATAGCACATTCTTTCGGAATATGGACTCATCATCATATCTTTAATCATAGAATCTTTATTATAGCTTTAATCATAATCATGAATGCATATGTATCAAAGTGTATTTCATAACCTAGGTATAGGCTTTGCCAAAATTTTGACAGCATGACGGATCAAGTTGGCTTCCCCATGAATAGTGCTAGACTACCAGAAAGATCAATCAAGCAATAAAACCAACATAGAGTATCAAGTTTTATAACAATAATATCAATCATATAATATATCAACATAAATACATATCTTAGGTTTTCTACTCAGTCTACTCAATTCTACCTAATTTTGTAAAATACACCTTTACTCCTATTCAATTCATTTAAACCTGAATTTTGGATATATTATAGCTCTATGTGTCTAGTTTCCAACCCTTTTAGTTCCATCTCATTTTGATTTATATAGCTTAAGTTATTTGTATTTTACCTCAGACTGCCCTGCACTTAGCCAAAATTGCACCCTTATAAGTGAAAATTCAGTAAAAATAGGAATCTAGGTGAAATCATACGAAATTTGTACCAAATTAAAGCTAACAGAACAAGCTTTTAAATGAAATTAGTTGCATATCATTTTTGAAAGTATATTTTGAGATATAAGCCCTATAAATTGACCCTACTAGACTACCCTATTCCATCCCAATTTGAACTTAAGGCAACTTCATTGATGTACTGGGAACAAATGGCAACGAATGTGACTCTACAATTTTTATGAAATGTTTCCTTACATGCTAGCTTTCAAACATTATTAGTTTCACTTTAGAGTTGTGTAGGGCGGGTTACACCCTTCTCAACTCATACTACCTAGATGAGAATCCAGATTTCTAGGTCAAACTTCAAAAATTCATAACTAATTCTATACTGATCCAATGGCCTTATATTTTATATGGTTGGAAAGCCCTAGATGTCTAGTTTCACATAAAAATAGATTTATCAAGTTTTGATGGCTATATTTATGTTCGTACAAGACGGATGTATGGATTCCGTAGAGTTTTCACCCAACAGCATCTTGGTTCTTCCTATCTTCAAGTCCTTTCATTCTAATTTCAATTGCAATCACAACATGCATGTAAAATCAACTCTAATTCATCATCATCACTCAAAATCACATCAGAATCACTAGAGAAATAGAAGCTCCACAAACCCCCAAATCAAGGAAAACAAGAAGAAAAGTTGAATTCCTACCTCTCCTAGGTGTAATCTTGCAAGATTTGTGCTTTGAATTGAGGAAATCTTGGTGGAGCTTGAAGATTTAATGGAGATGAAGATGAGATGAGATGAGATGAGAAAGAAAGGGAATGGAGAGGGTCAGCAGGCTGGCTAAATTTTAAAGGTTAGGAAGAGAAAAAAAAAGAAAAAAAATGAAAACTTTTGAAGGAAGCTAGCTTTTGATTGGTGAACTTCAATCCTCATTCAAACTTGGCTTGGCTTCCCTTTTCATGGCTATTGGTGGCGCCACTTGTGAGGGTGTGTTGGCTGAATCTTGGCCATCCATCCTAGGGTTCTCACAGTATAAGTTCTATTGGTTCGGTTCTGACAGTTTAAAATACCGAAATATTATCGATTTCTCTTAAATCGGTAAACTGGTTTTAGAAAAATTCTGTGAGGTTTCTTATATTCCTAATCTAATTCCATCGAAGTTAATCCTTCTAAATGTTACCTAATTGGTTTTGGGTAAATAGTTAATCGAATTTCAATTAATCCAAATTATTCGCTAAAAACCGAACAACTCGGTTAAAAATGATAAAATTTTTCGGACGTTACATGTAAACTTAAAAGGTCAATATATGGACTTAAACAAGCTTCCCATCAATGATATCTTAAGTTCAATGATACCATAACCTCTTTTGGTTTTAAGGAAAACATCGTTGATTGGTGTATATATATGAAGATCAGTGGGAGAAAGTTTATTTTTTTAGTCTTATACGTTGATGATATTTTGCTTACTACTAATGATCTTGGTTTATTACACGAAACCAAGAAATTTCTTTCTAGAAACTTTGAAATGAAAGATCTAGGAGAGACAACCTTTGTGATTAGAATAGAAATATTTTGTGATAAGTCAAAAGGATTAATAGGGTCATCTTAGAAAGCCTATATTAATAAAGTTCTAGAAAGATTTAAGATAGGCAAATGTTCAGCATGGATAATTTCCAATTCAAAAGGGGGACAAATTTAGTCTTATGCAATGTCTAAAGAATGAATTGGAGCGAGAACAAATGAAAAATATTCCTTACGCATCTATTGTTGAGAGCTTAATGTATACACAAACTTATACTAGGCTAGACATCTGTTTTGCTATTAGTATGCTAGGCAAAGTAATCCTGGATTAGGTCATTGGAAGGCTGCAAAGAAAGTTCTCAAATATTTTTAAGGAACAAAAGACTACATGCTTAGTTATAGCAAGTAAGATAATCTAGAGACAATTAGGTATTCAGATTTAGATTTAGATTTTGCTTGATGTGTTGACTCAAGGAAATCCATATTTGGTTATTTGTTCCTTTTAGCTAGATGGGCAATTTCATGGAAAAGTGCAAACTAGTCTATCATTGCTACATCCATCATGGAGACTGAGTTCGTGGCATGCTTTGAGGCCATTATTCAGGGATTATGGCTATAGAACTTTATTTTAGGACTTGGGGTTATCGATAGTAGAGCTAGGCCATTAAAAATTTATTGTTACAATTCTGCAGCAGTTTTCTTCTCTAAAAATGGCAAGTATTCTAAGGATGCTAAGCATATGGAGATCAAATACTTTGCCATTAAAGAAGAAGTTCAGAAACAAAGAGTATTAATAGAACATATTAGCACAAACTTTATGGTTGCAAGTCCATTCACAATAGGATTGCCGCCCAAGACATTTTATGAGCATGTTAAGAGAATGGGCATTATTGGACGTCATTGATGATATCGTATTATGATTGTTTTGACTTGTTTGACACTTTGAGCTCAATAATAAAGTTTGTTTCTGATATTTATTTCCTATTTCTAATTAGTATACATTATTGGATTAGAGTAATGACAACAGGAATAATGGTCTTTTAATAAAGATATTAAAGTTGGACCGTACTCTTCATTATGTATCATGTTAAACAAGAAGGTCAGTATTGTAGTACATGGAAGGGACTGTTTCGAGAAAATAGTGACATACAACCACCATGACTCACATTAATTTTCTACTTAGTCATGATATTATATTCTAGCCAATTTAATGAGAATTTAACATTATCTTAATTTGCATATTATGTATCTTATTAAACTATAAAGTATTGTTATATGGGACAAGTGGGAGAATGTAAGAATTGTGTCCCGTATAATAGTTTAATAATTATTATATAAATGTTAAATTAATTGATTGACTTATTGAACAAGCATCCCTTTGAACAGTCATATTGAAGAGTCATCATTATGAATGGTTACACCTATTTAAATGTATAGGCATGACTATTCAGTATGTAAAGACATGACTATTGGAATATAGAAGGTATGACTATTGGAGGTGCCTGACGGAAGCATCTTTTCATTGTCTATATAAACCAAGAATGTGGTCCTCTCTCCACCATCAATAGAAGCATATTGTATACATCACTATTGTGCTATTAAGAAAGAGGTTAAGAGAGAAAAATCATCATCTTCCATATTCTGTTTGCTTAAGGATTATCTTTTTCATTCAAGTTCAATAGAGAACGGTACGATCTCTTATCTAAATTATGTGAAAAGCATGAAGTTCTAGATCTTGAAATTAATATGTTTATGACAATCTATTCATGTATAAAGAGATTTCTTGCTTACACAAAGTACTCACAGTTTTAAGTTTTGCATGGTATACATTAAACTTTTTACTTAATTATTAAAAATTTAGTCCCGAACCTTCTTGCTAGATATAGGAGAAGTGTTAGCCTAATTTTTACTATTATAATTATAATTTGGTCTAGAAATTTATTATTATTACTTTTCTGGTCTTTTTTTTTAGATATGGCATTTGCTTTATTAATGTACTGGATTATGGGATTTGGGGGAATTTTATGTGGGTGTGGCATTTTGGAAGAAATTGAAAATTTTGATTTAGATGTACCGAAAAATATATTATTATATTAAAATTGGAATTCTCAATTTTAGTACAATTAAAATCGGAATTTTCGATTTCACTATAGAAAAAATATTTCCCAACCCATGAACTGTAAATAGAAAATTCAAAAAATTAATAAAATTTGAAACATAATTTCCAATTTAAAAAAACAAAATTTCCGATTTCACCACATTTCTATTATATAAGCATCCTTGTGGTCATTTAAATCTATTGAAAGTTGATTCCGAAATCAAAAGGCGTGTGTATCAAAAAATAAAAGGGGTGTTTGTCGAAAAAAAAGACAGTAAAAACGAGGGAGAAAATGGAAAGAGGTGTAAATATTATTGTATATTTTAATGGTGATATTCTAAATACAAATGCGGGTGCGACATTTGTGTGTGAGAGGCCGACTTATTTTTCTATTCCATATATGATGTTACTTGCAGAATTAGAAGATGGACTTTGTAAATGCATAGATGTAGACACTCCAAAGATAGTGGAAAAAAACAATAAGATATAGGTGTCCAATCTTTACTTTTGGTGGGTTATTCAATAACAAGCTATTCCAATAAGTGACAACAACAACATGCAACAAATATTTAGGACTCATCGACACAACATCAAGCAAACATGGCTTGCATAGATTTGTATGTTGATTTTAGAGAAGTTGCTATTGTTATAGAACCTAAGCCAAGCACATTTCCTGAGAGAGACGTATAGTAAGAAGATCGCATCAGTGAAAGTGATGAAGAGGAATTCGAAGACAAATATGGAAGAGCCAGCGAAGGTGCACTTGATGATGTGGATAATGATGCAGATGACGAGCAAGTGGCTAGTCAACATCTATTCGGAGAGCCATCTTTCATGCGTACTTTAGATATTCAAGCAATGCATGCACTCGAATTTCTAGAGTATGCAAACACGGGTATGTAGCACATAACTAAAGTCTTAAGCATAGATTAGTTAGTCTTTAAATATTGGCCTAGTGGATATTAGTTAGTAGGGTTTTAGATATTTTCCATACTAAGTTAAATTATTTTTTATGAAATAATTAGTAGCTATATTTTATTTACTATTTAGATATAAGTACATAAAATATATACATTAGTTAAAAAATATTAGTCTTTAAAATTAATTTTATTATCATTAAATTAAAAATTCTCATCAAATAATTTAGTAAGGTTTTTTGAATTTTATAAAATGTTTACAATAATAGCATTTATTGTTGAGATTAAGATGTTAGAGTATGGAAGGAGTCCTATTACATGTTTATTATGATAGTTGGTTGTGCACTTTATTGGGGTTTTATTTTTAATGCGGTATTTACGATTGATATGTTCACTAATATGGGATTTGGGCTGTATTTTCTGTAAACAGAAATTTAATTTATTTTTTACTGGCACTTTCATAGGTGCTCCTGCTGCGGATGGTAAATTGTGTTGGAATACAATTCAGTGATAGAGATGTTGTTATACGAGCAACTAAGAGTTACAGTATATCCAAAGGAGTTGATTACAGGGTGCATGATTCAAAACTCATGACATTTTTTTGTAAATGTGTACGTTATGGCATAGACTGCAGATGATTTGTTAGGGCCAATTTTAGGAGGAATAAGTACTTTGGGGAAATAAAGAAGTACAATGGCCTACACACTTACACTAGGGCAAGGATTTCGCCAGACCATACGAAGTTGGGTTCAGACATAATTGCTCAATGTATAAAGCCCCTAATAGGATCCAACCCATCCTTTAAGGTAAAAGCTGTGATTGTAGAGATTTAGTCTTGATTTGGATACATGATTTCATATCGAAAAGCATGGATGGCAAAGCAAAAGGTAATAAAAAAAGTTTATGGTGGTTAAGAAGCATCATATGAAGCTTTACTGCAATAGTGTGCAACAATGTGTGATGTTGTCCAAGGATTAGTTATTCAGCTAGATTCTATGGAGGCTTACCATGGTGATGACCTAACTCCGAATGCTTGACTATTATGTCAGGCATTTTGGACCTTCAGTTCCTGCATAAGAGCATAGACATTGCAAACCAATTGTATAAGTTGATAGGACACATTTATATGGGAAATATAAATGAGCTCTATTGGTTGCAGTTGCATAGGACAATAATTAGAATATATTGCTAGTTACTTTTGGTATTATTGAGGGTGAGACTGCAGATGCATGGCATTTTTTTTGGGCAATTTACGCAGGTATGTAGTGACCCATGATGGAGTTGGCACTATTTCTGATCGCCATGAGTCAATTAATGCAGCAATAAGGCAAAGCAGTGGTCAGTGGGAATCGCCAAAGGCATTCCACCTGTATTGCATTAGGCATATTGTTGCTAATTTCTTGCGGAGTTTCAAGGTGCTATACTTGCACAAACTTGTCTTCAGCATGGGTAATTTATTTAGTTTGTTATTTATTTATTATACTTATGAATGCAATTTTATGAAAATAATATTTAAACCATATTATGCTTGTTTTTGCAGGCCATTCGAGAACTGAGCATGAATTTAGTTGCCATTATGAGCAAATGCATGAACATGGCCAAGTATATATTGATTGGCTTGATGAAATCCCATAAGAAAAGTGGGTTCAAGCATTTGATGGTGGGCATTGGTGGGGTGCCATGACCACAAACCTAGTTGAGTGAGTGAATTCTGTGTTAAAGAGGGTTCGAAATCTTCCCATCACAGCATTGGTTAGAGTAACTTACTTCTAGTTAGGTGAGTTGTTTGCTCCAAAAAGGTAGGGAGGCACTTGTGCAAAAAAATGCAGGACACACTTTCTCAGAGGCTATAACGACACGACTTTGGACAAATGAGCAAGCATCCGAAAATGTGTGCATCAGTCAATTTGATCGATGAAATGAGGCTTTTCACGTTCAAGGCCTATCTAATAAGGATGAATATAGAGTTGATCTGAAGTAGAGGTACTGTGTTTGTGGCAATTTTTTGACAGATCGATATCCATGTCGTCATGTGATTGCCTGTTGCTCCAGGCAGAACATTGACGAGTGACTTTATGTAGAGGATGTCTATAGGATTGAGGAAGTCTACAAAATGTACAAGAAGGAGTTTGGGGTCATTGGGAATGAGAGTACATGGCACCAATATATAGGCCCAAAGCTTTATTTTGACCCTATCTTAAAGCATACAGTGAAAAGTCAGCCCAAATCGACTTGTTTCTTAAACGAAATGGATATGTGTGAGATGCGAGGATCACAACGCTGTAGTCTTTGTTGTCGCAGCTGATGTCCAAATCTTCCAGGGTCAAGCTCATAGTGTTCATAATAGTTTATTAGCCTTCCTTCATGTTATTTTTTTAATGAATTGTTCTAACTATGTTATTTTTAATCATTTATTTGTAATCCTGTTCTTGAATATTTATTATTTTATTTCAATTACAAATTTAATATTAAATTGTATTTTCCTTAATCATTAGGATATGGAGTAATTTTTTTAAACCCTTGATTACTAAAGATATTTAACATATATGATTTTTTTTAGGGTGAATTACATAAACCTCCCCTGAGATTCATTATAATTACACCCGGCACCCTTCTATTTAGTTATATTACTCTGACTTCCTTTATTTCTAATAGGGGACTAAGTTTCAAGTTATCAAGCTCCAAACTAAACCTGTCTTTTAACATGATACTTTATTTCAGAGTTTTAAGTTCCAAGATCATTCCATAATAATTCACCCCTTTGTAGGCGTAGTGATCATTTTCAAGCAGTGTTTTTTTTTTTTCCAGTAAATCTTTCAAGTATAGCTATTAAAATAAAATTACTATCTATTTTATTAATTTCTCAAATCTACTAAGGAATATATTGATTATTATTTTAAATTTAAATTCATTTAAAATGACGAAAATGAATGCTCATTTATTAATAAGAAAGCGAAAACAATTTCCTATATTTCTTAGTAAGTGCCATTTTGAATTTTTATACATCATGTCATTATATAATTTCAATAGAAAAATTAGTTACTTTATACCAATTTTATCTTTTATTTTATTAATTATTTAATTCCTAAAATTTTTAGATATTTTTTATGAAAAAAATTAATTTTATCACTTATTTTGTTCACTTATCACAATTCCTTTTCTTAAAATAGTTCAAAAATTAATAATATCTTTTAAGGTTACTGCTTCTAAAAATAAACTATTTAATTACTTCATTATGTCTTAAAAAATATTAGAGAGTAAAAAAATTTATCAGAATTTAATTGCTAAAATAATATGGTATAATTATTGATATTTTGATAAATAAGTGAGTCACACTGTTTCATTTCATTTAATTATAGTTAATTAAGTCAAACACTTTAAAGATAAGCAGCAATCACATTTTATTTATTTTTTAAGTTTCATACAATTATTTACTTTCATAGATGAAAGAAAGAAATAATAATACCTTTTTGATTTGAAAGAAGAAGAAGATAGTATTTTAAAAAAAAATACTTTTATAGTAAATGCTGTTAAAATTGATATATTTAAAACTTGAAATTATACCTACTAATAAAAGAAGTTGTGAGATGTACTCACTAGTACTACATACAACATTTGCATACAAACTAAAAGAAATTAAAAAATAATACATAAATTGGTAAAAACCCTAAATTATATACATTACCCTCCCCTCCTCTTTCTGATTAATGAAGGGCTAAATCTGAGAGGCGAAAACACATGTTCCGGCAAATCTTCAGCCATATGCTGTCTTAGTCTTCCTCTTTTGTACCATCACCCCCCATGCCTTGTTCTCCAACACCCTAATCTTGATGCCTCGTACCCTCATCTCTAGCACCCTCATATCCAGCACCCTCATTTCTCCTGCCTTCCTGCCTTAGCACTTGGTCGGATAAAGGTGCATCTTCTGTCATCACCCATTGCATGAGGGACATCTTCCACGAATCACTTGGGGAAAATACTGGTTAAGATATCTTCACAATGTCTGGTGTCATCATCTCTGGTCGATACTCTAGTAGGGCCATCTATGGTGGGTGCTATTGTGTAACCATTTTGTGGTTAGTGCTCCAGTGTCACCCTCTATGGTCAATACACATCGTCCCTTCCAGGAAGTGACAAGGACAAGTCCAAATCCCATCGTCAGGAAGATTTAGCAACATCTCCTTGAGCGGTGTCAGCGAATGCAATTGCAAAGTTGCCCTTAACCCCACTCTCTATCCGCATGCACTGTAACATCCCGATTTCCGAGTTTGGCTTCGCCCTCAGGACTGATACATTCCGATTTCCGACTTCGTCTTTAAAACACAGATAAGAGTATTCTTTCCGAGTTCCGAGTTAATTTTTGTCCAATTCTCGACTTCATGCCTTGTACGACTCCCGACTTCGTATGGATTATTTCCAACGACTTCCGAGTTTAACCTTCGAGTCCAAACAACATGAACGTGATTCACCGGTATCCGGCTTCATGTCTTAAAGCAAATGTCCCCGACTTCCGATCTCATAACTTATGATCAAGTTTCCAGCAAGATGTACGCGAGTTCCGACCTAAGACAACAAGGTTCAAAATAGTATGCGTGGTTTCCGATCTCAGAAGTTATGGTTTAACACAATGGTGCAAATACCGAACTCCAAGTTTAATATAACGAGTTCCGACCTTAGTGTTGAACTCAATGGGGATGGACACGAGTTCGGATCCTTGAGAATCGGTACACGAGTTCCGGTATACGATTTAACAACCAGCATTGGCATTTCCTGGTTCAAATGGGGAGTTCCGAGATTATAAGATTGCGATTACGAGTTCTGACCTCCGACCTTGATACAAGATTTCCTCAAGTCACACACAGATAGGACGAGTTACGACATACGACTTAAGCCCTAGTCTCAATTGGGATACACGAGTTCCGACTTAAGGTGTAATGGGGACGAGATCCGATTTCAGATAGAACAGGAGCGTATCTCCATTTTTGAGACGACGTGGAGAGCAATTTTAACACAAAAGGGAGAGACATGGCGGAACCTTGCCCACAAAATTTCATCCAATCAAAGCCACTTATTCTAACTACCACTTCGAAGCTTTGTCTATATATATGCATCCTCCTCCTGCCTCTTCAGCTCATCATTCTTACGTTGCTCACTTCAGCTCCCTTCCTCTCTCAATCTACTCTCTCAAACCTCCAAGCTTTGTCAAGGCTTCCTTCAGCTCCAATTCAAATTCAGCAAGATCACACTCCAAAGAGGTAGGATTCTGCTCTATTCTTGAATTCCTTACACTATGATTGCATGAGATTGTGCTATTCTTTATGTATTTGATGAACTATTGGATGTATTGGATGGATTTATGATTGAATTAATAGAAGACTTTGAGTCAGAATTATGATTAGAAGGAGAAGATTAGAAGGAGTGGAGAAGTGAGATGCTGTCTTGGTGAGGGAGTCCACGGCAGTCCGTACGACGGAGTGTACGGCTCCGCCTACAATCGGTCAAATCCGATGAAACTAATTTTAGATGAAAGTAGACATCCAGGGCTTTCCATAGGTATATCATATAAGGTTATTGGATTAGTATTGAGGGAGATACGAATTTTTGAAGTTTGACCTAGGGTTCAGGATCTTCATCCGAGCAGGGTGACTTGAGGAGAATATAACTCACCCTATACAACTCCAAATCGAATGAAACTAAGTTTGTTAGAAAGCTTACACATAGAGGAACACCCCAATATAAGATCCCGAGTTTGTTATGGTCCCAATTGTTCCCAGTGATTCGAGGAAGTTGTCCTATGTCCAATCTAGGCCAAAACGGAGTAGTTCAGGAAGGTCAACTTTCAGGACTTATATCTCGAGATGTACTTAAGCAAATGGAGTGAAACTTGTGGCAAATGAAAGGTTGTCCTGTTAGCTTTGATATGAGACCAATTTCGTGAGATTTGAGCTTAGTTTCGATTTTTAGTGAATTTATATTCCCAGGAGTGTAATTCGGGTTAGTAACTGAACAAGCTAAAGTAAAAGCTGAATATCTTGAATTATATAAATCAAAATGGCATGGGACCAAAGAGGTTAGAAAGTAGACATATAGGGCTATGATATATCCAAATTTCAGATTTAAATGAGTTGAATAGAGATAAAGGTGGATTATACAAGATTCGGGCAGAACCGAATAGAATTGGCAGAATGGCCAAAATGATAATTTTACAAGTGTTAGTGGAACATATAAGGTTTGAATTGAGGATTGCTAGCTTGACATTGTTATATGTGTGTTAAGTTAATTATGTTGCTATGACTGATTTGTCCGTGAAATGCTGGCACTATTCATGGGGAAACGGACCTGATCCGTTATGCTGCCGGATTTACGGCAGAAGTCTAAGAAGTCATGAATGTTTAAATGTAAGGATGGATTGAAATATAAAGGGGTATATAGAAACCCTATATTTAAGAATGACGTAATTATGTTATGAGGTATATGAGAGTAAGTGATGTAGCATATGTATAACTATGCTGGAATATGTTTGAGAATGAAAGAACGTGAACGTATTGAATGTGAATCCCTTTACTTGGAGGCAGTTATTTGAAATCCCTCCTTGTGAAGGCAGTTAAGTGATAAAGATATGAATCCCTTCACTTGGAGGCAGTTGCACTTGAATCCCTCCCTGTGAAGGCAGTTAAGACAATGAGACCCCTTTACCTTGGAGGCACGTGGTCAGATGAGATCCCTCTATGTTGAAGGCACGTGGTCAGATGAGATCCCTCTATGTTAAAGGCACGTGGTCAGAAGCGATCCCTCAATTTTGAGGCACGTGACCAGAATCGATCCCTTTAGCTAGAGGCACGTGACCAGAATCGATCCCTTCAGCTAGAGGCACGTGACCAGAATCGATCCCTCCAAGACTAGAGGCACGTGAATCCCCTTGTGGGTGAGTCGGTGTGACGACGGTCACGGGTGATGCTGACGAGCTCACTCCAAGGCCAGGCTACCCAAGGGCAGTAAATGCACCCTAGGGACGGCGATACGTAACGCCTAGGTGTGCCAAGTAAAAGACTAAAGACTAAAGATTAAAGTATATGCAAGCACCCCAATCACATGAGGCATGGCATTAACCCAGCTAGTGTGAGTATAGGGGTAGGACTTACATGAGGCATGGCATGACCCAGCTAGTGTAAGTACCAAATGAGGATCCCATCTTCCTAAGGAACGTGACATGGCGATCACGCTCTGATGGGGTATGACATGGCGATCATACTCTGGAATATGGTATGATGCTGCACTTGAGGACGGCGATACGTAACGCTCAAGTGTAGACAGATCCAAGCACCCTAGGGACGGCAACATGTAATGCCTAGGTGTGCCGAATGAAAGAAAAGTAAAACTTTATGTATATGTATGAATTCTAGTGCAAGTTAAGTGAGATATAGATGTGATATTCCCATTAAATTAATGCTATATGTGTTTTATATGTTGAACTTATTATCCAGGGTATTATTCATGAATTAATCTTGTGTACATTTCCTCAAGGGACCAGTATATGAGTAAAAATGAACTTTGCTTCGGATAAGACATTTTTCGAAATGTAAAATTAAACAATTTGTACTGCATGTTCATCTATTTTCAAAATAAACCGAAGCAAACTGGAGGCGACCATGATGACATTATGTATGAAGATTAGAGAATCCTACTGAGAATTTTATAATTCTCACTCCTATTTCCATGTTGTCTCCAGATGATTTTAGAAGTTTCCAAGGACGGCTGAAGTTGCTGTCAGTTGAGGTCCGCTCAGGTAACGATACTTGACTCAGGTATAGTACTATGACTTAAGCATAGTACTGTGCTTAGGAGGGTGTTACATGCACCACTGCTATCAATAGACCTTCTTCATCGACTCTAACTGGTCCTAGAATGAGGACGAATGTCCTTTACATCTAAGGACATTTGCGAGGGTTCCATGCAAGTCACATGAAACACCCTCTCAGGTATAGTACTATGCTTAAGTCATAATACCTCGCCTAGGAGTTGTTACTATTACTTAATCAGACCTTGTCTAACAGCAACCTCCGGTCGTCTTCAATTATCTTAGTTAACTCCATTTAGGATGACCATCTTCAGTACTTCTTGAAATATGTGGAGATAACACGGAAACATACATAGGGGTGAGAATTATAAATTCTTAGTAGGATTCCCTAAACTACAATAGATAGTGTCATCATTATTATCTCGAACTGCTTCGGTTTATTTTGAAAATGTGATCATGCCATATAAACTATAGGTTTCATTTTAGAAAGTTCAAAAATATTCTTCTGAAGCAGAGTTCATTTTATTTATACACTTAGTAAGGAAAGGAAGAATATGATCATTAACATAACAAGATAAAGGACAATCGAATAAGATATATAGATTCATAACAAAATGAAGAACAATTGAATAAAAGGCATAGATGTGCGCAAATGACTTCATGATGCAAGTGCACTTGACTTCCTTTCTTATCCCTTTTCTTTACTTGTCATACACAATTCAGAGTATGATCGCCATGTCATACTCCATTAGAGCGTAATCGTCATGTCACACTCTTTAAGATGTGGTTGCCATGTCATATTTATATCCTCTTTACTTGCATTTTGTTTTTCTATGCTTGGTTCCCTGGAGTTAAATGGCCTCTTTTATCGCTGGGTAATAGCTTGCTTTTCAGATCTGAGCTCGTACCTATACTTGAGTGATGGGTTTACTTTCTCGAATCCTCACATCAGTCTATTCCCCTTAAATTTGGTTGAGGGCCAACCCAAGTCTTAGACAATACCGCCCTGGCCCACTGTGAGGCAAAGACTTGGTACGTCCTTTTGCAAGTTCTTATTGTCTTTTCCTTTTCATACATGATCATGCATGCAAATGCTTTATATTCATGCATATGTATCATATCATGTCTCACTCATACTTGCAGGCATGTTCTTCATGCACACAACATATATACTCATGACTACACAAACTTTATGTCCTACTATCAAATATTATTACATGAATAATTTCTATGTACAACATAAGTACATATAACTTCCTATCACATACCTCTGCCGAAACTTCGACAGCATAATAGTTTAAATATGGGGCTTCACAATGTACAGTACAGGAAAATAGCCAGCCAGTCCAAACAACAGAAACATCACAAGTATGTAACCTCATTTCAACAGTTTAATAAGGAGTTTGCACAAATAAACTAGCTAAATTTGCAAGTTGGAGTTCAAGAGCTTGCCACCTTTGGAAGTTGGTCATTCAGCCCCATGTCCCTATTTTTGCCTGGTTATGTAAATTATGCCATAAATTCATCTTAACTTGTTTAATCCTAAAATTTTAATATGTTATAGAACTATGTGTCTACTTTTTGTTCTCTTTAGTCCCATTAAGTCTTGTTTAGTGTACATTAAGTTATTAAGCTTTTACTTCAGGCTGCCTTGATAAGGAGCAGATTTAGGCACTTAAATGTTAAAATCTACCAAAATTCCAATTTTTACTCATTTGATCCGAAATTTTTCTCTAAATGAAGCCATCTGAACCATATTTTATTCCTCACAAGTTTCATATTGAATGAGTAAGTATAGTCCAAGTTATGGGCTCTTAATTCGGCTTAAAAGGAGCTGCTCTATTTCCTACGTACAGGATTTTAGGGCAAATTTAAGGAATTACTGGGAACAACACAAAAAGATCTAACTCTGAAATTTTTACAGAATATTATCTCTATGTTAGCTTCCTAACAAAATTTGTTGCACTCAATTTGAAGGTATATAGGGTGAGTTATGCCTAACACAACTCGTACTAGTCAAAATAAACGACAAGATTCAAGGGTCTATTTCAAAATTTCATAACTCCATCATTTTAGATCCAATGGCATTATAATTTATATGATTGGAAAGCCCTGGATCTCTAATTTCATCTAAAAATAGTTTCATAAATTTTTAACTTCTATAAGGCAAGTGCTATGGTTCGCAGTATAGATAGGTCCTAGGGTTTTTGTTTTCTAGCAACCTTGTTGGTATTTTTCTTTGAGTTTTTGCCTAATCAACCAACCTAAACCAAAAATATCAATCTTTAATCACTTGAACAAGTCATGAAAGCATCAAACAACATCAGAATAAGAAGATACATCTCAACCCCAATCAGCCACATAGCATTAAAATCAAGCAAAGCATAGGAAATCCTACCTCAAATTTTGAGTTTGAGCTAGAAAGATGAAAACCTTGGTTGTAGAAAATTGTGTAGGGTGTAGAAGCAAGAAGAAGAGGATGAAATGGAGAGCAAATAAAGGAGGAGATCTGCCTTCTTTTTGGTAGAAATGTTCAAGAGAGGAACTAGGGATTATTTGGTTTGTTTGTCATCAATGTTGAAAGTGACCTAGGTACCTTGATTGGTGGATGTGTGGCTTCTCTCCATTTTTCTTGAGATGCCCACTTTGGATGGCTAAGATGGCACCGCTTTGGGGATGTAGATGGCTAAATCATGGCCATCCAAGTTAGGGTCAACAGTGTAAATTTCTTCTAGTTTTTATGTTATATAATACCGAAATCTTTACCAATTCTTCTTAAATTAGCGAAACGTTGCTAATGGCCCTCATTAATTTTCTACATAACAAATTTAAATTTTTCTAACCCTACAATTCATATTTCAATACTAATTTAATGTATCTACCTAATGAAATGAAATAATTCAATTAACAATGCTAGTCAGATGCACTATTTTTCGGGATGTTACATCAAATGCTACACTTGTAGGGGCTCCTATGTCTGTATAAATTGGAACTCATGCTATGGGGGCTGGATCATCTGTAGATCCTAATACTATTGAGTCCAACGAAATTGTTGCTCGCATGGATTCAAATAGAAATCCTCATTTGGCTATGGTAAGGGAGGTGGCAAGGGCATATAAACCTAGCTTTGCAGGACTCATTGTTCTACGAGGATCTGCTGTTGCTAGGGGGTGACTAGCCCATGGGATCCTCCTGTTGTTGGGGGGTGGCTGCTCCATTTGAGCGAACAACCATAGAGGAGCGGCATGGCATAAATACCATGACTAGTACTCATCCAAAGGTTAGTAGTCTTCAGTTGGTTGTCCTTGTAGGATGCACTCTTGTCAATGATCCCATAGTGTCACCCAATCCATATGCCTCGATCTCCAGTAAGTCTGTCTTTGTCCCTATAAGTCTATATTATGGGAACATGCTAAAAAATTCAAAGTGACGCATTATGTGATCAAGTAGGTGCCACTCAATTACTTCAAAGCAGATTAGTGGTGCCACCGTTGACCAGATTGGCTGCTCTACCCGTATATCGTCCGAAATAAAGCTATCAATTGTAGGATCAACATGTGGTTGCCATACAAACTACATCAATAAAAATACATGAGATATGCAAAAAATATAAACTAAGTAGTCTAATAATAGTTATCAAACGATGTAATTATTTAAATATAATTATAAGTGATAAATAAAATTATATATAACTTTATTTCTTATTTATATTTTTAAATATTTGATTGAGAAATAAGATTTTATTAAAACATTAAGTAAATTGAAAATAAGACACATTTATAGTTAAATATAATTAACAAACTTTTTTAAATTATAAACTAAGTAATCTAATAATAGTTAACAAACAAGTAATTAGTAATGAGTAAAATTATCTTTAAGTGTTAATTTATTTTTTTGTATTCTATTGAAATAAAAATAAATAATAATGAAGAAAGTTTAAATATAATTATAATTAAAGTTTAAATTTATTAGTTTATTAATCTTCTTATATTTTTCTTTGAATGATTAAATAAAGGAATAAGAATGAAAACAATTAAAAAATAAAAACTAAGCACCACTCTACCCAAAAGAACCAAATAATAAAGTACGAAATTTCTTCTATAATAACATAATTATAATTTGAAATTAAACAAATAATGATCATATTTATATAATTTTTCAAACAATTATTAATAGTATTATTAACATACTTGTAACTTCCAGTATAAAAGAAATTACTCATTATAATATCTACAATATAAACTTTTTTTTTTCTAAAATACAATCATTTCTAATTTAAACACAAATAAAAGGGAAAGAAGAGAAAAGGAAATTATAAACACTCATTACTCTACAATTCTAACTAGTTTCAAATGGTAGTCAACTTTTCAATATAAATGTATAATTGAGCTGAAAAGATTGATCATTATTATTAAATACTGATTTTTAATCTTAACAGAAAGACACAAATTAACGGACCAATACGTTTGTTATAAATAATAATAATAATAATAATAATAATAACAATTTATATATTTTGATAATTACATCATTAGGTCTTATCTGATCTATAAGCACCCTTAAATTGGCTAGATTTCTCAGGTTAAATTGTCGTCGATACCATGCATGACTCCATGTGTGAGATTTTATATGAATTAGATACAGATTTCATGGTAACAAACTAAAAATTTGTCTTGAAAACAATTTTTACTTGAAAATAATGAGAAAAGTAAAATGTTGGATCTGCATAGGTGCCAAAAATGGGAGCCTGAGGAATGCCCACATTTGTAGAAGTACCAGGCTGCCACAAATGTCTAGTGTTCTTCTATGCGAAGCATGATCTAATGCCCGGTAAAGTACAGTGAGGTATGTAGAACCCCAACTATATAACCCAAACTGCTCCATATGCTGAAGCAGCTGCAGATACTTTTCGTGGACCTCTGAGTTGCTCTTGTTAGGCACTATGACATGGCCTAACAAGGATAGTATATAAGTGCTAGCTATCCATAGTACAACGATGTCGGCATCGCCACGAAGCAATCTGTATTGCTCATTTAGCCAGTGTAACTCGATAAAACTCCATCAACATTGCTCTCTCCAGACCAAGCACCAAGTGCAAAATCACATTGCTGTCAGAGTGCTGTAGTGCTGGGAGTAGTAACTCCAGTGATGACTATACCATTGACACGGAGACCGAGCTGAATGGCAACATTCCCTAATGTCACCGTACATTCTGCACAAGCAAAATGAAATGTGTGGGTCTCTGATCTCCATTGTTCGACCAATGCACTTATCAAATGATTATTTATAATCATGTGGCGGATCTATGGAACGTGATATAGATTAGCCTGCTGCAAGATCCCATGAATCTCGTACCTCGGTGGATCCAGATTCAAATAACAGACCCGCAATACTCTCATCACCTGTGACAAATAAAAACCTCAATTAAGTTTAAAAACTAATATTCTTAACTAATTAGTGTATAGTTTATGAACTAATGCATAAAGACTATTGGATTTAAAAACTAAATGTAGCTATAGCTATTGAATTGTTTTTCACAAAATCATTACTATATATTTTAAAATTATTTTTTCTATTATATCAAAATTATTTTAAATAACCTCAGTAACATAAGTCCAGTTTTGACGTTTTTTTTTTTCTTTTTACTAACTCATATCCACTAGTTATGATAAAATAAATAAAAGCCTCAATTAATTTTAAAAATTAATATTCTCAATTAATTAGTATATACTTTATGACCTCATATGTAAAGACTAACTAATATATTTTCAAATTATTTTTTCTATTCTATCAAAATTATTTTTGAAAAATTCAGTAACATAATATGATGATAGCAAACTAATTAAAAAACATAATACACCAAGAAAAAAAAAATCCAAATCCATGAAAGCACCACCACCAACAAATCAGAAATTCCGATTTAGATAAAATTGAAAGATAATAATAATAACACGCTCCGATTATGTGTGAGAATTACTAATGAAATAAATCAAAGTTCTTTTTTACGGACGGATGCAACAATGACTTGCATAATTGAATTGGTACATAATAAGTGATGCAGATTAAATTTTTGTTCTTACTCTGAATATAAATAAAAATTTCAAAATAAGGAATCGGCCTTAGGTCGGTCCCTTCCACCGACCATAGCAAGCCGCTGATTTAAAATTATTGGTTAAAAAAATAAAGCTTAGAAATAAATATAGCCTAATCCCTCCTATTAGTTCTTAATTGACCACTTCTCGTTTTTGAAAAGAAAAATATAATTATTAGACAAACAAAAATAACTTTCTTAAAATTATAACACTACCGTAAAGCCAACTTACCAATAACTAGTTTATAGAAGATTAATACGTAGTTTGATAGGAACTCAGGTACGTTTTTATTTCTATCAGTCTCATATATGTAGCATACAGAATTTTGATAAACAGAAAAAACAAAATTATCGACAACACACTATTTTCGAATTAATTAAGAAACATAATACACCCCAAAAAAAAAAAACACTAGTTAAGAACCATAATACACACAAAAAAAAAAAAAAAAACTAATTAAGAACCATATTATACCAAAAAATCAAATTCAAGCAACCACCACCAACAACAAACTATTTTACACAATATCAATAAGCTTCTAAAAGAAAATAAATAAACACATAACAAAATTAATTTCTAAAAAAAATTAACTTGCGTTATGCTCAAGAATTTGCTCAGAAATATGTTAGCATGAATCTACTTGTTGCGGACTAGGCCCAAAGGACCTGAAGCCCCAAAGTGGACCAACAGTCTCATGGGTTGAAGGCCCACACAGGGAGCGGTTGGAAGCATCTCCATCGAGGTTGTTTTGGGTTATGATAGCATTAATTCCAGATTCTATAATGCCCAAGACCGGATTCCGTAACGTATGTAAATCCGCGGTCGCTACCTAGAGCTTCTATATATAAGGGAGCTCACCCCTTGAAATAGGTATGCATTTCTTACCCATACTATTGATGCCTTTTACTCTAACTGACTTGATCATTGGAGTCCTTGCAGGTACCCCCAACCAAACATCACCATTCGCAGCGGTCAGAGAAGCCCCAACTCAATTCGGAGGGTCCATTCCCCAAAATCCGGTCACCTTTTCCAAACATTGGCGCTGTCCGTGGGAAAGTTTCAATCGCTACACACAAATTGATTGCCAAGTTTCTCACCGTCAACCGAAAGTTACGGCGGCTCACGGTCATATGAGTGATAGACAATCACCACAATGAGAACAAGCATGTGGACATACTGTGTTAGAATCTGCCTCTGACATTGGAAACTAGCGTCATGCTAACCCACCTTTAGTGGAGCCACCTAGGAATCCTTTGACATCCAAAGTCGAACGAGCTCCATGGGAACAAATCCCATATGAAGATATTGTCTTGATGATGAAAGAGTAAGTTGAGCGTAGTTGGAACAAAACATCGAGAAATGAGGGGAGCTAGCGAACGAGATCGGAAAAAATATCATCATTGAGTTCGGGATCACGACGACCGATTACAGTACCGAGTTTAGCGTTACGATGAGAGGCACAGTTTTCAGGGCAGTGACCAAGCTCACAAAAGGGAACATGTATATATGCCAGGGAACCTTGAAGTGAATATTCACATCATGTTGAACATACTGAGTCTCATCCCTTTAGGGTGAGAAATTTTGATCAACCTAGGTATTACCCGAGTCATGACACAAATGATGATGAGATGCCTTTCTTGGAATACATAATAAGTGTGAAGCTCCCAAGAGGGTTCAAGCCTCCCATCGATATGAAGCCTTATGACGGAAGTTCTGTTGCACAAGAGCATATGGACGTCTTCAAGTCCAGAATGGTGTATGGTAGGAGCCTCGAATCCTGTGAGATTCGAGCATTTCCGATTACATTGAAGAAAGTAGCTTTAAAGTGGTTCAACTCCCTGCCATCGAGATCCATTTGTAAGTTCTCAGATTTACAATCTCGTTTTCTAGCTCACTTTACGACCTACAGATTTAAGCCCAAGCCAGTCACTAACCTTTTGGGATTATCTCAACGATAAAGAGAGTTGCTCCGAGATTTTCTCGAAAAGTTCAATGCAGAAACATTGTTGGCGGAAGAGTTAGAAACTCAAGCTGCAATACTCACAGTGTTGAATGGGCTCCGACCTAGAGCATTTAAGGATTCCCTTACCAAGCGGCCAGCAAAATCCATGTATGAAATTCAGGTTAGGGTAGAAAGGTACATCTATCTCGAGGAGACGTAAAAGGCCACGACAAGCTCGGCAAAAATTCAAGCCAAGAAGAAGCCAGGTACGCAGTATGAAGAGCGTCAAAAGAAAGAGCCTAGGGCACCGAGGGTTGGAATGTTTCGTAATTATACTCACCTCAATATGTTCCTAGCCAATTTATATAAGGAAGTCCGGCAGGTGGAAAGATTCCCAAAGCTGAAGGCAATTCGAGTAAGGGCCAACACTAATAGGTCCCTATAATGTGAATACCACATTGGCTTTGGGCACAAGATAGAAGATTGTTATGATCTCTGAGATGTTGTGGAACAACTAATCCGAGAGGGAAGATTGGTGAGGTACATTGCCTCTCAACGAAGTTTGAGAAAAAGAAAGACCTCACCTTTAAGGGATGAAGAAAGAAAAAATCCCCGATCGCAGAGAAACTCGTACAACATCCGAGATTATGACAATCAGGAAGAAGAACCCATAACAAGGACAATCAATGTCATATCTGGAGGTTTTACGAGAGGTGGAGTTACTAAATCAGCTCACAAGAAACATCTTTCGGAGATATTGAGTCTATCGGTGGCAAAATTGAAGAAGCCCTATAAATTGCCTTCCGATTTCAAGGGAGTTGTTCTTGGACATGATGATCCTATGATCATTTCGGCTAAGATGATAAATGCTGAGGTCAAAAAGGTCTTCATCGACCAGGGAAGCTTAACAGACATTATTTTATGAGATGCCTTCATCAAGCTCGGAATAAAAAATTCTAACCTTCAGAGTTACAAGGAAGAACTCGTTGGTTTTTCCGAAGAAAAGGTATGCTCAGATGGGTTCATTACTTTGCATGCAACTCTGGGTAGCCGACTGAAAACTCGAACCATTAAGTTCGACATTTTGGTCATCGATTGCTTATCAGTGTACAATTTTATCTTGGGAAGGCCGACTTTGAATAAGATCGGGGTTATTGCTTCTACAACTTGTTTGATAATGAAATTTTTTATCGATAATGGAGAAATAGCTACCGTGAGAGTCGACCAAGTTGCAGCTTGAAGGTGTTACAATGCAAGCTTAGAAATTGCCAAAAAGGAGTCAAAAGCAGAAGAAACACAACCTCTCGGTTCATTGAACATTATGTTGATCGACCTAGACATTCGAGGGCAACAAGAGGCAAAATGGCTAGAGCCTGAAGGAGAATTCAAAAAAGTTCAAATCGGCCCAAAAGTTTTTCACACGGCTCTAATAAATAAGAGCCTCTCAATTTTCCTTAAAGAGAAGTTTGCTGCTTTCTTAAAGGAGAATGTATAGTTGTTTGCTTGAACGGCTGCAGATATGCTTGGGATCGATCTCGAGTTCATGAGCCATCGGTTATCAATCCTTCCTAATGTCCATCCTGTAGCTGAGAAGAGAAGAAAAATGAGTTCAGAGAAGGCACAAGAAGTTTAGAAACAGGTTCAAGCCTTGTTGGACGTAGGCTACACCAAGAAGGTAACTAATATGACTTAGTTGTCAAACATCGTGATGGTTAAGAAATCAAATGGGAAGTGGCAGGTGTGCATTGATTACACTGACCTCAACAAAGCCTACCCAAAGGATTCCTACCCCTTACTAAGTAATGACGGACTGGTCGACGTCGTATCAGGCTTTTGATTCCTTTCCTTTTTGGATGCATGCTCGAGGTATAACCGAATCCCCATGCATCCATTAGACAAGGAAAAAATAGCATTCATCACCCCAATGGGAAATTATTGTTACAAAATAATGCCTTTTGGGTTAAAGAATGTAGGGGACAAATATCAACAATTAATGAATAAAATTTTTACCAAGTATATCGGAGTTTTAATGGAAGTCTATATAGACAACATGCTGGTAAAAAGGAAGATAGAAAAGAAGCTCTTGCAGAATTTGGAAATCGTGTTTGCATACTTATGAAAGCATAGGATGAGGCTAAACCTTCAAAAATGTGTTTTTGCTATTGAAATCAAGAAGTTTTTAGGCTTTATACTTACAAATCGGGGAATTGAGGTAAATCTTGATAAATATAAGGCAAAATTGGAAATGAAAAGTCCCAGTTCCATGAAAGATGTCCAATGCTTGATAGGAAGAATAGCCTCTCTTTCTAGATTTTTGACAGCTTCAGTTTGGAAGGCATCACCTTTCTTTCCATTATTGAGGAAACAGAGTAATTTTGGGTGGATGTTGGAGTGCGAAGTAACATTCCAAGAATTCAAGTCTTATTTGTCGAGTTCGCCGATCTTGTGGAAATCCCAAATTGGTAAACCATTGTTTTTGTACCTCTCGATAAGCGATTTGGCCATAGCTGGTGTTTTAGTCCGAGAAGATGCAAAGTAACAATTCCCGGTATACTTTGTCAAAAAGAATTTGCAAGGGGTGGAAGTTTGGTATCAAAAGCTGGAGAAAGTGGCTTTAGCCCTAGTCTTTGTAGCCTGTCACCTCCAAGAATATTTTCAAACCCACACAATTATAGTCAAAATGGACCAACCGATTCGACAGGTACTCTAGAAACCAGATCTTGTAGGAAGGATGGTGACATGGTCGATCAAATTGTCCAAGTTTGATATCTGATATGAGCCTTAGGTTGCAATCAAAGCTCAAGCTTTGGCAGATTTTGTTGTAGAGCTAGTGGATGAAGAAGAATCCGACATGTGCCCAGAGTAGAAAATGTCAAAACAAACATTCTTTCTAAGTTGGCTAGCACAAAGACGGGAGGAAGTAATAAAAACTTGATCCAAGAGACTTTGAAGACCCTTTCTATAGTAGATCCAGTTTCAGAATTGACGATTGAGGAAAATCTGAGTTGGATGACTCCAATTATGCGATACTTATTAAACAGGGTTCTCCCTAATAACTTTGTGGAGGCAAAAAGATTAGCCAAGGAAGCTTTATACTATACTATAATCGGAGGTCAACTGTACATGAGAAGTCTTTCCCAGCCATTTTTGAAATGTCTCACCCCAGATTAGGTAAACCGTATACTTGAGGAAGTTCATGAAGGGTCGCGTCAACATCATCCCAGACAAAAAGTATTAGCACTTACGGGCTGGGTATTATTGGCCCATGATAATGAAAAATGCTGTGGAGTTCGTAAAGAAATGCCCAAAATGCCAATAGCATGCAAATTTCTACAACACCCCAACAGAGGAGCTTTCAACAATCATGTCCTCACTGTCGTTCTCCAAATGGGGAATCGACCTCCTAGGTCCTTTTCCCCTAGCCGCAGGACAAGTGAAATACTTGATCGTCGCCATTGACTACTTCATGATGTGGATTAAAGCAGAGCCACTCTCTTCCATCACAGCTGCACAAGCCCGAAGTTTGTTTGGCAGAATATCTTCACCCGATTTGGAATTCCAGAATCACTAATCATAGATAGTAGGACACAATTTACCGATCGTAAATTTTGAGACTTCCTTTGGAGTTCCAAGGTCAAACACCATTTCACATTGGTCAAGCATTCACAAGCTAACGGAAAAGTAGAAGCAGCCAATAAAGTAATACTTCGTGAATTGAAGAAAAGACTGGATGATAAAAAAGGAGCGTGGTTGGATGAACTCGGGAGTGTACTATGTCATATCAGATAACTCCTCATTCAACCACGTGTGAAACTTCATTCAAGCTTATGGGGTGGATGCCATGATCCCGGTCAAAGTCAGCGAGCCAAGTCCAAGGGTTATCTTCCGAACTACTAGTTCCCAGTCTATGAGGGAGCAGATTGACCTATCCAATAAAGCCAGAGAAAATGGCATATATTAGGGAGCAAGCCGTAAAACAAAGGGTAGCAAAAAGATATAATTCTTCTGTGGTGCCCCGTAAGTTTGAAAAAGGAGATTTGGTCCTACGACGTGCCAACGTCGGACAACCTATTCCAAGTCATGGAAAACTCGCAGCGAATTGGGAAGGACCATACAAGATTGTCAATGTCTTGGGGAAAGGAGCGTATAAGCTCTCTACCTTGTCTAGGTCTCAAGTTCCGAGATCATGAAATAGCTCAAACTTGAGAAAATTTTATGTATAAACCATGCAAGTCGTTGTACTCTTTTTTCTACCTTGGGTTTTCCCACTTGATTTTTCTCAAGGAGGTTTAAATGAGGCGAGGCTTCCATGGGCCAAATGGTATATCAATACACTGCTACTTGGTTTTCTTGGTATGATTAATAAAGTGTTAATTTTCATTTTATTGATTTTATTGCATCTTATTTAATATTGTGTAAATCCCAAGGGATTGATCACCCTTTGGTCGAAAAAACACAAGTGTTCAGGTTTAACACCTCGGACACTATGTACTCCAGGTTTTTACGTAAGAATCTTATCAAAACCAAGTTATTGAAAATTATGGCAAATCCGACTTAGTTGTTAATAGTTGAGAAGAGCCAAGTTTTTAACCTCAGAAAATTCATTATGGCACGTTATTCCTTTCAAGTTATTAAACTTAGGCGAAGAATGGTACGTACAAATAGTAAACTTCAATTTCATAATCGCGGAAGTTAGCGAATGTCATTTACATAGTTTAAAAAAAAAAATCCTCAATCAAGTTTCCGGGGTTGCATCATCGCCATTTTCATCATCTACAAGTGGCACAATCTCAATTCGGCCGTCTTTGACGTGCTTGTCTATGCCGACTTCACCAAAGTCAACTTCGAGGCAAATAACTTGGCATTGTGCCAAGATATTATCTTTGATTTCATAAGTAGATTTTTCCCATTGTTGCTCTTTGAATTTCATGTCAGCCTTTAGCTTGCTTATTTCATAGGATGCTTTGGCATTAATCTCCTTCAACTTCGATATCCGCTATGCAGATTCTTCCATTTGATGGTCTCTACCTATGAGGTTTTGATCCTTCAGTTGGACCACTTCTTTCAATTCAACAATCTCGGATGTCACTTGTTGTTTCTCTTCTTCCAGGGCCTGTTTATCAACCTTGAGAAAACAGATACACTCCCCAAGGACCTTGACCTCCTAGGAAGCCTAGATGCCAGTGGAAACTATAGGTTCTGAGCACCTAAGAATGGTCACCAACTTTAAAAGCATGCGACCTATCCATTGGAACCTACCTACAACCCCTTCATCATAACCCCCAATTTGATCTAGAATGGCACGAGTTACCAATGTCTTATCCATAAATTCTGGATAAGGGAATGTTCTAGCTAGAATATTATCCTTTGGTCTTATATCCGAAGTTGTGTTGTCTTCAACATCAACCCGGATAACTTCTTTCACTATCTTCTTCCCCTTCTGCTTCTTCAAAGGCTAAACATCGGGAGTAGTTTTTGAAGGCTGAACCTCGGCAACAGAAGGTTTCGCAGCTAGAGGAAATTTAGGTCTCCCGAGTCCCCAGGCCTGGGACTTTGATTAACATCACCCTCGTGGGGTCTTTTGTTCAGGATATGACATTGGAGGACATCGAGGGTAGACTTCGGAGCCATTTTTTCTGCAAAATAAAAAGTGGAAATTAGTCTAGATAAAATATCACAAAATACAATGTCTACAGAATGTCTTAAAAACAACCTAAGTATGCTCTAGCTGCTTGAGAATCTACTCTGACTATGAGCTTCAAGTTCAGATTCTCTTTTCCAAACCTCGCTAAAAAGAATTCCACCAAAACCTGCTCCTCGGATGACAGTTCATCTTCATTTACTCGAGGAATTTCAAAATGTTTACTCTAGAAGCAGTTGATTCTTAGTTCTCCTTCCAGGTCCTCCCAAAAAGGAATTATAGTAAAACGACTTGAAGTGGTGAAACAATTCCTCACACAATGTGAACACCTTCCGATTTGGCTGAGCTTGGAACGACAGCCATCCTATGGTCATACCTCCACCACTAGGTCAGGCAAGAGTAAAAAAGGAGAAGAACGCCTTTGGAGACGGAGGAACTTTGAGGTATTTGTATATAATTTTGAAACCTCGGATCATGGCCCAACTATTAGGATGAAGTTGGAATGGAGCAGCACCAGTTCGTTCTAAGATAGTAAATTGGAAATGGGTGAAGGGGATGCGAACACCAAACTTGGAGATGAGGACGTCGTACATCCACATCCATCTAGGATCGCCCTCGAGGTTGGGATAACAAACTCTTTCGTCGATGCTTGGAGCTTTTAAGATATACTCCTCCTCATATTCCCCCTCTGGAGTGAGTAAATGCTCTTCACGTAGTGATTTTAAGAATTCTGAGGTAACTTTGGATGGAACCCTTAGAACTTCGGAATTAACCTATCTATATATTGAAGGAATCACAAAAGAGAAGACGAGTGCTTGTTTCTTCGCCATAGGAAGTAACCTACACAGGAAGAACCACCTCTACAATTAACAAAATCGGACAGTTAACTCGGAAAATAAAGAGAAAAATAAATGGTGGTTTTCCCTCTAAAAGTATGAAAATCGCTGGAGTTGGGCAGAGAAGAAGAAACGTTGGGGCAACAACCCCCCAACGGTGGAATGACATAGTGATATGATGGTTTTGATAAAAACCACCATAGATAAGTAACAAATAACGCTACGAAGATACTCACAAATACCATTGTATACACCAAATGCCAAAAATCAACTTAGATAAAAGAAGGCATACCTTTAAGAGCTAAAGGAAATGTCGGTCTCTTAATGATGAATAAACCCTGGGAGCAGAATGAACGATGGTTCTCATCAAATTTTAACGCAGTAAGTTTTGAAGGAAGTAGAGAAATGAAGACAAAATGAAGGGGACGGTATTCAAAGAAATGCACGCATCCCTTTGTTGCGTAATCCAAAGGTCATGAAGGGCAGAAGCATCTTATCATGCCTTAGATCTAGGACAAGGTTGAAAATGCATATCAGTTCAAATAATGAGGGTGCGCAAAACAAGGCGCCATAACACCACATGTCATCACGAGGAATAAAGATGTGACTTTTGACATAACCTCGTGTCAGAGCCAATCAACTCGGGTCGAGCAGGGGACAAGTAGTGACTTGCCAAAACTAAGGTGCAACCAGAAAATGATGAGGGGCTTCATCAATCGTCTAATTTTGACTCCACGACCTTGAAGTTGAAGAAACTTGGTATTCGACATTACCATACCGACTCGATTTAGGGGCACTATTGCGAACTAGGCCCAAAGGGCTTGAAACCCCAAAGTGGACCAATAGTGATACATGTTCAGGAGGGTAACTTGGTCATTTCAACATTGGAAAAGAGCTTACTTCTAGCAAGTTGGTTCTGCCTTGGAGATCAAGCAATCAAAGAGCTCATTTCAAGTTACTTGGAGATCAAGGAATCAAGCTTAATTACAGTAACTTGGAGAGCAAGCAATCTAATCATGTTGGAGATATATTTAGATTGTGTTAGATTCTTTTTTGATTTGTTTTGGCATTTTCAGATTTAAATCGATTTAGTTTATCCTTTAGGATTTAAATCAAATATGATCTAATCTATAAAGATCAAATCTGATTTAAATTAGTTAGAAATAAATCTTTTAGAATAGAATCATATCTTTAATTTTTAAATTTTAGTTTCAAATCAAATCTTTTAGATAGGATTAGATAATTTCCATTTTTAGGATTTATGTATAAATAGGCAACTTGGCCTATAGACAAAGAGAATTTTGATCATATTTTTTTATCATGGTTTAACTACCAATAAAATTATGAGGTTTTCCTCATGTTGTTCTGTGTGATGCAGAATGTTCTATCTTTTCCCTGTTATCTACGTTTCCAAGGATAGGTTTCTTGGGGGTTTAGTAGGGAGGGTCTTTATTCTACATCTTATCTTCTATCAAAGTGTGTGCCTGGGGTTTCTGGATCGTTATATCCATGGGGTTCCATCATCAAATAGTCTCAAGGGTTGAAGACCCACACTAGGAGCGGTTGAAAGCATCTCTACTGAGACCATTTTCAATTATGATAGCATTAATTCCAGATTCCGTAATGTATGCAAATCTGAGGTCGTTACCCAAGAATCTCGGAAAACCATTATCACCAAGAGCTTCTATATATAAGGGAGCTTACCTTTGAAATAGGTATGCATTTCTTACCCATACTATTGATACCTCTTATTCTGACTGACTTGATTGTCGAAGTCCTTGTAGGTACGCCCCACCAAACATCGTCATGCGCAGCGATCGAAGAAGCCTTAACTTATTCGGAGGGTCCATTCCCTAGAATCTGATAACCTCTTTTCGAACACTATTGTTATATCCTAAACCATTTTTATAGATAATCAATTTTTCCTTAAATAAATCAATTTTTTTCTTTTACAACTTTCACAATACAGCACACTATTTCTCTCTCTTTCTTTTCTTCCAAAACCCACACACAATACACTAAACACACTTAACACTTCTCACACAAAACGTAGCATCCTTCCCAGCACCCCTTCCTTTTGTTTATATACATTTGCAGCATGTGATTTTGTTATATGCTTTAGCCAATGCATGTGCTTGTAGGAACTAGATGGTGTGGCAAAGCCCTAGGGCAGTCGAAATTCCCCACTTAGTACCACCAACTGTTCCTCGCCATGCTTGTCTGTGTTGCAAAGATTCCCTGAAATCGGAAGGTTGTCTCGTCCATCACCTGTAAAAAGTTAAAATCAGTTGTTAAGAATAGTTAATGAACTAAACTCTAAATCCCAATTTCATTAAACACCATATTACAGCAAATATTGCCCAAATACAATGTTATTGAACATATCATACTCAAAACCCGTATAAAAAAAAAAAAAATCGTAGAGGTATATATTAAACTTGAAATTTAATTGAAGGAAATACTTATGCTCACAGTCGACGAAGTCCACATGGTTTGATGTGTTTTGTTTCTCTTTTAAAATTTAGAGTAAAATCCCATTTTAATCCCTGACGAAAATTATAAGGTACAAATTAGCCTCCTAAGATTTAAAAGTTCAATAATAATCCCTTAACATTTAAAAAAAAAGGGGACACGTTAGTCTCTCTATTAACTCGCCATTATAACATTTAATGAAAAATCATATGTGACATGTTAAGTCTCCGATAAAAACTCCTCTCTGATCAAAACGATACCATTTCACTCTCACTATCTCTCCCTCTCCAAGTTTCTAAGTTCTGAGTTCCAAATTTCAAGTTTACTTTCTCTTTGTCCCAAGTTTCTGAGTAGTTCAACAATGTCATTTTGATAAAAGATGAGCTTTTAACGGAGAACTAACGTGCCATGTATACTTCTTTATTAAGTATGGTAATGATGAGTTTACGAAGGGACTAACGTATTTTCTTTTTTAAATAGTGAGAGACTATTATTGGACTTTAAATTTTGAAGGACTATTTTATCCCCCATTATTTTTGTCGGAAACTAAAATGGGTTTTTACTCTCAAATTTAAATATATCCATATCTTTAAATGCATCCAAATGGAAAGCCATGTCGTTGGCAAATGTCGTAATCACTATAATGACACCATCCCTTCAGGGAAAAGGGGGTGCGTTTTTAACTCCTTTACTACCTAGGAGGATCCCACCTACGATTACTCTACACTTGGTTAGGATTTCTTTGCTTTTAAACTTGTCTTCTTACTTATCAAAAAAAACAAGTGAGTCCTGTTAATTCTCTGTCTCTCCCTGTATATGTCTTATACCCCCAACAATTTTGAATTTGCATTTCTTAGACCCTAAGATTATTAAAGTCTATAATGGTATTCGATCACATCACATGGGTGCGTTGACCAAACAAAAAGAATCAAATGAGTGCCGTCTCTGATCAAGTGAAACTAAATGAGATATGTAAAGGTTATAAGATAAAGTGAAAAGGTTTTCAACATTTCTTTACTTCATCTGTGATTAAAATTTGTGAAAATGTGCGTAAATATTTGAGTTGCACACTAGAGTTTACGTTTCAACGCTTCCACAAATTTAGATTTTATGAAGTATAAGGCCAACTTTAAAGAATAGACTCCACTGCAATTCATTTTCTGGGGAATTCTTAATTTATGATCTTGTTGACAATCATAAAAAGACAATTCCCTCTTTACTATAACTATTTATGCAACTATTTTACGAATAAGAAGCAACTGCCTCTTGTATAGATTATATAATAAATTACGATAATTATTGTATATTTTTTTTTGGAATTATACCAAGTACTGCATTTATTTGATTGATCCACAAATGGTGAAAACCTATTTTTTTCCTACCTCTATCCTGATGAGCCAAAACCAAAGTTTTTATTCTGTTAAGTAATAGTTCGAGCAAGTCTTGAATGGTCCCCCAGGTGTGATGAGCATAGGAAGTGAGAAATAAAAAATTCATAGGGGTCTTCGAGGGAGCATCACTTTGCCCGGAGCTAAGGCTGAAGACAAAGAAAAGGAGTCTGACAAATATTTTGTTCAAAACTGACTGATTCATTTAGGTGGTGATTAGTTTTATTTAATCTAGTTTCAAGTCATGAGGATGAAGTCCATGCATGCACCACATCTTCACATCACATGGGAATCTCATTAAACGAAGCCATGACTAAAAGCAAAGCAACAAAAAGCAGGAATCGTGAAAGTGAAAGCTTTAGCTGTGGGGACAATGGGGGTTAGGAAAATTGCATGCCGTGTGGGACCGTAACTTTAGGGGCACTAGTGCACTACAGAAATCAAAATGTATCTCAATTAAAATATGGTTTGGTGAATAACGTTAAGCAAAGTGTGGCTTTTGCTGTCAATTAGCTACTGTAGGGCTCCCTCAAAATCTGACCAAGCCAATGGAGTCGTTCCACCTACATAACTTCCGACAGCGAAGAAAATTTATAAGAAAATTTTGTCAATTTGAAGTAGCAGTGAGCCATTTCGCTCCACATAACAGACCCTTTAGCGTAATTAAGTAAGTCAAATTATTGCAGGGATCTGTGACTGATTAGTACATAGTAAGCATCAACAGTTATTTGACATATGGTGGAAATCACCGTCATATATAAAGTTTTGGCTTTGCCTTTGCCAATTTGAACACGAAGTCATACTACTAACTCAGATGAATGACAGCGGAACGATAGTAGTCAGATGAATAAAGGTTGAGTATTGGCATAAGCGTTCTAGAAGCAAATAGGCGATATCTGCGTTAGCACAAACATCAATTTATATCACATTATCAAGGAACATAAGCGTTCTAGAAGCAATTAGGCAATATCTATGTTAGCAGAAACATCAATTTATATCACATTATCAAGGAAAGATTGTTATGTCAATCACTTGCCGAGAGATTCCCATGTTAGAACCTTCCTAAACTTAGCTGGATAAGGTTCACATAGTGGTAACTGCATCGTATTCCATTCGCAAACGGGATCTTTGAAATTTAGCATAATTGAGTTCCTTGATGCGTAGTGCCTACCAGATAATAATACTTTGCGTATTAACATGAAATACTGGTTTCTATACTGCAAGCAAATACAAATTGCAATTGCAATTGCAATTATTGAAGGCTTAAAGGGATTAAGTAACACACAAGTAGAGGAAACATAACCCATTCCTTCTGTAAGCAAGTTTCTAATACATAAGCATGCGGAAAGCTTTTCCACTAACCTAACTAAAGAGAAAAGGCCAAAAAACTGTAAGTTTGTACTATAAGAATCACTGTGAAACCAAACATTATACAAAAATATGTAATAAAAAAGGACAAATAAGTGAAAGAAGGAAAAGGGGATGTGTATGCCATAGAGTTTATCCGATCAGAAGAGAACGCTACAACAAAATCAGGTCACTTGATTACATGTTTAGGGGCTGTTGCCTGCTTTGTCCATTGTTGTATCCATCATAAGGTTTGGTGCTAGACTTTCTCTTCAAGACAACAATCCATGTGATCACTTCCAACAATAAGGCAATCACACCCAATGCAGCAATCACTACAATGTAAGTTGCTTTCCATTTCTTCTCAGGACTCAAGATGTCAAAGCCCCTGAATATGTTGATAATTCCCAGGACAATTATAGTGTATCCAAGGCTATGGTGATAGATTTTCCAGAAATATCGATATTTGTGATCCTTCTGTGGTCTTATGAACAATGCGAATATCTGCAAAATCCAGACAGGCAGAGGGAGGCTTCATCAAACACAGATAGATAAATCAAATGTTACAACAGTTAAAATTGTTAAACTTTCATCTATAGTTTCCTTCAACAGCTAAGAAAATACACTTTATGTGGTTCAATCCTCAAGCAGTCAAGCCCAAAAATTTCAACATTTAGATGGGTGAACTTCTCATTTTCCAATCTTTTCCATTATTATCTTTTCAATTAGGAATTAACAAATATCGATTGGACTAAATTAAAGAACATTAGACAACGTTTTGCTTTAGACAACTTTTTACCTGTATAGTGGCAAGACAAAAGAGGGCAATTCCAATATTGCGATGAACACTGTACACTATCCCCTGTGATTCGCTTCCAAGTTTAAGACCAGTTCCCCAGCCAGCAACCCCAATGGCATAAGCAGATACCTGGCAGGCAGCATGAAGATAAAACCAAGCTGGATCTGCAGATGGGAAAGTCCTCAAATACCTAGCTATGATCACTCCAAGGGGAAATAGGATACCCCAACTCACAGAGTTGAGTACTCCATGAATCTGCCATTCAAGAGAACCACGGATTAAAATTCTGTTGCGCCCTAAAGATAAAACTACTCGCAATCAATCGAATAAAATTGCTAATTAAGTACTTCTCCACTTAAGAACAACCCAGACAAACATGTATTGAGCCATCCAATTTCACTTGAAAATTTAAAACCTTTTCTTCTCCCTTTTCACACTCTGCCAAGTTGAATCAAGCTACTATTCACTGTAGAGATCTCAATTCATCTAAAAACTAACAACATATTAACCAAAAAGAAAAAAAGAACAAATTCTTCAACACTGAAAATGAAAAACCCAGATAAAGTGTAGGCAATCCAGTGAATAAACAAAACTCACTTCTGGACTGACTATGCAAACAAATCAATGGAACAGGAATTTTCTTCTTTTCTGAAATAACAAAAACCAATAAAAAAAACTAGCTAGAACCCCACATCCTTGAATGAAATGAAAAATTAAAGAAATTATTTTTTTTAGAAAAAAGAAGCCAGAATCCCACATTCGTAAACCAATTTTAAAAAAAAAAAAATACCAATTTTCTGAGATCACCAAAAATTAAACGAAAATTAAAACCCCACGTTCTTCAACCAAACGGAAAAAGATACATATTATCGAGCACCCAATTTCTGGTCACAAAAACTAACCAGAAACTAAAATCCCACACTCTTCACCGAAATAAAAAAATTAGCTAACACCCATTTTCTGAAACCACAGTAACTAAAAAAAAAAAAAAAAAACACAGAGAAGACTCACATTCTTCCTCTTGGTCCTGGAGTCCACCCCACCAGCAGCACCACCACTACTCTGCCCACCATTCAAGCTAAGCGTCCCCTTGGAATTCAGATTCTCTGGAGCGAAATCGTGCTTGTCGATCCTCCCCGACGTGACTGAGGGCCCCGCCTGCCAAACCTGGTTCAAGCTCGTTGCCTTCTCGGGCACCTTCACGTTGGCAAAGATCCTAATAACCCCTCCAATCTCCTCCCCCCTCAGCCCCCACACGTCGAAGGAGAGCTTCCCTGGGACCATCTCGCTGTACGACTTGATGTTGAGGGTCTTGACGGCTACGGCGCCGTTGTCGGCCTTGTAGGCCACCAGGGCCTGGGCCCCCGCCATGCCGGAGCCTGTCGGGTTGATGGCCCACGAGATCCAGCCGCCCGGCTTTGGCGGGGAGGCGACGAAGGCGACGGAGAGGGAGGAGTTGGAACGGTTGTGGGTCCAGTGGAGGAAGGAGTTGAGGTGGGGGAGGTCGATGCAGTCAGAGTAGAGCTTGTTGCTGTTGGCGGCGTCCGTGAGCTTCTGGGTGGTGCAGGTGAGGGCGGAGGAAGTGGTTGTGAAGAGTGTGAGGAGGAGGAGGAGGAGGAGGAGGGGAATGGAACGCGGTGGTGGTTGTGGCGACGCCATTGTTGTGGGTTGGGGTGCAGAGGAAGAACACAAGATGAGAAAGATATAGAGAGTGTGTTGTTGTGTTTGTGTTTGGGTTGGGCTATAAGAGAGAGAGAGAGAGGGAGAGAGAGGGAGGATGGGAAGGGGGAGTTGGTGGAGTTAAGGATGTGAGGCCGAAATTGAAGGGAAAGCGGACAGAAAGCGAGCTTCAATTGTGACATATTTATGGAAGGCGACAGGCAGGATGAATGTAGACTGCAAAACTGTTGATGTGTGTGAGTGTTGCTGTTGTTGTTGTTTTTTTCTTTTCTTTTTTTTTTGAAAAAAAAAAAACTCAGTACATTAAAGTGCCCAATTAAAGATTTTTCAACAAAAAAGCATTTTAAACTAACATATAAATATAAGAATTTAATTTTTATATATCATTGATATAAAAAAATTTACATAAATATCTAATAATATATTATTATATTAATAAAAATATTTAATTTAATTATTTATTATCTTAATAATTTTATAAATATAAATTTTTAATTGATGGGTAATTTATAATTTTTTTATGAATTTAATTTAAACATACTGACAGTGTAAAATAGTTTTACACTGTCAGCCAATAGAAATAGTAAAAAGTGCTAACTCACACAAATAACTACCCATTATAATGACGGACCCACCATAATTTTTCACTTTCCCCTATTTCTATTAGTTGATAGTATAGAACTATTTTACGCTATCATTGGATATCAATTAAACTCTTTTTTTGTATTGATTACATATTAAAATTAATTTCTAGATATAATTTGAAATAATCAAATAATTTGTTGATTGATCCCTCACCCATGTTGCCTCGTGTGAGTGAGCGTGAGACTTCGAGACCATGAATAAGGGGAGTTGAAAGAATGAGCGACAGAAAACATAAAAAGAGTAGAAAAAGCTAATAAATATTTTAAAGGTATTATTATCTATTTATGACAAGTTTTTTGTTCTTTTACTTAATTAATGTTTAATAGGCCTTTGATAATAATTTTAATTTAATTAATTTTTTTATTAATTTACACTTGTTAATGGTATGTAATGAGTCTAAATGGAATTTTTTTAAAGAAAAAAAGAAAGTGTTTTCATAAATTTTTAGGTATATTAGGATACAACTTTTAAAAAAGTGTTTATAATAAAATTAGCCAATTTACTATTTTTTTAAGTTAACAATATTCAGGCTCTAAAAAAAAATTAGAAAAAGAAGTAATTTTTTATAAAATTATCCTCTAAAAATATTTTTTATCTTTATTGATAATTACAATCTATATCCTCCTCTTTCTATCATTATCAAATCCTAGCTCTCCATCGTCTTTTGAATATCTTTTTTTGTAATTTGATTATAAGAACGTATTTTTGTTCATTTTTCTTTAAACATGCTTATAAGTATTTTTAAGTGTAAAGTCTCATTTTCTTCTCTTATATTTTACAGTGATTTTAACTTAGTCCTAAAAGTTTTTTTTTTAAATTCTATTTACATTCCTAATATTTTTAAAACATCTTAATCTTACTATTTTAGCATTCAAATAATAAATGAAAAAAATTGATATAGAGGTTAGGTTATAATATCAGTGATGATGTGTCTATTATTTATCTGAAAGGGATGATATTATTTACTATCATTTTTCTTTATATTTTTATAGGATATAAAAGTTGTAATAACCAAGTATAGGTATATATAAATCTTGATGTGCTGCTATGTCGGACCCCACGAAGTCCCAAGTCTGGACCCTAGGCCTCCTTGGAGGGCTATATTATTGGGACATTTTCTTGGGATCAAAAGTCCCGGTAATTATTCCTTAGATATCAATGAATTGAAGAGCGATTTTTAACGAATTTTTGGAAGTTAATAACCCTTTCGTTTTCAAGCTTGAAGTTTAAGAAAATGCGAGTTTTCGGAAGTTTGTACTAAAATCCAAAAGTTGGATTTTGATTCTTAAGGAGTTTGATTTTTCCAATATTTTTATTGGATTCAAATGGGGGATATTCTCTTATTTACATTTATGTTTGGAAAAAAAAAAGAAGAAAAAAAACGGGTGGCGCTGGCGCCTAACGCCAGCCATTGTCTGCGAATATGATTCAACCAGGTGGGCAGCGCCAGGCGGTCTGGCGCCAGGGCTTGTCTTCTGCGAAAATGATGTAACCCAGTGGTGGGCTGCGCAAGTCGCGCGCCTTGGCGCTGAACGTAATTAAAAGAAGAAGCTTGAAGCTTCTCTCTTATTCCGCCATCTCTCTCTCTCTCTCTCTCTTCTTCCTCTCTCATTCTTCTTCTTCCTACATGAAACCATCCATCTTTCATCAATTTTACTCAAACCCACCACTAAAATCCATCATTTCCTCATCATTAGCCAAGCTTGGGGGTTGATTCTCTCTTTGGAGCTCTCTCTCTCATCTTCTAGTGAGAGAAAGTGGTGGTGGGAGAAGACCCACCACTCTCCTCACGCTCCACCACCTTCCTCCACTTCCTAAGGTAATTTTTGACCTCTAGCTTCTTTATTATACCATGGATTAGTTGAATCCATTATGGATTTAAGGTTTGGTCAAGTAAACAAACAAGGGAGTTAGGGTTTGGATTTGGGAATTTTGAGTAAGGAAGGTATTTTAAGAAAATTTTTGACCATAAACACTAATTTGTGTTTGGTTTATGATTCTTGTGACGTTAGATACTCGTGAAAATTACCTATGAGCTTAGTGGCATCATCAGCTGAGATCTCCTCCTCTTGGCCTAGTATTGTGAGTGATAATATACTTATGATTTGTCTCTTATCATTAAATTCCTAAATGCATACCTAAATTGTGTTTTAGTGAAGTTCTATAAAAGGATAGAATTAGTATGTTTCACTTCGTAATTGTAAAATTCTTGAAGTAATCATGTTAGTAATATAGTGTATGTATATATATATTTAAGCTAGGAAGTGTGGGACAAGCTCTTATGGAAACTAATTTATGGTATTTAAATAATATGGAGTTTCAAGTTATTAGAAATTATAATGTTCTTAGCTAATTGAAAGAAAGAAACAGTTACATTATGATAACTTGAGAAAGAGCTATAGATGCTTTAAATTGAAAGTATTATACTTTGAAACTATATTTGATAATATAGCTATTTTGAATATTTGGAGGATTTGATAACTATGGTTACTAAGAATATGGAAGATTCTTGAATCTATGATGTATTTAAAGTTATGAGCAAGATGTATATGAATTAAGTTAAAGAAAGGTTTTAGTGATAAGAAATTATCATAGATGTAAAGTTCACTTTAGGGGAGGGAACTGTATCAGAACTGTTTGCTAATGACAGCAGCATTAGCCTTGGTGCACCTTGAATAACCCAGCTAGCAGGGTGATTGCTAGCCCGGCATGTTTGGCCGACATGTTTCGGAATATAGACACGCACAAAGTGAAGTTATCATTCTTGCTTGGAGTTAGGCCACAGGGCCACCCAGTCAAGCAGCTATTTCTGAAATAGGATCCTCCCTTAAGCTTGATTATGATTTATTACAGCTAGATTCAAAAGTATTATGCCTATATATGTTTACAAAGAAGTTATTGTCCAATTGAATTAAAAAGGCAATTTAATGAATTATGTAGGTTTTACCTAAAATCTTACGGTATTTGATATATAGTCGAAGTATTTCCAATACGAAATGTGGTACGAGATTTTTAAGAAACTTATAAAGTTATTGTTTTGCAAATGTTGTGTTTCGGCTTGTCTCACCCTGGTTAGGTATATTATCCTTCACTGAGTTGTATGACTCACTCTTTCTTCCTTTCCATGTTTTTAGACAGATTCATGCCCGAGCTTTTATGGTCAGCCGGAAGTGTTGGTCATCCTAGAAATCCACACTTTGTTCGTGTGGTTCCCGAAGGTTATTGTATTAGGAAGCACCTTCCTCGAGTGGAATTGTATATCTTTAGAAGTGCTCTATTAACCTACAGGCAGGGTCCTCCCTATGTTGGGTCTTCTGTTATTATATGTACTTAGTTTAAATTTCAATGATTATGTATTTAAGCTTCTTGAATAGTTATGTAAATATATTTTCTATAAGTGATTATGATTTAAATTCTCATTTTGTGTGCTGTGGGGTGCATTCGGAGAATGCCTGGATCCCCAATGAGTTTGCATGTTTATGTGTTCTATGCAGGGCGAGGATCCTCATTTGGGAATAGTCCTAAATACAAAGGAGACTCTACCCGATTTTCTATTAGAATAAAGTCTAAAGTAGGCTTGCTAGGGACGTGTCCCTATGCGCCGGTCACGACTTAGGTTAGGTCGTGACAAAAGTTTTCTTTTTTAATTTCCCTTAATACTCAATTAATTTTTCTTTTACTAAGTGTATTTGTTTATGATATTTTTGGCCCAAAAAAAACACTCTTTCACTTAAAAAATTATTTTTTGTATATTTGGATAATTTTTTAAAAATAATCAGAATATCAAAAAAATCTATTTTCAAATTTTTTGTAAAAGTTGAAAAGAGTATCTTATGAGAAAAATTAGTTTTCAATTTTTTCAACTATATATAAAAGTTAAATTTCATAATCACTTTATTTAATAGCTAAAATAAATGTAATTTAAAACTCATACTTGAAGCTTTTCCTTGGAGAATTGAAGGCAAACAATCCCTATTGGTAGTGTTCGGATATCATTAATATAAATTTAATCTTAAGATCAATTTTTTTCATTTATAATTTAAATATCATCTATCCAAACGATAATATTGAAATATTTTGAAAACGTTAATGATGTAAATAGAATAAAAAAATTTGGAACTAAGTTGAAATTACAATAAAATATGAGCGACGTAAATGAAAATTTACCCTATTTTTAATAATTAAAAGTACTTCACAAATAATTTATTCGAATATAAAATTATTTTTTTAAAAAAATAAAGCTCTACCAAAAAAAATTTAGTAAAAAAAAATTAATTTTTTAAAAGCTTATCCAAACGCAACCAATATTAACTTTCCTTTTTTGTTTTCTTTGTGATAGATGGAATTTTCTTTTTTTGGTCTAACTTAAAAATATTTCTTGAATATCAACTAATTTGGTTCAAGTCAAGCGATTTACTTTACAGTAAAGTTTTTTATAAGCCAATTTTTTATTTTTATTTACGAAACTTAAACTGAAAACCTTATTAAAGAAGAACACATATCCAACGAATTGAACCAACCAATCAATGATTTTGTGATGGTTAAATTGTTCATATAATAATAATAATAATAATAATAATAATAACAACAACAACAACTACTACTACTACTAATGAGGATTGCCATAATTTGTTAGGAACGATCCATATCCTATAAAGATGTGAGTTCAATTTCCGCTACTGATGTAATGATTCCTTTATTGAATAATTTTGTAAGTTTACTGTAAGTACTCTTTGAGCCTTAAGGCAAATCCTGGTGGGATAATTCGCGTCAATCCCACCTAAACATTTTATTACCCAAAAAAAAAAAAGCAACAACAACAACAACAACAATGATAATAAAATCAGCATAATACTTTTTGGTGGTTACTAAGATTTTTAAAAATTATTTTTCTCGGGTCCCTATATTGGATTAACCTAACTCGAGTAAGATCAATTCAAATCTAGTGGACCTTTGATATTAGTAGTATATACATACATACATACATACATACATACATATATATATATATATATATATATATATATATATATATCAACATTTTTATGTAAATTTATAAAATAATTCATCCTAATAAAAATTATGCATATTAGTTATATTTAATAAAAAATAAATGCTTAATAAATAATTATGATAACAATATCTTGGCATCAAATAAGTCTTTGAATTTATAAAAATGAGATATTAAATAGATGTCACATATATTTTTTAAAGACCAAAGTAATATTATATTTTAATTTTTAGGGACATTGATGTCAAAAACTTTCAAAGACTTATATGATATCAATTTGAACTTTCAAGAATTTATTTCATGTAAAAAATCTGTTAAGAACTAAACTAATGTCACATGTATCTTCCAGAGACTAAAATACATGTTTAGTGTAACATTCCCACTTTAGTAAACGGAACGTAATGGAAACTTTGAATTATTCCCTTTAGGCAGTGTGAGAATTTCTCAGGCAACTCTATGCCATGACAATTCTCATACTTGGAATTATAGGGTAGTGTAAAACTGCCGTTGAATATACGGTACTGCCATATGTTAAAAATTAGGAAATGACAAAAGTGCCCTGTCAACTTTTGTTAATTTCAATCTTGTCCAAAAGTTTTAGAAATTGTACTTTAACCCCAAGTGAATATTCCCAAAATAACCCTAGAACTTTTCGTAAAATGACATTTATGTCCGTACATCGATAGAATTAGCAGAATGGGATTTTAAGCGGAGCAGAATCACGTGGCGAAACCGTAAAAGTTTAAATCTTTGCCGATTGGGCCATGGAGGCAGTCTGGTGTAAAATGATGTGGGATGCCCCTGGACTTGCTCAAAATTACGAAAGTGTCATTAGTTACAGAAAATAGGAAACAGAAAGGCTCCAGATTTACGAAAATGTCTAATTTACTCCGTTAATTCACTTATTCGGTTTCAATGGTTATGTAAGGGCAACTAGATGTTAATTAAATATTAATTAAGAGTTAATTAGATATTAGTTATAGAGATTAGGCTTACGATAAATTAAAATGAACATGTAGACATCTTACAAAACTACTAAGTAACGTTTGACCGGTTTAGAGAAAATCAGCGAAGATTCGATATTTTAAATCGCCAGAACTGAACTAGTCAAATTTTCTACTGGAATCCTTCACTTAAGTGGCTGAAATTCAGCCACCCCTACCACATATGAGTGGTGCCAAGGGTTGCTCAAGATAGTGGAAAAATTTGGCTTTATCTTCACCAGATTTTTATCGTTTTTGCCCAGTTGTTCGATTTTATCAACTACTTAAGATTAATTAGCATTCGATTAAATTTTTACTTAGAGCCAATTAAGTATCATTTAGAAGAATTAGATATGAGAGAATTAGATTGAAAGCATAGGAAACTTCATAGGATTTTTCCAAAACTGATTTACCGATTTAAAGGAAATCGGTAAGATTTTGGTACTTTGAATTGTCGAAACCGAACTAATAGAAATTATACAATGAAAACCCTAGGATGAATGGCTAAGATTTAGCCAAGCAACCCCCTCAAGTGGCGCCTTGATCAGCCCTTGATGATGGGAAGCCAAGCTAAATTTGGAGAAGGGAATGAAATCCACGAATCACATGCATCTAGCTTCTAAATATCTCTACCTTTTCCTTCCTTTCCTTATCAACATTTTCGTCCTCCCTCTCCAGCTATTGAAAGTCATCTCCTTCTCTTCTCTTTACTCTCATTTCCACTCCATTCTCATCCATTTTCAAGTCTCATCACAAGTTGCTTTCTTCAAAGACACAAAATCCACCCAAATTCAACTAGACAAGGTAGGAAATCCTACTTCTCTTCTCACTTTCTCTAGTTTGGGACTGCATGGTGATTATGTATAACCTGAGATATTGATATTATTTAGAGTGATGATGATGGTTTATGATCATTTTTGCATGTATGTTGTGATTAAAATTGGGATTGAGAGAAAATAGCTTGAAGGAGGGAGACAAATCTAGAAGCTGTTAGGGTTTTTCCTCGATGGTCCATACGGCGGAGTGTACGGCTCGGCCTACTGATATTTAAATTGGATGAACCATTTTTATGTAAAACTAGACATCCAGGGCTTTCCATAAATATATCATATAAGGCCATTGGATTAGTATAGAATTAGTTATGAATTTTTGAATCTCGACCTAGGGATTTTGACTCGGCCTTTGGGCAGATGAGTTGTTAAGGGTAGATAACTCACCTATACTACATGAAAATGAGTGAACCCAAGGTTCTATGAAAGCTAACATGTAAAGGAACATCTTATAAAAATTTTAGAACTAGATTCATTTCCATCTATTCCCAGCACACTAGTGAAGTTGACTTAAGTTTAAACTGGGCTTAGATAGTGTAGTCCAAAAGGGTCAAGTTTTGGGCTTGTAACTCGAGTCCTACTAAGGCAAATGAAATGGAACTTAATTCATTTGAAAGTTTGTCCTGTTAGCTTTCATTTAATATAAATTTCGTCTGATTTCACCTATATTTCGATTTTTAGTGAATTTCTATTTCTAGTTACCTGATTCTGGCTAGCTAATGGGCAAACTGAGATAAAGTACTTAGATATCTAGAGTTATACAAATCAAAATTAGATGGAACCAAAAGGGTTAGAAAATAGACACACAACCCTGTAACATACTCCAAAATTTAGACTTAGATGAGTTGAATTGAGCATAGAGTGGATTATAATAAAATAGGGCAAAATAGGAGGGAGTAAACTGAAAACCCCATAGATGCTTGAATTGAACTTGATGAATGATGCTATGAATATCTATATAATTGCTGATCCAAATTGATATAAGTTTGATGTATTGATTGGCTGGCACTATTCATGGGGAAGCGGACACGTTAGTTATGCTGCGAAGTTTCGGTAGAACCCATGTACAAGTTATGAATCACATATGAATGCATATACATTCTTAAGAAAGTCATGAAAAGAAGCATGTTATTATGTAAGTTCCATACTACTTGGGCCAGCCCCGGATAGAAAGTTAATGGGAATAGATCGGTGGAAAGGTCGGGGAAAGTAAACCCGGAGTTTTACGTATAGGAAACGAGCTCGATCCTGATAAGCAGACTATTACCCAGGAGTCTAAAATGGCCAAGAACTCCCAGGGGACCAAGAGAGATGGAAAAATGATAGAAAGTAATGAAAGAGTTTATGAAAGAAAGTTCAAGAATGAGTTTACATGATTACATGAATGCATAAATACGTGGAGTAGTTGCATCAGGATGTTTACAATTATGCATTACAATTGCTCATGCTATTCATTGATTTATTCCATTTATCATTCTATGCATTAGTATTAGTACTTATTTCGTTTCTTATGCCAATTAAAGTAAAATTGAACCTTACCTCGGACCAGACATGTTTTTAAACTCATGAAAATGGACGTTTAGTTTGCACACGTATTTTAATAATTAAGTAAAACCCGAGGTAACTGAGAATGTATGTGATGTCGGTCGGTATAGAATCCCTCGAGAATTTTCTCGAAATTCTCACCCGTCTTGTGTATTCCGCATCCTTCTCAGATTCAGCGATGGATTCCACGACCACCCTTTTATTGAGATCCCCGCACTTGGTTCCCACCATGATCCGGAGTTGGACTCTCTATACATAGCTTCGTGTAACTTTCGTTTGTACTTATTTAGCGACAGGAACTTTGATGTTCCTTTACACCATCCCCTATTTGACCCTGCTGCCCCTTATATTGCCATCCCTCTACATATGATGCACCCACATCCCGCACCTCCTCCGCAGTTGACCTCGCTCGAGTCACCACCATGACGCCCGACGTCGTGAGTTCCGAGTGACCCTTCCGAGGCCGCCGCTGTCGCCTCTTCCTCCTCGGGACCTAGCGTGGACTATACTCCGGCCGAGCTTTGGCATGGCTAACGGCTACTGACGGAGTAGCCTAGCGGCGATGGATGTTGTATCTGATGACCCTCTTTGGACAGCATGTAGCCTTGGGTCATGGGTTTGACTGTAGAATTAGCAGTAGATTATGAAATGTCCTATGAGGACCATAGGGTAGGCTGATAGATGAGGGCAGTATGGTCTTTTGATACACTAGCCCATGTATGTATTTCTACTTTAAATCTTTGTGCATAAGCTGAAACAGTGACTTCTGATACATATACATGTTCTGGTATGCTGATAACATTGTTATACTATACTTATCTTGGTGATATTCTGTTTGTTTCAGTTTAATATAGTAGTACGTCGTTTCGTCAATAGAGACGATTTAAAAAGGGAAATTATAAACAAGAAAAGTAAGAAAAGTATCAACACGGTAACACAACCTGACTAGTTTCATGCTATGACTTAAGCATAACATAAAATTAGTAGGGTGTTACACGTACCAAGCTACCACGTGAGGCATGGCATAGACATAGCTAGTGTGGGCCAGAGCAGTACTGTCTAAGACTTGGGACAGCCCTCGCCCAGATTTAAGGGGAATAGATCGGTGTGAGGGTCGGGGAAAGTAAACCCGTCACTCCTGTATAGGTACGAGCTCGGACCTGAAAAGTAGGCTATTACCCAGGGGTGAGAGAGGCCATTCAGCTCCGGGGGACCGAGTACAGAAGAGTAAGATCAAGTTACAAGTTAAAGGAAGATATGAATTAAGTCAAGTGCACTTGCATATAGACAAGTACAAGTATCATTATGTGCATCTTCAATTTTCCCATTAAGTCATAATGCTTTTATGATTCTTGTTGAAGCATATTATACTATTCGTATTTATATGTCTGTCATATGAAATGGCAAATGGCTGTTAAAATATATCCCGCTTCGAGTAAGGTGTTTTCAACCTAAAATTGAATCATTATTTGTTTATATGTACTCATATTTTCATAATGAACCGAAGCTGCTGGAATGTTTATGATGGCATTGTAAGATTGGTTTAAGTTTACCTACTGAGAACTTTGGATTCTCACTGCCTGCTTGTATGTTTTTCTTTTCCGTAAACATTCCAGCACCCAAGTTAGAAATCAAGTGCGAGGTGGAGTACTGAGCCTTCCATTGAGCAAGGATCGGCGTAAACCAGACCAAGAAACTATTGAAGCTAGAGAATGACTAGTCGGATGTAAACGTTATGTACTATGTCAGTTATAGGTTTTTTTTTTTAAAGTGTAGTTATTTTATTCTCTATGCATCAAAGATTATTAGTTAGTAATAAAATGAGTAATTAAAGGGCCATGTATTATATTTTCTATATTTTAAAGATTTCTTAGAACAGTGACAACCTTTTAATATAACTCCATGACTCGAGCATGGCTTATATGATAGAGGTTGTTACATTTTTGGTATTAGAGCAGTTTGTCTTGTATAGGCCCGTGGATGGACTAACTATGCTTCTAAAGCATGCTCTGAGAGTCTAGATAAACCATGCTTTAGGTCCTCACGTGACGAGGACATAGAAGATTTTGCATGGTAGTCTTGTTGTGAGTGTTGTGGACTATTTGTTGCACTTGACTGAATATTGAGCCTGATCACCTCAATATAAGGTTTTGTGTAAGCAGAGACCTATGACACTCTGCAGGCTTATTAGGAATCTTCTAAACATAAATATTAGGAACGAGACTCCCAGGATGTAGCAATGGCAATAGGAGGCAGACGACTGAGCAAGTCAAAGGGTGCAGAGAATTGGGGCTCCGCTCAGGAAAATCGTGTTGGACGATTTGGTCATAGCCAAGAAGGATCATCTCCCAAGTGCTACTGGGCAACCAAAAATTTAAGTCATCAAAGATTGAATCTAGGAATTTTCTTGCCTAGTGTAGTAGACCTGATTTTCAATAAGAGTAAGGCAATTATCCGCTGATGGGGTCATCTCGAGTGACACCGATGGTACCCTTATTTTCTTCATCAGAAATACCCGATCCTTCATTATGAAGTTTGAAGTATGGACAGATGAAGCAAAGTTTTAGAAAAGGGAATTAAGGTTAGGAGCCTTAATTAGGTATAAGGGAAAACCTTTTCAAGACTCTATTCAGAGGTTCAAATGATTTTCTTTTTCGAGCACTTGTAAAACTGAGGAGCGTTAAGCAGGATCTCAACCTCAAGGGAAAACATTAACAAATTTTGAAGAAATTCATCTAATTATACATTATATCAGAGTAGAGGCGCGGTTATCTATGGTACAAAAATAAAGTAAAGCTGCACGAATAACCTGAGAGCATCCTTTAAGTAAGGGCAGGATCTTAGTTGGAGATAAGCTGAGTAAGAATCTTCTTCACCCTGATGGGGCTTGTTTCCAGCTTCATTGTGATTACCAAATTCAGACTCTCTTTTCTAGCTTGAATCTAGGGGATTCTTCTACCTGGTCTTGTAACTTTAATACTCGACAGGAGTAAGGTGATTACCCGCTGATAAGGTTATCCTATGTGGCATGGATAGTGTCCTTATTTTATTCATAAATGAGATTACCCCGGATGTACCTCGCCAACAAATTCAGTTAATGATTTTTATTTTGGATTGTGATAATATCACATTATAAAGACCTGGTCCTTCATTAAGAAACTTGTAGAGTGGACGAATGAAGCAGAGGATCAGTGAAAGAAGCTAAGGGCAGAAGCTTCGGTTAGCTACACTGGAAACCTTTTTAGGTCCCCGTCCAGAGAATAGAGTGATGTCCCCCTCAAGGGTACAGGGAGTTAACCTTGTAGCGATTGCAAATTGGAATAGTACTAAGTGGAATCTTGGCTTCGAAAGGGAAACAATTGAGCAAACTGTAAAAAGACCCATCTCACTGTACATCGAATTAAGACGAAGATACGGCTATACACAGTATGGAAAGCAGATGAAATTATAAGTGTAGCAAGAGAGAGGGACAATATATCTCCTACTAACCTGAAGTAGAAACACTTTCAGACTAGAGATGGCGTACGAATTAAGTGTGATTTTCCTACCTTTCAGGAATAAAGGAAATGTTAGAAAATTTAATCATGTTCAAATTTTATCAACCTCAGCCACCACAGGAACTGGATGATGGAATCATCTTCAACATATTATTAGTAGAGGAATGAGGCTATTCAGAGAAGAAAGGCAAAGTCAAACAATCACCTTTAGGTACCATTATATGTGTTATGGATGGAGTAACTCGATAAGGAATGTATCCAGATAAAAACTACCTAATATGAGATTACGGTGCAGACAAGATTGTGTATGAAATACCAAGTAGGGTTGTCTTGGCACCGGTCATAAGTGCAACAGACTTGATGCACCCTAAGCAAGATCAGATGATGCACCAATATAAGATCAAAAAGGATTTGGAAATGTGCCCCATGAGGGGCAAGGTTACGATGTCGGAATTAGAGGCAGTCAGAAGAGTCTCTACACCTTCGACCAAATTAAATGCGATCATCACTAACGCACTAGGTTCCATCAGAGTTCCGTAGATAAGTGTACTTGGACGAGAGTAATATTATGATGGGTGACCCTCTGGGAAGTCCTCATATTGTAACTTCAACAGAAAAGCAAGACCATCATTCCTATCTCCCACAGCAAGTGGATTACACCTTAGGAGCAAGATATTATGAAGAATAGCCAAAAGGTTTAGCAGTTAAGGTACTCACAAAAGTGAGGGTGGACATCAACACAATAGTCGAGAAATCTCCATGCTAACCAATTGAAGAAAGTAGAAAAGTGGCAGGAACTTCTACTGTCCCATAATCCTTTCCTTATGGGAAGCTGATCATATTTTGAGGGAGCAAGTATCGCAACAATCATTGAAAAGTTTAACAAAAATGACACGAGACCTAATTATCAAATAATGAGAAATGGAGTAAGGTCCGCAAAAGAAGGAGAAATTTCGAAGCATGGACTATAGATATATTTAGAGGGAAGCTCTAGCATTACACCTAAAACCTAACGGAAGGGGAATTCATCACTGATCGAAGAGGATTAGGTAGGCGAAAGTTTTAATATGGCCTGATCAGTTTCTCGGAAAACTTCAGCGAGGCCATTATGACCACTATTTGTCGAAGTTGATCGCTGCTGTAGCTGATAGTTTTCATAATGGCAAGAACTTCTTCAGTTGGTATTTGGGACCCAAGGCACAAGTATTAGGAAGTTTACCGGAAAACATAGCGCACAAGTAGTCAGACACATGACAAGGAGGATGATGAATTTACTCGATGAATTTAATGGATTAGAGCGTCAGCCAAACAAAATATATCTTGGTACCCATATAATCCACGGCAACTCTCTGTATAGATATTGGAAAGTCATCTTGTAAGACAATATGGTAAGGAAACTCTGCAGATTCGATGAAAGATTTGACTTTTAACCTTGGTTTTCACATTAAACTGCCTGTATCTCAATAACTAGGAATCAAGGAGGATATCAGACTAATGGAAAGAGTCATGAGTTTTAGAACTTAATCCGTATAGTGGGAGTGACCTGAAATTTTCCTACAGGCATTAGGCACGAGGAAAATTTTACCAAGAGGAATGAGTTTTAAGATAAGGCTCCAAGTTACAATTTTGAAGAAAGGCCTAAGCCTATGTTTCTAAAGAACTGTATCAGAGGCGAATTTATTATTGAACTAAGAGTAGCTGAGCGAATAAGAATCTTGGGAAAGAATATACGGACCTCCTTGACATAGGCATTATCATTACTACATATTGACTTCAATTACTATCATAATTGCTAATCTTTGCAATTGCAAATCTTCATGAGTTGAATATCTGGGGTCTCATGTATGAGTGGCGGAAGATTCAGCAGCTACCACAAAGCAAGAGTAGCGAAATATAGAGCAAGGGAGATGAGTAAGAGTCTCCAATAAACTGAACAATGATTCAGAGCGTCATAGGGACAAGGCAAGCTTGGACACCAATATAACCCTTTGGATCGTTTGTACGTATTAAGACATTACCTCATAACTATCGACAAACTCAAAAAAAAAGAGGAATATCTCTATAAGTTAAAAGGAATTTTTCCTTGACCCCTCTTAATCTTAGAATTTTGAGGACAAAATTCTTTTAAGGTGGATAAAATGTAACATCCCCACTTTAGTAAACGGAACGTAATGGAAACTTTGAATTATTCCCTTTAGGCAGTGTGAGAATTTCTCAGGCAGCGCTATACCATGACGATCCTCATACTTGGAATTATAGGGTAGTGTAACACTGCCATTGAATATACGGTACTGCCATATGTTAAAAATTAAGAAATGACAAAAGTGCCCTGTCAACTTTTGTTAATTTCAATCTTGCTCAAAAGTTTTAGAAATTGTATTTTAACCCCAAGTGAATATTTCCACAATAACCTTAGAACTTTTCATAAAATGACATTTATATCCCTATATCAGTAGAATTAGCAGAATGGGATTTTAAGCGGAGCAGAATCACGTGGCGAAACCGTAGAAGTTTAAATCTCTGCCGATTGGGCCATGGAGGCAGTCTGGTGTGAAATGACGTGGCGTGCCCCTGGACTTGCTCAAAATTACGAAAATGTCATTAGTTACAGAAAATAGGAAACAGAAAGGCTCCAGATTTACGAAAATGTCTAATTTATTCCGTTAATTCACTTATTCGGTTTCAATGGTTATGTAAGGGCAATTAGAGGTTAATTAAATATTAATCAAGAGTTAATTAGATATTAGTTATAGAGATTTGGGTTAAGATAAATTAAAATGAACATGTAGACATCTTACAAAACTACTAAGTAACGTTTGACTGATTTGGAGAAAATCGGAGAAGATTCGGTATTTTAAATCGCTAGATTTTTATTGTTTTTATCTTAAGTAGTCCATGGTACCAAGGGTTGCTCAAAATAGTGGAAAAATTTGGCTTTACCTTCACTAGATTTTTATCGTTTTTGCCCAGTTGTTCGATTTTATCAACTACTTAAGATTAATTAGCATTCGATTAAATTTTTACTTAGAGCCAATTAAGTATCTTTTAGAGGAATTAGATATGAGAGAATTAGATTGAAAGCATAGGAAACTTCATAGGATTTTTCCAAAACCGATTTACCGATTTAAAGGAAATCGGTAAGATTTCGGTACTTTGAATTAACGAAACCGAACTAATAGAAATTATACCCTAGGATGAATGGCTAAGATTTAGCCAAGCAACCCCCTCAAGTGGCACCTTGATCAGCCCTTGATGATGGGAAGCCAAGCTAAATTTGGAGAAGGGAATGAAATCCACCAATCACATGCATCTAGCTTCCAAATATCTCTACCTTTTCCTTCCTTCCCTTATCATCATTTTCGTCCTCCCTCTCCAGCTGCTGAAAGTCATCTCCTTCTCTTCTCTTTACTCTCATTTCCACTCCATTCTCATCCATTTTCAAGTCTCATCACAAGTTGCTTTCATCAAAGACACAAAATCCACCCAAACTCAACTAGACAAGGTAGGAAATCTTACTTCTCTTCTCACTTTCTCTGGTTTGGGGCTGCATGGTGATTATGTATAACCTGAGATATTGATATTATTTAGAGTGATGATGATGGTTTATGATCATTTTTGCATGTATGTTGTGATTAAAATTGGGATTGAGAGCAAATAGCTTGAAGGAGGGAGACAAATCTAGAAGCTATTAGGGTTTTTCCTTGACGGTCTGTACGGCGGAGTGTACGGCTCGGTCTACCACTATTTAAATTGGATGAAACCATTTTTATATAAAACTATACATCTAGGGATTTCCATACATATATCATATAAGGCCATTGGATTAGTATAGAATTAGTTATGAATTTTTGAAGTTTAACCTAGAAATCTAGATTCTTATCTGGGTAGTATGAGTTGAGAAGGGTATAACTCACCCTACACAACTTTAAATTGAGTGAACCCAAGGTTCTTTGAAAGCTAACATGTAAGGGAACATCTCATAAAAATTTCAGAACCATATTCATTTCCATCTATTCCCAGCACACCAGTGAAGTTGACGTAAGTTTAAATCGGTCTGAGATAGTGTAGTCCAAAAGGGTCAAGTTTATATACTCATGAAAATGGTATGAAACTTAATTCATTTAAAAGCTTGTTCTGTTAGCTTTCATTTAATATAAATTTCGAATGATTTATAAGAGCACAATTCTGGCTAAGAATAGGACAGCCTGAGGAAAAATACTTATATCTTGAGTTATACAAATCAAAATGAGATGGGACTAAAAGGGTTGGAAGTTAGACACATAAGGCTATGACATATCCAAAATTTAGACTTAGATGAGTTGAATTGAGCATAGAGTGCATTATAATAAAGTCGGGCAGAATAGGAGGGAGTAAACTGAAAACCCCATAGATGTTTGAATTGAACTTGACGAATGATGCTATGAATATCTATATAATTGCTGATCCAGATTGAATTGCAAGTTTGAAAAATTGTACTAGTTGTCTGGCACTATTCATGGGGAAGCGGACTCGATCCGTTATGCTGCCGAATTTTCGGCAGGAATTTATGAGAACTTATGTTATGGGTGATAATGCTTTGAATATATTTACATTTACATGTCATGTTCATGTACATCATGCATGCAAGCATAATTAGAATATGACATGAGAAATAAGGTATCAGACATATTCATGAATGCACCAAGCGTCCGCATGCATGACAAGATATGAAAAGGAAAAGATAATAAGAACTTGCAAGAAAGACGTACCAAGCTACCATGTGAGGCATGACATAGACCCAGCTAGCGTGGGCCAGAGCAATACTGTCTAAGACTTGGGCTAGCCCTCAACCAGATTTAAGGGGAATAGACCGGTGTAAGGGTCGGGGAAAGTAAACCCGTCACTCATGTATAGGTACGAGCTCGGACCTGAAAAGCAGGCTATTACCCAGGGGTGAGAGAGGCCATTCACCTCCGGGGGACCAAGTATAGAAGAGTAAGACCAAGTTGCAAGTTAAAGGAAGATATGAATTAAGTCAAGTGCACTTGCATACGGACAAGTACAAGTATCATTATGTGCATTTTCAATTTTCCCATTAAGTCATAATGCTTTTATGATTCTTATTGAAGCATATTATACTATTCGTATTTATATGTCTGTCATATGAAATGGCAAGTGGCTGTTAAAATATATCCCGCTTCGAGTAAGGTGTTTTCAACCTAAAATTGAACCACTATTTGTTTATATGTACTCGTATTTTTATAATAAACCGAAGCGGCTGGAATGTTTATGATGACGTTGTAAGATTGGTTTGAGTTTACCTATTGAGAACCTTAGATTCTCACTGCCTGCTTGTATGTTTTTCTTTTTCGTAAACATTCCAGTACCCAAGTTAGAAATCAAGTGCGAGGTGGAGTACTGAGCCTTCCATTGAGCAAGGATCGGCGTAAACCAGACCAAGAAACTATTGAAGCTAGATAACAACTAGTCGGATGTAAACGCTATATACGATGTCAGTTACAGTTTTTTTTTTTAAAAGTGTAATTATTTTATTCTCTATGTATCAAAGATTATTAGTCAGTAATAAAGTGAGTAATAAAAAGGCCATGTATTATATTTTCCATATTTTAAAGATTTCTTATCACAGTGACAATATTTTAATATAACTCCATGACTCAAGCATGACTTATATGATAGAGGTTGTTACATTTAGTCTTTATAAAATTTCAAAATTACCCTTAGACCCTAATACTCCATCTTCCCCCATCTCTATCCAAACCCAAGACTGCAATTCCATCTTCCTCTCATTTCTCCATTTGAGAGACACCTTATCTCCCTCCTTTCTCTTTACCAATGTTTCACCAAAATCTTCCCCAACTTAACACTACTCTAGGCTTAACAATAAAAATAATTTGTGATGTGCATTCAACCATATCCGAGAACTCAGATTGGTTGAGCATATATTCATCGGGCCTAAGCTGGTTCGATGCATGAGGTGCACTAATAGCGGCACCGATAAGTATACTGAATCATACAAGTAATAAAATGTAAATAGAGTATTATTTTCACAGGGATTAACTCAATCATACCAATTCCCTAACTTAGAAACTATTTTGGTGTTCTGACCAAAGAGAGTATCACAATTAACAAAGCAAAATCTAAGAATATTGTAATGATAGAAAATCAAATAAAATAAAAATGTAAAACAAGTATGGAAGATATCAAAGGAAAGAGCACTAGGGGTTTGACTTCATCTAGTTGATCCTTTGATTGATTAAGCTCTTAAATCTAGCAAATATTTGTCAAATAAATTAATGGAAAGGGATTTCTAATCTGATTGATGCCTGATTCTTCAAGTGCACTAGATTTTAGAACTCAATTAATTTTTCAATTTGAACCCTAAAGCTAAAGGTATTCCTGATTTACAAATCCCTTTATAAAGTCCCACGAAATCTATAACATCCCTTTTTTTCAAAAAATAGTTTGTGCATCTAGTTAATCAATTTTATTGAAATATTTTAGTTAATTTTGTGACAATAACTAATTAATCAAATAATCATAGGTATTAACTTTTTAAAGTAAGACAATAATTAGTAACAATAACTTCAAAATATATTATTCTATATAAGAAAATAATAAGTATAATATTTATTAAGATAAGAAATAACGATAAATATTAACTAAATATTATTTACTAGAAGAGATATATAAAATAATAATAATAATAATAATAATAATAATATAGAAAAAAAAAGTTTAGACAATGACGTGGAGACTTGGTTGGCCATGTCTTTATGTGGAAAAAATATGGAAAAAGAGAGAAGACTAAAAATAGTAGATGTGAATAATAATGTTAGGTTAACCAAAAGTTCTACCCGCTAAAGCATGCCACAATGACTCTATAAATAAGTGGGTGCAGGATTGAAGTGCGCACAGAAAAATAGAAGTAAAGAAAGAGTGAAACTAGTGTTAGAATATGAAATTTTAAGAGGAGTAGCATGAAAAAATAGAGAGAAGTTACCGGGAAAGAGTGGAAAAAGAGAGTTAGAAATTGACAAGGAAATTAGTAGAGATACAATTTTAAGGTATAAGATGAGTTTATTTGTGAAATAAAATTATGGCTACAATTATTTGCTCATTCTTATTAAACTATTCTTAATTTTATTTACCTTTTATATGAAAGTTACTTATTACTGTTTATTATTGTAATTTATTTTATTTTATTTATTGTTCCCTTATTTTACTTGAAAATTATTATAAGTTGATTTTATCATAAGTTCATTATTTTGACTGTTTATATAAGATATTAATTATGCATAATTTCTTTATAGGATTGATATTAAATAATAAATTTACTCAGATTATGCATTGTTATGTATGTTGAGAATTTATGCATGATATTGAGCATGTAAATTAAAGAAAAGACATTTAAAACATGCATCTTGTAATATCCAATACAAAGTTAAGTGTTAGAGAGGTAAATTTTGAATTTGTCTGAATTATGCACTTTGATATGATCTTTTAAATTGGTATTATTGAATATTTGGAAGTTATTGGAGTGGAAAAAGGCTTACAAAAATGAGTGAGGCTTAAAATTTGCTTTAAAAAAAATTAGGAGAACTAGCACTGAGGTGCCAACTTTGCTATCTGGATGAGCTTTTGAGCGCCAAAAAGTGGGTGTCCGAGTGCCCGCTATGAGATGGAATCTTAGCAGTTTATGGTCAGTGGGCGCTTGAGTGACAAGAATTGCCCGCTCGAGCGCCAGATGTCAATAAAATTGGGGGGTTTCAGGTTGCTGGGTGTAACACCCTACTAATTTTATGTTATGCTTAAGTCATAGCATGAAACTAGTTAGGTTGTGTTACCGTGTTGATACTTTTCTTACCTTTCTTGTTTATAATTTCCCTTTTAAATCGTCTCTATTGACGAAACGGCGTACTACTATATTAAACTGAAACAAACAGAATATCACCAAGATAAGTATAGTATAACAATGTTACTGCATACGTGTAAACATGTATATGTATCGAAGTCTTTTGTTATGTACAAAGATTTAAAGTAGAAATACATACATGGGGTAGTGTACCAAAAGAACATACTGCCCTCATCAATCAGAGTACCTTATGGTCCTCATAGGACATTTCATAATCTACTGCTAATTCTACAGTCAAACCCATGACCCAAAGCTACATGCTGTCCAAAAGAGGGTCATACTGTACAACATCCATCGCCGCTAAGTTACTCGCCAGTAGCCGTTAGCCATGCAAGGCTCGTTTGCCGAGTATAGTCCACGCTAGGTCCCGAGGAGGAAGAGGCGGCGAGCCACGGGTGGCCTCGGAAGGGTCACTTCTCGAACTCGCGGGGCGTCGGTGCTGCGAGTGGTGACTCGGGAGCGAGGTGGTCACGGTGCTGGGTGCAGGAGGTGCGAGGATGTGGGTGCATCATATGTAGAGGATGGCAATATAAGGGGCGCAGGTCAAATGGGGGATGGTGTAAAGGAACATCAAAGTTCTCGTCGCTAAATAAGTACAAACGAAAGTTACACTAACCGCTATGTACAGAGAGTCCAACTCAGGTCATGGTGGGCGGAAGTGCGCGTGGATCTCAATAAAAAGGGTGGTGTGGAATCCATTGCCTAATCGAGAATGATGCGGAATACACAAGGCGGGTGAGAATTTCAGAAAATTCTCGTGAGATTAGTTATCTTGGGGTGACATCACATACATTCGGTTACCACTGGGTTTTTAATTATTAAAATACGTGTGCAAACTAAAAAGTCCGTTTCATGAGTTTAAAAACATGTCAGTCCGAGGTAAGGTTCAATTTTACTTTAATTGGCATAAGAGCAGAAATAAGTACTAATACTAATGCGTAATGATAAATGGAATAAATCAATGAATAGCGATGAGCGGTTGTAATGCAGACAATTGTAAACATCCTGATGCAACTACTCACGTATTTATGCATTCATGTAATCATGTAAACTCATTCTTGAACTTTCTTTCATAAACTCTTTCATTACTTTCTATCATTTTTCCATCTCTCTTGGTCCCTGGGAGTTCTTGGCCATTTTAGACTCTGGGTAATAGTCGCTTATCAGATCGAGCTCGTTCCTATACAGAAATGCCGGGTTTACTTTCCACCTTTCCACCGATCTATTCCCATTAACTTTCTATCCGAGCTGGCCCAAGTAGTATGGAACTTGCATAATAACATACTTCTTTTCATGGCTTTCATGACTTTCTTGAAATGTATATGCATTCATATGTGATTCATAACTGTACATGGTTCTACTCAAAACTTGGCATGCTTGAACGTGTCTTCTCATGAATGGTGCCAGCCAATCAATACATCAATATATCACAAGAAGCACAAATTCACATGTATACTTCAACATAAAACTCCAAGTCATATCAAATTCGTTAAGACAGAAATTCTGCCTTAGCATATACAACCAACCCGGTTCTTGTAATTCATGCCACAATTTCATTTTAACTCATTTGGACCTCAAATTTGAGTATGTTACAGGGTTGTGTGTCTATTTTCTAACCTCTTTGGTCCCATCTAATTTCCGTATCTATAACTCTAGATATCTAAACTTTATCTCGGTCTGCCCATTAGCTAGCCAGAATCGGGCAACTAAAAATAGAAATTCACCAAAAATCGAAAACTCACTCAAATCAGACGAAATTGGTCTCATATTAAAGCTAACAGGACAACCTTTCATATACAAAATGTTCCATTTCATTTTCCTTAGTAGGACTTGAGTTACAAGCCCCGAAACTTAGCCTTTCTGAACTGCCCTGTGCTGGCCTGGTTTGGACATAGGGTAACTTCTTCAAATCACTGGGAACAACTGAGTGGATAACAAACTCGGAATTTCTCTGGATGTTGTTCTCCTACGTGTAAGCTTTCCAACAAGGTTGGTTTCACTCATTTTCATGTAGTATAGGTCGAGATCTACCCTAAATAACCCAATCTGCCCAGAGCCAGAGTCAAAACCCTAGGTCGAGATTCAGAAATTCATATCTTCCTCAATTCTGATCCAAAACCCTTATATGATATGTATATGGAAAGCCCTAGATGTCTAGTTTCATCTAAAAATAGGTTCATCGAATTTGACTGATCGTAGGCGGCGCCGTACGCTCCGCCATATGGTTCGTCATGGGCTCTCCACCAAGACAGCACCTCCGACCATCTAACCCTCTTAGTTTTATTCTTCTAATTCTACTTCTAACTCAAAATCTTCTATTAATCCAAGTATAATCATTCAATTCACACATCAATTAAGGTGAAACTAATTCAGTCCAGCCAGCCAAGTGCATGGATCTAATGCAAGAAATTAAAACCCCTACCTTTGATTTAAGTGTTTTGGTGTCTTTGAGTTCTTGAAATTTGGATGAACAAGGCTGGAACTTTGCTTAAGTCTTGGATGTGTGAGCAAGAGAAAAGAGAGCTGATGGAGAAGAGGAAAAGCAACGTGAATAATGGTCTGATTCAAAGGAGGATAGTGTGTTATATAGGCATGAGTGGGAGTTAACTTGGAAGATTGTGATTGGTTGCCCTCTTTGTGTGGTAGAATCACTCTCCACGCGCTAAGTGGTAGGAATTTCTAGCATAATGCGAAACGAAATCGAACTCGTACGCTACATAAAGTCGGAACTCGTGAACCTCCTGTATATGAAGTCGGAACTCAGAAAACATCCAGTCTAATTGAAACTTAAAAGTAGAGCCTGGTGAGAAGCCAAGCACTTAAGGTCTAACTCGTAAATCATGAACTTTCTATCCCTAACTTGAAAAGATATAGAAGTGAGAGCTACTAATATTGAACTCAAGATCGGATCTCGTACCGGTTGTGAGTCATAATGTTGGAATTGAATACATTGAGTTCATGAGCTCAGAGAGGCGAAGTCAAATCGAACATTTTACCCTTTGAGCGATAAGATCGGAAGTAAAGTAAAAAGTCTTTGAAGTTTAAAACAACGAACTTCGTAAGTTGAAGCATCAGTCACCCTCATTTCATCTCACTAAATTGAAGCTGAATTCATGCCGAGGAGGTCAAAATTTACCCACGCTTACAAGGTTGGAAATCGTAAGCTCCATCCATTAAATCGGAGCGTGTGCATGCACGAGGTCGGAAATCGGAAGAAGTCCCTTGTAAGCCTTTGAAAGCGAAGTCGAGTGAAGCTAGTGTTGAGGTCGGAGGCCAAGTGTAAGGAAACTCGGAAATCGGAACTGTCAAAAATAATGGGGATCGGAAGTCGGAATTCGCGGATGTTACACTGGGTGCTCGAGCACTAGGAAATAGTGCTTAGGCTCCCACTACCCAATTTAATTTGGGGATTTCGACCCCCAATGCCATTTTTCTCAGATCTCTCTCTCACTTTGGTCTTTCTTTCTCTAGGATTCTTCAATCTTGTATTTTCCATCAACCCATCACCTTTTCCCTCTAGATTTTCTCACAAAAATTCACTCTTTCGCCTCCCTCATCAACACTCTCACCATCTTCTTCTTCCTCAAGCTCTCTCTCTCCTCATGATGTGAGAGAAATGAAGGTGGGAGGAGACTCATGTCTTCCATCAAGTTTCTTTCTTCTTATGCAACCCAAGGTAGCTCTCTAAGCTCAAATCTTCTTCTAATTCATGGGTATGGAAGGATTTTTTGATGGGTTTAGTTTAAGGTTGAGGATTGGGAACCTAGGGTTCCAAATTGGAGATTTTGGGCACTTTGGAAAGTATTTCAAGTTAATATTTGGTTCTATAGGCTAATTAGTGTTTGGATAATGATATTTTTGGTGTTAGATATCATAGAAGATCACCTCTTTACTCCAAGGTACAACAAGTTGGGACTTCTTCCTCTTAGCTTAGTATTGTGAGTGATAGTGTACCTATAACCTATTTTCTCTAATTTTCTAAATATATGCTGAGAAAGTATTTTACTAAATTTATGATGGAACATGATTAATTACTTATCCTAGGTTTATGAAGTCCTTGAAAGCAATTATGTTGGTTATGTGTGTGTGTGTGTCTATATATATATATATATATATATATATATATATATATATATATATATGTTGAGTATATATATGGGACAAGCTCTTAGAGAAGTTGATTTATGATATTTGAGTAACATGATAAAGAAATATGAAGTTTCAAATTATTAGAAATTGTTATGTTCTTAAAGCCAATGCTTTGAGCAATTTGATAGAAAGAGCTCTAGCCACTTTAAGTTAAAAAGTTTGGAAGTACTATACGTTGAACCTATGTTTGATAGTATAGTTATTTTGAATAACTGGCAAGCTTGATAACTATGTTTGCTAAGAATACGGAAGATTCTTGAATCTTATTATGCGTTTAAAGTTATGAGCAAGAAGTATAAGATTTGAGCTAAAGAAAAGTTTTAGTGACAAGAATTTAGCAAAGAGTAAAGTTTATGTAGGGGAAGGAAACTATAACAGAACAATTTGCTAATAGCAGTAGCATTAGCCTTGGTATACCTTGAATAACCCAGCTAGCAAGGTGATTGCTAACCTGGTATGTTTGGCCAACATATCCAGAAGATATAGATATGCACAGGTATGAAGTTATCTTTTACTGTTGAGATTAAGCCATAGGGCCACCTAGTCTAGTAGCTATTTCTGAAATAGAATCTTCCCTTGAAGTTTTATTATGGTATTGAAACAAGTATTCACTCTCTATGTTCTCTCTATGTTATGAGAAAATATTTCTATCCTTATGACCAGTTTTTATATCCTTATGATATATGGTTTATTACAGCTAGTTTTAAAAGTATTATGCTTATATGTATATTTACAAAGATAGAATATACATTAGGTATGTTTGACTAAAAATTTTTATGGTATGTTAATATATTTATAGATGAAATATTTTACTTAAGAAGTGAGGTATGATCTTAAGAAGCTTACAAAGTTATATCTTGCTAAAAGTTTATGTTAAGCTTGTCCTACTCCTTTTATAGGTATATTATCCCTTATGAGTCTGTATGACCTACTCTTCCTTTCTCTCCATGTTTTTAGATAGGTGTGGGGACGTGCTCAGGCTTCCACAGCTAAATAGAAGTTTTCAGCAATTAGGTATATTTGTAAAGTCTTTAGTGATGCACTATTAGCTTATAGGTCGGGTCCTCCCTGTGTTGGGTCATATGTTGTAATCTGTGCTTTGAGTTGCAATTACTTTAAATCTCAGTGATTATGGATTAAAGTTTCTTGAATGGATTATGTTTAAAATTCCTATGTTGTGCATTATGAGGTGCATTCTGAGAATGCCTAGATCTCTAATAATTTTATGTGCTCGTGTTGTTTGTGCAAGGAGAGGATTCTTATTTGAGAATAGTCCTAAATAAAAAGGAGACTCTGCCCGATTTTCTTTAGAAATGGTCTAATGCAGGCTTGCTTAGGACATGTCCGTATGCACCGGTCATGACACAGATAACCATAAAGAAGGCAGAGGGATAGATATAAGATCATTTTATGCTACTTGCCTTGGTTAGTATGACGTAACGATCTTACTTTGTTGGCATGATCTTATGAGTAACACTAAAAAAAGGGAATTCTCTAGGAGAAGGCCTTCAACTATATATGAGAGAAGCAGATTGAATGATCGATGAAACAAAAGTAAAGATATTATAATGCATACAATACTGGCTTATTATGTTGCATAGAGAGTTGCATTAGAATGGCCTATTCTTATTACCTATGATATTATGTCTTGATATGTCAATGTATGAGATTTTGAATATGACACAGTAGTTGTGTGGTCTAAGACATAGCTGGAACCACCATAGTTCAAATGTTTTAGAGCTACTCATTTGGTACTGAGAATTTTCAATACTGATTTTAGTTTTGATAGTTTCAGATTAGTCAAGTAATACCCCAGATTAAGGCAAACTCCTCCAACTATTAAGAACATTTGGAATTGCACTTAAATAAATTGTAGTTTCCTTAACTGGCTTAGAAATACTTAATCTATGACCAATGTCACTTTGATGTATTTATGTATACTAATGTTCAACCTTGAACTTCCTATGTAGTTTGTGCCATTAGCTTTATAATGAATGGGTGTTACATTATCCCTAATCTTTACTCCTAGACAATTATGAATTAAGGTTTCTATTTTATTGTTTCAACTATGCACTTTGTTTCCACATTGTCTACTACATAACTCTAATATCAATTTATGGCTCGCAAATCCACAAATAGCATTAAGAACAGATAATAGAAACTCAGTTGAATAAGAAAGAATTCATTGAGATTAGAAATCTCAAACAGTCATATTCACAACATAAGTTACATCATCCCCGAGCATAAAATATTTAGCCAATTAACATATTTAACAAATACAAATCCATAGATAAAATGTATATGCTAAATATAAATCAAAGAGAGAAAAGAGAATAATATATCCCAATCATGCGCCTTGTAACGTCTGAATTTTTTTTAGCATTTAAATTGCATTGCAAATCGATTTATTCAATTTTATTAAATGTGTGAAGGTAATTATGAATGGATTATAAAGATATTAATGAATGAAGAATTTGAAATAGTTATGTAGAAAACTTTAGACGGTTACTAGCAAAGTTTTACCAATTTGCATTATTAATCGATTTATTCAATTTTAATGTATAAGTAAGGTTAAATAGAAGTTATTTAAGAATCAATTAGATGTTCATTAGAGAGATTAGGATTAGAAACAATTAAAATAGAAACATAGAAAACATCATAAAATTCTTCAAAATTATTTTGCCGATTTGAAGGAAATCGGTAGAATTTCAGTATTTTAAATAGCCAAAACCGAATCAATAGAATTACATAACCGAAAACCCTCTACCAATTAGAATCACTTCTTCCAACCACCAACTTTATATCAAATTCATATAATTCCTTCTCTCTCCTATCAAAAATTTTGGCCTCCTTCTTTCCCTTATATAATTCTCATCATTTCCTCTCATCTTCCTTCCTTTTCACTTCATTTCTCTTCCATTTTCAAGCTCCAAGCATCTCCAACATCAAAACTCTTCGTCTAATCAAGTTATATTTCAATATGGAGGTAAGATTCACTTGTTCTAGTTGTTGTTCTTAAATTGGTGATTGTTTTTAATTCTCTTTCTACTCATGAAGATGATGTTGTATGATGTGTATGAGGTGGTTTATGGTATGGTTCTATTTGGTTTAGCTTGAAGTTTTGGTAAGAATCACTAGAAATACCCAAAATAGATTCAGGATTTTCAAGAAAACCCTATGCTATCCATACCTACGAGGTGTACCAACTATCATCCAGCCATTAAAATTTAAAAAGACTATTTTTCGATGGAGCTAGACTTCCCCGACTTTCTATACGTATAAATTATGAGGCCATGGGATAGGTATTGAGGAAGATATGAATTTTTAAAATTTACTTAGGAATCTTGTATTCTATTTTGGGTAGTATGGATTGTGAAGGTATAACTTACCCTATACAACTCGAAATTGAGTGAAGCCAATTTTGATAGGAAGCTAACACATAAGGAAATATCCTATAAAAGTTTCAAGTTTAGATTCCAGTTGAGCTATTCCCAGTAATTTACGAAAGTTGCCCTAAGTCCTAGCCAAGCTAGCATAGGGTAGTGCAGGTTGCCCAAATTCATGAGCTCATAACTAGAGCTCCACTTGCTCAAATGAGATGAAACTTATTGGAAATAAAAGCTAGGTAAGTTAGCTTTACAACAATTTAGGTTCATATAGTTTTACCTAGTTTTCTATTTTTAGTGAATTTTTAGTTTTTGATAGACAAGTCTGCCTAGTAATAGGACTGAAAGAGGTTAAAAACTAGACACACAACACTTCAAAATAATGAGTTACATAGAAATTATGGCTTAATTTCTAAAAATGGGCAGAATTAAAGAAATTGGCAGGAATCCAACTTAAGTGCAAGAGTTGCAAGTTTCGTATAATTATTGAAATTGTTAATATATTATATTGATTTTCTGTATAAATGATTGTCTGGTTGGTTGATACTATTCATGGAGAAGCGGACTCGACCCATTATGCTACCAAATTTTCGGCAAAAGTTTATGAAATTATGGGTGCTTATGTTATGAGAAATTTATGATATAATCGATTATACAATTATGAATATTCAGCATGCAAGGATGTTCAATAGTAAATGTACAAGAATGTCTATGAACATGTTGTGGTGATATGATGATGATTATTCTTATGACAGAATGCATAATTGCATATGAATGAAAGAAGAATATATGAGATCCCTTCACTTGGAGGCAGTTATTTGGGTCTCTCCTTGTGAAGACAGTTAAAGTTATGAGATCCTTCTACCTCAGAGGCACGTGGCCAAAATGAGATCCCGCCAAGACTAGAGGCATGTGAATCCCCTTCTAGGTTAGTTCTGTGTGACAATTGTAATGTCCGAAAGAAAATTTTATTGTTGATAACTGAGTTGTTCGATTTTTATCGAATAAGTGGGTTTATTCGAAATTCGATTAAATATTTACTTAAAGCCAAGTGAGTGTGATTTAGGAGTGATTAGACTGGATGGGATAAGATTAGGAACATAGGAAACCTCACAGAAATTTTTCCAAAACCGGTTTACTGATTTAAGAGAAATTGGTAAGATTTCGGTATTTTAAACTAACAGAAATGGATCAATAGAACTTATGCTATGAGTGCCCTAGGATGAATGGTTAGGATTCAGCCAGAACACCCCCATAGGTGGCTCCATTTTTAGCTAAGGAAGCAGCCACAAAACCAAGTTGAATTGGCCAACACAAATCCACCAATCATATTCAACTTGCTTTGGAAGTTTTCTCTCTTTTCCTTTTCTGCCCTTGAAATTTCGGTCCTTATCTATACTGACCCCTCTCCACTCTTTTATCTACCGTCGCATCCTTTCTCACAAATTCTCAAGCCACAATAAGATTTCTTCAACTCCAATCACAAATCTAACAAGGATCATACATAGGAAAGGTAGAAATCCTACTTCTCTTCTTACTTTCCTTGGTATGGAGCCATATGGGGTTCTATGTTTCTTGTGATATTGATATGATTTAGAGTGATGATGATGGTTTATGATTGAACTTGCATGTGTGTTGTGATTGAAATTGGAATTTGTATGAAAGAACTTGAAGAAAAGAGAAAACTCAAGAAGCTGTTAGGTTTCTTTCTCGGCAGTCCGTACGGCGGAGTGTATAGCTCTGCCTACAGCCATTTAAAGTTGATAAAACTATTTTTTATATGAAACTAGACATTCAAGGCTTTCCATACATATATAATATAAGGCCATTGGATTAGTATAGAGGTAGTTATGAATTTTTGACATTTGACCTAGAAATATGGACCTTTTTCCGGGTAGTATGAGTTGAGAAAAGTGTAACTCATAACTCCAAATTGAGTAATTCCAATGTTATTTGAAAGCTAACATATGAGGAAGTATTCCATAAAAATTTTTGAGTTAGATCCATTGTCAATTATTCCCAACACATCAATGAAGTTAACTTAAGTTTAACCCAGGCTAGAACAGGGTAGTTCAATAGGGTTAAGTTTTAGAGCTTATATCTTGAGTTATATTCACTTAAATGATATGTAACTTATTTCATTTGAAAGCTTGTTCAATTAGCTTTACATTGATATATTTCGTATGATTTCATTTAGATTTCTATTTTTGGTGAATTTTCTCTTATAAGAGTGCAATTCTGGCTAGAAGTATGGCAGCCTGGGATAAATCCCAAATAATTTGAGTTAATCTCGGAAATCGGAAGGGTATACTTAAGGTTGAACTTGGAAAAGTATACTTAAGGTTGAACTCGGAGGGATATACTTAAGGTTGAGCTCGGGAACTTGGTAAATAGAGAGCTAGATTGAGTATAACTAATGTTGAACTTGGAACTTAGGAAGTAGAAATCAGATCGAGTATGGTTCATGTCGGAAATCGGAGCTTAGAATATAAAACTAGATCGAGATGATTAATGTCGAAACTCGGAACCAAGAATAGAAACTAGATCGGGTATGATTAAGATCGGAACTTAGAACTTAGGAATCACATTTCATAAAAGTGTTGGAAGACTGATTGAGGCTTAATGTTGGAGATCGATTCTAAACATGATCTCGTAAGTCGAGAATCCAAACAACATAACTTATATGATATCGGAATTCGGAAGTTGGTAATAAGCATCGAACTCGGGAACATCATTAGAAGTTAAAAGCTTGCAAGATAGATTAAGACTTAAAAGTTTAAAACTTGCACTTATTGATATTGTTATATTCTTAGTATGAATATAATGTTCTACATTGAGGTTGTTATTTGATTAAAGTTTCTTGGTTATTGGTACTATTCATGGGGAAGCAGACATGATCCGTTGTGCTACCAAATTTTCGACAAAATAGTAAGGAGGTTATGAGCATTTATATGTTATGAATATTTATGATATGAATATAAAATTCTAGATGCATGGATATATGAAAGTAAATAATGAAGCATATGCATGACTACATTTAACATGTCTATGCATGATTATGTATGAGAATGAAAGGATATGAACATATTAAATGTGGATCTCTTCACCTGGAGGTAGTTATAAAATCTCTCTTTGTGAAGGCAATTAAAAGATAAAGATGTGGGTCCCTTCACTCGGAGGCAGTTGCACTTGGGTCTTTCCCTGTGAAGACAGCTAAAACTTTTGGGTCCCTCTATGTTGGAGGCAGATGGCCAACTGAGTCCCTCCGACCTAGAGGAACATGGGTCCCTTTGCGAGTCAGTACTGTGTGATAATGGTCACGGGTTGAGCTGATGAGCTCAATCCTAGATCAGACTACCCAAGGGCAGTAAAGACTGAAGATTAAAACATGTGCAGGCACCCTAGGGACGGCGATATGTAACGGCTAGGTGTGCTAAGGAAAGGAAGTTAAAGAAAGTTAAAGAAGCACAAGAGCATTTTGCATGAACTCAACTAAACGTAGTTGCATATGCATGATTTTATGATGGACAGAATATACTCACAAATAATGTTTACTATTATCATCATTATAATATTGCAAGTAGGCTCCTATTATCAATATTATTAGTATGAGCTATTATTGTACTCATGCTTGAATCCTTACTCTGTCTAACAAGTGCATGAATAAAATTAACCCTGCTTTGGATAATATATTTTCAAACTATAAAACTGAGCAATTTATTTGGTATGATCACCTTCTTTACAACGAACTGAAGCAGCTGGAGATAATAACGAAGACACAGCATAAAATTTCTTAGTGGATCCTACTGAGAACTTAAAGTTCTCACTCATATTTTTGTATTATCTCCAAATAACTTGAGAAATCTCGAAGACGGCTGAAATTGTTATAAGAAAAAGTCTGCTCAGGTAATAGTAATAACTCCTGAGTATGGTATTATAACTTAAGTATGGTACTGTACAGAGGAGGACGTTACAACGATGGCCATGGGTGAGTTCACTCCTAGATCAGACTACCCAAGGGCAATAAAGATTAAAGACAAAGACACATGCATGCAGACACCTTAGGGACAACGATATGTAATACCTAGGCGTGTCAAGTAAAGGAAGAAAAGAAAGTATAAGTGCATTCACATGAATTCATGATAAGCCATTGTATATGCACAAGTTATGTTCTTATTACTATTATTATTATTATTGTTATTATTATAAAATCACTCAAAATTTGCTATGCTTATGTTTTAATTCTTACTCTGTTTATCAAGTGTATGACCAAAATAAACTCTGCTTCGAACAATATGATTTTCAAACTATAAAACTAAAAATATTTATATAAAATGCTCACTTTTTCATAATAAACCAAAGCAGCTGGAGTTAATGACGATAACACGATTTCTGATGAATTAATGAATCCTATTGAGAATTTATAATTCTCACTTCTATGTACATTTGGTAGCAAGTGTCACAACCAGCTCCAAATTATAATTTTAAAATGCTTAATTACACTAAATTTGAAGTATAGTGCAACCAAGGTTGTTTGACAAGGATGTTGTTACTATCTAGTGAAGTAACAAGAAGGTATGTGCAAACATGCAGTAAATAAGTTATAAAAGAAAATTAGATAAAAATAAAAACACTAGTTCAAAGAGGTCCTTAGGCATACAGTGGCATACAGTGAATCAATCATTAACACACAATATATCAAACACATAGGGTGCGGATAATTTAAGCTATTAGAGTGACCTCTACTAACAACCCCACAATTCTACCTAGAGAATTCAAGGAATTCCACCAACACATACTTGATTAGATAATTGATACCTCAACTCTAATTAACCTATGTTGATTTCTAGCCCCAATTATATTAGCCTAGGTTTGAACCCAAACCCAATTCCTAATTCTTTAACTAATCAAGTTCATATCAATTAACCAATTAGCAATCACCCAACTAATTCCTCATTCATAAATCCATATATCAATACCATTCAATACAAGTTTACAAATAAAAGAGGGCAAAGAATCAAGAAAACAAACATGATTGAAATTCAAGCATAAGGTTTCAAGATCACAACCATAATACCCTTGGAGGCTCCTTGAGCTGGCTTGAAGTCCTACTCCTCCATAGCAATGAAGGTTACAAACTAGAACCCAAAACAAGTATCTTACAAAATGAAAGGAAAAGAAAAGAAAAGAAGAGGAGAGGAAAAGAGAAGAGAGAAAAATGGAGAAAAAGTTGGAGATGAGTCTCCTTTCACGTTTTGATTTTCTCTCTTCTTATCAGGCCCCAAATGTAAAAATCCAAAAATATGCTTGAGCTCAAATTAATCTTATGCCTCTTAGCTTTAAGTGGATACCCAATTTGCTTAATTTGGACTTAAAATGAGAGAGTTATGGCTTAATCTTTATAGCATGTCCAAGTTGTACCTCTATTCGCATTAGTCAAATTCAATAGCCAATAAATCCATCAAGATATCATTATTTTGGAGAGTGTTCTCATATGAATTGAAGCTCTATATCTTAGCTTTCAAATGGCACCAGTTTTATCTCAATCCAATGCTACAACTCAAGTTATGGCCCAATTAGTACACACTACTCAGGTTCCATCACAACAGCCCTGTTTTGACTTCGTGGCCCAATTTGTTCCAATAAACATCTGAATTAGTTTTTGACTTCTTCATCAAAGTTGTAGATCTTTCTCTCAGATTTCCTGTAATATAAAATTTGTAAATTTTAGAGGTCGACAACTCAAGATATGCTCAAACTACAAAAATAGTATAAATTTATTATAATACTAAAAAATACAATTAAGCCCAATTAGAGTCCAAACTCATAAAATGTGTCTAATATTGATCAATTAAGCACAAAAGAAGTCCAATAAACTAAATATGAGGGTTGATTCATGTATCAAAATGCTACTTATCAATATTTCCATGTTATCTCCAGATTGTTGAAGGAATACCGAAGGCGATCACCGTAGGTGGAGTTGACCATAGATATTGGTAACGACCGGAGAGCGCTATTATACATGGTCTGTTGAAGCAACAGTAACAATTCTCAAGTATGATACTTTGACTTAAACATAGTAATGTACCTAGGACAGTTTTACACGTCTCTTCTGCCTTGATATAGTCGCCAAAACTGTAGCCCTTCCTTAATATCTCCGAAGAGAATTAGATGAGAAGAAAATGTACTATGGCCACGAGATAGCCAAAGACGGCCAGGAGGGGTCAAGAGGCCAATAAAAGACCAAGACTCCAAGTCTCCCTTTTTTTAGCCCACTTTGAAAAGTTATTTTTATTCTTTCCTTGATGCTACAGTTCGTTAGATGAGAAAAGATAAGATAAAAGCTCAAATTATCTCCACAAGGTTTGTTTTAAAATCATCAAGGGACTTTCATGTAGCTCTTTTAATAATTGCTTAAGGCCAAAATAATTATTTTCTCTTCTATTCTGGTCTAGGTTGTAGCTTGTGGTTAAGAGTTTGGGTCCAAATAACAGTAACTTATATCCCAACTAGGGCAGAATAGCTCAATTTGTGTTCTGGTATAAGATTGATATTGGGCAGTTGTGAACACCTAATTTTGTCTGGGTCATTTCAAAAAATACTAGAATTATTAAGCTCTCTTTTTCAACCAAATCTTTTCTTCAATTAAAAGAGAAAAAAATAAAAAAAAATTACAATTAGCCCATGTTTTGAACCTTCTTTTTTTTTTTTTTTTTACCTACTCACTTTTTGATGTTGTTTAGGCCATTTTTTTGGGTTTCTCAATTAGTTGCAAGAGATAGTGATAGTGATCCTTAAAAAAATGGAAAAAAGAAAAGAAAAGAGAAATCAACCGAAAAGCTACACTACCATACAAAGTGTTTTAGTGGAAGTTTTTTAAAGCTTTTAGTGGACGTTTTAAACTTCACTTATGGATTTTCCAATGAATTCCAAAACCACTAGAAATAAAGCGACTAAAAGCATTTAGTGACCCTTTTTTTGTAACCACTGGTATAATAGCCACTAAGTGTATTAATTTATGGCAATTAAAACCAGCAAAAATGATTTTTGGTTTTTGGGGGGGGGGGGGGGGAGGTCAAAACTACCAATAAGTGTAGTTTGAGTTTTAGACCCGACTTGTTATTTGTGATGGTTTAAACCACCGGTAAATTAGTTCTATGACTACAGAAAATTTCTTAATAATTGCATTTAAAATTTTCAATTGACCGCACTATTTGAATGTGGTTAAATGTCTTCCCACATTTTGTTCTACTATGGCTAAACCTTTTGTGGGGAAGTCTACATTCAACCACACATTTTATTGTCATTTAGAATTGCAAAGCTATTTTCAATTTTTCTCTTAAAATGGTCCTAGATAATTGTTTTGGGTGGAAAAAGTCAAAATCCAAAGAAAAGATACAATCATTTTTGGTCCCTTAATGCTAATATTTACATTTAATAACACATCACCATATCACATTCACAACACTATGAACACGAAGATAATATCATAGCTGCTGCAAATAGCTTTGTCAAATTATAATTTTAGTAAATAGAATAAAAAATTTCTTAAGTCAATATTGGAAAGATATAGAATTAAACATAGAGCGTTTATCCAATATGTTCCTGTTGGGTGGTCAAATCATAATTGGACAAAAAGAATGAAATCTGATAAGGAGATTATAGGATTTGATGATTTTGGTTTTGATAGAGGAGTTTTGGGTTGAGAAAGTGGATTTGGACTAGTAAATGGCTTATCTATCGAAAAGTAGAATAGTTATATGTATCAAGATGCTTGAAGAAAGCTTGTTGAATAAAAGGGCAAAGTCTTGAAAACATGATTGGAAAATCCTTGACTTTGCCGAAAAAGTATGTTCATACTCATTGAAGATGTTGGCAAAGAGATGACGAAGCATGAGAATGTCTAGATTTGTGGACTTTGAAGAATTTGAAGAAGTGGCTTGGAGCATTTAGACAACATTTAGAAGAGCAGCTCGCAACATTGACGAGTGTGTGCAAGAGCCCATGATGCACGTCTCTAGAGATCTCAGAGTTGTTACCAAGTAATGGGCTTATATAATCCAGAACTTGGGTATATGCTGAAGTTGGCCAAGAGTAGTTATTGTCCACGTTGAAGCAATCAGGAAATGGCATGTAGTCGGAGCAATTTGTTGGAGCTTAAGCAGAATTTGTCTATAAATAAGAGTTCAGCTCACTTAGGAGAGGCATGATTTAACACTCACACTGTACCCTACACTTTGACATCTCAGTACACATAGAGTAATAAGGAATTTATGAACAAAGATCATTGCCTTTAATTTACTTTCTTATTTTGATTTCATTATTTATATTTTGTAACATTCCCAATTTTGTCTAAACTAATTAGCTCAGTGTCCCTAGCTAATTAGAGGGGTTAGCGATTAACTGAGGACTAATAAGCTAATCTCGATGAGTAAGAGCTTAGTAAATTAGAGACAAGTCAACTAAAAGTCAATGATTAATAAGAAAAAGTCAACAATTGAATTGTGATGCACTAAACATTTTAATTAAAGCCTAATCATTCAAACCTCATTAATCCATGATTTAGAAACATAATTAGGCTAATATAATCTCATAATTAAGTACATGACAAACATTCCACCTTAAACAATTTTAGAAAAATTAAATCCTCACACATTCAATATGTGATTAATAATAGCAATTCTTTTTGGAAGAAAATGTTTCAAAAGTGTGATTAACTGAAATTGACTAAAAGAGCAATTAAATTAACTAAATTAATTAACACTTAGATAATTCTAATAGCATTGAAAATTCAAAAATTTCCCTTTGTATATGGCCAGAAATTCGGCCAAGGAAAAGCCAAATCCAACCCTCCATTTGTCTCTTAAATCTTGCACCCTTGGATATAAGCTTGTGTTAGTTGCATTACTTTAGGCAAGACCAAAAGAAAGGCTATCCACCACTTAGATCGTGCCACATGGGTAAGTCATATTCGATTAAGCAAATCCCAAGAGTCGTGATTCCCTTTAACCCCTTCAGAAAACATAAAACGGTCCTTGTTATGTACTAAGACTCAAAGGAAACATAACCACCCCTTTTAGCCCAAAGTTCTTAACCTTCTTACTTGTTGAGTGAAGCAAAATCACATCATACCCATGCCTTGATGTGGATGCCACCAGCCCCCTCTCTCTCCTCCATTTGCAAGTTTTCATCCTTTCACTACAAGTCCAAGCTCTCATCTCTTTCTAAACTTCATTCTAGCTCTTTTGCTCTTCCAACCTTTCTTATTCTTCTTCTCATTTTCTTACCATATTCAACCCTCTTTCCTTTCACCAGCCTTATAAGCCCTTCAAGGACCATCTTTTTTGGTCTTTGGAGAAGTAAGTAAACACACATTAGCCCCATTCTTCCAAGCTCTAAGAAAGGAGATCATCTCCAACACTTTCATCCTTCAAACTTCCTAAGAAACCTTTGTGGTAGCGACTCTAATCCTTTTCTTTTTATGTGTTCTCAAGCTCTAGAACTCTTAAGCTCCCCATAGCTAGGTGGTTCTAGGACTTGCTCTAAGGCTTCATTGCCATATTCCTTGTTATGAAATGTTTTCTTGTGATATGGCTCTTTTCATATAATATGTTTCTAGTTATGCATATATTTTGCTTGAACCCAACCTTTTAGAACTAAAAATATTGATTTATCACCAAGATCTCAAAGTATAAAAGTCGTCACTTGAGGAAAAGATTTTTACAAGAAAACTAATGAAAACAAAAATTGTTGAAACTAAAAATTTTGGTAGTATGTTTTACGCGACCAATAACTCCTTCAATACAATTCAAAATCCAATGAAACTAATTTAACAAAAATAGACTCGTAGAGCTTTGCATACATATAAAATACATGAATTTTGACTTTAAAACAAGGGAGATACGAATTTTTAAAATGGACTGTCCCTAGATATGTTTTTATTTGGGCAGTCTGTACAAAAAGTTTAATAACTCGAGCTATACAAAACATTTTTGAGTGGGACCAATTTTATTAGAAAACTAAGACATAGAGGAACACCTCATAGAAGAGTTTTTGTAGATTCTTTGTAAGGAGCTCCTAGTAGAGCTTAAATGTCACTATTCTAAAATGAATCTAAGAGACAGAGCGGTCAAATTAAAATATGCATATCTCAGGTTACAAAGTGAATTTTTGAGTCAGGTTTATTTTGCTTAAAAAAAGACTCAGAGAAGTATAATCATATAAAACATCAAGTCAAAATAGTAAAATTTGGAATTATGGTGAATTTTTGAAATTACTGCTCTATCATAAAAAGTAAATTTGGTTATGGTTAAGTTTAAATGTTCACAAAAAACAAGCTTGAAAATATTAAAACCCTCAAAATAAGATATTGAAAAACTTCATATTTCAACTTAAAAGTTTTAAAAAGGATAATAGGCGAAACTTGCCCTATGCCTAATAAAAGATCCGAATGAAATGCAACCCAATTAAAAGCTTATACTAATTTACTAAGCTAAACTCATAAGACTTTGCATGTTATGTATGTCTCTAGGTGCCAACATGATAATGATGATATAATGATGATAATAATGCTTAATGATATGTGAGATTGAACTCTCTGTTTGGAAATTTGGGGAAGCTTCGGTCTAGCCATCATTCTGCCAGAATTCTGCAAAATTTATGGACTTAAATTAATTTTTGCATCATAAGCCTTAATAAGTAGAGATCGAACTAAGGGTATGATCCTTTAAAAAGGAAGGTGGACCATAATAAGAAATTTCCTCTCCATCCAAGGACTTGCATGAGGCATGGCAATAGACTAGCTAGTATGAGTACTGGGGAAGGGCTTACATGAGGCATGACAAAGAACCCAACTAGTGTAAGTACCAAGAATTTATGGTGGCGACGACCATGGTATGACCTCATTACCAACTATATTTAGTGGGTGGTAAATAAAGACTTATAATAGACTCAAGTCTAATAAAAGAAACGGACTTTGGTCCAACCCAAGTAAAGATTGAAACTCTTAAAATGTTCATGCATGATATGATTAGTTATATAAGCTCTTATGTATACCATGATGTTATTGTTATGAGGAGAATATGTATTTAAAATTTAATCCACTTCGGATATTCATGTTTCGAAAATCCAATAATTGGACCTTATGAATACTCGCTATTTTTATTAATAAGACCGAAGTGGCTGGGACAATAACGATTACATTTTCGTGTCGGGTTCGAGTCCTACTGAGAAATCTTATTTCTCACCTTGGCTATTTTTCTGTATCATCACTAGATCGCGATGGAACATCTGGTGGAGTGAAGCATCGATCCATCACACTATGAGTGGACATGTGATGAGGGAGCACAAGGCATCGTGGTGATGGTTCGCACCAACTTTTACCCCAGTCGGATGCATGAAGGAGTGGAGGCTGACATTCCGCCTACCCTAACTAACGTTCCTGTAGCATTTCTTGGCAGCCACTAGGTCCATGGGATTTCCCGCCGGAACCTTTGCTATATGCCAAAATGGAGCCTATGTCCCCAGAGTTACCTGCAGTCGAGCCCCCGCCCAAGCCAGCGATTCCAATGATCGAGCTGAGTGCCACGACCTCTTGTGGGACTACGGTTGCCTCTCCGCTATACCTCGAGTATCATCCAGAAGCCGCTCCACAATCTGAGGAAGATCGTTTTGAAGAGCAGTCTTTCGCAGCCAGCTGTGCTCCTTATCAGGCCGAGCTAAGTCACCGCAGTCGCCACATCGAGGTACTCAGTAGGCATCCACATATCATCTACACGCCTTTTGTATCTCGGGGCTGAGGAGCGAGGGGAACCAAACACTCGAGGGCTTGACTCATAGGGCCAAGAGGTGGGACTAGAGCATGAACCCTAGGATATTTTGTTTTGGGCTTGTAGTTCCGTCACTTTGCATCTTCATGTATTCCTTTTGTGACGAACTATGTCATTTTAGTTTGTATTTGACATTTAGTATTTGAACCGTGGCACGACCATGAGCCCTCCTCTATGTATTTCTTTTTATATTATGAATCCATATGGATGGAATGACTAGCTATGTAATGTCATGATTTGTTATTACTATTTAATTAGCACTCTCATGTTTTATGATATTGTGATATGAATTATATACAGCATGCTCTCTTGATATCTATATTCTCGCTCAAGGCTTCACTTTCTAAAACGCTGCAAAGCGACCACGTATTTCAAAATGAAAAAAAAAAATTACCGTATTTTCCACATAACTTAACTTATAGCAAAGTTTTAGTTTTCTACAAGTATAAATAACAACTAATAAATTACCATAATAGAACTTAAGCATAGTATAGGTTTATTAGAGTGTTATATATTTCATTTCTAGTTTATTTTCATTTCTTTATTGCTTTTGTGTACTTTATTGTAGGTACATTTTGTTCATATTAATACAATTATTCTTTTTATTCTATGCCTTTCTTCTATTACTGAGTTGAGGAGTACACTTCACTAGAAACCCTACTATCCCTATTGAGAAGCAGTGATTCCATGCTTTAATTTGAGATATGGAATCAAAGGATTTAATATCAACGATTGAGTAGCGTTCTTACGTGGAAAATCCTGCACAAACAATTCCTTATGCTGCGAATACATCGAAAATCCCACACAAACAATTCCTTATGCTGCGAACCAAGACCAATGAAACAAAATCTTTGGCACAGCATGCCAGGTGGGTACCAGAATGGGATGATGTTCATCAATAAAAGAAGATACCATATAATTCACATGGGTTGATCCAATCTCCTTTATTTGAAATTGAAAGAAAATATGTTAATGATCCCGCAAGACTGCATTCTTACCGGGATGTAAATAAATCACAAGAACTGCCTTCCCCTCTCTCCCCCTCCCCCGACAAAACACCCTTCCCAAAACAAAACAAAATAGAGTAAAAGACAAGCCTACAAAAGAAAATTAACTATTAATCAAAATTATGACAGTTGTTAAAATTTATAAACTCATAGATATTATACAAATAAAGCACACTTATTTCGTGGTTTTTCTCCATAAACTATGCTTCTGCGTATCTGACTGGAGAAGAAATAGTAATATCCAACTAAAAAGCATAAGGAAAATACTTACGCTCTAATGATGATCATTCATGAGAGATGCTAATGCTTTCAAATAAGAATACGAATATATAATGCATGAGAATGGGGCCAAATATTTCTCTTTGAATAAAAAGTTACTCTCCTAAAGTTAGATTCGAATGAAGAAAAGCAGAGATGAGCACATGTTCCTTATAACCCAAAATATATATATATATAAAGTCTAGGAAACACAGCGAAAAGATAACTGAAAACAAACTTCCTGTTCTTCTCATTCCCACTAGAGGGTGTGATAAAAGGCAACGAACTATAACCTAAAACAAAAAAAGGGTTACCGGAATAGTTGCAGTGTGTAGATGAAGCATCTTATATCTGGACTAGTCAATGACTCGAATCTCCCACCCAATTCTCATTCTCCTCATATCATGTCTCTCTCTTAGTTAGTGCAGAAAGAGAACTGGAACCACTGCAAAGCGAAAAAAAAAAAAAAAAAAAAGACGTGTTGATATTTCATATCAAGATAATAAAGAATGAGTTTGTATTAGCCACTTACAAAGTTACAATTAATCATGAAAAAAATGTGAAACAACGTATTAACAAAAGTAGTTAAACAAAAGATAACTATTATTCAAAACCAACCATTAGTTCATGATTGATTGTTCTAATGAATTTAAAAGAAATCATATTTTAGACCAGTAAGTCAACATGAAACATGACCACCATAAGAAAACTGGTTGTTATACTTCCTCCAATTCTGTAGAGCAGATGTAGAAATATAACCAAAACCTAATACTTCACTACCACAAATGAGGGGAAGCAAAAAAGATGTTCCACTAATAGACACTATTCACATTTGTTTTCACTGTTAAAGCACATCTGTTCAATTCTGTTAAATTATATTGCTCTCTTTTATCATCTTCAAGAGAAACTCCATTAAGAGCCACCTCCTTTATTTGTGCTGCAAAGGCACAAGTAAACTTGTTACTTGGTAAAATGCAAGATGGAATAAGCATAAGTTTGCATGACTACAAAACTCATTCAACAAGATTGAAGTTAAAAGCAAATATCTTATTAAGTAGATCTTTCTCATCTAAATGAAACTCACAGATCAATTCAATCAACTTATCAGAACTCACTTACAACCACCACACGAATAAGATATTTCAATCATAGCATCACTCAGTGTCAGCCATTTAGGCGACTCTTGGATAGCTTTAAACGCATTATAAATGGGCTTGCTTTGCCCCAGTCTAAGCTGGAAATTAACCTTCTCCGGCTGCAAATTAAAAAGTCGCAGATGTTAGTTAGGACACCAAAAACTAGCGCGACCACCACACTTAACAAAAGAAGTAGACATGACGGCCTTTTTTCGAAAAAAAAAATGAGTAAAGTGTCAAATTGGTCTCTATTGATTTTTACGTAGGACAAATTAGTCCCTAATAAAAATAAACTGATAAATTGATCCTCAACCTTTTAAAATATCGAACAAATTAGTCCTAAAACAATAAATAGATAAATTGATCCCTAATTTTTTCAAAATCAGATAATTTAGTCCCTAGATAGGGGATTAAATAGTCTGATTTTGAAAAGATTAAGAACCAATTTGTCAATTTTTTTTTGTTAGGGACTAATTTATCCGATATTTTAAAAGGTTGGGGACCAAATTGTCAGTTTATTTTTATTATGGACTAATTTGTCCTACGTGAAAATTGATAGGGACCAATTTGTCATTTTACTAAAATAATCAAGTTTTAAACTTTCTATATAATCAATATGATTGGAGGTGAGGTAGGCGCTTCCTTAACCCTCAATCCTCCCAAATCCCACCAAAGTCTCTGTTTGTTTGTTGTAAAACCAAAAAATGCCAATGTGGGAGACCCAAAGTCTCTTTCTTCCTCTTCCATGTGTAACAACGAACCAAATGACAACCTTATCCATATGTTCTTTTCTTATTCCATGTAACACCCCCTAAACATATACACCATATTTGAACCATGGGACTATATCTAGAGATTGTTATAGGTGCTGTGAAAATTTTTCAATTGATAAAAATATAACACACGACCTTCACAGAATAATATTTCATGAATAATTGAGGATTTACAAAAGTCCAAATTTCGTGATAGGAGTATAATTTAAAATACAATTGTTCAACCTTAACTACTTATACACAAAATATTTTTTTTTCTACATTCTTCACATCATTACACTGGCAGACCGCCTTGACACTTGAGTTGGAGTTCTAGGTGCTGGACCCAGGGCCCCATCATGCAAGTCATAGAAGTCCCAAAATTCTATCGTAGACTTGAAAGCATGCTTTGTCACGACCCAACGTAGGTCGTGACTAGCGTGTAGAGACATGTCTCTAGCAAGCCTACTTAGACTTTTATTCTAATAGAAAATCAGACAAAGTCTCCTCTGTATTTAGGACTATTCCCAAATAAGGATCCTCATCCAATAATATTCTCAATTTCCTGTCGTACTAAATTACCTCAATAACCTTAAGTAAATAGGCACTTAATGAAAAATTATGAGATTAAGGCTTAATTAAGGGATTAATGAAGTGATTATGAGCTAATTATGAGGAGAAAGGTTAAGAGAATGCTTAATTAAGAATAGAGAATCTCTAATTAAGCAAGTCAAACCCTTAATAGCTTAATTAAGCACTAATCACATATAACTAGCTTAAATGAGTTTAATTAAGGATAATTAAGCTTAATCGCAAGATTAATTATTGTTAATCATGATCATATGAGTTAATCACTAATCCTTGCTTAATCATGTTAATTAAGTTGCAAGAGAACTTAATCTCATGATTAAATTCAAATTTAGTTAACTAGACAATAAAGTAAATAGTGATATCACTAAAGTATAAAGCATTAGATAAGAGTGCTTTATGTAAGAGTAAGTAAATGATTTGTTCCCCCATCATCCATTTTGTCTCCCTAAACCTTAATTAGCACAAAATTAAGAAAGTATCTCCCCTACCCACTACATGAAGGATACGGCCAATGTAACATCCCCATAAAATGTAGTAGGAAATAATAAAAATAAACTTTTATTATTCACAACCTTGTCTCTAAACTTTTTAGAAAATGACACTTAGATCTCTAGATCAACAGAATTAGCAGAATAAGGTTTTAAACGAAGTAGAATCGCGTAGTGAAAACGTAGAAACCTACACCTCGGCCGATTGAGCCACGGAGATATCCACATGTGAAATGACATGGGATGCCCCTAGACTTACCCATAATTATGAAAATGCCATTAGCCATAAACAACAAAAACCAGAAAGGGGCCTCAACTTGCAAAACGTTTAATTTACACTGTAAATCGATTTATTTGATTTTATTGAATCTTGAAGCTTGATTAGAAATTAATTAAGGGTTGATCAAGAGTTAATTAGATGTTAGATTAGAGATAATTAGAATCGAAACATATAAACTTCACAAATTTCTTCACATCCGCCGTTTTTTGCCTAATTATTTGGTTTTATCGAATAATTGAGAATAATTAGAATTCGGTTAAATAATTATTTAGAATCAATTGATTAGCAATTACTTGAGTTTAGATATGAGAGAATTAAGTTAGGAGTATAGGAGATTTCATAAAATTTTATTGAAAACTGATTTACCGATTTGAGGGAAATCGGTAAAATTACAGTATTTTAAACTGTCGGAACCGGACCAATAGAATTGCAAGCTCTAAACCCTATTTTGAGTGGCTGATAGCTCAGCCACTTACCACCCAAAAGTGGTGCAACAATGGCCACACTTCATGGAGAAGCTTGGCTGAATTTCAACCAAGCATTATGGACCAATCAAATTGCAAGAAGAAAGCCACTTACACACCACCATGTGATCAGATTTTTCTGCTACTTTATCACATATTCTGACCCACATCCGACGCCACTTTCTCTCTTCTCCTTTAGCTCTCTTTCTCTCTTCCTCACACACCCAAAAACTCAAGCCAATCCCAGCCTTATTCATCCAAGCTTCAAAAATCCAGCACAATCACTTGGAACAAAGGTACGAGTTTAATAATTGCATCAAATTTGTGATATTGACTGGTTGAGCTTGGGTTATTTTTATGATTCTTGATGTGTTAAATGGAGGATTATGATGATATGTGATTGGCTTTGGGCTGTTGGTTTGGTTAAAATCGAATTTGAAGCAAGAAAGAATAGAAATAAGAAGAGCTGAGGGGCTGGAGAACCAAAACCCCTCGGCAGTCCGTACGGCGGAGTGTACGGCTTCGCCTAAAACAGATCAAATTGGATGAAACCATTTTTATATGAAACTAGACATCTAGGGCTTTCCATAGATATATCATATAAGGCTTTTGGATTAGAATTGAGAGAATTATGAATTTTTGAATTTTGACCTAGTGTTTTGACTCTGACTCTGGGCAGATTAGGTTGTTTAGGGTAAAACTTGACCTATACTACTTGAAAATGAGTGAAACTAACTTTTTTAGAAAGCTTACACATAGTAGAATATCCCATAAAAATTTCAGAATTAGATAAGGTCTCAGTTGCTCCCAGTGCTCCACGCAATTCGCCCTATGTCCACACCAGGCTAGAAGAGGGCAGTGTAGGAAGGTGTCACGACCCAACCCGGGCCATGACCGGCGCATAGGGACAAGTCCCTATGCAAGCCTTTCACCACAAAATTTTTATAAAAATTTTGACAGAGTTTCCTTTGTAATCCGGATATTTCCCAATTACAAACGGATACCCTGCAAGATAAACAACCACAATATTTCATCGGGGATCCAAGTATTCTTAGAATACACCCCTCAGCACACAATATGACAGTGAAATAGATAAATACAATCGTATATCCAAAAATACATAGTTCAAGTTCTTCTGAAAATAAATCATTTTCACAACTTTAATTCCAACAAGTTGAAGTATATATATATGTAAATGAACATATAACAATAACAAAAACAGAACAAGGTCGGACCTTGCCTGTAGTATTATGGAGCTACAATTCTAAGAATTTCTCAGTCTTAACTAATTTATAAAAGGCCCTTGAACAAGAAGGGCTCACCCACATTATTTGGAATACACGGACCGAAGAATTAGATTCTACTGGAACACCTGAAACTGAAAAAAGAAAGAAAACAACATGGTGAGTTTATGAAACTCAGTGAGAGATAGAATGTCCCTAACCCACATGAGACAATGTACAAACCATAATTATTAACTAGATATAAGATAATGCAATAATATGTTTAATAAAACTAAAAACAGAAATCTTATTCAAATATTATCCAACCTTTCCTTTCCAAAAATAGAGTCCATCTATTCCAGGATAAATCCGTCAGGAATCACACTTAGGTGGCCTTTCCTTCGTGTGAAACCCGTAATCAGGCACACACCACTCCTCCTGTGGCCGTGAATAACAGGCAGCACCACACTATATGTGTGGCCATGAATAACAGGCACGCACCACTCCCTTGAGTGGCCATGAAATCCAACATCCTAGGTGCACCCAGGGCTAACGCCTACTGCCGTTAGCCTACAGACCCTGGTCTAAACTTTCCTAAGTCTTTCTTTTCCATTATACAGAACATTTAATAAAGATTCTTATAAAACATTCCAATATACCTTATATAAAACAATAAAATTGTAATCTTCAAAGAAAAATAAAGCTTTTATCCAAAAACCTTTCAAACAAGAAGAATTTTTCAAAGTTTAATAGAAAACCAAGGTAACAAATAATTGCCATATTTTTCCTTTTTAAAATCAAGTCATTGTCTCATGTGAACCAGTAGAAATAGACAAGCTACCAAAATTTAAATTATATTGCTAAGGCATAATAAATCACTTGCATATGTATATATATAAACAAAATACATTAAAATTAAGATAGGGATAAGCTATCTACTCACAGACTTAGCGCCAATCACGGAATCCTAACCCCATGAACTCTGAGAGCCAAAGGCAGTCCTCCAGTGGCATATACTATCAATAATATGACAATTTGATTCAAGGTCAGTCCCTTAGATTACGGATTAATCTACTTTACTCCCAGATATGAAAATTCTTAATTCTTCTAACCTAGGGTTCTCTAGAAACTCACTGTAGGGGAAATAATTCGAAATTTCATAGGAAAGAAAGAGGAAAGGAGTTTGAAGATTACCTTTTTGAAGGGAGAATGAAAGAAGAAATCCTTAGGAGCCTTGGTGTCACCTCCTCCAAGCTCCAGGACCAAATGTGTTGATTGTTGGGTGAGGGTAGGATTTGAGATTAAAGAAAGGAATTAAGTTTGAGTGAATGGGAATGGTGTAATATGATGGAAATGTGAGAAGGTCTGGGTTTAAGAAGGAAGGGAGATATGTTTTAGAGAGAAGGGAGAGAGTTTGGGTTAGAGAGAGAAGGAGAATTTCGAAAATGAGGGCGTGGGACGCGTCCGGACCTATATTTTGGCCTTTGGTAATCGATTACCAAGGGCTGGTAATCGATTACCACGAAGAACTTGTAATCGATTACCAATTATGGTAATCGATTACCACAGCCAAAGAACCGGTAATCGATTACCAATGGCGGTAATCGATTATCGCAACCCAGAACTGGTAATCGATTACCACACGGAAAATTTTTAACCTGTGGCGTACAGAGAGCATTGTAATCGATTACAGGTCCTCTGTAATCGATTACCAAATCCAAAAACTTGGTTTCCTCCTTCTGCAGTCCATTCCCAAGTTCAGGATACTGCACAGACTTATTTACATTTCTTACTCTCCATTAACTTTAAAACATAAATGTAAATAAGGGAATACCCCCTATTTGGATTCAATAAAAATATCTAAAAATTCAAAATCCTTAAGGATTAGAATCCAACTTTTGGGTTTTAGTACAATTCTCCGAAAACTTGCGTTTTTATGAACTTGAGGGTTAAAAATGAAGGGGTTATCCATTCCCTAAAATTCGTTAAAAATTCCCTCTTCAATTCATTGATGCCTAGAGAACCATTACCGGGACTTTTGATCTTAAGAAAATACCTCAAACCTATAGCCCTCCAAGGAGGCATTGTAACATCCCGATTTCCGAGTTCGGCTTCGCCCTCAGGACTGATTCCTTCCGATTTCCGACTTCATCTTTAAAACACAGATAAGAGCATTCTTTTCCAGGAGTTCAGGGTTAATTTTTGCCCAATTCGACTTCATGCCTTATGCGACTTCCGAGCCATATGGATTATTTCCAGCGACTTACGAGTTTAACCTTGAGTCCAAACAACATGAAACGTTGATTCACGGTATCCGGCTTCATGTCTTAAAGCAAATGTCCCCGACTTCGATCTCATAACTTATGATCAAGTTTCCGGCCAAGATATGCTGTGATTCAGACCTAAGACAACAAGGTTCAAAATAGTATGCGTGGTTTCAGATCTCGAAGTTATGGTTTAACACAATGGTGCAAATACCAGAACTCCAAGTTTAATATAACGAGTTCAGGCCTTAGTGTTGAACTCAATTGGGATGGACACGAGTTGGATCCTTGAGAATCGTACCACGAGTTCCGGTATACGATTTAACAACCAGCATTGGCATTTCTGGTTCAAATGGGGAGTTAGAGATTATAAGATTGCGATTACGAGTTACGACCTCCGACCTTGATACAAGATTTCCTCAAGTCACACACAGATAGGACGAATGTTCACGACATCGACTTAAGCCCAGTCTCAATTGGGATACCACGAGTTCGACTTAAGGTGTAATGGGGGCGAGATCCGATTCAGGATAGAAACAGAGGCGTATCTCCATTTTTGGGACGGCGTGGAAACAATTTTAACACAAAAGGGAGAGACATGGCGAACCTTGCCCACAAAATTTCATCCGTCAAAGCCACTTATTCTAACTACCACTTGAGCTTTGTCTATATATATGTATCCTCGTCCTGCCTCTTGACTCATCATTCTTCACGTTGCTCACTTCAGCTCCGCTTCCTCTCTCAATCTACTCTCTCAAACCTCAAGCTTTGTCAGCAAATCCCTTGACTCAATTCAAATTCAGCAAGATCACACTCCAAAGAGGTAGGATTCTGCTTCTATTCTTGAATTTCTTGCACTATGGTTGCATGAGATTGTGTTCTTCCTTATGTATCTGATGAATTATTGGATGCATTATGATGAATCATGATTGAATTAATAGAAGATTTTGAGTTAGAGTTAGAATTAGAAGAAGAAAACTAAGAGAAATGAATGGATGAGGGTGCTGTCTTGGTGGAGATTCCACGGCAGTTCGTACGGCAGGCGTCTGGCGCCCCCTACAATCGGTCAAATCCGATGAAACCATTTTTAGATGAAAGTAGACCTTCAGGGCTTTCCATGGATATATCATGTAAGGTTATTGGATTAGTATTGAGAGAGATACGAATTTTTGAAGTTTAACCTAGGGTTCAGGATTTTCATCTGAGCAGGGTGACATGAGGAGAGTATAACTCTCCCTATACAACTCCAAATTGAGTGAAACCAGCTTTGTTAGGAAGCCTACACATAGGGGAACTTCCCAGTATGAAATTCCGAGTTTGTTATGGTCCCAATTGTTCCCAGTGATTCGAGGAAGTTGTCCTATGTCTAATCCAGACCAAAACAGGGTAGTTCAGGAAGGTTGACTTTCAGGACTTATAACTAGAGGTATACTTAAGCAAATGGAGTGAAACTTGTGGCAAATGAAAGGTTGTCCTGTTATCTTCAATATGAGACCAATTTCGCATGATTTGAGCTTAGTTTCGATTTTTAGTGAATTTATACTTCCAGGAGTGTAACTCGGGCTAGTGACTGAACAGGTTAAGGTAAGATTTGAATATCTTGAGTTATATGGGTCAAAATGATATGGGACCAAAGAGGTTAGAAAGTAGACATATAGAGCTATTACATATCCAAAATTCAGGTTTAAATGAGTTGAATAGAGATAAAGGTGGATTATACAAGATTCGGGCAGACCAGAATAGGGTTGGTAGGATGGCCAAAGTAATAGTTTCACAAGAGTTAGTGGACATATAAAGGTTTGAGTTGAGGATTGCCCGAGCTGACATTGATATATATGTGTTAAGTTGATTTATGTTACTATGATTGAACTGTCAGTGGTAGCACTATTCATGGAAATGGACCTGATCAAGTTATGCTTTGCCGGTTTCTGTGAAGTCTAAGCGAGGAATGTTTAGATGTAAGGATGAATTTTAAAAATGATATGAGTTATCAAAGATGAATTAAAGTATGAATAGGTATATAGAAACCTATATTTGAGAATGACATAAGTATGAGATGAGATATATGAAAGTAAAGGATAAAGCATATGTATAAGTGTCGGTAGAATGGTAAAGAGGCTACGAGCCTTTACACGTTATGAATATATGCGTGAAGATCATGTGTATAATGACATATGAAAATGAATGAAGCATAGGTGCAGTCAATATGACTATGCATGACCTTATATGAGAATGAAAAGCCATGAGTATATTAAATGTGAATCCCTTCACTCGAAGGCAGTTAATTGAATCCCTCCTTGTGAAAGCGATTAAATGATAAAGATATGAATCCCTTTCACTTGGAAGCGGTTGCACTTGAATCCCTCACGTGAGCGACTACCCTCTACCTTGGAGGCATGTGGTGAATGAGATCCTCTATGTTGAAGGCACGTGGTGGATGAGATCCCTCAATTTTGAGGCAACGTGACGAAGAGATCCGCTTCAACTAGAGCGCGTGACGAAATGAGATCCCTCCAAGACTAGAATACCGCGTGAATCCCCTTGTGGGTGAGTCGGTGTGGCAGCAGTCACGGGTGATCTTGTGACGAGCTCACTCCAAGGCCAGGCTACCCAAGAGCGATAAAGCACCTAAGGGCGCGATATGTAACGCCTAGGTGTGCCAAGTAAAAGACTAAAGACTAAAGATTAAAGAAAGTATATGCAAGGCACCCCAATCACATGAGGCATGGCATTGACCCGGCTAGTGTAGTATAGGGGGTAGGACTTACATGAGGCATGGCATATTGACTAGTGTAAGTACCAAATGAGATCCCATCTTCCTAAGAAGCGTGACATAGCGATCACGCTCGATGGGGTATGACATGGCGATCATACTACGGGAATATGGTATGATCTTTGCGAGGGCCGATGCGTCATGCAGCTCAAGTATGAGGCAGTCCAAGCACCTAGGGGCGGCAACATGTAATGCCTAGGTGTGCGAATGAAAGAAAAGTAAAACTTTATGTATATGTATGAATTCTAGTTACTGCAAGTTAAGTGAGATATAGATGTGATATTCCCCATTAGACTAATGCTATATGTGTTTTATATGTTGAACTTATTATCCAGGGTATTATTCATGAATTAATCTTGTGTACATTTCCCCAAAGGACCAGTGTATGATAAAAATGAACTTTGCTTGGAAAAGATATTTTTGAAATGTAAATTCTTGGTTTGTGCATGACATGTTCTTATTTTTTTAAAATAAACCGAAGCAAACTGGAGACGACCATGATGACACTATGTATGAAAATTAGAGAATCCTATTGAGAATTATATAATTCTCACTCCTATTTCCATGTTGTCTCCAGATAATTGTAGAAGTTTCCGAAGACGGCTAAAGTTGCTGTCAGACAAGGTCCGCTCAGGTAACGATACTCAGGGCGTAGTACTATGACTTAAGCATAGTACTGTGCTTAGGAGGGTGTTACAGGCATAGGGTTCAGACTCAGAATTTTTTTTAGGTTCCAGTTTCGACAGGTAACTACACTCAGGCTGGGGTGTTACAATCTCCCCCCTCAAAAAGAATTCATCCTCGAATTCTTAAACAATCAGAAATTATCCTAATCTTCATTGCCTTCCTTGAAATCTTAGAACTCGTCACTTGCAACGTCTATACTGTTTCCTATATGCCTTAGCTTCTCTTGTAAACCCTTCCTTAAGCTCACCCTAGGAGATGGGATAGGGCATAGGCCTTATACTTAATCCCAAAGTATAAAGAACTAAGACATTGGTTTTCATGCAAACCTCTGCTCAATACTGCTCATTGACCTTGGTCGGAGCTATGAATCAAATGATGATTCCAACAGTCGCTACCATCCAATGTCAGGGTTCTTTTACTTCGAAATATTACATAGAAGGATCTAAAAAGTATTATGGAGTTTAGAATGAAGGTCCTCAAACACCTTCTCCACCTTAACCAGAGGTGAGGCATCACTAACTAACCACTTCCCTTAAACATCAGACAAGTATCGACCATCTATTAATACCGATTACTACCTTCCTCCCATAAACTTCTAACCTTTGGATCATTAATCGGCTTTTAATCATAGTCCTCATTGTCTTGTACATGCCAGAACATCTGAATTCTCTAACTCCCTACCATAGCCCCTTGGTGCATTAATTCTGATCAAAAGGACCATGCCACTGTGCCTCATTCCTTGCTAAAAGCTGTAATGAGTTTAAATTCTACGGTCAAATTCCAACATTTACCTATTTGCGTTAACTAGTTCCCTTCCTTTCTCACGATCCTTATTACTTATGTCCTAGCGTATTTAGAATTCGTCTCCTACTTATTCATCCATGCTTTAGCCTAGGATGATTTATTCCAACTTTAATTATGCTCAGTCATGCAATTAAGGTAAATTCCTTCCTTTTCTTTCCTGCACCACAATCAATGGAAACTCATCATCTAATCTCCTGGAACATTCCTCTCCTGCTATCAACCTAATATCTTTCCCCTATCTAAGGTATCTCTCAAAAGTTTACCAAGAGGTTTTAAACCTTTGGCATACCATTAAAGATTGACCTTCAACTTCCATCTTATATTCTCATCATGCCCTTGGGAACTTACTAGTGCCCCCAAACCTCTCTGATTCAAGATGGGATAATCTTTCCCACCCCTGTCGCTGCTGAAGCAAGCCAATTCCCTATCTCCTTTCCATACTCCTCACTTCCTAACATCGCTGGAAGATTTAGGGCTAAGTAATTCCACACTAGAAGATGTCTCCTATACTTTGATATTCCACCATAGTCTTATGTCTCTTAATTCTTCCTTTCTAGGTGATGAAGTCATTTGTAAAAGATCCTAGAATTACTCTTTTGATCCTTTTCCTTTTTATTAATGCCACATGGGATACGACGTGAAAGTCGAGTGACCTAAGCATGCACTTGCCTTCAATAGTTATATTCGTAGAGCTCCTTACGCCAGTCCCTTCTAATTCGCCTAGTCAACTGTACTATAACATCTATATCTATCTAGATCCTTCTTTCTCTTCTCCTATCAAGCCCAAATGGGTTCAAGATTCCTCTCGTTACTTGAAACAAAGATTCTTCTTTTAAACATTAGGCCTTCCGACCCTTCCTTAACATTGTTCTCTTTGATGTAACCAATAAGACCCCGCTTCATTACTCTCGGACCTTAGGTTAACCCAAAATTTCAAGCTTTAACATCTCCTTAACTCATGCTTTGCCCTTGCTTTACATCTTATCTTTTATCTCTGATCTATTAACCTTCGCTCTTTCATCCAGGTACTCATGTTTTGTTCTCACCGTATCTCTTAACTACTTCTTTTAACCTATCAACCTTTTTATAGCATCTTCCATGAAATCACCAGGACCACAACCATGAGTCCTACTGGCATAGCATTAGTTGCCGTCAATCCATCAATCTTCTTCTGCTGCTACATTCTATTAAATCGAATTCGGGTGATTCAAGGATAAGATATCCTTCCAAGACTTAATCCGTCTTACTAGTTGGGGTATTAACCAATATAATCGGAGGAGGTTTACTCCTCACTCGCCTACTCCATTCAATCCTACTGCATCCAATCTATCCGACACACAACAACTTATTAGACCCTCTTATTCCCTTCTACATTGTCGTCATCCCCACACCGGGTGCGGGATACTCGGCTCGTATCCATTTCACAAGTCAAAAAGTGACTTCAACTCCATGCGATATATTACTCAATTAAGGTAATGATCAAGACCAATCAAAGAAATTGGTAATCATTTTCCAACATCTTACATCCTTCGAAACAAGAGAATTACTCATTGGCCTGAGCCTGTCAATTGCTTATTGCTATAACTCGGGTGATCCCCTTTCTTGAAACCAGCACGTTCAATCAATACTTGAAAGCTTTGCATAGCAAGCTCCTCTATAGCCCTTTTGCAACAAGGACAGGATAAACTTCACCGTAGGTTCCAAACATATGATTTGCATTCTTGAAGAAACCAAGCACAAGGTCTTTACATATCCTGATCATTGTTAAATTGTCTTCTCTCTAAGATTTCTAGCATTCTTTTGTACTAACCATGGAAACAACCTTTAAAATGGGGGTTCTCTTGCTCTCATACTTTATCTAATCCCACTAGACCAAACCCGCTTATCGCTTAACGGCTTAGCAAGCCCTCTTGATCTTTTCTGCTTTAACAACATCCTTATGCCGGGTTATGGATACCCAACCCACGTCCTCTGTCCGAACGGCCTTCTAACTTGCCTAATCCACTATGCCCTAATGTTTAACCCTACTTCATTTCGGACTCTCTTGCCACAAGAGAGGATATCGCATTTAAATCGCACAATGGAAGCCTTGCATCTTATTGCTTCCACACGTACTAGGAGGAATAAGCTCACTTAGCGAAATGAGCATTTAGAGGGAGGGGAAAGACAAGAAGCGTGACCAGAATAAGAATAAACAACATTGACAGAGTGTAAACAAAGATGACATTCCTAGAGGCCTCTCGTAGTACCACAATCTGTGAAAATGGGCGCGCTTCCATTTGTACAGTCGTGGTCCTACCAAAGGACACTTGCTCCATAGTACACAAGGAAACCTAAAGCTCTGATACCATCTTTGTCACGACCCAACCCGGGCCATGACCGGTGCATAGGGACAAGTCCCTACGCAAGCCTTTCACCACAAAATTTTTATAAAAATTTTGACAGAGTTCCCTTTGTAATCCGGATATTTCCTAATTACAAACGGATACCCTGCAAGATAAACAACCACAATATTTCATTGGGGATCCAAGTATTCTTAGAATACACCCCTCAGCACACAATATGACAGTGAAATAGATAAATACAATCGTATATCCAAAAATACATAGTTCAAGTTCTTCTGAAAATAAATCATTTTCACAACTTTAATTCCAACAAGTTGAAGTATATATATATATGTAAATGAACATATAACAATAACAAAAATAGAACAAGGTCGGACCTTGCCTGTAGTACTATGGAGCTACAATTCTAAGAATTTCTCAGTCTTAACTAATTTATAAAAGGCCCTTGAACAAGAAGGGCTCACCCACATTATTTGGAATACACGGACCGAAGAATTAGATTCTACTGGAACACCTGAAACTGAAAAAAGAAAGAAAACAACATGGTGAGTTTATGAAACTCAGTGAGATATAGAATGTCCCTAACCCACATGAGACAATGTACAAACCATAATTATTAACTAGATATAAGATAATGCAAGAATATGTTTAATAAAACATATTATCCGTCAGGAATCTTATTCAAATATTATCCAACCTTTCCTTTCCAAAAATAGAGTCCATCTATTCCAGGATAAATCCGTCAGGAATCACACTTAGGTGGCCTTTCCTTCGTGTGAAACCCGTAATCAGGCACGCACCACTCCTCATGTGGCCGTGAATAACAGGCACGCACCACACTATATGTGTGGCCATGAATAACAGGCACGCACCACTCCCTTGAGTGGCCATGAAATCCAACATCCTAGGTGCACCCAGGGCTAACGCCTACTGCCGTTAGCCTACAAATCCTGGTCTAGACTTTCCCAAGTCTTTCTTTTCCATTATACAGAACATTTAATAAAGATTCTTATAAAACATTCCAATATACCTTATATAAAACAATAAAATTGTAATCTTCAAAGAAAAATAAAGCTTTTATCCAAAAACCTTTCAAACAAGAAGAATTTTTCAAAGTTTAATAGAAAACCAAGGTAACAAATAATTGCCATATTTTTCCTTTTTAAAATCAAGTCATTGTCTCATGTGAACCAGTAGAAATAGACAAGCTACCAAAATTTAAATTATATTGCTAAGGCATAATAAATCACTTGCATATGTATATATATAAACAAAATACATTAAAATTAAGATAGGGATAAGCTATCTACTCACAGACTTAGCGCCAATCACGGAATCCTAACCCCATGGACTGTGAGACCCAAAGCCAGTCCTCCAGTGGCATATACTATCAATAATATGACAATTTGATTCAAGGTCAGTCCCTTAGATTACGGATTAATCTACTTTACTCCCAGATATGAAAATTCTTAATTCTTCTAACCTAGGGTTCTCTAGAAACTCACTGTAGGGGAAATAATTCGAAATTTCATAGGAAAGAAAGAGGAAAGGAGTTTGAAGATTACCTTTTTGAAGGGAGAATGAAAGAAGAAATCCTTAGGAGCCTTGGTGTCACCTCCTCCAAGCTCCAGGACTAAATGTGTTGATTGTTGGGTGAGGGTATGATTTGAGATTAAAGAAAGGAATTGAGTTTGAGTGAATGGGAATGGTGTAATATGATGGAAATGTGAGAAGGTTTGGGTTTAAGAAGGAAGGGAGATATGTTTTAGAGAGAAGGGAGAGAGTTTGGGTTAGAGAGAGAAGGGAGAGAGTTTGGGTTAGAGAGAGAAAGAGAATTTCGAAAATGAGGGCGTGGGACGCGTCCGGACCTATATATTGGCCTTTGGTAATCGATTACCATGGGCTGGTAATCGATTACCACGAAGAACTTGTAATCGATTACCAATTATGGTAATCGATTACCATAGCCAAGCGTGTCGATTACCAATGTAATCGATTATAGACTCAGTGTGTCGATTACCAATCATGGTAATCGATTACCACACGGAAAATTTTTAACTTTGTGGCGCATGAGAGCATTGTAATCGATTACAGGTCCTCTGTAATCGATTACCAAATCCAAAAACTTGGTTCCCTCCTTCTGCAGTCCATTCCCAGGTTCAGGATACTGCACAGACTTATTTACATTTTAATGTCCCCTTTAACTTTACTCTCCATTAACTTTAAAACATAAATGTAAATAAGGGAATACCCCCCATTTGGATTCAATAAAAATATCTAAAAATTCAAAATCCTTAAGGATTAGAATCCAACTTTTGGGTTTTAGTACAATTCTCCGAAAACTTGCGTTTTTATGAACTTGAGGGTTAAAAATGAAGGGGTTATCCATTCCCTAAAATTCGTTAAAAAATCCCTCTTTAATTCATTGATGCCTAGAGAACCATTATCGGGACTTTTGATCTTAAGAAAATACCTCAAACCTATAGCCCTCCAAGGAGGCATAGGGTTCAGACTCAGAATTTTTTTCAGGTTCCAGTTTCAACAGGTAACTACACTCAGGCTGGGGTGTTACAGAAGGTCCGAATTCGGGGCTTGTAACTCGAGCCCTACTAAGCCAAATTGAGTGGAAATTTTTTAGAATGAAACTTTGTTTTGTTAGCTTTAATATGAGACTAATTTCGTATGATTTGAGTCAGTTTTCGATTTTTAGCAGATTTTTACTTTTATTTGCCTGATTCTAGCTAGCCAATGGGCAGGCCGAGATAAAATCTAGATATCTTGAGTTGTAGATGCCAAAATTAGATGGAACCAAAGAGATTAGAAAATAAACACATAACACTTTAACATACTCAAATTTGAGGTCCAAATGAGTTAAATAGAAATTATGGCTTGAATTATAAAAATTGGGTTGGTTGAATATGCTGAGGTAGGAATACTTCCTTAATGAATTTGATGTTGATATGAGTTTAATGTTGGAATATAAATGTGATGTTATGTTCTTTGTGATAAATTGATGTACTGGTTGGTTGGCACTATTCACGGGGAAGTGGACACGTTCCGTTATGCTGCCGAAATTTCGGCAGAACTATGTGAGTTATATGAATGTGATAAACATCTATGTGTTATGCTCATAAGACTCATGTATGCAAGGATGATTTAAGCATAATATGAATATATTGAATGTGGGTCCCTTCACCTGGAGGCAGTTACGAGATCCCTCCTAGTGAAAGCAGTTAAATAAGATAAGATATGAATCCCTTCACTTGGAGGCAGCTGCACTTTGAATCCCTCCTTGTGAAGGCAGTTACCCTCTACCTTGGAGGCACATGGTCAAAAGAGATCCCTCAATTAGAGGCACATGACCAAAATGAGATCCCTCCAGGACTAGAGGCATGTGAATCCCCTTGTGGGTGAGTCGGTGTGACTACGGTCACGAGTCGAGCTGACGAGCTCACTCCAAGGCCAGGCTACCTAAGGGCAGTAAAGGCTAAAGACTAAAGACTCAAGACTAAAGATTAAAGTATATGCAAGCACCCCACTTACATGAGGCATGGTATGACCCAGCTAATGTAAGTACCGAATGAAGGTCCCACGTTCCTAAGGAACGTGACATGGCGATCACGCGCTAATGGGGTATGACATGGCAATCATACTTTGGAAAGTGGCATGTAAAGATTTTATGAGGAAAAGAAAGGAAAAGAAAGAAAAGTAAACTTTACGTATATACATGAATTTAAATACAAGTAAAGTTATGTGCAGATGTTATGTCCCCAGTATATTAATGCTATTGTGTTTTATTATGTCTCAGCTACTATTCCTAATATAATTCACGAAATTTGTTTCGTATGGGCTCTCCCAAATTGCCAAGTGTGTGATTAAAATGAACTTTGCTTCGAGCATTATATTTTCGAACTTTAAAATTGAATAGTTGGTATAGCATGTTCACCTTTTTCATAATAAACTGAAGCAAACTGGAGATGACAACAATGACACAGCATATGTTAGTTTAATGAATCCTGCTGAGAATTTATAATTCTCACCCCTATGTTTATTTCCGTGTTATCTCCAGACAGTTCAGAAGTCCCGAAGAAGGTCCTCCAAGGCAGAGTTGACTAATAAGATCGACGGTGGCCGAAGGTTGCTGCCAGACAAGCTCCGATTAAGTGACAGTAACAACTCCTAGGTGAGGTATTATGACTTAAGCATAATACCGTACTTGGGAGGGTGTTACAGCCAACACACACACACACACACACACACACACACATCTTCACTTTTCATTTTTCAACTTCTATTCTTTCTCTAAGTTTCCTACTCCTCTCTCAACATTCCTTCTTCTTCTTCTCCGCCTTCTTCATTATTCTTCACCTTCATAACCAAACTTTCTTCGCTTAGCCCTTCAAAGACCACATCTTTTGATCTTTGGAGAAGAGATCTAAACACTATACCATTCATTTTCAAGAGAACTCAAGAGCCTCCATCTTCATCCTCTCAAAATTGCCACCACCATTATCAAAGGAGGAGTCTTCTTGATCTTCTTCTTCTCCTTCAAGGACCCTATTTTCAAGCTTAGGTAGTGATCTCTACTCTTTTCTTTTATTTACTCAAGAAAACTTGAAGTTTGTTTCCTCTTATGACCAAGATGTTCAAATGAAAGCTTGAGAAAAACTCTCATGCTTTTCATGAGCAAAAGTTTCCCTTTTTAGCAAAAACTGTTCATATTCTTCTTTATGAGTTGTTCATGGTTATTTTGAAAGTTTGTTTCTTGAATGCCTCAAAGTTTCTATTTTTCTTTCTTGATGCATGAGATGTTGATGTTTCTTGTGAGTTGTTTGAAAAAAAATGATGTTTTTGGTGGTATTTGGTTTAAAGTTTGTTCCTTTTCATATGATAAGCTTATGATCTTTACATGTTTTTCATAACTTGATAAGACTATCAATATTCCAAAAGTATAAAGCTTTACAAGTTTACTTCTTGATACATGAAAAGTGGCACTATTTTATTGGTGTCACGTGATTCCATTTTGTTCTTTTTGAAGACAAGAATATGTGTGAAGGTTCAATCTTGTTGGAACATGAAGCTTTTTAAGTCATAAAAATAAGAACATGTCACTTTGTGTCTTAAAAATCAAATCTTGAAGACAAGACTTTTCATAAAGTTTCAAACTTTAGTCAAGAGTGAAATTTTTTAGTCATAAAAGTGCTGACTTACAACTTTTAATTTATAAAGTTTATATCGAGTCAAAATAATGCATAAAGTGTTAACTTTTATAAAGAACAAGACTTTCTAATTCTAAAGCTAATGTCTTGTATCATTATTTCATAAAGTAGGAATTTTTTAAACTTTAAGATAATTTTAAGTCATAAAGTTGAGACCTTGATGGTCTTAGAATAATTAAAAGTGTCAACTTTCATAAAGAACAAGACTTTTCAGTTCTAAAGCTAATATCTTGCATCATTATTTTGATAAGATTTAATCTTTAAGATAAAAGCATAATTTTAGAGGCACATACTTCCTTAAAGAATATTACTTTATAATTACCTTATAAAGAATGATAACTTTTATAATATTAAAGGTAAAATCTTGTTATGTTAATGATAAAAGCTTGAAACTTTGCAACTTGGATAAGTTAAAAATCACCCTTGGTGATTAGTGAACTTGGTGTTGTTGGGTTCATGAGTGTGATTGTGTGTTGTCATGACCCAAGGACTAGAGGGATCTAAAAATCCTTGGGAACAGAAGTATAATTAGGGTCTTTGAGCATACCATGAACCTAGGAATCACTAAGTGCACTGTCTTAAGGAAAGGAAATAATTATCTAACTTTTTTAACTTGAACAAGTGATTCATAAGACATGAACTCAAGTAAAAAGTAATTTCCTATAAGGACTAAATAACTAAAAGACTACATACACATTTATTTTGACTATATGATTCTCTCATGGGTAACCACAGGAAATCATATGATGGCTCATAAGACTTTCTGCAAAGAATAACACAATTGTGAACCCTTTAGGGTATGAACGTATGATGCCATTTGGCATGATGTATGGCAAGTTTGATTGAGGATTGTCTCATGATTGAATGATTTGTGTGATGATATGAGATGGATATAATGAATTCTTGGTTGAAAGTTTAATGGTTGGCATTTTGGGGAAGCTCCGGTCTAGCCGTCGTATTGCCGGATTTCCATCAAAATTATGGACTTAGTCATATTATTGTATGTGTCTTGTCAAAGAAGTACTATGCATGTAAAGTATAATGATAAGAAAAGAAAGAGTGGGATATGACCCTTTGATCACTTCAGTAAGGGAAGTAAGAGATGATGATCCACAAAGACTTAAGGAACCTCTATGGGGGAGGCAGCGTGACACGGAGGACCCTCCAACTTAGAGGTAACCATTAGTCTGATTTGGTTAGTATTGTGTGACGATAGTCATGAAATAAGCTCATGTCTAAAAGTAGTTTGTTTCAAAGGAAAAGTAAAGAATGTTAAGCACATGCTAAGAATGAAAGTAAAGTTAAAGTAAAACCATGGTTAAGTCTATGAGGTTACATGTTAGTGCATGTATCTATATTGTCCATATACATTATGAATGTTTATTCCATGCTTTCGTATGTATGTTTACTTATGATGATATGATTATGATGTTAAGTTTAAAAGCAACCCACTTCGAGATTTATATTTTTTAAAATCATTGAAATTGAACCTATGTATATCCACTACTTTTATAGTCAAAACCGAAGTGGCTGGGATAATGACGATGACACAGTATTTGTCTAGTCGCAATCCTACTGAGAAATCTAGTATTTCTCACTCCTATATTTCCTTGTTGTCTTTAGAGGATGCCGGCGTCGAGCACAGTGATGATCTTCATTGAGTTCCCGGTATGGCATTGGCCCTTTGACCTAGTGCGGAATATCTCAGTGATGTCTACGAGCATAACTATGAGGGTCTACATCTTCCAAAATCGTCTGTTTTAGGTGCTAATTATGAGCTCATTTTTCCATCCACATTAACCGTACGGTGAGGTTACTCTGGATGACATCTGCCCCTACTTTCAACCGCTGAGGTACCTCACCAATGGAGAGTCTAACTCGAATATCCGTCTGATGCCGACTGTTTCCTTGGAGTTTGATTTGTCGGAGCCCTCCTACCTAAGCTACCAAGTGGAGTATGACCTCTCCGAGCCTTCTTACCTATTAGTGATTCGCCTGACTTCTAATTCATCTTCTTCTTCAGCAGCTCCTTATCAAGCACCACCCTTGATTCGTGGTCACGGGTTCATTCGTACTCGTGTTGTGCCTCGTGGACGTGGGCATGCTCGAGAAGGAGGATGTGGCGATGTTGCTTCCGGAGGTTTCGGGAATGGTTTCCTCCCGCCCGATGAGTGATGTGGTGATTGCATACGAAGCCGAGCATGAGGATAGCCCTTTATTGGTTGGTGGTTGTGGGGTTATCATTTCCTTTTAGCATGTATCGGCATTTGGGATCTTTGATACATTTTTCTTTGCGATGTATCAAGTTAGGTTATGATATAGGGCCGATAATAGATATCGGACCCCTTATCTTTTTATGTATGACTGTTGCACTACTATTATTATATTAACAATGATGGCCATGAATTGAATGTTATATTTACCTAAGATATTTGTTATTCATGTCACCTCTATTTATTTTACTTGCACAACTTATTTGAGATAGAGATGTTCAAATTTACATGTTCACAAAGTGCTCGTTGCTCTTGGTTTTTAAAATAGTTTATTCATTATTGTTCAAAAAGAAAATTTACTCGTATTTTCATTATAAAGTATTTTCAAATGGTTATATTAGTTCCACGAGTAGAAGTAACAACTAATAATTCCATAATATGACTTAAGCATAGTATAGGATTATTAGGGTATTACACGCCCTGAGTAAAACATACAGACATTCAAACTCATTGGGGATGCAGGCATTCTCTAAATGCATCTCACAGTACACAATATGAGAATTGAAAACATAATCACTTATGAAAATGTATTTGCATAACTATTCAAGAAGCTTAATCCACAATCATTGAGATTTAAACTAATTACACTCCAAAACACAATATACATATTACAACATATGACCCAATACAGGGAGGACCCTACTTGTAGGTTATTGGAGCACATCTAAAGATTTTATACTCAAGCTTAAATGCTAAAACTTCTAGTTAGCTGTGGAAGCTTGAGCACAATCCCACACCTATCTAAAAACATGGAGAGATAGAAAGAATGAGTCATATAGACTCAGTGAGGGATAATATGTCTATAATAAGAGTAGGACAAGCTTAGACACAATCTTTTAGTAACATATAACCTATAAGCTTGCTCATAAACATACATATATATAAGCATAATATTTTTGAAACCAGTAGTAATAAATCATATACAATAAGTATATAAAAACTAGGCTTAAAGATAGAATTACTCTCTTAAAACATGAAAAGTAAATACTTATTTCAAAATCATAATAAAACTTAAGAGAGGATCCTATTCAGAATCTATATTCTAATCCTTTCCATATCTGGGTGTTACGTATTGCCGTCCCCAATGTGGTTCCTTTTTCAATCACCTCTGGATGTTACGTATCATTGTCCCCAAGGTGTTCATATTTATTTCGGACATGTCGGTTAAACATGTTGGGCTAGCAACCACTCTATTAGCTAGGCTTTTCAAGGTGCACTAGGGCTAATGTTAACTGTCATTGGTAAGTAGTTTCTGATACAGTATCCTCTCCCTTGGAAACCTTTTCTCATTTCTAAGTCATTGTCATTAAGATTCCTTAATAACATTACTCCAGACATCAAGTTCGGGGTTCTAAATACATTGTCTAAGCTCTTAAAGCATTAAAATTTCATACTTCTCAACATATCAAGCTCTAAAATCCAAACATCAATTTGGAACTAATGCATAGGAATCAATATTAAGCTTACTTCATAGAAATCTATAATTTCTAAACATCATATCAATTTCAAGCCTTTATATGGTTAAATTTCTAACAACATGAAACCATATCTTTATCTATCAAATTGATCAAGTATCAAAAATCACTTCTAAGATACTTTTGCTACACACATCTTTTGCCTTTCAAGAATTCACTATGATTATACATTAAAATGCTGTTTCAATTTCTTTGTCCTTTAATAACTCAAACCATAAACATGACATTTATGAAATCATGGATATACCTAAAACAAACTATATATTATACATATACTTAAAATAAACTAGCCATAGATATGTTATCAACTCATAGTGCTAATCCAAGGGAAAGAGTAGCCTTAGTATGTTGTGCCACGGAGCTATGGTCACAACATAAGTTATCTAGTACCAACAACATCATTATCCAAACACTAATTAGCCTATAGAACCAAAAATTAACTTGTAATAAATCCCAAGGTATAAAATCCCCATTATGGAACTCTAGATTCCCAGTCTCAACCTTAAACTCAAATCTTCAATAAAATCCTTCCATACGCATAGAATAGAAGAAGATTAGAGCTTGGAGAGTTACGATGATGATGGAAAAAGATGGATTAGTGGTGGGTTTAAGTAGAAATGGTGAAGGATTGGCAAGATATATATGGAGGAGAGAAGGATGAGAGAGAAAGAAGAGAGAGAGAGACTTGGAGAAGAATGGGGGAGAAGGTTCGTGCTTTTTCTTTTTATTCCGCCCAGGCACCACGAACTGGCCGCCTAGGCGGTTGTGCATCTGCAAGCCACTAATTCAGCAGCGTAGCTAGCGCCTAGGTGTTGGCCTTGGGCACTTAGGCACTCGGTCCTTTTTTTTTTTCTCTTTTCTTCCAAACACTTCCCTCATATCATCATATACTCTCATTTATTTTTATCTCCATTAACTTTAAAACATAAATATAAATAAGAGAATAGCTCCCATTTGAATCCAATAAAAATATTAGAAAAATCAAACTCCTTAAGAATCAAAATCCAACTTTTGGATTTCAGTATAATTCTTTGGAAACTCGTATTTTCTTAAACTTTCGGGCTAAAAATGAAAAGGCTAATGACTTCCCAAAATTTATTAAAAATTGCTCTTCAATTCTTGGATATTTAAGGAATAATTACTGGAAAATTTAATCCTATGAAAATATCTCAAACATATATCCTTCCAAGGAGGCATATGATCCAGACTTAGAGCTTTCGCAGGGTCCCACAGGACAAAGTGTCACGATTCATGTGACTCTTCACCCGGGCATTACATGTTTTTGGTACTAAAATATTTACAGAGATATACAAATAGGTAGTAGTGGTTTAAAATTCCCAATATATACACTCAATCTACTAAGCACATAAGGTGTCATCGCAAGTACTTTAGCCGCTTCAATTTTATTGTGAAAATATGAACAATTACACATAGGCATATGTTAAATTTTAAGTTTGAAATCATATTTTCTCAAAGCGGGTTACTTTTAACAATCACTTAGCATCTTCCAGAACAAGTATAAGAGCAATAACAATATAATTTCCATCCACAATAATAGCAGCTGTATAGCACAATGAGATAATAGAATATAACATGCAAATGCATATAACTGAATTATACAAGAGCACTTGTCTTTCTTGTCTCTTTCTTTAACTTATAACTTGAACATTCGTACTTGGTCCCGTAGAAGTGGATTTCCCTTTCCTACTCCTGGGTTATAGTCTACTTTTCAAGATCGAACTATTTTCTATACATGATTACTGGATTATTTTATCTTGCTCTCACATCAACCTATTCCCATTAATCTATTTAGGGCTGGCCTAAGTAATCATTTGTGACAATTTTGCCCTAACTCGCTCCTAGGTGGAGGCCCAATATTCTCTTAGTTAACTTACGAGTTCATACATTCTTATACATGGTCATGCATGAGGATGCTGTATGAACTTATGCATATACTTCATAACTTTACTTTCAAAATATTCTTACATGCCTTACATTCTCGAAGGTTAATGGCGCATATACATTCTCGAAGGTTAATGGCACATAGCATAGCATACTTAAAAATATACAATATGACTATAAAAATATCATTAGTGGCACATCAACCATAAGGATTTGATATGTATTGACCTTTAGGTCAAGCTTAGTTTCAAGACTTATTCATTTGCTATAACCCCCACATACATACAGATTGTCATAACCTAAACTTATAGCTCTATGTCTTACTTAACACTTAGGTTGAAAGCCACTAGAAATTTGACCTCACTTTAGAAATTAACCATAAATCTAGTTTTTGTCATGTGGCCCTTATATTCTATAAGGACATTTCTTATCATATCATTTACTTAACCCTCTTAGTCCCATTACATTTTAACAAGTAGAAGTTAAGTTATGTTGCCTTAAGTGAGGTTGTCCTATTTCAACATCAAACCTAGGTAGTAATGTAACAAAATTTATAGAAATTCCATTTTAGGTCCAATTCTAAAAATTTCTAGTTTGGTTCTACTTAGATTAAAGTAATGAGCTTGGTCTTATACAATTTCAAGCTCTAGGCATAGAGATTGCACAAAATACGGTTTATGATTTTGCTTGCATCTTGTCCTATTTCCCCTAAAAATTCATACCTTATTCAATTGGGCTTGGATAGTTGAGATTTTTGGTATACTTACTCTACTCATCTTAGACTAATAGGGAAAAATAGTTTTAGCCTCATAAGATCACCTAACTAGTGTAGTTTTGCTAAACATCACCACTACCCTATTTAAACCTCTCATCTCGGGTAGCTAAATTGTAAAAATTCCTAAAAGTTCATCTTTAGTTATAAAATTAGCAAATTTTACCGAGGTGTAATAATATGTCATAACTTTCATTTGAATGAAGTTTCATTCAATTTGCTTAGGCAGAACTTAAGTTATGAGCTCCTTATTAAAGAAGCCCTGTTATAACACAAATAGAGCATATGGCAACTTCATGAATTTATTAGGAGTAACTCACTAGGAATCTGTTGGGTTAGGTTACTCCTAAGCCAGGCCCAGAAACCAATGCTTCAAATATATATATATATATATTTCTATTGGTATTTGACATCACATGATAGCTAATAGTGGTAACTTTTCTAGTAGGATTTCAAATCCTAATTTTTTGACCTCGTGGAGCATGAGGTATGTAACACCTTACCAGACAAAGTACTATGCTTAAGTCATAATAAATTATCCGTAAGTGATTACGTGTAATACTGGTTAAATTCCAATTTCTGTATTAGCATTATTTACTCGCATAAAAATGCTCAATCACATAGCAAAATTTTCTGCGTGATGGTGGAATAGATGTTAGTTAATCGGTAATACTGTAAATAATGTAACATTACTAAAAAAATACAATAAAGACAGAACTACTGCAAAAGGCATCATAAATATATACATAGATATATGATTTTAAAGTTTGTCAAAATGATACAGGGTAACAAAATGACGCTATTAATACAAAATAAAACGGCCAGTTTCTATGAATAGTATCCCAGGTGGTCCCCATGGGACATTTCATGTACATTCCTAATATCTACCCATCCACCCATGACCCAGACTGCTAAAAGAAGGTCATTCTGTACATCTAACCTTGCTACCGCATGCACGCTATCTAAACAGAATCTGAAGAAAGGAACCCGCTCGCCATGGCGGCGTCCGCTGGAGGCTGACCGACACTAGGAGCAGAGGATGATGAAGAACTCGCCGGGTCTGATGGATCCTCCTCTGAGATCGAGGCTAATGACATCGGCTGCGGTAGTGAAGCAGGAGGGGCCATGGGAACTGGAGCTACTGGTGCAGCTTGTAATGCCCGGGTAGGAGTCACACGAATTGTGACACTTTGTTTTGTCGGACCTCATGAAAGCTCTAAGTTTGGACCCTATGCCCCCTTGGAGGGCTATATCATTGGGACATTTTCATGGGATCAAAAGTCCCGGTAATTGTTCCTTAGATATCAAAGAATTAAAGAGCAATTTTTAACAAATTTTTAGAAGTTATTAACCTTTTCATTTTCAAGCTTGAAGTTTAAGAAAATGCAAGTTTTCAGAAGTTTGTACTAAAATCCAAAAGTTAGATTTTGATTTTTAAGGAATTTGATTTTTTCAATATTTTTATTAGATTCAAATGGGGGATATTCTCTTATTTATATTTATGTTTTAAAGTTAATAGAGATTAAACATTAACTTAAAATTAAGAAATACAAATAAGTATATGATGATGTTCGATAAAGTATTTGGTAGAGGACAAAAAAAGGGGGATTGGGCGCCTAGGCGCTGACTGCGCTATGGATTTCTTGAGCTTTAGGCGGGTGGGCGCCCAAGCGACCAAGTCGCGGCGCCCAGGCGCCCGCTGGGCGGAAATAAAAGCTAAAACTTGACCCATCTTCTTCATTCTCAACAAGCTCACTCTCTCTCTTCTTCCTCTCTCGTTCTTCTTCTTCCCCCATGAAACCCATCAACCTTTTATCAATTTTACTCATATCCATCACCAAACTCATCCTTTCATACCATCCCCATTACCTTAGAAAGGGTTCCCTCTCTTGAAGCTCTCTCTCTCCTCTTTCTAGTGAGATGAACAAAGGTGGGAGGAGACCTACTTCTCCCCTCATGCTCTTCTTCCTTCCTCCACTTCCTAAGGTAATTTTTGAGCTCTAGCTTCTTTGTTATACCATGGATTAGTTGAATCCAATATGGATTTAAGGTTTGGTCAAGTAAAAAGGGAGTTAGGGTTTGGATTTGGGAATTTTGAGTAAGGAAGGTATTTTAAGAAAATTTTTGACCATAAACACTAATTTGTGTTTGGTTTATGATTCTTGTGATGTTAGATACTCGTGAAAATTACCTATGAGCTTAATGGCATCATCAGCAGAGATCTCCTCCTCTTGGCCTAGTATTGTGAGTGATAATATACTTATGATTTGTCTCTTATCCTTAATTTCCTACATGCATGCCTAAATTGTGTTTTAGTGAAGTTCTATAAAAGGATAGAATTAGTGTGTTTTACTTCGTAATTGTAAAATTCTTGAAGTAACCATGTTAGTAATGTAGTGTATATATGTATATGTGTATATATATATATATATATATATATATATATATATATAAGCACGGAAGTGTGGGACAAGCTCTTATAGAAACTAATTTATGGTATTTAAATAATATGGAGTTTCAAGTTATTAGAAATTATAATGTTCTTAAAGTCAATGTTCTTAGCTAATTGAAAGAAAGAAACAGTTACATTACGATAACTTGAGAAAGAGCTATAGATGCTTTAAATTGAACGTATTATACTTTGAAACTATATTTGATAATATAGCTATTTTGAATATTTGGAGGATTTCATAACTATGGTTACTAAGAAGATGGAAGATTCTTGAATCTATGATGCATTTAAAGTTATGAGCAAGATGTATATGAATTAAGTTAAAGAAAGGTTCCAATGATAAGAAATTATCATAGATGTAAAGTTTACTTTAGGGGAGGGAACTGTTGCAAAACTGCTTGCTAATGACAGCAGCATTAGCCTTGGTGCACCTTGAATAACCCAGCTAGCAGGGTGATTGCTAACCCGACATATTTGGCCGACATGTTCCGGAATATATGGACATGCACAGGCATGGAGTTATCATTTACTGCTGGAGTTAGGCCATAGGGCCACTTAGTCAGGCAGCTATTTCTGAAATAGGATCCTCCCTTAAGCCTGATTATGATTTTGAAATAAGTATTTACTTTTCATATTATGAGGAAGTATTTTTATCTTTAAATCCAATTTTATACCCATATTATATATGATTTATTACAACTAGATTTAAAAGTATTATGCCAATATATGTTTACAAAGAAGTTATTGTCCAATTGAATTAAAAAGGCAATTTAATGAATTATGTAGGTTTTACCTAAAATCTTACGGTATTTGATATATAGATGGAGTATTTTCAATACGAAATGTGGTACGAGATTTTTAAGAAACTTATAAAGTTATTGTTTTGCAAATGTTGTGTTTCAACTTGTCTCACCATGGTTAGGTATATTATCCTTTACTGAGTCGTATGACTCACTCTTTCTTCCTTTCCATGTTTTTAGATAGGTGCAGACTCATGCCCGAGCTTCTATGGTCAGCCGAAAGTGTTGGTCATCGTAGTAAACCACACTTTGTTCGTGTGGTTCCCGAAGGTTATTGCATTAGGAAGCACCTTCCTCGAGTGTAATTGTATATCTTTAGAAGTGCTCTATTAACCTACAGGCAGGGTCCTACTTGTGATGGGTCATATGTTATGATATGTATATTATTGTTTTGAGTTGTTATTAGTTTAAATTTTAATGATTATGGATTAAAGCTTCTTGAATAGTTATGTATACACATTTTCATAGGTAATTATGCTTTAAATTCTCATTTTTGTGTGCTGTGAGGTGCATTCGGAGAATGCTTGGATCCCCAATGAGTTTGCATGTTTATGTGTTTTATTGAGGGCGAGGATCTTTATTTGGAAATAGTCCTAAATACAAAGGAGACTCTGCCCGATTTTCTATTAGAATAAAGTCTAAAGTAGGCTTGCTAGGGACATGTCCCTATGCGCCGGTCACGACTTGGTTAGGTCGTGACAAACATGGTATCAGAGCATTAGGTTTCCCTGTGATTAATGGAGCAAGTGTCCTTTAGTAGGATCACAATTGTGTAAATGGAAGCGCGCCCATTTCCACAGATTGTAGGACTATGAAAGGTCTATAGGAATGATGTTCTTGTCCTTTGTCTTTTAGTTGTTCTAGATATTCCCTTATATCATGTATGTTGTTCATGTGGTAATCCAAGAGTTGTTGCTCTTTTTCTATTTACGATTTTAGTTTTAAGTTGAACCACTCACTCCACATCTATGGTTAGGTGTCAGTTTCTTTTTATGGAATGTATAGCTGTGCGTGGCTTGTAAGCTCATAAGCTGACTATGAGAATTTATGAGATGTCAAGAGCTTGAGATATGTGGAGAATATGATTTATAGCTTGTAATCAGATGTTAAAAAAGAGGAAATATTTTCTAAGACCGAAGATGCAGTTTAGTGAGTTAAATAAGTGACTCTATTTTTTTTTTTTTTTGTGTTCTCTTTGAGGTTATAGAAGAACCTATCAAGATTGAATGATTTTGCTTGACCTTGAAGTGTTACTTATAAATTTCATATAGGTATTGAGTCATATGTTTGAATGTGTAAGACTTGAGTTTTAATATCCAAGGATGCAAATCTTTTGATTTCTTGTAAGTATGTAAGTTGGTCTTAAGTAAAAGATTGACATAGTAGGACATAAGTATAATACAAAGTATTTGGGTGTGATCAGAAGAATACTAATGATAGATGGGATTTATATTTTTCAAGAAGTGAATAGATAAGGTCTAAGGTGGGTTGAACATGAGATATATGGATAATATACTTAAAGGTGTTAAGGATTGAGTCCTAATACCTAAGGATGTGAAATTATTTTGATTGCTTGCAAATAGGTTAGATTGTCTAAAGTAAGAGTTTAGCATGGTGGGATTTAAGTTTACCTTGAAGCATTTAAGCATGATCCAAAGGATGACTGTGATAGCCAGGACTTATATTTTAGGAAGAAAATAAGTGGGGTTGAGGATGAGGTGATTATATGATTTTTGTAATGAAATTGTAACCATGAGAAGTTCATGGAAGTTACGATTACCTAGAAGGTTCTAAATTAAAAGTGTTAATTCTAAAAGGGGATTTTTGAAGGATCTATGGACCCTCGCATGCGATTTCTTCATTAAAGAAGGGAGCAACATATATAGAGTGACTAAAGCTTAAGTCTTGATGTCTGAATAAGAACCTATAGTTAAGGTCTTCTATATGGAATGTTTCCCCTAGGCGGTATGAACTATTTCTCATTATGAAGTTGGGCAATCAAGACTTTTCAAGAACAATATCGAGAAGTATAGAGCACGCAAGAACGATACAAGAAGTTAGTTTACACTTGTAATATTAGGAGTTAGTGCAAGTTCTTATCACCTAATATGGACATAGTTGGTTCTGGTCCTTGCATAGAAAATATGGTAGAGAGAATAAATAAGTTGGATGTATTTGACCTATCCTTTGGGGCAAAATGGCACTAGTTAGGTTCAAGAAGGAAGAAAGTGTGATTATGGTGTGGATTAAGATGATGTTACGGTAGGGCAAGGGAGTATCACTAGCTTTAATGGCTAAGTTGGATTGTTCCTGGGGGCCTAGCAATGGTTCCTCCAAGGTTAAACTAATGAGTGATGTTAAGGAAAACAAGGGAAGTGAATTCAAAGGGATAAGTCTACAAGTGACTGAAATCATTAAGGAAACAACTCCTGGGATCTAATCCTAGGGATTTAAGGGATAATAAAGTTTAGTGCAAGGAGAAAATGTGATAGATGCCGATAAAGGACCTAAAGGTTAGAAACCTTAGAAGCATGAGTAGTAAGATATTACTTGAAGAATCCTATTAAAGTGACTGGTAATTAAAATTTTATGGATAAGTATTATAGAACATATATTACAATAAACAAGGCCTAGTGAAATCAGATTGGCAAGATATGGGACCACAAGTAGTGATGGATTATAGATTTTGTTGATAAAGAATCTTGAACTAGTTAGCATTAACTTTGAAGGAAGTGGAGAAATCTAAAGAGTTTAAAGGAGGAAAGAATATCACAATCAGTAATGAATGTTTGATATAAAGGAAGGCTCTTGTGGTTAAGTAATCAGCAGTAGCTTGCCTGGTATATGTACCAGAGGGGTGCCACAATCCTTTCTATGATGGCTCAAATAAGTCATGTCCTCCAAAGGTAACTCAAAAAGAACATATCATGGAAATGAAAGGCAACATCAAGTCTTAAGGGCTAGCGATTGTAAAGTAAAGAAAAGAATATGATTCAAGGGGCATAGCTAAAGCATTTCAAGGAATCTTTAGCTAATAGAGTTGCTTTAAGAAGAATAACTTTAACGTGGGGATTCATCATCGTATTGAAGTCAGTATAATGCAAGGTTTTGCATATCATAATCTTGTAAAGGCGTGCCCTAGTAAAGAAGTATTTAAGGCATTAATTAGTGGAAGAAGAAGAAGATGAAAAAGGGAGGTTAAAATCTTTTGTTTGAAATTCGGGCACCGAATTTCTTAAGGAGGGAAGAATGCAATGCCCGGGTTAGGAGTCACATGAATTGTGACACTTTGTTCTGTTGGACCCTATGAAAGCTCTAAGTTTGGACCCTATGTCCCCTTGGAGGGCTATATCATTGGGACATTTTCATGGAATCAAAAGTCCCGGTAATTGTTCCTTAAATATCAAAGAATTGAAGAGCAATTTTTAACAAATTTTTAGAAGTTATTAACTTTTTCATTTTCAAGCTTGAAGTTTAAGAAAATGCAAGTTTTCGAAAGTTTGTACTAAAATCCAAAAGTTGGATTTTGATTTTTAAGGAATTTGATTTTTTCAATATTTTTATTGGATTCAAATGGGGGATATTCTCTTATTTAGACATTAACTTAAAATTAAGAAATATAAATAAGTATATGATGATGTTTGATAAAGTATTTGGTAGAGGAAAAAAAAAAAAGAGGGATTGGGCGCCTAGGCGCTGACTGCGCTGTGGATTTCTTGAGCTTCAGGCGAGTGGGCGCCAGCGGCCATGTTCTGGCCTTGAGGCGTTGAAGGAAATAAAAGCTAAAACTCGACCCATCTTCTTCATTCTCAACAAGCTCACTCTCTCTCTTCTTCCTCTCTCGTTCTTCTTCTTCCCCCATGAAACCCATCAACCTTTTATTTACTCATATCTATCACCAAACTCATCCTTTCATACCATCCCCATTACCTTAGAAAGGGTTCCCTCTCTTGAAGCTCTCTTTCTCCTCTTTCTAGTAAGATGAACAAAGGTGGGAAGAGACCTACTTCTCCCCTCATGCTCCTCTTCCTTCCTCCACTTCCTAAGGTAATTTTTGAGCTCTAGCTTCTTTGTTGTACCATGGATTAGTTGAATCCATTATGGATTTAAGGTTTGGTCAAGTAAAAAGGGAGTTAGGGTTTGGATTTGGGAATTTTGAGTAAGGAAGGTATTTTAAGAAAATTTTTGACCATAAACACTAATTTGTGTTTGGTTTATGATTCTTGTGATGTTAGATACTCGTGAAAATTACCTATGAGCTTAGTGGCATCATCAGCAGAGATCTCCTCCTCTTGGCCTAGTATTGTGAGTGATAATATACTTATTATTTGTCTCTTATCCTTAATTTCCTACATGCATGCCTAAATTCTTGAAGTAATCATGTTAGTAATGTAGTATATATATATATATATATATATAAGCACGGAAGTGTGGGACAAGCTCTTATAGAAACTAATTTATGGTATTTAAATAATATGGAGTTTCAAGTTATTAGAAATTATAATGTTCTTAAAGTCAATGTTCTTAGCTAATTGAAAGAAAGAAACAGTTACATTACGATAACTTGAGAAAGAGCTATAGATGCTTTAAATTGAAAGTATTATACTTTGAAACTATATTTGATAATATAGCTATTTTGAATATTTGGAGGATTTGATAACTATGGTTACTAAGAATATGGAAGATTCTTGAATCTATGATGCATTTAAAGTTATGAGCAAGATGTATATGAATTAAGTTAAAGAAAGGTTCTAGTGATAAGAAATTATCATAGATGTAAAGTTCACTTTAGAGGAGGGAACTGTAGCAGAATTGTTTGCTAATGACAGCAGTATTAGCCTTGGTGCACCTTGAATAACCCAGCTAGCAGGGTGATTGCTAACCCGGCATGTTTGGTCGACATGTTTCGGAATATATAGACACGCACAGGCGTGAAGTTATCATTTACTGCTGGAGTTAGGCCACAGGGCCACCCAGTCAGGCAGCTATTTCTGAAATAGGATCCTCCTTTAAGCCTGATTATGATTTTGAAATAAGTATTTACTTTTCATATTATGAGGAAGTACTTCTATCTTTAAATCCAATTTTATACCCATATTATATATGATTTATTACGGCTAGATTTAAAAGTATTATGCCTATATATGTTTACAAAGAAGTTATTGTCCAATTGAATTAAAATGGCAATTTAATGAATTATGTAGGTTTTACGTAAAATCTTACGGTATTTGATATATAGATGAGTATTTTCAATATGAAATGTGGTACGAGATTTTTAAGAAACTTATAAAGTTATTGTTTTGCAAATGTTGTGTTTCAGCTTGTCTCACCCTGGTTTGGTATATTATCCTTCACTAAGTCATATGACTCACTCTTTCTTCTTTTCCATGTTTTTAGATAGGTGCAGACTCATGCCCGAGCTTTTATGGTCAGCCGGAAGTGTTGGTCATCCTAGTAATCCACACTTTGTTCATGTGGTTCCCGAAGGTTATTGTATTAGGAAGCACCTTCCTCGAGTGTAATTGTATATCTTTAGAAGTGCTCTATTAACCTACAAGCAGGGTCCTACTTGTGATGGGTTATATGTTATGCTATGTATATTGTTGTTTTGAGTTGTTATTAGTTTAAATTTTAATGATTATGGATTAAAGCTTCTTGAATAGTTATGTATACACATTTTCATAAGTAATTATGCTTTAAATTCTCATTTTTTTGTGCTGTGGGGTGCATTCGGAGAATGCTTGGATCCCCAATGAGTTTGCATGGTTAAGTGTTTTATTGAGGGCGAGGATCCTTATTTGGGAATGGTCCTAAATACAAAGGAGAGTCTGCCCGATTTTCTATTAGAATAAAGTCTAAAGTAGGCTTGCTAGGGACATGTCTCTATGCGCTGGTCACGACTTAGATTAGGTCGTGACACAGCTGGTGCTGCTGCTGGTGGTAGTGGAAATGGATGGGCCATGTGGAGGGGTATGGCTATGTAGGGGACAGCAGGATCAAAGAGGGGATGCATAAGCAGGACGACGAAGTCCCTTTGGAAAAAAAAGTAGAGGCGGAACTGATATTGGCCGGAGATATATACAAAATCCAAGAACGGGTCGAGATGTATATGTAGCTCAGGGAACTCGATGAATAGCACCTCGGTTGCTGCATGCTCCATGGCCTGAGAATGATGCGGAACATACAATAGGGTGAGAAATGAATATTTCTCAGTAGAAATTCCTAGCTTCTATACATCTATCATCGCTGTCATTTCCAGTTGTTTCGGTCGTGCAATATTTTTCAAATAGTGCAGTAAAATGATAATATTCAAATTAAATACTTGTTTGTAAAGCATACACCAAAACAAGCTCAATTTTAGTTAACAGATACACTAATGTACTCAAACAATAATCATGGTGGAACAATAGCATATCAAGAATAATAAACAGGGATCTAGAACAATTAATAAAGAAGCATTACGCTATACATATGCATGTGTAATTAGAAAATGCATCTTATTCTTGGAGGCTTTCACCTATTAGAACTTATTTCCATCCTTGGTTCCCTGGGAGTCATTGGCCATATACTCCTGGGTAAGAATCTGCTTTTCAGGACCGAGTTCGTTCCTATACAGGATGGCCGGGTTTACTTTCCCTGACCTTCCCACTGATCTATTCCCCTTAATTTATTCCGAGGCTGGCCCAAGTGATATGGAATCCTTTATAATATCATGAAATGAACGCACATCTAGCTTGATTCTTTACATATGATGTACTCAAGTTATCATAAATTTTCATAACATATGAACTTCTTCCGAAATTTCGGCAGCATAACGGATTGAGTCTGCTTCCCCATGAATAGTGCCAAACAACCAATACAATTACACAACTTGAAATTTCAGTATAGACCAGCAAATATATATATATACATTCATAGCATCATTCAACAATTTCAGATCAAGCATCAATAAGGTTTTAGTTTATTCTTCCCTGTTCTGCCCAAGTTTGGCATGCCCAAATTTTTATTCAATTCAACTCATTTAAATCTAATTTTTGAATATGTCACAGCCTCATATATCTAGTTTCTAATCCTTTTGGCCCCATCTCATTTTGATTTGTATAACTCTAGATATAAACAATTTACCTCAAACTGCCCTATTCTCAACCAGAATTGGGTCCTTATAAGTAAAAATTCACTAAAAATAGAAAACTAGGTGAATTGATACAAAATTTATATCAAATTAAAGCTATCACAATAAGCTTTCAAATCAATTAAGTTTCATATCATTTGCTAAATATATTTTGACTTATGAGTCCCAAAACTTGGCCCTACTAAACTATCCTAATTCAGCTTGGTTTAAACTTAAGCCAACTTCCTTGGTGCACTGGGAGCAAACGGCTATGGATTTGGTTTTGAAATTTTTATGGGATATTCCTTTACATGTCACCTTTCAAAAAAAATTTGGTTCACTCAATTTGAAGTTGTATAGGGTGAGTTATACCCTTCTCAACTCATACTACCCGGATAGGAATCCAGATTTCTAGGTTAAATTTCAAAAATTCATAACTAATTCTATACTAATCCAATGGCCTCATATGACATATGATTAAATCCCTAGATGTCTAGTTTCATATAAAAATGATTTCATCCAATTTAAATGGCGGTAGGCAGAGCCGTACACTCTGCCGTACAGACCGCTGAGGAAAACCCTAACAGCTTCTAGATTTGTCTTCCTCTTTCAAGTTATTTGCCCTCAATTCCAATTCTAATAACAACATACATGCAAAACCAGTCATAAAACATTATCATCACTCTACAAAACATCCACATCTCAGATTATGCATGCTCACCATGCAGCCCCAAATCAGAGAAAACAAGAGGAGAAGTAGGATTTCCTACCTTGTCTAGTTGAGTTTGTGTTGATTTTGTGTCTTTGGTGCAAGTAATTTGTGATGAGGCTTGAAGAAGAGATGGAAATGGAGTGGGGGTGAAAGTAAGGAGAAGAAAATGAAGGGAGCTTCAGCAAGGGAGAGTGGCTGAAATTTGGATAAAGAAGGAGAGAAAAAGTAAAGATTTTTTTGAGGCAAGTGTATGATGATTGGTGGACTTCTCCATGTTATCAATTTTGGTTTTGCTTCCACCATCAAGGGCTGTTCTAGGCGCCATTTGGGTGGGTTATTTGGCTAAATCTCAGCCATTGATCTTAGGGCACTCATGGCATAATTTCTACTGATCCGGTTCCGACAGTTTAAAATTCCAAAATCTCACCGATTGCTCTTAAATCGGCAAATCGGTTGAAATTTTTCTATGAGGTTTTCTACGCTCCTAATCTAATTCCATCAAGCCTAATCTTCTCAAATCACCCTCAATTGGCTTTAAGTAAATGTCTAATCAGATTATGATTAAACTCACTTATTCGACAAAACCGAACAACTCAGTTGTTAACGATAAATTTTTTTTTTTGGACGTTACAAGGTACAAGCCATATTGGCTTATATGTGAAAAGGCAATACAATGCCTTAATTTTTTGTGTATTAGAACATCATGCATATGAGAGATATATTTTTGGAGTGCATCATTTTTTTTTTCTTGTAATAGCAATAGGAGATACATTAGTTTTAGTTCATCAACGGAGAAGATCTTTTGGGTTCATCTTGATAGAGAAATATTCCTATCAGTGTGAACTATTTTTACATGGTCATAATTCTGTTTTACCTTATCTATTGTTTTGATTATTTTATTCCCTTGGTGATTTATTGTGGGAATCCTTTACTGTTATCTGCCTATTGGTGGAGACTTTTGGTGTACCCATTAATTTGATTAGTGGAGATTTTTCTAAACTTGGTTCCATGATTTTTTGTCCCTCACCTTGGGGGTTTTCTATGTTAAAAATTTCTGGTGTATTGATTTAATTTCCTGCATATTTTATTTGTCCACGGTTTATTTATCTGTTGATTATGTCGCTACTTTTAGTGATCATATTTAATTGACAAGAGAAGTAAAAGGATTTATTCCACAACATCATTATTTTTGTATCTTTGCCTAACAAAGTGGTATCGAGAGCTAGGTTGGTTATTCCTTGTGCAGTTAAATATGGATGATATCATTGGTGTTGGTGCTATGATGAAATTGAATTCTTCTAATTATTTGATTTGGAAGCCTCAAATGGAAGACTTGTTATATTGCAAGGATTTTTATGATCCCATTAAGGATGAAAGTACTAGGCCAGAAGGTAATTAAATAGATAAGGATTAGGGAAAATTGAATAGGAAGACCATTGGGTTGATCAGACAATATGTTGATAATAATATATTTCAATATATTAGTCCAAAAACTAATGCTAAGGATTTGTGGACAAAATTGACTAATCTTTATGAGTAGAAGATAGCATAAAAAAAAGGTTTTTTTTATTCAAAAGCTTGTGAATATGAAGTATCAAGAAGGCAATTCAATAGCAGAGCATTTGAGTGAGTTTCAGGGTATGATAAATCAGTTGTCTACAATAAGCATGTCTCTTGAGGATGAGTTGCAAGCTTTGATTTTGTTGAGCTCCGTACTTGACAGTTAGGATACTCTAGTAGTCTCTTTTAGTAATTCAACACCAGATGGGAAGGTCACTTTGACCATGGTAAGGAATAGTATGATATGTGAAGAAATCCAAAGAAAAGAGCAGGGTATCCATAATTCCACTCAGTCATTGGCTTTTGTTATGGAGACATAGGGGAAAAGCAAGACTAAAAATTCCAAAGTTTAGGAAGAAGACTTATATATGCAATTATTGGGGCAATAAAGGTCACATTGAAAAATATTGTAGGATCAAGAAAAGGGAGAAATCAAGGGAAATAGACGAAGACAAGAAGAATGAAAAAGACACTGCTGCAATAGCTTTATATGGTGAAGTTATTAGTTGTGATAATAGTTGTGAATTTCTTGAATGCCAAGATAATACCTAGATAATTGATTTTGCTGCCTCGTATCATGTCTCACCTCAGCATGAATTCTTCATAACTTATGCTCTTACAAAAGAAGGTATAGTGAGAATAGGAAATACAGGGGTATGCAAGATAGTTGGCATCGAAGATAGGAGCTAGTGTTGGATGCAAGCTATTTTTCAGGAATGTTAGACACATTCTTGATATTCGCCTCAACTTGACATCCATAGGAGTACTAGATAGTGAGGGTTATGTAACCCACTTTGGTGAAGGTAAATGCAAACTCACTAAAGGATCCATGGTAATGGCGAGAGCTGAGAAAATTAGTACTCTTTATAGGATGTTGGCAAAATTATGCAAAGGAGAGGTAAATGTCGTTTAAGATTCCTCTACACAATTATGGCATATGTGTCTTGGTCACTTGAGTGAGAAGGGACTTGGTATCATTTCCAAAAAGAAATTACTCCCTATTAATGGTACATCTCTTAAAACTTGTATTCATTATTTATCTAGCAAGCAACATAGAGTAGCTTTTTGTAGTTCAGCTCCTAAATGAAGACGTCATATTTTAGATCTTGTTCATACTGATGTTTGCTCTATGGATGCTAGAACTATTGGTGGTGCCAATTATTTTGTTACTTTTATTGATGACCATTTTAGAAAACTTTGGGCTATTGCTTTGAAATTTAAAAGTCAAGTGCTTGAGGTCTTCAAACAGTTCCATGCAAGTGTTGAAAGAGAAACAGGTACAAGATAGAAATATGTTCGAGCAGATAATGGTGGTGACTACAGGAGACCGTTTGAGTAGTATTGTAGAGAACATGGCATCAAACTTGAGAAAATATTTCTGAAGACGTCTCAGAATAATGGGGCAGCGAAGGGAATGAATCACACAATTAACGACAGGACACATTGTATGCTCTCTCATGCTAAATTATCTAAAGCTTTTTGGGGTAGAGTGATGAGAGCCGTAATAGATTTAATTAGCCTTTCTCCTTCAGTTCTTCTTGATTATGATATTCCACATAGGGTTTGGATAGGGAGGGATGTTTCATATGATCACTTAAGAGTGTTTGGCTGTAGGGCATTTATGCACATCCCAAGAGATGAAAGATCCAAGCTTGATGTTAAATCCAATAGTGTATATTCTTAGGTTATGGTCATGAAGATTTTGGTTACAGATTATGGGGTATTGTGGACAAGAAAGTCATTAGACGCCAAGATGTAGTACTCCTTGAAGATCAAACTATTGATAACCCAAAGACAATTGAGAAGTCAAATTCAGCAGATGAGCAGTACACTGATTTGAATGTAGAGTCTCCTATTGCGGTGCATAATGGTAATGGGGGGATGTGCAAGTAGAAAATGAGGTTGCAGCTGAAGAACCTATTGAGCCAGTTGACCCAGTTTCTTCTGAACTACCAGTGAAGCCTCAGTTGAGAAGATCTAGCAAATAGTCTCATCCTTCTCAAAGATATCCACCCCATGAATATGTAATGTTCACTAACGATGGATAACCAGAAACATATAAAGAAGCTATTTTTGATGTTCATAACAAGGAGTGGTTGCAAGCCATGCAAGATGAGATGAACTCCTTGCATGAGAACAATACTTTTGAGTTAGTAAAGTTGCCTAAGGGCATGAGGGCATTCAAGAACAAGTAGGTGTTCAAGCTAAAAACTGAAGAACATGGATCCCAACTAAGATACAAACCAAGATTGGTTGTAAAAGGCTTTAGTCAGAGAAAAGGTATAGATTTTGAAGAAATTTTTTCATCAGTGGTTAAAATGTTTTCAATTAGAGTTGTGCTTGGGCTAGCAGCAAGACTTGACCTAGAGGTTGAACAACTTGATGAAAAGGCGGCATTCATCCACTATGATTTATAGGAAGAAAACTATATGGAACAACTAGAAGGATTTGCTATTAAAGGTAAAGAAGATTTTGTGTGCAGATTGAAGAAGAGTCTTTATGGTCTCAAACAGGCACCGAGGTAGTGGTACAGAAATTTGATTCATTTATGGTAAATCATAGGTACAGTAAGACTACTTCCTATCACTGTGTTTTCTATAAGAAATTCTCTTATGGTAATTTTATTATCCTTTTTTTATATGTTGATGACATGCTGATTATTGGTTGCAATACTTTGAACATTAAGAACCTGAAGATGGATTTGAGCAAGTCCTTTGCCATGAAGGACTTAGGACTTGCATTGCATATCCTTGGCATGAGAATTTATCGTAATAGGAAGAGCCATAAATTATGGTTATCTCAAGAAAGGTATTGGAGAGGTTTAGTATGAGCAATTCCAAGCCTATTAGCTCTCTACTTGCAAGCCATTTTAAACTAAGTTCTCAACAATGTCCTACAAGTAGGGCAAATAGAGAAGAGATGAACAAAATCCCTCATGCATCTGCTATTGGTAGCTTGATGTATGCCATGGTATGTCGAGGCCAGATATTGCTCATGCAGTTGGTGTTGTTAGTCGCTTTCTCTCTAATCCTACAAAAGATCATTGGCATGCGGTGAAATGGATACTCAGGTATCTTAGAGGTACTTCCAAATTTTGTTTGTGTTTTGGTGTTGATGAACTTGTGCTACATGGTTACACAAATTCAGACATGGCTGGACATATCGATTCTAGGAAGTTTACTTCTGGTTATTTGATGACTTTTTCAGGGGAAGCAGTTTCACAGCAATCCAAGTTGCAACATTGTGTTGAGTTGTCCAGCATAGAAGTTGAGTATATTGCAATTACAGAAGCTAGTAAAGTGTCGAATAGGATAGCACGAGAAGGGGAGTTGAATCATGCTTTCAAGAAACTTTATAATCTAAACAACTTTAATAATACAATTAATCTCAAGTTCAAGACTTGGATTGCGGAAATGATTATGTTAGTTCATAAAACAATTTATTCTGTATAAAGCATAAATAGATTTTGTTTCAGATAAAGTTTAAACAGAAAATAACTTATGTGATAAAACTAAGTATCAAGATAAGAGATAGAAAAATCACACAAGAAATTTTTATACTGGTTTGGCCAAACCACTTGCCTATTTCTAGTCCCCAACTTTTTGTTGAGATTTTATAATCCATGAGTATCTTTGTCGAAGCTTCTCCAAGCTTTTTACAAGTGAGTAGTCTTTTTCCGAGCCTCTCCAAGCTTTACAAATTAATAGTATTTTCCTAGCCTCTCCAAGCTCACAAACGAGTAGTGTTTTCCTAGCCTCTCCAAGCTCAGATTAACCACTACTAGGTCCAGATACAATTTATACAAATAATGTGGTTTTTTTTTTTTTTGCTTAAACATTCACACTAACTGTCGTGATACAGAATAAACAATAAAGCTTGGTATGTGTGACTTCTCTAAATTCTCAAAGAGAGAATATTATCTAATATAGGATAGTAGAGAAGATTTTTGTTTTGTTAGAAGTTACAATGAGTAACTTTCTGGTGCTTTTAGACAGTTGAGATGGATGAAAGAAGGGAGCTATTTTTACATAAGAAACATACAAATAGTCTCTCTTCTTTCTTTGACTTCTAGCCTTATATAGACTTCGAAATATGACCGTTGAAGCTTTCAGGCCTTGATGTTTATGATTCTTTTGGTTTGCTGATCTACCACTGGACAGAGAAGAAATAGCCTTCCTTTTTCCTTTTACATAGAAGTGAAAAAGTAGCTATTTGTTGATTTGTCAACTATTTAGACTTGTTAGCACCTCTTCTGTATCTTATCAAATCACCTTTTTGACTTTTAAATTTATCTATGAAACACACAGAGGAAGTTTTGAAGGTGTAATACTTCATAAGAAACATGTTTCTAGATATTTCTCTTCTGGACAAAATCATCTTTCTGGTTGAACAGTGTTTGTTCTTGAGGCATAATTTTCCCTTCTAATGTTGCAGTTTCATCTTTTTGAAGTTTTCTTTCTGTGTCTTTCGTGAAAACTCAATAAGTATACAAAGCATATATGCTATATCAAGTATTTCAAATAAAAGAACGATGGACAACATTGCTTTGTTGATTCTCAAGTAGATAATGCATACGATTACGATCTTTTTCACGAAAGAAAATATTTCTAGACACAAATCATTCGAGTTCAAAAAGATTAACTTAAACTATGATTTAGTATGTATCCAAACCTCAAAACTCATTTTAGTTCACAACCATAGAGCAGTTTCTGAAGGACATTGTGTAACACAATACTAATTTGATGTTATTATGCTTAAGTCATAGCATAAAATTAGATAGATTATGTTACCGTATTAATATTCTATTTACCTTTCCTGTTTTATTCTTCTTTAAATCGTCATCATCATATAAATCTTTTTTTTTTTTTTTGATGAAACGGCGCGCTTCTATACTAAAAGTGGAACGAATTGAACAAAATATCACCAAGATAAGAATAGTACAATAGCTTTACTGTATACGTGCAAACATATATATATATATGAAGCCACTGCTTCAGTTTATGTACAAAGTTTTAAAGTAGAATACATAAGTGGGCTGGTATATCAAAAAGACTATAATGCCCATATCAGTTAAAATACCCTAGGTCCTCAAAGGACATTTCATAACCTACTGCTAACCCTACCGTTAAGTCTATGACCCAGAGCTACATGCTGTCCAAAAGAGGGTCATACTGTACAATATCTCCTGCCACTAAGCTACTCCGTCAGGTAGCCGTTAGCCATGCTAGGCTCGGCTGGTGTATAGTCTACGTTGGGTCCTGAGGAGGAAGAGGGCGACGAGCCGGTGGCCTCGGAGGGGTCACTCTTTGAACTCAACGGGACATTAGGGACTGCCTGTGGTGGTGACTCAGGGGCAGGGTCAGCAGGTGCTACCTGTGCTGCGGGTGTAGGAGGTGGGTGCGCCATGTGTAGCGGAACGGCAATATAATGGGATGGTGTAAAGGAACATCAAAGTTCCTGTTGCTGAAGAGGTATAAACGGAAGTTACACGAACCAACTAGGTACAGGGAATCTAGCTCTAGATCATGGTGGAGCTGTAATGCTGGGATCTCAATGAAGAGGGTAGCTGGGGCGTCCATCGCCAGTGTCTGAGAATGATGCGGAAGATACAAAACGGGGTGAGAATTTCAAGAAAATTCTCAGTAGAGTTCGGGTATACTGGTACTGACATCACATACATTCTCAGTTGCCTCGGGTTTTATTTAATTATGGAAATATGTATTCAAACTGAAAAGTCCATTTTAATGAGTTTAAGAAAATGTCTGGTCCGAAGCAAGGTTCAGTTTTACTTTAGAAGGTTCAAGAAGATAAACAGACTAATAATAACGATTCGTATAATAATAAACAGGATAATAAACGAGCAGCAGTAAATACATATAAAAGGTAACAGTAAACATCTTGACATAACTATGCCATATATTCATGCATTCATGTAATCATGCAAACTAAATCATGAACCCTTCCTCATAAGTTTTTCCATTTATTTTCATCATTATTCTTTCCATCTCTTGGTCCCCTGGGAGTTCTTGGCCATTTAGACTCCTGGGTAATAGTCTGCTTTTCAGGATCGAGCTCGTTCCTATACAGGAATACCGGGTTTACTTTCCCCGACCTTCCCACCGATCTATTCCCCTTAACTTCTTATCCGAGGCTAGCCCAAGTAGCATGGAACCTTCATAGTAATATAATCCTTTTCATAACTTTCATGGCTTTCATAAGAGTGCATATTCATTAACAGGTACTTCATAGCTTGTACATGGGTTCTACCAAAATTTCGGCAGCATAACGGAATGTGTTCACTTCCCCATGAATAGTGCCAGCCAACCAGTACATCAAATTATCACAAAGAACATAACATCACATTTATATTCCAACATTAAACTCATAGCAACATCAAATTCAATAAGGCAGAATTCCTACCTCAGCATATTCAACCAACCCGATTTTTATAATTCAAGCCATAATTTCTATTTAACTTCTTTGGACCTCAAATTTGAGTAAGGTGTTATGTGTCTATTTTCTAACTTCTTTGGTCCCATCTAATTTTGGTATCTATAACTCAAAATATCTAAATTTTATCTCGGCCTGCCCATTGGTTAGCCAGAATCGGGCAACTAAAAGTAAAAATCCACTAAAAATCGAAAACTGACTCAAATCATATGAAATTGGTCTCATATAAAGCTAATAGAACAAAGTTTCATTTGGAAAATGTTCCACTCAATTTGGCTTAGTAGGGCTCGAGTTACAAGCCCCGAGTTCAGACCTTCCTACACTGCCCTGTTATAGCCCGATGTGGACATAGGGTGAATTGTGTGGAGCACTGGGAGCAATTGGCACCTTATCTAATTCTGAAATATTTATGGAACATTCTCCTATGTGTAAGCTTTCTAACAAAGTTGGTTTCACTCATTTTCAAGTAGTGTAGGTTGAGTTCTACCCTAAACAACCTAATCTGCCCAGAGCCAGAGTCAAAACCCTAGGTTGAAATTCAAAAATTCATATCTCCCACAATTCTATTTCAAAATCCTTATATGATATGTCTACGGAAATCCCTAGATGTCTAGTTTCATATAAAAATGGTTTCATCCACTTTGACCAGTTGTAAGAGGAGCCGTACTCTCCGCCGTACAGACAGCCGAGGGGTTTTGGTTCTCTAACCCATCAGCTCTTTCCATTTTCATGGTTTCTTGCTTCCACTTCGATTTTAATCAAACAAACAGCCCAAAACCAATCACATATCATCATAAACATTCATTTAACAAATCAGGAATCATAAAAATAATCCAAGCTCAGCCAGCCAACTATCACAAATTTGATGCAATTAATAAACTCCTACCTTTGATCCAAGTGTTTGTGTTGGATTCTTGAAGTGTGGATGAATAAGGCTGGAATTGGCTTGAGTTTTTGGGTGTGTGAGGAAGAGAGAAAGAGAGCTGAAGTAGAAGAGGAAAAGTGGCGTGAATGAGGGTCAGAATTGGTGATAAAGGGGCTGAAAATCTGATTGCTTTGAGTGACTTTTTGCTTGAATTTGATTGGCTCAAATTGCTTAGCTAAAATTCAGCAAAGCTTTTCCATGGTTTGGTGGCCTTGTGGCGCCACTTTTTGGCTGGTAAGTGGCTGAGCCATCAGCCACTCAAAATAGGGTTTGAGGCTTGCAATTCTATTGGTCCGGTTCCGACAGTTTAAAATACCGTAATGTTACCGATTTCCTCTAAATCGGTAAATCGGTTTTCAATAAAATTTTTATGAAATCTCCTATACTCTAACTTAATTCTCTCATATCTAAACTCAAGCAATTACTAATCAATTGAGTCTAAATAATGGCTTAATCGAATTTTAATTATTCTTAATTACTTGGTAAAACCGAATAAGTAGGCGAAAAACGGTGGATGTTACATTACCACCCTCCTTAAAAAAAAATTTTGTCCTCAAAATTTAGTACCTGAGAATAGTTCAGGATACTCCTTCCTCATATCTGATTCCAGCTCCCAAGTGTAGTTCTCGGCATCTCCTTCTCCCCATGCTACTTTTACTATCTGCACGGTCTTGTTTCAAAGTTGTCTGGTACTTCTATCTACGATCCGTGCTGGTTGTACACAGAAGGTCAGATCTTCCCTTAACTGTATTGATTCGGGTTCTAGGGAATGTGTAGGGTCTGGTTGGTACTTTCGGAGTGGGGAGATATGGAAAACATCATGGAGGTTTGATAGATATGGAGGTAAAGCGACTCGGTATGCAACTGATCCGATTCGCTTCAGAATTTGAAAGGGACCAATGAAACGAGGATTTAGCTTCTTGACTTTGATTGCTCTACCTATCTCCATAGTAGGAGTAACCTTCAAAAATACGTGGTCTCCTTCCTGAAATTCCTGAGGTTTCCTCCTGGTATCCGCGTAACTCTTCTGGCGGCTTTGAGCAGCAAGCATTTTGTTCTGTATTTTCTTGATCTGCTTGGTAGTCTGCTCGACTAAATCAGGCCCCAATGGAGCTGATTCTTTTGTCTCATACCAGCACAGGGGAGACTGGCACTTTCGTCTATACAATGCTTCGTAAGGAGCCATGCCGATGCTAGCGTGATAGCTATTGTTGTATGCGAACTCGGCCAATGGTAAGTATCGATCCCAATTTCCGCGTTGCTCCAGTATATAAGCTCGTAGCATATCCTCCAAGGTTTGGATCGTCCGTTCAGTTTGACCATCTGTTTGTGGGTGATATGCAATGCTTAGACATAGTTTCACACCGAACGCCTTCTGTAAAGCTCCCCAAAATCGTGAGGTAAACCTCGGGTCTCGATCAGAAATGATAGTTGAAGGGGTCCCATGCAACCTTATAATCTCTTGAATGTACACTTGAGCTAGTTTTTCCGGTGGATAATTTGCTCGAACGGGCAGGAAATGAGCAGACTTGGTTAATCTGTCCACAATGACCCATATAGCATCATGTCCCGTTGATGTCCTTGGTAACCCCATAATAAAATCCATGGAGATACTCTCCCACTTCCACTCAGGGATTTCCAAGGGTTGTAACATCCCAGAAGGCTTCTGATGTTCTGCTTTCACTTTCTGACAGACCAAACACTTGCCCATGAAGCTTGCTACATCTGACTTCATGCCCGGCCACCAAAACATTCTCTTGAGATCTTGATACATCTTGGTTATGCCAGGATGTACGGCAAACTTGCCTCTATGTGCTTCTTCTCAGATTCTTTTTCGGAGATCGTTCCTTTCAGGAACACATACTCTGTCATGGCACCGCCAGATGCCCTCTTTATCTTGGGCAAAACCTGCTAGTTTCCCTAATTGTATGAGACTACTTGTATGCTGAAAGTTAGCAACCTGCTGCTTTGCTTGCCGAATCTGGTCCTTAAAGCTACTGGTTATCTTAATTTGGTGTAGCTGAAGAGTCTTTGGGACTTGTAAGAATCCCCAAATTAAGATTTCGAAAACTCTCAATAAGCTCCATTTCTTTAATCATCATCCAAGCGACAGTCAATGATTTCCTGCTTAACGCGTCTGCCACAATGTTTGCCTTACCCGGGTGGTATTTCAACTCAAATTCGTAGTCTTTAAGGAGTTCCATCCATCTCCGCTGCCTCATGTTTAATTCCTTCTGATCGAAGAGGTACTTCAAACTCTTATGATCAGAAAAGACCTCGAACTTTACTCCATACAGGTGGTGTCTCCATATCTTCAAAGCAAATACTACTGCTGCTAATTCGAGGTCGTGAGTCGGGTAGTTCCTTTCATTTGGCTTCAATTGCTTGGAGGCACACGCGACCACCTTTTCGGTTTGCATCAACACGCACCCTAACCCTTGTTGGGAAGCGTCGCAATAGACCTCAAATGGTCCATAAGGGTCTGGTAAAGCTAGCACTGGTGTCGTGGTCAACCTCCTCTTCAAATCCTGAAAGCTTTGTTCACATTCTGGCGTCCACTCGAACGAGACATTCTTTCTGGTTAGCTTGGTCAAGGGCAAGGCTATTCGAGAAAAATCCTTAACGAACCACCTGTAATATCCAGCTAAGCCCAGAAAACTTCTGACTTCAGAGACTGTAGTTGGTCTTTCCCAGTTCAGAACTGCTTCTACTTTGCTGGGGTCAACAGAGATTCCTCCAGAGGACACTACGTGGCTGAGAAATTTTACCTCCTTCATCCAAAATTCACATTTGGATAATTTGGCATAGAGCTTCTTTTCTCTTAAAATTTGTAGAACTAACCGCAAGTGTTCCGCATGCTCTTGTTCTATCTTCGAATAGACAAGTATATCATCAATGAAGACCACTACAAATTTATCCAGATATGGGCGGAATATTCGATTCATGTAATCCATGAATACTGCTGGTGCATTCATCAGCCCAAACGACATTACAGTATACTCATAATGCCCGTAACGAGTTCGAAAGGCTGTCTTAGGGATATCTTGTTCCCGAACTCGAATTTAGTGATATCCGGAATGCAAGTCGATCTTGGAGAATACTATTGCTCCCTGTAGTTGATCCATGAGATCATCAATCCTTGGCAGTGGATATTTATTCTTAATTGTCACTTTGTTCAGCTGCCTATAATCCACGCATAAGCGCATGCTTCCATCTTTCTTCTTGACCAACAAGACCGGAGCTCCCCATGGCGATGCGCTTGGTCGTATGAATCCCTTTTCTAAAAGCTCTTCGATCTATCTTTTTAGTTCCGTCAGCTCCATAGGTGACATTCGGTATGGAGCTATAGATATTGGTCCCACACCTGGAACCAACTCGATGGTAAACTCAATCTTTCTCTCCATAGGGAATTCAGGAATATCCTCTGGGAAAACATTCGGATATTCCCTGACAACCAGAATCTCCTCTAGTTCCTGCTCAGCTTCTATCGCATTAGCTGACAAGAGGATATACCCTTGGTTCTTTGGCCCGAAAGAGTCCAGATAGAAGAGTGTTGCGGTTTGGGATTCAGAAAGTGAGACAGAGGGGAGTACCACCGTCTTATCAGAGCAATTGAGTACAACACGATTGGCAGAAAGCTAATCCATGCCCAGAATTATGTCAAGACCAGATAGAGGGAGGCAAATCAAATTGGCGGCAAAGGTCCTGCCCTTAATTTGAAGAGGAACATTGATGCATATTTGACTAGTTCCAACAGGCCCATTGGCAGGAGTAGAAACCAATAGATCATAAGGTAATTCAGAAATTGGCAATTGCAAAGCAGCAACACAATTATGAGAAATAAATGAATGTGAGGCACTCGAATCATAGAGTACAGTTAGAGTCTCACCATTCACATCACAAGTGCCTTGGATTAATCCTTCTGACTTATCAGCTTCTTCCGCATTCATAGTAAAGACCCGTCCTTGTCGCTAGGGTCAAGGCGGCTGTGATGAGTTCCTGGTTGGACACTCGTAAATTTTGTGGCCTAGCTTGCTACATCCATAGCAGACATTCTGGCCTGCCAAGGACGGCCGATCGCCATGATTCTTTCCGCATTTTGTGCAAGTCGAATTTGGAAAAGGCCTTTGGGGCTGCTTGCTTTTGTTGCCTGTCGGCGGAAATCTCCGCTGTTGTTGTACATTGGGCTTGAATTGTGGGCCTTGCGGGGCCAGCCCTCTCTTGAAATTCCCACCAGATGCCCTGGCTGCAACTAATTTCGAGTGGCAATCCTCCACAAGTCGGCATTTGTTCACCAATGTAGGGAAATCCCTAATCTCCATTGGGCTGATTGCAGTGAGAATGTCCTCTCGTAACCCACCTTCAAATTTAATGCACTTCCAAGCTTCATCCGGGTTCCTCTGGTAAATTGTGGAGAATTTGCATAGCTCCTCAAATCGGGCAATATATTTGGATACTGTCCAATTTCCTTGACGCAGCTACATAAATTCAAGTTCCTTGGCATTTCGAACCGAAGCGAGGAAGTACTTCTGGTAGAATACATCCTTGAACATCGTCCAGGTGACTACCGTCTGGGATTCCTCAAACAATCTTCGTATGCCGTTCCACCAGAACTCGGCGTCTGCTTCAAGCATGTAAGTGGCAAAAGTCACCTTCTGATGATCCGAGCAATCCAGAACGGAGAAAATCTTCTCCATGGCTTTGATCCACTTGTCAGCTTTGTCCGGGTCATACGCCCCTCGGAAACTTGGCGGATTTGCCTTCCTAAACTCCGCAAACTTGAGATAGTCCAGGTTAGCCTCTGGGCCATGTGGGTTCCCTTCATAGCCTGCTGCAGGCCGCCTGCCTAGCTGCTCCATCATCTGGTGAGCTATTGCGGCTTGTTCCCGCATTGCGTGAGCCATCTCCCGCATTGTGGCCATCAGGTCAGTTGGGTTCTCTGGAGCAGGTTATGCACGTGGTCTGCCTCGCCTTCCGGAAGCCATTAAGTTCTGAACACACAAAACAAAAGTTATTGAGTTGATCAGGCTCAATACTAAGTTTAATGTGCTAGTAAATAACAGCTCACACGGTCAGGCACTTCATACACATGCACAACTATATCTCAACCATACAGGCAAGATCTGGTGCACATTATCAACTAAAAGTACAGAATATGCGCGAAGCATAGTCAGTCCAATCCTCAGGCCTTAGCTAGGACGAACTGCTCTGATACCAAAAATGTAACACCCTACTAATTTGATGTTATGCTTAAGTCATAGCATGAAATTAGGTAGATTGTGTTACCGTATTAATATTCTGTTTACATTTCCTATTTTATTCTTCTTTAAATCGTCATCATCATATAAATCTTTTTTTTTTTTGACGAAACGGCGCGCTGCTATACTAAAAGCGGAACGAATTGAACAAAATATCACCAAGATAAGAATAGTACAATAGCTTTACTGTATACGTGCAAACATATGTATATGTATGAAGCCACTGCTTCAGTTTATGTACAAAGTTTTAAAGTAGAATACATAAGTGGGCTGGTATATGAAAAAGACTATAATGCCCATATCAGTCAAAATACCCTATGGTCCTCAAAAGACATTTCGTAACCTACCGCTAACCCTACAGTCAAGTCTATGACCCAGAGCTACATGCTGTCCAAAAGAGGGTCATACTGTACAATATCTCCTGTCGCTAAGCTAATCCGTCAGGTAGCCATTAGCCATGCCAGGCTCGACCGGTGTATAGTTTGCGCTGGGTCCCGAGGAGGAATAGGGCGACGAGCCGGTGGCCTCGGAGGGGTCACTCTCTGAACTCAACGGGACATCAGGGACTGCCTGTGGTGGTGACTCGGCGGGTGGTCAAGTCTTTGTCTGTGCTTGGTGCGCAGGAGGTACAGGAGGTGGGTGCGCCATGTGTAGCGGAATGGCAATATAAGGAGTAGCAGTGTCAAAAATGGGATGGTGTAAAGGAACATCAAAGTTCCTGTTGCTGAAGAGGTATAAACGGAAGTTACACGAACCAGCTAAGCACAGGGAATCTAGCTCTGGATCATGGTGGAGTTGTAACGCTGGGATCTCAATGAAGAGGGTAGCTGTGGAGTCCATCGCCAATGTCTGAGAATGATGTGGATGATACAAAACGGGGTGAGAATTTCAAGAAAATTCTCAGTAAGGTTCGGGTATGCGGGTACTAACGTCACATACATTCTCAGTTGCCTCGGGTTTTATTTAATTATAGAAATATGTATTCAAACTGAAAAGTCCATTTTAATGAGTTTAAGAAAATGTCTGGTCTGAGGCAAGGTTCAGTTTTACTTTAGAAGGTTCAAGAAGATAAACAGACTAATAATAACGATTCGTATAATAATAAACAGGATAATAAACGAGCAGCAGTAAATACATATAAAAGGCAACAATAAACATCTTGACATAACTATGCCATATATTCATGCATTCATGTAATCATGCAAACTAAATCATGAACCCTTCCTCATAAGTCTTTCCATTTATTTTCATCATTATTCTTTGCATCTCTTGGTCCCCTGGGAGTTCTTGGCCATTTAGACTCCTTGGTAATAGTCTGCTTTTCAGGATCGAGCTCGTTCCTATACAGGAATGCCGGGTTTACTTTCCCTGACCTTCCCACCAATCTATTCCCCTTAACTTCTTATCCGGGGCTAGCCCAAGTAGCATGGAACTTTCATAACAATATAATCCTTTTCATAACTTTCATGGCTTTCATAAGAGTGCATATGCATTAACAGGTACTTCATAGCTTGTACATGGGTTCTACCGAAATTTCGGCAGCATAACGGAACGTGTCCGCTTCCCCATGAATAGTGCCAGCCAACCAGTACATCAAATTATCACAAAGAACATAACATCACATTTATATTCCAACATTAAACTCATAACAACATCAACTTCATTAAGGCAGAATTCCTATCTCAGCATATTCAACTAACCCGATTTTTATAATTCAAGCCATAATTTCTATTTAACTTCTTTGGACCTCAAATTTGAGTAAGGTGTTATGTGTCTATTTTCTAACCTCTTTGGTCCCATCTAATTTTGGTATCTATAACTCAAAATATCTAAATTTTATCTCGGCCTGCCCATTGGCTAGCCAGAATTAGGCAACTAAAAGTAAAAATCCACTAAAAATCGAAAACTCACTCAGATCATACGAAATTGGTCTCATATTAAAGCTAATAGAACAAAGTTTCATTTAGAAAAAGTTTCACTCAATTTGGCTTAGTAGGGCTTGAGTTACAAGCCCCGAGTTCGGACCTTCCTACACTGCCCTGTTCTAACCCGGTGTGGACATAGGGCGAATTGTGTGGAGCACTGGGAGCAACTAGGACCTTATCTAATTCTGAAATTTTTATGGGACATTCTCCTATGTCTAAGCTTTCTAAAAAAGTTGGTTTCACTCATTTTCAAGTAGTGTAGGTTGAGTTCTACACTAAACAACCTAATCTGCCCAGAGCCAGAGTCAAAACCCTAGGTTGAAATTCAAAAATTCATATCTCCCACAATTCTAATCCAAAATCCTTATATGATATGTCTACGGAAATCCCTAGATGTCTAGTTTCATATAAAAATGGTTTCATCCACTTTGACCAGTTGTAAGAGGAGCCGTACTCTCCGCCGTACAGACAGCCGAGGGGTTTTGGTTCTCTAACCCATCAGATCTTTCCATTTTCATGGTTTCTTGCTTCCACTTCGATTTTAATCAAACAAACAGCCCAAAACCAATCACATATCATCATAAACATTCATTTAACAAATCAGGAATCATAAAAATAATCCAAGCTCAGCCAGCCAACTATCACAAATTTGATGCAATTAATAAACTCTTACCTTTGATCCAAGTGTTTGTGCTGGATTCTTGAAGTGTGGATGAATAAGGTTGGAATTGGCTTGAGTTTTTGGATGTGTGAGGAAGAGAGAAAGAGAGCTGAAGGAGAAGAGGAAAAGTGGCGTGAATGAGGGTCAGAATTGGTGATAAAGGGGCTAAAAATCTGATTGCTTTGAGTGACTTTTTGCTTAAATTTGTTTGGCTCAAATTGCTTGGCTGAAATTCAGCGAAGCTTCTCCATGGTTTAGTGGCCTTGTGGCGCCACTTTTTGGCTGGTAAGTGACTGAGCCATCAGCCACTCAAAATAGGGTTTGAGGCTTGCAATTCTACTAGTCCAGTTCCGACAGTTTAAAATACCGTAATGTTACCGATTTCCTTTAAATCGGTAAATCGGTTTTCAATAAAATTTTTATGAAATCTCTTATACTCTAACTTAATTCTCTCATATCTAAACTCAAGTAATTACTAATCAATTGAGTCTAAATAATGGCTTAATCGAATTTTAATTATTCTCAATTACTCGGTAAAACCGAATAACTAGGCGAAAAACAGTGGATGTTACACATTGGAGTTAACATGGAGAACTCTTGTGGATAAAGAAGTTCCTACAAGAGTTAGGCATTGAGCAAGAGAAGTATACTCTTTTTGTGATAGCTAAAGTGCCATCCATTTGAGTAAGAATCCAACTTTTCATTCTAGATCAAAGTACATTGAGGTGTGGCATCATTGGAAACGCGAAGCACTTGAGTTGAAGCAGTTTACACTTGAGAAAATCCATATTGATGAGAATGGATCGGATATGATGACAAATGCCTTGCCCACAAAGAAGCTAGCTAGTTGTAGGGAAAAGGCGAGCATGGTCGAGCACTACTCCTAAGTAAGGCCCAAAAATCCATGTTTCAAAAAAAAAAATTTCTATTGGTTTTTGCCACCGCATGATGGTTGATGGTGGTAACTTTTCTATTAGGATTTCAAATCCTAATTTTTTGACCTCTTGGTGCATGAGTTACAAGCCATATTGGCTTATATGTGAAAAGGCAATATAGTGCCTTAATTTTTTGTGTCAGAATATCATGCATATGATAGATATATTTTTCAGGTGCACTATTTTTCATTCTTTTTGCATCAACAAGAATACAATGTTGGCCATCATTGTGCATTAATTTATGTTTATCAACGGAGAAGATTTTTTGGGTTCATCTTGGCAAAGAAATATTACTATCAATGTGAACTATTTTTACTTGATCAGAATTTTATTTTACCTTCTCTATTGTTCGGGTTATTTAATTCCTTGGTGATTTGTTTTGGGAATCCTTCACTATTATCCACTTATTGTTGAAGACTTTTGGTGTACCCATTGATTTGATTAGTGGAGATTTTTCTGGACTTAGTCCCGTAGTTTTTTGTCCCTCACCCTAGGGGTTTTCCATATTAAAAATTTCTAGTGTGTTGATTCAATTTCCTACATATATTATTTGTCTATAGTTCATTTATCTGTTGATTACATTACTACTTTTAGTGATCATATTTAATTGACAAGCGAAGGAAAAGGATTTATTCTGCATAATCATTATTTTTGTACCTTTTCCTAGTAGAATTTGAAGGTTAAACTTTACCAGCTTATTCCCCCATGTTTCATATTTCTAAAAAAAATGGTTGCACTCAAATTGAAGTTGTATAGGGCGAGTTATGCCCATTACTATAACACCCTACCAATTTAATGTTATGCTTAGGTCATAGCATGAAATTAAGTAGATTGTGTTACCGTATTGATACTCCGCTTACTATTTATTTATCATACCACATCTCTTTTTTTCTTTTTCTTTTTTTTGTAAACAAGTGGAACGACGCGCTATATATAATGAATGAAATCAACATCGCAGAGTGCAGAAAGGTTTAATAAAACACATAGAAAAGTCAATAGTAAGTGATACATCAACAATTGTATAATATATATGAGATTGAAGCCAACATTTCAGTTTATGTAGAAATGTAAAGTAAGATACATAAGTAGGGGCAGTATATCAAAAAGAAGGCCCATATCAATCAAAATGATCCTATGAGGTCCCTAGAGGACATTTCAAACTAACAGATAGACATGTGGCTAGCCCTATGACCCAACGTTGCATACCGCCAAAAGAGGGCCATGCTGTACAAAAAAACTCTCGATCGAGACTTACTCGGTCAGGTAGCCATTGGCCATACTAGGCTCGGCTGGGGAGTAGTCCATGCTAGGTCCCAAGGAGGAGGATGATGAGTCAGCAGCCTCCGAAGGACCGCTCTTGGAACTGAGCAGTATGTTGGGCACCATCTGTGGAGGTGACTTGGGTAGAGGATTGGCAGGTGCGGCAGGTGCTGCGAGCACTGGAGGTGCCGGAGGAGGGTGTGCCATATGTAATGGGAATGCAAAATATAGAGTGGCAAGGTCGAAAGCAGGGTGGAATAGGGGAACAACCAAATTCCTATTGCTAAAAAGGTAGAGACGGAAATGGTAGGAGTCGGCTATGTACAACGAGTCCACTATGGGGAGCTGCAGGTTCAGGATCTCAATGAAAAGAGTAGCGGTCGAATCCATCACCAGCGTCTGAGAATGATGCGAAATACAAAGCGAGGTGAGAATTTAAAGAAACTCTTATTAGGGTTCGCATAACTAACATCACATTCATTCTCAGTTGCCTCAGTTTTTATTTCATTATGAAAACATAGGATCAAATTAAACTATCCACATTTACTAAGTTTAAGAAAACGTCTAGTCCGAGGCAAGACCTTATTTTACTTAAGATAGTATAAGAAACAGAATAATAATAATGAGTAGAATGGATGAACATACAACAGTAAGTAAATATTACCATCAAATTGTAATCAACTTACAATGACTTTGCAATGTGACCATGCAAAACTCATTCTTGAACTTATTCTCGTAAACTTTTCCATTACTTGGTCCCCTGGGAGTTTTTGGCCATTCAGATTCCTAGGTAATAGTTTGTTTTTCAAGATCGAGCTTGTTCCTATACAGGGTCACCAGGTTTACTTTCCCCGACTTCTCCACTGATCTATTCCCCTTAACTTTAATCCGGGGCTGGCCCAAGTATTATGGAACTTTCATCATAATATAACCTTTATGTTTGTCATATCATCATAATATAACCTTTCTGAACTTCTTGCAAATGCAAATGTATTTGAATGTGGATTATAACTGATGCATAGGCTTACCAAACTTTTGGCAGCATAATGGAATGTGTCTATTTCCTCATGAATAGTGCCAGTACTCAGATAGTCAATTGTACAGAGATATCATAACATTTCATTTATAATTCAATCATCAATCTCATAGGAATAAATGTTGCATTTAACATATACTTGCTGTCTCAGTACATTCATTCAACCCAATTTTTGTAAATCAAGCCAAAATTTCTATTTAACTTATCTGGACTACAATTTTGGATATGTGAGAGTTTTATGTGTATATTTTCTAACCTCTTTGGTCCCATCTAATTTTGATAAGTATAGCTCAAGATATTTAAGTTTTACCCCAGCTTGCCTTATAGCTGGCCAAAATTATACACCTAAAAGTAAAAATCCACGAAAAATTGAAAGCTAGCTCAAATCATACAAGAGAGGTGTCATATTAAAGATAACAGGACAAGCTTTCATTTGCAAGAAGTTTCATTTCATTTGCTTTGGTAGAGCTTAAGTTATAAGCCCCGAAATTTAACCTTCCTGAACTACCCTATTTTGGCTCGGTTTGGACATAGGACAACTTCTTTGAACCACTAGGAGTAAACAGGACTGTAACTAACTTGGAAATTTTTATGGGATGTTCTCTATGTGTAAGCTTTCTAACAAACTTCGTTTCATCCAATTCCAAGTCGTATAGAGCAAGTTATGCCCTGAATAACCTAGTCTGCCCAAACTCAACCTCAAAAACCTAGGTCAATCTTCCAAAATTCATATCTCTCTCAATACTAATCCATTGGCCTTGTATGGAAAGCCTTAAATGTCTAGTTTCAAAAATGGTTTCATCAGATTTAATCGGCTAGAGGTGGAGCCTTACACTCCGCCGTATGGACTATCGAGGGAATTTGGTCTTCCAGGCGCTCACCTCTTCCTATTCTTACTCTTTTAATCAAATTTAAACACAAAATCAGCCAAAGATCATCATATTTATTCACTAATCACATCAAGAAGTGAGAAGATAAAATCAAATTTAGTCACCCACAATCAGAATAACAAGAGCAAAATTTAACCTCTACCTCTTTGTATGTGGTTTTGCTAAGTGTTGGAGGTTGGTTGAGAGGAAAAGAGAAGAGGAAAAGAAGAAGGCTGAAATCAGAGGCAAATAAGATGCTAGTCAGCAGAGAGGAAGAGAAAAATATGATTTAAGCATTGAAGAGGTAGTTAGCTTTGTGAGTTGTGATTGGCTGAAATTTTATGGGTAAAGTTTAGCCATGTTTCCCTCTTTTATGGCTACAAATTATTCTCCACGTTGCCTACAAATTGGAACTCATTTTCATTCTATCTGAAATTGGAACTCGTATCCATTTTGCTTAAAGTCGGAACTCAGAACTTAAGAAACATACGGTCTTGGAAGACTAATTGTGGCTTAAGGTCGGAGATCGGAAATCACAGCAAACAAGTTACCTTAAAATTGAAGGTCAAGGACAAGAAAATGAAACCTAAAATACTTAAACTCAGAAGTCGAGGATAATCAATATACATTTGGAAGTTAGTACGAAAGCATAAAACCTTAGACCCATATATCATAAAACCTTGGTCCAGGATCAATCTCAGAGATTGATTCACAACCGCGGAAGTCGGTAATCAAGACATTAACCTACAGGGAAGTCGGAACTTATATAACCTCGGAACTCCTCAATATCAGAAGTCGGTATTAAACTCAAATTTGGTAACATTAATAGAAATGAAAAGCATAAATTCGGAGATCAAAAATAATCTCCATTTTATTAGAACCTTGAAGATGAAGTCAGAAGTCAGAAATCATGGAAACTTGAAGATGAAGTCGGAACTCGTGGTGGATGATATAATTACTACATGTACTGGTTGGGACGGCGGTTTTTAGTTCGTTGCCTATTTTGGAAATTCATAACTTTCTCATCTTAAGCCCAATGGACCTCAAATTTCGTAGGTATACTCTCTATGAATGTTGTCTCATTTAAAAGGGGATAGGGCTTACATGAGGCATGGCATGACCTAGTTAGTGTAAGTACCGAAATGTTATGGTGGCGACGGCCACGGTATAAGCTCATTACCACTTATGTTTAGTGGGTGAAAAGAAAAGGACTTAAGATAAGTCAAGTTAAGAAAAGAAAGGGACCTCAGTCCGACCTAAGTAAAGAATGAAACTCATAAGATGTGCATGCATGATACAAATTGTCATACAAGTTCTTATGTATTCCATGATGTTAGCATATGAGAAATATGTACTTAAAATGGAACCCACTTCGGACATTGATATTTTTGAAAACCTATGAATTGAACCTATTGAATGCTCACTATTTTCATTTATAAAACCGAAGTGGCTGGGACGATGACGATGACACTTGTGTGTCAGGGTCAAGTCCTACTGAGAAATCTTATTTCTCACCCTAGCTGTTTTTCCGTCTCGTCACCAGATACTCATGGCACACCGCGTGGAGTGGAGCATGGACCCTCCCCACCATGAGTAGGCCTATGATAGGGATACTCACGCTATTGTGGCCACGACCACCACAGTAGTCCGCACATATTTCTACCTGGGTCGAGTTTTTAAGCAAGAGGAGCCAGAGGTCCCGCCTGCCCTTGTAGACGTTTTATCAGCTCACCTTGGACCGCCGCTAGGTCCTTGGGATTTCCCGCCTGAGCCATTGCTAGAGATCAAGATGGAGCCAATGTCTCTGGGTCTACCTGCAGCCGAGCTTGTGCCACCGCTAGAGGTCCCTGTGATCGATGTGAGTTCGACGGCCACTCCTGGGGCCGCAACCGCTTCGCCGCCGCTCCCCGAGTATCACCCTACCGCGTTTGAGGAGGATCCCTCCGAGGAGCGCTCTTCAGTTGCCAGCTATACTCCTGGCCGTCGCATTCATCGCGTGGAGGTGATCAGTTGGCACCCTCGTATCATTCGTACTCCTCATGTTTCCCAAGGCTGAGGAGCAAGGGGGACCAGGCACTCGAGAACCTGAGTCCATCCGAGTGAAGGGCGTGGAAGGGGCAGGGAAGCTAGCATATGTCTACGTGGGCCTATTCCATTATTGCTCCTTATCTTTTGTATTTTATTTTGTATCAGACCTTGTCAGACTTGTGTACCTTTGATATTTTGGGGGCATGGCATGACTATGAGTTCCCTTTTTATGTATTTGTTGGATATTATGAGACTAATTACAATTGTATGGTTGTTTTAGTAATTTGAATGCATGGTATTATGATTTATCCCTTATTCCTTCAATTTATACTAAAATCTTTGCGATACACTCGTTTATTGCTATCTTCTCGCGCAAGGCTTTACTTTCCAAAAGTGACGACGTATTTCAAAAAGAAAAAAAAAATTTACTGTATTTTCCGCATAATTTAATTTCAAGTGAAGTTTAGTTTTCCACGAGCATAAGTAATAACTAATAAAACGCCGTAATACGACTTAAGCGTAATATGGATTTATTAGAGTGTTACAGTGAACATGGTGTTATTGGTTCATGATGTGGTTATGCATTGTCATGACCCAAGGATTAGAGGGATCTTGAACTCCTTGGAAACAGAAGTATGATTAGGGCTTCTAAGCATACCATGAACCTGGAAATCACCAAGTGCACTATCTCAAGGAAAGGAAATAATCACTTAACTTAATTAATTTGAGCAAGTATTCCATAAGACATGAACTTAAGTAAAGAATTATTTCATATGAGAACTAAGTAACTAAAAGACCACGTACACATATCTTAACTACGTGATTCTGTCATTGGTAACCATGAGAAATCATATGATGATTCATAATATTTTTCACAAAGAATAATGCAACTATAAACCCCTTTAGGGCATGAACGTGTGATGCGATGCAACATCATAAACGATGAGTTTGATTGAGCTTTGTCTCATGATCGAATAATGAGTATGATGATATGATATAGATATGATGAACTGTTAGTTGAAAGTTGATGATTGGCATTTTGGGGAAGCTCCGGTCTAGTCATTATGCTGCCGAATTTCCGTTAAAATTATGGACTTAGTCATATCATTACATGTGTCTAGTCAAAGAAGAACTATGCATGTAAAGTATAATGATAAGAAAAGATTAATGGGACATGACCCTTCAATCACTTCGGTAAGGGAAGTGAGAGACGGAGATCCACAAAGACTCAAAGAACCTCTATGAGGGAGGCAAGGGTGACATGGAGGACCCTCCAACTTAGAGGTAACCAATATTGACTTAGTTTGATTTGGTTAGTACTGCTTGACGACGGTCACGGAATGAGCTCATGTCCAAAAGCAGTCTATTTCAAAGAAAATAAAAGAATGTTAAGCACATGCTAAAAATGAAAGTCAAAGTAAGACCATGGTCAAGTTGATGAGTTGCATAGTCATGCATGTTATTACATTCCTTATGTGCATTATGAATGTTTATTATGTACATTAGCATGAATGCCTATGTATGACACTATGGATATGATGATGAAGTTAAAAGTAACCCGCTTCGTGATTTACAGTTTCTAAAACTATAAAAATTGAACTGATATCTATCCACTTTTTTTATATTAAACTCGAGGTGGCTGGGACGATGACGATGATATTGTGTTATCAGTCACGATCATACTAGGAAATTTAGTATTTCTCACTTCTACGTTTCTCATGTTGTCTTTAGAGGATGTTGATATCGGGCACGGTGGTGATCTACGTTGAATTCCCGGTGTGACGTTGGCGCTTTGACCCAGTGCTAAATGCCTCCGTGCTGTCGGCGAGCGCAGTGATGGGGGCCTACATCTTCCATGACTGCCAGTTTCAGACTCCCGTGATGAGCCCTTTTTTTGACCACATTAGCCATTCGACGAGGTTACTATAGATGATATCTACCCGTATTTTTAGCCACCGAGATACCCTTCCGATGATGATGAGACTAGCTCAGATACCCATTTGACTCCAACTATTTCACTCAATTCTGACCCCTCGGAGCCGTCTTATCCGAACTACTGTGTGGAGATCGACCCTTCTAAGCCCTTCTATTCGACCTTTTCTGGGGGATCTCACCGTTTGTGTTCGTCACAAGCTTCAGTGATTCGTCTATCTTCTAATTTTTCTATTTCATCTGCTGGCCTAGTTTCAACCCTAGTTCACGGGCATGGGTTCATTCATACCCGCGCTGTGCCCGGTGGACAAGGACTTGCTCGAGGAGGAGGACGTGGTGGTGTTTCTCTCGATGGATATGGGAATGGTTTCCTCCCGCCTAATGCCTGATGTGATGATTGCATGCGGAGTTGAGCATGAGGATAGCCCCTTTTGGTCATAGTTATAGGGTTATCATTTTGTTGTATGGCATGCTTGGGTAGTAGGATTTTTTGATGTATTTCCTTTTATCATGTGTTTGGTAGGTTTCTTGTGTAGGGCCGACGGTAGATATCGGATCCATTATTATCTTATGTATGACTCTGGTATGATTATTATCATATTATTATAGATGGTCGTGGAATGGATGTTATCTTTATCTAAGATTGAGGTTATTCTTGTTGCTTCTATTTATGTTAAATGCGATGTATGTATGAGATAGTGATGTTTGTATCGTACGTTCACGATGTGCTCATGGCTCTGGATTTCAAAAACGGTTTACTCGTTTTGTTCAAAAAAAAAAATTACCCCTATTTTCCTTAAAAAGTAATTTCTAAAAGGTAATGTTAGTTCCGCGAGCAAAAGTAACAACTAATAATTTCACAATATGACTTAAGCATATAATAGAACTATTAGGGTGTTACAACAGCCATAAGTCAAACTTGTCTCGTTGTGCTTACACCGCAACCACTGCAAACTCGCTCTAGAGTTTATTATTTGAGTTGTTGCCGAAAAACAACTGCACGTATCGCTAAAGGCTGCCATCACTGCATGTCCTTCATTGCTTAGTCACCTATAACCACTACCTCTCCTCCATGAATGAAAACCACCATCGCAGGGCTATCACCATTTTTACAATCGGAAGATTAAAGGACAGGTTTTCTCTTAACTATATACTTTCTAGTTCCAACATATGACTTGGGTTAGATTGCTATTTTCTAAATTATGACACATGGAAGACATTGTGATGGTTTGACAGATTTCGAGGTAAGGCTATTTGGTAGGCTTTTGAGGATTGGAAAAGGACTAAGGTACCCAAGACTCAACTTTTTGACTCTCATTGCTCTACATATACTAGTGGTTGGAGTGATTTTTTAGAATACATAATCTCCTTCCTGGAATTTGAGAGGCTTCCTCTGTTGGTCGACATAACTTTTCTGCTTGCTCTAAGTTATGAGAATTCGTTCCCTTATCTTCTTCATGTCCTCTATTGTCTACTGTACTAAATTAGGCCCTAATAGGTTTTCCTTTATTGTCTCATACCAACATAAAAGGGATTGGCACTTTCGGCCATAAAGGGCTTGATAAGGTGCCATCCCGATGCTAGCATGACGACTGCTATTATACACAAACTTTATCAAGGGTAAATATATTTCCCAACAGCCTGCCTTTTCAAAACACTGGCCCTCAACATATCCTCCGAGGTTTGAATGGTCCTCTTTGTTTGTCTATCTGTTTGGGGGTGATAGATTGTACTTAAGCAAAGTTTCATGTCAAATGTCTTTTGTAGGGTTCCCCAAAATCTAGACGTAAACCTCGAATTCTTGTCCGACATTATGGTTGAAGGTACTCGATGCAACCTTACTATTTCCTAGATACATAATTGGGCTAACTTCTCTAGGGGATAATTTGTTCTAATTGGCAAAAAATCAGCATATTTCATCAATCTATCCACGATTACCCATATAACGTCATATCCGGCCAGATTCCTCCATAGCCCCATCTCAAAATCCATGGAAATACCATTCCATTTCCATTCGAGAATCTCAAAGGGTTGTAACACACCCAAAGGCTTTTGGTGTTCAATTTTGACCTTTTGGCACACTAAACACCTGCTCACCACCTCCGCAATGTCCTTTTTCATCTCGAGCTACCAAAACATCTTTTTCAAGTCTTAATACATGTTCTTTGTGCCTGGGTGGATGGTAAAGTTGCTCTTATGTGCCTCTTCCATGATTCTCTCCCTAAGATTGTCGCTTGTCGGCACATAAACTCTACCTCGATATTTCCATAGTCCATTAGTCCCTTTGGCAAAATCCTACAACTTTTCTTGCTTCACTAAAGTGAGGGTCTCTAGGAATTTCGGTCCGTGCTTCGAGCTAGGGTAATTTGTCCTTTAAAACTACTCGACACCACCACATGATTCAATCTTATGCTACTTTGGGTACGGGTGAAATCTAAGTTTAGATCCCTGAAATTCTCAACCAGCTTTGCCTTTTTCACCATCATCCGAGACGCATGTAAGGATTTCTGACTAAAAGCATTAGCTATCATGTTGGCCTTCCAAAGGTGGTAGTTCAAACCAAAATCATAATCTTTCAAGAACTTCATCAACATTCTCTGCCTCATATTCAACTCTTTTTGGTCAAACAAATATCTTAAGATCTTATGGTTAGAAAATACCTCAAATTGCACTCCATACAAGTAATGTCTCCGTACCTTCAACAAAAACACTACGATAGCCAACTCGATATCATGGGTGGGATAGTTTACCTCATGGGTCTTCAATTGCCTAGAGGCATAGCTACTATGTTTTGATTTTGCATCAAAACACATCCTAAACCTCTTCCTAAGGCGTCATAGTAAACCTCAAATGGTCCTATAGGCAAAACCAATACTGGGGTTGACGTTAGCTTATGTTTAAAATCTAGGAAGCTCTTCTCATATGCAGTTGTCCAAACAAAAGGGGTGTTTTTCCCTGTCAACTTGGTTAGGGGTAAGATTAATTGAGAAAATCCTTTGATAAATCTACTGTAATAACCTGTTAGACCCAAAAAGCTTCTTATCTTTGCTGTAGTTATGGGCCTTTCCTAACTTATCACCGCTTCAACCTTGCTTGGGTCTACAACAATTCCCTATCCAAACACCACATGTCTTAAGAACTTCACCTCTTTCATCCAAAATTCACACTTATACAACATGGCATATAGCTTCTTTTCCATAAGCACCTCTAGTACTAACCTCAGATGTTCTTCATGTTCCTTTTTTGACTATGAATAAATTAGGATATCATCAATAAACACTACCACAAACTTGTCCAAAAAAGGTCTAAAGGTCCTATTCATGTGGTCCATAAATAGGGCTAAGGCATTGCTCAAGCCAAAAGACAAAATAGGAAACTCATAATGCCTATATTTAGTCCTAAATGTCGTCTTGGGTATATTTTCTCCTTTAACCCTAACCTGATAGTATCCGAACCTAAGATCACTTTTAGAGAACACAATTACACCTTGCAATTGGTCAATCAGGTCATTTATCCTCGAAGGAGGGTACTTATTCTTCATGGTTACTTTGTTCAACTGACGATGGTCTACACATAGTCGCATACTTCCATCTTTCTTCTTTACAAACAATATTAGGGCTCCTCATGGTGACAAGTTGGGTTACACAAACTTCTTTAGTAATTCCTCTAAGTACTTCTTTAGCTCAACCAGCTCCAACAGGGACATTCTGTAAGGAGCCATAGAGATAGGTCCTATTCTCGAAAACAAATCTATAGAAAACTCGACTTCCCTTTATGGAGGGAATTTGGGTATGTCTTTGGGAAACATGTCGAGGTACTCTTATACTACTAGGATCTCGCTCAAAGCTTGCTCTAAATCACCTCGCTTGTCATCAGAAAAATGTATCCCTGACTTTCACTCTTACCACTTTCTAACTTTAGGGAACATAGGTAAAGACTCATAGGTTTCTTGGCTTTGGTAGACAAAAAGGGAAACATGGCAGTTTTGTTAAAACAATCTAACATGATATGATTGGCCGAAAGCCAATTCATACCTAGGATAATTTCTAGGCCAGATAAGGGAAGACATATCAAATCTATTGTACTATTCCTATGAACAATTTTAAGATGACATTGCAAACAGGCTTGGCTAGTCTTACCAATTTTCCTACAGGTGTTGACACTTCTAAGACATATGGTAATTCAAAAATAGGTAATCCTTGTCTATGAACATAGTTATATGACATAAAGGAATGTGTAGCACTAGAATCAAATAGAATAGTTAAGATTGTACCACTTATTTCGCACTTACCTTCAATTAGATCTCGAAATTTGTTAGCCACTTTGTTGCTAAGGGAAATGACCCATCCCTAGTATCATGGCTTAGAGGAAAAAGGGTTGTGAGGCAATAGTGCAGTCCTTTACAAAATGCCCGGCCTTGCTACATTGAAAGCAGATGTTCTATCCTACTAAGCAGGTTCCCTTATGGAGCTTTCTACACTTGGTGCAGGCTTAGCCCTCTGTGGACTTTAGAGGGTTGGTGGCAGTTCATTGGGGGTTTGCAGTGGACTTTTAGGGTTGCTTCCTCTTAAAACTTCCACCTTGGAAAGGCTTCTTCTATGGCAGCTGCTGGGGTTGCGCCCTTGTGATGCTTGCTTTCTCTTGTAGGCTTCAAACTTCTTTAATGCTAGTCTCTTGGTGTATTCCTCCATTACTTCACACTTATTCACTAGAATTGCATAGTTTTTGATCTCCAACGAAGCCATAGATGCCAAAATCTTTGCCTTCAAACCACCTTTATCCTTCATGCACTTCCAATGTTCATTGGGATTCCTTTGGTATATCGTGAAGAACTTACATAGCTCCTTCAACTTAGCTGTGTACTCAGCAATGCTCCTCCTTCCTTGCTTGAGCTACATAAACTCGAGTTCTTTGGTGTTCCTCACCAAAGTAGGAAAGTACTTATCATAGAAAGCTATATTAACAATTTCCTAGTTGATGGTTGTACCATCGTTCTCCATCAAATTCTTGTTGTTCCACCAAAACTCTATGTTCGCTTTTAGCATAAATGTAGCAAATGAAACCTTCTGTTCCTCCGTGTAGGTGAGAATAGAGAATATCTTTTCTTTCTTCTTGATCTATTCATCAATAGCATCCAGGCCATAGGTGGTCCGGAAACTAGGCAGATTCACCTTGCAGAACTCTAAAAACCTCTTATACTCATTTCCATGCCCATTGCTATGTTCATTGCTATTCCCATCACCATTTCCATTTGCCATCTGCTAGGCCATGAGAGTGATGGTAGTAGCTTGCTCCCTGACTACCCTTGCAATAGTTTTGAAGGGCTCCATCATGTCCTTATTTGCTGTAGCTTTGCTCCTAGTACGTCTATGACTTGGCATTTGGTTCCTACACATTCAATAATAACCATTGAATTGATCAGGCTCAACATAATGCTAAGTGTAGTAGTAACCAACTGCATACACCATTAAGCAATCATGCATTTCTAATTCCTATATGCTATAATATAGATAAGTTTCATGGCATGACATAACTATTAAACCTGGAATTATGCTTAGAAGCATAGTCAATCCCATCCTTAGCCTTTATCAAGATGAACTGCTTTGATACCAAAATGTAACACCCTAGTAGTTCTAACTTACGCTTAAGTCGCATTTAGATTCTATTAGTTGTTACCTTTTAGCTTTGCAGAAAACATAACCTTTACTTTAAATTACTTTATTTGAAAATAATAGGTAAATTTATTTTTTTAAAAAAACTATTTTTGAAAACATGAGCCTTGATTTGCATAATAGTAAGTGTATGAGGTGTATGTAAAAGAGGCATTGATAATAGCATGGAGATGGTAAATATGAATAATAATAACACATATCATAGTAATGTAAATAACTAATATTAATTATAAACCATAGCATCAATCATCTTAAGTCAAAATAGGAAATACATTCAAAACTGTCATAGGCATTCATAAATAAATAATTCATACAACTAATTGAAATCCAAAGAAAAACAATCCTCCCACTAAAACTCGATGGACAAAACTCAATGGCCACATCCTTGACGACCATACCTACGAGGAATGATTAGGGTGTAAATCCTATGTGGACTGAAGGCATGTTCACATCCAAGAAAATGTCAAGAAACTCGGCTGGCCATTGTAGATGTTTCCTTTGATTGATCCGACTCTGATGTGCTTGTTACCTAACGAGGTTCTGCTACTGGGGTAGGAGAACTTGACTAGCTTATCTTTATGACCAGTTCCTCTGGAACAATAGGCTCTCGGGGTAGCAGGTTAAGAGACATAGGCTGTAGCTTTGGCAAAGGAATATAGTTTGATAAGGGTTCGAGCTTCGGGTTGGGCTCCCCCTTGGGCATGAGCTCATGTCCTAGCGAGGCTGGGAGGCTGCAGGAACTCTGGAAGGTCCGTAGGGCAGGAATTGGATGAACTTCTGCTACGTTGTTAAGACAACCCATGTGTAGTAATGTATAAGTCGTAGTGGTGGTCACAACCACTGTGGTAATACCACCAAACATTCGGTGGATCATGAAGTGCTCCACCGAGGATTCCATTCTTGTTTGGAGATGACATGGAAAGTAGGGGTGAAAAATCAAAATTTCTCAGTAGGATTTTGTTCTAACCTATTTTCCGAGGGCATCCAATGATTTTCACAGTAGATCCAAGCCCTTTGGTGCTCCTTCGATGGGGGATCTACAAGGGACTCCGACACTCAAGTCAAAACTTTATTCCACTCAAGTGTGAGTTAAAAGGATTAGTTACTTACCTTTGGCTTTCCACAAGCCCCCCTTTTATATTCCGACTCTGGGTGAGTGTTCCCTCGCTTTTGTGGTGGTTTTTTATCCTTCTGTTAGCATAGGGTTCCTCCATGCTTAGTAACTACCTTTAACGGGTTAGCTACTTTCATGCACTGATTTGGTTTAAACCTATCTCGATGGAATTCCTTTTAGGAAAGCCATTTTGGAGTTCCTCTACGCCGAGATCTAAGGCTCGGTGAATTTGTTCGGTCCATAGCCCCCAAACTTGGTTGTTATTATCAACAACGATCTGAGCTTATACTCAAAATTCCAATCCTCGTGCTATAAGTCGAGCTTGAGCCTTCTGGCTTTGCTTCCGAGCTCATATTATTGACGGTCATTTTGGAAACGTTCCAAATCCCTTGGGCTTGTAGGGAAATGTATGTGGCATAGTTGTGAAGGCCCCACTATCATGTCGTTACTGCATAGTAATCATTATAATTCCTACTTTGAATTTTAGTCGTTAGATCTATCCCCCTGGCTGTTGATTCCTTAATGATGGAGATTTATTCTTAATGGTGGGAAACCTTGTACCCCATCAGATCTTCTCTGATGCCTGAGAGTGGATTTTAATTCCTCTTCCTTCAATTTTTTCTTATGCACTCATTTTGCATTTCTGAAACTTTAAATCTCTCCTCTTGCATTTTCTCTACTTTACTGCAATCTCCTTCCATTGCAAGCCTTCTTGGTACTATAATTTCGGCATCATTTTTTCTTCTCCCAAAATTTTTCCAGTAAATGTTTGACATTCCTTTTCTGATTCTTGTTCTTTGTGTTTCTCTCTCGTGATTTCTATTGAAAACCTAGGGTAATGGATGATTAGTCTCCTTTTGTCTTCCTCCATTCACTAGCTTTTCTTTTTAGTTTTAGAGGTTATCTTGAGTCCTCAGTTCCTTCATTGTCAAAGATGGAAAAGGACTTTTGTGGGACCTTTAAAAATGTTCGAGATTCCTCCAAGAAGAAAGAGTAGTTAAACTATTACTTTTGGGTCGTAGATTAGGTTAAGAATTCTCAATCCCTTTATTCTGATTAGTAAATACTGGATCATTTTCCTAGGGAGTATAGGGTGTTAGCTCTAATGCCTTTTAGAAGCCATCTCATGGTCTGAATTCTATTAAGAGAAAGGTTTTGGTGAACAACAAATCAAGGTTTAATAAAATCTTTTATGGACTAATGTTTGTTTAAGTGTTTGAATGCTTTTGTGAGTTAGATCAAGCAATTCATATAGGAATGGACTTTAGATCATACAAAGTTCAAGTTCTTTTGTGCATCTCATCTGTTCAACTTTAGAAAAAGCACACTTTGTCAAATTGATGACCTTTCTCACTCAAGAAGCATATGAAAATGTTTAGAAGGATGAATCTATGACTTCAGAAGGAAGAACAAGCCATTAGAAGGATCATAGATGCATCAAAAGGATGAACTATCTAGAAGGCTATGTCCAGAAGGGTGACGATCAGAAAGTTTCAATTCTTGAACTACCTCACCCTAAAAGCTTTTTCTGCATGATTCAATGATCAATTTCAAAAAGTCAAATGTGACGTGACAGGATCCAAAAGAAGTGGTGACAAGTCTGAAATGCTAGTGAACTATCAACGGGTACTTTTCTTCTTCTGTGACATTTCTACTTGTTGAGGAAGAAACCTATATATTTCCTTTCCAGTTTTAGACCAATGGATCAAAAAAGCTCAAGCCTTAGTGTAACATCCACCGTTTTTCGCCTAATTATTCGGTTTTACTGAATAATTGAGAATAATTAAAATTCGGTTGAATAATTATTTAGACTCAATTGATTAGCAATTACTTGAGTTTAGATATGAGAGAATTAAGTTAGAAGTATAGGAGTTTTCATAGAATTTTATTGAAAACCGATTTACCGATTTAAAGGAATCGGTAAAATTACGGTATTTTAAACTGTCGGAACCAAACCAATAGGATTCCAATCCTTTACCCTACCTTAAGTGGCTGAGTTGGCTGATAACTCAGCCACTTAGCACCAAAAGTGGTGCCACTTTGGCCACACAAAGGCAAGAAGGGCTGGCTAATTTTCAACCATGAAAAATCAACCAATCAAAAGCCAAAGTAAATCAACATAAACCACTCAAAGTAATCAGATTTTTTTTGCCCTTTTCTTTACCCATTCTGATCCATTCTTGTGCCACTTTCTCTCCTCTCATTCAGCTCTCTTTCTCTCTTCTTCACACACCAAACTCCAGCCAACATCAAGCCAATTCAAGCTTTGCTCATCTAAGCCTTCAAAATCCAGCAAAATCACTTGGAACAAAGGTAGGAGTTTAATATTTGCCTCAAATCTGTGCACTTAGCTGGCTGGGCTTGGATTATTTTCATCTTCTTTGATGTGTTAAATGAATGTTTATGATGATATATGATTGGTTTTGGGCTGTTTGTTTGATTAAAACCGAAGTGGATGCAAGAAAGAATGAAAATAGGAAGAGCTGATGGGTTAGAGAACCAAAAACCCTCGGCAGTCCGTACGGCAGAGTGTACGGCTCCGCCTGCAGCAAATTAAATTTGGTGGAACTATTTTTATATGAAACTAGACATCTAGGGCTTTCCATAGACATATCATATAAGGATTTTGGATTAGAATTGAGGGAGATATGAATTTTTGAATTTCGACCTAGGGTTTTGACTCTGGTTCTGGGCAGATTGGGTTGTTCAGAGTAGAACTCGCCCTATACTACTTGAAAATGAGTGGAACTAACTTTTTTAGAAAGCTTACACATAAGAGAATGTTTCATAAAAATTTCAGAATTAGATAAGGTCTCAGTTGCTCCCAGTGATCCAAGAAAGTTTCCCTATGTCCAAACCGGGCCCGAACAGGGCAATTTAGGAAGGTCAAAATTCGGGGCATGTAACTTGAGTCCTACTAAGTCAAATGGAACGAAACTTTTTGAAAATGAAACTTTACCCTGTTCGATTTAATATGAGTCCAATTTAGTATAATTTGAGTCAGTTTTCAATTTTTAGTGAATTTTTACTTTTAGTTGCCTAATTCTGGCTAGCCATTGGGCAGGCCGAGATAAAATCTAGATATCTTGAGTTGTAGATATCAAAATTAGATAGGACTAAAGAGGTTAGAAACTAGACACATAAGGCTACAACATATCCAAAAATTAGGTTTAAATGAGTTAAATTGAAATAAAGGTGGGATATATCATAACCGGCAGAATAAGGCAGAATGAGCTAAAAGCCCTATTGATGCTTTGTTGAAACTAATGAAAGAATCTATGAATGTATATGCATAATTGTTGCTTTATACTGAAAATTGCAAATTGAATAAATGTACTGGTTGGCTGGCACTATTCATGGGCAAGCGGACACGTTCCATTATGCTGCCTAAATTTTGGTAGAACCCATGTATAAGTTATGAGTTACATGTCAATGCATGTCCATTTTAAGAAAGTTATGAAAGTTATGAAAAGGATTATGTCATTATGAAAGTTCCATGCTACTTGAGCCAGCCCCAGATAAGAAGTTAAGGGGAATAGATCGGTGGGAAGGTCGGGGAAAGTAAACCCGGCATTCCTGTATAGGAATGAGCTCGATCCTGAAAAGCAGACTATTACCCAGGAGTCTAAATGGCCAAGAACTCCCAGGAGACCAAGAGATGGAAAAATGATGGAAAGTAATGAAAAAGTTTATGAAGGAAAGTTCAAGAATGATTCTGCATGATTACATGCATCATGAATACATGGAATGGTTATATCAAGATGTTTACAGTTGTCTGTTATGTTTATTTACTGCTGTTTATTTATTTATTGTGCTTCGTATTCTAGGTATCATTATTAGTAATTCTATTCTGTTTCTTGTGCTGTCAAAAGTAAAACTGAACTTTGCCTCGGACCAGACATTTTCTTGAACTCATTTATTTCAATTTGAACACAAATTTTTATATTTAAATAAAATCTGAGGCAACTGAGAATATTTGTGACGTCAGTTAACCATTATACCCGAACCCTACTGAGAATTTCTTGAAATTCCCACCCTGTTTTGTACCTTCTACATCATTCTCAGACATTGGCGATGGACTCCACAGCTACCCTCTTCATTGAGATCCCAACTCTACAGCTTCACCACAATCCAGAGTTAGATTCCTTGTATATAGCTGGTTCGTGTAACTTCCGTCTCTACCTCTTCAGCAACAGGAACTTTGATGTCCCTTTACACCACCCTATTTTCGACCCTGCCACTCCTTATATCACTGTCCCGCTGCACATGGCGCACCCATATCCAGCCCCTCCTGCACAGGCAGCACATGCTGACCCTGCGCTTGAGTCACCATCGCAGGCAGTTTTAGACATCCCACTGAGTTCAGAGAGTGACCCCTCTAAGGCCACCGGCTTGCCACCCTCTTCCTCCTCGGAACCCAACGCAGACTACTCACCGGCTGAGCCTGGCATGGCTAATGGCTATCTGACAGAGTAGCTTAGCAGCAGAAGATGTTGTACAGTATGACCTTCTTTTGGACAGCACGTAGCTCTAGGTCATAGACTTGATAGTAGGACTAGCAGTAGGTTATGCAATGTCCTTTGAGGACTATAGGGTGTTTTAACTGATACGGGCATTATTGTCTCTTTGATATACCAGCCCCCTTATGTATTCTACTTGAAACTTTGTACATAAACTAAAGCAGTGGCTTTTGATATATACATGTATTTGTACGTATAAAGTAACGCTATTGTACTATTCTTATCTTTGGTGATATTTTGTTAAATTCGTTTCGCTTTTAGTATAACAGCGCGCCGTTCCGTCTGTTAAAACAAATATATATATATATATATATTTATATATATATATATATATATATATATATATATATATATATATATATATATATGTTTGTATTGTTGCATTGCATCTGCATAACATGTAATTAGGAGTCCGCCTCCTCCCCTCTTCTATACCCCTATGATCCCTTCCACCCTTCCGGCCACCAGTCGCCTGCAGTATCGAGCCTGAGAAGTAGGGGATTATGGTTAAATTTAACTGAGATTTTATCCGAATGAACTCTATGTTAATGTTCTCTATGCTGATCCACTCCTTATTTTGGTTGGAAAAGAAACTTTAAATAATTCTTGATGATCTGGAAGCATGCAGTAAGTCCCGCTGTGGTTACGGGCAGTAAGTTAGTGGCTAGGATTTAAAAGAATTATTTAAAAGTGACTTTAAAATAAGGTTTAAATAAAATTTATCAGCAAAAGGAAAATATTAATGTTTAGTTCAACAGATAAAATTAATTGGTTAAATCTTATCATGATTCTTTACTGAACCTAAAGGAACTGGTATCAGTAGGGGAATTAAAATTATGTTTTTCCGATCCCTCTCTCGCCGTTTTTCTACTAGTTCTTCATCTTCTTCCTCTTCTAATGATCATGAAAATGATCATCAAACAAAAAACAAAACAAACAATATTTTCAAAGAGGAAATCCGATTTGAAGATATAAACGATGAGGATCTAGGAACCTGGGAAATGCCCAGGATCCCTGAAACTCAAATTTACAAGACTGAAAAGAAAACCTTTTTCTCAAAATCTGACTATATTGTTAGAACTGTAGAAGAAGTCGTCCCTTTGGATGAAATTGAAAAAACTTTTCAACTTCTTTCAAACAAATCAATCAGAAAACACAAAGAAGAATTTAATTTTCTTCACATAGGGTGCGTTCAAGTATCCCTCAAACCAACCATCAGATTGGGTATGAACACCTCTGTCCTAATCTATCTTCGTGATGCTAGACATAATCAGTTTCATGATTCTCTTCTTGGAACTATTGAAACTAGTATTTGTGCTGGGCCAATTTACTTTAATTGTTTCCCAGATCTTACAGTTAGTCTCGCTGATAGAAATATCATTGATGTACTGACTTTTAATCTTTTGATATCTGGACTTGATATGAAGTCTGGATCTGTACCCATAAACTTAACCTATAGGGTCCAATACAAAGTCATGAATTCCATGATCTCTAGGGTCCTCAAACCAAAACAAAATGGAGAAACTACTTTGTTTCTCACAGACACAACTAAAGCCAAGGTAACAGTACCTAAGGCTATTTAATGGAGTGAAATAAACTTTCCTCAAAAATGGACACTCGACAGAGTTGTTCCTGCTAAACCAAAGCCAACTCCTGACTTTCAGGATATCAAACAATATGACACTGGGAAAGTTGAGTTATTCTTTGACAGAAGAAACTCATTCCATTTTGGAACTTCCTCCAGGTCTGAGGTCTCTGAGGATTTTAAGACAGCAGCTTCTGTTATGTCTAGAAAGTCCTTTTCCACGGCCTCACAAACTGAAATCCCAAATATCCGACTCCGTGGGTTGGATATGTCTTCTGATCTTCCTAGACCAGTTTACCAAAAAGAAGACGAAGACCAAAAATCTATTCAATCTCCAACATATTCCTCTATGAATGAACCTTATGATGTCTGAGTTCACCATAGATAAAGAATCCCTTAGGAAAAACTTTTACTCTGAGGATTTGGCCCCTCAAAGAAATTGGTTTTTTCAAAATTATCAGGGAAAAAACAGGAAAAATATCCAAGAAAATTTTTATGATTTTCTTAAAAGGGTCAAACAAAACATATTTTTCTTTGACTAGTTTCACGCTTATTCTGTTAAAAATAAGGTTAATTACCCTTGGAAAACAGAGTTTAGTGAGAAAACCCTAGATGTTCTTTGGCATCTTAAAAACAATGAAACTGTTCAATCAGAACTTCCTCCTGAAACAAAATTCCAGCTTCCTAATATCAAGGATGTTGATGGCAAACCTATCATTGCATCGCCTTTCAAATTTAGAAAGGATGATGAACCCTTGAATCCAAGAGACATCAAGAGTCTCATGGAACAATCCAATTATACAAACAAGTATCTTCAAACTATAGGTCCAAAACTTCTTGCGAAAACTATCAAGGTTAAAGAAGAGTCTTCTTCAAAACTTGTCTCTGAAAAACAAGAAGTCAAACCTCTTTTCAAACCTTTTAAAATTACTAAAACTCTTTCTTCTCAAAATGAGTTTTTAAACAAAATCAATGAGAAACTCAAACTTTTAGAAACTGTTGTTCCTGACACTCCCCAGCAAGAGACTTCTAAATCTAGGATTATTAGTGCTCTTGAAAAAACTGAATTTTCAGAAAACTCTGAAGAACAAAAAATTGAACAGGTTATTTCTCAAAATTGGAAAAAACCTTCAAAACTTTATTACCAACGCGCTACTCCTCCTGATTTATTACTTGAAGAGAAATCTTTAAGTATTAAGTCCTTTAGCGCCAACAACATCTATGAATGGAACATAGATGGTCAAACTGAATATCAAATTATGAATACATTGCAACATATGACTATGGTTGCGACTGCATATTCCACAAACCTCAATTGTTCGGAGGATACAATTGTTGAAATTTTAGTTGATGGATTTTCTGGACAATTAAAAGGATGGTGGGATAATTATCTTACTGATTCTGAAAAATCAAAAATCCTTTATGCAATTAAAACTGAACATGATGAAACACCCATCACCAGTAACGGGGAACCTATCCCTGATGCTGTTAACACTCTAATCTTTACAATCGTTCAGCATTTTATTGGCGATCCTACCCTCTGGAAGGATAGGTCAGCTGAATTGTTGTCCAATCTCAAGTGTAAAACACTTGGAAATTTCCGCTGGTATAGGGACACTTTCCTTACCAGAGTTTTCACTCGTGAAGATAGTCAACAGCCTTTCTGGAAAGAAAAGTTTTTGGCTGGTCTTCCAAAATCTCTCGGAGACAAGGTTAGGGAAAAAATTCGTAACCAGTCTCCTGACGGAAACATCCATTATGAGCAGTTAAGTTACGGTCAACTAATTGCTTATATCCAAAAAGTGGCTTTAAAAATCTGCCAAGATGATAAAATCCAAAATCAATTGGCCAAAGAGAAAAACCAAAATAGGCGTGAAATGGGCACTTTTTGCGAACAATTCGGTTTGCCCTGCCCAAAAAAGCGATCCAAGCCCAAAAACAAAAGGCCTCTCCCGAAGCCCAAACCACAAAAAAGGGTTAAGCCTCCACCGAGGAAACCCAACACTCAACCAAATCAAACTGATAAGCCTATTACATGTTTCAAATGTGGTAAAACGGGTCACATAGCTAGAAACTGTAGGCTTAAAGAAAAAATAAAGGCCCTAAACCTTGAGCCCAATATCGAAGAGCAGATCAATAATCTGCCTGCTGAAACCTCTGAAGAGGAATATGAAATATCCTCTGAAGAGTCTGTTATTCTTGATGATACTGAAGAAATATCTTCTGAAGATATTACTGAAGAATCATCCATTAATGTTCTCTCCAAAGAACAAGAGCTTCTTTTTGAGGCTATAAACGCTATTCCAGAATCTCAAGATTGAAGTTAAAACTCTTAAAGAACAACAAGATTCTCAGCAGGAAATCATTGATACCCTACTAAACAATCAAAAGGTTGATGCTATTTTTGATGATAGCTCTCAAAATCTTTCAAACGATGATGAATTTCTTGGATTAATTAACATGTTAAAAATCCAAAAATTTTACATCAACATCAAAATAAAAATAAAAGATTTTGTTCTTGAGACTGTTGGATTGTTTGATACTGGTGCAGATTCAAATTGCATACAGGAAGGACTTGTTCCGACCAAATATTTTGAAAAAACTTCTGAACAACTAAGTACTGCTAGTGGTTCAAAACTCAAAATCAATTTCAAACTTTCTGAGGCTGTGATTGAAAATCAAAACCTTAGAATAAAAACCTCGTTTTTATTGGTAAAGAATCTTACTAATACGGTGATCCTAGGAACACCCTTTATTAGGTCCCTTTTCCCATTAAACATCACTAGTGAAGGTATTTTTACTAAATATCTAGGTGAGATAATCAGTTTTCCTTTTTTAAGAAAACCGATTTCAAAAAAGCTTAACTTAATTCAAACTTCAATTTGTTCCGATCTCCCTACTGTCTTCTGGCAAAGGAAAAAACATGTCATGAGTCTTCCTTATGAAAAGGATTTCCATGAACGACAAATTCCAACAAAAGCTAGACCAATACAGATGAATGAGGATCTCCTTATTTACTGTAGAAAAGAGATCGATGATCTTCTTCTCAAAGGTCTAATCCGAAAAAGCAAAAGTCCATGGTCTTGTTCTGCTTTTTATGTCAATAAACAAGCGAAAATTGAATGTGGCACCCCAAGGCTTGTGATTAATTATAAGCCTTTAAACAAAGCCCTTCAATGGATCAGATATCCGATCCCAAACAAAAAAGATCTTCTGAATTGTTTGCATTCAGCCAAAATATTTTCAAAATTTGACATGAAATCTGGATTTTGGCAAATCCAAATTCAGGAAAGTGATCGCTATAAAACAGCTTTTACTGTTCCTTTTGGGCAATACGAATGGAACGTAATGCCTTTTGGACTAAAAAATGCCCCATCTGAATTTCAAAAAATCATGAATGATATCTTTGACTCTTATTCAAACTTTGTCATTGTCTATATAGATGATGTTTTAATCTTCTCTCAATCCATTGATCAACATTTCAAACATATTCATATTTTTGTGAATATAATCAAAAGAAATGGCCTTGCTGTTTCTAAAACAAAAATTGATCTTTTTCAAACAAAAATCCGATTTCTCGGACATAATATTTTTCAAGGTACTATTGTCCCTATTGACCGGGCAATCTGTTTTGCTGATAATTTTCCCAATCAAATTATTGACAAAACTTAATTGCAAAGATTTTTAGGCTGTCTAAATTATGTCTCTGACTTCTTTCCCCAGCTTAATAATCTTATCAAACCTCTCCATGATCGTCTTAAAAAGGTTCCTCCACCTTGGACGGACGTTCATACTAACATTGTCAAACAAGTCAAAGAACAGGTCAAAACTCTTCCCTGTCTTTACTTACCAAACCCCCAAGCTTTCAAAATTGTTGAAACAGATGCCTCAGACTTAGGTTTTGGCGGCATATTAAAACAAAAAATGAATGATAGGGAGCATGTCATTGCATATACTTCAAAGCATTGGAATACCGCTCAACAGAAGTATTCTACAATTAAAAAAGAAGTTTTAGCAATTGTTCTCTGCATTTCAAAATTTCAATCTGATTTACTGAATCAAAGATTTTTGGTTCGTGTAGACTGTAAGTCAGCAAAAGACATTTTGCAAAAAGATGTTAAAAATCTTGCATCAAAACAAATTTTTGCACGATGGCAAGTAATATTAAGTGTTTTTGATTTTGACATAGAGTATCTCAAAGGCACTGCAAACTCTCTCCCTGATTACCTCACACGTGAATTTTTGCAGGGAAAAGAATGCCAAAATCATCATCCTCCTCTAAAGGAGGAAAAACAAAAGAAAAAGAAAAAGGAAAAAAATTGTCCTAACCGGGCAATCAAAATCAAAATCAAAAAATCAAACTGGGTCATCTACCCAAAAACCCAACATCTGGGTCATCTACCCAGCAAACACAAAAACAAACCAAGGAAGATTATGCCTTCCCAATCCAAACACTGTTAGCCTTTCAAGACCAAGGCCTAACCAAACTCCCAAAAAAATCTTGGGCAGAAATTGCCTCGGATGAAGATGATGAGGAATATCCATTATCCCTCATGATCCAAAATCTGAGCAAACAAATTACCAAACAAGAGTCGTCCAAACAATTGACGACTACCCAAACAACCATAAAAAAATCCCAAACCCAATATCTGGCAAAAGAAAAATTTATGCCAGTTACCCAAATTGAACCAGAATTTTGGGATAAAAATCCCAATAAAATACCTTCAAAAATCTTCCCAAAAGATTTTCATTTCAAACCTATTTCCCCAAACAGGACACAAAATTTTTATGAATTTATCCTGATAGATTCTGACTCAGTGTCCATCAAACACTACAAGGACAAAGCCAGTCCTCCAAACATTACACATTCAACTTTCCAAATTCTTAAGGTTTTAACACCATCTGATTTTGGAAAAAATCCAAACAATATTAAAAAGTTTTCTCAAAACTTTGATCCAATTGGATATAATTACTGGGATTATGTTCAAGCCTGGACCAACGTATTTTGGCTCCAAAATAAAGCCTTCCGCCATTCATGGCTGATTTATTTTAAAAGGAATGCTTTATACAAATTCCCACATTGGTTTTCCCAATGGTGGAATTTCTTTGGACCAATTGAACAAATCCTTCCTAGCAGCGTCTTAGAAGGATTCCAAACTTTTTCGAAAATGTTCAATAACTCAGGAGATCCATTCCCAGTAGATCTCCATTTTTATTCCAAATTTTCATTAGCTTGGATTTTCTCCTGGCAATATGTTTTTGGAGTTCATGAAAACAAAAATTTACTGCCCTTTCTTCAAAGACAGGCATATGTCAAATGGTGGGTGGAATTTGATACTTCCTGGATCAGTCAGCAAAAAATTAAAGATTGGTTCAAGAAGAATCCCAAACTTCTCTCGGCCTTTGATCCGGAAAGTTGCAAATTTTTGAATCAGAGGTCCCAAATCTTAGCAGCCTTAGGAGCATCTTCAAGCAAGGAGTCATTTGCTCAAAATTTGAAAGATATCCTAAAGCTACTTCAAACTGATGAAGCTGAGTCATCAGCCAAACAGGAATTACCACCTTCATCATCCTCCTCAGAGTCATCATTCGGTTTTTACCAAAATGAAGATGATTGCTTCGGAATTGATTTAGGTGAAGACTGTTAAAATGACAAACAAACTTTGCCTACAGAAGGAATCTACTTTTGTCAAAAGAAGACAAGAGTCTCAGCCACCGAGGTCATTTCATTACTGTTGGTGTCTGGTCAAACTTTTACTATTGTAATAGTATCGGTTTTGTAACCTGTACTGTTTAGGTTTTGTAACCGGAACTGTTGTAATAGTCAATCTAGTTTTCTATATAAAGGATTGCTCACTCTTGAGGAAGGCATCCTTTTTTAGATAACACTCAAAAAATCAGAGAAGAGTTTGTAAGAGTCCGAGATACTCCTGTAAGCTTTTCTTATGCAATAAAATTTTACATTTATGCATATATTTCTGTTTTAATTATTGGTCTCTTTCTCCCTCTGCCAGTCCCGACGGACTACCGCGCTCTGGCTTCTCTGTTTTAATTTTGTATTTGTTTGTATTGTTGCATTGCATCTGCATAACATGTAATTAGGAGTCCGCCTCCTCCCCTCTTCTATACCCCTGTGATCCCTTATATATATATATATATATATATATATATATATATGATGACAATTTTAAAGAAGGACAAATCAGGAAAGGTAAAAAGAGTGTTAACACGGTAACACAATCTACCTAATCTCATGCTATGACTTAAGCATAACATCAAATTAGTAGGGTGTTACACTTAGGATCTGTAAGCTTTAACCAATATATTTTTGAAGTCTATAAAAAGCTGGAAGTCGATGAAGAAGTGGTTAGACTGTTGAACACTTTTTGTTATCCAAGATCATTTAATAGCTCTTCTTTCTCAACTTTCTAGTCAACCAGAAAGTTACTTATTATAACTTCTAAACTAAAAAATGTTCTCTTTTGCTTAGTATTCGCCAACTTTCTCATATTGAGAAGTTAGAAGTCACACACATTGCATCTAAGTTCTTATACTCTTTTGAGAGATTTAGTGTAGGTGTATTAAACACAAACCTCAAATCTGTTTATTGTAACCTAGATCATTAATGGTCTTTGTGAACTTGGAGAGGCTAGGATAAAATACTACTTGGTATATCTTGGAGAGGCTTGGTAAAAAATACTCATCTATATAGCTTGGAGAGGTTTGAGAAAAGTACTCCTATAAAAGCTTTGAAAAACAATACTCAATATTTAAAATCTCAACAAATTGTTGGAGACTAGATATAGGTAGTGATTAGCCGAACAAGTATAAAAATTCTCTGTGTGATCATTCTATCCATTCTACTCTTTTATATCGTTGTCCATTAAGTTTCTGATTCTATGCACAATTTTATTCATTGCATAATAAAATATTTCTGAAATAACTAATTTTATCCTTAACTTAATTGCTTTTGCATTCCAAGTGTAAGACTTGAGAAAATTATTTTAAAACTTTTTTAGGAACTAAAATTTAATTTGAAGCATGATTCAACCTCCTTTCTTATGCTACGTCATGCTACGATTGGCATCAGAGCTAAGCCTTTGGGGTTGAGCATCCTAACTGTTACAAAGGATAAAGATCCAGAAAATGGCATAATAGATCAGCCATACTGCTTAGAAGCATTCCATCAACCACCCTCCATATTTTAATGGTGAAGACTACCCCCACTAGAAGGATAGAAGAGACTCTTCATTGAGTCTACAAGTATTGACATGTGGGAAATCATTGAGAATGCTGATTACATTCCAACTATGAGTAACCAATGCTTCATCAGTAGTTGTCAGAACTGTTCCAAGAAACCAATGGACTGACCAACATAAAGCCAGAGTTCAGATGAATGCCAAGGCCAAGTATCTTCTCACATGTGCCTTAAGCAAGAGTGAATATGACAAGATCATCTCATATGACTTTGCTAAGGAGATTTGGGATAGACTCCAAGTTCTCCATGAAGGAATTAATCAGGTGAAAGAAACTAAGATTAGCATGTTAGTCTATCAATATGAAATGTTCAAAATGCTAGAATATGAAAACATTAATGAAATAACAACTAGATTTATGCACATCATAAATCAGTTGAAAGCATTGGGCAAAAGACACACAAATGCAAAAATGGGAAGAAAGAATTTGAAAAGTCCTTCTAAGGTCTGGCATCCTAAGTTGACAACCATTCAAGAAACAAAAGACTTGAATATGCTAAGTCTTGATGCTGTCATTGGGTCATTGAAGACTCATGAGATTTATCTGAATGAAAGAGCTAAGGAATCTAGCAGAAGAGGCAAATCCATTACCTTGAATTTTATTCAAAGAAAGTCCAGCTCCTCCAAGGCCATGAAAGCTCTAGAAAAAAATAGAAGAATAAGAAGAAATTCCTCTGATGATAATGATGATGAGAAGGATGAAATATCTCATTTGGCAAAAAAGGATATACAAAGCTTGGATCAAGAGGAAGAAGAAGAAAGTTTTGTCCCTAAAAAGGAACAAAAAGGATAGGCAAAGCAGAGTGAAGTCATTTGCTTTGAATGCAAAGAACCTGGACATGTTAGATTTGTAACACCCTAATAAATCCATACTACGCTTAAGTCGCATTACGGCATTTTATTAGTTGTTACTTATGCTCGTGGAAAACTAAACTTCGCTTGAAATTAAATTATGCGGAAAATACAGTAAATTTTTTTTTTTTTTGGAAATACGTCGTCACTTTGGAGAGTAAAGCTTTGCGCGAGAAGATAACAATAAACGAGCGTATCGCAAAGATTTCAGTCATACATCAAAGGGACAAGGGATAAATTAAAATACCATGCATTCATATCACTAAAACAACCATATAAATATAAATAGTCTCATAATATCCAATAGTACATAGAAAGGAAACTCATGGTGATACCATAGCTCCAAAATATCAAACGTAAACAAATCTGACAAAGTTCGTTACAGAATGAAATATAAAGGATAAGGAGCAGTAATGGAATAGGCCCGGGTAGACATGTGCTGGCTTCTCTGCCTCATTCTGCGCACTTCAATCGGATGGACTCAGGTTCTCGAGTGCTTGGTCCCCCTCGCTCCTCAGCCTCAGGGAACATGAGGAGTATGAATGATACGAGGGTGCTTGCTGATTACCTCAACGTGACGGATGCGACGACCCGGAGTATAGCTGGCCACCGAAGAACGTTCCTCGGAGGGATTCTCCTCAGACGCGGCGGGGTGATACTCGGGGAGTGGCGGCGAAGTAGCTGCGGCCCTAGGAGTGGCCGTCGAACTCACCTCAATCACGGGGATCTCCGGCGGTGGCACGGGCTTGATTGCGGGTAGACCCAGAGACATCGGCTCCATCTCGATTGCTGGCAACGGCTCAGGCAGGAAATCCCAAGGACCCAACAGCAGTCCAAGGTGAGCCAATGAAACGTCTACAGGGCCTGGCCGGACTTCTGGCTCCTCTTGCTCAAAAATTCTACCCAGGTAAAAATATGTGCGAACTACTGTGGTGGTCGTGGCCACAATAGCATGAGTATCCCCATCGTAGGCCCACTCATGGTACGGAGGGTCCATGCTCCACTTCACGGGGTGCGCCATAGGTATCTAGTGACGAGATGGAAAAATAACTAGGGTGAGAAATAAGATTTCTCAGTAGGACTCGACCCTGACACATAAGTGTCATCGTCATCATCCCAGCCACTTCGGTTTTATAAATGAAAACAGTAAGCATTCAATAGGTTCAATTCTTAGGTTTTCGAAAATATCAATGTCCGAAGTAGGTTCCATTTTAAGTACGTATTTCTCATATGCTAACATTATAGTATACATAAGAACTTGTATGACAATCTGTATCATGCATGCACATCTTATGCTAACACCCTTTCTTTTCTTAACTTCACTTATCTTAAGTCCTTTTCTCTTCACCCAATAAACATAAGTGGTAATGAGCTCATACCGTGGTCGTCACCACCATAAAATTTTGATGCTTACACTAGCTGGGTCACACCATGCCTCATATAAGCCCTATCCCCTATACTCACACTAGCTGGGTCATGCCATGCCTCATGTGAGTCGTGGGTGAGGGGAACTTAAATTAGGTCACCTTCTATTTTGAAGCATCACACCCTTTATTGAATCTCTTCTTATTAAAGCTTATGATGCAAAATATTTCTAAGTCCACAATTTTTACAGAATTTCGGTAGCATAACGGCTAGACCGAAGCTTCCCAAAATTTTGCCAAATAGAGAAACCAATATCACAGTATCATTAAGCATCATATCATGTCATCATTATCACATCATCATCATCACATCATCATCATAATATCATGCTTTCACATAAACATAACATAGGCATATTCTCAAGCAAAGTTTTATGAGCTTAGCTTAGTAGATTAGGTAAAAGCTTTTAATTGAGAGTGCCTCTTGTGTGTCCTCTTTGATTAGTCGTAGGGCCAATTTTGTCTAATATCCCTTTTTATGCTTTTTAAGTTGAATTATGAAGGTTTTCTAATGCTTAATGTAAGGGTCTTATTGTCTTAAAACTTATTCCTCATTAATCTTTAACTTTTATCCTAACCAGTTTTTACTTTTACGGTGGGGTAGTAACTTCAAAAATTCACCATAATTTCATTTTTTACTCTTTTATTTCGAATTTTGGTATGATTATACTTCTCTAAGTCTATTTTTAAACAAAAGGAACCCCACTCAAAAATTCATTTTGTAGCTTGAGTTATGCACATTTTATTCTAACTGTTCAGACTTGAAAGTTCACCTCGGGTCAGTGACTTTTAAATATTACTGTGAACTCCTCACAAGAAATCTGCCAAAAATGTATGGGGATGTTCCTCTATGTCTTAGCTTTCTAAAAAACTTGGTTCCACTCAAAAATGTTCTGTATAACTTGAGTTATGCATGTTTTATTACCTACTGCCCGAACGGAAATTCATCCAGGAACAGCAAACTTTGAAAATTCATATCTCTCCCGTTTTAAGGCCAAATCTCATATATTGTATATGCTTGGAAAGCTCTTTGAGTCTACTCTCAAGAAAATTAGTTTCATTACATTTTGAGTTTTGTAGAATGAGTTATATCATACATATTATAGACTGCCAGAAATCCAACTTAATTAGCTTTTATATTTTTCACTTCAAGCTTATGGAGAAATTGTTATATCACTTCAAATCACCATTTTCATGTTTTATCTCACCATCATATTCAATGTTTTGGTTACCAAATCAGTATTTTAAAACAAAAATAAAGCAAGACACATAAAAACCATCATACTACAAAATTTCATTTCAAAACAACATTTTCATCAAGGCAAGAAAACTCAGAGTAAGATATGGTCATGAGACTTTGAAGCAAGCTTTAAAACCACCTAGCTATGGAGAGCTTAGGGGTTTTAGAGCTTGAAAAATACATGGAGAAGAAGGGTAAGAGTCACTACCAAACGTGTTTCTCTTGAAAGCTTGAAGGATGAAGATGGTTGGAGATGGCCTCCTTCTCCTTGAGCTTGATATTGGGGCTAGGTGAGTGTTTGTTTTGCTTCTTCAAGAACCAAAGTGGGTGGTCCTTGAAGGGCTTGTGAGAATGGTGATGGAGATAAGGTAGGAAGTAGTAAGAAGGTTGGAAGAAGAACAAGAAAGATGGGAAGAACAAGAGAGTGGGATGAGACTTGGAGAGAGGAGAGAGCTTTGTGTTTTAGTGAGAGGAATGGAAAATGAAATGAGGGGGAGAGAGAGGGGCTGAATGTGGCGCAAATGAGGGGGGTGTGATGTGATTTTTGCTTCTTACACAAGCTAGAGAGTAGGAAAAATCTTGGGGCAAAAGAGAGTGTTGTGTTTCCTTTGAGTCTTGGCACTTGGGTAAAGACCATGTAGTGTTTTTTTCAAGTGGTTAAAAGCATGAGCTCTCTTAGGATTTGGCTTGGATGGCTATGATCACTCCAAGTGTCACCATCTTGATGGAGGAGAGTACATTTCTTGTCTTGACTTAAGGAACACTACTAGCATAGACTCTTGATCTAGGGGTGTTTGATGAGAAGGCAAATGGATGGTTGGATATGACTCTTGCTTTGACCAAACTTTCAAACGATAATTAAAGGGAAGTTTCTACATTTTTATAATTGTTACAATTATTTAAATGTTAATTAATTTGATTCGTTCAATTATACCTTAACACATTTTTATTGAAAAGGGTTTTTCCTCATTAATTATGTAAAGAGGGTGTGAGGGTTAGTTTTTCATGTGATTAGGGTGTGATGCTTGTCATGCTCTTAGTTAATAAGGTTAGGTCACCTTGATTTTTATGTTCTAAATCATGGGTTAATAAGGATTGGGCAAATTAGGTTCTTAATTTTTAAGCTTTAATGCATCATATTTCAATTGTTGACTTGCCTTTAATTTACTAAGCCCTTGCTCTTGAGATTAATCGATCAATTCTCAATTAATCGCTAACCCCTCTAATTAGCCGGGAACACCGAGCTAATTAACTTAGGTGAAAATAGGGATGTTACAAGATTAGAATGTTCAAGGCTGAAGAAGACCTCAAGAAAAAAAACTCCCAAGAAGAAGGCTATGATGGCTATTTGTGAAGATATAGAAGAAAACAAGAATAGATTATAGCAAATCTCTGCTTCATAGTAGATAGCTGAGGTATTGGATTATGAACCTGAACTCTCATATGATGATCTTATGAAAGCATATGATGAACTATTGGATGATTCTCAAACATGTGCTTCTCATTATGTTTTATTAAAGAAAAATTTCCAAAAATTGTCCCTTGAGTTTGAAAACCCCAAGAATGGGCATGAGAAGCTTGGTCAAAAAAAAAAATCGAATTTTTAAAAGAAAACACCCTTCTACAGGAGGATGTAACTACATTGAAAACTGAAGTTTCTAAATCTGCTCAAAAAATAATTAAACTTCTCAAATAAGATCTTGAGAAGATGGTGAATGGCTTCAAAAAGTTGCATCTTGTGCTTGGAAGCCAAAGACCATATTTTGATAAGATAAGACTTGGGTTTGAGAAAGAAGAAGATAAGAAATCATCCAAAGATTCCCAAAGTAAAATTTCTTCATGTATATATTATTTTAAGAAAGGATACTCTTCTGAAAAATGCTTTTCGAGAAGAAAAATAGAAAGATAGAAAGTGAAAAGGCCTAAGAAGACAACTAACCCAAAAGGACCTAAAAAGATATGGGTACTTAAAGTGAAAGGTATTTTTGATGGAGATATGTCTTAAATCTCACCTCTACAAGGAGATGAAGTTGTATTTGGATAGTGGATGCTCGAGACACATGACAAGAAACAAGTCTTGGTTCAGAAACATTAGACCTAAAGAAAGCGGAGATGTTAAATTTGCTAATGGCATCAAGTCAAGAGTCATTGATATAGGTAATGTTGGTAAGGATAATTTTGGCTTGATTACTAATGTTATGTTTGTTGAAAGATTGGCTCACAACCTTATGAGCATTAGTTAGTTTGTGACCAAGGCTACAAAGTTGTATTTGAACCTTCTCGATGCTTTATAAAGGATTCTACATTTGATGAAATCATTCTCATTGCTAGAAGGCATGACAATACTTATGTATTATATCTAAATAACCTTCTAGATTAGAATGTAAAATGCTTGGCATCCTTTGTGGATGAGAAGTAGATGAGGCACAAGAAGATTGGTCATGCTTATATGTGATTAATCTCTGAGATTTCTCAAAAAGAGTTTGTCAAAGGTTTACCCAAGATCAGTTTTGATAATGACTCAACTTGTGAGTTATGTTAAAGACGTAAACTAACCAAGAGTTCTTTTCATAGCAAAAATGTAGTTTCAATTACTAGACCACTTGAGCTTTTACATCTTGATCTATTTGGACCAACTGGAACTACTAGTCTAGGTGGTAAGAAATATGGTCTAATCATAGTGGATGACTTTCCTAGATTTATGTGGGTTATATTTCTGATCCATAAGGATGAAGCTTGTGAGGCCTTCAAAACATTTTCAAAAAGAGTTCAAAATGAAAAAAGTTTTTGCATTATTTCCATTAGATCAAATCATGGTAGTGAATTTGAAAATCATGCTTTCGAAAATTTTTGTAATAAAAATGACATTTCTCATAATTTCTCTTCTCCTAAAACTCCTCAACAAAATAAGGTTGTTGAAAGGAAGAATATATCTTTGTAAGAAATGGCTAGAACCATGCTTCTTGAAAGTGGTTTATCAAAGGGTTTCTGGGCAAAAGCAGTTAACACTGCATACGATATTCAAAATCATATTTTCTTAAGGCCAATAATTAAGAAAACCCCCTATGAATTATGGAAAGGAAGAAAACCCAACATTTCTTACTTTCATGTTTTTTAGATCTGAATGTTTTATTCTTAATACCAAGGATAAGCTATCAAAGTTTGATCCTATATCTAATCCTAGTATATTCCTAGGATGCTCTTCTGTGTCTAAAGCCTACAGGGTATATAACAAGAAGACTTAGATTATAGAAGAGACTATACACATAATTTTCAAGGACAGAAAGAAAGATGTAGATAAAAAAGTGCAAGACTTGGAAAATGAAATGGAGAATCTATTTCTGAATAATGATGCCCATGATCAACAATTCTTCAAATAGCCACAAGGGATGACAACGATGATTTTGAATTTTCTACACATCAACATGGTTCTGATGACCTACAAGAAGAGTCAGAAGAATCACCCATCATGAGAAGATACACTAGCACAAGAGATTTGAGAACTGTCACTCAAAATAAAATTATTGGTGAACCTTTTCATAAAATTAGAACCAAATCATCTCTCGCACAAGAATCCAACTCAACAATGATACATGAAATTCAACTAGAATGTGTTGATGAAGCTCTACAAGATCAAAGCTGGATTGAAGCCATGTAAGAGGAATTAAATCAATTTGAGAAAAGTAAAGTCTGGAATCTAGTCCCTCTGCCTAATGGACATTCTGTCATTAGCACAAAATGGGTCTTCAGAAACAAACTTGATGAAAGTGGGAGAGTATGGGGATTTGTGCTATATTTCAATCTAATCCAAAGTAGTCACACTTAAATGTTGTCAAGAGAATACTAAGATATTTAGTAGGTACTAATAATTTTGATCTTTGGTACGAGAAAGGTACTGTTTGTGAAGTTGCAGGCTATTGTGATGCTGATTTTGCTGGAGATAGAGTTGAAAGAAAAAGCACAAGTGGCTGCTATTGTCTTCTTGGAAAATCTTTGATAACTTGGTCAAGTAAAAAGCAGAATACAATTGCTCTTTCAACTACTGAAATTGAATATGTATTTACAACAAATTCTTGTGCTCAAATTATGTGGATTAAGCATCAGTTGGAGGATTTCAACTTGAGGTATACCAAGATCCCTATTCTTTATGATAATACAAGTGTAATTAACCTTGTTAAAAATCCTATTCAGTATTGTAGATCTAAGCATATAGACATTAAGCATTATTTCATAAGAGATCATGTTCAAAAAGGATATATTAAGCTTAGCTTTGTAAATACAGAAGATCAGATTGCTAATATATTTACAAAATCTTTGGCTGAAGATCGTTTCTATTATATAAAGAACCTTTTGAATATAACTAGCTTCTAAGCATACATCCATATCACATGTGTCCTACCCCCACTTAAGCAAAAGCTTAAAGCAGAGATTGCTACTTCCAAGTGAATTTCCTTTTTGAAGAAGGATTCTAAAAAAAATGTCATTTAGAATTTGTTTAGAAAGATACGTTCAGAAATGTCTCAGAAAGATCAAATCAAAAGGGTATGAAGAACTATTAAGAAAGATGGGTTCAACTTTGGTTCAAAAGGATTCAGGAAGATGGGTTCAAAATGATCAGTTCAAAAAAAGGTTCTGATCATGAGTTTAGAAAGAAGCTTCTCATTAGAAAAATAACTCAAATATATATTCAGAAACTTAAATAAGAAGAGTTGTAACCATTTTTGGAATGTGGGACTATTTGGTAACTTCCCATTATGCCATGTTACTGTTACTAAATGAAGCGGGAAAACCAAAAGCCTCATCCCTGTCAAACATTGTCATTCTCAAGCATCATCATTTCTATCTCGAAACCATTCACATTACATTAAGTCTTGGTCATTTTCTTTAATCATCAAATCACTTTACACTATGAAGCCTTTTTTCTCCCAAACTATGAGATACTCAATCACTGTTCACAATTGTTTATCTTCATCCTTCAAGCTTCAAGCTTCAAAATTTCAAACTTGCCACTCTCAATTCTCACTTCCAACCTATACACATTACCCTCCTTTGTTCAAGCCTCAATGTTAGCTCACCAAAATGACTGGAAAAGGTGATCAAAGTGCTCCATACATTTTCGAAGACGATGAAATGTAGGACAACATCCAAAGAAATTTCTTTAGAAGATCCATCGCTAGGGGGAGAAGTTTTTATTTGGAAAACTTTTCTACACTCCCTTAAGTTTTTGATGTCTTTGAGTTCTACGGGTGGAATGGTTTTTTGAGGATCTTTGAGGACATCCACATAGGATTAGTACTAGTATTCCACTACACCCTTGCTCCCACTGATGAGGACAACACATCCCACAGAAGCATCATTAGAAGCTTTGAGATACAAGTTCTACCCTCTGATATTGTACAGATCACAACTACTCCAAATGAGGGCATTTTGTGCAGAGCTGGAGAAAGGTGGTAGGAAAAACTTGAAGCAACAGAAGAAGAAGTTGCGATAGTCCTCAGTGGAAAGAGGAATATGCATGTAAGAGACATTCGCACCTTTCACCTTATCACAAATGTTAGGGCTGTCTACTCAGTAGTCCAACACATTGTGCTACCTAGGAGTTGCAACATCGATGTGATGACAGAGGTAGACCAAATGGTCATGTTTCACCTTATGACTAGAAGGAGGATCAACTTGGTAAGGTCAATTCTAGATTTCATTCTTTCTATTGTCAATCTTGGGAGAATGGGGCATACCATTATCCCATAGGGCATGTTTTTCACAAAAGCCTTCATCTAGATGCCTTTTGCAAGGCTCTCCAAAATCTAAAGGTACACCTTGGGTCTCTATTTGATATGATGGCTGTATGCACTCTATGTAGCCTTACAATCTCTTAGATGTATAACTAGGCTAGCTTATCCAAAGGATAATTAGCTCTTATAGGTAAAAAGTCAACAGACTTTGTCAATCTGTCCATAATAACCTATATGATGCTAGGATGCATGGTAGAATGACCCTTGTAAGCTTCTTCTATAATCATATTCCTTAGATTATCCTTGGCAGGTACACAAATTCTCCCTTGATACTTCCACATGCCATCGGTACCTTGAGCAAATGCTTTAAGTTTTCCTTCCTTTACTTGGGCTACTAACTTCAAAAACTCTTCGTGCTCCGTTTTGCTTTGAGCAATTTGGCCCTTGAAATTACTCGTCACATTTATTTGGTTCAATCTTATACTATGTGGGTTTAGGGTAACTCCGAGGATAAGGTCTCTAAAACTTTCGACCAACTCGGATTCCTTAACCATCATCCATGACATGTGCGATGACTTTCGACTTAACGCATCAACTACCACATTGGCCTTCCTAGGGTGGTAGTTTAACCTAAAATCATAGTCTTTCAAAAACTCCATCCACCTTCTTTGTTAATATTAAGCTCCTTTTGCTCAAACAAGTATTTCAGGCTCTTGTAATCTAGGAGCACCTCAAATATAACTCTATACAAATGATGTCTCCATACTTTTAATGCATTAGTTCCAGATTATGGGTTGGATAGTTTACTTCATGGGGTTTTAGCTGGCTACGGCATTTGAGTTTCACATTACTATACGACCTTAACTTCTTCCAGAGGCATCACAATAAACTACGAAAGCTCCCTTAGGGTTAAGCAAAACTAGCACAGTGTAGAGGTCAACTTCTCCTTCAACTCTTGAAAACTCTTCTCATATTCTGCTATCTACACAAAGGCAGAATTCTTCCTAGTTAGCTTGGTTAAAGGTAGTGATATATGAAAAAACTCCTTCATAAACCTCCAATAGTACCTAGCTAAATCAAGAAAACTCCTAATTTTCGTCATCATTGTCAGTCTCTCCTAGTTCATCACGGCATCCACTTTACTTGGATCCATAGAAATCCCTCCTTTAGACACCATGTGACCCAAGAACATTACTTCCTCCATCCAAAACTTGCAATTTGACAACTTAGTGTAAAACTTTTTGTCTTTTAGGATCTCCAATACAATCCTAAGGTGCTTTTCATGTTCCTCCTTCGTCTTCAAATAGATGAGAATGTCATCTATGAAGACAATCATAAACTTGTCCAAACACAGCTTAAAGATCCTATTCATATAATCCATAAGCACTGTCGGGGCATGATACGACTCCGGCAAGTATACCGGATCGTACAAGTAATAAAGTGATAAGTAAAGTATCGTTCCCACAAGGATAGATCAAGTACCAAAATAGTCTAAGGGAATAACTATTTGGACATAATGGAATTACTGATGAGGAAATTAAAATTTAAATAAAATAAAATAAATAATAAAAAAATACTAATGCAAAGAATTCTAACAGTATGGATAAATGCAATGGGATGGATGCTAGGGCTAATTAATTTCACCTATTGCAGATACAATTACTATGAATTCTGTTAATCTGTTCCTATCCCAATTGACTCACGGTCGGTTCCCCTTAATCTATTCCTAGCCTCTCTCGAGGTCAAGCAATACTCTTTATCCTAAACTGATTGCCTAATCTCTTAGCACAAACTAATCTAGGTAAAGGTTGAAGCTCTATGGGTTCCTATGTTGACCGCATGAACCGCATTTGTCTATCTCTAGTTTTTGCTCAGTTCACGGTGTTTATGTTAAAAGGCTCTATTCACAAACCCTCTCTCGAGTTATTGTAAATCCCCAAATCAATTAATTGGTTATCAAGCAATTAAAAGTATTAAGAACAAACAAAAACACTAAGCAATAGAGATAGAAAACAAGATTAACATTAATTCATGAGTAAACTTGTCATACAAAAAGGGTCCATTAACGCCCTAGCAAAAGAAAACTAGTTCATAACTGAAGAAAAGAAAACAATGAAAGACTATGAAGATGAGAAGATAGAAGAAACAAAAGCCATAAAGATTTTTGGCAAGAGACAAAAGATTCGGAAGAATGTGGATCTCTCTGTGTTGAACTTGAGCTCTGGAATCCTTGAATCTTCGCCTTCAATCTCTCTGGAAAAGGTCTTCTGTCTTCAGAAGGGTGTGTGAGTGTCTAGGGATCCTTTTTTCTGACCTTATGTGTTGCCTTTTATAGTCTACGGATCCTTTTCTCGAATTCTAGCCTGAGCTAGCAACTTGCTGCAAACGGTGTCGCGCTATAGCGTAAGGCAGCGCGCTATAGCGCGCCTGCCTGATAGTGCTAACTATTTTTATACATTTCCAAGCTCTGTAGAGGTCAGAATAGTTGGAATTTGGCCTCAAAGGTAGAAATAGCGATTGTAGATCTTTGAATAAGCTTTCCAACGCAATAAGAATCGCCTCAATCGGAGTTCTGTAGCTCAAGATATAAATGAAAAAGTGATAAAAGGTCAGACTTGACAGCATCAAAAACAAGATGAAGCTTCAATCTTGTTTCGCCTTTTTCTCCTAGAAGACTCGAGAACTGGAAAAAGTGTCCAACAACAAAGTTGGAGATCTTCTTCTCTTCTTTCCAAACAATCTTGAACCATCATAATCCGACTTCTAAAGAGTTAGATATTGAATTTCCAATGCTGAAAGATCTTGATTTTATGCAAGATAAGCTCTCTCATAGTTCCAAATTCCAACTTGAGTGCTTGTACCTAATGACAATCAACATAAACCCAAAATAAGTATCCAAAATATAAGAAAATAATAGAAAATGAAAATAGCACCAAATCTAAACTACTTAACTAAAATAAAACAAAATAGCAACAAAACTAAATAATACGTCCTAAATTAAATAAAAGCTAACTAAAAATATAACTCATCAAAAGGAGTTATCAGGGCATTAGTCAATCCAAATGACATTACTCTCAATTCATAATACCCATACCTTATCCTAGAGGCTATCTTGGGAATATCTTCCTCCTTTACTATTATCTCATGGTATCCAGACCTCAATTCTATCTTTAAAAACACCTTTGCTCCTCTCCATTGGTCCATCAAGTCATCTGTCCTAGGTAAAGGATACTTATTCTTCATTATGACCTTGTTCAACTACCGATAATCACTATACAACCTCATGCTCCTATTTTTCTTCTTACAAGTAACACCGGAGCTCTTCAAGATGAGGCACTAGGTCTCACAAACTTCTTCTCCAATAGCTCTTCTAACTGAGTTTTTAGCTCTATTAGCTCCAATGGGGATATTTTATAGAGTGCTATAGATATCGGCCCTATTTATGGCACTAATTCTATATAAAACTCTATCTCTCTCTCAGGGGGAAACTTAGAGATATCCTCGGGAAAAACTTCGAGTATTCCTCAACCACAAGGATGTCACTCAAAGCTTGCTCAAGTTCAACCTCACTAGCCGATAGGAGAATGTATTCTTGATTCTCAACCTTACAACAGTATAACATAATAGGTTTCACATTCAAACTAATAGATTTAACAAGTATAGAAGGAAACAAAATAGATTTTACATCATAGTTTGACATGACAGGTTGGCCAAAAGTCAATCCATGCCTAAGATCAAGTCTAAACTAGATAAAGGAAGGCAAATCAAATCAGACTCAAAGGTTCTGCCATCAATTTGAAATCAACATTTTAGACAACACAGGCAAGTTCTAACATGTTTTCTAGTAGGAGTAGAAACAAGCAATATGTATGGCATTTCAGAAATAGACAATTCTAGTCTACCTATGCAATCATGAGAAATAAAGGAGTATGTAGCACCAGAGTCATACTTCACAGTTAAGATATTACCATTAACTTCGCACATGCCTCGAATGAGATTGTCAGACTTGGTAGTCTCCTCAGCATTCATGGTGAAGACTCTTCCTTAGCGTTGTGGCTTGGAGGCAAGTATGTCCTTGGTGCAGTTCTTGGCATAGTGCCTGGTATGCCAACACTTGAAGCAGACATTTTGACTAGCATAGCAAATTCCCTTGTGATTTTTCCCATACTTTGGGCAGGTTAGATTGGTTGCAGACTTCAGGGGGTGAATGGCAGGTTTTAGAAGCTTGATGGTGCTTTTATGGCTACTTGCCATTGGAACCTTCGTCATGATAAGGCTTCTTTTGTTGAGGCTGTTTCGGGTGTTGCCCTTGAGATGCTTGTTTTTTTTTTTTTTTTGTAAGCCTCTGATCTTTGGACCGCTAGCTTTCTATTTCACTCTTCTGTTATTCGACTCTTGTTGACAAGTTCCGCAAAGTTCCTTATTTCTACTAGGGTCACCTGTAACCTCCTCAATTTCCTGTCATGCAAAATTACCTTAGCAACCCTGAGCAATTAGGTACTTAATGAGAAATTATGAGATTAAGGTTTAATTAAGGGATTAACAAAGTGTTTATGAGGTAATTATGAGAAGAAAATTTAAGAGAATACTTAATTAAGGTTAGAGAATCTCTAATTAAGCAAGTCAGATCCTTAATAACCCTAGCCAAGCTGACAGGTTTTTAGCACCAAAGAGTGAGGGAGAAAGAGATTTCTCTTGTTACTCCTAGTATTGTAGTCGCGGAACTAGCTTAATCAAGTTTAATTAAAGATAATTAAGCTTAATTGCAAGATTAATTTTTGTTAATCAAGATCACATGAGTTGATCACTAATCCTTGCTTAATCATGTTAATTAGGTTGCAAGAGTACTTAATTACATGATTAAATTCAAATTTAGTCAACTAGACAATAAAGTAAAGAGTAATGTCACTAAAGCATAAAACATTAGACAAGAGTGCTTTATGTAAGAGTAAATACATGATTTGCTCCTCCATCATCCAACTTGTCTCCTTAAACTTTAATTAGCACAAAATTAAGAAAATAACTCCCCACCCTCTATAGAAGCTTACGGCCAAGACATACATACACACACGCACATACATTCACTTTTCATTTTTCAACTCTCATTCTCTCTCTTACTTCAAAATCCTCCAACTTCTCTCCCCACCTTCTTAATTCTTCTTCATCTTCATCTTCCTTTCTCCACTACCACCATAACAAAAACTCTCACTTAGCCCTTCAAAGACCACATCTTTTGGTCTTTAGAGACAAGATCTAAATACTACAAAACTCATTTTCAAGAGAACTCAAGAGCTCTCTATTCCCTTGCTCAAAATAGCCACTTCCATCCACTTGGAGGAACATTATCTTCTTCATTTTCTCCCTCAAGAACTCGCCATTTTCAACACTAGGTAATGATCTCTACTCTTTTCTTTTGTTTACTCAAGAAAGCTTGAAGCTTGGTTTCTATCATGACCATGATCTTCAAGTGAAAGCTTGAGAAAAACTCTTATGCTCTTCATGAGCAAAAGTTTCCCTTTTTAGCAAAAAGTGTTCATATTCTTCTTCAATAGTTGTTCTTGGTTATTTGAAAGTTTGCTTCTAGAATCATCAAAGTTTTTATTTTTCTTTCTTTATGCATGAGATCTTGATGTTTCTTGTGAGTTGTTTGAAAAAGAATGATGTTCTTGGTGGTATTTTGTTTAAAGTTTGTTCCTTTTCTTATAATGAGCTTATGATTAGAAAAGTTTCATCTTTACATGTTTTTTGTGACTTGATAAGACTACGAACATTTCAAAAGCATAAAGCTTTAAAAAGTTTACTTCTTAATACATGAAAAGTGGTGCTATTTTATGGGTGTCACATGGTTCTATTTTGTTCTTTTTGAAGGCAAGAATATGTGTAAAAGTTCAATCTTGTTGGTATATGAAGCTTTTTAAATCATAAAAATAAGAACTTATCTCTTTGTGTCTTAAAAATAAAATACAAAACCTTTCATAAAGTTTCAAACGTTAGTCAAGAATGAAATCTTTAAGTCATAAAAGTGTTGACTTGCAACTTTTACTCTATAAAGTTTGTATCTTGAGTCAAAATAATGCATAAAGTGTTAACTTTTATAAAGAACAAGACTTTCTAATTCTAAATTTAATGTCTTGTACAATTATTTCATGAAGAAAGAATCTTTTAAAACTTTAAGACAACTTTAAGTCATAAAGTTGAGACCTTGATGATCTTAGAATAATTAAAAGTGTCAACTTTCATAAAGAATAAGACTTTTTAGTTCTAAAGCTAATATCTTGTATCATTATTTTGCCAAGATTTAATCTTTAAGAGAAGAGTGTAATTTTAGAGGCATATACTTTCTTAAAAAATGCAACTTTATAGTTACTTTATAAAAAATGATAACTTTTATAACATTAAAGGTAAAATCTTCTTATATTAATGATAAAAGCTTGAAACTTTGCAACTTGGATAAGTTAAAAATCATCCTTGGTGATTAGTGAACATGGTGTTGTTGGGTTCATGAGTGTGGCTATGCATTGTCATGACCCAAGGACTAGAGGGATCTCGAAATCCTTGGGAATAGAAATATGATTATGGCCTTTGAGCATACCATGAACCTAGGAATCACTAAGTGCACTATCTCAAGGAAAGAAAATAATTATCTAACTTAGATAACTTGAACAAGTGCTCCATAAGACATGTACTGAAGTAAAAAGTAATTTCCTGTAAGGATTGAGTAACTAAAAGACTAAGTACACATTTATTTTAATTATGGGATCTTCTCATGGGTAACCATGGGAAATCATATGATGGCACATAAGACTTTCCGCAGACAATAACATGACTATAAACCCCTTTAAGATATGAATGTATGATGCTATTAGGCATGATGTATGACAAGTTGATTGAGCTTTGTCTCATGATTGAATGATTGGTGTGATAATATGAGATGAATATAATGGACTGTTAGTTGAAAGTGTTGTGATTGGCATTTTGAGGAAGTTCCAGTCTAGCCATCATGCTGCCAGATTTCTGTCAAAATTAAGGACTTAGCCATATCATTGCATGTTCCTTGTCCAAAAAGTACTATGCATGTAAAGTGTAATGATAAGAAAAGAAAGAATGGGATATGATCTTTCAATCACTTCGATAACGGAAGTAAGAGACGGGGATCCACAAGACTCAAGGAACCTCTATGAGAGAGGCAGGGTGACATGGAGGACCTTCCAACTCAGAAGTAACCATTATCAGCTTAGTCTAATTTGGTTAGTACTACGTGACAACGGTCACATAATGAGCTCATGTCTAAAAGCTGTCTATTTCAAAGAAAAAGTACTGAATGTTAAGCACGTGCTAAGAATGAAAGTAAAGTTAAAGTAAAACCATAGTTAAGTCTATTAGGATGCATGTCAGTGCATGTATCTATACTGTCCATATGCATTATGAATATTTATTCCATGCTTTCATATGTATGTTTACTTATGATGATACGATTATGATGTTAAAGTTTAAAAGTAACCCACTTCAGCATTTATGTTTTTAAAATCATTAAAATTGAACCTATGCATGTCCACTGCTTTTATAATTAAACCCGAAGTAGCTGGGACGATGATGATGATACAGTGTTTGTCTAGTCGCGATCCTATTGAGAAATCTAGTATTTCTCACTCCTACATTTCAATGTCGTCTTCAGAGGATGTTGACGTCAGGTACAGTGGTGATCTTCATTGAGTTCTCGGTTCAGCATTGGCACTTTGACCCAGTGTTTAATGTCTCTATGATGTATGGGAGCAGAGCTATGAGGGTCTATATCTTCTACGACCATCCATTCAGAATCCATTTTTGAGCCCCTTTTTTTGCCCACATCAGCCATGTGGTGAGGTTACGCTAGATGACATCCGCCCCTATTTTCAGCTACCGAGATACCTTACTTGTGGAGAGTCTGACCCGGATACCCGTTTCACGCCGACTATTTCAATAGATTCCAATCCTTCGGAGTCATCCTATCCAAGCTTTCACATGGAGACTGACCCATCCAAGCCTTCCTACCTGTCCATGATTCGCCTGATGTCTAATTCATCTTCTTCTTCAACAGCTCCTTATCACATACCACCCCTGGTTCGTGGTCGCCGGTTCATTCATACCCGTGCTGTGCCTCGTGGGCATAGGCGTGCTCAAGGAGGAAGATGTGGTGATGTTGCTCCCGGTGGTTTCGGGAATAGTTTCCTCCCACTTGATGAGTGACATGGTGATCACATGCGAAGCTGAGCACAATGGTAGCCCTTTTTGGTTGGAGTTATAGGGTTATCATTTTCCTTTTGCATGTATGGATGGATGGGATTTCCTATGTATTTGCTTTGTTGATGTATTTGTTAGGTTTCTTCTATGGGGCCAATAGTAGATATCGGACCCATTATTCTCCTTAAGTATGACTCCTGGCATTATTATTATTATATTAACTATGATGGCCATGGAATGAATGTTATGTTTACTTAAGATATTTGTTATTCATATTGCTTCTATTTATTTTATTTGCACCGCATGTCTGAGATAGTTATGTTTATACTAAACATTCATGATGAGCTCATGGCTCTTAGTTTTCAAAATAGTTTATTCGTTATTATTCAAAAAAAAAATTACCCCTATTTTCATTTTTAAAGTAATTTCAAAAGGTAATGTTAGTTCCACGGGCAAAAGTAACAACTAGTAATTCCATAATATAACTTAAACATAATATGGGACTATTAGGGTGTTACATTTTGGTATTAGAGCAGTTCATCCTTAAAAAGCCTGGGGATAGACTGACTATGCTTCTAAGCATACATAGTAGTTAAGTTCTGCTTTGAATCTCGTTTGTATGATAGGACATAAGGTTTAAACATGCATGATCGTCTGTTCTGAATATGATTAGTTGCTGGTTCACTCAGCATAAACATTGAGCCTAATCAACTATATGTCTTCTATTTTGTGTACCAGGAACTAATGGCATCTAGGAGATGTGGTAAGCCTCGTAACAAGCCAAAAGTCCCAAGGAAGTCATGGGAATGCTCTGTGATATGGTTGCTACTCATTGCATGATGGAGCGAATGGAGCAAAGGGATGAAGAAAATCTTGAAGGGCACAACGGAAGAGCTAAGGTAGATCTTAAATACCTCAAGTTTATTGAGTTCAGAAAGGCAAATCCGTCGAGCTTTCGAGGAGCCTACAACCTCGACCGAGCTGATGAATGGATTAAGGCCGTCGAGAAGATTTTCATGGTGCTGGCTTGCACTAAGGAGCAGAAGGTAGCCTTTGCTACCTACATGCTAGAGGTAGATGCTGAATTTTAGTGGGTAAGCACCAAGAGACTATTGGAAAGAGCCCAAACCCACATCACTTAGGATGTGTTCAAGATGCATTTCTATGAGAAATATTTTCCCACTTCCGTGAGGAATACGAAGGAGCTGGAGTTCATGAGTTTGCATCAAGGATTATGAATATTGCTGAGTATACTGCCATGTTCAAGAAACTATGCAAGTTCTGAACGATTTGTCAAGGGAACCCTAATGAGCAATGGAAGTGTGTCAAGTTCAAAGAAGGATTATGTGAAGAGATCCTGGCATCTGTAGGACCCATGAAGATCTGTGGCTATGCTGCACTACTCAACAAGTGTCATTTGGTGGAGAATTAGAACCGTAAGCTGTTTGTGGTAAGGTCCAAAGCTTACAAGAAGAAGTTGGCGCCACAGAGGCAAAAATTCAAGCATCAACCCTCGAAGAAGCCTTTTCAAAGTGGAGGCTTCAAAGGAAAGCAACCCCAAAAACCTACTGGGAATCCACCTAAGCCTGCGAATGGTCTAGCTTGCCCTAAGTATGGCAGAAACCATGGAGGACGCCCTTGTCTAGTTGGCCAAAACGCGTGTTTTCGATGTGAAAAGTCTGGATATATGGCCAAAGATTGCACTATCAAGTTGATGACCTCTGCCAACAAGCCCCAACACCAAGGAAGGGTCTTTGCCCTCAATGCTGAGGAGGCCACTAAGTTCGATGATCTGATCCAAGGTAAGTACAAAGTTAATGGTAGGACCTTAACTATACTATATGATTCTGGAACTACACACTCCTTTATTTCTCATGATTGTGTAGATAAATTGGGATTGTCTATGTCTGAATTACCTTACATGTTAATTGTTTCTACTCTTGCTGGGAAACTAGTTAAGACTTGTTAGTTTTATTCAAATTGTCAATTCCAAATTGATGGTACGTCTTTTGTAGCAAATTTGATTTGTTTGTTTTTGTTTGGTTTGGATTTGATTCTAGGCATGGATTGGTTTTTGGCCAACCATGATATGATAAATTGTTTTCAAAAATCTATTATGCTTCCTCCTATACCTATTAAGCCTATTGAACCTATTAATTTGTTCTTGAATTCTGTTAAAATGAGGAGTAGTGAGTCTGGTGATCAAGGATATGTTCTCCTTATGGCAAGTGAAGTGGAACTCGAGTAGGTATTGGATGAGATCCCCATAGTCGGGGAATACCCAGATGTGTTTCCTGATGATATACCCAAGTTTTCCCCAGAAAAGGAAATCGAGTTTTCTATAGAATTGATACCGGAAATGGGGCCAATCTTAATAGCACCGTATAGGATGTCCCTAATAGAGTTGTTAGAGTTGAAGGGACAATTGGAAGAGCTGCTAAAGAAGAGATTCATAAGACCTAGTGCCTTACCTTGGGGAGCCCTGGTATTGTTTGTAAAAAAGAAAGATGGGAGCATGAGGCTATGTATGGATTATAGGTAGTTAAACAAAATGACTGTTATGAACAAGTACCCTTTGCCAACTGCGAGGTGCAGCTGTGTTCGCTAAGATTGATCTGAGATCTGAATATCATCATATAAGAGTAAAAGAGGATAATATACCCAAGACAGCTTTTAGGACAAGGTACGGGCATTTTGAGTTTATGGTGATGTCATTCGGTTTGACTAATGCCCCTTCTATTTTTATGGATTATATGAACAAAATTTTTAGACCCTACTTAGATAAGTTTGTAGTTATTTTCATAGATGATATCCTTAACTATTCGAGAACAAAAAAAGAACATGAAGAACATTTGAGGGTTGTGTTGGGAATCTTGAGGGAAAAGAAGCTTTATGCTAAGTAATCTAAGTGTGAATTCTAGATAGAAGAAGTAAAGTTCTTAGGACATATGGTGTCACAAGGAGGTATCATTGTGGATCCAAGTAAGATTGAGGCTGTGACGAATTAGGAGAGACCAACCTCGGTAACTTAGATAAGAAGTTTGTTGGGTTTAGCCAGTTACTACCATAGGTTTATAAAAGGATTTTTCTAGATATCCTTGCCCTTAACCAAGCTGACAAGGAAGGATGGCCCATTTGTTTGGACTATGGATTATGAGAAAAGCTTTCAAAAGCTAAAGGAAAAGTTAACCTTAACACCAATATTAGTATTGCCTGACCCAAGTGGACCATTTGAGGTTTACTGTGATGTTTCTGGAAAAGGTTTAGGTTGTGTCTTGATGCAAAATAGGAACGTGGTAGCTTATGCTTCAAGGCAGTTAAAGCCTCACGAAGTAAACTACTCAACCCATGACCTAGAGTTAGCAGCTGTAGTGTTTGCCCTAAATACATTGAGGCATTATTTGTATGGTATGACATTTGAGGTGTTTTCTGATCACAAGAGTTTGAAGTATCTCTTTGATCAAAAGGAGTTGAATATGAGGAAAAGGAGATGGATGGAGTTTTTGAAGGATTATGAATTTGGGTTAAACTATCATCTTGGGAATGCCAGTGTGGTAGCAAACGTTCTAAGTCAAAAATCTTTGCATGTGTCATGGAATATAATCAAGAAGAATGAGCTAGTAAAGAGCTTTAGAGACCTTAACTCTAAAGTGGTGTTAACCCCCCATAGCTTAAGGTTGAATCAGCTTAGGGTGATGAGCGATTTCAAGAGTCAATTTGCTCAAACCCAAAGTGAGGAAGAGGATTTCATGAAAACCCTAGCATTGATAGAAGAAGGAAAGTTGAAGGGTTTTGCTCGAGGTACAAATGGACTATGAAGGTTCGAAGGGAGAATTTGTGTACCCATGAGTAGTGACCTCCCATTTCACCATACACCTTGGAGTGACGAAGATTTATCAGGATGTTAAGAAGATGTTTTGGCCACCGGGATTGAAGAGGGACATTGCAGAGTTGGTCAGCAAGTGTTTAGTTTACCAGAAGGTAAAGATTGAACACCAAAAGCCCTCTGATATGTTGTAATCATTGGAGATCCCAAAATGGAAATGGGAAAGTATCTCTATAGACTTTGTGATGGATTTACCTAAAACGCAAGTTAGTTTTGATGTGATATGGGTAATTATTGATAGATTAACTAAGTTTGCTCACTTTCTGCCCATTCGAGCTACATATTCTTTGGAAAAGTAACCTAGCTGTATGTCCAAGAGATATAAGGCTGCATGGTATACCTTCAACCATAATCTCAGATAAGGACCCGAGGTTTACCTTTAGATTCTGGGGAGCCTTGCAAAGGCATTTGGGACGAGGCTTTGCCTAAGTATAGCTTATCACCCCTAGCCAGATGGATAGTTAGAGAGAACTATCCAAACTTTAGAGGACATGTTGAGAGTCTATGTATTGGACAATTGAGAAAGTTGGTATAGATACTTACCTTTGATTGGGTTTACCTATAACAATAGTTATCATGCAAGTATTGGTATATGGTACCCTATGAAGCTTTGTATGGAAGGAAGTGTCAATCTCCCCTATATTGGTTTGAACTGGGTGAGCAGAGCCTATTAGGACCTAATCTTGTGAGGCAGACCACAGAGCAAATAAGAAGGATTAAGGATAGAATCCTTATGGCTCAAAGCCATCAAAAGAGTTATGTAGATAATAGGAGAAAGCCTCTAGAGTTCCAAGAAAGAGAACTTGTGCTCCTGAAAATCACTCCTATGATTGGTATAGGTAGAGCCATGAAGGTCAAAAAGTTAATCCCCCGTTTTCTTGATCCCTTTCAAATTCTAAAATGTGTCAGGTTAGTTGCTTATCAAATCGCCTTACCTCCGAATTTGTCGAACCTTCATGATGTCTTTCATGTGTCTCAGTTGAGAAAGTACCAATCCAATCCTTGTCAACAACTTGAACCCAAAAGTGTACAGTTAAAGGAGGACTTAATTTTCAATCTACCGCCATCTTGGATCATTGATCGTAGGGTAAAATAGTTGAGGAATAAGATAGTACCCTTGGTCAAGATAGCTTGGGATAGAGGAAATATGGAAGAATATATGTGGGAGTTGGAGTTCGAGATGAAAAATGAGTATCCTGACTTGTTTACAGATAATGAATTTTGAGGAAATTCTTTTTAAAGGTAAGTAGAAATATAGCATCCTCAATTTCCTGTCGTGCTAAATTACCTCAATAACCTTGAGCAATTAGGCACTTAATGAGAAATTATAAGAGTAAGGCTTAATTAAGGGATCAACGAAGTGTTTATAATCTAATTATGAGAAAAAAAGTTAAGAGAATACTTAATTAAGGTTAGAGAATCTCTAATTAAGCAAGTCAGACCCTTAATAGCTTAATTGAGTTTAATTAAGGATAATTGAACTTAATGACAAGATTAATTTTTTTAGTCATGATCACATGAGTTGATCACTAATCCTTGCTTAATCATGTTAATTAAGTTGCAAGAGCACTTAATCAGATGATTAAATTCAAATTTAGTCAATTAAATAATAAAGTAAAGAGTGATGTCACTAAAGTACAAAGCATTAGACAAGAGTGCTTTATGTAAGAGTAAGTACATAATTTGTTTCCCTATCATCCACTTTACCTCTCTAAACCTTATTAGCACAAAATTCAGAAAATATATCTCCCCAACCTCTATAGAAGCTTACGGCCAAGACACACACACACACATTCACTTTTCATTTTTCAACTATCATTCCCTCTCTTGCTTCCAAATCCTCCAACTTCTCTCTACACCTTCTTCATTCTTCTTCATCTTCGTCTTCCTTTCTCCACCACCACCATAACCAAAGCTATCACTTAACCCTTCAAAGACCACATCTTTTAGTCTTTGAAGATAAGATCTAAGCACTACAAGCTTATTTTCAATAGAACTCAAGAGCTCTCTCTTCCCTTGCTCAAAACTGCCACTTTCATCCACTTGGAGGAGCATCATCTTCTTCACTTTCTCCTTCAAGAACTCACCACTTTCAACACTAGGTAGTGATCTCTACTCCTTTCTTTTGTCTACTCAAGAACGCTTGAAGCTTAGATCCTATCATGACCAAGATCTTTAAGTGAAAGCTTGAGAAAAATTCTCATGCTCTTCATGAGCAAAAGTTTCCTTTTTTAGCAAAAAATGTTCATATTCTTTTCCAAGAGTTGTTCTTGGTTATTTGAAAGTTTGCTTCTCAAATGCCTCAAAGTTTCTGGTTTTCTTTCTTGATGCATGAGATCTTGATATTTCTTGTGAGTTGTTTGAAAAAGAATGATGTTCTTGGTGGTAGTTTGTTTAAAGCTTGTTCCTTTTCTTATAATGAGCTTATGATTAGAAAAGTTTCATCTTTACATGTTTTTCATAACTTGATAAGACTATGAACATTCCAAAAGTATAAAAGCTTTGAAAATTTGCTTCTTGATGCATGAAATAGCGCTATTTTGTGGGTGTTACATGGTTCTATTTTGTTCTTTTTAAATTCAAGAATATGTGTAAAGGTTCAATCTTGTTGGTGTATGAAGCTTTTTAAATCATAAAAATAAGAACTTGTCTCTGTGTCTTAAAAATCGAATCTTGAAGACAAGACCTTTCATAAAGTTTCAAACTTTAGTCAAGAATGAAATCTTTAGATCATAAAAGTGTTGACTTGCATCTTTCAATCTATAAAGTTTGTATCTTGAGTCAAAACAATGCATAAAATGTTAACTTTTATAAAACATAAGACTTTCTAATTCTAAAGCTGATATATTATACAATTGTTTCATGAAGAAAGAATCTTCTAAAACTTTACGAGAACTCTAACTCATAAAGTTTAGAATAATTAAAAGTGTTAACTTTCAAAAAGAACAAGACTTTTTAGTGTTAAAGCTAATATCTTGTATCATTATCTTGCCAAGATTTAATCTTTAAGATAAGAGCATATTTTTAGAGGTACATACTTTCTTAAAGAATGCAACTTTATAGTTACTTTATAAAGAATGATAATTTTTGTAACATTAAAGGTAAAATCTTGTTATGTTAATGATAAAATCTTGAAACTTTGCAACTTGGATAAGTTAAAAATCACCCTTGGTGATTAGTGAACATGGTGTTGTTGGGTTCATCAGTGTAATTATGCATATCATGACCCAAAGACTAGAGGGATCTCGAAATTCTTGGGAACAAAACTATGATTTAGGCCTCTGAGTATATCGTGAACCTAAGGATCACTAAGTGCACTTTCAAGGCAAGGAAATAATTATCTAACTTAGTTAATTGAACAAGTGTTCCATAAGACATGTACTCAAGTAAAAATTAATTTCTTGTAAGGACTAAGAAACTAAAAGACTACATACTCATTTATTTTAACTACGTGATCCTCTCATGGGTAATTATTGGAAATCACATGATGGTTCATAAGACTTTCCACAGGGAATAATACCACTATAAACCCCTTTAGGGTATGAATGTATGATGCCTTTAGGCATAATGTATGACAAGTTAATTGAGCATTGTCTCATGATTGAGTGATTGGTGTGATAATATGAGATGGATATAATGGACTATTAGTTGAAAGTGTTGTGATTAGCATGTTGGGGAAGTTCCGATTTAGCCATCATGCTGCTGGATTTCCGTCAAAATTATGGACTTAGTCATATCATTGCATGTCCCTTGTCAAAGAAGTACTATGCATGTAAAGTGTAATGATAAGAAAAAGAAATAATGGGATATGACCTTTCAATCATTTCAGTAAGGGAAGTGAGAGATGGGGATCCATAAGACGCAAGGAACCTCTATGAGGGAGGCAGGGTGACATGGAAGACTCTCCAACTTTGAGGTAACGATTATCAACTTAGTCAGATTTGGTTAGTACTGCATGATGATGGTCATAGAATGAGCTCATGTCCAAAATCAATCTATTTCAAAGGAAAAGTAAAGGATGCTAGGCACGTGCTAAGAATAAAAGTAAAGTTAAAGTAAAATCATGGTTAAGTCTATGAGGTTGCATATTAGTGCATGTATCTATATTGTCCATATGCATTGTGAATGTTTATTCTATGCTTTCATTTGTATGTTTACCTATGACGATCTGATTATGATGTTAAGTTTAAAAGTAACCCGCTTCAACATTTATGTTTTTAAAATCATTAAAATGGACCTATGAATATCCACTGCTATTATAATTAGATCCGAAGTGGTTGGGACGATGATAATGACATGGTGTTTGTCTAGTCGCGATCCTACTGAGAAATCTAGTATTTCTCACTCCTACGTTTCCATGTCATCTTCCGAGGATGCCGGCATCGGGCACAATGGTAATCTTCATTGAGTTTCGGATTTGGCATTGGCGCTTTGACCCAGTGTTGAATGCCTTTTGTGATGTCTGCAAGCATAGCTATAAGGGTCATCTTCCACGACCGTCCGTTTTAGGTTTTAGTAATAAGCTCATTTTTCCGCCCATATCACCCGTACGGTGAGGTTACCTTGAATGACATCCGCCCCTCTTTTCAACCGCTGAGATACCCTGCTAATGGAAAGTCTGACTTGGATACTTGTCTGATGCTAATTGTTTCATTAGATTTTGATCCTTCAAAGCCGTCCTATCCAAGTTATCACGTGGAGACTAGCCCATCCAAGCCCTCTTACCTGTCCATGATTCGCCTAACATCTGATTCGTCTTCTTTTTCAGTAGCTCTTCATCATGCACCACCTCCGATTCATGGTCGTGGATTCATTCGTACTTGTGCTATGCCTCATGGGCATGGGCGTGCTCAAGGAGGAGCACATGGCGATGTTGCTCTCGGTGGTGATGGCATGCGAGCCGAGCACGAGGATAGCCCTTTTTGGTTGTAGTTATGAGGTTATCATTTTCATTTGGCATGTATGGGTGAATGGGATTTCCTATGTATTTCCTTCGCTGATGTATAGGTTTCTTATATAGGGCCGATAGTAGATATTGGACCCATTATTATCCTTATGTATAACTCTTGGCATTACTATTATTATATTAACTATGATGGTCGTGGAAGAAATGTTATGTTTACCTAAGATATTTATTATTCATGTCGCTTCTATTTATTTTATTCGCACCACTTGTGTGAGATAGCGATATTTATATTGACCGTTCATGATGCGCTCATGGCTCTTGGTCTTCAAAACATTTTATTCATTATTGCTCAAAAAAAAATTTATCCCTATTTTCATGTATAAAGTAATTTCAAAAGGTAATATTAGCTCCACGAGCAAAAGCAACAACTAGTAATTCCATAATATAACTTAAGCATAGTATGAGACTATTTGGGTGTTATATCACTGATGCTAGAATGTTGACCCACAACCCTCCTCCATACTTCATGCACTTCCCGTGTTTGTCGGGGTTCCATTGATAAATTGTTGAAAACTTACACAGCCCTTCCAACTTTGCTGTGTATTTGGCACTGCTCATACCTCCTTAGTAGAGCCTTAAGAACTCCATCTCTTTTGCATTCCTTACAGACATCGGGAAGTACTTCTCATAAAAAGTTGCTTTGAAGGCATACCATGTAATCTCCCTCTGGTCGCTTTCCATCAGACTCTTAGCTCCTTCCTATAAGAACTTGACATCTAACCTCAACATGTAAGTAGCAAAATCCATTTTCTAAGTCTTTGAGAAGGTCAACATGGAGTAAATCTTCTCAATTTCCTTGATCTACTTATCAGCCTCATCGAGGTCAAAAGTGCCCTTAAAGTTAGGTGGGTTCGCCCTTTGAAATTTTGAGAACTTGTGGTATTCAAGTCCATGCCATTTTCACCGACAAACTTTTTGGATCTCCGATCCAGCTATTCCATTAAGTGCTTGGCTGCTGTAGCTTGGGCGTGCATTATACTTGCCATCTGCTGGAAAGTCCTCATGGATTCTGAGATATTGCTGCGCTCATTGGAGGAATGTCTATGAGGTGCCATTAGTTTCTGAACACACCAAACAAAAGATATCAAGTTGATCTGGTCAATATTAAGCATAAGCATGGCAGTAACTAAAAGGAGTCTCACATGACGATCATGTATTCTAAGTCCTATATGCTATCATATAGACAAGATCCAAAGTATGACTTAACATAACATACATAGAATTATGCTTAGAAGCATTGTCAATCCAACCTCAAGCTCTAGCTGGTTAAACTGCTCTGATACCATAATGTAATACCCTAATAATCTCATACCATGCTTAAGTCGTATTATGTCCGATTATCAATTGTCACTTATGCTTACGAAAAACTTAAAACTCTTTTGGAAAATATATTATGCGAAAAATAGGGTAAATCTTTTTTTTTTTTGAAATTCATCATTGCTTTTGGAGCATTTTGAAAACTAGAGCCTTGTGCATGAAAGAACATCATGTAAGAGTTGCACATAAGAATCGCAATATAAAGCAATAAAAAGAACATTGATACATAGCAAAGCTTAGGATTACCATTCCACATAAGATGAAACATAATGTCATGAAGTAAAAATAATGACTCATGGCTAAGCCTTGGCTTTCATAATACATGCAACTGGTATAATAGAGTTTCAACATAATGTGAAACACATGGAGAGGTAGAACTACAGCAAACTACTGGCCTAATGCAAATCATAACCCTAGCATCTGACGTCCATGAACGCGTCCCATGGTCCTATGAGTGTCGTGATTCGGAGCGACTGCGTCCCCTAACTCCATACCCTCGGGGAGTAGAAGGTGTACGGATAATATGATGATGCCTACTAAGCACTTCCATGCAGCGAGCATGGCTGGACTTGACAACATGCGAGTACGGCTAGCAGCAATAGACAACTCCTCGAAGGGGCCCTCTTCATACAACAGAGTGATACTGGGATGGTACTTGGGGTATGGACAAGAGGTGTCCATCATCCTCGGGGTGGCTATGGAACTTAGCTCTATGACCAGAACAATTAGCTTGGGCAAAATCTCAACCAATGGCAGCTTGGGAGACATGGGCTCCATCTCAAATTCGGGCAATAGCAATAATAATAAGTCCAATGGTGCCAATGGTAGTGCATATGGTGCCTCAGGAATGATAGCAGGAGCTAGTGGAATGTCTGGCATATTATCTCATGCATGCAACCAAGGTGGAAATAAGTGAATAACCGTGGTGGTCATTGCCACGATTGCATCCATGTCAGCGTCATAGAAACATTCATATTCAGGTGGATCCATGATCCACTCGAATGGGTGTACCATTAGAGTCTGGTGATGATATGGAAAAAAAATGAAAGTGAGAAATAATATTTCTCAGTAAGACTCTAACTTAACATGATAGTGTCTTCGTTATCATCCTAGCCATTTCAGGTTTTGCCAAAAAAATTAGTGAGCATGCATCTAGTTAGTTATTAGGTTTTCAAAAACATAATTATCCGAAGCAGATTCCTTTTTAAACATACATTTTTATCATGACAAATACATTAGGATAAACATAAAGAGAAAATATAGATAGATGTATCGTGCATAAACATCTTGACATTTTCTTTCTTTTCTTGGGTTGGACCAAAGCCCCTTATATTTGTAACATCCTCCCAGACACAATACTATGCTTAAACTATAGTATTATACTCAAGAGTTGTTACTGATATATAAGCAGACCTTATTTGACAGCACCCTCTGACCGTCTTCAATCATCCTAATCAACTTCGTCTAAGATGAGTGTCTTCAATACTTCTTGAACTATCTAGAGATGACACGAAAATATACAGATGGGTGAGAATTATCAATTCTAGGATTTTCTAAACTACCACATGCAATATCATTGTCATTATTTCCAGCTGCTTTGGTTTATTATAAAAAAAATGATTATGCCATATAAACTACAAATTTCATTTTTATAAAGTTCAAAAATATCCTTCTGAAGCAGGTTTATTTTATTCACACACTTGATAATTAAGAGAGCAGCTTCATGATAGTAATAAACAGAATATAACTTATGCATATGCATATGCACATAACATGTAATCATGCCAGTGTGCTTATCATTCTTTAACTTTTCTTATTTAATACACCTAGGCATTATGTATTGCCACCTCTAGGGTGTCTACATGCATATGTCTTTAATGTTTACTGCCCTTTAGTAGCCTAATCTGGGAGTGAGCTTAACTCATGATTGTCATCACACAGTACTGATTTGCAAGAAGATCCACGTGCTTCTAAATTAGAGGGATCTCATTTGGCCATCTGCCTTCAAAGTAGAGGGATCTCATAGTTTTAATTGCCTTCACGAAAGAAAGACCCGAATAACTGCCTCCAAGTGAAGGGATCTCATCTTGTCTTTCATATTCTTTCATGGTTTATATGCTCATATATTCATATATGAATATACTTGAGAGACTTATGCACATGCTTCATATCTTATTTTCAACAATTCTTGCATGAGTTTTACGTGCATAACACATAAACAATCATAACATTCATATACTTCTATTGGAAATTCGGCAGCATAACGATTGAAATAAGAGACTTTCCCATAAATAAACAGTATCATTTCGGCCAACCAATCATACTAAATGAATTGTAGTGTCAATATATCAATATCACATTAACATAACAAAGAATTGCAATAAAAACTTAGTCATTGGCTCTTAATGACTTATAGGGCTTCTAACCCTTAAAGTTGGTCATTCACTTTAGATTCTTCAATTCTGCCCTATTCTTGTAAATTTCACCATAGTTTCATTTTCATTTATTTTAATATGAAAATTTAATATGTTGTAGTCTTATTAGTCTACTTTTAAACCTTGTTGGACCCATTAAGTTTTGAGATATATATAAGTTAAGTTATTATAGTTTTACTCAAGGCCGCCTTGCATCAAGATAGACTTGAGCACCTAATTTTAGAAAATCATTAAAATTTCATACTTTATTATTTTTTATCCAAATTTTATATGAAATTGTAACCAATTAGATTATCTTTCAATCCCAAAATTTTCATCTTCATTGGATTAGTAGAGCTTAAGTTATGAGCTCCTCAAATACACTGCCCTGTTTTAATTCAATTTGTGCATAGGGTATTTTGAGGAATTACTGGGACCAACATACTTAAGATCCAAGTCTGAAATTTCTATAGCATGGTTATGTATGTGTTAACTTCCTAACAAAATTAATTGCACTCAATTTGATATTGTATAGGGTGAATTACTCTCTTCAGAACATATACTAGTTAGGACAGTGAGTGGATTTCAACACCTTGCTTCTTAAACCCAATGGACCTATAATTTATATGATTAGAAACCTCTAGAGGTATAGTTTTATCTAAAATTGCTTTAACTCAAATTTGGTATCTGTAGGTAGAGAAACACTATTTGTTGTATGAATGGTTACCCTAGGGTTTCCTCTTAACATGTCTATTTGTGTTTTCTTTTTGTCTTTTTGATCAAATCTTCAATCTAAACAAATAATTCTTATCTTAAATCACTCAAAACAAATCATATTAAAATCAAATAACATCAAAGGAAGGATAACATAAGAAATCCTAGAAGTCACACAAACCATAGAAATCCATTAATCTAAGAAATCCTACCTAAGACACCACTTGTAGCTTGTAAATTTAGAGTTTCTTAGTAGCTTTTTTTCAATAAAGCTTCAAGATAATGATGACATCTGTTGTTCTTTTTGGTGGCTGAAGCTATAGGATCCAAAGGTAGGAAGTTTTATGAGGTTGTCTTGAATTTTTCTTGAGGAACGAAAAGAAAGAGTGGAAATTTTGAGAGAAAGGAAGCAAGATATACTTAGAAGCCTAAGTGGAGATAGAGAGAATAGAGAAAGGGATGAAATGGAAGAAAGACATGGAGGGTGTATAGTCAAATGGGCTGGCCAAATTTTCCAAGGACAAGGGAGGAAATTTTTTATTACTTATGTCCTAAGTTGGAAGAAAGGAAAAAGAATGTGATTGGTGGACCTAAATGATATTTCCAATTTTGTTGAATTTATAGATGGATGGCCATGATTTCGCTAACAAATGTGGGTTAGGTAGCTAATTTCTAGTCACATGATTTATGATCTTAAACTGGTATTCATGTTATCTTACAATATTGATTCCTTATCAATTTAGTTCTAGCATTACAAGACACCAAAATCGAACCGATTTTCCTCAAACTAACAAAGCATTGCTATTTGGTAACCTAAAATTTCTTCAATAAAGAAACTTGAATTCTCTAACTCTAATAGATGCATTTTGATATTAGCTATAATGTATCTAAAAATTTAATTGTTCAATAATGCTAATTATACAAAATTTAGGATGTTACACCGTTCATTAAACTTGACTTTATCATAAATCTTTATTTACCACCCTCGAAACTTGAATGGTAATGAGCTCATACTATGGTCGTCGCCACCATAATTTCCCAAAACCTTGGCAGGAGAGGGGAAAAAACGGGTTCAACTTCCCTTACTGAAGGATCACATCCTCTTGTCTTGTTTTTTGAAAGTCACCTTCTCTTTTGAAGGATCACACCCTTAGTTCTATCTTTTCTTAATTAATGCAAATGAAGCTCACACCCTCAAGTCCATGATTTTTATGGAAATCCAGCAACATAACAGCTAGACTAGAGTTTTCCCAAAATTTGTCAATAGAGAATTTCAATCATCAACCATCATTATGTATCTCACCACATCATATTCATCATTATCATCATACTTTCACATAGAGACATATACCACAAGCAAAGTCTTGTGAGCTTAGCTTAGCAACTTAGGTGCAAGCTTTTAATTAGATTTTCATCTTGTTTCATTCTTTAATCATCCTTAGAGGCAAGTTTCTTTGATCACTCTTTCAAAGCTTTTAACTTGAAGGATAAACTCTCAATGTTTTAAATTGAGGGTTTTGGGATCTTCAAGTTTATTTTTCATTATTACTTGAAGTTTGCTTTAATCAAATTTATGTTTTCACTATCGGGTAGTAACTTAGTAAATTCACCATAATTTTATCTTTTACTATTTTAACTTGATTTTTAAGGATTATACTTCTCTTAGCTCTCTTTTAAACAAAATAAACCCCACTCAAAAATTCTAAGTTTAACTTGAGTTATGCATTAAATAATATTACTATTTGGTTTTTAAGTACACCCAAGTAGAAGTAACTTGGTGAATTTACTGGGAGCTCCCCAAAGGTAATCTAATCAAGATATTTTATATGGGTGTTTCTTATGTCTTAACTTTCTAAAAATTTGGTCCCACTCAAAAATGTTTTATATAACTTGAGTTATAAAGATTTTAGTGTAGGTTGTCAAGATAGAAACTCCATTGGGTACAACCCACTTTTAAAATTCATAACTTTCTCGTTCGTTTTAAGTCCAATGATCACATATTTTATATGTATGGAAAGCTCTATGAGTCTATTTTAATATAAAATTAGTCCCATTACATTTTGAGTTGTAAAGAATAAGTTATTACTTTTGCCATATAGACTACCAAAATTTCAACATCTCAAGATTTCATTTTCTTAGCTTATTTGTAGAAACATTAAGGTTCCTTCTCAAGTGACCATTTTTATCTTTCATTTCACTTTCATACTTTGAGGTTTTGAAGATAAATAGTGTTTTGAGTGTAAATGGAGTTTGTTTCATAAAAGCATTTACACAAACTAAACATATTTCAAGAGGATAATTAAACACCAATAATAACTTCAAAAATGAAGAGTATCATCACAAGACCTAAGGAGCAAGTCCTAGAACCACCAAGTTATGGAGAAGCTTAGGAGTTCTAGTGCATGAAAACATACAAATAAAAGGAGTTAGAATCACTACCCTAAGAAGCTTTGGAAGTGCTTGGAGTGTTAAAAGGATGAAGAAGGTTCTCTTCCCTTGGAGCTTAAAAATGGAGCTAAGTGTGTGTTTGAATGTGTTTTTCAAAGACCAAAGAGGGAGGTCCTTGAAGGGCTTGTGAGAATGGTTGTGGGAAATGAGGTTGGTTGGAGTAAAAAAGGTAAGAAGAACAAGAAGAATAGGAAGAACAAAGAGAGGATAATGTGGAGTTTAGAGAGAAGTGAGAGCTTTGAGCTTTTAGTGAGAGAATAAAAGTTGTAAAATGAGAGTGGAGGGGGGCTTTGGCTATAGCCTTCAAGGCCAAAGTGAGAGCTTAGAACCTTTGGGTAGAAAAGTGGTTGTTCCACTCTTGAGTCTTGGGTGCATGGCTTAAACCTCTTTTTGTTTTCAAAGTTGGTCAATGGCTAAATCCATGCCATTAGTGGGTTGATCCACTTTGGTGGTTTATGCCAAAACTGTTTGATCCATGTGTATGATCATTTCACTTTTAATTAATCAATCTTTTAGTTAATTAACTATATTAAGTCATGATCTTCTTGTGGGCGGCCAAATTTTGCATTCTTGATTAAGGGGAGAGTTTTTGAATTTTTATTGTTATTAGAATTATCCAAGTGTAAATGAATTAGATTAGTTTGATTGCTCTTTAAACAATTTTGGTTTAATACACTTTTAAAACTTTTTCTCTAAAAAGAATGATTCTCACTATTTATGTACTTAGTCATGAATTAGCAAAGATTTGGATGATTAAGCCTTAATTAAATCATTTTACTGTGTCATTGTTCAGTTATTGACTTTCCTTATTGATCATTAACTTTTAGCTGACTTATTGACTTTTTCCTAATTACTAAGTTTTTGCTCGTAAGATTAGTTGATTAATCTTTGACTAGTCACTAACTTCTCTAATTAGTCAGTAACATTGAGCTAATTAACTTAGACAAAATTGGGGATATTACAGTAGCACTATGTTGTGATTGAGGAGGTCAATCCTCCTTCTGAAATGAGAAGGGTTGTCATACCCTCTGATTAATTGGATTTTTATATATTTATTTTTTCTCATATTTAGTTCATTAATCTTCTTTTGTGCTTAATAGGATTAATTCGGGCCATTTTTCATTTTATTGAGTTTTGGTTGGGCTAGATTTAGCTTTTTTAGCATTAAGCTAATTCTGACACTATTTTGGTTTTTTAGGCATATCTTGAGTTATAGAGCTCATTTTATTATGATTCTTGATTTATAGGAAAGCTAAGAGATAGAGCCACAATTCCTATGAAGAGGTCAGAGGCCAATTTTGATGATAAGAAGCTGAAACTGGGCCTAGAAGTGAACTGAAGAGATGCACTCACGATTTTTGAACTGGGTGCAGTATTTGGACCATATCTTAGTCCATAGTAGCCCAATTAAGCCCATTCCAGTGGCGTTTTGAAACTAACATCCAAGGCTACAATTCTTGTTTAGAATACAAATCCAAATAGTTGCATATTCCTAGCCAAAACCATGGAAAATGTTACTAGTTGTATTGGAAAGTTGAATTTAGTGTTTTTAGCATAATTTTCTCTCTAGAATTCAGAATTTAGCAAATAAGATGTCCAAATTCATCTAGGAGACATGAGGATTAATGTAATAATTATTATGGATTGTTAGGAGATGTTTTGATTCTGTTTTGGCTGGTTGAATAAGGAAGGGGCCAGAACTTGTAGGGGAGAGACAGACTTTGGAATAGAGAATTTTTTGGGGTTTTCTTCTTCCTCCTCTCTTCTCTCACACCCCCCCACCTTACAATTTGTTTTCCCCCATTCAAGGAGGAGTAAGTTTCTATCTAATCCAAGAATTCAAGAAGCATCATTACTCAAGAGGATTGGCTAACAAGAGTTCAACTATTCCATTCAATTTCTTCTATCCCTTCTCTTATCCTAATTCAGTTTTGGAATTAAAGGTTTTTATTCTAAAATTCTAATCAAGAGTTCAATTGTCTTGTACCAATTTGTAATTGTTTGATTTAATTGTTGAAAGAAGAAGAATTAGAATTCAGGTCTGAGTTCTAAGGTTAATGCATTGGTGATTAAAACTGATACAACTCAACTAGGTTTTAGAGATTTCTGAACATTGGTTGATTATGTGTTAGTCAAATGCATGAAGGTTTTTCTGTGAATGCTAATTTTGGATTAAGGTTTCATTCAATTTTATGATTAACCATTGAGTTGAATTGTTGATATATGTCTAGAATTCGATGATTAAGTGATAATCGTTGCCTTTTGATTCTTGGATTGGATGTTCCAAATTCGGTTCTTTTCTTTTCTATTCATTTTGGTATTTTAAATTCCTAAACCCCCCTCCCAATTTCCTAATCATATAACATTGTCATCACTGGGAAACGACCCGGGTTGCACCCTTTGCTACAAATTTAGTGTAATTCAGTTTTATTGTAATTTGACCAAGCTCGGCACTCGAGTCACCCTCTGTACATGAAGAAGAAATCACAGAACAACCTGCTACTCAACCTACAAACTTACAATTGGTGCCTCTAAGTTAAGAAGGAACCATAGTTAAGAGAGCTGAATCTGCAATAGAAAGTGTTAACTCTAATGCCCTTCAGAAACTATTCTATGGTTATGAACCAGAATGAGCATTAAAGTTTCGATGAATACCAAATCACAGTTTAAGCTAATCTTGTTATATATGAATGATTTGTTTCTAGAAATGATTCCTTTCGTGGAAAAAATCTTAATCGTGTGCATTAACTGGTTGAGAATTAACAAAGCTTTGTTATCCATTATTCTTTTATTTGAAATACTTGGTATGGAATATATATTTTGTATACTTCTTGTTTTATCATGAAAGAAACAGAAAGAGAAGTTCAGAAGGATGAAATTGTAACATCAGAAGGGAAAATCATGCCTCAAGAACAAACATTGTTCATCTAGAAAGATGACTCTGTCCAGAAGGAATATCTCCAGAAACATACTTTTCATGAAGTTTTATACCTTCAAATCTTCCTCTGCATGCTTCATAGACAAATTCAAAAAGTCAAAAAGAAGATTTGACAAGATGTAGAAGAGGCACTGACAAGTTTGAATAGTTAGTAAACCAACAAACGGCTACATTTCCACTTCTGTGTAAGTTTTTGAAGAATAAGAAAAAGGAAGGCTATTTCTTCTCTGTCCAGTCATAGCCCAGTAGACCAAAAGAATCACAAGGATCAAGGCCTGCGACCTTTAACAGTCATATTTCAAAGTCTATATAAGGATGGAAGTTGAAGAAAGAATAGTTAAACTGTTTTGAATATTTCTTATATAAAAAGGCTTCCCATTTTCATCCTTCTCAATTGTCTGTAGCACCAGAAAGTTACATATTGTAACTTCTGTCCAAAAGAAAATCTTCTCTTCTATTCTATAATAGAAAATATTCTCTCTTTGAGAATTTAGAGAAGTCATACACACAGTACTTTATTGTCTATTCTCTGTTGAGAAAGTTAGTGGCAAGTGTTCAAACCAAAATATATTGTTTACATTATTTGTGTTTGGACACAATAGTGGTCAATGTAAGCTTAGAGAGGCTAGGAAAACACTACTCATTTGTAAAGTTTGGAGAGGCTTGGGAAAAGACTACTCACTTGTAAGAGGCTTGGATAAAGAATACTCGTAGTTTATAAAATCTCAACAAAGAGTTGGGAACTGGAAGTAGGCAAGTGATTTGGCCGAACCATTATAAAAATCTTGTGTGATTTTTCTATCTTATTTTGTTATTTGATTTTATCACATAAGCTTTTTTCTATTCAAACTTTATATGAAATAAAACTGATTCTATTCTATATAGAACTTAACTTGTTCATAAACTAACAAAATTGCTTCCGCAATCCAAGTCTTGAACTTGAGATAAATTGTTTTATTAAAGTTTTTCAGGTTATAAAGTTTCTTAAAAGCATGATTCGACCCCCCTTCTCGTGCTATCCCATCCAACAATTGGTATCAGAGCCTAACTATGGGGTTGAGCTTCCTAACGGTTGTAAAGGTTAAAGATTCTATCAAATGAATGCCAAGGCAGCCTTCTCACATGTGCCTTGAACAAAAGTGAATATGACAAGATCATATCTTGTGATTCAGCTAAGGAATTCTAGGATAGACTTCAAGTGCTGCATGAAGGAATGAACCAGGTTAAAGAAACTAAGATCATCATGTTAGTTCATCAATATGAAATGTTCAAAATGCTAAAGCATGAAAATATTGATAACATGACAACTAGATTTACGCATATCATAAATCAGTTGAAGGCCTTAGGCAAAAAGTACACCAATACAGAGATGGTGAAAAAGATTCTAAGGAGTCTTTCAAAAGCCTAGCATCCAAAAGTCATGACTATTCAATAAGCTAAGGACTTGAATGTGCTTAGCCTAGATGCTCTCATTGGATATCTAAAGACTCATGAGCTTGAGCTAAATGAAGCCGCTGATGAGGCTATTAAGAAAGAAAAATCTATTGCTTTGAAGTCCACTAAAAAAAGAACTCAATCTTCCAAAGCCTTGAAAGCCTCAGAAGAATCTGAAGAAGAAGAAGAGGATTCCTCTGATGATGATGATGATAGTGATGAAATTGCTCACTTAGGGAGGAAGATCTCAAAAGCATGGATTAAGAGGAAGAAGAAGAACCTTATTTCCAAGAAAGACAAAAAGGGCAAGACCAAGCAAAATGAGATCATCTGCTTTGAGTGCAAGGAACCTGGACACTTCAAATCAGAATGTCCCAAACTAAAGAAAGCATTGAGAAAGGAGCCTATAAAGAAGAAATCTATAATGGCTACATGGGAGGATCTGGACAAAGAACAAGAAAATATAGAATCACAAAGTGAAGAAGAAATTGTAGCAAATCTCTGTTTCATGGCTGATATTATTTCAGATGAATAAACTGAGGTGTATCTTAAATCCATACATCAAAAAGAAAAGAAGTGGTATCTGGACAATGGATGCTCTAGACACATAACTGGAAACAAATCCTAGTTCAGAAACCTCAGACCTAAGGATGGTAGAATAGTGAAATTTGCCAACAGAATCAAATCCAAAGTCATTGGTATATGTAATGTTAGTAAGAACAACTCCAACCTAATAATTGATGTTATGTTAGTAGAAGGGTTAACTCATAACCTTTTGAGCACTAGCCAATTTTGTGACCAAGGCTACAAAGTTGTTTTTGAACCTTTGCAGTGTATTATTAAAGATTTCACTACCGATAAAATTATTCTTACTGCTAAAAGGCATAATAATACTTATGTATTATATTTAGATTACCTTCTAGATCAAAATGTAAAATGCTTAGCATCCTTTGTGGACAAAAGTGGCTATGGCATAGGAAGTTTGGTCATGCTCATATGAAGTTGATTTCTGAGATTTCTCAGAAGGAGCTAGTAAAAGGTTTGCCTAAAATCAATTTTGAAAATAACTCTTCTTGTAAGTCTGTCTCAGAGGCAAACAGACCAAAATTTCCTTCCATAGTAAAAATGTAGTTTTGACTAATAGACCACTTGAGCTTTTACATCTTGATCTTTTTGGTCCAACTAGAATTGCTAGTCTTGGTGGTAAAAAAATATGGTTTAGTCATTGTGGATGATTATTCAAGATTCACATAGGTTATATTCCTGATCCATAAGGATGAAGCTTGTAAGGCCTTCAAACCTTTCTCAAAGAGAATTCAAAATGAAAAAGGTTTTTACATCACTTCAATCAGATCAGATCATGATGGAGAATTTGAAAATCATTCTTTTGAAAAATTTTACAATGAAAATGGTATTTCTCATAACTTCTCTTCTCCTAGAGCTCCTTGTAACATCCCCAATTTTTGTCCAAGCTAATTAGCTCAGTGATCCTGGCTAATTAGAGAGGTTAACGATTAACTGAGGACTAATCGGCTAACCTCGATGAGCAAGAGCTTAGTAAATTGAGTCAAGACAATAATTGAATCATAACGCACTAAATGGTTTAATTAAAACCTAATTATTCGAACCTCATTAATTCGTAACTTAGAAATATAATTAAGGTAATCCAATTCTATTAATTAAATACAAGACAATTATTCTATCTTAATCGATTGAGATAGATAAATTCTTATACCCTAATTACATAATTCATAAGATCAATTCTTTTAGAGGAAAAATGTCTTAAAAGTGTAATTAACCAAAATTGGTTAAAGAGCAATTTAACTAATCAAATTGAATCTACAACTTAGGTAATTCTAATAGCTTTGAAGATTTAAAAATTTCTCTTAATTGATGCACCAAATCTTGGCCAAGGATAAGAGCAAAATCCAACCATCTATTTGCCTTCTCATCATGCACTCTTAGATCAAGAGTCTATGTTAGTAGTATCTCTTTAGTCTAGACAAAAGAAGTACTTTCCTCCATTAGGATTATGCCACTTGGAGTGATCATATTCACCCAAGCCAATCCCAAGAGTGGTCATGCCTTTAACGACTTGAGAAAATACTAAATGGTCTTTACCCAAGTGCCAAGACTCAAAGGAAACGCAACCCACCCTTTTACCCCAAGGTTCCTAGCCCTTTTGCTTGAAAAAGAAGTAAAACTCACCTACTCACTCTTACTTGTTAGAGAAGCCAAATCAATCAGCCTCCTCACCCATTTTTGCTCCCCAAATAGCCTCCCCGATTCTCTCATTTGTGATTTTCATCCTCTCACTACAAGCCCAAGCTCCCATTTCTCTCTAAACTTCATTCTAGCTCTTTTGTTCTTCCAACCTTTCTTGTTCCTCTTCTCTCTTTCTCACCTTATCCAACTCTCTTTCCTATCACCATTCTCACAAGCCCTTCAAGGAATACCCTCTTTGGTTCTTGAAGAAACAAAAACAAACACTTACCTAGCCCCATCATCAAGCTCAAGGAGGAGGAGGCCATCTCCAACCATTTTCATCCTTCAAGCTTTCAAGAGAAACTCATTTGGTAGTGACTCTAACCCCTCCTTCTTCTATGTTTTCAAGCTTCAGAACTCCTAAGCTCTCCATAGCTAGGTGGTTTTAAGGCTTGCTCTAAAGGCCTCATGGCCATGCTTTCATTATATGAGGTTGTTTGTGATTTTGCTCTTCTTTTGTAAAATGATATTGGTTGTGCATTTTGCTTTATGTTGAACCCAACTTTTTAGAACTCAAAATATTGATTTTTACCAAGATCTCAAATTTTAAAGATGGTTTGGAAATGCAAAATGGTCACTTGAGGAAAAGATTTGATGTTTTTACAAGAAAACTCGTTAAAAACAAAACCGTGGAAACTGGAAAATTCTGGCAGTCTATATGACGCAAGCAATAACTCTTTCAATATAAATACAAATGTAATGAAACTAATTTTAGATGAAAATAGACTCATATAGCTTTCTATACATATAAAATATGTGAGATTTGGCCTTAAAATGAAAGAGATATGAATTTTCAAAATCTGCTGTTCCCAGATGGCTTTCTGTTCGGGCAGTAGGTAATAAAATGTACATAACTCAAGTTACACAGAACCTTTTTGAGTGGGACCAAGTTTGTTAGAAAGCTAAGACATAGAGGAACATTCCCATAAAACAGTTTTGGCAGATTCCTTGTGAGGAGTTCACAGTAATGTTTAAAAGTCACTGACCCGAAATGAACTTTCAAGTCTGAACAGTCAGAATAAAATGTGCATAACTCAAGCTACAAAATGAATTTTTGAGTGGAGTTTTTTTTTAAAAAATAGACTTAGAGAAGTATAATCATACCAAAATTCAAAGTAAAAGAGTAAAAGATGAAATTATGGTGAATTTTTGAAGTTACTGCCCCACTGTAAAAGTAAAACAAGTTATGGTTAAGTTTTAAAGATTAATGAGGAATAAGCTTTAAGACATTAAGTCCCTTACATTAAGTATTGGAAAACCTTCATAATTCAACATAAAAAGTTTTAAAGAGGATAATAGATAAGATTGGCCCTAGGCCTAATAAAAGAATTTATACAAGAGGCAACCTCAATTAAAAGCTTGCACCAAATTTGCTAAGCTATGCTTATAATACTTTGTGTGATATGTATGCCTCTATGTATCATTATGATGACAATGATATGATGATAATCATGATGATGATGATATGATAATGATGATGATGATATGATATGATGATTATGATGGTGATATGATGATTATGATACTGATATGATGATGATCATGATGATGATGATAATGTGATATAATGATGATGGTATGAAGATGATATGTTGAGGATATGATGCTTAATGATATGTGATAAAGGAATCACATTTGGGGACGGCGATACGTAACGCCTAAATGTGAAAAAGAATTAAAATAATTTTGCATCATAAGCCTTAATAAGAGGATAAAGTAAACTAAGGGCGTGATCCTTCAAAAAGGAAGGTGACCCAAAGTAAGTTCCCCTTACCCACGACTCACATGAGGCATGGCATGACCCAGCTAGTGTGAGTATAGGGGATAAGGCTTACATGAGGCATGGCATGACCCAGCTAGTGTAAGTACCGAAATTCTATGGTGGCGACGGCCACGGTATGAGCTCATTACCGTATGTTTAGTGGGTGAAAAGAAAAGGACTCAAGATGAGTCAAGTTAAGGAAAGAAAAGGACTTAAGATAAGTCAAGTTAAGAAAAGAAAAGAAAAGGGACTTCGGTCCAAACCCTTAAAGAGAGAAAGTTAAGAGAAGCTTATAGCACAGTTCTACATGTTTTATGTGATTATACTTATGCCCATGTATGTCATGATATAAATGATTAGAGAGTATGTCAAAATTGAATCCACTTTGGATATTCATGTTTTCGAAAACCTAAGAACTGAACCTTATGCATGCCCACTGTTTCATTATAAAACTGAAGTGGCTAGGACGATGACGATGACGATGACACCTCCGTGTCGGGTTCGAGTCCTACTGAGAAATCTTATTTCTCACTCTAGTTACTTTTCCGCATTGTCACCAGATTTTGTTGGCACATAAAATGGAGTGGAGCCTGGAGCCACCGCACTACGAGCGGAAATAGGATGAGGGATGCCAGACAATGTTGATTTGGACTTGTAGTTGCCGTATACATTTCTTTTTGTGACGAATGATGTCAATTTAAGTTGTATTTAGTATTTGGATCATGGCACAACCACGAGCCTCCTTCGATGTAATGCTGATATATATATATATATATATATATATATATATATATATATATATATATATATATATATATATATATATATTATGAACCCATATGGATGTAATGATTAGTTATGTAATGCAATGTATTTGTGAATTACTATTTATTTATCTTTCTTTTGTTTTATGTGATTGGGTTATGTATCTTATGCGACACGCTCTTTCTTTATCTGACTTCTCGCTCAAGGCTTTACGTTTCAAAACGCTACAAAGCGACGACGTATTTCAAAAAAAAAAGATCTTACCGTATTTTCCGTGTAATTTAATTTCAAGTAAAGTTTAATTTTTCACGAGCATAAGTAACAACTAATAAAATGTCGTAATACGACTTAAGCGTAGTATAGGTTTATTAGGGTGTTACACTCCTCAGCAAAATGGAGTAGTGGAAAGGAAGAACAAATTGTTGCAAGAAATAGGCAAAACTATACTTCTCGAAAGTGGTTTATCTAAAGGCTTTTTGGCAGAAGTAGTTAACACTACCTACCACATTCAAAATTGTATTTTCTTAAGGCCTATTTTTAAGAAAACTCCTTATGAACTATGGAAGGGAAGAAAACTCAATATTTCATATTTTTATATCTTTGGATCCGAATGTTTTATAATTAACACCAAGGACAAACTTTCAAAGTTTGATCCAAAATCTGATCTTAGAATTTTCCTAGGATACTCTTCTGTTTCAAAAGCTTACAGGATTTTCAACAAGAAGACTTAAGCTGTGGAGGAAACCATTCATAAAATCTTCATAGAAAAGAAGAATGACCTAAATCAGAAGGTTGCAGATCTGGAAGAAGACATAGAAAATATGTTATTAAATGACAATTCCCAAATACAGCAAAACCTTCAAATTGCCATTAGTAATAATGATAATAATATTTCTTAACTTCCCCATCATCAACATGTTTCTGATGATATTTCTGAATAATCATAAGGTACCCCTCTGAAACAAAGATATACGAGTATAAGAGACTTGAGAGTTGTCTCTCAAAATCAAATTAATGGTGAACCTTCTTAAGGAATTAGAACAAGATCTTCACTCAGAAGCGAATCCAATCTTGCTCTTTTCTCGAAAATTCAACCAAAAAGTATTGACGAAGCCTTGACTGTTCAAAACTGGATTGAAGCAATGAAAAAGGAGTTATTTCAGTTTGAGAAGAGCAAAGTTTGGACTCTTGCTCCTCTACCAAAAGGACAATCTACTAGTGGAACTAAATGGGTGTTCAGAAACAAGCTTGATGAAAATGGAAAAGTTATCAGAAATAAAGCTAGATTGGTGGCACAAGGTTATAATCAGCAAGAAGGCATTGACTACGATGAAACTTTTGCCCCTGTAGCAAGATTGGAAGCAATCAAAATGCTACTTGCTTATGCCGCATATAAACAATTTATGTTATTTCAAATGGATGTAAAATCTGCTTTTTTAAATGGTTTCATATCAGAGGAAGTTTATGTCAATCAACCTCCTGGTTTTGAAAATAAAACTTTTTCTCACCATGTTTCTAAGCTTTTAAAAGCCTTATATGGTTTAAAGCAAGCTCCCAGAGCTTGGTATGATAGACTCTGTTCTTCTCTAATCAAAAATGGTTTTGTAAAAGGAAAAGTTAACACCACTTTGTTTGTTCTTCATGACAAAAGATTTTCTTATTGTTCAGATTTATGTTGGTGAAATCATTTTTGGAGCAACTAATCAAAATTTGTGTAAGAATTTCTCTAAACTTTTGCAGGGAGAATTTGAGATGAGTATGATGGGAAAACTTAAATTCTTTCTTGGACTACAAATCAAACAAGAGAAAGTATGCTAAGGATTTGCTCATAAAGTTTGATATGGATAAGGCCAAGAGCATCAGTACTCCCATGCATCCTTCTCAAGTTCTAGAAGCTAACAAAGAGTGTGAAAAAGTTTCTGAAACTCTTTATAGAGGTATGATTGGATTTCTACTGTATCTTACTATTAGTAGACCTGACTTGCAACTAAGTATGGGAATTTGTGCTAGATTTCATTCCAATTCTAAACAATCACACTTGAATGCTGTCAAGAGAATTCTGAGATATTTAGCTGGTACTATTAATCTTAGTCTCTAGTATGAGAAAGGTATTATTCACATTGTTACAGGCTATTGTGATGCTGATTTTACTAAAGGCAGAGTTGAAAGAAAAAGTACTAGTTGTTGTTGTTGCTTCTTGGAAAGTCGTTAATAACATGGTCAAGCAAGAAGCAGAACACTATTGCTTTTTCAACCGCAGAGGCTGAATGTGTCTACTACAAGTTGCAGTACTCAAATTTTGTGGATTAAGCAACAACTAGAAGAATACAATTTGAGGTATGCCAAAATCCCTATCTTGTGCGACAATATTAGTGCAATTAGTCTCACAAAGAATTCCATTCAGCATTCTAGATCCAAGCACATTGACATTAAGCATCATTTCATAAGAGATCATGTTCAGAAAGGAGATATTGTGCTAAGATTTATTAATACTGAAAGTTAAATTACTGACATCTTCACAAAACCCTTAGCCAAAGATCGATTCTATCATATAAAGAACCTTCAGAACATGATTAGCTTTTATTCATTCATATACATTGCATTTGGTATATATCTTTCTCTCTCTTGACCAAAAATAAAACGTTGAGATTACCACATCCAAATTGGATTTGCTTTTTGGATAAAGTTCTTCAACTAAAATATGTGGCTTAGAAAGATCACATTAAGAAAGGATTCAAAGAACATACTCATAATGTTTTCTCATCATGGCTTAGAAAGATGATGTGCAATATAAGTTAAGAAAAAAGGATTCAGTTAAAGATCAGAATAGTTCAGAAAGATCACTTCAGAGCAGGATGAAAATGAGATTGAGAAAAATAGCCTCAGAATGATATGTTCAAGAAATAATTTTTCTCATGGGCACAGACTGTCATATCTCTCTAGAAAAGTAATAAAAAATTCCCATCAATGTCTGGCTTCTGGAGAAATAAAATTGCCATGTGATCTGCGTCATTTTGATTACCTCCACGATTGCCACGATCTCAAGAAGCAGGAAAACCAAAAAACTCACTTATACTGAAATGGTAACATTTTGTTTGTAACTGTTCACATATTTTAACAATCAATTTCCCCCAAAATAATCCTTATCTATCACATCAACCTCTCACTGATCATCTTCTTTGTTCATAAACCTTCTAACCATCACTTATTCCTCTATACACCTAGCCTAAAGACTTTCCTTCTTTCATCTTCAACCTTCTATCATTTCAAATCATCATGATAAAGAAGGGAGATTACAGTGTGCCCTACATATTCAATGATGATAAAATGCAAACTAAATTTCACAGACAATTCTTCATTAGGCCTATTACTTTTGGAAGAAACTTTGAGATGGAGAACTTCTTATCCCTTCCTTAGATTATAGAAGTTTTTGATTTCCAAGGATGGAATAATTTTATTAGGATTTCAAAAGATGTGTGCACTGGAGTGGTTGCTGCTTTCTATAGTACTCTTACCTCAATCGATGAAGATAACACATCTGTCAGGAGCATCATCGGAAGCTTCGAGATCCAAGTGCTTCCTTCTGATCTTGCTCATATCACCAACACTCAAAATGAAGGTATTCTATGTCGAGGTGGTACAAAATGATGGGAATAACTCGAAGTCTCAGAAGAGGAAGTCTCTTAAATTCTTACTAGTAGACGAGACATGCAAGTAAGAAATATTCGCACTGCCTCTCTTCTCTCAAATGTTAGGGCTGTTTATTTTATAGTCCAATATACAATGCTTCCTAGAATAGGTAACATTGATGTCATAATTGAGGTAGATCATATGGTCATATTTTGTCTCATGAGTAGAAGAAGGATAAACTTGGTAAAGTTGATTATGGACTATATGCTCAAAGCTATTGATGATTCAAGGAGAAGCCATGCTACTTTGCCCTATGGCATGCTTCTTAGACGTATCTTTGCAAGAGCACAACTTCCTGTAGGTGGTCACAAGAAGGACGAGAAATGCTCTGCCACCACCATGAAGACCTTTACTGCCATGGGTTTGAAACCTTAAGGCCCTGGAAAAAGAGAAAAGAAGAAAAAGAAGAGGGAAGGAAAAAAGAAGGAAGAGGATGAGAAAAGCAGCCAATGAGAAGACAAGCTTAATTTCAGAAGGCAAAATCCAAACCTTTTGAAGAAACTAGAACAAAAAGGAGGCATGAGAGGAGTTCTTATCAGAGGAGAAGAGAGTCAGTAAAAAGATATTACTGATACTTGCTGAAGAATCCTCCTTCTTTAGTGCAAAAGATGACGCTTCAGCCATTACTGCATAGCCGATGAATGCTGCTACACCTGCAAAATCTGAACCAAGACCCTCTAGACCAAGAGAAAGAGGAATTACGATCAAGGATCAACCTCCTCAAGAGCAACTTGAGCAACCTGAAGCTAAAGCTTCAAATAAAAATGAGAACCTAAAATCAAAAGGAAAAGGAAGAAGCCTTTGAAGAAAGTACCTATGCAACCTTTTGGTGATTCTGCTCCATCTCTTGCGAAAAGAGCTTTGCTTGAAATAGCTTAAGACAAATTGAGAATAGAAGCATGGCTGCAAAGGCAAAAGGACAAAGCTACTGGAGTTGGTGGCTCAGCCAGAGGTACAAGAAGCTCATTTGCTTCTTTGGAGGTAGAACAAGACTATATTGTCATTGAAGATGTCAATCCACCCTCTGAAATAAGAAGGGTTGTTTTACCCTCTGAGGAGTCTGCAAGAAGATCAACACATCCTACCATTCAACCATCAAACATGCCATTATTCAACTAGAAAGGCCTAAGCCTGCACTAGAAAAGACACCTGTTCTGGTAATAGAACTAGAAATTGCACTTGCTATTGCTAAATATGAGATTGCACCTCAGAGCACTCCAATGCCCCAACCATCTACTGATACAACTTCTTAAGAATTCCCTGTGACTCTTGTCACTGCATAGACATTGCTGCTGCTAACCTTAACACCTATATATGATAGAATAGCTACTCCTGCTACTTCTGAGCTTCAACAATCCTTAGCCAATCACAGCCAGCACACTGATAAGGTGCTACTGAAGACCTTTCATCTACTGAAGTTCTTCTAAATGTTGTTGAAGTTCAGATGGATCTACTCTTGGCCAATCAACATACTATCATGGCCAATCAAGCTGAAATTCAAGCTCATCAGCAAAGGCTAGGCCGAAGAATAGATAAAATGGAAAATAAAGTTTAAGTTGAGGGGGAGCATGCAGACATTAGTCTTAGGACTCATTTTTACTCATTTCTACATTCCAGAAACATTTCTTTATCTTTTTATTTCTAGAAACATTTCTCTATTTTTGATATATGTTTGAACACTTTATCATAGATTATAGTTCAGTTATATATATCTCTCGATTAATTATACTTTCATATCTCTTGATCAATTTTTTCTGCAACTTTATTTTGTGTGAGCTATTATATGATCTGATATATGAGTTATCAAATGCTCTAATATTTGCTCTGATATCTAAAACTAATTGATATGATAATTGCTTAGTTATATTAAGCTTCCTCTACTACAAGATTATGGAATCTATATGGATATAATTCTTTGCTACATAATCTTTATGATTATTTGGATCTGATTTGAATTATCTGAACTATTGCTCTGATATGATTAGATATCTTATTATGCTCAATGATGATTTTTATATGACATAAGAATCCCATGTATTGTTACTAAGAATATAATCAAAACCCTTTGTTTTGAAAAAGGATTCAATTTTTTATATCATGAGTGTTACTACTCTCTTAAGAAAGTAACTTACTCTGAATAACAAATCGTGCTCTTAATTTTTTTGTTAAACAAGAACTTTTCTTAAATGTTGAATTGCCATAATCAAAAAAGGGGAGACTGTTAGCTCCAATGCCCTTCAGAAATTGTTCTATGGTTATGAACCAGAATGAGCATTAAAGTTTTGATGAATGCCAAATCAGAGTTTAAGCTAATCTTGTTATATATGAATGATTTGTTTCTAGAAATGATATCTTTCATGAAAATGATCTTAATCGTGTGCATTAACTGGTTGAGAATCAACAAAGCCTTGTTATCCATCGTTCTTTTATTTGAAATACTTGGTATGGAATATATGCTTTGTATTCTTCTTGTTTTATCACAAAAGAAATAAAAAGAAAGGTTCAGAAGGATGAAATTGCAACATTAGAAAGGAAAATATGCCTTAAGAACAAACACTATTGATCCAAAAAAAAAAAAGTTTTGAAACAACATCAAAAGGGATATCTCCAAAAATGTACTTCTCATGAAGTGTTATACCTTCAAAGCTTCCTATGCACGCTTCATAGACAAATTCAAAAAGTCAAAAAGATGATTTGACAAGATGCAGAAGAGGCACTGACAAGTACGAATAGTTGGCAAACCAACAAATGGCTTCTTTTCCACTTCTATGTAAGTTTTTGAAGAATTGGAAAAAGGAAGACTATTTCTTCTATGTCCAGTTGTAGACCAGCAGGCCAAAACAATCACAAGGATCAAGGCCTGCGAGCTTTAACGGTCATATTTCGAAGTCTATATAAGGATGTAAGTCGAAGAAAGAATAGTTAAACTATTTTGAATATTTCTTATGTAAAAAGGCTTCCTTCTTTAATCCTTCTCAATTGTCTGTAGCACCAGAAAGTTACATATTGTAACTTCCGTCCAAAAGAAAATCTTCTCTTCTATTCTGTAAT